>OX393558.1:20737487-23144987 GCA_947650365.1 Chamaelirium japonicum | reverse complement strand
ATATTTTTAAAAATATTATAATCAAAAAGTGAGGGAAGCTGTATACCCTAACTTAACAACCTCTCATGTCGCCCGACACCTACACTGGTGCTCTCATGCCCTGACCCCATACGTCCTATAGTTAACAACATATATTTGTTAAAAAAATTGTTTACATCAATAATTAATATAAAGGGCAAATTTGACTTACCCCCCCAAAATTATATGCTAATTAGTAAGCGACCCCCCTTTTAATCGACATTGTACTTACCCCCCCTAAAAATTAGACTTACACCCCCATAACAATTTTATATTTAGGCATACACCCCCATAACTAAATGATATTTAGGCATACCTCCCCCTATTCTTGCTAAGGGTGTAAGTCAAATTAAGGGATACGAAAGCCTAATAATGATTAAAAGGGCGGTAACTTACTAATTAGCATATAAATTTGGGTGGGCAAGTCAAATTTTCCCTAATATAAAAAGGTGTTAAAAATATTAAATTTGGTTTGGATTCGATCGGATTTTGAATTTGGTTTGGATTTTGATCGGATCGTTATCGGATTGCTATCATTATCATTATCGGATCGTGTTAGGATCGTTATTGGATGTTATATATATTTTAAGATTTTTCCCTCCGATTAACTAATTTAGAGTCTAAGAGTTTGAAAATTATAAGATTTTATATTTTGGATTTTAAACTTGGTTTAGATTCGATCAGGTCGTTATCAGATCACATCCAATAATTTGGCCTTGTATGTTTTTTCATATTTTGCCGTCGGATTGACTAATTTAGAGACTAAGTGTTTGCAAATCATATGTTTTCGGATTTCGGCTATTAAACTTGGTTCGGATTCGATCGGATCGCATCCGATAATTCATACTCGTATGGTTTTTTGTATTTTCGATTTACAAATGAGTATTTAGTAAATATTCTAAGATTTTGGCATCGAATTGAATAATTTAAAGTCCAAGTTAATCATAAGATTTCAGGTTTGGATTTTGAAGTTGTTTATGATTCGATTGGATCATCATCGGATCGCATCCGATAATTCGTATTCGTTTGGTTTTTCATATTTCCGACTTACAAACGAGTATTTAGTAAATATGTAATATTTTGCCGCCGGATTGACTAATTTATAGACTAAGTGTTTGCAAATCATAAGTTTTCGGGTTTCGAATTTTGAAGTTGTTTTGGATTTTATCAAATCGTCATCGAATCACATCCGGTAATTCATACTCGTATGATTTTTTGTATTTCCGACTTACAAATGAGTATTTAGTAGATATTTAAGATTTTTCCATTGGATTATCTAATTTAGAGACTAAGTGTTTGCAAATCATAAGTTTTCGGATTTTGACTTTTGAACTTGGTTTGGGTTCAATCGAATCGCCATCGGATCAGATCCAATAATTCATACTCGTATGGTTTTTCATATTTTCAACTTACAAACGAGTATTTAGTAGATATTCTAAGATTTTACTATCGCATTGAGTAATTTAGAGTCTAAGTGTTTGAATATCGTAGGTTTTTGTGTTTCGGATTTTGAATTTGGTTTGGATTCAATCGGATCGCATTCGATAATTCGTAATCGTATGATTTTTCATATTTTTGACTTACGAATGAGTAATTAGTAGATATTCTAAGATTTTATCGTCAAATTGACTAATTTAGAGTCTAATTGTTTAAAAATCATAAGTTTGTGCGTTTCGGATTTTAAACTTGGTTTGGATTCGATTGGATCATTATCGGATCACATCCGATAATTCGTACTCGTATGGTTTTTTGTATTTTCAACTTACAAATAAATATTTAGTATATATTTAAGATTTTGTAGTCGGATTTACTGATTTAGAGACTAAGTGTTTGCAAATTATAAGTTTTCGGGTTTCATATTTTAAAGTTGGTTTGGATTCGATCAGATCATCATCGGATTGCATCCAATAATTCATACTCGTAAGGTTTTTCGTATTCCTGACTTACGAACGAGTATTTAGTAGATATTCTAAGATTGTATCGTTGGATTGACTAATTAAGAATCTAAGTGTTAGAATGTGGGTGCAAATTTTGGCAGAAGTTTACCAACTACCACGGGACCCACCGGCCCTGCCTGGTGCGCCCACTAGGACCACCGCGGGATCCACCGGCCCTGCCTGGTGGGCCCACGAGGACCACCGCGGGACCCACCGACCCTGCTTAGTGGGCCCACGAGGACCACCGCGGGACCTACCGGCCCTGCCTGGTGGGCCCACGAGGACCACCGCGGGACCCACCGGCCCTGCCTGGTGGGCCCACAACGACTACCACGGAACCCACCGGCCCTGCCTGGTGCGCCCACTAGGACCACCGCGGGACCCACCGGCCCTACCTGGTGGGCCCACGAGGACCACCGCAGGACCCACCGACCCTGCCTGGTGGGCCCACGAGGACCACCGCAGGACCCACCGGCCCTGCCTGGTGGGCCCACGAGGACCACCGCGGGACCCACCGGCCCTGCCTGGTGGGCCCACGAGGACCACCACGGGACCCACTGGCCCTGCCTGGTGAGCCCACGAGGACTATCGCGGGACCCACCGGCCCTGCCTGGTGGGACCAAGAGCCTATGGAATCCCCCAGAAGACGGTAGCGGGGCCCGCCAGCTTTACCTGGAGGATCCCCAGATGCTGCAGCAGAAACCGCCATTTACCACCAGAGAATCCTATAAATAGCAGAGCCTTCGAGTGTAAAAAGATCCGAGATCCATTTTCCACTTCCGAGATCTGATTTTCAGAATCCAGAGCTCTGGAATCTCTCAGCTCCCCATCTATCGTCTCTCTTTGATCTTCTTCTCTCCTTCGAAGAGATCAGAGTGTTCCTAGTGATACTCGGCCTGTCGAGATCACTTCAACATAAGTGTTAGTGAATTCGGGTTGCTCCCTATAGCACGGAGACGTAGGCTTCGGCTGAACTCCGAGATCACCTCTTGTGTCTACTCTCTGAATGCATTTCTCTGTTTAAGTATTGAGAACGACAACCTCAACAACAGATCAAACAACGATCTTCCATTTCAACTCCAATTGACTGGTGAGGCGAGGTCTTCGGGTCGGCACGAAGATTTTTCCCCACAGTTTGGCGCCGTCTGTGGGATGCGAGCAAAAAGTCGAGCTCTCCGCTACTACTTGATCGGTTGAGCATACAACCGATCTTGATAGTCAAACTTCCTCGCCCCCTCGGCTGATCAGACAACTGATCAGACGTCGGCGCTCTCGTTGCACCTTTCGCTCTCTGAATGGCGAGGACGAAACACCAGGGTCAACCAGAAGGAAGTAACACTCGTCAACCTCGTCCTGAGACTCGTTCAATGAGTCAAAGGCTCAATTTTCGACAGCCCCTTGCTGTCCCCGATATGGGGGTTCACTCAGGAAGCGGGAGATCAATCGATCGACCGATTGCCCCTCCTCCTCATCAATCAATTGGGCAGACTACTCCTGCTCCTGCTGAGAATCCTCCATCGACCTATCAAATCTCGGCAATCGACTTCCAATTGCTTCAATTGGCAAAACAGAATGCCACCCTCACTGCTGAGAGGGATGTTCTCAAGAAGGCAGCCTCAGAGGCTGGAATTGCTCTTCCTGTCCCCTCGACTAATGAGAGGATCGATTCGCCACGACAATCTACCCATTCCGAGCAACGAAGGTCAATGGGCATTGCTGCCCTCGAGAGGTTTCATCGCGATCCAACTCCCTCTGCTGCCCCGTGGAAGCAAAGTGTTTGGGATCGTCTCGACGATGAGTCCTTCCAATCCTCTTCCGGTCACAACTGCGACAAGAGAGCCCCTTCAAAGCCCAACATATCGAGAAGACATCAAATAAGAGGTGTACCCTCGAAGAGTAAAGTTTCTCCATCCGTTCCACTTCAACAAGGGCTCAGATCGGATCTTCGTCACCGACTCCGACCTGCTGATACTCAGAAGCCTGAACAAGACCTCTCGATCTTGCCCATTGATCCACATACAAGTCAAAGGCATGGTCGTAAAGATGGGTATTCATCAGCCGGACCTCTCCATCGAAGCCTATTCGATTCAATATTTCCGAGGGGATGGAGAACTCCTACTCTCCCCAAATTCAATTGTATCAGAGGAGATCCAACTCTCCATATATTGGCCTTCAAGCAAGCTCTTACGCCACATGAAGAAGAGAACAACGTGCTATATCGCACCTTTGCCGGGAGCCTCGACGAACCATCTCTCGATTGGTACCATAATATCCGAGCTGGGTCCATCACCCAGTTCAGTGTTTTGGCCAACTTCTTCGTGCAACATTACCAGCTGAACTTGAAGCCAGAGAAGAAGCTCGACTCTATCTACCGACTGAGGATGGGTGCCGACGAGAGTCTCCGCAGTTTCACCCGGAGATTCCGCAACGAGCATGCTGCCCTCTCGAGACGACATCTGGATGATGAGGCAATCATGCTAGCTTTCCAGAATGCTCTCCGCTTCGACCTACACATCTACAATGACTTCATTCGCAACCCTCCTCCTTCCTTGGGTTCAATGTTTGATCGAATCCAAAGGGAGATTGAGGTGGAGGATGATCAAATAGCTCGAAAGGGGCGAGAGATGAAGCGAAGGCCTGCCGATCGAGAAGCTCCAAAGTATGCTGCTCAATCTCACAATGCAGAGGCAGCAGCTCCACCTGCAAATAAGCGGTCAAGGAATGATGGCCGCCGATCTTCTCCAAAGAAGACCACTTTCACTAAGTGGAATTTACCGATCGAGCAGATCCTCGATCGAATTCAACACGAGGAATTCGTCCGATGGCCGAATCCTCTGCAACCAGATACCAAAGTCACCTCTGATAAGACGGTCTACTGTGACTTTCATCAAAGCCACGGCCATTCTACCGATCAATGCCATCGGTTAAGATATCATTTGGAAGACTTGTTACATGAAGGTCATCTTCAAGAATTTGTCAAAGACAGGCAAGATCATACCAACAAACACCGGCAATGAAGAACACAGCAGCAGCAAACTAGCTCCCAACTGGGAAGGTCCATACATTGTCGAATCGATAGGAGGCAAAGGATCATATCGAGTGATCTCGCCAGAAGGAAATAGACTACCACGAGCTCGAATGCTGGACATCTCAAATTTTTATACCCTTGGTGTAAATTCCAGGCTGAATGAAGATTGCTTTCAAATGTCTACCTCGTCTATTCAAGCTCTCAAGCAGTTTCAAGTTCAAAGTTATCTGCATTCAAATTACCAGGTCGTTTAACATGTTCGGGTGCTTGAGTTGCGACTCAATCCCTTACATACAAATGTTAAACGGTTTCGGGTTGTCATGCAAAGCAACCTTCAAGTCACCAAGTCAATTTAACAAGTTTGGGAGTCAGTGTTGCGACACTACCCCTTACGTACAAATGTTAAATGACCTTCAATTTCAAATATCGTCTAACAAGTCTGGGTGCTTGAGTTGCGACTCAACCCCTTACATTCAAATGTTAACGATTTCAAGTTGTGCTACAACACAACCTTCAATTTCAAATATCGTCCAACAAGTCTGGGTGCTTGAGTTGCGACTCAACCCCTCACATTCAAATGTTAACGATTTCAAGTTGTGCTACAACACAACCTTCAATTTTCAAGTTACATGGCAGGTTTGGATGATTGAGTTACGACTCGACCCCTTACACTCAAGTGTTTGTATCTATTCAACATTCCAATACCATTCAGAACACAACATTCAAAGGCATTCAACACAAGACATTCAATCTTCAAACATCAAAGAGCTCTATTATTATCAAAAATTGCCAAGTACAAGAGTGAGCTGCTACATATCAAGATTTCAAAAGTTTACAAGCACAACAACAACAAAGAAGAAGATAGAAGATCTCAAGGCTTTGCCACACTTTGCGTGCGTGACTTCTCTCCTTCAGTTCCACCACGAGCTTTGCTCGCCGCAGAAGCCTTGGAAGATCGGACACTGCTGACATGTGCCCTGAGTGCCTCCACTGCCTTCTCGGCTGTGTCCTTGTAGCTCTTGCATTCAGATAATGCATGCTCCAACTCCTTCTTGGAAGCCTCCTCTCTGGCAGCAAAGGCAGAATGCTGGGCAGCGAGTTGCTCCTTCAGCTCCTTGATCTCGGCTGTACGATCACAGGACACGGTCTCGACCCTGCGGAGCCGATTCTTCAAAGACTTGAGCTCGTGACCTCGTGCTTCGTAACCGTCCTTCAGCCCCTTGAGAGATTCTTTCTTAGAGGACAGGACTTCCCTTAGCTTGTCCCTTTCCTCATTGGAAGCTTTCAGTTCAGCTGTCAAACGGGACACCTCAGCTGAAGCCTCCCGTTCTCCGGCCTTCTTGAAGAGCTTGCTCGCTACCTTCAAAACTGCTGAGTTCTGCAAGTATATACGGAAGAGTTAGGATTATTCTGAAAGTACAACCTAATGATCAAATCAAGCAGATGCACCTACCACTACTTCAAGCCTATCGAAGGCTTCATCTAGAGTAGCATCCGGAAGATTGCAGAGCTTCCGGATCGTACTCATTGGGTGGTTGATGTCAACCTCACCCAAGTTCTTCAGCTTCTGAGTCATGCCAGCAGGCATACCTGCAATCAATGCAAGAATTCAAAGAGTTAAAAGATTTTCAACTTCAAAATCTAAGCAATCAAGATGGTGAGTCAGTCTGAATACCTGAGGCATCGACCCGAGAGGCTTTTTCCTTCCCATGATTGGAACTCTTACCCATGGGGGTCGACCTCTCCTTGGTAGGGGTTGGCTCAGGCTGAGGTTGGGGGGTCCCATCGCCCACGCGGCTCTCTCTTTCCATGTGTACTGGAGAAGGAAGACCCCTGGGAGGTGAAACCCCCTCCACATCTTGCTGACCGCTCGACTGATCGAGCCCAGCTACCAATGTTGCCATCTCTTCGGCCAAAGAGTGCGATGGGGGTGGAGGTTGCTCAACTTCCACACCACCACTCGTAGTTGCGCCATCGAGATGGGGAATCCCCGGAGGAATTTGATCGAGGGGCGTGGGGTTGCTTCCAACACCACCGCTCCCCGAGAACTTAATCTTCAAACGCCGCACAGGGCGCTTTAACTCTTCAAAGCGATACAGGGGCTGCACCTTTCGGCCATCACCCTCTGCATCCATAACTTCCTCCATGAGACGGGCCTTAGCCTCGTCTATACGGATGGGTTGAGACTCCTCTCCACCAGTGGGGGTGGGAGGAATTTCTTCCCCACCACCCCCATGACCATCTCCACCAATGGGGGTGAGAGGAATTTCTTTCTCTCCACCCCCGTTTGCTCCATCTCCATCTTCTCCTCCACCGCTGCTATTGTTGCCACCATCATCACCACCATCATTGTTACTATCCTCACCATCGTCACCCCTATCATCTTCATCTTCATCTTCATCTCCACCTCCACTTCCTCTTCTTGGACTGGCCCTTTCGATTGGTCACCAATTTCTCCTCTGTAGGCAAGCTATGCCGGGCACTATACGCTTTCTTCTTAGCTCGAATGTTTCTAATGATATTGCCCGTCTGAGGATCTTCCTCATAGTCGGAGTACAAGACCTCGTTATCTTCATAACGGGTCCGCGATCGGTAGAGGAGGTTGGCATTGCCATGTCGAACTGGGCAGTTCGAGAACTGCTTCCATGATCGAGTGCCACATGTCAGCTCCAGGAACAGATTGTCAATGGCCCCTACTCGCTCCGAGGACCATGAGAGTGCTCCCCCTGCACAGTACATATCTATCTCTGCGTGCACCTTGTAACGAGGAGTCTCAGGTACCGAGATAGGAGACCACGCACCGAAAATCGATAGCGGCCAGTCGGTGTAGAGCTTGTCAGATCCGATGGTGTCGGCGATCGGGCGAAGGGCAGAGATGTCAGTCAAATTGTAGAATGGGCTATCCTTCCTCCAAGCCCACTTATAGTGGTAGAAGAAATAGCCCAGCTCTATCCTTGCTACCTCCCCCTCGAGAAGGCTGGAGTAGCACTCCCTCAGCTCATCTTGGAAGTCTGACTCCACGCGGCAGAAAGCGTAGATGATCCTCCATGCATTCCCAGTGATCTGCCCAGGACAAAGACCCGAGGTATTCAAGAGCCTCGCGACAAACGGCGGCAGCGGGAGACGCAGTCCACAGTTCAACTGGCCAATGGTAACTATCGTCCCCATCACTTGCTCCTTGCTCGCGTACGAGACGAAGATAGTCCGCCTATCAATACCAAAAGCGGGTAGAACTCCTGAAAGCGATGGTCGGGACTTCCCCTCTGTGAAAAAAGTTAACATCTTCTGCAGTTTCTCCCTCTTCGAGTCAGTAAGTATGCCACCGGTATTGTACCCAAACTCCGGCTCTACCGACAGAGGCATCAGCGGGCAGAGAACGAACTTCGCCTTAGGGATATGCTCTGGCCTTGTTGGAGCAGAAGCGAATCCAACGCCTTGGTGCCTTTTGCCCAACTGGCCAAGCTCGATCAGTTCAGCCTTGCCCTTGCCGTGACCCTTCGAGGCAGAAGAAACTTCAGCGATCTTCTTCCCCTTCCTCTTGGAGGGGACTGCACTCTTCTTCGAACTGCCAGTAGAAGCCATTCGATCGATCGAGAGGAAACAGAGACAGGGAGAAAAGTTCTGGACTTTGAAAAATTTTCTGAAAACGTGAGGTGAAAATGACAGCGAGAAAAACTTATATACCCAGGGTAAACCGGCGCACAGATCGAAAAGACACGTGTCTTCACCATATCAAATCGCGTGTTTTTGTAGGTACACGTGGCATCTATCCATATCAAGCGCAAAATCAGGCAAACCGTCGGACCAGATGAAGCGTCAGACCTACCGGTCCACGTAAACCAACTGTCCAAGTAAACCACCGGTCTGAGTGAACCGGACCACCTGTTCAAAGCCACATTCAGGCAAACCGAAGATTCAAAGCAGAAAAAATCGAACTCCATCGATATTCAAGACTGCCAAAGATCAAAGGAGGAGAACAAGCTATACCACTTCCTCAAAAGTACAGGTTCAAGACTTTGACCTGACCGGTTGATTTTAACTGATCGGTCAAACTTGACTGATCGGTCAGAATCAACCGATCGGTCGATTTTCTACTGGATCTGGCAAAAAACATAGGTTTTTTGCCGATCACCCAATCCTTGACCGGTTGATTTTAGCCGATCGGTCAAACTTGACCGATCGGTCAAAATCAACCGATCGGTCGATTTTCTACTGGATCTGGCAAAAAACTTAGGTTTTTTGCCGATCACCCGAACCTTGATCGACTGATTTTAGCCGATCGGTCAAACTTGACCGATCGGTCAAAATCAACCGATCGGTCGATTTTCTACTAGATCTGGCAAAAAACTTAGGTTTTTTGCCGATCACCCGAACCTTGACCGGCTGATTTTAGCCGATCGGTCAAACTTGACCGATCGGTCAAAATCAACCGATCGATCGATTTTCTACTGGATCTGGCAAAAAACTTAGGTTTTTTACCGATCACCCGAACCTTGACCGGCTGATTTTAGCCGATCGGTCAAACTTGACCGATCGGTCAAAATCAACCGATCGGTCGATTTTCTACTGGATCTGGCAAAAAAAACTTAGGTTTTTTGCCGATCACCCGAACCTTGACCGGCTGATTTTAGCCGATCGGTCAAACTTGACCGATCGGTCAAAATCAACCGATCGGTCGATTTTCTACTCGATCTGGCAAAAAACCTGTGTTTTTTCCCGATCACCCAAACCTTGATCGGTTGATTTTAGTCGATCGGTCAAACTTGATCGATCGGTCAAAATCAACCGATCGGTCAATTTTCTACTGGATCGGTCAAAAAACCATGTTTTTTGACCGATCACCCAATCCTTGACCGGTTGAAATTGACCGATCGGTCATAATTGACCGATCAGTCTTTTTTATGCTAACATTCGACAAGCTTCTTCGTGCCTTTTGCAACAGGGGGTTGCTATTTTTTGCACCAAATCCAAGCCAGCCAGAACGAACTCTAGATAACTTGGAGGGGGTAACTGTGGGTGAAAATTTTGGCAGAAGTTTACCAACTACCACGGGACCCACCGGCCCTGCCTGGTGTGCCCATTATGACCACCGCGGGACCCACTGGCCCTGCCTGGTGGGCCCACGAGGACCACCACGGGACCCACCGACCCTGCCTAGTGGGCCCACGAGGACCACCGCGGGACCCACCGGCCCTGCCTGGTGGGCCCACGAGGACCACCGCGGGACCCACCGGCCCTGCCTGGTAGGCCCACAACGATTACCACGGGACCCACCGGCCCTGCCTGGTGCGCCCACTAGGACCACCGCGGGACCCACCGGCCCTGCCTGGTGGGCCCACGAGGACCACCGCGGGACCCACCGGCCCTGCCTGGTGGGCCCACGAGGACCACCGCGGGACCCACCGGCCCTGCCTGGTGGGCCCACGAGGACCACTGCGGGACCCACCGGCCCTGCCTGGTGGGCCCACGAGGACCACCACGGGACCCACCGGCCCTGCCTGGTGGGCCCACGAGGACTATCGCGGGACCCACCGGCCCTGCCTGGTGGGACCAAGAGCCTGTGGAATCCCCCAGAAGACGGTAGCGGGGCCCGCCAGCTTTACCTGGAGGATCCCCAGATGCTGCAGCATAAACCGCCATTTACCACCAGAGAATCCTATAAATAGCAGAGCCTTCGAGTGTAAAAAGATCCGAGATCCATTTTCCACTTCCGAGATATGATTTTCAGAATCTAGAGCTCTGGAATCTCTCAGCTCCCTATCTATCTTCTCTCTTTGATCTTCTTCTCTCCTTCGAAGAGATCAGAGTGTTCCTAGTGATACTCGGCCTGTCGAGATCACTTCAACATAAGTGTTAGTGAATTCGGGTTGCTCCCTATAGCACGGAGACGTAGGCTTCGGCTGAACTCCGAGATCACATCTTGTGTCTACTCTCTGAATGCATTTCTCTGTTTAAGTATTGAGAACGACAACCTCAACAACAGATCAAACAACGATCTTCCATTTCAACTCCAATTGACTGGTGAGGCGAGGTCTTCGGGTCGGCATGAAGATTTTCCCCCACATAGAAAATCATAAGTAATCGTGTTTCGGATTTTGAACTTCGTTTGGATTCGATCGGATCGCCATGAGATCATATTCAATAATTCATACTCGTATGATTTTTCATATTTTCGACTTACAAATGAGTATTTAGTAGATATTTAAGATTTTGCAGTCGGATTGACTAATTTAGAGACTACGTGTGTGCAAATCATAAGTTTTCAGGTTTTGTGGTTTGAACTTGGTTTGGATTCGATCGGATTGTCATCGGATCGCATCAAATAAATCGTACTTATATCGTTTTTTGTATTTTTGACTTACAAACAAGTATTTAGTAAATATTATAAGATTTTGCCATCGGATTGACTAATTTAGAGGCTAATTGTTTGAATACCATAGGTTTTCGTGTTTCAGATTTTGAACTTCGTTTGGATTCCATCGGATTGTCATCGGATCACATCCAATAATTTATACTTGTATGGTTTTTTGTATTTCTGACTTACTAACGAATATTTAGTTGATATTCTAAGATTTTACTATCGGATTGAATAATTTAAAGTCTAAGTGTTTGAAAATCATAGATTTTTGGGTTTTGAATCTTAAACTTGTTTTGGATTCGATCGGATCATCATCGAATCACATCTGATAATTCGTACTCATATAGTTTTTTGTATTTCTGACTTACGAGCAAGTATTTAATTAGTAGATATTCTAAGATTTTGTTATCGGATTGACTAATTTAAAATCTAAGTGTTTAAAAATCATAAGTTATTATGTTTCAGATCTTAAACTCGGTTTGGATTCGATCGGATCATCATCGGATCACATCCAATAATTCATACTCGTATGGTTTTTCATATTTTTGACTTATAAACGAGTATTTAGTAGATATTCTAAGATTTTACCGTCAGATTGACTAATTTAAAGTCTAAGTATTTGAAAATCATAAATTTTTGGGTTTTATATTTTGAAGTTGTTTAAGATTCAATTGGATCGTCATCGGATCATATCCGATAATTCATGCTCGTATGGTTTTTTGTATTTCTGACTTATAAACGAGTATTTAGTAGATATTTAAGATTTTTTCATCGAATTGACTAATTTAGAGACGAAGTGTTTGCAAATCATAAGTTTTTTGGTTTCACATTTTGAACTTGGTTTGGATTCGATCAGATCGTCATCGGATCGCATCTGATAATTCATACTCATATGCTTTTTTGTGTTTCCAACTTACAAATGAGTATTTAGTAGATATTTTAAGATTTTGTTATCGGATTAACTAATTCAGAGTCTAAGTGTTTGAATATCATTGGTTTTTGTGTTTTGGATTTTGAACTTATTTTGGTTTCGATCGAATCGTTATAGGATAGCATCCGATAATTTATACTCATATGGTTTTTTGTATTTCTGACTTACAAACGAGTATTTAGTAGATATTCTCTGATTTTATCGTCGGATTGACTAATTTAGAGTCTAATTGTTTAAAAATCTAGCAATTTCATTCGAATGACTTACAAATCTAGCAATTTAGATATTCTAAGATTTTACCGTCATATTAATTAATTTCGTACGAATGGCTTATAAAACTAGCAATTTTAGTAAGATGCATAATTTATATTAATATTATAAAAATTAGTAGTGCCTGATCATGAGCCACCACTGTACCGGCTCATGAACTCATCAAGACGACTCTCCAGTACCCTGTAGGCTTCTCTTTTCTCCTTAAGCAGCTGCTAGACAGCCTGCCTTTCTCTCGCAAGCTGCTACTCGAGGGCAGCCTCTTCTCCTCAAGCCGCTGCTCGAGGGCTTGCCTCTGCTTGCGCTCCACGTCTAGTGCAGACTACAACTATGTGATCACCCCGGTCTGGGTGTCCTGAGCCCTTGAGTGCATACCTGTCTTCTGTTGTGAGCTTATGGTGTAGCATGCAACTGACAACACATACTTATCTCTAATCTGTTAGGGATGAAGTGATTTTCGGATGCCTAACTCATTAAGATCGAGACAAGATTTAAGATTATTTTTTGTCTTACCGTCGAGATTCAGTAGTGTTCGTATAATGTTATCACACATATTTTTTTCGATATGCATGACATCCAAGTTATGCCGTAAGAGTAGGTTGCTCTAGTATGGTAGTTTCAAGAAAATACTCTTCTTCTTCCAGTTATGCTCACATGCAGAGTCTTCGTACGTTCTCTTCTTTTTGCCTTTCCTAAGTGTCACCGCATCGAGTTGATCTAATTCATACAAAAATTTTACATCTGAAAGCTGCTTTGGACTCTTTGCAAACAACCTCTGAAGCCTGTCCCTAAGCGGGAAGTATAAGAGAATCTTTGCATATATATTTTTCTTTCTTCGATCGGTACTAGACTCGGCATCTGCCTCTTTATATCTTAGTTCTCCGTATATGTGGCATGACCATGCATATTCATACTCCTTCCAGTACAACATACAATTGGTCAAACATATATCAATTTTGTCATAGCCAAGCCCGAGATCTTTCATTGTCTTCTTTGCCTCGTAGAATGATTTCGGTAATGTCTTACCCATAGGAAAAACCTCTTTCAACAACTATAGCAATATATTAAATGACCTATTACTCTAACCATTAAGGCACTTCAAATAAAGAAGCTTTATAGTGAAAGAGAGTTTTGAAAATGTCTCACACCCCGGGTATAGAGGTTTCTTGACATCCTTAAGAAATTTATAGAACTTGTCCGCTTTAATATTGGGCTGATCATTTGACGGTGTTTTCGTGTCTATTTCATCTTGCAAATCATATATCATACCCTCTATGTCATCGTCATCGATCACTGTGTTTGTATTTTCACCATGAGCTACCAGGGGGACTACATCTAGCTACTTACTGTGCGAGAACCTATAAGTATAGCTAATGTTAATGCCACACATAACCAGATCAACCTCATATTCCTCTTGAACCTTTCTAGTCACCCTTCCGTAGTCTATACAGGAACACATAATTTTTCTATTAAGCGATGCAAAATGCTCCAATGCAAAATCCAAAAATTTTCTGACTCCTTCTCTATACTCTTGGCTTATTTGATTCTTATTACGCATCCAACTTTTATCGATTGAAGACATCTTCACCTATCTGGTCACACATACACCTGTAGTAATTTCAAACCATGACTTTGAGACTCTGCCCCAACCATACCGATTATAGTTCATGTGTCCTGAGCATGGATTTTCTATATTAATATTAATTAAGATGACTTTGGTTATTAATTTAATTAGAATACTACTTTGGTGTATGCTAATTCATATATAATAAAGGACCCTAGGAAACACAGTAGGCCACTTAGGAGCATAGTGGGTCCATGCTTGGAAGACCCAGTAGACCGGTTCTGTGAAGACCTAGAACTAGTTCACAACTTTGGTGATGCCGGACGCTTCATTGAGAATAAGTTGTTAACAGATAAAGGATATGGTAAAGTCTCCACCACGGGAATATGGAATTTCTATTCACCTAACCAAGCATGTTTATCGTGTTGAACAGGAACCAAGACGATGCACAGTTCAGTGATTCTGTAACGCCCCGGTATTTTACGGATTAATTCAACCCGTATAACACTGGGGTGTTAAAAATAAAACTTGACATACATTAAATTCCATCAAATATGGAAATTAACTGAGCCTCTTATTCAATAATAAAAGAGTTTGATACATCTCTCGAAAAATAAAAGCCTAAGACTTAATTGTAACATCAACGCTTCATATTTCTGCTCCTGCATCCTTATAGTATGGTGTGTAGAGTGGATCTTCAACTCCCTCCGGTTCATTCTCCATTCGCTCCTCACCTTCTTCTTGTCCTGTAGGATCGGTCTCTGTAGGGTTCATAACACCTTTAGGGGGGTGAGTCTAATCCACTGACTCACCTAATAACTTAGTTTTATTCATGCTAAGACATATGTACTGAAGAAGTAGTGAACATGACTATGAATAGTAAATAAAAAAAATATTGATCACCCGATTCCCTTTTTGGCCTCAGCCAGGGTAGAAATCTCAAGCCTTACCTGGGTACTTTTTGTCCGCAACAAGGCTAGCCCCACACCTAGGTTCTTTTAGTCCTCGGACTAGGCTACCCCCACACCTAGGTTACTTTTTGGCCTCAGCCAGGGCTAGACCCACACCCAAGTTACTTTTTGGTCTCAGCCAGGGCTGTGGGTGCAAATTTTGGCATAAATCTACCACGGGACCCACCAGCCCTGCCTGGTGGGCCCACGAGGACTACCACGGGACCCACCAGCCCTGCCTGGTGGGCCCACGAGGACTACAGCGGGACCCACCAGCCCTACCTGGTGGGCCCACAAGGACTACCACGGGACCCACCAGCCCTGCCTGGTGGGCCCACGAGGACTACAGCGGGACCCATCGGCCTTGCCTGGTGGGCCCCCGAAGACAACCGCAGGGCTCGCAACTTTACCTGGAGGATCCCCAGATACTGCAGTAGAAACCGCCATTCGCCACCCGAAATGCCTATAAATAGCAGTGCCTTCGAATGTAAAAGGATCGAGATCCAAATCTACAAATCTGATTTTCACTCTGAGATCTGACTTTCAGAACCAGAGCTCTGGGATTTCACACTTCCGATCTACCATCTCCCTTTGATCTTCTTTTAGAAAGATCAGTATTTACAGTGATACTCGGCCTGTCGAGATCACTTCAATATAAGTGTTAGTGAATTCGGGTTGCACCCTATAGCACGGAGACGTAGGCTTCGGCTGAACTCCGAGATCACTTCTCGTGTCAAACTCTCTCTGATTGCATCTCTCTGTTTACAAATCAAAAGCTTCAACTTCGATCAACAGTCGATCCACAGATCGACCAACGATCTTCGACGTCAACACGAACATTCAATTGACTGGTGCTGCGAGAGTCTTCGGGTCGGCACGAAGATTTTCCCCCACAGTTTGGCGCCGTCTGTGGGATCCGAGCGAGAAGCCGTGTCCTCTCTACTTCGACTACCAGATCAATAGCCAAACTTCCTCGCCCCCTCGGTTGATCAGACAACTGATCGGACATCGGCAATCTCGTTGTACCTTTCGCATTCTGAATGGCGAGAACCAAACATCAGGGTCAACCAGAAGGAAGTAATACTCAACATCAACCTCGTCCTGAGACTCGTTCAATGAGTCAAAGGCTCAACTTCGGGCAGCCCCTTGCTGTCCCCGAGATGGGGATTCACTCAGGAAGCGGAAGATCAGTCGATCGACCGATCGCCCCTCATCCTCATCAATCAATTGGGCAGACTGTCCCTGCTCCTGCTGAAGATCCTCCATCGACTTACCAGATCTCTGCAATCGATTTCCAACTACTCCAATTGGCGAAACAAAACGCCACCCTCACTGCTGAGAGGGATGCTCTGAAGAAGGCAGCTTCCGAAGCTGGAATTGCTATTCCGATCCCCTCCGCAAGTGGGAGGGTTGATCCTCCTCGACATTCAATTTACTCCGAACAACGGAGGTCAATGGGCACTGATGCTCTCGAGAGGATTCGACGCGACCCAACTCCCTCTGCTGCTCCTTGGAAGCAGAGTGTCTGGGATCGTCTTGAAGACGAGTCCTCCCAATCTTCATCTGGTCGTAACTGCGACAAAAGAGCACCATCGAAGGTCAACCTGCCAAGGAAGCACCAAATGAAAGGCGCTCCTTCAAAGAGTAGAGTCTCCCCTTCCATTCCACTCCAACGTGGACTTGGATCGGACCTTCGACACCGACTTCGACCAGCAAACACTTCAATGCCAGAGCAAGACCTTGCGATCTTGCCTCTTGACCCACCTCTAGGTCGAGGACATGGTCGTAGGGATGGCTACTCTTCTGCCGGGCCACTACATCGAAGCCTTTTCGAATCAGTATTTCCAAGAGGATGGAGAACTCCTACCCTCCCCAAATTCAACTGCGTCCGAGGAGATCCAAGCCTCCATATACTTGCCTTCAAGCAAGCTCTAACGCCACACGAAGAGGAAAACAACGTGCTCTGCCGCACCTTCGCGGGAAGTCTCGACGAGCCTTCACTCGACTGGTATCACAATCTCCGAGCTGGGTCCATTACCCAGTTCGGTGTTTTGGCTAACCTCTTTGTGCAGCATTACCAGCTCAACCTGAAACCCGAGAAGAAGCTCGACTCTCTATATCGACTAAGGATGGGTGCAGATGAGACTCTCCGCAGCTTCACGAGGAGGTTTCGCAACGAGCATGCTGCTCTCTCTGGAAGGCATCTGGATGATGAAGCCATCATGTTGGCTTTCCAGAACGCTCTCCGCTTTGATCTACATATCTACAACGACTTCATCCGCAATCCCCCTCCTTCTCTGGGAGCTATGTTCGATCGAATTCAGAGGGAGATTGAGGTGGAAGACGATCAAGTCGCTCGAAAAGGGCGAGAAACTAAAAGAAGGCCTGCTGAAAAAGAAGCACCTAAATATGCTGCAAAGGCTCACAACACTGAAGCAGCAGCCCCTCCGGCCAACAAAAGATCAAAGAATGATGGGCGTCGGTCTCCAACGAAGACCACTTTCACCGAGTGGAACATGCCAGTCGAGCAGATACTCGACCGTATTCAACACGACGAGTATCTTCGGAGGCCCAATCCTCTTCAACCGAATTCCAAATTCACAGCAGACAAAACAGTCTACTGTGAATTCCATCGAAGTCACGGACATTCCACCGATCGGTGTTTTCGGCTGAAATTCCATCTTGAAGACTTACTACGAGAAGGCCACCTTCAAGAATTCGTCAACAATGGGCACGATCAACGTCGAACCTCGGCCAAGGGGAAAGAAGTGTGTTGGATACATCAAATCTCATCCAACCGGCAACCAATTTCTGTGAATGCCAATGTCTTTGGCATTCATGGAACCCTGCACAATCAAGCTTTGACCGGGAAGGAAGTCGATCGGCAGGTTCGACGCATCTTCCATGTTCGATCTACTGCAAACAAAGAAGATACCTGGATCGAGAAGCCCATCGAAGGTCTGGCTTGGCCATCCATAGTCTTCAATGACACCGATCTTCAAGGAGTTCACACTCCCCATCGAGACCCCCTGGTCTTGAAACTCATCATCGACGGAAGCACCGTCAATCGAATCCTCATAGACACTGGAAGCTCCATTGACATTATGTTCTCCGACTGTTTCAAACGTCTGGGACATAAGTATCAAAGTCTCGACGTCGTCCCCACTGTGATCACCGGCTTCAATGGTGAACAAAGCATCACAGTGGGCGAATCCAGATTCACCATCGACCTCAGCCGAGAGACTCGAGTCTCGGTGAGGTTTGCGATCGTCGAAGGAATGTCTAGCTACAACGCCATTCTTGGGCGACCATTCCTCCATCAGATCAATGCCATCTCCTCCTCTTACCATCAACTACTCAAGTTTGCAACTGGAGAAGGCATCGTCTGCATTCGAGGCGATCAGCAAGCTGGAAGATCTTGTGAAGCTGCTGCTGCTAAAACAGATCGAAAAATCAATATTGCTCCTCCAAAGCGGCCACGAGATGAAGCTGGTCCCTCTTCCAAATAGCAATCAAAGGAGATTCCGCTGACCAAACCCCCACCCATCGAATGGGAAGCATCACCTTCAATTGAAGAAATCATCCCGATCAACATAGGCAGCGGAGATCTCCCTCAACAAACATTTATTGGTACCGGTCTTAGCGACGCAGAAGCGCAAGACATGGTATCCTTCATCCAGTCCAATATCGACGTCTTCGCATGGTGCTTCGAAGACATGCCTGGGATCAATCCAGATGACGCTTGTCACCGACTTGCGATCAAAGAAGAGGTGAAGCCCGTCAAGCAAAAGCCTCGCACCATTCGACCAGAGCTACAAGTTGCTGTTCAAGAAGAAATTACCAAGCTACTCGCAGCCGGATTCATCCGAGAAGTAGAGTATCCAACTTGGATCTCTAACATAGTGGCTGTTCCAAAGAAGAATGGGAAAGTCAGAGTCTGCATCGACTTTACCAATCTCAACAAGGCTTGCCCCAAAGATCCTTTTCCCATGCCAAGGATAGATAGACTCGTCGACGCCACTGCTGGCCACGAGCTGTTGTCTTTCATGGATGGGTATTCTGGATACAATCAAATTCCACTCCACGCTGATGATCAAGAGAAGACATGTTTTGTGACTAGCCGAGGTCTTTATTGCTACAATGTCATGCCATTCGGCCTCAAAAATGCTGGTTCCACCTATCAAAGGCTAGTCACCAAAATGTTCGAAGATCAGATCGGTCGCAACGTCGAAGTCTATGTCGATGATCTCCTCACCAAGAGTTCCGTTCGGAGCAAACATCTATCTGATCTGGCTGAAACCTTCCAAGTCCTTCGAAAGTATCGAATGAAGCTCAATCCAGCCAAATGTGCCTTCGGAGTTCAATCTGGCAAATTCCTGGGTCATCTTGTGACCAGGAGAGGTATTGAAGCCAATCCTGATCAAATTCGAGCCATCATCGATATGCCTTCACCTACAAATCGAAAAGAAGTTCAACGTCTCACTGGAAGATTAGCAGCACTCAATCGATTCATTTCAAAATCTTCAGACAAGTGCAAGCCACTCTTCGACAAACTACGAAAGGCGGATACATCTGGCTGGAATCCAATCTGTGAAGAGGCATTTCAAAGCATCAAGAAATATCTGGTGCAAGCTCCTATCCTGACTGCTCCACTTCCAAAAGAAGACTTGTGGCTCTACCTTGCCGTGACCGATCAAGCAATCAGCGCGGTCTTAGTCAGTAGAAGAGAAGGCATCGAACATCCAGTCTACTACATCAGCCACACTCTTCTTCCGGCTGAGACTCGCTACTCAAAAACTGAGAAGGTCATATTGGCCTTGCTCACTGCATCGCGTCGTCTTCAACCGTACTTCGTCTCCCACCAGATTACTGTCATTTCAGAACACTCACTCAAAGATATCATTGACAAAGCTGGTCGAGCTGGTCGAATGACCAAATGGGTGATCGAAATGAGTGCTCTGGGGATTCAATTCGAATCTCGCACTTCTATCAAAGGTCAAGCAATTGCTGATTTTCTAGCTGACTTTCCAGTTGAAGACCCCATCACTTGGGAAGAAGATGTCGATATGCGCTTGGAAGATGAGGATAAGCCTCCGATCAATCCTACAACGAAAATTGATCTAAGTCTTGAAGTTATTGCTGCAACTCCTCCTTGGAAGCTATATACTGATGGAGCATCAAGTTCGATCGGTTCGGGAACTGGGATAGTCTTAATATCCCCCGAACTTGATCATCTCCAGAAGGCCACTCTACTTGGGTTTAATGCCACCAACAACGAAGCTGAATATGAAGCACTCATTTCCGGACTCGAAATGGCAGAATCTCTGGGGGTAGATCAAATCATCATATACAGCGACTCCCAATTGATCATAAGGCAAATCAATGGAGAGTACACAGCTCGAGAAGAAAGAATGCAACTCTACTTGGCCTTAGTACGACGTCTTCAACAACGTTTTACTAGCGCTGAATTCATTCAAATCCCCAGAGCAGAGAACCGAGAAGCAGATGCCTTAGCTAATGCTGCCTCAGTTCTTGGAGACTCACTCGGAGGAAGGCAAATACAAATTGATTATCAAGAAGTGCCCAAAACCATCCCCGATCAACAGATTCTTACCACTACAGAAGGATCTGGGGGTGGAGATCAGCTTGAAGATTGGAGACGACAAATTCTTGACTTCTTCAAACATGGCAAAATGCCAGAAGATCCAAATCAAGCCCGAAGGCTCCAAAGGAAGCTCCCTTGCTACACTTTACAAGGTGAAGATTTATATTTCAAATCTCACAACGGGATGTTACTCAAGTGCCTTGGTCCTGAACAAGCACAGGCAATCCTGATTGATATCCACTCCGGAGCTTGTGGAAATCATTCGGGAGGAAGATCCCTTGAAGCCAAGACGAAGCTACAAGGGTACTACTGGCCAACAATGGCAAGGGATGCTCAACAAGTCATTCAAAGGTGCGAACCTTGTCAACGGCACGCTCGAGCTATTCATCTCCCTGCAGATGAACTCCATCAATTATCAAGTCCCTGGCCCTTCCATCAATGGGGTTTAGACTTCTTGGGTCCTTTCCCTCCAACTCCAAGCAAGAAGAAGTACCTACTGCTGGCCACAGATTACTTCACCAAATGGGTTGAAGCTGTGCCCCTCTTCCGAGAGACTGATAACGAAGTGATCAAATTCATTCGGCACAACATCTTCTCAAGATTTGGTACACCTCAAGTTCTCGTTGCAGACAATGGAGCTCAGTTTGACTCCAACAAGTTTCGAGAGTTCTGTCTGAACCATGGTATTAAGCTATTCTATTCAACTCCAAGATATCCTCAATGCAATGGCCAAGCAGAAGCCTCCAACAGAGCTATTCTTGGTATACTCAAGAAGAAACTCAATGATAAGAAAGGATTGTGGGAGCAAGTCCTACCTGAAGTTCTTTGGGGGTATCGCACAACTCCGAGAAGATCAACTGGGTTCTCGCCTTTTCGCCTAACATATGGATCAGAGGCAGTACTCCCAGCAGAAAACATATCAAGTACTTTGAAGACTAAAGCTGTTGAAGAAGGAGTCAATGAAGAACTTCGGATCAATGATCTAGACTTCTCTGAAGAACTACGAGATCTAGCATCACTTCGTGTGGCCAAATATCAACAGAAGATCAAAAGAGCCTATGACAAGAAAGTCCACAAGAGACAATTCCCAGTGGGTAGTTTAGTTCTCAGAGCAGTTTTCTACAATACCAAAGAACACAGCAGTGGAAAGCTTGCTCCCAACTGGGAAGGTCCATATATCATTGAGTCAGTTGGAGGCAAAGGTTCTTACAGACTGATTACACCAGAAGGAGATAGATTGCCTCGAGCTTGGAATTCTAGACACCTCAAGTTGTTCTATCCATAATGTATATTCTGTGATGAATAAAGCTCTCTTTCAAATGTTCAAATGTACAAGTGTTCTGATTTTCAATCCAAGTTCTGAAGCAATTACAAGTTATCCATATTCAAATTACCAGGTCTTTTAACAAGTTTGGGTGTTAGGGTTGCGACCCAACCCCTTACTAGCAAATGTTAAAAACTGACCATTTTCAAGTTACCAGGTCTTAACATGTTTGGGTGTTAGAGTTGCGACTCGACCCCTTACTAGCGAATGTTAAACTGACCTTCGAAATTCAATCAATTCGATATCGTCTAACAGGTTTGGGAGTTTGAGTTGCGACTCGACCCCTTACATTCAAATGTTATTCGAATTCAAATTCAATTTTCAAAGTTACAAAGTTTGGGTGATTGAGTAGCGACTCAACCCCTTACATTCAAGTATACGCGTATTCAATTTACATTCAAATGTATGTATACTCAAATAGCATTCCAGAATTCAACATTCAAAGACATTCAACTCAAAAGAAGTGCAAGTTTCAAATACAAAAAAGATGTCTTCTATTATCATCAAAATATGTCAGATACAAGGAGCTGTTACATTTCAAAAATTTACAAGTACAACAACAAAGAAGAAGAAAAGTCTCAGGGCTTGGCCACACTCTTCGCATGCGACTTCTCCCCTTCGGATCCAGGACGAGCTTTACTCGCCACTGATGCCTTGGAGGATCGGACGCTAGCTACATGAGTCCTGAGCGCTTCTGCCGCCTTCTCTGCTGTCTCCTTGTAAACCTTGCACTCAGACAACGCGTGCTCCAGTGCCTTCTTCGAAGTCTCTTCTCTGGCAGCAAAGGCAGCGTGCTGGGTAGCAAGTTGTTGCTTCAGCTCTTGGATCTCGATGGAACGGCCACAGGACACATCCTCAACCTTTGAGAGTCGAGTCTTCAGAGATTCGAGTTCGTGACTCTGTGCCTCACATCGATCCTTCAGCCCTTTGATCTCCAGCTTTCCCTCCCGAAGTTCCTTAATCTTGGTTTTGAGAGAAGCTTTCTTCGAAGTCAGGAGATCTCTTAGCTCATCTCTCTCCGCGGTCAACTTATTTATTTCAGCCACAGCTTCTTTTGCTCCCGCCCTCAAAGAGAGTTTGGTTGCAACATTCATAAGTGCTGAGTTCTGCAAAAGAACAAAAGAGTTGAATTATTCTGAAGAAAGATAAGATTCAAATGATCGATCAAGCAGATGCACCTACCACCAGGTTAATTCTATCAAAAGCTTCATCCAAAGTGGCACTCGGAAGGTTGATGAGCTTTCTGATCGCAGCAGTGGGGCGGTTGATATCAACGTCACCCAAGTTTTTTATTGTCGGAGTCAATCCAGCAGGCGTACCTGCAATCAAAGGGAATCAAAGTGTTAGATTATTTTCGAACTTCAGAAACAAGACATTCAAAACAAGTTAAGTTCAATTACCTGATGTTTCGACCTTCGGCTCTTTGCCTTTCCGACGATCAGAGCCACTCTTAGGAGTTGATTTCTCCTGAGTCGGGGTTGGCGCTGGTTGAAGTTGAGGAGCCCCATCCCCCACTCGACTTCCCCTCTCCAAATTAGCAGGGGGGGAAGCATTCCTGGGAGGTGAGGCTCTCTCTTCTTGCGACCCGCCTGGCTGGATAAGCCCGGCCAGCATGGCCTCCACCTCGTTGAGCAGAGAGTGAGAGGGGGGAGGGGGTTGCTCAACCTCTACACCCCCACTCGTTGTTGCTCCCTCAATGCGAGGAGCGTCGGGGGGGATTTGATCCAGAGGCGTGGGGTTGCTTCCAACCCCAGCACTCTTCGACAGCTTTATCTTGAAGCGCATCGGCTTCTTCAATTCGTCGAACTTGTAGGTGGGAACCGCTTTTGGGCCATCACCTTCCATGTCAAGCACTTCTTCCATTTGACGGGCTTTGACCTCGTCAATGGGAATTGGAATCGAATCCTCCCCTGTTGCACCACCAGTGGGGGTGGGAGGAATTTCTTCCTCACCACCCCCGTTTTCATTCTCACCATCCCCATTGGAGGAGGTAGTAGACGTATCATCCTCGCCGTCCCCGTCCTCGTCTTCATCATTGCCACTGATGTCGTGGCTGATATTCTCTGTCTCTTCTTCTTCTTCATTTTTCTTCCTTTCTTCTTCCTCTTCGTTCTTCTTCTTTTCTTCTTCTTCATCTTCCTTAGGCTTGACGAGTGTTTTTCGCTTCTTCTTCGCGGGGCCTCTTTGGATAACCAACTTCTCATCCATAGTGGGCAATCGGCGCCTCGCGTTGTAGATTTTCTTCTCGACCCTAATCTTCCGGATGATCTTGCCCGAGCTGGGATCCTCTTCATAATCAGAGTATAGGACTTCGTTGTCCTCATACCTGTCCTTCGATCTGTGGAGGAGATTGGCCTTGCCATATCTCACAGGACAGTTAGAAAACTGTTTCCACGACCTGGTTCCACAGGTCAGCTCGAGGAACAAATTATCTATGGCTCCCGCCCTCTCAGAACTCCAGGCGAAGATGCCTCCAGCGCTGTACATCTTAACTGCGTCGTGTACGCTGTCTCGGGGGGTGTCTGGCACTGACATGGATGTCCACGCACCGGAGACAGAGATTGGCCAGTCAGTATACAATTTGTCCGAAGGGACTGTATCGGTGAGTGGGCGCAGTGGAGATAGTCCAGTCAAATTATAGAAAGGGCTGTCCTTCCTGTAGCTCCATCGGTAGTGAAAGAAGAAATATCCAAGCTCGATCCGGGCAGGTTCTCCTACCGGGATACTGGAGTAGCAGGCCCTCAAGTCCTCTTGAAAATCTGACTCCACTCGGCAGAAGGCGTAAATGATTCGCCATGCGTTCCCAGTGACCTGCCCCGGGCAAAGGCCAGAAGTATTCAGCAATCTGGCAGCGAAGGGTGGCAAAGGCAGACGTAGACCGCAGTTGAGTTGGCCAACGGTCACTATAGTTCCCATGACCTGCTCTTTGCTAGCAAAATTGGTGAAGACTGTCTTCTTGTCGATGCCGAACGCAGTCTGAATGCTGGGGAGCGAAGGCTGCGCCCCCTTCCCTTCTGTGAAGAAAGAGAGCAATGCTTGCCACTTCTTTCTCTTCGTATCCGTGAGCTCGCTACCTACATTATACATGTACTCCGTCTCCTCTGTCAGGGGCATGAGAGGGCCCAGAACAAACTTCACCTTGGGGATGAACTCTGGCCTTGATGGCGCCGAAGCAAACCCAACCCCTTGGTGCCTCTTGCCAAGTTGGCCAAGTTCAGCGAGAGCAGCCTTGCCTTTGCCACGGCCCCTCGGAGGAGATTGGACCTCGACGATTTCCTTTCCCTTTCTCTTCGAGGGAGTCGTACCGGACTTCTTCGAACTGCCCGAGGAAGCCATTTCACCGATCAGACAAGCGCCGAGAACAGAGAGCAGAAATCAAGAGAGCAAGAGTCTGGACTTCGAAAAATTTTGGAAGCGTGAGGCAAAATGACAGCCGGTGAAAGCTTTTTGTACCCAGGGTAAAACAGGTGCGCAAATCGAGAAGACACGTGTCTTCACCATATCAAATCGCGTGTTTTTGTAGGTACACGTGGCATCCATCCGTAGCAAGCGCAAAACCAGGCGAACAGTCGCGACCAGGCGAAACGTCGGACCTACCGGTCCGCATGAACCAACGGTCTAATCAAGCCACCGGTCTAGGTAAACCGGACCGCCGGTTCAAAGCAACCATCAAGCCAATCAAGGATTCAAAACAAGAAGAATCAAGCTCCATCAATGTTCAAAACTCTGCCAAAATATCGAAGAACAAAGCAGCAAACTCCCTGAAGGGCAGGTTCGAAACTTTACCTTGACCGGATATTTTTCACCGATCGGACAAACATGTCCGATCGGCGAAAGTTATCTGATCGGTCAAATTTCTACTGGATCTGGCAAAAAACCAAGGTTTTTTGCCGATCACTCGAACCTTGACCGGATATTTTTCACCGATCGGACAAACATGTCCGATCGGCGAAAGTTATCTGATCGGTCAAAATTCTACTGGATCTGGCAAAAAACCAAGGTTTTTTGCCGATCACTCGAACCTTGACCGGATATTTTTCACCGATCGGACAAACATGTCCGATCGGCGAAAGTTATCTGATCGGTCAAAATTCTACTGGATCTGGCAAAAAACCAAGGTTTTTTGCCGATCACTCGAACCTTGACCGGATATTTTTCACCGATCGGACAAACATGTCCGATCGGCGAAAGTTATCTGATCGGTCAAATTTCTACTGGATCTGGCAAAAAACCAAGGTTTTTTGCCGATCACTCGAACCTTGACCGGATATTTTTCACCGATCGGACAAACATGTCCGATCGGCGAAAGTTATCTGATCGGTCAAATTTCTACTGGATCTGGCAAAAAACCAAGGTTTTTTGCCGATCACTCGAACCTTGACCGGATATTTTTCACCGATCGGACAAACATGTCCGATCGGCGAAAGTTATCTGATCGGTCAAATTTCTACTGGATCTGGCAAAAAACCAAGGTTTTTTACCGATCACTCGAACCTTGACCGGATATTTTTTACCGATCGGACAAACATGTCCGATCGGCGAAAGTTATCTGATCGGTCAAATTTCTACTGGATCTGGCAAAAAACCAAGGTTTTTTGCCGATCACTCGAACCTTGACCGGATATTTTTCACCGATCGGACAAACATGTCCGATCGGCGAAAGTTATCTGATCGGTCAAATTTCTACTGGATCTGGCAAAAAACCAAGGTTTTTTGCCGATTACTCGAACCTTGACCGGATATTTTTTCACCGATCGGACAAACATGTCCGATCGGCGAAAGTTATCTGATCGGTCAAATTTCTACTGGATCGGTCAAAAAACCCTGTTTTTTGACTGATCACTCGATTCTTGACCGGTTGAATTTTGCCCGATCGGTCAAAATTTGACCGATCGGACAAAAGTGACCGATCGGTCAAAATTTAACCGATCGGCCAAATTTCAGCTGATCGGTCAAAAATACTACTGGATCGGTCAAAAAACCCTATTTTTTGACCGATCACTCGATTCTTGACCGGTTGAATTTTGCCCGATCGGTCAAAATTTAACCGATCGGCCAAATTTCAGCTGATCGGTCAAAAATACTACTGGATCGGTCAAAAAACCCTGTTTTTTGACCGATCACCCGATTCTTGACCGGTTGAATTTTGACCGATCGGTCAAAATTTGACCGATCGGTCAAATTTGACCGATCGGTCCAAATTGACCGATCAGTCACTTTTTTCTCTAACATGCGGCAAGTTTCTTCGTGTCCGTTTTTCTAAAACAGGAAGTTGCTATTTTTTGCACCAAAGTCCAAGCCAGCTAGAATGCACTCTAGCTAACTTGGAGGGGGTAACTGTGGGTGCAAATTTTGGCATAAATCTACCACGGGACCCACCAGCCCTGCCTGGTGGGCCCACGAGGACTACCACGGGACCCACCAGCCCTGCCTGGTGGGCCCACGAGGACTACAGCGGGACCCACCAGCCCTACCTGGTGGGCCCACAAGGACTACCACGGGACCCACCAGCCCTGCCTGGTGGGCCCACGAGGACTACAGCGGGACCCATCGGCCTTGCCTGGTGGGCCCCCGAAGACAACCGCAGGGCTCGCAACTTTACCTGGAGGATCCCCAGATACTGCAGTAGAAACCGCCATTCGCCACCCGAAATGCCTATAAATAGCAGTGCCTTCGAATGTAAAAGGATCGAGATCCAAATCTACAAATCTGATTTTCACTCTGAGATCTGACTTTCAGAACCAGAGCTCTGGGATTTCACACTTCCGATCTACCATCTCCCTTTGATCTTCTTTTAGAAAGATCAGTATTTACAGTGATACTCGGCCTGTCGAGATCACTTCAATATAAGTGTTAGTGAATTCGGGTTGCACCCTATAGCACGGAGACGTAGGCTTCGGCTGAACTCCGAGATCACTTCTCGTGTCAAACTCTCTCTGATTGCATCTCTCTGTTTACAAATCAAAAGCTTCAACTTCGATCAACAGTCGATCCACAGATCGACCAACGATCTTCGACGTCAACACGAACATTCAATTGACTGGTGCTGCGAGAGTCTTCGGGTCGGCACGAAGATTTTCCCCCACAAGGGCTAGACCTACACCCAGGTTACTTTTTGGCTTCATCCAGGGCTAGACCCACACCCAAATAAGTGATCACATATCTCAAAATTTACAAGTCCATAACAATCTACCGTTATTCGATATCATACACTTAGCATGAATAACTCAGTTTAGTCCCCTACCTGAAGCGTCGAAGAATCTTTCTTCTGATGAGGAAGCCTTAGGAAGCTCACAACCTGAAATATATTACTATATTTTATTAGTTTTTACCAAAATTTTTATAAGGATTTGTTGGAATGAATTCCGATGAGGACTCCTTATGTTTGTTTCCTTAAACTACTTTATTTAATAGATTTTTTTCCTTTAGGGGTATTTTGGTCATTTCTAAAATACTTTAAATTTATACTCAGTTTGTAGAGTTTTTTATTCTAAAACTGTAGCCACAGACGGAACTCAATTCGGAGTTCGTTTGCTCCCGGTAGATCAAAATAGTCGGCATTGGTGGAATTTAAATGGGTGGTCTGTCTTTAGTAAAAATGTCAGGTTGCTTTCCGTAATAATGGTTCAGTTAACGAAGGCAGAGTCGTTTTATCGCAGTTTATTTGTGCTTATTGGGCTTCGGCCCATGATGTTTAATGAGATTAATAGGTTTCGGCCCACAGTAATTTAATATGCTTAATGGGCTTTGGCCCACAGAATTTGATGGGCTTAATGGGCTTCAGCCCACAGATTTTAATGAGCTTAATGGGCTTCGGTCCACATAATTTAAATATATATAAGAAAAAAACTTATTGGGCTATAGGACTGACCGGTGACGGGCGGCGACTGGCGGCGGGAGGCGGCGGCCGGCGGCGGCGGATAGCGGTGACCGGCGGCGGGCGACGGGCGGCGGAAGGCGGCGACCCGGCGGTGGACGGCGGTGACCCGGCGGTGGTTGGCGGCACCGACGGCGGTTGGCGACGGGGGAGGGGTTTTTCAGGTGGTGGTTTGGGTGGGAACGGATATCGAGGTGGGGCTTGGGTGAAGAACTCTGTTGTAAGGGGGGTTTATATTGGCCTTTCGAGAATACCAAAAGTCCCAGGGCCTTAAATGCAAAACAGCCCCTTTACTGTTTCAGCTGCGCGACTATTACCGTCCGATCGAAAATAAAAGGTTGACGGTTGAGATGTCTTTTGGTCTCCCCCTCTTACTATAATAATTATTTTCCTGATGTTTAGATAGAAAAGTGTTAAGGGTTTTCTGGTTGGAGGGAAAAAGTTAAAAGTTCTGCTGATAGGTCCTTGGTTCGAAACCTTCCATTGGCTATATATAATATATATTTTCTTTAATTTTTAAATACTCTAGATGTGTTCAAAACGTAAAAGTTTGTATAGGTTTTTTGATCATTTCGACGAGATGGACGCAATGGCGCAGTTCGATTTTTATTTTGAATTTTTTTATCAAAAATTCTTATTATATAGATTTAAATTATTAACTTATTTCGGGATGTTACATCCTCTACCTCTAACAAAAAATTTTGTCCTCAAAATTTAAAGTACGTACCTTAGTTGTCGAACAAATGTGGATATTGTTTTTATATTTCTGACTCCAATTCCCAAGTAGCTTCCTCCTCGTTGTGATGTTGCCATAGCAATTTTACCAATCGAATAGTCTTGGTTCGCAATTCTTTATCTTTGGTATCTAAAATTCTCATTGGTACTTCTATGTAAGAGGCATCTGATTGAATACTGATATTTTCATCTTCCAGAATATGAGAAGGATCAGGCTTATATTTGCGAAGCATGGACACATGAAAGACTAGATGTATATTAGCCAAATTTAAGGGTAATACCAGTCGATATGCAATTGGTTCAGCTTTACCCAATATTTAATTGGGTCCAATATATCTGGGAGCAAGTTTACCTTTGAGGTCAAAACGCTGAATACCCTTCTTAGGAGAGATCTGTAGAAAAATAAAGTCTCCTACCTCAAATCCCAGAGGTCTTCTTCGATTGTTTGCATAACTTTTCTGTCTGCTCTGAGCTTTTAATAAATTTGCCCGAATAATTTTTATTTTGTCTGTAGTTTCTTGGATTATTTCAGGCCCCATAATGCTCTTCTCTCCCACTTCTGTCCAACAAATTGGTGATCTGTAGGGCCTTCCATATAAGGTTTCAAAAGGCGCCATTTGTATGCTGGATTGGTAGCTATTATTATAGGTAAATTCTATCAGGGGTAGAAAATCTTCCCAACTACCTTTGAAATCCATCACACAAGATCTTAGCATGTCCTCTAAGATTTGTATTACTCTTTCTGATTGTCCGTCAGTTGAGGATGATAAGCTACTCATGGTCAATTCTGTCCTCAATGCTTTCTGTAAACTCTTCTAGAACTTAGAGGTAAAATAAGGATCCCTGTCGGACACAATACTTACCGGAATTCCATGGAGTCTAACGATTTCCTTCAGGTATAAGGTGCTATCATCTTTAGTGGACGCAGTCGTTTTTCGGGGTAGAAAATGGGCTGACTTTGTCAAGCGGTCCATAATTACCCAGATTGAATCATTTCCCTTCCTCGTTGTAGGAAAACCGGTAATGAAATCCATGGTTATATGTTCCCATTTCCATTCTGCTATAGGAAGAGGTTGTAATAACCCAGGTGGTCTTCTATGCTCAACCTTCACTTTTTGACATGTGAGACATTTCGACACAAACTGGGCTACATCATTCTTCATTCTACTCCACCAGAAGTTTCATTTTAGATCGTGATACATTTTGTTCTCCCCTGTATGAATAGAAAATTTTGATTGATGAGCTTCGGTTAATATATCTTCTCGCAGATAAGGAGCATCAGTGACTGCTAATCTGCCTTGAAATCTCAATCCATTATCCGACCCGAGAGACTAGTTTTCTATAGTTTTTCCATTTTCTAGTTTGTATCGAATTCCCTGCAGTTCAGAATTTGACGTTTGTACTTATATTACTCCTTTTATCATTTCTGGCTGAACTCTGATGTGACTTAGGTAAGCTTGTGGTGAACAGTTCTGCGTGATTAAATCAAAGTCTTCTAATGTGCAAGCCCACTGCCATTTATCGGTTATTACATTGGCCAGTTGCCCCTTTCTACTGAGAGCATCCGCTACTACGTTTGTCTTTCCAGGGTGGTAAATAAAATTATAGTCATAATCGACCAATAATTCCACCCATCTTCTTTGCCGTAAGTTTAGATCTTTCTGCGTGCTAATGTATTTCAAACTCTGATGATCGGAGTACAATTCAAACTGTTCTCCATATTAATAGTGACGCCAAATCTTATGTGCGAACACGATAGCTGCCAGCTCTAAATCATGTGTAGGATAATATTTTTCATGAGTTTTTAACTGTCTGGAAGCGTAGGCCACTACTCGGCCATCTTGCATAAGTACACCTCCTAACCCCACGTGAGAAGCATCCGTGTAAAGTGTGTACTTCTTCCCACTTTTTGGTATTGTCAATACCGGAGCTGTAGTGAGTTTTTTCTTTAATTCTTGGAACACATTCTCACAAGGTTCCGACCACTCATATTTTACTCCTTTCTTAGTAAGTCGGGTTATCGGTGCAGCGATACTGGAAAAATTCTGAATGAATCTACGATATTATCTTGCTAACCCCAGAAAACTCCTGATTTCTGTTATACTCCTTGGTGGTTTCCAATTTACTACTGCTTCAATTTTTACTGGATCCACTGTAACTCCTTCATGAGAGATTACGTGTTCCAAAAAGTTAACTTTTGTAATCCAGAATTCACATTTACTGAGTTTGGCATACAGTTGATGAAGATTCAACTCTTGTAGTACCAATCTCAAATGTTTTTTGTGCTCTTCCTTGATTTTTGAATAGATCAAAATATCATCTATAAATACTACCACGAGATCCAAGAAATTTTTAAAGATTCGATTCATCAAATCCATAAATACCGCAGGAGCATTTGTGAGACCAAAAGGCATTACCAAGAATTCGAAATGTCCATATCGAGTTTTGAAGGCTGTCTTTGGTATGTCTTCATCCTTGATCCTTAACTGATGATATTCTGATCGAAGATCAATTTTGGAGAAATACCTTGATCCTTTAAGTTGATCAAATAAATCTTCGATTCTTGGAAGTGGATATTTATTCTTTATAGTCACCTGATTTATTCTTCTATAATCGATGCATATTCTTTTTGTTCCATCCTTCTCTGTACAAATAATACTGATGTACCCCATGGTGAAGTACTGGGTCTTATAAATCCGAGAGTAAGTAACTCATCCAACTGTTTCTTCAACTCCTTTTGTTCTACAGGTGCCATTCTATATGGAGCGATTGAAATAGAAGCAACTTCGGGCATCAACTCTATTGAAAAATCTATTTCTCTTTTTGGTGGCAATCCTGGAAGGTCTTCTGGAAACACTTGTGAAAATTCTGATACTACCAATGTGGTATTTGGTACCGGAATTTTTACCTCTTTTTCTAAAAGTTGAGCTAAGTAACAGACTTTTGCTTTTGTCTTTCCGAACTTTCTTCCCCGGAATATTATTTCTTTACCTTCTGGTATTTGTAAGGTAACCTTCTTACGGTAACAATCCATCATTGCCCTATATTTGGATAACCAGTCCATTCCTAATAGAATGTCAAATTTCTCCAATTTCAGTAGAATTAAATTTGCCACGAACTCCACGTCTTCAACTCTTAGTACACAATTTCTGCAGACTCTGTTTGTTTTGGCCGTATCACTAAGTGCAGTAGTAATAGCAAGTATATGCCCTAACGGTTCTGTCTTCAATTGTAATTCTCTAGCCAGGTGAATTGATATGAATGAATGTGTCGAACCCGGATCTAAAATTACTCGAGCTAGACTTCCATAAATAAGAATGGTGCCTACAAAAAATTACTTTTTTGGTTATAACTTATCTACTTTTTATGGAATTGCTATTTTAGAAATGGATATTTCGTACCTTCAATGACGTCGTTTGATTCTTCTTCCATAGATACTGCAAAAGCTTTTCCAAGCACCTTTGGAAGTTGACCAGGGCGAGTCACAGGTACTTGTGGAGTATTTCTGAATGGAGGTCTAGTTGGAGCGTTACCATTCAGACGAGGACAGTTCCATTGAAAATGATCCCGCAATCCACAAATGAAGCAATTTCGAGGTCCCGAAGCTATTTGAGAACCAGTTCTTCCTGCTGAAAACTCTTACATCCTTGGCCTTTTGTTTGCCTCCAATGATGGTGCACTTCTTTTTATCCTATTCTTTTCAAATATCTTCCGAGTTTCTTTCCATTCCCCCTCTGCTACCATCGCAGTCTGCACCAGTTCTCCATAGTTTCGAATACGAAGTACCGCCACTCGGGTTTGAATATGAGGATTCAAACCCTGTTCAAATCTTTTGGACTTCAATTCCTCTATGGCTATAAGATAATGAGCAAAGCGTGACAATTCAATAAACTTAGCTTTATACTGAGAAACGCTAAGTTTTCCCTGATAGAGTTCTAAGAATTCCACAATCATTTTATCTCTGGTTGCGTCGGAGAAATATTTTTCTAAGAACACTTTGGTAAACTCTTCCCAAGTGAAACTAGGTTGTGTTCTTTTGACAGAGTCCCACCAGTAATCTGCCTCTCCTTCTAACATATACGTGGCTAAGGTGACTTTCTGTTCATCATTTGCCTTCAAAGTTTCTAGTATCTTTCCTACCTACTTGAGCCATCTATCGGCAATCAGGGGATCAGGTTCTCCCTTAAAAGCTGGGGGTTTTAATTCTTTGAATTCTTTTAAGATAATTCCCATCCTTGAACAATCCTTGGAAGAATTCATCCTTTGTATCAGTTGATGTAGAGCTCCTAACACCTTGGTTAGGTCTTCATTTGGAGTAGTGTTTTCGTGTGAATTCATATTTTCTGAAAAATATAAACGAACAAAATTCTTCAAACACAAACCAAGATAAAACACGTTCATTCAATATAAATACTTTTCTTTTCATTCTACATATAGCCAACTACTATTTTGAAAAATATCGGGTGTTCACAATGATTCTCATCGCCCACTTTTTCACAGATGCATCGGTAACGTTTATAGAAAACATTCTCATTTTTAATAGGGGTAACTGGTTTCTTCTCCTTCTTTGACATCACGATTTTCTTCTTACGTTTCACCTTTACTCCCGATGAGCTACCTTCAGATAATTTCGACTTCATGACTTTGCTAGAAGAAAAACAAAACTTTAATTCATAAATATAGATATTTTAAATTTTTTATGTGGTTACCCTTTCGATGTACTTCTAGTCACTCTTTTAACTCCTAGGACCTATTACCTAGGCTCTGATACCAAGTTATAACGCCCTGGTATTTTACGGATTAATTCATTTTTTTTTTTTTTTTTTTTTTTTTTTGAGATCAGCGGGTGTCCCGAAACCTTTCGGGCAATGGCCCACTTCAGGCTCGGACTAATCCCTCCGGGAGTAAAGCCCGACCCACTCGGCAATTCCCACTTCACTCCTGGGTAAATCGAGAGGAGGAAGAGTTGAACCCACAACCTCATCACCAAAGCATCAGTTGCTTTTACGGATTAATTCAACCCGTATAACACTGGGGTGTTAGAAATAAAACTTGATATATATTAAATTCCATCAAATATGGAAATTAACTGAGCCTCTTATTCAATAATAAAAGAGTTTGATACATCTTTTGAAAAATAAAAGCCTAAGGTTTAATTGTAACATCAACGCTTCATATTTCTGCTCCTGCATCCTCATAGTATGGTGTGTAGAGTGGATCTTCAACTCCCTCCGGTTCATTCTCTATTCGCTCCTCACCTTCTTCTTGTCTTGTAAGATCGGTCTCTGTAGGGTTCATAATACATGTAGGGGGGTGAGTCTAATCCACTGACTCACCTAATAACTTAGTTTTATTCATGCTAAGACATATGTACTGAAGAAGCAGTGAACATGACTATGAATAGTAAATAAAAAAAACATTGATCACCCGATTCCCTTTTTGGCCTCAGCCAATGTAGGAATCTCAAGCCTTACCCGGGTATTTTTTATCCGCAACAAGGCTAGCCCCATACCTGTGGGGGAAAAATCTTCGTGCCGATCCGAAGACTTCACCTCACCAGTCAATTGATGTTGAGTCAGAGATCGTTGATCGATCCATTGATTGGAAGGTAGATTTGAAGGTTTATTCTTTGATAGCTTATGGTTAATGCTTTAAGTATGCAAGTAGAGAGAATGACACAAGGTGTGATCTCGGAGTTCAGCCGAAGCCTATGTCTCCGTGCTATAGGGAGCAACCCGAATTCACTAACACTTTGCTCGAAGTGACCTCGACAGGCCGAGTGTCACTGAAGTCTCTTCAACCTCTTCAAAGATAAGAGGATGATCAAGGAGAGTTAGAGGATGGAAAGCGGGAACTTTAGAGCTCTGGTTTTTGAACTGGGATTTTGGGTTTGGATCTCAAAACTGCCATCCCCTTTTCTTCAGAAGGCTCTGCTATTTATAGAATTTCTGAGGAGTGAATCTGGGGATAAATGGTGGTTTCTGGTCGCTTCTGGAAGAATCTCCAAGCAGGCTGGTGGGTCCCGTGGCTGTCTCCTGGGGATTCCACAGGTAGGACTGGCGGGTCCCGCGGTAGTCCTCGTGGGCCCACCAGGCTGGGCCGGTGGGTCCCGTGGTAGTCCTCGTGGGCCCACCAGGCAGGGCCGGTGGATCCTGCGGTAGTCCTCATGGGCCTACCAGGCAGGGCCGGTGGGTCCCGCGGTAGTCCTCATGGGTCCACCAGGCAGGGCCGGTGGGTCCTGCGGTTGTCCTCGTGCGCCCACCAGGCAGGGCCGGTGGGTCCCGCGGTAGTCCTGTGGGCCCACCAGGCAGGGCCGGTGGGTCCCGCGGTAGTCCTCATGGGCCTACCAAGCAGGGCCGGTGGATCCCGCGGTTTGTAGACCTCTCAGCCAAAATTTGCACCCACAGTTACCCCCTCCAAGTTAGCTAGAGGCCACCCTGGCTAGCTTGGATTCTTGGTGCAAAACTAGCAACCCCCTGTTCGAGAGTGCAAAGGAGAAGAGAAAATTCGAATTACGGCATTTAATGGACTGATCGGTCGAAGTTGACCGATCGGTCAATTTTGATCGATCGGTCGAACTTGACCGATCGGTCAAGTTTGACCGATCGGTTAAGTTCAATCGGTCGAGGTTGAAGTGATCGGTCAAAAACCCTTGGTTTTTGCCCGATTCAGTAGAAATTCGACCGATCGGTTGAACTTGACCAATCGGTCAAGTTTGACCGATCGATTAAGTTCAACCGGTCGAGGTTGAAGTGATTGGTCAAAAACCCTTGATTTTTGTCCGATTCAGTAGAAATTCGACCGATCGGTTGAATTTGACCGATCGGTCAAGTTTGACCGATCAGTTAAGTTCAACCGGTCGAGGTTGAAGTGATCGATCAAAAACCCTTGGTTTTTGTCCGATTCAGTAGAAATTCGATCGATCGGTTGAATTTGACCGATCGGTCAAGTTTGACTGATCGGTTAAGTTAAATCGATCGAGGTTGAAGTGATCGGTCAAAAACCCTTGGTTTTTGCCAGATTAAGTAGAAATTCGACCGATCGGTTGAACTTGACTGACCGGTCAAGTTTGACCGATCGGTTAAGTTCAACTGGTCGAGGTTGAAGTGATCGGTCAAAAACTCTTGGTTTTTGCTAGATTCAGTAGAAATTCGACCGATCGGTTGAACTTGACCAATCGGTCAAGTTTGATCGATCGGTTAAGTTCAACCAGTCGAGGTTGAAGTGATTGGTCAAAAACCCTTGGTTTTTGTCCAATTCAGTATAAATTCGACCGATCGGTTGAACTTGACCGATCGGTCAAGTTTGACCGATCGGTTAAGTTCAATCGGTCGAGGTTGAAGTAATCGGTCAAAAACCCTTGGTTTTTGTCCGATTCATTAGAAATTCGACCGATCAGTTGAATTTGACCGATCGGTCAAGTTTGATCGATCGGTTAAGTTCAACCGGTCGAGGTTGAAGTGATCGGTCAAAAACCCTTGGTTTTTGTCTGATTCAGTAAAAATTTGACCGATCGGTTGAAGTGATTGGTCAAAAACCTTTGGTTTTTGCTAGATTAAGTAGAAATTCGACCGATCGGTTGAACTTGACCGATCGGTTAAGTTTGACCGATCGGTTAAGTTCAACCGGTCGAGGTTGAAGTGATCGGTCAAAAACTCTTGGTTTTTGCTAGATTCAGTAGAAATTCGACCGATTGGTTAAACTTGACTGATCGGTCAAGTTTGACCGATCGGTTAAGTTCAACCGGTCGAGGTTGAAGTGATCGATAAAAAACCCTTGGTTTTTATCCGATTTAGTATAAATTCGACCGATCGGTTGAACTTGACCGATTGGTCAAGTTTGACCGATCGGTTAAGTTCAACCGGTCGAGGTTGAAGTGATCGGTCAAAAACCCTTGGTTTTTGCCCGATTCAGTATAAATTCGACCGATCGGTTGAACTTGACCGATCGGTTGATCCGTCGGTGCTGAGGCAATTGGGCAAAAGAGCCTGTATTCTGCCCGATCCTTTGGTAAATTTACCCGATCGTCATCGCACTCTAGGATGATTGTGTTGCTTGAGTTGGCGGTTCATCTGGGCCGGTGATTCTTCTGAACCGGCGGTTCACTTGGACCATCGGTTCGCTTGGACCGGCGGTTCGTATAGAGCGGCGGTCCATGTGGTTCGACGCTTCGTCTGGTTCCGACATTTCGCCTGGAAGAGCGCTTGCTACGGATTAACGCCACGTGTCTCTTCAGAAAACATGGGATTTGACCTGAAGATGCCACGTGTCTCTTCGATCTTCGTGCTAGCTTCTCGGGGAATATAAGCCTTTCTGGATTTCATTTCTGCCTCACGCTTCCTGAATTTTTTAAAGTCCAGAACTTTTTGCTCCCGAATTTCTGTTTTTCACCTTCTCTTGATCGGTCGAAATGGCATCTTCTTCCGGCCCCATCAAGATCAAGAACTTGGTTCCATCGAAGAGGAAGGAATCGGGGAGTGCTCCGCAGTCGCCAGTGCAGAAAGGCAGGGGCAAAGGCAAAGCCGCGCTTGGTGAGCTTGGCAAGAGGCACAAGGGAGTGGGTTTTGCTACTGCACCATCAAGGTCGGAGCACATCCCCAAGGTAAGATTTGTTCTGGCGCCTCTGATATCGCTGTCCCAGGAGCCCGAGTATATGTATAACACCGGTGGCAAACTCACCGATGTGAAGAGGGCGAAGTGGCAGAAACTGTTGTCCTTCTTCACGGAGGGGAAGGTCCGACCATCTCTTCCTGGAGTTCAATCTGCATTTGGCATCGACAAGCGGACAGTCTTCACTTCGATCGCCAGCAAGGAGTAAGTGATGGGGACGATAGTCACCATTGGCCAGTTGAACTGCGGACTGCGCCTCCCACTGCTGTCGTTCACCGCGAGGTTCCTGAATACCTCCGGACTTTGCCCCGGACAGATTTCCAGGAACGCATGGAGGATCATCTACGCCTTCTGCTATGTGGAGTCCGACTTCCAAGACGAGCTTAGGGCTTGCTACTCCAGCATCCCTGAAGGCGAGGAGGCTAGGATCGAGTTGGGCTATTTCTTCTACCACTATAAGTGGGCTTCGAGGAAGGATAGCCCATTCTTTAATCTGACCGGTATCTCCGCTCTTCGCCCGATCGTCGACACCATCGGCTCCGACAAGCGCTACACTGACTGGCCGATATCGGTTTCCGGTGCGTGGACCCCTCTTTCAGTGCCCGAGACTCCCTTAACCGAGGTGCACAAAGAGGTGGCCCTGTACTGCGCTGGGGGAGCTTTTGCTTGGACGTCCGATCGGGTCGGGGCCCTGGACAATCTCTTTTTGGAGCTGACGTGGGGCACGCGTTTGTGGAAGCAGTTTTTGAACTGCCCCGTTCATTATGGCAATGCCAACCTTCTCCACCGACTGCAGGCCTGGTATAAAGATAATGAGGTCGTATACTCTGATTATGAAGAGGATCCTTAATCGAGTAAGATCGTCAGAAAAGTCCGGGTTGAGCAGAAGGCGTATGGCGCAAGGCGTCGCCTGCCAATGGAAGAGAAGCTGGTGATAAATCGCAGAGGACAGGTGAAGAAGAGGAAGGTCCTCATCGAGGAGAAGAAAGAAGAAGAGAAAAAAGAAGAAGAGGAAGAGGGAGGAGAGGAAGAAGAAGAAGAAGGAAAGGGAGAAGAAGAAGAAGAGGGAGGAGATGAAGAAGAGAAGGGAAAAGAAGAAGAAGATGATGATGATGACGACGATGATGATGATGAGGATGACGACAATGGCGACAACGAAGGGGAGGGAGAGGGAGGAAATGGTGGTGAAGGGGGTGGCGAGGAAGAAACTCCTCCCACCCCCACTGGTGGTGGCGCAGAAGGGGGCGATGAAGAGTCGTAACCCATTCCCATCGATGAGGCCAAGGCCCGTCGAATGGAAGCGGTGATGGACGCGGTGGGCGACGGCCAGAAGGTGTTGCCCACCTACCACTTTGAGGAGCTGAAGCGCCCGACGCGCATTCGGATCAGGTTTTCGGGGAGTGATGGCGTTGCAAGCAACCCCACGCCCCTCGACCAAATACCTCCAAGCATCATTCGCCTCGAGGGTGCTTCGACGAGCGGTGGGATGGAGGTTGAGCAACCTACTCCCGTCGCTCGTCGTTCAACTGCACAAGTGACTGAGGAGATGGCCGCACTAATGGCCAGGCTTGAGTAGTCTGGCGGGCAACAAGAAGAAGGGGAGGTCACTCCTCCGCGAGACGTTCCTTCTCCCGTTCACATGGAGGGAGGGAGTTGAGTGGATGCTGGGACTCCCCAACCTATGCCAGAGACAACTCCTGCTAAGGAGAGGTCGACCCCCACGGGTAAAAGCTCCGATCGGGGGAAGGGTAAAGCCCCTCTAGTCGAGGCCACAGGTATATCCTTGCTGACTTTTCTTCTTGATTGCATTGCCTTTGACGTAAGATTCGATGTTTGAAATATTCTAACTCTTTGAATTTCTGTATTGATTGTAGATGCTCCTGCTGGCACGGCTTAGCTTTTGAAGGATTTGGGTGAGGTTGATATCAACCACCCAACTCCAGTCATCCGGAAGCTTTGCAACCTTCCGGAGGCTACGATCGAAGAGGCCTACAACATGTTTGAAGTAGTGGTAAGTGCATCAGCTTGAGTTCATCTGTGAATTGTATCTTCATAAAATATTTCTAACTCTTTTCTGTTGGCCGTTTGCAGAATTCAGCTGTCCTGAAGTTCGCTACGCGGCTCTTCAGAAGGGTCGGAGAACGGGGTGCTTCATCTGAAGTCTCTCGTTTAACGGCCGAACTAGAGGCTGCTAACGAGGAGAAGGCCAAGCTGAAGGAAGCTCTTTCTGCCAAGAAGGTGGCTCTGAAGGCCAAGAAGGAGGCCCTTAGCAAGGAGAAGGTCAAGAGCAAAAGTTGGCTCGACAGCTACGTTGCTCAAGGCCATGAGCTCGAAGAGTTAAAGAACCGCTTCTTCAAGATAGAGACTCTGTCCGTCGAGCGTGCAATTAAAATAAAGGTGCTAAAGGCTCAGCTGGCTGCCAAAGAAGCTGTGCTCGCCGCCAAGGAAGCCGCTCTGACTACTAAGGAGGAAACCTTGACAAAAGAGTTGGAGCAGACTCGCGCTGAATGCGAGAGCTTCAGGACGACGGCTGAGAAGGCGGTGGAAGCGCTCAGGGTTCATACTAGCAGCATCCAATCTTCAAAGGCATCTGTGGCGAGCAAGGCTCGTGGTGGATCTGAAGGAGAGAGGTCGCGTGCTCCGGGCGTGGCAAAACCTTGATGTACTTTACTTCTTTTCTCTTGTTGTTGTATCTGTAAGCTTTGTGCATATAGAAGTTCACTCCTGTACTTGGCAATTTTGAAAAATAAAGATCTCTTTGTTGTTTGAAATTTCTTATCTCTTGTGCTGAATATCTTTGAATGTTGTATTCTTGATGGTCTTGGAATGTTTGAATACATATAAACACTTGAATGTAAGGGGCCGAGTCGTAACTCGATCACCCAAACTTGTTAAGTAACTTGAAAATTGAAGGTTGTGTTGTAGCACAACTTGAAATCGTTTAACATTTGTATGCGAGGGGTTGAGTCGCAACTCAAGCACCCAAACCTGTTAGACAATATTGAAATTGAAGGTTATTTAATATTTGTAAGCAAGGGGTAGTGTCGCAACACAAGCGCCCAGACCTGTTAAATTGACCTTGTGACTTGAAGGTTGTTTTGTATTACAACCCGAAACCGTTTAACATCTGCCTGTAAGGGGTTGAGTCGCAACTCAAGCACCCAAACTTGTTAAACGACCATATAATTTGAATGTAGATAATTTGGAACTTTGAAGATAGTTAACTTGAAACTGCTCCAGAATTTGAGTTGAGAAGAACATTTGAAAGCAATCTTTATTCATCATAGAATTTACATCGTGGATAGAATATTTTGAGATGTCTTGCATTCCAAGCTTGTGGTAGTCTGTCTTCTTCTGGCGAAATCAGCCGATAAGAACCTTTGCCTCCTACCGATTCAACAATGTAGGGTCCTTCCCAGTTGGGAGCTAGTTTTCTGCTGCTGTGTTCTCTGGTGTTGTAGAAGACTGCTTTGAGGACTAGGCTGCCAATAGAAAACTGTCTTTTGTAGACCTTCTGATCATAGACTCGTTTGATCTTCTGTTGATACTTGGAAACACGAACGGTTGCTCGATCCCGTATTTCTTCAGAGAAATCAAGGTCATTGACTCGAAGTTCTTTATTAATTCCTTCTTCGATTGCTCTGGTCTTCAAAGTACTTGATATGTTTTTTGTTGGGAGCACTGCTTCAGACCCATAGGTTAAACAAAAGGGTGAGAACCCAGTTGATCTTCTCGGAATTGTTCGATAGCCCCACAGAACTTCTGGTAGGACTTGCTCCCACAATCCTTTCTTGTTATCAAGTTTCTTCTTGAGTAGACCAAGAATAGCTCTGTTGGAAGCTTCGGCTTGGCCATTGCATTGAGGGTATCTTGGAGTTGAGTAGAAAAGCTTGATCCCGTTATTGAGGCAGAACTCTCGGAATTTGTCGGAGTCGAATTGAGCTCCATTATCAGCAACTAGGACTTGGGGTATGCCAAATCTCGAGAAGATGTTATGTCTGATGAACTTGATCACTTCATCGTCGGTCTCCCAGAAAAGTGGCACTGCTTCAACCCATTTGGTGAAGTAATCTGTAGCCAGCAACAGATACTTCTTCTTGCTTGGTGTTGGTGGGAATGGACCCAAGAAGTCCAACCCCCATTGATGGAAAGGCCATGGGCTTGTTAACTGATGGAGCTTGTCTGCGGGGAGATGGATAGCTCGAGCGTGTCTCTGGCAAGGCTCGCATCTTTAAACCACTTGGTGAGCGTCCTTTGACATTATTGGCCAGTAATAACCTTGCAACTTTGTTTTGGCTTCAAGAGATCGTCCACCTGAATGGTTCCCACAGGATCCAGAATGGATGTTGATCAAAATTTCCCTTGCTTGTAAGGGACCTATGCACTTGAGTAACATCCCATTGTGCGATTTGAAATATAGATCTTCTCTTTGGAGACTATAACACGAAAGCTTTCTCTGAAGTCTTCGGGCTTGATTTGGATCTTCGGGCACTTTGCCATGTTTGAATAAGTCGAAGATTGACTATCTCCAATCCTCGAGCTCACTTGTAGTGGTAAGGTTCGTAAGGTTCGAAGCTATTTGTTCTCCACCCCCAGATCTTTCTGTAGTGGCGACGATCTGTTGCTCGGGGGTGATCTTGGGCACTTCTTGGTAATCAATTTGTATTTGTCTTCCTCCGAGTGGATCTCCGATAACCGATGCAGCATTCACCAAGGCATCTGCTTCTCGATTTTCTGCCCTTGGGATTTGAATGAACTCAATGTTAGCAAAGCATTGTTGAAGATATCGCACTAGAGCCAAGTAGTTTTGCATTCTTTCTTCTCTTGCCGTGTACTCCCCGTTGATCTGTCTTATAATTAGTTGGGAGTCACTGTAGACGATGAGTCGATCTATCCCTAGAGTTTCAGCCATTTCGAGCCCGGAGATGAGCGCTTCGTATTCAACTTCGTTGTTGGTGGCATTGAATCCAAGGAGAATGGCCTTCTGAAGATGATCAAGTTCGGGGGATACTAGGAATATCCCAATTCCCGAACCGATAGCACTAGAAGCTCCGTCAGTGTAAAGCTTCCATTGAGCTGGCGAGGTGGCGGGAGCTTCAAGAATTGGATCAGTTTTTGCAGCTGGATTGAGAGGAGGTTCAACTTCATCTTCAAGGCGCATATCGATATCTTCGTCCCAAGTTATGGGGTCTTCAACTGGATAGTCGGCTAGAAAATCAGCAATTGCTTGCCCCTTGAGCAAAGTGCGAGATTCAAACTGGATCCCCAGAGCACTAATCTCGATCACCCATTTGGTCATTCGACCCGCTCGACCCGCCTTGTCGATGATATCTTTGAGTGGGTATTCTGAGATGACTGTGATCTGGTGGGAAACAAAGTAGGGTTGAAGACGACGCGATGCAGTAAGCAAGGCCAGTATGACCTTCTCCGTCTTTGAGTAGTGGGTCTCAACCGGAAGAAGCGTATGGCTGATATAGTAGACCGGATGCTCGATGCTTTCTCTTCTGCTGACCAGGATTGCACTGATTGCTTGATCGGTGACAGCAAGATAGAGCCAGAGGTCTTCTTTTGGATGTGGAGCTGTTAGGATGAGAGCTTGTACGAGGTATCTTTTGACATCTTGAAAGGCTTGCTTGCAAATTGGACTCCATCCAGAGGTATCCACCTTTCGTAGCTTGTCGAAGAGCGGCTTGCACTTGTCGGAAGACTTTGAGATGAATCGATTGAGGGATGCTAATCTTCCAGTGAGACGTTGTACTTCCTTTCGATTTGTAAGTGATGGCATATCCAGTATAGCTTGAATTTGGTCGGGGTTAGCTTCGATGCCTCTCCTGGTCACAAGGTGGCCCAGGAATTTGCCTGATTGAACTCCGAAAGCGTATTTGGCTGGATTGAGCTTCATACGATATTTTCGTAGGATTTGAAAGGTTTCTGCCAGATCGGATAGGTGACTATCTCGAGTGGAGCTTTTGGTGAGGAGATCATCAACGTAGACTTCGACGTTGCGCCCGATCTGATCTTCAAACATCTTTGTGACTAACCGTTGATAGGTAGATCCGACATTTTTGAGGTCGAAAGGCATTACGTTGTAGCAGTAGAGACCTCGGCTAGTCACAAAGCAAGTCTTCTCTCGATCGTTTTGATGCAGCGGAATTTGATTGTACCCAGAGTATCCATCCATGAAAGATAGGAGCTCGTGACCAGCAGTGGCATCGACGAGCCTATCTATCCTTGGCATGGGAAATGGATCTTTGGGACAAGTTTTGTTGAGGTTGGTGAAGTCGATGCAAACTCTGACCTTCCCGTTCTTCTTTGGGACAACAACTATATTGGAGATCCAAGTAGGGTATTCTATTTCACGGATGAAGCCCGCTGCGAGTAGCTTACTGATCTCTTCTAGAACTGCAACTTATAGTTCTGGTCGGATTGTGCGTGGCTTTTATTTGACAGGCTTCACTTCCTCTTTGATTGCGAGTCGATGGCACGCATCATCTGGATTGATCCCAGACATATCTTCGAAGCACCAGGCGAAGACATCGATGTTGGATTGAAGGAAGGATACCATGTCCCGCGCTTCTGCATCGCTGAGACCGGTACCGATGAATATTTGTTGAGGGAGATCTCCACTATCGATATTGATTGGAATGATTTCTTCGATTGAAGATGAAGCCTCCCACTCGATCAGTGGGGGCTCGATCAGCAGAATCTCCTTTGATTGCTATGTTGAAGAGGGACCAGCTTTATCTCGTGGTCGCTTTGGAGGAGCAAGATTTATCTTGTGATCTGTCTTTGCCGCAACCGCTTCACAGGATCGCCCGGCTTGTTGATCTCCTCGTATGCAAACAATGCCCTCTCCCATTGCGAATTTGATGAGTTGATGGTAAGAAGAGGAGATGGCATTGATTTGATATAGGAATGGCCGACCGAGGATGACGTTGTAGTTGGACGTTCCTTCGACGATCGCAAACCTCACCGAGACTCGGGTCTCTTGGCTGAGGTCGAGGGTGAATCTTGATTTGCCCATTGTGATGCTTTGTTCACCGTTGAAGCCCGTTATCACTGTTGGGATGACTTCAAGACTGGAGTATTTATGTCCCAGACGTTTGAAGCAGTCTGAAAACATTATATCGATGGAGCTTCCGGTGTCGATGAGGATGCGATTGACAGTGCTCCCGTTGATGATGAGCTTCAAGACTAGGGGGTCTCGATGCGGAGTATGAACTCCTTGAAGATCAGTGTCATTAAAAATGATGGAGGGCCAGGCTAAGCCTTTGACGGGCTTCTCGATCCAGGTATCTTCTTTGTTCGCCGTAGAGCGAACGTGGAAGATGCGTCGAAATTGTCGATCAACTTCCTTCCCAGTCAGCGCTTGATTGTGTAGCGACCCGTGAATGCCAAAGATATTGGCACGCACGGTGATCGGTGATTGATCAGTAGAGATTTGATGGACCCAGCAAGCCTCTTTCCCCTTGGCAAAGGTTCGGCGTTGATCTTGTCCACCCTTGGCGAACTCTTGGAGATGGCCTTCTCGCAACAAGTCTTCAAGATAATATCTCAGCCGATAGCACCGATCGGTGGAATGGCCATGACTTCGGTGAAAGTCGCAATAGACCATTTTGTCCATAGTGACCTTGGTGTCGGGTTGCAAAGGATTAGGCCTCTGGAGGAACTCCTCGTGTTGAATGCGGTCGAGGATTTGCTCGATCAGTAAATTCCACTCGGTGAAAGTGGTCTTCTTTGAGGGAGATCGGCATCCGTCACTCCTTGACCGCTTGTTTTCAGGGGGAACTATTGCCTCTGCGTTGTGAGCTTTGGCAGTATACTTCGGAGCTTCCCTTTCGGCGGGTCTTCGCTTTGTCTCTCACCCTTTTCGGGCGACTTGATTATCTTCGACTTCAATTTCCCTTTGTATCCGATCGAACATTGAACCGAGAGAAGGAGGAGGGTTGCGAATGAAGTCGTTATAGATGTGGAGATCGAAACGGAGGGCATTCTGGAAGGCCAGCATAATAGCCTCATCGTCTAAATGCCTTCCTGAGAGGGCGGCGTGCTCGTTGCGGAATCTTCGCGTGAAGCTGCGAAGACTCTCATCAGCACCCATCCTCAGCCGGTAGAGGGAGTCAAGTTTCTTCTCCGGCTTCAAGTTCAGCTGGTAGTGCTGCACGAAGTGATTGGCCAAGACACTGAACTGGGTGATGGACCCAGCTCGGAGATTATGGTACCAATCGAGGGATGGTTCGTTGAGGCTTTCGGCGAAGGTACGACAAAGCACATTGTTCTCTTCCTTGTGTGGCGTCAGAGCTTGCTTGAAGGCGAGTATGTGGAGAGTCGGATCTCCCTTGAGGCAATTGAATTTGGAAAGAGTGGGAGTCCTCCATCCCCTAGGAAATGATGACTGGAACAGGCTCCGATGTAGAGGTCCAGTAGAGGAGTATCCATCCCTTCGACCATGCCCCCGACCAGGATGCAGATCAAGAGGCAAGATCGCGAGGTCTTGCTCGGGCCTTTGAGTGTCAGCCTGTTAAAGTCGGTGACGAAGGTCCGATACAGCCCTACGTTGAAGTGGGATAGATGGAGAGGCTCTGCTCTTTGAGGGCGCCCCTTTCATCTGATGTCTTCTTGACAAGTCGGGCTTCGAAGGTGTCCTCCTGTCACAGTTGTGATCGGAAGAAGATTGGGAGGACTCATCGTCGATGCAGTCCCAAACACTCTGCTTCCACGGGGCAGCAGAGAGAGTTGGGTCACGACGAAGCCTCTCAAGGGCAGCAGTACCCGTTGATCTCTGTGGCTCGGAGTGAAGTGATTGTCGTGCTAGATCGACTCTCTCGTTGGTTGAGGGAATAGGAAGAGCGATCCCGGCTTCAGAGGCTACCTTCTTGAGAGCATCCCTCTCAGCAGTGAGGGTGGTATTTTGTTTTGCTAATTGAAGTAGTTTAAAGTCGAATGCAGAAATTTGATAAGTGGATGGAGGGTCTTCAGCAGGAGCAGGGGTTGTGTACCCTATTGATTGATGAGGAGGTGGGGCGATCGGTCGATCGACTGATCTCCCGCTTCCTGAATGAACCCCCATCCCGGGGACAGCAAGGGGCTATCCGAAGTTGAGCCTTTGACTCATTGAACGAGTCACAGGACGAGCTTGATGTGTGTTACTTCCCTCTAGATGATCCTGATGCTTGGTTCTCGCCATTTAGAGGGAGAAGGATGCAGTCAAGAGTGCTGACGTCCTACCGGTTGTCTGCTCAACCGAAGGGGCTGGAAGTTTTGGCTATCAAGACCGGTTGTCTGCTCAACCGATCTGATACTTGTTGTAGAGTGGACTTGGCTTCTCGCTCGGATCTCACAGACGGCGCCAAACTGTGGGGGAAAAATCTTTGTGCCGATCCGAAGACTTCACCTCACCAGTCAATTGATGTTGAGTCGGAGATCGTTGATCGATCCATTGATTGGAAGGTAGATTTGAAGGTTGATGCTTTGATAGCTTATGGTTAATGCTTTAAGTATGCAAGTAGAGAGAATGACACAAGGTGTGATCTCGGAGTTCAGCCGAAGTCTACGTCTCCGTGCTATAGGGAGCAACCCGAATTCACTAACACTTTGCTCGAAGTGACCTTGATAGGCCGAGTATCACTGAAGTCTCTTTAACCTCTTCAAAGATAAGAGGATGATCAAGGAGAGTTAGAGGATGGAAAGCGGGAACTTTAGAGCTCTGGTTTTTGAACTGGGATTTTGGGTCTGGATCTCAAACCTTCCATCACCTTTTCTTTAGAAGGCTCTGCTATTTATAGAATTTCTGAGGAGTGAATCTGGGGGTAAATGGCGGTTTCTGGTCGCTTCTGGAAGAATCTCCAGGCAGGGCTGGTGGGTCCCGTGGCTATCTCCTGGGGATTCCACAGGCAGGACCGGCGGGTCCCACGGTAGTCCTCGTGGGCCCACCAAGCAGGGCCGATGGGTCCCGCGGTAGTCCTCGTGGGCCCACCAGGCAGGACCGGTGGATCCCGCGGTAGTCCTCGTGGGCCCACCAGGCAGGGCCGGTGGGTCCCGCGGTAGTCCTCGTGGGTCCACCAGGTAGGGCCGGTGGGTCCCGCGGTTGTCCTCGTGGGCCCACCAGGCAGGGCCGGTGGGTCCCGCGGTAGTCCTCGTGGGCCCACCAGGCAGGGCCGGTGGGTCCCTCGGTAGTCCTCGTGGGCCTACCAGGCAGGGCCGGTGGGTCTCGCGGTAGTCCTCGTGGGCCCACCAGGCAGGGCCGGTGGATCCTGCGGTTTGTAGACCTCTCTGCCAAAATTTGCATGCACAATACCTAGGTTCTTTTAGTCCTCGGACTAGGCTAGGCCCACACCTATGTTACTTTTTGACCTCAGCCAGGGCTAGACCCACACCCAGGTTACTTTTTGGCCTCAGCCAGGGCTAGACCCACATCCAAATAAGTGATCATATATCTCAAAATTTATAAGTCCATAGCAATCTACTGTTATTCGATATCATACACTTAGCATGAATAACTCAGTTTAGTCCCCTACCTGAAGCGTCGAAGAATCTTTCTTCTGATAAGGAAGTCTTAGGAAGCTCACAACCTGAAATATATTACTATATTTTGTTATTTTTTACCAAAATTTTTACAAGGATTTGTCGGAACGAATTCCGATGAGGACTCCTTATGTTTGTTTCCGTAAACTACTTTATTTAATAGATTTTTTTTCGTTTAGGGGTATTTTGGTCATTTTTAAAATACTTTAAATTTATACTCAATTTGTAGAGTTTTTCATTCGGAAACCAAGGCCGCAGACGGAACTCAATTCGAAGTTTGTTTGCTCCCGATATGATCAAAATAATCGGCATTGGCGGAATTTAAATGGGTGGTCTGCCTTTAGTAAAAAGGTCAGGTTGCTTTCAGTAATATTGGTTCAGTTAACGAAGGCAGAGTCATTTTATCGCAGTTTATTTGTGCTTATTGGGCTTTGGCCCACGATGGTTAATGAGATTAATGGGTTTTGGCCCACAGTAATTTAATGGGCTTAATGGGCTTCGGTCCACAGAATTTGATGGGCTTAATGGGCTTCGGCCCATAGATTTTAATGAGCTTAATGGGCTTCGGCCCACAGAATTTAATGGGCTTAACCGCGGCGGACGGCGGCGACCTGGCGGCGGACGGTGGCGGACGACGGTGACCCGGTGGCAGGTGGCGGCACAGGCGGCGGTTAGCGACGGGGGAGGGGTTTTTTAGGTGGTGGTTTGGGTGGGCACAGATATCGAGGTGGGGCTTGGGTGAAGAACTCTGTTGTAGGGGGGGTTTATATAGGCCTTTCGGGAATACCAAAAGTCCCAGTCCTTAAATGTAAAATAGCCCCTTTACTGTTTCAGCTACGCGACTGTTCACGTCCGATCGGAAATGAAAGGTCGACGGTTGAGATGTCTTTTGGTCTCCCCCCTTATATAATAATTATTTTCCTAATGTTTAGATAGAAAAGTGTTAAGGGTTTTCTGGTTAGAGGGAAAAATTTAAAAGTTCTGCTGATAAGTCCTTGGTTCGAAACCTTCCAATGGCTATATATATTTTTTCTTTAATTTTTAAATGCTCTAGATGTGTTCAAAACGCAAAAGTTTGTATAGGTTTTTTGATCGTTTTGACGAGACGGACACAATGGCGTAGTCCGATTTTTATTTTGAATTTTTTTTATCAAAAATTCTTATTATAGAGATTTAAATTATTATCTTATTTTGGGATGTTACAGATTCAGACACTGGTGCATAAATCATCTTACAAATATAGATAATCTGTTCTTAACCCTAAGGGACCATGTATATTGAGCCAACCAGTTGTGTGGTGCTTTGATGTGCCAACATGTGCGGACCTACCATAATACAATACCACAGTACGTGGGTTATCCGACTAGCGGTAGAGTGGCATGCAATCCCTACAGATTATTCGATGTCCAATGTTGGATGGGTATATTTTGCTAAGTCAATCTATTCATACAATTAATCCAGGCCTGGTGGTTGTCATTATGATTGACGACGTTCCGAATGCTAGGCATAGCATCGGAATGTGTGTGGTGTTATAGATGACAAGTCATCAAATTCTAGTCAGATGATCGATCAGTATCTAACAATGCTCCCCACTGCCCGAGTTGAATCATGACACCAGTAATAAAAGGGACTAAAGATTATCAGAGTATAGTAAAGAACAGGATTACGATGGAGTAACATAAATTTAGGATCACTTTTAACTCGCATCGCACTTTGAGTGGCTACGCGAGTTAATGGGATTTGGGCTGTTTAGCGAAACTTTCGGTGTATCACTGGAACAGTTAATCAAGGATCTAGTTGGAGCTAGAGTATTATAGCTCGTGTGTCCTGAGTGTGGATTTTCTGTATTAATATTAATAAAGATAACTTTGGTTATTGCTTTAATTAGAATATTACTTTGGTGTATGTTAATTCATATATATATATATATATATATATATATGAGGAATGGGATGCTGCCTATCAAAACAACATTTTTGCTGCTTTGAGACATTGTTTGACCATCCTAGAAGTTTTGGAATTTGATGAAATTTGGTGAGGGTGTTGTCTAGGGTAAGATGATCATACTCACAAATTTTCATCAAATTCCAAAACTTCTAAGAGGGTCAAATGGTTGAAGCAAAATGCTGCAGATTTTAACGGTGACTGCAGACGACTGATTTTGCTTCGACCATTTTAACCCCCTAGAAGTTTTGGAATTTGATGAAAATTTGTGAGGATGATCATCTTACCCTAGACAACACCCTCACCAAATTTCATCAAATTCCAAAACTTTTAGGATGGTCAAACAATGTCTCAAAGTAGCAAAAAATGCTGCTTTGATAGGCAGCGTCCCATTCCTCTCTCTCTCTCTCTCTCTCTCTATATATATATATATATATATATATATATATATATATATATATATATATATATATATATATATATATATATATATATATATATATATATATATATATATATATATATATATATATATATATATATATATATATATATATATATATATATATATATATATATATATATATATATATATATATATATATATATATATATATATAATAAAGGACCCTAGGGAATATAGTAGGCCACTGAGGCGTATGGTGGATCCATGCTTGGGAGATCCAGTGGACCTATTCTGAGTAGTCCTAGAACTAGTTCGCAGCTTTGGTGATGCCGATCGCTTCACCAAGAATTAGATGTTGGCAGGTAAAGGATATGGTAAAGTCACCATCACGGGAATGTGGGATTCCTATTCACCTAACCAAGCACGATGATTGTATTGAACATGAATTAAGATGGTACACAGTTCAGTAATTCAAGCACTGGTGCATAAACCGTCTTGCTACTATAGATAATCTATCCTTAATCTTGAGGGACCATGTACACTGAGTCAACTAGTTGAGTGGTACTTTGATGTGCCAATATATGAGGATATACTATAATCCAATACCATGGTACATTGGGTTACCTAGTTAGCGCTAAAGTGGCATGCATTCCCTACAGGTTATCTGTAACGGCCAAGATCCAATAGGCCAATAGCCAAGAGCCAAGACTCCTGAGGCGGGAATGCCAAGATGGATGAGGTGAGGTGAGGTGAGGTGAGGTGTACAAGGCCATGAGTTAGCCCCACATCGCCTGGAGAGAAGGAGATCCTGAGCTACTTACATAATTTTCCCTCCCAAACAAAGAAGACGCGTTTTAAAACCGTGCGCCGCTACGGATTTCGTAAGAACTCCGTAGTTAAGCGTGCTCGGGGGAGAGCAGTCCAAGGATGGGTGACCACCCTGGGAAGTTCTCGTGCGGGCACGGGCAAAGCGGATAATATCTTGTGTGTTTGGGGCGGATGTTACAAAATGGTATTAGAGCCGGTTCTCCTCGGGATGGGGGGGTCTAACCCTACACGAGGACGTGTAGCCCTAAGGGGGGTGGATTGTGACGACCAAGATCCAATAGGCCAATAGCCAAGAGCCAAGACTCCTGAGGCGGGAATGCCAAGATGGATGAGGTGAGGTGAGGTGAGGTGAGGTGTACAAGGCCATGAGTTAGCCCCACATCGTCTGGAGAGAAGGAGATCCTGAGCTACTTACATAATTTCCCCTCCCAAACATAGAAGACGCGTTTTAAAACCGTGCGCCGCTACGGAATTCGTAAGAACTCCGTAGTTAAGCGTGCTCGGGCGAGAGTAGTACCAGGATGGGTGACCCCCTGGGAAGTTCTCGTGCGGGCACAGGCAAAGCGGACAAAATCTTGTGTGTTTGGGGCGGATGTTACATTATCCGACGTCCAGTGTTGGATGGGTGCATTTTGATGAGTCAATCTGTCCATATAATTAACCCAGGCCTGGTGGTTGTCAGTATGACTGATGACGTTCCAGATACTAGGCATAGCACTGGAAGGTGTTGTTAGGATTGATGTGTTCTAAGCTTGTAAAACTTTATGTTTTGGTCTAATAAATAAAGATTGATAGTTATGAGATGCATATAGGTGCGTAACATAGTTACGTGTTCTTTTAAGAACAGAAAGCCATAGTTATATGGTAGTTCATTGAGTTGAATACTGAGTGGATTGGTCTCATATAATCTAAATCAGTTTGCAGCTATGATCAGGTTGGTCGCCTTATCATGATAAGCCCGAGACTAGTACAGAAGTGCAGGTGGTTATCCCTAGCCATAAGTGAACTTCGCCGTATAGGTGTGATGCACTAGAGTATGTTGTGAGTTGACTAGTTGAATTTACTAGAGGCACCCTCTAGTGGCCTTAGTTAATAGTGAGGTAACCAGTAAAGATCACTTAAGGAGTGGCCGCTAGGTCTCACACACTAGAAATGATCAAATTGAGGCGTCAGGGCGTTTTGGTAAAAACTCACTCTAGCAGACCTCACTTATGGCCGACCCTAGCAGTGAGAGACCATGCTAGGGCCGGCCCTATATTGTGGGGTTAAGAATCCCCCATTAATAGGGCCGGCCATAGGGATAGGGATAGGGTTTTGAATTGGTCAAAACAAACCCTAAAAGTGGGGAAAATGGATAAATACAAGGAGAGATAAAAGGGTGATTTTGGAATGATTTTTATGGGATGTTCTTATCCCCTTGGATTATTATCCAATAGGGTAGGCTGGTCCTATATAGGGAGCTTTATGGGGCCGGCCATAAGGGTTGAAAAAACCGAACTCCCCTCTCTCTCATCTCCCTAGATCTCTCCATCATCTCTCTACTTCCCTGCTTGCAACTTCGTCTTCCTCGCGTTGAGTTTCGTAGAATAATAAGGGTCGTTCTTCGGAGGCACTCAAAGATCAAAGAGTAATATTTCGTGCATCGTGTGAGATCGGGTGAACAAGAAGGCAGAGCCTCCATTCATACCGTCGGCTTCTTCGTAAATGATCTTCTGTCGCCATTGACAAAGAAAATAATTCTCCGCGGTTAAAAGATCTACATGAAGGTATAAATAATCTAACACGTAGATCTAGCAAACTTTATGATTTGCATGCATGCTAGATAATCATTACGCTAGATTATTGTTAGGGTGTTCAATTCACGTGCATACACATGCACGCACATATAGATTAGTTTTAATAAAAGTTTAAATTATGTAACGTGCACCATGAATAGTCTTTCGACCGTCAAATCGTTTCTGTTGCGTGCCTCTACCGAGGGATTATTCCTAACAATTGGTATTAGAGCCGCATTAGTGGTGTACGTTTCATGAATTTTTATGAAACCATCATGTATGCGCATAATGAACGCGTGATATCATCGGGGTTCTTACGCTTAGATCATGCATATGTATATATTGTGCTTGTTCTATGAATCGTTCTTGCAGGGCGCCGCTATAAAATCTAGATCTATATTTGTGCTTGCTATCGGGGGTTAGACCCCGAGTTAGCCATTGTCTGGATTTACTCTCTATATGTGTGGATATATTTTAGAGCCGTAAATTGGGCAAGTGATAGGGGTTGACCATCCTCGGTTCCCATGGTTATTTTCCTAGGCGTGTTTTCTTTTCTTTCTAGGAAATTGTGTACGAGCGAGCACTTGCTCGAAGCGTACTAGAACTTTTTTGGTTACAGATCGAGAAGAAAGATGTGCCAAAGAAATCCACCATCGGGAGCATAAGCGGAACCCTAGAGGACGAAGATGATCCGACAAAGTGTTCATAAGCGCGACGGAGGAGCCGGATCGAGGAACCTTGCGAAGAAAGCTAGAGGCCTGCACTGTGTTAATTAGGTTCAGGGGTCGGACCCTGAGCTTAATTCAGTTTAATGGTTGCTTTCTTTATTAGTTCTTTATTTTTCATATTGAACCCCGATGAGATAATATTATTATCAGTTTTCAGAGGGATGCCTTTCCCCTCCGGTCCAAGCGACTATATGAGGATAGGATCCCGCTAGATGACGCCTATTATTTAGTTAACTTTTGATATTAATGGGATCCCACCACATATGGTTATGCCACTATTAAGTCAACACCCGACTAGTCGGGTGTCTCTATTTGGCCAGCATCAAAACCTAAGATGAGATGGAGATCCATTGAACATCAATTGTCAAATTTATAAGAGAGTTGCAATGAAAGTGGGAGTCCTTTCCAGTATGTTTGACTTTAAGCTAGGCTCAAGGGCATTAGCGTGATAGCCAAGTTTGCAGAGCATCGATATTCTCGAAATATGTAATGTGACCCTTGAATGGAGAAATCCACTTAAGGCAGAGACTATGATATTCCGAGAATGATTAATGCTAGGCGAAAGCCTTGAAGCGCTAGTGGGAGCATGGTGTGGCCAGGGTCTAGTATATAGGAGGTCGTTACCTTTGCATTGACATAAATTCATACTCACAAAATAACCCTCATATTTAATAAGGGATGCAAGAGAGGACTCTTAAAGATCCCCTCGCCTACACAGCCAATTGCTTCATGTTAGGGTGGAAAGACGTAACTCAACATCCCTTAGGATGGGGGTTGTGTCACTCCATGCCAAATCACTTAGTGATCTCTCTTAAGATATGGTAATTACGGGGTAAGGAGAGAAGGGCTTTTCATCCCACCCTAGTGGGGGCCGCATGAACTCCCGTGTCGTAATTACTTAGGCTCGTGGGTAAGCATCTGAAGTATATGTGAGGCATCCGTTGCTCAGATAATGGGGATCACGTGGAACTGGCCAAAAGATAACCATGGTCTATTAAAGCCCTTAGTTGGCAGATTTGGATAGGGTTAAGGAAAGGCCTGTGTAAGCGAATTGACGTTGCATGATGCCCCTAGGGCAGGTGTAGCCAATTTCGAGATCTTACATACATGGTTAATTAATCAATATAAATGTCTTCGCTTGAGGGTAGCGCTGACATATGGATATAATTAGCTTATTTTAAAAATCTATAAAATAAGTTTTCATGCATTTTTATTATTCAATCGTTTATTTTTAAATGACCAAGTTAGACCCCCTGTCCGCTATCCTAAATGACCACAAACTTACCGGTCCCAACTATGAGGACTGGAAGTGCAACCAGTATCTGGTCTTAAGGATTGGTAAACATATGATAGTCCTGAATGACTTTGAGCCAGATTTGTCAGGACCTGATGCAACAGAGGCATAGTTAAAGGTGTTCACTGACTGGAAGGAACCTAATGAAATATATAAATACTATATAATAGTATCCTTGCAAACAACTTTGCAGAAGCAAGTCGAGGAAATGCCCGACGCTTCTGATATGATGTTGTACTTGAAGAAAATATTTGAGGGTCACAATCACGTTACGCGATACCTTACAATCAAGAAACTCATCGGCACTAAGATGATTAATGGGATGCTAGTTTGGAAACACATGATGAAAATGTTTGGGTTCCAGAATGAATTAACAACCATAGACATTGTGCTAGAAGGCGAGGTATGACCAACATCTTCCTCTCGTCACTGTCTGGAGCCTTTGAAGGCTTTGTTACCAACTTTAATTTGAACAAGTTGACTATGACAAATACAGAGTTTCTAGGAGCTCTCTACGCAGCTGAGGATGACTTCAAGCAGAAGGGCGAAGCATTTCACGTGCAACGTAGATCCTTCAAGAAGTCTGGTAAACCTTAGGGCAAAAAACATAAGAAAAACCTAAGTTAGTGCCTGTGCAAGACTCTGCTGGGACCTCTAGGTCCGACGAATCAAAGAAATCAGGCATGAAGTATTTCCGGTGTAGTCAGAAGGGTCATTGGAAGAAGGACTGTAAGAAGTCTCAGAATACTGGTGAAGGTAATCTACAACTCTTAGTTATTGAATCATTTCTTTCAAGTAATAGTTCTTTTGCTAGTTGGATTGTGGATTCAGGATCTACTAACCATGCCTGTAACTCTCTTTAGGTGTTTCAGGAAAGCAGAAGGTTGCTTGATGGAAAGATGACTTTAAGCATGGAAACTGAGGCCGTGGCTGCTACTGAAGCTGTTGGAGATGATACTCTTAGTTTTTTGAATAATAAGACTTTGACTCTTAGAGATGTTTTTTATGTACCATCCTTGAGACGTAATTTGATTTATGTTTCTTCTTTAGTTAATGAAGGTTATTCAGTTTATTTTGATGCTTCTGGTGTATGGTTTAAGCTGAATGAAACTTTTATAATAAGAGGAATAGTTTAGAATAATCTCTATGTTGTCTGTCCTAAATTTAAAAAGGATAACATAATAACTTCAGTATTTAATGTTAATTCATCTAAGCGTAAGAAACCTTTGGAGAATTTAACCCAATTGTGACACTTACGACTTGGCTATATTTGTTTAGACAAGATCCATAGGATAGTGAAGGTCAGGCTTCTGGAAATAGATCCTACGGAGATCTTTTTCACCTGTGAATCCTGCCTGGAAGGCAAGATGACCAAGAGGGCCTTTAAAGGCAAGGGAGTAAGAGCTACTGAGGTATTGGAGTTAATCCATTCAGATGTATGTAGACCTATGAGCGTCAAAGCGATAGGAGGCTATGAGTACTTCATCACTTTTACTGATGATTACTTAAGATATGGTTATATCTACCTGATGCAATGGAAGTCAGAATCCTTTGACATGTTCAAAGAGTTTAGGGCTGAAGTAGAAAAGTAGACATACAAATATATAAAAACCCTTTGATCTGATCGAGGAGGTAAGTACCTATCTGACAAGTTTTTTTGGTATATGGTGGAGCATGGGATAACATCCCTGTTTACTGCTCCAGGTACCCCACAACAGAATAGAGTTTTCGAGAGAAGGAATTGAACCTTGTTGGACATGGTTTGCAGCATGATGAGTTACGCTAGTTTACCAATAATGTTTTGGGGATATGCCCTACAAACAACAGTTTATATTCTGAACCACGCTCCGTCTAAGTCAGTACCTCAGACCCCTAGAGAGCTGTGGTCAAGGAACAAACTGAAACTACATTATTTCAGAATATGGGGATGTCCTGCACATGTGTGGAAGGATAAGAGGGATAAGATGGAGCTGAAGTCCAAAGTATACTTATTTGTAGGGTATTCTAAGGAGACCAAAGGAGGACTATTTTATGATCCTAAGGAAAAGAAGGTAATCGTTTCAACGAATGCCTATTTTCTAGAACGGGATTATATTATGGACCACAAGCCTACTAGTAAGGTAGTTCTAGATGAACTGCTAGGTACTAGATCAGAGAGCGCATCCGAAAGCATAGTGGGAGCTGACATCACATACACTAATATACCAGATACTGTAGAACCTATTCATCCTGTAACACTACCACCACCTCGTCGCAGTGGGAGAAGCATCAGAGCTCCTGACAAATACTATAGGGAAACCTTGTTGGTTGATCCAGAAGGTCAGGAGGATGATCCACTGATCTACGATGAGGCTGTGGGAGCTTCTAACGGCTCTGATTGGCAAAACGCCATGGAGGCAGAAATTACATCAAATGTCCCATAACACTGTCTGAACTCTTGTTATACCATCAGCCAATATTAAACCTATTGGGTATAAGTGGGTGTATAAAAAGAAGAGAGGATCCGATGGTACTATTGAGACTTATAAAGCTAGATTAGTTGCTAAGGGTTATACCCAGAGAGAAGGAATCGACTTTGATGAAACTTTCTCGCCGGTAGCTATGATAAAGTCTATTCGGATCCTCCTATCCATTACAGCCCATTATAACTAGGAGATCTAGCAAATGGATGTCAAGACAGTATTCCTCAATGGAAATTTGGAAGAAGACATTTATATAATACAGCCATCGGTTTTGAGTCAGAAGGTCAGGAGCATCTAGTTTGCAAGTTGCAGAAGTCCATTTATGGACTAAAGCAAGCATCTAGAAGTTGAAATATTCATTTTGATAAGGAAATTCGGTCATATGGATTTACTTAAACGAGGATGAACCATGTGTATACAAGAGGAGTGATAAGACTATAGTGGTATATTTGATACTTTACGTAGACGATATTTTGCTCATTCAAAATAATGTTGGAACATTGTCAACGGTAAAGGTCTCGTTGTCAACACAGTTCGATATGAAAGACCTAGGTGAAACAAGTTATGTTTTGGGGATCAAGGTAACACGAGATCGCTAGAACATGATTCTCTCGCTGTTACAGGCCGTGTATATAGATAAGGTTATGGCTATGTTTGACATTCAAAACTCCAAGAAGGGTTTTGTGCCATTTAAATATGGCATAAAACTGTCTAAGGATCAATGTCCTAAGACACCTGAGAAGAGAGCAGATATACAGAAGATACCTTATGCTTCAGCATTAGGTAGTCTAATGTATGATATGCATTGTACAAGGCTAGATATCTGTTTCGCAGCAGGCATTATGGGTCAGTTTCAGTCGAATCCAGGTCCAGATCACTGGACAGCTGTGAAGTGTATACTCAAGTACCTTCGTAGAACAAGGGACTATAAGTTGGTTTACACTACACAGGAACTGATACCGATTGGATACATAGATTCTGACTTTATGTCAGATTTGGAATCCAGAAAATCGATATCAGGATTTGTGTTTATGTTAGGAGGAGCAGCGGTTAGTTGGCAGAGTGTGATGCATAAATGCATCGCGGACTCTACTACAGAGGCTGAGTACGTTGCAGCGTGCGAGGCAGACAAAGAGGCGGTATGGCTCAAGAAATTCCTTACAGATTTGGGATGCGTACTAGAGGCCCAGTTACCTATTGTGCTTTACTACAATAATAGTGGGGCGATAGCATAAGCAAAGGAGCCAAGACATCACCAAAAGGGGAAGCACATCGAGCGCAAATTCCAGTTGATTCGGCAATTTCAAAAGTAAGGGCGAGTAGCGGTGACACAGAATGCATCTACAAATAATGTTGCTGATCCTTTCACCAAAGCAATACCTATCAAGGTATTCGAGCGACATGTGGACGCGATGAGAGTCAAAACCGTTTTACTTCGCTAGACCAAGTGGGAGATTATTAGGATTGATATATTTTAAGCTTGTAAATCTTTATGTTTTGGTCTAATAAATAAAGATTGATAGTTATATGAGATGCATATAGGTGCGTAACATAGTTACGTGTTCTTTTAAGAACAGAGAGCCATAGTTATATGGTAGTCCACTGAGTTGAAGACTAAGTGGATTGGCTTATATAATCTAAATTAGTTCGCAGCTATGATCAGGTTGGTCGCCTTATCATGATAAGCTGTTGGGGATGACAGTTCATAGGAAGTCTTCACTATGGGCATCACCAGGCACAGTGTCTGTGGCTGAACGGAACTAACATGGTGTACAGATCAGTGAGTAGACACTGGTATACTAAGCTGTGTTTCTGCTTAGGGTAAAACGGTCCTAAACCCTGATGAACCACGTCTGATGGACTAACCAGTTGCATGGTGCTTTGGCGTACCAATGTATGAGGATCCGTATATAGTGATCCAAAATCATGGTGTACTGGGTTACCCGGCTGTCGTTGTATTAGCGTGTCACTCCTGCAGGCCATCCATACCCCTGAAGGGAGGTGCGTTCCTTGGTGTGACTTACACTGTACCAAACCCAGGCCTGGTAGTCATCAGTTTGACTGTTGACCAGGTTCGACTACTCAACGGGTAATCAGAGGTACGATGTATAGATCAACCTGGAAGGAACCAAGTCATATGACCATTCGAGTCTGACGGTAGTCTCCACCGCTCGAAGTGAATCATGGCATCAAGTGGAGGGACAACGGGTTTACCACTACTAAGCGGAGAGCAGGGGTATGATGGAGAACATAGTAAGTCCGGGTGAATTAGAGTACAGACTGCATCATACTCTGGGTGGCCACGTAGGTTAATTAGAGCTCAGAGGATCGATGGTACACTCGGGTAGTATGTCGATCGAGCTTGAGTTGGAAGCCATGAACTCCGGTCCCTGATGGTTCCACCTTATCAACATTATGTACGGTTCTTGAACCATCTCCTTGGAACACCATGAGCAGTAAGAGGAAGAAAGAAGTCTACGCTCCGTGTGTGCTTGGCACTAGAGCAAGGTAGATGCGTAACTACATACGAGTACTAAAGGGTAAGCCCGAGACTAGTACAAAAGCGCAGGTGGTTATCTCTAGCCATATGTGAACTTTGTTGCACAGGTGTGATACACCAGAGTATGTTGTGAGTTGACTAGTTGACTTTACTAGAGGCAACCTCCGGTGGCCTTAATTAATAGTGAAGTAACTAGTAAAGATCACTTAAGGAGTGGCCGCTAGGTCTCGCACACTAGAAATGGTCAAATTGAGGCGTCATGGCGTTTTGGTAAAAACTCACTTTGGCAGACCTCACTTATGGCCGACCCTAGCAGTGAGAGAGACCATGCTAGGGCTGACCCTATATTGTGGGGATGAGAATCCCCCATTAATAGGGCCGGCCATAGGGATAGGGATAAGGTTTTGAATTGGTCAAAACAAGCCCTAAAAGTGGGAAAAACGGATAAATACAACGAGAGATAAAAGGGTGATTTTGGGGAGATTTTTATGGGATGTTCTTATCCCCTTGGATCATTATCCAAGGAGGTAGGCGAGCCCTATATAGGGAGCTTTATAGGGCCATCCATAAGGGTTGAAAAAACTGAACCCCCCCTCTCTCTCATCTCCCTAGATCTCTCGCTCATCTCTTTACTTTCCCGCTTGCAACTTTGTCTTCCTCACGTGGAGTTTTGTAGAAGAAGACGGGTCGTTCTTCGAAGGCACTCAGAGATCCGAGAGTGACGTTCCGTGCATCGTGTGAGATCAGGTGAACAAGAAGGCAGAGTCTCCATTCATACCGTCGGCTTCTTCGCGAACGATCTTCCGTCTCCATCGACAAAGAAGATAATTCTCCGCGGTTAAAAGATCCGCACAAAGGTATGAATAATCTAACACATAGATCTAACGAGCTTTATGATTTGTATGCATGCTAGATAATCATTACGCTAGATTACCATTAGGGTGTTTGATTCACGTGCATACACATGCACGTACATATAGATTAGTTTTAATGAAAGTTTAAATCGTATAACGTGCACCATGAACGACCTTTCGACTACCAAATCGTTTCGGCTACGTGCTTCTACCGAGGGATTATTCCCAACAAGTGTGTGGTGTTATAGATGATAAGTCATTAAATCCTAGTCAGATGTTCGATCGGGGTCTGACAGTACTTCCCATCGCCTGAGTCGAATCATGGCACCAGTAATAGGAGGGACTAAGGATTATCAGAGTATAGTAGAGAACAGGGTTACGAAGGAGTAACATAAGTTTAGGATCACTAGGGTTTAACTCGTATCATACTCTGGGTGGCTATGCGAGTTAATCGGATTATGACTGATTAACGGAACTATGGTGTGTCACCGGAACAGTTAATCAGGGATCCGTTTGGAACTAGAGATCCTGAACCCTGAAGATTCCACCATGTCGTTACGTATAGGAATTGTTCCTCGACTTAGTTGTATTAGAATTGGTGAGATCTACAGCTCGTAAAAACCTATAGTTTAGCTATGTATGGTTGAGAGTATAAGATTGCATCTTGGTACGTATCTTAGTACGTGTTCTGATTACAGAACAGAGAGCCATGCCTATATGGTAATCTACTTGAGTGGGAGACTCAAGGGACTGGTCCCATGTAACCTAAATAAGTTTGCAGCTCTGATTAGGTTTGGTCGCTCTATCAGGATAAGCTATTGGGATGACAGAGCATGGGTGTCTCCACCACGGTCATTACCAGGCACTGTATCTGTGGCCGAACGGAACCAACATGGTGTATAAATCTATGAGCAGATACCGGTACACTGAGCCATATTTCTATGTAGGGTAAAACGGTCCTAAACCCAGAAGAACCATGTCTGATGGACTAACTGTTAGAATTGGTGAGGTCTATAGCTCGTAAAAACCTATAGTTTAGCTATGTATGGTTGATAGTATAGGAATGCATATTGGTACGTACCTTAGTACGTGTTCTGATTACAGAACAGAGAGCCATGGCTACATGGTAATCCACTTGAGTGGGAGACTCAAGGGACTGGTCCCATGTAACCTAAATACGTTCGCAGCTCTGATAAGGGTTGGTCGCCCTATCAGGATAAGTTGTTGGGATGACAGAGCGTGGGTGTCTCCACCACGGTCATTACCAGGCACAGTGTCTGTGGCCGAACGGAACCAACACGGTGCACAGATCGATGAGCAGACATCGGTGCACTAAACCGTGTTTCTGCTTAGGGTAAAACGGTCCTAAACCCTGAGGAGCCATGTCTGGTGGACTAACCAGTTGTGTGGTGCTTTGGCGCACCAATGTGTGAGGATCCGGATGCAGTGATCCAAAACCACGGTGTACTGGGTTACCCGGCTGGTGTTGCATCAGCGTGTCACTCCTGCAGGCTATCCACACCCCTAACGGGAGGTGCGTTCCTTGGTCTGACCTACGTCGTATTAAACCCTGGCCAGGTGGTCATCAGTTGGACTGATGACGGATCCGCTTGCTCGTCAGAGTAATCGGAGGTACGATGTATGTGGTCAACCTGGAAGGAACCGAGTCATATGAGCACTCGAGTCTGACGGTATTCTCCACCGCTCGAGTTGCATCATGGCACCAGTGGAGGGACAGCGAGTTTACCATACTAAGCGGAGAGCAGGGGTATGAGAGAGAACATAGTAAGTCTGGGGGAATTGGAGTGCAGCCTGCGTTGCACTCTGGGTGGCTATGCAGGTTAACTCGGACTCAGAGGATCGATGGTACACTCGGGTAGTGTGTCGATCGAGTCTGAGTTGGAAGCCATGAACCCTGGTCCCTGAAGGTTCCACCTTATCGACATTATGTACGGTTCTTATACCATCTCCTCGAAACACAGAACGTAGTTAGAGGAAGCGAGAAGTCCAAGCATACGCTCCGTAAGTGCTTCGCACGGTAGATGCGTAGCTACGTGTGTGCACTAAGGGGAAACCCTAGGTTAGTGCAGAGACACATGTAGCAATTCCTTGCCATAAGTGGACTTTGCCACATGGGTGCGATGCACCGGGACATGTTGCGAGTTGACTAGTTGACTTTACTAGGGGCACCCTATGGGAACCTCAGAGAATAGTGAAATCACTGGTGTACTTCACTTATGTGTGCCTTGCAAAGTCTCGTACACGAGGAACGGCCAACTAGTGGCATATGGGCGTTTTGGTCATACCATGCGCCACTATGCACTAAGGGGGCCGGCCCTAAGTGTTGAGAGACTGGTCAAGGCCGGCCCCATTAGTTTTGGGAGATTGTTGCCTCCGATGAAGGGGCCGGTTATGAGGCGTAGAAAACGGGCTGGTTTTGACCGTTTTCGAAAACAAGGAATGGATAGAGATAAAGAAGAGATATATAGGGATAAGGTTTGAATCAATCATCCTTATCCATACTGTCCTTATCCATATGGATAGGCCGGCTATATATATGATAAGGAGAGAGAGGGTGCACGAAATTCATAGAGCCATGCAAGCCCTAGGGCCGGCCATGGCATGGGGAAACCCTAGCCGCCCCCTCTCCTCTCTTCGCATCTCCTCTCTCGTCTCTCTCTCTCTCGCTTGCGCCATTGGATGGCGACTCATCTTCCTCACGTGGTGTTTCGTAGAAGGAAAAGGCTCGTCGTATGGAGGCACTCAGAGATCCATCGACGAGGTGCCGTGCATCGTGTGAGATCGGGTGAACTAGAAGGCGTCTCCCGCAACCTTTTGCTGTCCAGAATCTGCACAGAAATTCAACGTTGTTTCTGCAATTCCGGGAGCTACAGAAGTCCAAATGACGTGAAACTTGTTGGAAAAGTTGCGTCTCAAAGTTGGATACCTACAGTCCAAATTTCAGCCCAATTGGAGTTCTGAGCAGAAAGTTATGGCCGTCGCACCGAAGCTATGTCGAGCAGATCCATAGCCCGTCTCCATCGACAAAGAAGAAATTTGTCGCGGTGAAAGATTCCGCACGCAGGTATGATCTCTAACAAGTAGATCTAACATAATTAGAACATGCATACATGCTAGATTGTTCTTTCGAGTTAGATCGTCGTTAGGGGTTCGCATAGTTGCCATGCTAGATTCATACACGCATATGTAGATCGTTTCGATGAAAATTTTGATATGTAACGCACACCGCTCACGGTCCTCGGACCTTCACTTTGCTTCCGCTACGGGCCTCTACCATGGATTTATTTCCAACAATTGGTATCAGAGCCACGCTAGTGGTGTGCGTTTCATATTTTTCATGAAACCGTTATGTCCGCGCATGAATAGTATGTGCCGCCATCGGGGTTCTACGAGTAGATCATGCATAGTATATTTTGTGTGTTCTATGAATCGTTGTTGCAGGGCGCCGCTTCTAAAATTATTCTGGATATGTGATTGCTTGCTACCGGGGGTCGGACCCCGTGTTAGCGATTTTGTCTGGATATTTTTTCTTCTGTGTGTGGATAGATTTTAGAGCCATAGTCGGGCAAGAGGTGAAGATTTACCACCCTTGATTCCTAGGCTTTTGCTAGGTTTGTTTTCCTTTTCTTTCTAGGAAATTGTGTACGAGCGAGCATTTGCTCGAAGCGTACTAGATCTTTTTCAGTTACAGATTGAAGAGGAGGACTTGCCGTGGAGATCCACCACTGGGAAGATGAGCGGAACCTTGGAGGACGATGGCGATCCGATGAAGCGTACACGATGACGGCAAAGGGCAGAAAGCGTCAGAAGATCGTATACAGAGGCTTGCACCGGATCGAGGAGCCTTGCGAAGGAGACAAAGAGCCTGCGCTGTGCCAGTCAGGTTCAGGGGTCGGACCCTGAACTTGATTCAGTTATGTGCTTGTTTCTTTCAGTAGTTCTTTATATTTCAGTAGAGAACCCCGATGCGATAATTTGATTATCTGTGTTAGAGGGATGCCCTTTCCCCTCGGGTCCTAACGACCTTATTAGGATAGGATTCCACTAGTGACGCCTATTATTTAATTGACCCTTGATGATAGCATGAATTCCTCACATTTGGTTATGCCCCCATTAGGTCAACACATGATTAGTCGGGTGTGCCTATTTGGCAAGCATCGAAACCTAGAATGAGTTGGAATTCTACTATGATATCATTCGTCAAATTTATAAGCAAGGCGCCATGGTAGTGGAAGACCTTTCCTTTAAGTCTGACCTTAGGTTAGGCTCCAGGGCATTAGTGTGATAGCCAAGTTTGCGAAGCATCGATGTTCTTGGGATATGTAATGTGACCCTTGAGTGGAGAAATCCACTTGAGGCAGAGACTATGATATTCCGAGATCAATTAATGCTTCGCGAAAGGCTTGAATGCTAGTGGGAGCACGGTATGACCAGGGTCTAGTGTATAGGTTGTCGTGACCTTAGTGTACACTCATACTTGCATTAAATAACCCTCAACTTTAATAAGGGATGTAAGAGAGGACTTTTAGAGATCCTCTGGCCTCCACGGCCAGTCGTTTTGTGTTTGGGTAGGGATGCATAACTTCACACCCCCTAGGGTGGGGGCTGTGTGTTTCCATGCCAAATTACTTAATGACCTCCCTAAGGATATGGCGATTACGAGGCCAGGAGAGAAGGGCTTTTCATCCCACCCTAGTGGGGGCCGCATGAACTCCCGTGTCGTAATTGCTTAGGCTCGTGGGTAAGCATCCTAAGTGCACGTGAGGTATTCGTTGCGAAGACAACGGTGATCACGTGGTACTGGCCAAAAGATAACCATGGTCCATCAAAGCCCTTAGTTGGCAGATTTGGACTGGGTCAAGGAAAGGCCCGTGTAAGCGGATTGACGCTGCATGATGCCCCCTAGGGCAGGTGTAGTCGATTCCGAGATCTTACATACATGGTTAATTAATCCATAGAGGTGTCTTCGCTTTGAGGGTAGCGCTGACATTTGGATATAATTAGCTTATTTTCAAAATCCATAAAATAAGTTTTCTTGCATTCATTTTCATTCAACCATATAGTTCCCCTATCCGCTATCCCATAAGAGAACCAGTTATCGGGTCTCTAACTACACAGAGTGGAAGCGCAATCTTTAGCTTATGCTTAGGGTAGTAAATGTACATTGGCATGCAATCTAAATATCCCTGTATTAGACCTAATGGGTCCAGATATTACCAGGGCACTAACTAGGGCATATAACGACTAGCAAGAGTCTAAGGAGATGTGCAAGTGCTATGTTATAGCAGACTTGCGGACAACTCTTTAGAAGCGAGTCAGAGATATGCCGGGTCTTCTCTAATAAAGTTTTACTTGCATAAGATATCTGCTAGGCGAAGTCAGTAGACTCATCGCTTATCCACCAAGATACTTGTCGGTACCAAGATGTCAGAGGGAATGCTTGTTCGGGAACACATCCTTGAGTTCCAGATCGAACTAGATTCCAAAGACATAGTACCAGATGACGAGGTGGTGGAAGACGTCTATCTTGCATCCCTGTCTGGAACCTTCGAAGGCGTTATCAGAGACTTTAGCTTTAACAAGTTAGAGATGATAAACGCAGAACTTCTAAGGAGATTTCCAAGAGACAAAGGATGAGATCAAGATTAAAGGCAATGCCTTTAGTGCTTAACCTAGGTCTTCTTTAGAAGAACCTAAGGGAATAACTTATAAGAGATCGAAAACTATTCTAGTGCAGAAACTGGTGTGGAATCCTAAGTCTGGTAACGCCAGGGACGGAAGTATTTCCGCTGTGGCAAGCATAGGAGGTATTTGAAGATTGAGTATGGCCTCAGGATGTTAGGAGTTGAGTCACTATCTAGTAGCAGTTCTTATGCTTCTTGGAATGTAGACTTCGGGTCTACAGAGATTCAAGGAAAGCAGAAGGCTACTTTATAGTGAAGGAATCCTAACATAGGTACTGATGCCATAAGCCGCTGCGGAAGCTGTTAGATATGATTGTCTTAGTTTTTCCGAAACACGGATTTTGATCTTTAGAGATGTAGTTCTGTTTCCTCCTTGGTAAATGAAATTTTTAGTTTTAGACAGCACCGTTGGTGTGTATCTTAAACTGAATAGATAGCTTCATTACTAGAGGAATAGATCAGAATAATCTCTTTGTATTTAATCCTAATTCGGAAATAGATTTCATGACAGCTGTAGCGTCTAACTGAAATTCATCTAAATCCTTCGGAGAAGCTATCCCATTTGTGACCCCTTTGATTTAGATATTCTTCCTCAGATAAATTCAGAGGTAAAAGAAGGCCGATTTTCTGTTCATAGAATCATCGGAGATCCTTCTAACCTATGAGTGTAATCTGGACGGCAGAATAACTAAAAGGGCCATGAAGGTATGGGAGTTAGTTAATTTTGACGTCTATGGTTCCAAGAGCGTCCAGACGATAAGAGTCTCTTCGACTTATCGAGGAAATAAAAACCTATCGGATGGGTTCCATAGGATCCTGAGGGAGCATGGGATTAGCTCCCAGTTAAATGCTCCAAGGATGACACGTCAGAATAAAGTCTCCGAGAGAAGGAATCGGACCCTGTTTGACATAGTCCGTAGTATGATGAATATTGCCAAGTGTACTACCCACCTTTTGGTGGGGTTGTACCTTAAAACAGTAGCTTAAATATGAAACTATCTCTTATCTAGATCAGTGCCTCAGACCTATAGAGAGCTATGGTCTAAGCGAAAGCTGACACTATAGTGTCTCGAGATATAGGGTTGTCCTGCACTTGTGCAAAAGGACAAGAGGGATGAGATGGAGATATAGTTTCAGGTATATCTGTTTGTAGGTTACCCTTAGGAGGCATAAGGTGGACTATTTTATGATCTTGAGGTTAGGAAGGTAATCGTTTCTACGAATACCATCTACCTAGACCAGGATTATATTATAGACCATAAGTTTGCCGGTAAGGTAGTTCTGGGTGAACTACTGGGTACTGGTAGAGAGTGCGCATCTGAAAAACGTAGTGGGAGTAGATGATACAAGAAACTAGTATACCAGGTATTGTAGAAACAATTCACTTTTGTACCACCACCACTTCGTCGTTGTGGGACCATCAGAGCTCCTGAAAGATGCTATGGGGAAACTTTGATAGTTAATCCAGAGTTTCAGGAGGATGATCCTTAGAGCTACGAAGAAGTAGTGGGAGCTTCCTTTGAACCACCACCACCTCATCGTTGTGGGACCCTCAGAGCTCCTGAAAGATACTATGGAGAGACTTTGATAGTTAATCCAGAGTTTCAGGAGGATGACCCCTAGAGCTACGAAGAAGTAGTGGGAGCTTTCGACAGCTCTGACTGACAAAAGACCATGGAGACAAATTTGCATCAATGTCCCTTGAAACAGTCTTGACACTTATAGCACTATCACCCTTCAGGGTGTAGAAGGTGTATTAGAAGAGCACCCGATTAAGACTTAAGTGGCTAGATTAGTTGCCAAAAGAGAAGGGATTGACTATGTCAAAACCATCTCACTGGTAGCTATGCCTAAGTCTATTTCGGATCCTCTTAATCCATCGCAGCCCATTATAGTTGGGAGATCTGGTTGATGGATGTCAAGACAGTTATTCCCTAACGGGAATTTGGAAAGGACATATGGATGAGTAGCCCCAGGCTTTGTGTCAGTAGGTTAGGAAGATATGGAATGCAAGTTGCAACGGTCCATTTATGGACTGATGCAAGCATCCAAGTTGGAATATCTATTTTGATCAAGGGAATCCGCTCATACGGATTTGATCAGAATGAGGATAAACCAAGATGGTACAGGAAAGGTGAAATAGCTACAAGGGTATATTTAGTACTTTACGTTAACGATATTCTACTGATTGAAAATGACGTAGGAATATTGTTTACGATAAAGGTTTGTAGTCATCACAATTCGATGTGAAAGACCCTAGTGAGGCGAGTTATGCTCTGGGAATCAAGGTAACTCGAGATAACCAGAGCAAGATTCTCTTGCTGTCACAGGCTACGCATGAAGATAAGATTCTAGCCAGATTCGGTTTACGAGGCTAGATATCTATTGCACAGCAGGAAGATGGGTCGGTTTCAGTCGAACCCGGGTCCAGATCTCTGGACCGATGTGAAGGGTATACTCAGAAATCCTCATTAAGTAAGGATTGTGAGTTAGCTTGCACTTCACAGGTCCTGATATCGATTGGACACATAGGATCTGACTTTGGTGTCAGATGTGTGTACCAGAGAATCGATTTCAGGGATTTTTTTTTATCTTGGGATTAGAAGCGGTAGTTGGTAGAGTGTGAAGCAAGTGCATCACAGACTCTACCACAGATGCTTAGCACGTTGTTGCGTGCGAAGTAGTATATCAGGTGGTAAGGCTTAGGAAGTTCTTAGAGAACTTGGGACGCGTACCAGAGGCTCAGTTATCTGTTGTTACAACAGAAGAGCGGTAAGCAAGGTCCAAGGAGACTAGGCACCGCCGTGAGGGGAAACCCATCAAGTACAAACTCCACTTGATCTGACAGTTATAGGAGGAAATGCAAGTAGCGGTACTGAGGTGGAATCTACAGACAATGTTGCCAATTCCTTTAGGGAATTCCTGCAAAGGCTTTTGGGCAGCATGTAGAAGCTACAGAGCTCAACACCGTTATTCCTCGTTAGACCTAGTGGGAGATTGTTAGAATTGGTGAGGTCTATAGCTCGTAAAAACCTATAGTTTAGCTATGTATGGTTGATAGTATAGGAATGCATATTGGTACGTACCTTAGTACGTGTTCTGATTACAGAACAGAGAGCCATGGCTACATGGTAATCCACTTGAGTGGGAGACTCAAGGGACTGGTCCCATGTAACCTAAATATGTTCGCAGCTCTGATAAGGGTTGGTCGCCCTATCAGGATAAGCTGTTGGGATGACAGAGCGTGGGTGTCTCCACCACGGTCATTACCAGGCACAGTGTCTGTGGCCGAACGGAACCAACACGGTGCACAGATCGATGAGCAGACATTGGTGCACTAAACCGTGTTTTTGCTTAGGGTAAAACGGTCCTAAACCCTGAGGAGCCATGTCTGGTGGACTAACCAGTTGTGTGGTGCTTTGGCGCACCAATGTGTGAGGATCCGGATGCAGTGATCCAAAACCACGGTGTACTGGGTTACCCGGCTGGTGTTGCATCAGCGTGTCACTCCTGCAGGCTATCCACACCCCTAACGGGAGGTGCGTTCCTTGGTCTGACCTACGTCGTATTAAACCCTGGCCAGGTGGTCATCAGTTGGACTGATGACGGATCCGTTTGCTCGTCAGAGTAATCGGAGGTACGATGTATGTGGTCAACCTGGAAGGAACCGAGTCATATGAGCACTCGAGTCTGACGGTATTCTCCACCGCTCGAGTTGCATCATGGCACCAGTGGAGGGACAACGAGTTTACCATACTAAGCGGAGAGCAGGGGTATGAGAGAGAACATAGTAAGTCTGGGGGAATTGGAGTGCAGCCTGCGTCGCACTCTGGGTGGCTACGCAGGTTAACTCGGACTCAGAGGATCGATGGTACACTCGGGTAGTGTGTCGATCGAGTCTGAGTTGGAAGCCATGAACCCTGGTCCCTGAAGGTTCCACCTTATCGACATTATGTACGGTTCTTATACCATCTCCTCGAAACACAGAACGTAGTTAGAGGAAGCGAGAAGTCCAAGCATACGCTCCGTAAGTGCTTCGCACGGTAGATGCGTAGCTACGTGTGTGCACTAAGGGGAAACCCTAGGTTAGTGCAGAGACGCATGTAGCAATTCCTTGCCATAAGTGGACTTTGCCACATGGGTGCGATGCACCGGGACATGTTGCGAGTTGACTAGTTGACTTTACTAGGGGCACCCTACGGGAACCTCAGAGAATAGTGAAATCACTGGTGTACTTCACTTATGTGTGCCTTGCAAAGTCTCGTACACGAGGAACGGCCAACTAGTGGCATATGGGCGTTTTGGTCATACCATGCGCCACTATGCACTAAGGGGGCCGGCCCTAAGTGTTGAGAGACTGGTCAAGGCCGGCCCCATTAGTTTTGGGAGGTTGTTGCCTCCGATGAAGGGGCCGGTTATGAGGCGTAGAAAACGGGCTGGTTTTGACCGTTTTCGAAAACAAGGAATGGATAGAGATAAAGAAGAGATATATAGGGATAAGGTTTGAATCAATCATCCTTATCCATACTGTCCTTATCCATATGGATAGGCCGACTATATATATGATAAGGAGAGAGAGGGTGCACGAAATTCATAGAGCCATGCAAGCCCTAGGGCCGGCCATGGCATGGGGAAACCCTAGCCGCCCCCTCTCCTCTCTTCGCATCTCCTCTCTCGTCTCTCTCTCTCTCGCTTGCGCCATTGGATGGCGACTCATCTTCCTCACGTGGTGTTTCGTAGAAGGAAAAGGCTCATCGTATGGAGGCACTCAGAGATCCATCGACGAGGTGCCGTGCATCGTGTGAGATCGGGTGAACTAGAAGGCGTCTCCCGCAACCTTTTGCTGTCCAGAATCTGCACAGAAATTCAACGTTGTTTCTGCAATTCCGGGAGCTACAGAAGTCCAAACGACGTGAAACTTGTTGGAAAAGTTGCGTCTCAAAGTTGGATACCTACAGTCCAAATTTCACCCCAATTGGAGTTCGGAACAGAAAGTTATGGCCGTCGTACCGAAGCTATGTCGAGCAGATCCATAGCCCGTCTCCATCGACAAAGAAGAAATTTGTCGCGGTGAAAGATTCCGCACGCAGGTATGATCTCTAACAAGTAGATCTAACATAATTAGAACATGCATACATGCTAGATTGTTCTTTCGAGTTAGATCGTCGTTAGGGGTTCGCGTAGTTGCCATGCTAGATTCATACACGCATATGTAGATCGTTTCGATGAAAATTTTGATATGTAACGCACACCGCTCACGATCCTCGGACCTTCACTTTGCTTCCGCTGCGGGCCTCTACCATGGATTTATTTCCAACACTAACCAGTTAAGTGGTGCTTTGGTGCACCAATGTGTGAGGATCCGGATGCAGTGATCCAAAACCACGGTGTACTGGGTTACTCGGCTGACGTTGCATCAGCGTGTCACTCCTGTAGGCCATCCACACCCCCTAACGGGAGGTGCGTTCCTTGGTCTGACCTACGTCATATTAAACCCTGGCCAGGTGGTCATCAGTTGGACTGGTGGCGGATCCGGTTGCTCGGCAGAGTAATCGGATGTACGATGTATATGGTCAACCTGGAAGGAATCGAGTCATATGAGCACTCGAGTCTGACAGTTTTCTTCACCGTTCGAGTTGCATCATGGCACCAGATGGAGGGACAGCGGGTTTACCACACTAAGCAGAAAGCAAGGGTATGAGAGAAAATATAGTAAGTCCGAGGGAATTGAAGTACAGCCTGCGTCGCACTCTGGGTGGCCACATAGGTTAACTCGGACTCAGAGGATCGATGGTACACTCGGGTAGTGTGTCGATCGAGTCTAAGTTAGAAGCCATGAACCCTGGTCCCTGAAGGTTCCACCTTATCGACATTATGTACGATCCTAGTACCATCTCCTCGAAACACACGTAGTAAGTGAAAGCAAGTAGTTCAAACCTACGCTTCGTGAGTGCTTCACACTAGTGCATGGCAGATACGTAGCAACGTGTGTGCACTAAGAGGAAACCCTAGGTTAGTGCAGAGACGCATGTAGTTATCCCTCGCCATAAGTGAACTTTGCTACATGGGTGCAATGCACCGAGACATATTGTGAGTTCACTGGTTGACTTTACTAGGGGCATCCTCCGGTAACCTCAGTTAATAGTAAAGTAACTTGTCAAGATCACTTAAGGAAGAGTTGCTAAGTCTTGCATAATAGAAATGGGCAATTTAAGGCATAAGGGCGTTTTGGTAAAAATACGCACTACCAAGCCTCACTAGTGGTCGACCCTAGCTGTGGGAGACCCATACAGAGCCGACCCCTATATTCTGGGGATGATAATCCCCAGTAATAGGGCCGGCCATAGGGATAAGATAGGGGTTTTGAATTGGTCAAAACAAGCCCTAAATGTGGGGAAAATGGATAAAGAGATGGAGACTCATCTTCCTCGCATAGGGTTTCGAAGAAGGAAAAGGATCATCAAATGGAGGCACTCAGAGATCCATCGATGAGGTGCCGTGCATCATGCGAGATCGGGTAAACTAGAAGGCATCTCCCGCAAGCTTTTGCTGTCCAGAATCTGCACAGAAAATCAGTATTGTTTCTATGATTCTGGGAGCTATAGAAGTCCAAACAAGGTAAAACTTATTGAAAAAGTTGCATCTTGAAGTTGGCTACCTACAGTCTAACTTTCAGCCCAATCAGAGTTCAGAGCAAAAAGTTATGGCCCTTGCACTGAATGTATATCAAGCAGATCCGAGCCCGTCTCCATCGACGAAGAAGAAATTTGTCGCGGTGAAAGAATTCACACGGATGTATGATCTCTAACTTATAGATCTAGCATAGATAGAATATGCCTGCATGCTAGATTGTTCTTTCGTGTTAGATCGACGTTAGGGGTTCATGTAGTTGCCATGCAAGATTCATACACGCACATGTAGATCGTTTCAATAAAAATTTTGATATGTAACACAGACCGCTCTCGATCTTTGGACCTTCTCTTTGCTTCCGCTACGGGTTTTTACCATGGATCTATTTCCAACAAGTTGGACACGTTAGATGCGAAGTAGCGTGAACCTTAAGAACCTAAAGAACCTTAAGAACCTTAAGAACCTTATGGTGTGTTGATATAAGAGCGTTTTTGTTCGAAGTGTCTAAATGGATAAAGGAAGCCCTAACCGACTTACTTTATGTTGGAAAAATCCTATGGTAGAGGCTCGCAATGGAAATGATTTGCTGATCGAAAGACCGTGTGTAGTGCACATTACACGATAAAACTTTTGCGATGCTAATATCCATGCACATATGTGCATGGAAAATGAACGCCATAAGGTCAATCTAGCGAATCAAATATCTAACATGCATGCAATCCATGACTATGATAGATTATGAGATAGAACAATGCATATCTTTGTGCAGATCTTTTAACCATGGAGGATTGTCTTCTTTATCGATAGAGACGGAAGAACTCCCGTAAGATGGACGATGATATGCGAGAGGATGAAGTCTACTTTGTTTACCCGATCTCACATATTGCACGGAACATCGCTATCATATATCTGAGTGCCTCCAATGAATGACCATTCTTCATCTTCGATTCGTCGTGCGAGGATGAAGTCCGATGCCACATACGAGGGGAGAAGACGAGAGAGAAGAGAGCTAGAGGGGTGTCCGATGCCTTAGCTGTTGGAATTGGTGTATTCTAAGCTTGTAAAACTCTAAGTTTTGATCTAATAATAAAGGATAAATGTTATTCTATGAGATGCATGTTGGTATGTAATGCAATTATGTGTTTTTATTAGAATAGAGAGCTATGGCTATATGGTAGTTCACTAAGTCAAAGACTAAGTGGGCTAGTCCCATATAGCCTAAATAAGTTCGCAGCTATGATCAAGTTGGTTGCCTTATCATGATAAACTGTTGATGATGACAGTGTATGGAGAGTCTTCACCATGGTCATCATCAGGTATAGTATCTGTGGCCGAACATAACCAACATGGTGCACATATCAGTAAGCAGACACTGGTGCACTAAGCCATGTTTCTGCTTAGGGTAAAACGGTCCTAAGCCCTAAGGAACCATGTCTGGTAGGCTAACAAGTTGTGTGGTTCTTTGGTGCACCAAAGTGTGAGAATCCAGTTATGTGATCCAAAACCACGGTGTACTGGGTTACCCAGTTGGCATCGCATCAGCATGCCACTCCTGCAGGTCATCCACATCTTTAACGGGAGGTGCGTTCCTTGATCTAACTTATCTCATACCGAATCCAGGCCTAGTGGTCATCATTTGGACTGTTGACCAGGTTCGATTACTTGACAGGGTAATCACTGGTACGATGTAAGTAAGAGACATGGAAGGAACCAAGTCATATGAGCACTCGAGTCTGACGGTATTCTCCACCGCTCGAGTCGCATCATGGCACCAAGTGGAGGGATAACGAGTTTACCATAACTAAAAGAGATCAGGGGTATGCGAGAGAGCATAGTAATTTCAGGGGGACTAGAGTGCAGCCTGAGTAGCACTCTGAGTGGCTACACAGGTTAACTCAGACTCAGGGTGTCGATGGTACACTCGGATAGTGTGTCGACCGAGTCCGAATTGGATGCTATGAACCTTGGTCTTTGAATGTTCCACCTTATCCATATCTTGTATGGTTCTCGAACCATCTCCTCGATTCATGAGGTGAAGTATTTAGTCCGATTAAAATACATTCTGTGTGTGCTTTGCACTTGTGCACGATAGTTGCGTATGTTCGTGTGTGCACTAGGATATAAATCCGGAGTAGTGCAGAGACATACTAGGTCATAACCTAATCCGAGTGATGGTTTGTAACACGAGTGCGATCCATCGGTACGTGTTACAAGGTAACCAGATGACTTTACTAGGGGCACCCTAGGTGTTCACTGAGGGCACCCCAATAATAGTAAAAACACTAGTCATAATTCACTCGAGCACATCATAAGAGTTTCCGATGCGAGGGGAAACCAACTAGAGGTATGGGGGTGCCTTGGGAAACCAAGGGCACCACACACACTAAGGTGGCTGCCCCTCCATGAGGACAAAGGCATGGCCACCCCCCCCATTGTTTCTAGGGTTTGTATTTGCAAATTTCAAGGAGAAGGGGGGTCGGGTATGGTAGGTTTCATCATAAGGGGGGCCGACCATATGGGTCATAAAGGGGCCGGCCTACATAGGAAACAAAGGGATAGAATCAAGGCGGCCGGCCCTAGCTTCTTGGAGTGGCTAGGGGCCGGTCACCATAAGGAGAAGAAGAGAGGGGGCCGGCTACCACTCTTGGTGCAAGGCAAAACCTGAACCCCCCTTCTCAAGCTTTACCTCTCTCACCTCTCATCTTTCTCGTATGCACCCTCGGACTTCATCCTCGTGTGACGAATCGAAGACGGAGAAGGTTCGTTCCTCGGAGGCACTCAGAGATCCGAGAGTGACGTTCCGTGCAACGTGTGAGATCGGGTGAACGAAGAAGGCTTCATCCTCTCGCATTTCATCTTCTATCTTTGCAGGAATTCTTCCATCTCCATCGACAAAGAAGATAATGTTGGAAATAATCCTATGGTAGAGGCTTGCAACGGAAGCGATTAAGCGGTCGAAAGACAGTTCATAGTGCACGTTACATGATTTAAACTTTCATTGAAACTAATATACATATACGTGCATATGATTCGAACACCCTAACAGTAATCTAGCATTATGATTATCTAGCATGCATGCTAATCATAGAACTTGCTAGGTCTATATGTTAGAATAAGCATACCTTCGTGCAGATCTTTTAACCGCGGAGAATTGTCTTCTTTGTTGATAGAGATGGAAGTCGTTCACGAAGAAGCCAATGGTATATCGGGAGACAATGCCTTCTTATTCACCCGATCTCATATGATGCACGGAACGTCGCTCTTGAATCTCTGAGTGCCTCCGAAGAATGACCCTTCTCTTTCTTCGAAACTCCACGCGAGGAAGACGAAGTCGCAAGCAGGGAAGTAGAGAGAGATAGGAGAGAGAACTAGGGAGAAGAGATGAGAGGGGGGTTCGGGTATGAGGTGGCTTAAGAGGCCGCCCCCCCCCTTTGCTTTTTAATAAGGCCGGCCTACCCCCTTTAGATTAGGATCCAAAGGGGATAAGTTTGATCCCTTTTATTTCTCCCTATATCTCTCTCAAATCTGTATCATTTTTCCCCACTTATAAGGCTTGTTTTGACCAATTCAAATCCCCTATTTCTATCCCTATGGCTGGCCCTATTACTGAGGATTCTTATCCCCAAAATATAGGGGCGGCCCTGCATGGGTCTCCCACAAGTAGGGTCGGCCACTAGTGAGACTTGGTAGTATGTATTTTTACCAAAACAGCCTTATGCCTCAAATTAACCATATCTAGTGTGTGAGACTTAGCGAATAATCCTTAAGTGATCTTTACAAGTTACTTCACTATTAACTGAGGTCACCGGAGGGTGCCCCTAGTAAAGTCAACTAGTCAACTCGTAACTTGTCCCGGTGCATTGCACCCATGTAGCAAAAGTTCACTTAATGTAAGGGATAACTACTTGTACCTCTGTACTAGTCTAGGGCTTCCCTTTTAGTACTCGAATATAGTTATATATCTACCGTACACTAGTGCAAAGCATACACAGAGCGTAGACTTCTTTCTTCCTCTTACTGCTTACTGTGTTCCGAGGAGATGGTTCAATAACCGTACATAATATGAAACCATCAGGGATCGGGGTTCATGACTTCCAACTCAAGCTCGATCGACATACTATCCGAGGATACCATTGATCCTCTGAGCTCGAGTTAACCTACATGGACACCCAGAGTGTGATGCAGGCTGCACTCTAATTCACCGAACTTACGATGTTCTCTGTCATACCCCTGCTTTCCGCTTAGTAGTGGTAAACTCGTTGTCCCTCCATATGATGCCATGATGCACTTCGAGCGGTGGAGAATACCGTCAGACTCGAATGCTCATATGACTTGGTTCCTTCCAGGTTGACCTATACATCGTACCTTTGATTACCCCATCGAGTATTCAAACCTGGTCAACAGTTAAACTGATGAGCACCAAGCCTAGATTTGGTACAGTATAAGTCAGACCAGGGAACACACCTCCCGACAGGGGTGTGGATGGTCTGCAGGAGTGACACACTAATGCAACACCACCCGGGTAACCCAGTACACCGTGGTTTTGGATCACGTAATCGGATCCTCACATATTAGTGCGCAAAAGCACCACTCAACTGGTTAGTCAATCAGACGTGGTTCCTCAGGGGTTATAACCATTTTATCCTAAGCAGAAACACAGATTACTATATCAGTGTCTGCTCATTGATCTATATACCGTGTTAGTTCTGTTCAGTCACAGATACTGTGCCTGTTGATGATCATAGTGAGGACCTCCCATGCACTGTCCTCCCCAACAGCTTATCATGATATGACAACCAACCTGATCATAGCTGCAAACTTATTTAGATTATATGGAACCAATCCACTCAGTCTTTAACTTAGAAGACTACCATGTAACCACGTCTCTCTGTTCTTAAACGAACACGTAACTATGTTACATACCAATATGTATCTCTTATAATAACTATTAACCTTTATTATTAGATCAAAACATAAAGTTTTACAAGCTTAGAACATACCAAATCTAACAATCTCCCACTTAGTCTAGCGAAGAAAAACAGTTTTGACTCCCATCACGTCTATATGTCGATCGAATGCCTTGGTAAAAGGATCAGCAATATTATCTGCAGATGCAATCTGTGTCACTACTACTCGCCGTTGCTTTTAAAACTACCGAATCAAGTAGAATTTGCACTCAATGTGTTTTCCCTTCTGGTGATGTCTTGGCTCTTTGGCTTGTGCTACCGCCCCACTATTGTCGCAGTAAAGCATAATAGATAAATGGGCCTCTGGTACATATCCCAAATCCAAGGAATGTTTTGAGCTATACCGCCTTTTTGATTGCCTCGCACGCTGCAACATACTCAGCCTCTATGGTAGAGACCACGATGCATTTCTGCTTCACACTTTGTCAACTAATTGCTGCTCCTCCTAACATAAACACAAATCCTAATGTCGATTTTTTGGATTCCAAATTTGATATAAAGTCAGAATCTGTGTATCCAATCGGCGTCAGTTCCTATGCAGTATAAAGCAACTCATAATCCTTGTTCTACGAAGGTATTTGAGTATACACTTCACAGCTGTCCAGTGATCTGGACCCGGATTCGACTGAAACCGACCAATCATGTCTACTGCAAAACAGATATCTGGCATTGTATAATGTATAACATATATTAGATTACCTACTGCCGAAGCATAAGGTATCTTCTACATTTATGCTATCTTTTAGGTGTCTTAGGACATTGATCCTTAGACAGTTTTACGTCATATCTAAATGACACAAAACTCTTCTTGGAGTTTTGCATATCAACCTAGTCATAACCTTATCTATATATACGGCCTGTGATAGCGAGAGAATCATGTTCTGACGATCTCGTGTTACCTTAATCACCAAAACATAACTCGTTTCACTTACGTCTTTCATATCGAATTGTATTGACAACCAGACTTTTACCGTTGACAGTGTTCTAATATTATTCCCAATGAGCAGAATATCATCTACGTAAAGTATCAAATACACCACTGTAGTTTTATCACTCCTCTTGTATACATATGGTTCATCCTTATTTTGAGTAAATCTATATGACTCGATTGCCTGATCAAAACGAATGTTCTAACTTCTAGATGCTTGCTTTAGTCCATAAATGTACTTATGCAACTTGCAATCTAGATGCTTCTGACCCTCTGACTCAAAACTTGGTGGCTATATAATATAAATGTCTTCATCCAAATCTCCGTTGAGGAATGCTGTCTTGACATCCATTTGCTAGATCTCTCAATTATAATAGGCTGTAATGGATAGAAGGACCAGAATAAATTTATCATAGCTACCTACGAGAAGGTTTCGTCAAAGTCAATTCCTTCTCTCTGGGTATAGCCCTTGGCAACTAATCTAGCTTTATAAGTCTCAACGGAAGGATCAGCTCTTCTTTTTTTTTTTATACACCCACTCACACCTAATAGGTTTAATATTGGATAATGGTATAACAAGAGTCCAGACAGCGTTATGGGACATTGATATAATTTCTACCTCCATGGTCTTTTACCAGTAAAAGCCGTCAGAAGCTCCCACTTCCTCATTATAGCTCAGTGGACCATCCTCCTGACCCTTTGGATCAACCAATAAGGTTTCTCTATAGTATCTGTCAGGAGCACTGATGTTTCTCCCATTGTGACGAGGTGGCGGTGGTGTTACATGATGAATAGGTGCTACAATATCTGGTATATTAGTGTCTATAATGTTGCTCCCACTATGCTTTCAGATACGCTATCTATACTAGTACCCAACAGTTCATCCAGAACCACCTTACTAGCAGGCTTGTGGTCCATAATATAATCCTGCTCTAGAAAAAAGACATTTGTAGAAACGATTACTTTCTTTTCCTCAGGATCATAAGATAGTCCACCTTTAGTCTTCTTAGAATACCCTATAAATAGACATACTCTGGATTTAGAATTCATCTTTTTTCTCTTATCCCTTCGCACATGTACAGGGCATCCCTATATTCTGAAATGCTACAACATAGGCTTTCACCTTAACTATAGTTTTCTAGGGGTCTGAGGCACTGACTTAGACGGAACATAGTTCAGAATATAAGCTGTTGTTTGTAGGGTATATCCCCAAAAGGTTATTGGTAAACTGGCGTAACTCATCATACTGCGAAACATGTCCAACAAGGTTGGATTCCTTCTTTCTGAAACTCTATTCTGTTGTGGGCTGCCTGGAGCAGTTAACTGGGATGTTATCCCATGCTCTACCAAATACCCAAGGAACTCGTCAGATAAGTATTTGCCTCATCAATCAGATCGAAAGGTTTTTATACATCTGCCTGTCTGCTTTTCTACTTCAGCCCTGAACTCTTTGAACATGTCAGAGGATTTTGACTTCCGATGTATCAGGTAAATATAACCATATCTTGAGTAATCATCAGTGAAAATAATATAGTACTCATGTTCTCCTATTGCCTTGACGCTCATGAGTCCATATACATCTGAATGGATTAACTCCAATACTTCAGTGGCTCTTACTTTCTTACCTTTAAAGGCCCTCTTGGTCATCTTGCCTTTCAGGTAGGATTCACAGGTGGGAAGAATCTCCGTTGGATTTATTTCCAGAAGCCCGACCTTCATCATCCTATGAATCCTGTCTAAGCTAATATGCCCATGTAGTGCCACAATTGGGTTAAATTTTTTGAAGGTTTCTTACATTTAGATAAATTAATATTAAATACTGAAGTAATTATGTTATCCTTTTTAAAATTAGGATGACAATATAGAGATTATTCTGAATCATTCCTCTTATTATAAAAGTTTTATTCAGCTTAAACGATACACTAGAAGCATCAAAATAAACTGAATAACCTTTATTAACTAAAGAGGAAACATAAAACAAATTATGTCTCAAGGATGGGACATAAAAAACATCTCTAAGAGTCAAAGTCTTGTTATTTGAAAAACTAAGAGTAATATCTCCAACAGCTTCAGCAGTAGCTACGACCTCAGTTCCCATGCTCGAGGTCACCTCTCCATTAAACAACCTTCTGCTTTCCTGAAACCCCTGAAGAGAGTTACAGACATGGTTAGTTGATCCTGAATCCACAATCCAACTAGTAAAAAAACTGTTACTCAAAAGAAATGATTCAACAACTAGGAGTTATAGATTACCTTCACCAGTATTCTGAGACTTCTTACAATCCTTCTTCTAATGACCTTTCTGGCCATACCAGAAACACTTGGTGCCCGGTTTCTTTGAATCACTGGATCTAGAGACCCCCACAGAGTTCTGCACAGGTGTCGACTTAGGTTTCTTCTTGTGTTTCTTGTCCTGAGGTTTACCAGACTTCTTGAAATATTTGTGTTGCACGTGTAGTGCTTCATCCGTCTGCTTGAAGCTATCCTTAGCTGCCTGGAGGGCTTCCAGAAGTTCTGTATTTGTCACAGCCAACTTATTTAAGTTAAAGTTGATGACAAAGCCTTCAAAGGCTCCATACAGTGACGAGAGGAAGATGTCTGCCATCACCTCGCCTTCTAGCACAATGTCCATAATTGCTAGTTTGTTCTGGAACCCAAACATTTTTAGCATGTGTTTCCGAACTAGCGTCCTATCGGACATCCTAGTACTGACAATTTTCTTAATGGAAAGGTATCGCATAATCCGATTGTGACCCTCAAACATCTCCTTCAGGTACAATATCATGTCAGAAGCACCAGACATTTTCTTGACTTGCTTCTGCAGAGTTATTTACAAAGATGCTATTATATTTCATTTACATATTTTATTAGATTCCTTCCAGTAAGTAAACTCCTTTAACTGTGCCTCTGTGGCATTGGGTCCTGGCAAATCTGGCTCAGGGTCATTCAAGGTTGCCATATATTTGTCAATCCATAAGACTAGGTACAGGTTGCGCTTCCAGTCCTCATAATTGAGACTGATAAGTTTGTGGTCATTTAGGTTAGAGGACAGGGGGTCTAACTTGGTTATCTGAAAATAAAAGATTAAATTATCAGAATACATGAAAACTTATTTTATGGATTTTTAAAACAAGCTAATTACATTCAAATGTCAGTGCTACCCTCAAGCGAAGCTATCTCTATGGAATAATTAACCATGTATGAATCGGCTACACCTACCCTAGGGGGCATTATGCAGCATCATCCGCTCACACGGGTCTTTCCTTGACCCAATCCAAATCTGCCAACTATGGGCTTTGATGGACTATGATTATCTTTTGGCCAGTACCACGTGATCACTATTGTCGAAGCAACGGATGCCTCATGTATCCTTTGGATACTTACCCACGGGCCTAAGCAATTACAACATGGGAGTTCATACGACCCCTACTAGGGTGGAAAAAAGACCCTACTCTCCTAGCCTTGTAATTGCTATATCCGTAGGGAGGTTGTTAAGTTATTTGGTATGGAACCACACAACTCCCTTCCTAGGGGATGTGAAGTTATGCATTCCCACCCAAACACAAAGCGATTGGCCGTAAAGGCCATGGGATTTATAAGAATCCTCTTTTGCATCCCTTATTAAATATGAGGGTTATTTATCGAATATGAGGATATGCCAATGTAAAGATAGCGGCCTCTTATATACTAGACCCTGGTCACACCGTGCTTCTACCAGCGCTTTAAACCTTTCGCTTAGCATTAATTGATCATGGAATATTATAGTTCCTGCCTCAAATGGATTTCTCAATTCAAGGGTCACATTACATATTCCGAGAACATCGATGCTCCACAAACTTGGATATCACGCTAATGCCCTGGAGCCTAGCCTAAGGTAAGACATACAGGAAGGGACTCCCAATAATCATGGCGCCTTGCTTATAAATTTGACAGTTGATGTCCAGTGGATCTCCATCTCATTTTAGGTTTCGATGCTGGCCAAATAGACACACCCGACTAGTCATGGTGTTAACCTAATAGTGGCATAACTATATGTGATGGGATCCTACTATCATCAAAAAGTAAACTGAATAATAGGCATCATCTGGCGGGATCCTATCCTAATACAGTCGCTTGGACCAAAGGGGAAAAGCATTCCTCTGAAGATTGATAATAAGACTATCTCATCGGGGTTTGATATAAAACATAAAGAACTAATAAAGAAAGCAACCATTCAACTGAATCAAGTTCAGGGTCTGACCCTAAACCTAATTAGCACAGCACAGGCTCTTTAACTTTCTTCGTAAGGTCCCTCAATCCGGCTCCTCTGTCGTATTTGTGAACACTTTGCCGGATCGTCTTCGTCCTCCAAGGCTTCGCTTACGCTCCTAATGGTGGATTTTTTGGTACATCTATCTTCTCGTTTTATAAGTGAAAAAGTTCTAGTACACTTCGAGCAAGTGCTCGCTCATATATAATTTCCTAGAAAGAAAAAAAAACACGCATATGAAATATCCATGGGAACTGAGGATGGTCAACCCCTATCACTCGCCTAATCTAAGGCTCTAAAACCTATCCACACACATAGAGAACAAATCCAGACATAGGCTAACTTGGGGTCCGACCCCCGGTAGTAAGCAAACATATATCTAGATCTAGTTTATAGTGGCGCCCTGCAAGCACGATTCATAGAACAAGTAACATATATACATATGCATGATCTAAGCGTAGGAACCTCAATGAAATCTCGTGCTCATCATGTGCACATATGATGGTTTCATGGAAAGCCATGAAACACACACCACTAGTATAGCTCTGATACCAATTATTGGAAATAATCCTATGATAGAGGCTCACAACGGAAGCGATTAAGTGGTCGAAAGACCGTTCATGGTTCACGTTACACGATTTAAACTTTCATTGAAACTAATCTACATGTATGTGCATGTGTGTGCACGTGATTCAAACACCCTAGCTAATGGCAATCTAGCATTATGATTATCTAGCATGCATACTAATCATAGAACTTGCTAGATCTATATGTTAGAATAAGCATACCTTCGTGTGGAACTTTTAACCATGGAGAATTATCTTTTTTGTCGATAGAGACGGAAGATCATCCGTAAATAAGCCGATGGTATGTCGGAAGATGATGCTTTCTTGTTCACCCGATCTCATACAATGCACGAAACGTCGGTCTCGAATCTCTGAGTGCCTCTGAAGAACGGCCCTTCTTCTTCTCTGAAACTCTACGCGAGGAAGAAGAAGTCGCAAGCGGGAAAGTAGAGAGAGATGGAAGAGAGAACTAGAGAGAAGAGAGGAGAGGGGGGTTCGGGTATGGGGTGTCTTAAAAGGCTAACCCCCCTCCCCCTTTGCTCTTTAATAAGGCTGACCTATCCTATTTGGATTAGGATCCAAAGGGGATAGGTTTGATCCCTTTTATTTCTTCCTATATCTCTCCCAAATCTTTATCCTTTTTCCCCACTTATATGGATTATTTTGACCAATTCAAACCCCTATTTCTATCCCTATGGTTGGCCCTATTACTAGAGATTCTTATCCTCAGAATATAGGGGCCGGCCTTGCACGGGTCTCCCATAGGTAGGGTCAGCCACTAGTGAGGCTTGATAGTGCATATTTTTACCAAGACGCCCTTATACCTCAAATTGACCATTTCTAGTGTGTGAGACTTAGCGACTCATCCTTAAGTGATCTTTACAAGTTACTTCACTATTAACTTAGGTCACCGAAGGGTGCCCCTAGTAAAGTCAACTAGTCAACTCGCAATATGTCCCGGTTCATCGCACCCAGATAGCGAAAGTTAACTTATGGTAAGAGATAACTACTTGCACCTCTGTACTAGTCTAGGGCTTCCCCTTTAGTACTTGCATGTAGTTACGTATCTACCGTGCACTAGTGCAAAACATACATAGAGCATAGACTTTTTTCTTCCTCTTACTGCTTACTGTGTTCTGACGAGATAGTTCAAGAACCGTACATAATATGGATAAAGTGGAACCATCAGGGACCGGGGTTCATAGCTTCCAACTCAAGCTTGATCGACACACTACCCGAGTGTACCATCAATCCTCTGAGCTCGAATTAACCTGTATGGCCACCCAGAGTGCGATGCAGGCTGTACTCCAATTCACCAGGACTTACTATATTCTCCGTCATACCTATGCTTTCAGCTTAGTAGTGGTAAACTCATTGTCCCTCCACTTGATGCCATGATGCACTTCTAGCGGTAGAGAATATCGTCAGATTCGAATGCTCATATGACTTGGTTCCTTCCAGGTTGACCTATACATTGTACCTCTGATTATCTCGTCGAGTAATCGAATCTGGTCAATAGTGAAACTAATGACCACCAGGCCTGGATTTGGTACAGTGCAAGTCAGACCAGGGAATGCACCTACCGACAGGGGTATGGATGGCCTGCAAGAGTGACATGCTGATGCAATGCCAGCCGGGTAACCCAGTACACCATGGTTTTGGATCACATAACTGGATCCTCACACATTGGTGCGTCAAAGCACCACTTAACTGGTTAGTCCATCAGACGTTGTTCTTCAGGGTTTAGGACCGTTTTACCCAAAGTAGAAACATAGCTTAGTATACCTGGTCTGCTCACTGATCTGTACACCGTGTTAGTTCCGTTCGTCCACAGACATTGTGCCTACTGATGACCATAGTGAAGACTTCCCATGCTCTGCCATCCCCAATAACTTATCATGATAAGGCGACCAACCTGATCATAGCTACGAACTTATTTAAATTACATGGGACCAATCCACTCAGTCTTCAACTTAGTGGCTACCATATAACCACGACTCTCTATTCTTAAACGAACACATAACTATATTACGTACCAATATGCATCTCATATAATAACTTTCAACCTTTATTATTAGATCAAAACATAAAATTTTACAAACTTAGAACACACCAATTCTAACAGATAATCCTCAGTGGTAAAAGATCCGCACGAAGGTATGCATTGTTGTAACTCGTAATCTAGCATAATCTCGAATTACATGCATGCTAGACATTCGATTTGCTAGATTGACCTTAGAGCGTTAATCTCACGTGCACATATATGCATGCACATTAGTTTTGTGAAGTTTTATCGTGTAACATGCACCACGCACGGTTTTTCGATCGGTAAATCGCTTCCGTTGCAGGCCTCTATTATAGGATTTTTCCAACAATTGGTATCAGAGACACACTAGTGGTGTATGTTTTATGAGACTATTATGTGCACGCATGATGAGCACGAGATTTCATCGGGGTTCCTATTCTTAGATCATGCATAGTATTTGTTCTATGAATCGTGTTTGCAGGGTGCCGCTATAAGAATTATTTGGATTATGATTTTATGCTACCGGGGGTTGGACCCCGAGTTAGCCATTATTTGGATATACTCTCTTTGTTGTGTGGATGTATTTTTAAAGCCATAGATGGGCGAGTGATGGGGGTTGACCATCCTCGGTTCCCAAGGCCATTGCTATATTTGTTTTCTTTTCTTTCTAGGAAATTATGTATGATCGAATACTTGCTCATAGTGTACTAGAACTTTTTTAGTTACAGATTGAGAAGTAAAACTTGCCATAAAGATCCACTATCGGGAGTGTAAACAGAACGTTGGAGGATGAATATGATCCGGCGAAGTACTCATGAGTGCGATGAAGGAGCCGGACCGAGAAACCTTGTGAAAGAAGTTCAAGAGCCTGTGCTGTGCTAGTCAGGTTCAGGGGTAGAACCCTAAACTTGATTCAGTTATTTGGTTATTTTCATTGTTTATTCTTTATGTATCATATCGAACCCCGATGAGATAATCTTATTATTTGTCTTCAGAGGGAGGTCTTTCCCCTCTGGTCTGAGCGACTGTATTAGGATAGGATTCTGCTATATGACGCCTATTATTTAATTGACTTTTAATAATAGTAGGATCCCATCACATATGGTCATGCCACTATTAGGTCAACACCTACTTAGTGGGTATGCCTATTTGGCTAGCATCAAAACCTAAGATGAGATGGAGATCCACTAGACATCAATTATCAAATTTATAAGTAAGGCGTCATGATTAGTGGGAGTCATTTCCTGTGTGTTTGACCTTAGGCTAGGCTCTAGGGCATTAGTGTGATAGCCAAGTTTGCAGAGCATTGAAGTTCTTGGGATATGTAATGTGACCCTTGAGTGGAGAGATCCACTTGAGGCAGGGACTGTGATATTCCGAGATCGATTAATACTAGGCAAAAGGCTTGAAGCGCTAGTGGGAGCATGGTGTTACCAGGGTCTAGTACATAGGAGGTCACTATCTTTGCATTTGCATATACTCATACTCACAAAATAACCCTTAATTTCAATAAGGGATACAAGAGAGAACTCTTAGAGATCCTCTGGTCTCCACAGCCAACCACTTCGTATTCGGGTAGGAAGGTGTAACTCAACATCCCCTTCGGGCGAGAGTTGTGTTGTTCTATGCCGAATGACGTAATGGTCTCCCTTGGGATATGACGATTACGGGGCCCAGAGAGAAGGACTTTTCTCACCTTCGTGGGGGCTGCATGAACTCCCATGTTGTAATTGTTTAGGCTCATAGGTAAGCATTCAAAGTACATTTGAGACTTTCGTTGCTTCGCATGGGGATCACGTGGCATTGGCCAAAAGACAACTATGGTCCATTAAAGCCCTCAGTTGGCAGATTTGGATTAGGTCAAGGAAACACCTGTGCAAACGGATGACACTGTACACTGCCCCCTTGGGCGAGTATAGCCGATTCTGAGATCTTGTATACATGGCTAATTAATCCTTGGAGATGTCTTCACTTGAGGGTAGTGCTGACATTTGGATATTATTAACTTATTTTAAAAAATCCATAAAATAAGTTTTTTTATGCATTCTCATCATTTAATCATTTCTTTTCAGATGACCAAGTTAGACCCCCTGTCCGTTATCCTAAATGACCACAAACTTTTCGGTTGCAACTATAATGACTGGAAGCACAATCTTTACCTGATCTTAAGGATTAGTAAACACATGGTATCCCTTAATGATCTTGAGCCAGACTTACCAGGACCCAATGTCACGGAGGCACAGTTGAAGGTGTTCACTGACTGAAAAGAATCTAATGAAATATATAAGTGCTATATAATAGCATCCTTGTAGACAACTCTACAGAAGCAAGTCGAGGATATGCCCGATGCTTCTGATATGATGTTGTACCTGAAGGAGATGTTTGAGGGGCATAATCGAGTTATGCGATATCTTACCATCAAGAAACTCATCGGCACTAAGATATCCAAGGGAACGTTGGTTCGAGAATACATGCTGAAAATGTTTGGGTTTCAGAACGAACTAGCATCCATGGACATTGTGCTAGAGGACGAGGTGATGACGGGCAACTATCTCTTATCTCTATCTGGAGCCTTTGAAGGTTTTGTCACCAACTTTAATTTGAACAAGTTGGCAATGACAAATACGGAGCTTCTAGGAGTTCTCTAGGCAGCTGAGGATGACTTCAAACAGAAGGGCGAAGTACTTCACGTGCAACGTAGATCCTTCAAGAAGTCAGATAAGAAGCCTTAGAGTAAGAAACACAAGAAGAAACCTAAGTCAGCACCTGTGCAGAACTCTATGGCGACCTTTGGGTCCGGTGATTCAAAGAAGCCGGGTACCAAGTGCTTCCGATGTGGCGAGAATGGCCATTGGAAGAAGGACTGCAAGAAGCCTCATAATGCTAAATAAGGTAAATCATAACTTTTCTTTATTGAATCATTTCTTTCAAGTAACAGTTTTTTTACTAGTTGGATTATGGATTCTAGATCCACTAACCATGCCTGTAACTCTCTTCAGGGGTTTCGAAAAAGTTGAAGGTTGCTTGATAGAGAGGTGACCTTGAGTATGGGAACTGAAGCTGTGGCAGCTGCTGAAGCCATTGGAGATGTTATTCTCAGTTTTTCAAATAATAAGACTATAACACTTAGAGAAGTTTTTTTTGTGTCGTCTTTGAGACAAAACTTGATTTCTATTTCCTTTTTGGTTAATGCAGGTTATTCAGTTTATTTTGATGCTTCTGGTGTATCGTTTAAGCTGAATATAACTTTTATATTAAAAGAAATGGTTCAGAATAATCTCTATATTGCCAATCCTATCTTTGAAAGAGAAAACATAATGACTTCAATATTTCACGTTAATTCATCTAAGCGTAAGAACTATTCAAAAAATTTAACCCAATTGTGGCACTTGTGTCTTGGTCACATTGTCTTAGATAGAATCCATAGAATGATGAAGGTCGGGCTTTTGAAACAGATCTCTCGGAGATCCTTCCCATTTGTGAATCCTGCTTGGAAGACAAAATAACCAAGAGGGCCTTTAAAGGCAAGGGAGTAAGAGCCACTGAGGTATTGGAATTAATCCATACAGATGTATATGGATCCATTAGACTCAAGGCAATAAGAGGTCATGAGTACTTCATCACTTTCACTAATGATTACTCAAGATATGGCTATATTTACCTGATGCATCAGAAGTTGGAATCCTTTAACATGTTTAAAGAATTCAGGGCTGAAGTGAAAAAGCAGACATGCAAATGTATAAAAACCCTTCAATCTGATAGAGGTAGTAGTGAGTACCTATCTGACGAGTTTTTTGGATATTTGGTGGAGTACGGGATCATATCCTAGTTAACTGCTCCAGGTACCCCACAACAGAATGGAGTTTTCAAAAGAAAGAATTGGACCTTGTTAGACATGGTTCGCAGTATGATGAGTTACGCTAATTTGCCAAAAACCTTTTGAGGATACGCCTTACAGACAATAGCATATGTTTTGAACCAAGTCCTGTTTAAATCAGTGCCTCAGACTCCTAGAGAACTGTGGTCGAGGCGAAAGCCAACATTATAGCATTTCAGAATATGGGGATGTCCTATATATGTGCGGAAGGACAAGAAGGATAAGATGGATCCAAAGTCCAAAGTGTGTCTGTTTATAAGGTATCCTAAGGAAACCAAAGCTGGACTATTTTATGATCTTGAGAATAAGAAGGTGATCACTTCCATAAATACCATATTCCTAGAGCAGGATTATATTATGGACCACAAGCCTACTAGTAAGGTAGTCCTTGATGAACTATTGGGTACTAGCAGAGAGCGCACATCCGAAAGCATAGTGGGAGCTGACACTTCAAACACAAATGCACCAGACACTGTAGAACCTAGTCACTCTATACCATAACCACTACCTCATCGCAGTAGAAGAAATATCAGAGCCCTTAACAAATACCATGGAGAAACCTTATTGGTTGATCCAGAGGGTTAGAAGGATAATCCACTAAGCTATAAAGAGGCAGTGGGAGCTTCTGACAGCTCTGACTGGCAAAAGGCCATGGAGGCAGAAATCGCATCAATGTCCCATAATACTGTATGGACTCTTGTTACACCATCATTCAATATTAAACCTATTGGGTGTAAGTGGGTGTATAAAAAGAAGAGAGGATCCGATGGTTCCGTTGAGACTTATAAAGCTAGATTAGTTGCCAAGGGTTATACCCAGAGAGAAGGAATCGACTTTGATGAGACCTTCTCACCGGTAGCTATTATTAAGTCTATTCGGATCCTTTTATCTATTGTAGCCCATTACAACTGGGAGATCTAACAAATGAATGTCAAGACAATATTGCTTAACGGGGATTTGGAAGAATACATATATATAATGCAGCCACCAGATTTTGAGTTAATGGGTCTGGAGCATCTAGTTTGCAAGTTACAGAAGTTTATTTATGGACTAAAACAAGTATCTAGAAGTAGAAACATCCATTTTGATCAAGCAATCCCATATGAATTTAGTCAAAACGAGGATGAACCATATATGTACAAGAGGAGTGACAAAACTATAGTGGTGTATTTGATACTTTATGTAGACGATATTATACTCATTAAAAATAATGTGGGAACATTATCAATGATAAAGGTCTGGTTGTCAACACAGTTTGATATAAAAGACCTAGGTAAAGCGAGTTATGTTTTGGGGATCAAAGTAACACGCGATTGTCAGAACATGATTCTCTCGCTATCACAGGCCGCGTACACAGATAAGGTTATGGTCCGATTTGACATACAGAACTCCAAGAAGGGTTTTGTGTCATTCAGACATAGTATGAAACTGTCTAAAGATTAAGGTCCTAAGATATCTGAGGAGAGAGCAAAAATACAAAAGGTACCTTATGCTTTGGTGGTAGGTAGCCTAATATATGCTATGCATTATACAAGGCCAGATATCTGTTTTGCAGTAGGCATGATGGGTCGGTTTCAGTCGAATCCGGGTCCAGCTCACTGGATAGCTATGAAGTATATACTCAAATACCTTCGTCGGATGAGGGACTATGAGTTGGTTTATACTGCACATGAACTGACGCTGATTGGATATACAGATTCTAACTTTATGTCATATTTGTAATCCAGGAAATTGACATCAAGATTTGTATTCATGTTAAGAGGAGCAGCAGTTAGTTGGCAGAGTATGAAGCAGAAATGCATCATGGACTCTACCATAGAGGCTGGATACGTTGTAGCATGTGAGGTAGCGAAAGAGGCGGTATGGCTCAAGAAATTGCTTATGGACTTGGGATGTGTGCCAGAGGTCCAGTTACCTATTGTGCTTTATTACGACAATAATGGAGCAGTTGCACAAGCCAAAGAGCCAAGGCACCACCCGAAGGGGAAGCACATCGAGTGCAAATTCCACTTGATTAGACAGTTTCAAAAGCAAGGGCGAGTAGCAGTGACACAGATTGCATCTGCAGATAATGTTACTGATCCTTTTACAAAGGTGATATTTACCAAGGCATTCAAGCGACATATGGATACGATGGGAGTCAAAACCGTTTTGCTAAGCTAGACCAAGTGGAAGATTGTTGGAATTGGTGTGTTCTAAGCATGTAAAACTCTAAGTTTTCACTACAAAGAAGACGTATTTTGCCGACGGAATATATTAAAACCGTCGGTAATAATATGATATTTACTGACGGTACTAATAATTCCCGTCGTATAATAAGGTTAATTTTTTAATTATTTTTTTTATTTTAATTACCGACAGTAAAGTAAAATCCGTCGGTATAATATATTTACCGACGGATATAATATATTCTGTCGGTAAAATATATATATATTATCGACGATAATATATATGCATGTCGGTAATAAAAAATAGTATATATAATAATATTTGATATTATTTTTATCGTTGGAATTAAATATCCGTCGGTATAAAATATATATTTACCGACGAACATTTTATTTCTGTCGGTATTTAATATATATTTACCGACGAAAAATTTTACTTCTGTCGATAAAAATCCTTCAATAAAACCCAACCCTATGCGCTATTATTTCCCCCGCTGTGATTTCGCCCCCCTCCCCTCTCCCAGTTTTGAACCCCCCCCAGTGCCCCCTCCCCTCTCCCGGTTTTCATCCCCCCCCCCCCGGCGCCCCCCTCCCCTCTCCCGGTTTCCATCCCCTCCTCGGAACCCCCCCTCCCCTCTCCGGTGTTTCAATCCCCCCCATCGGCACGCCTTCGGCTCCGGCTCCAGCTCCCCCTCTGGCTACCTCTGGTGAGTCCCCTCCTCCTCCTCCTCTCCTCTTTCTCCTCATTTTGTTCCAATTTGCACCCTAAAATTTGAAATGTTAGCATAATACCCCTTTTGTCAACTGTTTTGTTCCAAAACGCACCCTAAAGTTCAAAATGCTAGCACAATACCCATTTGTTCAACTACTTAATTTTTTATTTTATCATTTTATCTAGGGCTGATTTTCAGATGGATCGGATCGGAATAGAGGTGTTCGGAAAATTGCCAAAAAATTTTGGAATCCCAAATGTTATTTTGATTCCGATTATGAAATTTCAGAATTTCAAAATCCAATTTCGATTCGAAATTATATTATGAAAATTTTTTGGAATGTTACGTTTTCGAAAATTAGGTTTAGGTTTAGGTATGGCTGCAAACGAACCAAGCTGTTTGTGAGTGGCTCGTGGCTTGGCTCGATAAAAGCTCGTTCGAGTTTGTTCGGTTACTAGTCAAGCCAAGCCCAAGCCTAGAGTTTAGGCTTGTTTAATAAATAAGCCAAGCTCAAGCAGACCAAATCTCGGCTTGTTTGGACTCGCAAACATGTTTATTTAGGGCTTGTGAGCAAAGCTCATGAACAAGCTCGATAGGCTCATAAAAGGCTTCTGAATAGGCTCATAAATGGCTTGAATAAGCCTAACATATAGCCTAGTATGAAGTTTAGGCTTGTGAACAAGCTCGATAAGGGACTGTTCAATCATTAATTGAGCATAGCCTCGTCTGAAGTTTAGGCTTGTGAATAAGCTCAAGCCGACCAAAGATTGGTTTAGGCTCGTTTAATAAACGAGCCAAGCTCAAGCAGACAAAATCTCAGCTCATTTAGGCTCGCGAACATGCCTGTTTAGGGCTTGTGAGCAAAGCTCGTGAACAAGCTCGATAGGCTCTCATAAAGGGCTTGTGAATAGGCTCATAAATGGCTTGAATAAGCCTAACATATAGCCTAGTATGAAGTTTAGACTCGTGAACAAACTCGATAAGGGACTGTTCAATCACTAATTGAGCATAGCCTAGTCTGAAGTTTAGGGTCGTGGACAAGCTCAAGTCGACCAATGCTCGGTTTAGGATCAATTAATAAACGAGCCAAGCTTAAGCAGACCAAAGCTTGGCTCATTTGGGCTCACGAATATGCTTGTTTAGGGCTCGTGAGCAAACTTGATAAGCTCATAAATGACTCATGAATAGGCTCATAAATGGCTTGAATAAGCCTAATATATATCCTAGTATGAAGTTTAGGTTCATGAACAAGCTCGATAAGGGACTGTTCAATCACTAATTGAGCATAGCCTAGTCTGAAGGTTAGGATCATGAACAATCTCAAGCCAACCAAAGCTTGGCTCAGCTTTAACCCCCTATATATGAGATGCAGTATGATGCTCAAAAAAAAAAAACATGGGGAGCTTTTAACCTGAGGTCCAAATACACATTTTATCCATAGTGAAAGGGTGACTTACCACATGCATCGGCTAATTTCAGTTATTTTTAGTAGGAGTCCCATAAACCTAAATCCATTCTAGTTTTCTCTCTATGCTCGTCCAGCTCTCCATGCTCGTTTGATAGGTAGGGTGACCATCCCCGTTCATACCTAATAGCCAGTAGGGGAGTACTTTGAATATATTCATCCTTTTGAGGTGGCACTTGGAAAAGTCAAAAAGAAGAGAACGTACGAAAAATCTGTGAGTAAGCATAACTGGAAGAAGAAGATTATTTTCTTTAAACTACCATACTGGAGCAGGCTACTCTTGCGACATAACTTGGATGTCATGCATATCGAGAAAAATGTGTGTGACAATATTATAGGAACACTACTGAATCTCGAGAATTATGCAGCGATTGTTATCCCTTGCTATACGTGGGAATTTAGCTGAACAGGTGTCCAGTCCGTTAATTGAGCTCAGCACTTTTTTTAGATAGTTATGCTCGAAGGTACTTAGACTGGACCAACTTGATCAGATGAAGAAGGATATTGCAATCACATTGTGCAAGCTAGAGATAATATTTCCACCTTTCTTCTTTGATGTCATGGTGTATTTGACCGTTTACTTGGCAAAAGAGGCCAAACCTGGTGGCCCAGTTCATTACCGCTGGATATATTTTATCGAGAGATAATTGTCTTGTCTTATTTTTTAATATATTTGATCATTCTTTGATGTATTTATCCATAAATTTTATTTTTAAATTAGGTACTTGTGAATATTGAAATCATATATTTGTAATAACAATCGTCTGGAGGGATCAATTGCTAAAGGATACTTGGCAGAAGAATATCTGACATTCTGCTCAATATACCTACATGGTATAGACACAAGATTTAATCAACTTGAGCGGAACTATGACGGTGATCCAGTAAACTTCGATGAGGGTCTGTCTATATTTGCCGAAATGGATAAAATTCTAAAAGGAGGCAAAACCCGTTGACTGTCTATAGATGAGATTCAACAGGCATATATGTATGTGTTGCACCAATGTGATGAAGTGTGGTCATTCATTGAGTAAGTATTTTACGATCATTTACTCATTCTTTCAGTCCATTCATTAAGTATATATGTTAATTATAATCTAATTCATAACCTGCAATACAAGAAGCATAAAGCCATCATTAATAATCAGGGTACTCGAAATATGCCATAATTTCATGATCGTAAATTTCCATCATGGTTTGAGAAACACGTAAATGTTCATATCATGACTGAATTTTATTGACATCTGCTACTAAATAATAATTATGTGTTCACATCATGAATATCATATGATTATTATAGACACAAGAGCTACACGATAACCAAGATCTACTGATGAATGAGAATCTCTAGCATTTATCTTGTAGCCCTTTGCAAGACGCAATATCATTTGATGGTTATATCGTGAACGGTTATAGATTTCGGATGAAAGGTGGTAAAAATTCACGAAGAACACAAAATAGTGGGGTTATCGTCAACGGTGGATAAGAAAAATTAGAAAATATCGACTTCTACGGTGTCCTCAACAAGATTCTCGATATTAAATTCCTTGGCCAAAATCGGATCGTATTATTCAAATGCGATTGGTATGATGTTAATAATTGTGGGACTGGTTATAATGTCGATAAATATAGTTTTATCAGCGTTAACACCGGTAAGAGATTGAATACCCAATATCAAGATCCATTCATTCTTACCTCTCAAGCGGAGCAGATATTTTACACATAGGATAATACCTCTTCAGGTTGGCAAATTGTAGTCAGGTCACCACCCAGAGATTTTTACGACATGGGAGACAAAGATACGGGGGTCGTCAATGATAATTTGGATGCGTACCAAAATAATGAGATAATCGTTGTCGACGCAGTACACAACGAAAATAAAGAGGTCGATAATATAAACTAGACAACAAATGAAAATCAAATGATAGAAGAGGGATGCGATGAGAGTGACGGAGATAAGACATAAAATGACTAGACTTGGATTGTTTCATATGTAAATTGGACTGTTTCATATGTAAATTAGAATGTTTCATATATAAACCAGATCGTTTCATATATAAATTGGACTGTTTGAAAATGAATATCTTACTGTTTCATATGTAAATCAAATTATTTCATATATAAATCATATTATTTCATATGTATATCATATTATTTTATACTATTTCATATGTAAATCAAACTGTTTCATATGTAAATCATACTATTTCATATATAAATCAAACTGTTCCATATTTATATTATATTATTTCGTATAGAAAAATATTACTGCTTTCAGATGGCATCACGGTAGAGGATTCATAGAGGCAGGGGTGGGCTAGCTCGGAGTGCTCCGGCTGCCACCCCAGGGTCCGAGGCTGAGCCCTCCAGATCTGCGAGTGCTATTCCTTTCTCCACACCAGTTTCTTACGTCACAGCCTCCGAAGCTTCAAGCAGCGCTCAGTACTCGGCTACAGCATCTACGCCCACAGGTAATATTTAGAACTAAAGTTTTAAACATATTATAAATACTTGTTCAATACTAATATATATTTTATTTGTAGGGTCGAGGATCGCCAGGCACGTAGGCGATTGGGGAGTGACGACGGCTCGACGCTTGTCGAGCTTATACGAGTTGTTTTCCCCACAGTGGAGTGGCAGATCCTTTATGGGGGAGCACGCTTCTGACGCCGCCATATGGGTCAGCATGATAGTACGGGAGGAGAAGAATGCCCCTATTATAGGGATAAAGGGGTAGAAGAACATCGATGCATCATATAAAGAGAGGATGTATCAGGTCTTTTTGGTATGTTAGTTTCATTAAAGCAATTTAGAATAATATCGTATTTCTTTATAATTTGAATTGATAAAATTACTTGTTTTTAAATTGATTTTACAGAAAAAATTTAAATAGGAGAATATAGAAATCGACTCCCACCAGGAGGACTTGTGGAAGATAATAAGTAAGTGGTACAGGAATTACTGTCAAGAGCTCTACTAGCTCTATGGTTACTTGGTCAGCGAACCGGTTGAGGAGTTACAGGCTGCGTCCGAGACGAGAGACACGCCTCTGCTACACGTTCTATAGTTTTTGGTTACTCACTAGGCCACCCCTTAGTTTCAGGAATAATTATTATTTTATTGATTTGTACTTGTTTTAATGTTATACTATAAATTTGTATTGATGTTTGAAAATTTAATCGATTGACACAGGCGAGTTCTACTAAAGGCAAGCAGAATAGAAATGCCTCGATGACACCTGCTCCAGTGAGAGAGAGGACCTCCATGCCCCAGCTTGCCCAGTAGTTGGTAAAGATATAAATATTTCATTATTTAAAGCTTTATAAATCTTATGGTAACTCATCTATTTATTTTATATATCAAAAATAGACATAGTCCTTGAGCCACGAGCCTAATCGGATTGACCTTTTTATGGCCTCTAAGAAGCGGCGTACCGATGGGGCATATATGGACGATAAGGTTGCCTCACAAGTTGTAAGTAATTAAATTACTGTTAATACATTCGTATACATATGCCATCAAATATCATTGAATATCATTGAATATCATTGATTGTTTTCATATATGAGAGAATTAGACTTATAGTGACCTCGTCGGTCGAGGCCAGCTCCTCCTCCAGCTCAGTATCTGTCGACTCAGTGATAGATACTATGCTCAGACCTACCATGCACGGCTACATCCTCTGTACAGGCCTTGGAGTCATGCCCTCCTCCTACTTTGGATGAGAGGGTATGCGTTCAAGGGCATGGGACACCCAGACCGGGGTTATCACTAAGTTGTAATCTGTACTAGACGTGGAGCACGAGTAGAGGCAGGCCCTCGAGCACAGGGTTGAGGTGGAGCGCGAGGAGAGGCATGTCCTTGAGCACAAGGTTGAGGTAGAGCGCGAGGAGAGGCATGGCCTTAAGCGGCAAGTTGAGGAAGAAAAAGAAGCTTGCAGGGTACTGGAGCATCGGCTTGATGAGTTCATGAGCCGGTCTAGCAGTGGCTCATGCTCATGATCAGGTACTTACTAATCTTTATCATATTAATATAAAGTATGCATTTTACCTAAATTAATACAAATATGATTGCCATGTTATTTGAGTTTAGCACGATTATCATGCTAACACGCTAACATATGAATTTCCAACGCTTAGACTCTAAATTAGACAATCAGAGGGTAAATGCTTAAAATATCTACTTAAAATTTTCTTGCAAGTCCGAAATATAAAAAAATATCTAAGTACGTATTATCGGATGCGATGCGATGACGATCCGATCAAATCCAAACCAATTTCAAATCCAAAACATGCTAACTTATGATTTTTGAACGCTTAGACTCTAAATTGGTCAATCAGAGGGTAAATTGTTAAAATATCTAATTAGAACTTGCTCGCAAGTCCGAAATACGAAAAAACATCTAAGTACGAATTATCGGATGCGATCCGATGATAATCCGATCGAATCCAAACCAATTTCAAATCCAAAACACGCTAACTTATGATTTTTGAACGCTTAGACTCTAAATTGGTCAATCGGAGGGTAAATTTTTAAAATATCCAATTAGAACTTGCTCGCAAGTCTGAAATACAAAAAGGTATCCAAGTACAAATTATCGGATGTGATACGATGATGATCTGATCGAATCCAAACCAAGTTCAAAATCCTAAACAAGCTAACTTATCATTTTTGAATGCTTAGACTCTAAAAGTGTCAATCGGAGGGTAAATTTTTAAAATATATAATTAGAACTTGCTCACAAGTCCAAAATATGAAATAATATCCAAGTATAAATTATCGGATGCGATCCGATGATGATCTGATCGAATCCATACCAAGTTTAAAATCCAAAACACGCTAACTTATAATTTTTGAATGCTTAGACTCTCAATTGGTCAATCAGAGGGTAAATTGTTAAAATATTTAAGTAGAACTTGCTCGTAAGTCTGAAATACAAAAAAACATATAAGTACGAATTATCGGATGTGATCCAATGATGATCCGATCGAATCTAAACCAATTTCAAATCTAAAACACGCTAACTTATGATTTTTCAATGCTTACACTCTAAATTGGTCAATCGTAGGGTAAATTGTTAAAATATCTAATTAGAACTTGCTCGCAAGTCCGAAATACGAAAAAACATCCAAGTATAAATTATCAGATGCTATCCGATAATGATATGATCGAATCCAAACCAATTTCAAATCAGAAACACGTTAACTTATGCTTTTTGAATGTTTAGACTCTAAATTGGTCAATCGGAGGGTAAGTTTTTAAAATATCTTATTAGAACTTGCTTGCAAGTCTGAAATATGAAAAAATATCCAAATACGAATTATCGAATGCGATCCGATGATGACCCGATTGAACTCAAACCAATTTCAAATTCAAAACACGCTAACTTATGATTTTTGAACGCTTAGAGTCTAAATTGGTCAATCAGAGGGTAAATATTAAAATATCTAATTAAAACTTGCTCGCAAGTCCGAAATATGAAAAAACATCCAAATACGAATTATTAGATGCGATCCGATGATGATCCGTTCGAATCCAAACCTATTTTAAATCCGAAACACGCTAACTTATGATTTTTCAACGCTTAGACTCTAAATTGGTCAATCGGAGGGTAAATTGTTAAAATATCTAATTAGAACTTGCTCGCAAGTCCGAAATACAAAAAAACATCCAAGTACACATTATCAGATGCGATCCGATGATGATCCAATCTAATCCAAACCAAGTTCAAAATCTAAAACACGCTAACTTATGATTTTGGAACGCTTAGACTCTAAATTGGTCAATCGGAGGGTAAAATTTTAAAATATCTAATTAGAACTTGCTCACAAGTCCGAAATACGAAAAAACATCCAAGTACGAATTATTGGATGTGATCCAATGACGATCTGATCGAATCCAAATCAACTTCAAATCCGAAACATGCTAACTTATAATTTTTGAACGTTTAGACTCTAAATTGGTCAATCGGAGAATAAATTGTTAAAATATCTACTTAAAACTTGCTCACAAGTCCGAAATATAAAAAAACATCCAAGTACGAATTATCAGATGTGATCCGATGATGATCTGATCGAATCTAAACCAAGTTCAAAATCCCAAACACGCTAATTTATGTTTTTTTCCCGATGCCTTTTTTACCGACAGACTAGAGACAGAAATTGATTCCGTCGCAAAAAAGCATTATCGACGGAAACTCAATATTACCGACGGATATATTCCGTCGATAAAAAACGTTATTTTTGTAGTGTTTGATCTAATAATAAAGGATTTATTCTATGAGATACATGTTGGTACGTAATATAATTACGTGTTCTTATTAGAACAGAGAGCCATGGCTACATGGTAATTTACTGAGTCGAAGACTAAGTGGGTTAGTCCCATGTAACCTAAATAAGTTTACAACTATAATCAGGTTGGTCGCCTTATCATAATAAGCTGTTAATGATGACAGTGCATGGGGAGTCTTCACCATGGTCATCACCAAGTACAGTATCTGTAGCCGAACAGAACCAACACGATGCACTAAGCCATGTTTCTGCTTAGGGTAAAACAGTCCTAAACCCTGAGGAACCATATCTGGCGGGCTAACCAGATATATGGTGCTTTGGTGCACCAAAGTGTGAGGATCATGTTATATGACCCAAAACCACGGTGTATTGGGTTACTCGACTAGCGTTGCATTAGTATGCCACTCTTGCAGATCATCAATATCCTTAATGGGAGGTGCGTTCCTTGATCTGACATACATCATACTGAATCCAGGCCTGGTGGTCATCAGTTGGAGTATTGACCAGGTTTGATTACTCGATGGGGTAATCAGTGGTATGATGTAAGCAAGAGACCTGGAAGGAACCAAGTCATATAAGCACTCGAGTCTGATGGTGTTCTCTATCTCGAGTCGCATCATGGCACTAAGTGGAAGGATAGCGAGTATATCATAACTTAACAGATAACAGGGGTATACGAGAGAACATAGTAAGTCCAGGGGAAACAGAGTGCAGCTTGCATAGCACTCTGGGTGGCTACACAGGTTAACTCAGACTCAGGAGGTCGATGGTACACTCGGATAATGTATCAACCGAGTCCTAGTTGGAAGCTATAAACCTTGGTCCCTGAAGGTTCCACTATATTCACATCTTTTACGGTTCTCAAACCATCTCCTCGATTCACTAGGTGAAGTATTTAGTCTAATTAAAATATATTTCGTGTGTGCTTTGCATTAGTGCACGGTAGTTATATATGTTCATGTGTGCACTAGGATGTAAATCTGGAGTAGTGCGGAGACACACTAGGTCATAACCTAATCCAAGTGATGGTTTGTAACATGGGTGCAATCCACTAATACGTATTGCAAGTTGACCAAATAACTTTACTAGGGGCACCCTAGGTGTTCACTGAGGGTACCCCAGTAATAGTGAAACTAGTCATAATTCAATCAGGCGCGTCATGCGAGTTCTCGATGCGAGGGGCAACTAACTAGAGTTATGGGGGTGCCTTGGGAAACCAAGGGCACCACTACACACTAGGTGGCTGCCCCCCCCATGAGGACAAAGGCATGGCCGGTCCCCTTTGTTTCTAGGGTTTGCACTTGCAAACTTCAAGGATAAGGGGGGCCAGGTATGGTAGGTTTGACCATAAGGGGGGCTGTCCATATGGGTCATAAAGAGGCCAGCCTACATGCGAAATAGAGAGAGAGAATCAAGGGGGCCGGCCCTAGCTTCTTGGAGTGGCTAGGGGTCGGCCACCATAAGGAGAAGAAGAGAGGGGGCTCGCCACCAGTCTTGGTGCAAGGCAAAACCCGAACCCCCCTTATCAAGCTCTCTTTCTCTCACCTCTCTTCTTCCTCATATGCACCCTCGGACTTCATTCTCGCATGACGAATCGAAGATGGAGAAGGGTCGTTCCTCAGAGGCACTCAGAGATCCGGGATCGATATTCCGTGCAACGTGTGAGATCGGGTAAATGAAGAATGCTTCATCCTCTCGCATATCATCATCCATCTTTACGGGAGTTCTTCCGTCTCCATCGATAAAGAAGACAATCCTCCGCGGTTAAAAGATTCACACGAAGGTATGCATCGTTCTAACTCATAATCTTGCGTAGTCTCGAATTGTATGCATGCTAAATATTCAATTCGCTAGATTGACCTTAGGGCGTTCGTCTCACATACACATACGTGCACGCACATTAGTTTTGTGAAAGTTTTATCGTGTAATATGCACCATGCATGGTCTTTCAACCAGTAAATCGCTTCCGTTGCGGGCCTCTACCATAGGATTTTTCCAATATTAGCATCCCCCGCAAGCTGTTCGACCAGAAGGCTAAGGGGCCTGATGCCTTAGCAGACCCCCTGAGGTCATGCAAGATGAAAACCTAGGGGTCCGATGCCTTAACATCACCCGCAGGTCGTTCGACCTGAAGGCTAAGGGGCCTGATGCCTTAGCATCCTCCTTGAGGCCGTGCAAGATGAAAACCTTGGGGTCCGATGCCTTAGCATCCCCCACAGGCCTTTCGAACTAAAGGCTAATGGACATGATGCCTTACTATCCCCCGAGATATAGACCTGGGGGTCTGATGCCTTAGGATCCCCCGTAGGTCGTTCGACCAGAAGGCTAAGGGGCCTAATGCCTTAGTATCCCCCCTGATGCCGTGCGAGATAAAAACCTGGGGGTCTGATGACTTAGTATCCCCATAGGTCGTTCGACCAGAAGGCTAAGGGCCTGATGCTTTAGCATCTCCCCTGAGGCCGTGCGAAATAAAGACCTGGGGGTCCGATGCCTTAGCATCCGCCGCAGGCCGTTCGACCTAAAGGCTAAGGGGCCTAATGCCTTAACATCCCACTGAGGCCATGCAAGATGAGAATCTGGGGGTTTGATGCTTGAGCATTCCCTGCAGGTCGTACTAGCTAGAAGCTAAGGGGCCTGATGCCTTAGCATTCCCCCTGAAGTCATGCAAGATAAAAACCTGGGGGTCCGATGCCTTAGCATCCCCTACAGGTCGTTCAACCTGCAAGCTAAGGGGCCTGATGCCTTAGCACCCCTCCTAAGGCCGTGCGAGATGAATACCTAGGGGTCTGATGCCTTAGCATCCCTCGTAGGCCGTTTAACCAGAAGGCTAAGGGGGCTGATATATTAGTATCCCTCATGAGGCTGTACAAGATGAAAACCTAGGGGTCTGATGCTTTAACATCCCCCCGCAGGCTGTTTGACCTGAAGGCTAAGGAGCCTGATGCCTTAGCATTCCCTTTGTTGTCGTGCGAGATAAAAACCTGGGGGTTTAATGCCTTAGCATCCCCCGCAGTCCGTTCGACCAGAAGGCTCCTGATACTTTAGCATCCCCCCATAGGTCGTACGAGATAAAGACTTGGGGGTCCGATGCCTTAGCATCCCCCACAGGTTGTTCGACATGGAGGCTAAGGGGCCTGATGCCTCAGCATCCCCTCGAGGCTATCGAAGATGAAAGTTGTGAGACCTGATGCCTTAGCATCCCCCTATAGTCCGTTCGAAGGATAAAGCCAAGGGGACTGATGCCTCAGCATCCCCCAGAGGCATTGAAGATGAAAGCACGCCACGCTCTTGACATATCGAAGCATGCCCTGGGGGCTAGGGGTCAGCGGTTCAAAGTTCCCCACCGATGAGGGCATGCCACGCCCTTGACATATCGAAGCACGCCCTGGGGGCTAGGGGTCAGACTTTTCAAGTCCCCCATCGTTAAGGATGCGTCATACCCTTGACAGGATGAAGCATGCCCTTGGGGGCTAAGAGTCCCTATGAATCTAGCGAAGGATATCCTGTATGCTATTCGAATGGTAGAAGAAGAAAAAGAAGAAATTAGAAGCAGGGGAAATTGAAAATTTTATTTCCTCAAAGTTGGTTACATCGAGAAGTTACAATGAAGACCACGAATCCATGTATGAAAAAGAAAGAAGATTGATGCCCACTAATGATCTTGTCTCTGGCCTCTGACTCGCAAAGCCCCGCCTGATGTACTCCTGGACGATCTCAACACCAGCCCCGGATGACCCTCCTGCCAACTAGGATTATCGGACCAGGGCCTGGGGCATCACAGCTTTCATCTTCAATGCCTCGGGGGGATGCGAGCAAAGATACAAATGTAGAATCAAGGAGAATTCCCTCATTCAATCTCTGGGAGATACAAAAAGGTCCAGCAAGATGCTATAACTAGTCGAGAGACTCGAGCATCTTGATATACTGCTGCTGGAGGTCCACAATCTCAGCGATTCGTGCCTGGTCCTTCGCCTCCATCTTAGCCTAATGCACTTCTTGGAGGGCAGCTACCTCGTCTGCTCGGGCCTTCTTCTTTGCTTCTAAGCCGGCTCGGAGATCCTCACGAGCCACATTTGCATCGTCCAGGTCAGACCGCAGTCCCTGGGCGAGGGCAGCCTCAGCTTCTCGCTCTTTCTCATTCGCTTCCAATGAGGATTGGAGTTAGACGATAACAACTGAAAGGCCGGCGGACTCCAATTCGAGCTGTGCTGCTCTGGTTTGGAGAGCCCCGACCTTGGAGTTTCTTTATGTAAAAGATCCTCTAAGGCCGAGCAACTCCCCCCGAAGTTGCGCCACCACCACGTTCCACTTTATCACCTCTTCGATGGCCATGCTTTCAGCCTAGCGAACATACATTTTCTCCTTCTCCACCTCCTATGTGAGAAGGCGAGCTCATGGACCAATTGAACAACCGGAGGGGACGCGTTGGACCCCGAGGCCTGTGTTACGAGCTCGCAGATCCAGTGAAGCTGTCGAGTCTTTTGCCCCACCCTCTCATCAATATGAACGAGGTCCACGAAACCCTGTGAGGATGGAAGCGGTTGGATACAAGTGACATGATTCCTTAGTGAAGTTGGGGAGGTATACATACTGAACTAGGTGGGAGATCAAACTCAGCAGAAAGGGGGCTCACAGTGTGGACATATCTCCGTTGTAGTCCTCAGGGAGAACGCACCCTCGAGCTAGTGCCAGAGCCACTCGAGGGTCCGCAAAGCGATCGTCCACCTGAATTGTGTGGGGGAAAAATTTTCGTGCCGATCCGAAGATTTTGCCTCACCAGTCAATTGAAGTCAAGTAGGAGATCGTTGGTCGATCTATTGGTTAGAAGGTATATCTAAAGGCTGGTGCCTTAGTGACTTTGAGTTATCTCTTTAGATATGCAAACAGAGAGAGTATTGACACAAGATGTGATCTCGGAGTTCAGCCGAAGCCTACGTCTCCGTACTATAGGGAGTAACCCAAATTCACTATCACTTGGCTCGAAGTAACCTCGACAGGCCGAGTGTTACTGATGTATCTCCGATCTCTTTAGAGACAAGAAGAAGATCAAGGAGAGTTAGAGGATGGAAAGCTGGAATTCCAGAGCTCTGGTTTCTGAAATCAAATATCAGATGATGGCACTGATCTTCTCTCTGGATTTAGAACGGGTTTTTGGCATCCATTTACATTTGAAGGCTCTGCTATTTATAGGATTTCCTGGGATGAAATCTGGGGCAAATGGCAGTTTCTGCTGCCATTTCCGGGGGATTCCACAGGCTGGGCTGGTGGGTCCCGCTTCATTTCTGGGGATTCCACAGGCAGGGCCAGCGGGTCCCACGGAAGTCTCTGTGGGCCCACCAGGCAGGGCCGGTGGGTCTCGAGGAAGTCTTTGTGGGCCCACCAGGCAAGGCCGGTGGGTCCCACGGAAGTCTCTGTGGGCCCACCAGGCAGGGCCGGTGGGTTCCGCGGAAGTCTCTGTGGGCCCACCAGACAGGGCCGGTGGGTCCCGCGGAAGTCTCTGTGGACCCACCAGGCAGGGCTGGTGGGTCCCGCGGTAGTCATTGTGGGCCCACCAGGCAGGGCCGGTGGGTTCCGCGGTAATCATTGTGGGCCCACCAGGCAGGGCCGGTGGGTCCCGCGGAAGTCTGTGGGCCTACCAGACAGGGCTGGTGGGTCCCGTGGTAGTCTCTGTGGGCCCACCAGGCAGGGCCGGTGGGTCCCGCGGTTTGTAGACTTCTCTGCCAAAATTTGCACCCACAGTTACCCCCTCCAAGTTAGCTAGAGACCACCCTGGCTGGCTTGGATTCTTGGTGCAAAACTAACAACCCCCTGTCATGAGTGCAAAAGAAGTTTGTTGGAGCATTGGTGCCAAAGGACTGATCGGTCAAAGTTTACCGATTGGTCAATTCTGACCGATCGATCAATTCTGACCGATCGGTCAAAGCTGACCGATTGGCCAATTTCAACCGGTGGCAGACGGGGTGATCAGTCAAAAAACACAGCTTTGTGACCGATCCCGTAGAAATTTGACTGATCGGTCGAACTTGATCGATCGGTCAAGGTCGACCGATCGGTTAAGTTTCAACCGATCGACGTCGATGTGATCGGGCAAAAAACTAATTTTTTTGCCCGATCCAGTAGGAATCTGACCGATCGATCGAACTTGACCGATCGGTCAAGTTTGACCGATCAGTTAAGTTCAACCGGTCGAGGTTGAAGTGATCGGACAAAAAACTAAGTTTTTTGCCCGATCTAGTAGAAATCTTACCGATCGGTCGAACTTGACCGATCGGTTAAGTTCAACCGGTCAAGGTCGATGTAATCGGGCAAAAAACTAAGTTTTTTGCCCGATCCAGTAGAAATCTGACCGATCGGTCGAACTTGACCGATCGGTCAAGGTTGACCGATCGGTTAAGTTCAACCGGTCGAGGTCGAAGTGATCAGGCAAAAAACTAAGTTTTTTGCTTGATCCAGTTGAAATCTAACTGATCGGTCGAACTTGACCGATCGATCAAGGTTGACCGATCGGTTAAGTTCAACCGGTCGAGGTCAAAGCGATCAGGCAAAAAACTAAGTTTTTTGCCCGATCCAGTAGAAATCTGATCGATCATTCGAACTTGACAGATTGGTCAAGGTTGACCGATCGGTTAAGTTCAACCGGTCGAGATTGAAATGATCGGGCAAAAAACTAAGTTTTTTGCCCGAACCAGTAGAAATTTGATCGATCGGTCGAACTTGACCGATTGGTCAAGGTTGACCGATCGGTTAAGTTCAACCGGTCGAGGTCGAAGTGATCGAGCAAAAAACTAAGTTTTTTGCCCGATCCAGTAGAAATCTGACCGATCGGTTGAACTTGACCGATCGATCAAGGTTGACCGATTGGTTAAGTTCAACCGGTCGAGGTCGAAGTGATCGGGCAAAAAACTAAGTTTTTTGCCCGATCCAGTAGAAATCTGACCGATCGGTTAAGTTCAACCGGTCGAGGTCGAAGCGATCAAGCAAAAAACTAAATTTTTTGCCCGATCTAGTAGAAATTTGACCGATCGGTTGAACTTGACCGATCGATTAAATTCAACCGGTCGAGGTCGAGGCGATCGGGCAAAAGAGCCTATTTTCTGCCCGATCCTTTGGAAAATTACCCGATCGTCTACCTGTCGACCGGGTAAAGTCTTCGAACGGCAATTGAGGACAATTGTTCTGCTTGAGTTGGTGGTGCGCCTGGACCGGTGATTATTCTGAACCGGCGGTTCGCTTGGACCAGCCGTTCGTCTGGTTCAACACTTTGCTGGAAGAGCGCTTGCTACGGATTGACGCCACGTGTCCCTTCTGAAAACACGAGATTTTACCTGGAGATGCCACGTGTCTCTTTGATTTCTGCACCAGTATCTCCGGGGTTTATAAGCCCTTTTGGATTTCATTTCTGCCTCACGCTTCAATTTTTTTTTCAAAGTCCAGAACTCTTTGCTCTCGAATTTCTTGCTCTTTGCGTTCTCCCATTTGACCTCCTCCGGTAGCATGAAGAAGATGAGCATAGTTCCATCCAAGAGGAAAGGGAAGGAGAGGGCTCCGTAGTCGCCTATCCAGAAAGGTTGAGGCAAGGGTAAAGCCGCCATTGGTGTGCTAGGCAAGAGGCACCAGGGCGTGGGGTTCGCATCCGCACCATCACGACCAGAGCATATCCCGAAGGTCAACTTCGTTCTGGGGCCTTTGATGCCGCTGTCAGAGGAGCCTGAGTACGAGTACAATACCAATGGCAAACTCACCGATGTGAAGAGGGCAAAGTGGCAGAAATTATTGCCCTGCTTCACAGAAGGGAAGAACCGACCGGCTCTCTCTGGAGTTCAGTCCGCGTTTGGAATTGACAAGCGGACGGTCTTCACCTCGATCGCCAGCAAGGAGCAAGTGATGGGGATGATAGTCACCATCGGCCAGTTGAACTGTGGACTGTGCCTCCCACTGCTGCCGTTCGCTACGAGACTGTTGAACACTTTGGGGCTTTGCCCGGGACAGATTTCCGGGAACACGTGGAGGATCATCTACGCCTTCTGTCGCGTGGAATCTAATTTCCAGGAGGAACTTAGGGCTTGCTACTCCAGCATCCCCGAAGGCGAAGTGGCTAGGATTGAATTGGGCTATTTCTTCTACCACTACAAGTGGGCTTCGAGGAAGGATAGCCCATTCTTCAACTTGACCGGCGTCTCTGCCCTCCGCCCGATCGTCGACACCGTCGCCTCCGACAAGCTCTACACTGACTGGCCGATCTTGGTTTCCGGTGCATGGACCCCTCTCTCTCGGTGCCTGAGACTCCTCGGACTCAGGTGCACAAAGAGATCGAGATGTACTGTGCTGGAGGAGCCTTCGCATGGACATCGGAACAGGTCGGGGCTCTGGACAACCTTTTCCTGGAGTTGACCTGCGGCACACGATCATGGAAGCAGTTCTCGAACTGCCCGGTCCGGTACGACAACGCCAACCTTCTCCACCGACTGCAGTCCCGGTACAAAGATAACGAGGTCTTGTGCTCCGATTATGAGGAGGATCCTCAATCGAGCAAGATAATCAGAAAGGTCCGGGTTGAGAAGAAGGCCTATGGGGCAAGGTGCCGCCTGCCCACAGAGGAGAAGCTGGTGGTGACCCGCAGGGGTCAAGTGAAGAAGAGGAGGGTCCTCAAGGAGGAGGGGAAGAAGGAAGAAGAAGAAGAAGAAAAAAAAGAAGAAGAGGATGAAGACGAAGATGACGGCGACAATGAAGGAGGAGATGAAGATGAAGGCGATGCGATGATGATGATGATGATAAAGACGATGATGATGATGATGGCAACGAGGGAGGAGATGGGGGCGAAGGAGGTGATGGCGGCGAAGGAGCAGGAGACGGAGATGGAGATGGTGGAGAAGGAGGCGGAGGAGATGGAGGCGATGGTGGGGGCGAAGAGGAATCGCAACCCATTCCCATCGATGAGGCTAAGGCCCGTCGTATGGAAGAAGTGATAGATATGGTGGGCGACGGCCAGAAGGTGCTGCCCACCTATCATTTTGAAGAGCAGAAGCGCCCGACGCGCATTCGAATAAAGTATTCCGGGAGTGATGTGGTTGCCAGCAACCCCACTCCCCTCAACCAATTACCTCCGAGCATCCCTCGCATTAAGGGTGCTTCGACTAGCGGGGGTTTGGAGGTTTAGCAACCTCCACCCTCGCTTCGTCCATCGGCTGCTTAAGTTACGGAGGAAGCAGCTACCCTGATGGCCAGGCTTCAGCAGGATACTGAATGCCCGGAGGAAGGGGGGGTCACTCCTGTACGCGATGTTCCCTCTCCCTTGCAAAAGGAGGGAGGGAGTCGTGTGGAGGCTGGAACTCCCCAACCTCCGCCAGAGGCATCCCCCGTCAAGGAGAAATCGACCCCCAGGGGTAAAAGCTCTGACCGGGGGAAGGGTAAGACCGAGGCTTCTCGAGTCGAGGCCACAGGTATGCTTTGTTCACTTCTTCTTGATTGTTCTGCTTTCGACGTTTGAAATATTCTAACTCTTTGAACTTTTGTACCGATTGCAGATGCTCCTGTTGCCATGGCTCAACTATTGAAAGACTTGGGCAAGGTTGACATCAACCACCCAATTGCTGCGATCCGGAAGCTCTGCAATCTTCCGGATGCTACCATTGATGAGGCCTATAACAGGCTGGAAGTTATGGTAAGTGCATCTGCTTGATTTGATTTTGGAGTTGTATCTTCAGAAATGTTTCTAACTCTTCTTGTTTGTTTGCAGAACTCAGTTGTCCTGAAGCTCGCTACGAGGCTCTTCATGAGGGTCGGAGAGCGGGGGGCTTCAGCTGAAGTCTCTCGCTTGACGGCTGAACTGGAGGCCGCGAACGAGGAGAAGGACAAGCTGAAGGAACTCCTGACTGCCAGGAAAGAAGCCCTCTCTGCAAAGAAAGAAGCTCTCCGCAAGGAGAAGATTGAGAGCAAGAGGTGGCTCGAGAACTACGTGGCTCGGGGTCACGAGCTAGAAGAGTTGAAGAATCGATTCTTCAGGATCGAGACTTTGGCTCATGACCGATCGGTGGAGTTACAGGAGTTGAAGAGCTAACATGCTGCCAAGGAAGCTGCTCTTGCTACCAAGGAAGCTGCTCTTGCTGCCAAGGAGGAGGCCTTCACTAAGGAGCTGAAGCATACACATGCTGAATGCGAGAGCTTCAGGTCAACGACAGAGAAAGCGGTAGAAGCCCTCAGGGTTCACGCTAGTGGCGTCCAATCTTTGAAGGCGTCCGCAGCGAGCCAGGCTCGTGGTGGGTCTGAAGGAGAGAGGTCACGCACTCCAAGTATGGCCAAGCCCTGAAGTATTCTATCTTCTTCTTTGTTGTTGCATCTTTAAGCTTCGCACATGTAAAAGCTCACTCTTGTACTCAGAAATTTTTTGAGAAATAAAGACTTCTTTTTGGTGTTCGAAATTGAATGCCTCTTGTGTTGAATTCTTTGAATATTATGTTCTGGATGAAATGCTTGAATATGCTTAACACTTGACCGTTAAGGATCGAGGCACAGCCCGATCACCCAAACTTGCCAAGTAATTTGATAGTTGAAGGTTGTTGTAACACAACTTGAAATCGTTTAACACTTGCCTGTGAGGGGTTGAGTCGCAACTCAAGCTCCCAAACTTGTTAGACGATCTAGAAATTGAAGTTTGTTTAACATTTGTATGTAAGGGGTCGTGTCACAACACGATTTCCCGAACTTGTTAAATTAACCCAGTGACTTGAAGGTTGTTTTGTTTTACAACCCGAAACCGTTTAACATCTGCCTGTAAGGGGTCGAGTCGTAACTCAAGCACTCAAACTTGTTAAACGACCAGGTAATTTGAATGTAGACTTAGAACTTGAATGTAGATAACTTGGAATTGCTTCAGAGCTTGAGTCGACAATCTGAACATTTGAAAGAGATCTTTATTCATTATGGAATTTACATCATGGATAGAACATTTTGAGATGTCTAGCATTCCAAGCTCGAGGTAGACTATCTCCTTCCGGTGAGACTAGTCGATAAGACCCTTTGCCTCCTATTGATTCGACGATATAGGGGCCTTCCCAGTTGGGAGCTAGTTTTCCGCTGTTGTGTTCTTTCGTGTTGTAGAAAACTACTCTGAGAACCAGGCTGCCAATTGGGAACTGTCTCTTGTTGACCTTCTGATCGTAGGCTTGCTTGATCTTCTATTGATATTTGGCAATACGTAGGGTTGCTTGATCTCGTAATTCTTCAGAGAGATCAAGGTCATTGACTCGAAGTCCTTTATTAATCCCATCTTCGACTGCTCTTGTCTTCAAAGTATTTGATATGTTCTTTGTCGGGAGGACTGCTTCTGACCCGTATGTTAGGCGAAAGGGTGAGAACCCAGTTGATCTTCTTGGAGTGGTCCGATAGCCCCACAAGACTTTGGGTAGAACTTGCTCCCATAATCCTTTCTTATTGTCGAGGTTCTTCTTGAGTAGACCAAGGATAGCTCTGTTGGACATTTCGGCTTGACCATTGCACTGGGGGTACCTTGGAGTTGAGTAGAAAAGTTTGATCCCGTTGTTAAGGCATAACTCACGGAACTTGTCAGAGTCGAATTGAGATTCATTGTCAGCAACAAGAACTTGTAGCATGCCAAATCTCGAGAAGATATTATGTCTGATGAACTTAATGACCTCATCATCAGTCTCTTGAAAAAGTAGCACCGCTTCGACCCATTTGGTAAAGTAATCTGTGGCCAAGAGCAGATACTTCTTTTTGCTTGGAGTTGGTGGGAAATGACCTAAGAAGGCCAACCCCCATTGATGAAAAGGCCACAGACTTGTTAGTTGATGGAGTTCATCTGTTGGGAGGTGGATAGCTCATGCGTGTCGTTGGCAAGGCTCGCACCTTTGAACCACCGGGTGAGCGTCTCCTGCCATTGTTGACCAGTAGTAACCTTGCAACTTTGTCTTGACTTCAAGAGATCTTCCTCCTGAATGATTCCCGCAGGCTTCGGAATGGACGTTGAGTAAGATTGCCTTTGCTTGCAAAGGACCAATGCAATTGAGTAACGTCCCGTTGTGTGATCTGAAATATAGATCTTCTTCTTGGAGGCTATAGCATGGCAGTTTTCTTTGAAGTCTTCTCGCTTGATTTGGATCCTCTGGCATCTTTCCTTACTTGAAGAAGTCGAAGATTGGCTGTCTCCAATCTTCGAGTTTATATGTGGTGGTATGATCGGAGGCTGGTTATTCTTCACCCCCGGTCCTTTTAGTAGTGGCGATGACTTGTTGCTCGAGAGTAATCTTGGTCGATTCTTAATAATCAATTTGTATTCGCCTCTCTCCAAGTGAGTCTCTAAGAATCGAAGCAGCGTTAGCCAAGGCATCTGCTTCTCGATTTTCTGCTCTCGGGACTTGAATGAACTCGATGTTAACAAAGCGTTATTGAAGATATCGCACCAGAGTCAAATAATACTGTATCCTTTCTTCCCTCGCTGTGTACTCCCCATTGATCTGTCTTATGATTAGCTGGGAGTCGCTATAGACGGTGAGTCGATCTACCCCCCAGGGATTCAGCCATTTCGAGTCCGGAGACGAGTGCTTCGTATTCGGCTTCATTGTTGGTGGCGTTGAATCAAAGGAGAATGACCTTCTGAAGATGATCAAGTTCGGGGGATATCAAGACTATCCCAATTCTCGAACCAATCGTGCTCGAAGCTCCATCAGTGTAAAGTTTCCTTCGAGCTGGCAAGGTGGAAGGATTGGTCGTTGTAGCCAGATTGAATGGAGGTTCATCTTCGTCTTCAAGGCGCATATCAATGTCTTCTTCCCAAGTTATGGGGTCTTCAACTGGGTAGTCAGCTAGGAAGTCAGCAATTGTCTGCCCTTTGAGTGAGGTGCGAGATTCAAATTGGATCCCGAGAGCACTCATCTCGATCACCCATTTGGTCATATGACCTGCTCGACCCGCTTTGTCGAGGATATCTTTGAGTGGTTGTTCTGAGATGATGGTGATCAGATGGGAGACAAAATAGGGTTGGAGACGACGCGATGCGGTGAGCAAGGCCAGTATGACCTTCCCCGTTTTTAAGTAGCGGGTCTCGACCGGTAGGAGCGTATGGCTAATGTAGTAGACCGGATGTTCGATGCCTTCTCTTTTACTGACCAGGACCGCACTGATTGCTTGATCGGTGGCGGCAAGATAAAGCCAGAGATCTTCTTTTAGAAGCGGAGCTGTTAGGATGGGAGCTCGCACCAGATATCTCTTGACGTCTTGAAAGGCTTGCTCGCAAGCTGGACTCCAGCCAGAGGTATCCGCCTTTCGTAGCTTGTCGAAGAGCGGCTTGCACTTGTTGGAAGACTTCGAGATGAATCGATTGAGGGCAGCTAATCTTCCAGTAAGGCGTTGCACTTCCTTCCGATTTGCAGGTGATGGCATATCCAGAATGGCTCGAATTTGGTCCGGGTTGGCTTCGATGCCCCTCCTGGTCACAATGTGACCTAGGAACTTGCCCGATTGAACTCCGAAAGCATATTTGGCTGGATTGAGCTTCATGCGATAATTTCAGAGGATTTGGAATGTCTCTATTAGATCAAAGAGGTAGCTCTTCCGATTGTAACTTTTGGTGAGAAGGTCGTCGACGTAGACTTCAACGTTGCGCCCGATTTGATCTTCGAACATCTTCGTGACTAATCATTGATAGGTAGATCGAGCGTTCTTGAGGCCGAAAGGCATTACATTGTAACAGTAAAGTCCTCGGTCAGTCACGAAGCACGTCTTCTCTCGATCATCCGGGTGTAGCGGAATTTGATTATATCCCGAGTACCCGTCCATGAAAGATAGAAGTTCGTGGCCAACATTGGCATCGACGAGTCTATCTATCCTTGGCATGGGAAATGGATCCTTGGGACAAGCCTTGTTGAGGTTGGTGAAGTCAATGCACACTCTGACCTTACCATTCTTCTTTGGGACAACAACTATATTGGAGATCCAAGTAGGATACTCTACTTCACGAATGAATCCTGCTGCGAGTAGCTTACTGATCTCCTCTTGAACCGCAACTTGTCGCTCTGGTCGGATTGTACGTGGCTTTTGCTTGACTGGCTTCACTCCTTCTTTGATCGCGAGTTGATGACACGCGCCATCTGGGTTGAACCCAGGCATATCTTCGAAGCACCAGGCGAAGACGTCGATGTTGGATTGAAGGAAGGATACCATGTCTCGCGCTTCTGCGTCGCTAAGACCGGTACCAATGAAGGTTTCCCGAGGGAGATCTTTGTTGTCGATATTGAGTGGAATGATCTCTTCGATTGAAGTTGAAGCCTCCCACTCGATCAGAGGGGGCTCGGTCAGCGGGATCTCCATTGGTTGCTATTTCGAGGAAGGGCTGGTTTCATCCCTGGGTCGCTTTGGGGGAGCGAGATTTATTCTATGATATGTTCTCACAGCGACAGCTTCGCAGGATCGCCCGGCTTGTTGATCTCCTTGGATGCAGACAATGCCCTCTTCTGTTGCAAATTTGAGGAGTTGATGGTACGAAGAGGAGAAGACATTGATCTGGTGGAGAAATGGTCGGCCGAGGATGATGTTGTAGTTGGACGTCCTTTCGATGATTGCGAATCTTACCGAGACTCGAGTCTCTCGACTAAGGTCGTGGGTGAACCTTGATTCGCCCATTGTTATGCTCTGCTCGCCGTTGAAGTCTGTGATCACCGTCGGGATGACTTCAAGACTCGAATACTTATGTCCCAGACGTTTGAAGTAGTCTGAGAACATAATATCGATTGAGCTCCCGGTGTCAATCAGGATACGGTTGACGGTGCTGCCATCGATGATGAGCTTCAGGACCAGGGGGTCTCGATGTGGAGTATGAACTCCTTGAAGATCGGCGTCATTGAAAATGATGGAGGGCCAAACCAGGCCTTCGACTGGCTTCTCGATCCAGGTATCTTCCTTGTTCACTGCGGAGCGAACGTTGAAGATGCGTCGAACCTTTCGATCAACTTCTTTCCCGGTTAGTGCCTGATTATGCAATGACCTGTGAATGCCAAAGACGTTGGCACGCACTGTGATAGATGATTGAATGGTAGAGATTTGATGGACCCAGCAGGCTTCTTTCCCCTTCACGAAAGGTCGGTGCTCGTTTGGTTCGCCTTTAACGAAATCTTGGAGATGCCCTTCTCGTAGCAAATCCTCGAGGTGGTACCTCAATCGATAACATCGATTGGTAGGATGGCCGTGACTGCGGTGGAAGTCACAGTAGACTGTTTTGTCTGCTGTGATCTTGGTGTCCGGCTGCAGAGGGTTCGGCCTTCGAAGGAACTCTTCGTGCTGAATTCAATCGAGGATTTGCTCGATCGGTAAATTCCAATCGGTGAAAGTGGTCTTCTTCGAGGGAGATCGGCGTCCATCATTTCTTGACCGCTTGTGTGCAGGGGGAACTACTGCCTCTGTGTTGTGAGCTTTGGCAGCATACTTTGGGGCTTCCCTTTCAGCGGGCCGTCGCTTTGTCTCTCGCCCCTTTCGGGCGACTTAATCATCTTCTACCTCGATCTCCCTTTGGATTCGATCAAACATTGAACCCAAGGAAGGAGGAGGATTGCAAATAAAGTCGTTATAGATGTGGAGATTGAAATAGAGAGCATTCTGGAAGGCTAACATGATAGCCTCATCATCCAGATGTCGTCCCGAGAGAGCAGCATGTTCGTTGCGGAATCTCCTTGTGAAGCTACGGAGACTCTCGTCAGCACCCATTCTCAGCCGGTAGAGGGAGTCGAGTTTCTTCTCGGGCTTCAAGTTAAGCTGATAATGCTGCACGAAAAGGTTAGCCAATACTCCGAACTGGGTGATGGATCCAGCCCGGAGATTATGGTACCAATCAAGGGAAGGCTCGTCGAGGCTCCCGGTGAAGGTGCGGCAGGGCACATTGTTCTCTTCTTCGTGTGGCGTCAAGGCTTGCTTGAAGGCGAGTATGTGGAGAGTTGGATCTCCCTTGAGGTAGTTGAATTTGGGGAGAGTGGGAGTCCTCCATCCCCTAGGAAATGCTAACTGGAACAGGCTCCGATGGAAAGGTCCAGCAGAGGAGTATCCCTCTTTACGACCATGCCCCCGACCTGGATGCAGGTCAAGAGGCATGATCACGAGGTCTTGTTCAGGCCTTTGAGTATCAGCCGGTTGAAGTCGATGATGAAGATCCGTTCCGACTCCACGTTGAAGTGGGAGAGATGGAGAAGCTCTATTCTTTGAAGGTGCCCCTTTCATCTATTGCTTCCTTCGTAAGTCGGGCTTCGACTGTGTCCGCCTGTCATAGTTGCGGCCTGAGGACGACTGAGAGGATTCATCGTCTATGTGATCCTAGACACTCTGCTTCCACGGAGCAGCAGAGGGGGTTGGATCGCGACGGATCCTCTCAAGGGCAGCGGTGCCCATTGATCTCCGTAGATCGGAGTGAATCAATTGTCGTGGCAGATCGACCCTCTCGTTAGATGAGGGGATAGAAAGAATGATCCCGGCCTCGGAGGCAGCTTTCTTGAGGGCATCCCTTTCAACAGTGAGGGTGGCATTCTATTTTGCCAATTACAGCAGCTGAAAGTCGACTGCCGAGATTTGATAAGTGGATGGGGGATCTTCAGCTGGAGCGGGGGCAGTTTGCCCTATTGACTGCCGTGGAGGTAGGGCGATCGACCGATCTACCGCTTCCTGAGCGAACCCCCATTTCGGGGACAGCAAGGGGCTGCTCGAAGTTAAGCCTTTGACTCATTGATCGAGTCTCCGGACGAGCTTGATGTGTGTTTCTTCCCTCTGGATGATCCTAATGTTTCGTCCTTGCCATTTAGGGAAAGCGAATGATGCAACCAGATTGCCAGTGTCCGAACGATTGTCCGCTCAACCGAAGGGGCCGAGAAGTTTGACTATCTAGATCGGTTGTCTGCTCAACCGGTCTAATGTTCGTTGTAGAGCAGGCTTGGCTTCTCACTCGGATCCCACAGACGGCGCCAAACTATGGGGGAAAAATCTTCATACCGATCCGAAGATTTTACCTCACCAGTCAATTGAAGTCAAGTAGGAGATCGTTGGTCGATCTATTGGTTAGAAGGTATGTCTGAAGGCTGGAGCCTTAGTGACTTTGAGTTAGCTCTTTAGATATGCAAACAGAGAGAGTGTTGACACAAGATGTGATCTCGGAGTTCAGCCGAAGCCTACGTCTCCGTGCTATAGGGAGCAACCCGAATTCACTATCACTTGGCTCAAAGTAACATCGACAGGCCGAGTGTTACTGATGTATCTCCGATCATTTTAGAGACAAGAAGAAGATCGAGGAGAGTTAGAGGATGGAAAGCTGGAATTCCAGAGCTCTGGTTTCTGAAATCAGATATCAGATGATGGCACTAATATTCTCTCTGGATTTAGAACGGGTTTTTGGCATCCATTTACATTTGAAGGCTCTGCTATTTATAGGATTTACTGTGATGAAATCTGGGGCAAATGGCGGTTTCTGCTGCCGTTTCCGGGGGATTCCACAGGCTGGGCTGGTGGGTCCCGCTATCGTTTCCGAGGATTCCACAGGCAGGGCCGGCGGGTCCCACGGAAGTCTCTATGGGCCCACCAGGCAGGGCCGGTGGGTCCCGTGGAAGTCTCTGTGGGCCAACCAGACAGAGCCGGTGGGTCCTGCGGAAGTCTCTGTGGGCCCACCAGGTAGGGCCGGTGGGTCCCGCGGTAGTCATTGTGGGCCCACCAGGCAGGGCTGGTGGGTCCCGCGGTAGTCATTGTGGGCCCACCAGGAAGGGTCGGTGGGTCCAGCAGAAGTCTCTGTGGGCCCACCAGGCAAGGCTGGTGGGTCCTGTGGTAGTCTCTGTGGGCCCACCAGGCAGGGCCGGTGGGTCTTGCTGTTTGTAGACTTCTCTGCCAAAATTTGCACCCATAAATTGGAGACCCCCTTCGTCACCCTCTCGGACAATTAGAGAAGGCCAGAAGGTAGGGCGCCTAGCTCGGTTACTTTTGGAGCCGAGCGAGTACTAGAAGGTCAGCCTTGATGCTTCGGCGACCTCAGCTCCAGACCATCCGCCCCGGGTGTGGGGGAAATTTTTGTGCCATCTTGATCAGAGTTCTCGCCCCACAATTCTTAATTGAATGGTATGGTTTGTAAAGAGAGAGATTAGAAAGGAGAGAAAGAGAGGTGACACGTGGAGTTGTTATCGAAGTTCGGTCTTACGACCTATATCTCCAGGCGAGAGGTGCCACCTGGTTTGCACTATAATGTATATGAATGGGGGTGAGCGTTCTCTCGACAGGCCGAGAGAAGCTTCTTACAATGTGGTTGCACGGAACAAGTAGAAGAGTACAAGAAGAAGAGTAGAGAGCTCTGGCCCTGGAATCCTCTCCTCCTTTTATCGAATGACCAACCTCATCTCCTGATACCAAAGAGGTCCTTTTATAACTAAGGCACATGCTCAATATGGCAGTGATGACGTGGCACTGGTTCTGGGCCTCCTTGCTAGGCGCCTATATTTGGCCGTAGTTCGGGCCCAATCAGGGGGGCCCACACTGATCTGGTCTGGTCCAGGACAATTTTGCACCCACAGTTATCCCCTCCCAGTCGGGCTAGGGTTCTGTGGGTCGACTGGGATCTTCTGGTGCAAAGTACCTCCTGTTGTGCGGCGTGACTCGAGTTCGGGCCGTCCTCAGTACTGCAGTGTCGGTAGGCTTGAGCTAGTGAAGCTGTCAGTTCAGTAGCGGGTCGAGGTGGTAGACTTCCCGGACTTAGTTTTTCGGGCGAATTTTGGCCAATCTTCGGTGCGCTACGCTTCGGCTTACACATTTCAGACTTAGTTTTTCGGGCAAATTTTGCCCGGTCTTTGGTGCGCCAAGCTTCGAGGTGCGTATTCCAAACTTAGTTTTTCATGCGAATTTTGGCCGGTCTTCGGTGCGCCATGCTTCGGGGTGTGCGTTCCAAATATAGTTTTTTGGGCAAATTTTGGTCGATCTTCAGTGCGCTATGCTTCGGGATGCGCATTCATGACTTAGTTTTTTAAGCAAATTTTGGCCGGTCTTCGGTGCGCCATGCTTCAGGGTGCGTGTTCCAAACTTACTTTTTTGGGTGAATTTCAGCCGGTCTTCAGTGCGCCATGCTTCGGGGTGCACATTCCACACTTAAATTTTTGGAAGAATTTTGACCGGTTTTCGATGCGCCACGCTTCGGGGTGCGCATTCTAGACTTAGTTTTTTCGGTGAATTTTGGCCGATCATCGGTGCACCACGCTTCGGGGTACGCGTTCCAGACTTAGTTTTTCAGGCGAATTTTTGGTCGGTCTTCGGTGCGCCACGCTTCGGGGTGCGCATTCCAGACTTAGTTTTTTGACGAGTTTGCAAATTGGGCATCAAATCCAGTCGGCGAGGTCATGGATGGATACGAGCGGATGTAGAGGCTCGCGATCGTAGGTAGTCGGAGAGGATTGAAGAGATCCAGCTCGCGGTCAATGATAGCGGAGGGGACGACTGAGATCAAGTATGGTCGAGGCAGGGATGGTAGCTGCTCATGAGGTAAAGAAGACGTGCTGAGATGAGGAGGTCGGCGTCGGAGCAGGCAAGTTCGAGGAGGTGGGGGGAGCACTGGATGGAAAGGAGGAGCCCAGCGAGGATGACTCGGGGGATGAGGGGTATGACATGAATGCCCGCCTCCTCCGTCGACTTTAGGAGCCTCGAAACCCTAGAATGGATCCATGCTCGACGGATATGGGCGCCATGACCCACCTCCTCCATGAGTCCATCACCTACCAGCGGGGCTTTGACCTCCACCTCGAGTGCTCCCTCCTCACCTAGTGCCCCGACCTCAACCATCAGGGGATCGGACGGACCGAACACCCCCCTCCGTCCTGTGCGTGTCACCTCGCAGCCCCCCACCATGCGTGTGTGGGTGCAAATTTTGGCAAGAAGTCTGCAAAACAGCGGGACCCACCGGCCCTGCCCGGTGTGCCCCCAAAGACTACAGCGGGACCCACCGGCCCTGCCTGGTGGGCCCCCGAAGACTACAGCGGGACCCACCGGCCCTGCCTGGTGGGTCCCCGAAGACTACAGCGGGACCCACCGGCCCTGCCTGGTGGGCCTCCGAAGATTACAGCGGGACCCACCGGCCCTGCCTGGTGGGCCCACGAAGACTACAGCGGGACCCACCAGCCCTGCCTGGTGGGCCCAAAAGCCTGTGGAATCCCCCAAGGAATAGTACCGGGGCCCGCCAGCTTTACCTGGAGGATCCCCAGATACTGCAGCAGAAACCGCCATTTACCACCAGAGAATCCTATAAATAGCAGAGCCTTCGAATGTAAAAGGATCCGATTTCAAATCCAGAGAGAAAATCCAGAGAGAAAATCCAGAAAGAAAATCCAGAAAGGAAGATCAGTGCCATCATCATCTGATATCTGATTTCAGAAATCAGAGATCTGGAAGTTCCAACCCTCTCAACCTTCAACTCTCCTCGATCTTCTTCTTGTCTTTGAAGAGATCAGAGAGACTTCAGTGACACTCGGCCTGTCGAGGTCACTTTAATCAAAGTGTTAGTGAATTTGGGTTGCTCCCTATAGCACGGAGATGTAGGCTTCGGCTGAACTCCGAGATCACATCTCTCGTGTCTAATTTTCTCTGTTTGCATCTTGTGAGCTCCAACTCCAAATGACAGATCAAACAACGCTCTTCAACTTCAACTTCAATTGACTGGTGAGGCGAGGTCTTCGGGTCGGCACGAAGATTTTCCCCCACAGTTTGGCGCCGTCTGTGGGATTCGAAAGAAAGGTCCAGCTCTCTCCACTACTATTAGATCGGTTGAGCATACAACCGATCTTCATAGCCAAACTTTCTCGCCTCCTCGGTTGATCAGACAACTGATCGGACGTCGCACTCTTGTTGCACCCTTCGCTCTCTAAATGGCGAGAACGAAGCACCAGGGTCAACCAGAAGGAAGTAACACTCAACAACAAGCTCGTCCTGAGACTCGTTCAATGAGTCAAAGGCTCAACTTCAGGCAGCCCCTTGCTGTCCCCGAGATGGGGGTTCGTTCAGGGAGTGGGAGATCTGTCGATCGACCGATCGCCCATCCCGCACGACAGTCAATTAGGCAAACGGCCCCCGCTCCTGCTGAAGACCCTCCATCGACCTACCAAATCTCTGCGGTCGACTTCCAACTGCTCCAATTGGCGAAGCAAAACGCTACCCTCACCGCTGAGAGGGATGCTCTTAAGAGAGCAGCTTCCGAGGCTGGGATCGCTCTTCCTATCCCCTCTACAAGTGAGAGGGTCAATCTCCCTCGACATTCAATCCACTCCGAGCAACGGAGGTCAATGGGCACTGCTGCCCTCGAGAGGATTCAACGCGACCCAACTCCCTCTGCTGCCCCGTGGAAACAGAGTGTTTGGGATCGACTTGACGATGAGTCCTCCCAATCTTCTTCTGGTCACAACTGCGATAGGAAGACACCTTCAAAGCTCGATATACCAAGGAGGCACCAAATAAAAGGCGCTCCTTCGAAGAGTAGAGTCTCCCCTTCCATTCCACCTCAACGTGGACTTGGATCGGACCTTCGACACCGACTTCAGCCAGCAAATACTTCAATGCCTGAGCAAGACCTTGCGATCTTGCCTCTTGACCCACCTCTAGGTCGAGGACATGGTCGTAGGGATGGGTATTCCTCTACTGGACCTCTCCATCGAAGCCTCTTCGAATCAACATTTCTAAGGGGATGGAGAACTCCTATCCTCCCCAAATTCAACTGCGTCAAAGGAGATCCGACTCTCCATATACTTGCCTTCAAGCAAGCTTTGACACCACACGAAGAAGAGAACAACGTGCTTTGTCGCACTTTTGCCGAGAGTCTCGATGAGCCATCACTCGATTGGTATCATAATCTCCGAGCTGGGTCCATCACCTAGTTCGGTGTCTTGGCTAACCTTTTTGTGCAGCATTATCAGCTCAATCTGAAGCCAGAAAAGAAGCTCGACTCCCTCTATCGGCTGAGGATGGGTGCTGATGAGACTCTCCGCAATTTCACCAGGAGATTTCGCAACGAGCATGCTGCTCTCTCTGGAAGACATCTGGATGATGAAGCCATCATGTTGGCTTTCCAGAATGCCCTCCGCTTCGATCTACATATCTGTGGGGGAAAATCTTCGTGCCGACCCGAAGACTCTCGCAGCACCAGTCAATTGAAATTGAAGTTGACATCGAAGATTGTTGTTCGATCTGTTGATTGAAGTTGAAGCCTTTGATATGTAAACAGAGAGATGCAATCAGAGAGATTGTTGACACAAGATGTGATCTCGGAGTTCAGCCGAAGCCTACGTCTCCGTGCTATAGGGAGCAACCCGAATTCACTAACACTTATGTTGAAGTGATCTCGACAGGCCGAGTATCACTGAAAACACTCTGATCTCTTCGAAAGAAAAAAGAAGATCAAAGAGAGGTGGAAGATGGGAAGTTGGAAATCCCAGAGCTCTGGTTTTTTAGAACTGAGAGTTCCATCTTTTTACATTCGAAGGCTCTGCTATTTATAAGATTCCCGCGGTTTTCTGCTGTCGTATTTGGGGATTCTTCAGGTAAAGCTGGCGGGCCCCGCTACCGTCTTCTGGGGGATTCTACAGGCTCATGGGCCTACCGGGCAGGGCCGGTGGGTCTCGCGGTGGTCCTCGTGGGCCCACCCGGCAGGGCCGGTGGGTCCCGTGGTAGTCTTCGTGGGCCCACCAGGCAGGGCCGGTGGGTCCCGTGGTAGTCTTCGTGGGCCCACCAGGCAGGGCCGGTGGGTCCCGTGGTAGTCTTCGTGGGCCCACCAGGCAGGGCCGGTGGGTCCCGTGGTAGTTGGTAAACTTCTGCCAAAATTTGCACCCATAGTTACCCCCTCCAAGTTAGCTAGAGTTCGTTCTGGCTGGCTTGGATTTGGTGTAAAAAATAGCAACCCCCTGTCACAAAAGGCACGAAGAAGCTTGTCGAGTGTTAGCATAAAAAAGGACTGATCGGTCAATTTTGATTTGAATGGTCAATTTTGACTGATCGGTCAATTTTGACTGATCGGTCAATTTTGACCGATCGGTCAAATTTTGACCGATCGGTCAAATTTTGACCGATCGGTCAAATTTTGACCGATCGGTCAAAATTCAACCGGTCAAGAATCAGGTGATCGGTCAAAAAACATGGTTTTTTGACCGATCCAGTAGGAAATTTGACCGATCGGTTGAAATTTGACCGATCGGTTAATTTTTGACCGATCGGTCATATTTGATCGATCGGTCAAATTTTGACCGATCGGTCAAAATTCAACCGGTCAAGAATAGGGTGATCGGTCAAAAAACATGGTTTTTTGACCGATCCAGTAGGAAATTTGACCGATCGGTTGAAATTTGACCGATCGGTTAATTTTTGACCGATCGGTCATATTTGACCGATCGGTCAAATTTTGACCGATCGGTCAAAATTCAACCGGTCAAGAATAGGGTGATCGGTCAAAAAACATGGTTTTTTGACCGATCCAGTAGGAAATTTGACCGATCGGTTGAAATTTGACCGATCGGTTAATTTTTGACCGATCGGTCATATTTGACCGATCGGTCAAATTTTGACCGATCGGTCAAATTTTGACCGATCGGTCAAAATTCAACCGGTCAAGAATAGGGTGATCGGTCAAAAAACATGGTTTTTTGACCGATCCAGTAGGAAATTTGACCGATCGAATGATTTTTGCCGATCGGTCAAGTTTGACCGATCGGTAAAAAATTATCCGGTCAAGGTTCGAGTGATCGGCAAAAAACCTTGGTTTTTTGCCAGATCCAGTAGAAATTTGACCGATCGAATGATTTTTGCCGATCGGTCAAGTTTGACCGATCGGTAAAAAATTATCCGGTCAAGGTTCGAGTGATCGGCAAAAACCTTGGTTTTTTGCCAGATCCAGTAGAAATTTGACCGATCGAATGATTTTTGCCGATCGGTCAAGTTTGACCGATCGGTAAAAAATTATCCGGTCAAGGTTCGAGTGATCGGCAAAAACCTTGGTTTTTTGCCAGATCCAGTAGAAATTTGACCGATCGAATGATTTTTGCCGATCGGTCAAGTTTGACCGATCGGTAAAAAATTATCCGGTCAAGGTTCGAGTGATCGGCAAAAAACCTTGGTTTTTTGCCAGATCCAGTAGAAATTTGACCGATCGAATGATTTTTGCCGATCGGTCAAGTTTGACCAATCGGTAAAAAATTATCCGGTCAAGGTTCGAGTGATCGGCAAAAAACCTTGGTTTTTTGCCAGATCCAGTAGAAATTTGACCGATCGAATGATTTTTGCCGATCGGTCAAGTTTGACCGATCGGTAAAAAATTATCCGGTCAAGGTTCGAGTGATCGGCAAAAACCTTGGGTTTTTGCTAGATCCAGTAGAAATTTGACCGATCGAATGATTTTTGCCGATCGGTCAAGTTTGACCGATCGGTAAAAAATTATCCGGTCAAGGTTCGAGTGATCGGCAAAAACCTTGGTTTTTTGCCAGATCTAGTAGAAATTTGACCGATCGAATGATTTTTGCCGATCGGTCAAGTTTGACCGATCGGTAAAAAATTATCCGGTCAAGGTTCGAGTGATCGGCAAAAAACCTTGGTTTTTTGCCAGATCCAGTAGAAATTTGACCGATCGAATGATTTTTGCCGATCGGTCAAGTTTGACCGATCGGTAAAATATTATCCGATCAAGGTTCGAGTGATCGGCAAAAAACCTTGGTTTTTTGCCAGATCCAGTAGAAATTTGACCGATCGAATGATTTTTGCCGATCGGTCAAGTTTGACCGATCGGTAAAAAATTATCCGGTCAAGGTTCGAGTGATCGGCAAAAAACCTTGGTTTTTTGCCATATCCAGTAGAAATTTGACCGATCGAATGATTTTTGCCGATCGGTCAAGTTTGACCGATCGGTAAAAAATTATCCGGTCAAGGTTCGAGTGATCGGCAAAAACCTTGGATTTTTGCCAGATCCAGTAGAAATTTGACCGATCGAATGATTTTTGCCGATCGGTCAAGTTTGACCGATCGGTAAAAAATTATCCGGTCAAGGTTCGAGTGATCGGCAAAAAACCTTGGTTTTTTGCCAGATCCAGTAGAAATTTGACCGATCGAATGATTTTTGCCGATCGGTCAAGTTTGACCGATCGGTAAAAAATTATCCGGTCAAGGTTCGAGTGATCGGCAAAAAACTTTGGTTCTTTGCCAGATCCAGTAGAAATTTGACCGATCGAATGATTTTTGCCGATCGGTCAAGTTTGACCGATCGGTAAAAAATTATCCGGTCAAGGTTCGAGTGATCGGCAAAAAACCTTGGTTTTTTGCCAGATCCAGTAGAAATTTGACCGATCGAATGATTTTTGCCGATCGGTCAAGTTTGACCGATCGGTAAAAAATTATCCGGTCAAGGTTCGAGTGATCGGCAAAAAACCTTGGTTCTTTGCCAGATCCAGTAGAAATTTGATCGATCGAATGATTTTTGCCAATCGGTCAAGTTTGACCGATCGGTAAAAAATTATCCGGTCAAGGTTCGAGTGATCGGCAAAAAACCTTGGTTTTTTGCCAGATCCAGTAGAAATTTGACAGATTAGTTGAAAGTTTTGAACCTGCCCTCAGAGAGGGTTTCATAACTTTTCCGTTCTTCGATCTTCTGGCAGAGTTTTGATCATTGATGGAGTTTGATCCTTCCTGTTTTGAGTCTTTGGTTGGCTTGAATGAGGCTTTTAACCGGCGGTCCGGTTTACTCAGACCGGTGGCTCGCTTGGACTGTTGGTTCACGTGGACCGGTGGTCCGACGTTTCGTCTGGTCCGACGGTTCGCCTGATTTTGCGCTTGCTGTGGATGGATGCCACGCGTTCCTGCAAAAACACGCGATTTGATATGGTGAAGACACGTGTCTTCTCGATTTGCGTACCTGTTTTACCCTGGGTATATAAGTTTCACTGGCTGTCATTTTTGCCTCACGCTTTCAAAATTTTTCGAAGTCCAGATTCTTTTGCTCCCGATTTCTGCTCTTGCTCGATCGATCAGATGGCGTCTTCTGGAAGTTCGAAGAAGTCGGGCGGGGTCCCTTCGAAGAGGAAAGGGAAAGAGATTGTTGAGGTTCCATCCCCTCCGAAGGGTCGTGGCAAAGGCAAGGCCGTGCTTGCCGAACTCGGCCAACTGGGCAAGAGGCATCAAGGAGTAGGGTTTGCTTCAGCGCCATCTAGGCCAGAGCACATCCCTAAAGTGAAATTTGTTTTGGGCCCGCTCTCGCCTCTGATAGAGGAAACAGAGTATATGTACAATACCGGAGGTGAGTTCACAGATTCGAAGAGAAAGAAGTGGCAATTGCTGCTCTCTTACTTCACAGAAGGGAAAGTGCAGCCTTCGCTCCCAAGTATCCGGACTGCGTTTGGTATTGATAAGAAGACCGTCTTCACCAGCTTTGCCAGTAATGAAAAGGTCATGGGAACCATTGTGACCATCGGCCAACTCAACTGCGGTCTGCGTCTTCCGTTGCCACCCTTCACGGCAAGGTTATTGAACACTTCTGGCCTTTGCCCGGGGCAGGTCACTGGGAATGCTTGGAGAATTATCTACGCTTTCTGCCGCGTAGAGTCGGATTTCCAGGAGGACGTGAAGGCATGCTACTCCAGCATTCCAGAAGGTGAAGTTGCTCGGATCGAGCTTGGATATTTTTTCTTCCATTATTGATGGGCATACAGGAGGGACAGTCCGTTCTACAACTTGACTGGCGTATCTCCGCTGCGCCCGCTTACCGATACAGTCCCTTCGGACAAATTATACACAGATTGGCCCATCTCTGTTTCTGGTGCATGGACACCCATCTCAGTACCCGACACCCCCCGAAGCGACGTGCACGATGCAGTGAAGATGTATTGTGAGGGAGGCATTTTTGCCTGGAGCTCCGAGAGGGCTAGAGCTATCGACAATCTATTCCTCGAGTTGACCTGCGGGACCAGGTCATGGAAGCAGTTCTCAAACTGCCCAGTGAGATATGGCAAGGCTAATCTCCTCCACCGATCGCGAGACAGATATGAGGATAATGAAGTTCTATACTCTGACTATGAGGAGGATCCTCATTCGGGTAAGATCATCCGGACGATTCGGGCTGAGAAGAAAATTTACACTACAAGGCGCCGATTGCCCACTGTGGAGGAGAAGCTGGTGATACAACGAGGCCCAGCGAAGAAGAAAAGAAAAACCCTTATCAAGCAAAAGGAAAATGAAGACCAAGGAAAGAAAGACGAAGATGAAGAAAAGAAAGATAAAGATGAAGAAGAAAAAGAAAAGAAGGGGAGCGACGAGGAAGACGAAGAGACCGAGAATGTCAGCCACGACAACAGTGGCAACGACGAAGACGAGGATGGGGACGGTGAGAATGATTTTTCTTCCACACCCTCTGGTGGAGATTATGGGAATGGGGGTGGTGAGGAAGAAATTCCTCCCACCCCCACTGGTGATGCAAGAGAGGAAGATTCACTTCCTATTCCCATTGACGAGGCTAAAGCCCGTCAAATGGAAGAAGTCATTGATATAGAAGGTGATGGCCAAAAGGTGGTTCCCACCTATAAATTCGATGAATTGAAGAAGCCGTTGCGCTTTAAAATAAAATTGTCGAGGAGTGGTGGGGTTGGAAGCAACCCCACGCCCCTCGATCAAATTCCTCCTGAAGTACCCCGTCTCGAAGGAGCGACAACGAGCGGGGGTATAGAGGTTGAGCAACCCCCACCCCCCTCTCGGTCTCTGGCTGAGGAGGTGGCTGCCATGGTGGCAGGACTCATTGAACCAGGCGGGCCACAAGAGGAAGAAAGAGTCTCACCTCTTCGGGATGCTTCCTCCCCTATCCATTTAGAGAGGGAAAGTCTAGTGGGTGATGGGGCTCTTCAACATCAATCAGCGCCAACTCCTATTCAAGAGAAATCGACTCCTCAGGGTGGCTCCGATCGCCGGAAGGGTAAGGAGCCGAGGGTTAAAGCCTCAGGTAATTGTACTAACTTGCCTTGCTTGTCTTGCCTTTGAAGCTTAGAAATAATCTAACACTTTGACCTCTCGTGTTTTGATTACAGGTGCGCCTGTTGGCTCGACCCCGAAGATGAAGAGTTTGGGTGATGTTGACATCAACCACCCCACAGCTGTAATCCGGAAACTCTGCAATCTTCCGGGGGCTACACTGGATGAAGCCTTCGACAGGCTTGAACTGGTGGTAGGTGCATCTGCTTGATCGATCATTAGAGTTATCTTCAGAATAATTCTAACTCTTTAGTTCTTTTGCAGAACTCAGCAGTTTTGAATGTCGCAACCAAGCTCTCCATGAAGGCGGGAGCACAAGAAGCTTCAGCTGAAGTATCCCGCTTAGCTGCTGCACTGGAGGTTGTAAGCGAGGAGAGGGATAAGCTGAGGGAGGCTCTAACCTCAAAGAAGGAGGCATTGAAGGCCAAGACCGAGGCCCTTCGCAAGGAAAAGTTAGAGAGCAAGGGCTGGCAGAATGGATACGAGGCCCGGGGTCACGAGCTTGAAGAATTGAAGAATCGATTTTTCAAGATCGAGAACTTGGGCTTCGATCGTGTGGCTCGAATAAAGGAGCTGGAGGCTCAACTTGCTGCTTCAGCAGAGACTCATAAGAAGGAGCTGGAGCATATACGGAGTGAGTGCGAGAGCTACAGGGAAACAGCTGAGAAGGCAGCAGAAGCACTCAGGGTCCATGTTGCCAGTGTCCGATCCTCTAAGGCATCAGTGGCGAGCAAAGCTCGTGTTGGATCTGAGGGGGAGAAGTCGCGTGCGCAGAGTGTGGCCAAGCCTTGAGATCTTCTGTCGTCTTTTCTGTCGTTGTTTGATACTTGTAAACTCTTGAAATGTAGCAGCTCACTCTTGTACCTGGCACATTTTGATAATAGAAGATATCTCTTTGGCGTTTGAAAATTGGATTTCTTGAGTTGAATGTCTTTGAATGTCATGTTCTGGATAGCATTAGAATAGATGCAATCTTTTGAATGTAAGGGGTCAAGTCGCAACTTGATTACCCAAACTTATTGTAACTTGAATTTTGAATTTGAATTCGTGTAACACTTGTATGTGAGGGGTTGAGTCGCAACTCAAGCACCCAAACCTGTTAGACGATATAGAATTTGATTGAAATTGAATATTGAAATTTGAAGGTCAGTTTAACATTTGCCAGTAAGGGGTTGAGTCGCAACTCTAACACCCAAACTTGTTAAAAGACTTGGTAACTTGAATGTGGATAATTTGAAACTGCTTCAGAATCTTGAATTGAAAAGCTGAACACTTGCACATTTGAGCACTTGAAAGAGATCTTTATTCATCACATAATTTACATCATGGATAGAACAACTTGAGGTGTCTAGAATTCCAAGCTCGTGGCAATCTATCTCCTTCTGGTGAGATCAGTCGATAGGAGCCTTTGCCTCCAATTGACTCAATGATGTATGGACCTTCCCAGTTGGGAGCAAGCTTCCCACTGCTGTGTTCTTTGGTGTTGTAGAAAACTGCTCTGAGAACTAAACTACCCACTGGGAACTGTCTCTTGTAGACTTTCTCGTCGTAGGCTCTTTTGATTTTCTGTTGGTACTTTGCCACACGAAGTGATGCTTGATCTCGTAATTCTTCGGAGAAGTCTAGATCATTGATCCGAAGTTCTTCATTGATTCCTTCTTCAACTGCTCTAGTCTTCAGAGTACTTGATATGTTTTCTGTTGGGAGTACTGCTTCCGATCCATATGTTAGACGGAAGGGTGAGAACCCTGTTGATCTTCTCGGAGTTGTGCGATACCCCCAAAGAACTTCAGGTAGGACCTTTTCCCACAATCCTTTCTTGTCGTTGAGTTTCTTCTTGAGTATAACAAGAATAGCTCTATTAGAGGCTTCTGCTTGGCCATTGCATTGAGGGTACCTTGGAGTTGAATAGAATAGCTTGATACCGTTGTTCAGACAGAACTCTCGGAATTTGTCGGAGTCAAATTGAGCTCCATTGTCAGCAACGAGAACTTGAGGTGTGCCGAACCTTGAGAAGATGTTGTGCCGAATGAATTTGATCACTTCGTCGTCAGTCTCTCGGAAGAGGGGCACAGCTTCAACCCATTTGGTGAAGTAATCAGTGGCCAGCAATAGATACTTCTTCTTGCTCGGAGTTGGAGGGAAAGGACCCAGGAAATCTAACCCCCATTGATGGAAAGGCCAGGGGCTTGACAATTGATGAAGTTCATCTGCAGGGATATGGATAGCTCGAGCGTGTCGTTGGCAAGGTTCGCACCTTTGAACAACTTGTTGAGCATCCCTTGCCATTATTGGCCAGTAGTACCCTTGTAGCTTCGTCTTGGCTTCAAGAGATCTTCCTCCCGAATGATTTCCATAAGCTCCAGAGTGGATATCAATCAGGATTGCCTGTGCTTGGTCGGGACCAAGGTACTTGAGCAACATCCCGTTGTGAGATTTGAAGTATAGATCTTCTCCTTGTAGAATGTAGCATGGGAGCTTCCTTTGAACTCTTCGGGCTTGATTTGGATCTTCCGGCATTTTGCCATGCTTGAAGAAGTCGAAAATTGATCGTCTCCAGTCTTCAAGCTGATCTCCACCCCCAGATTCTTTTGTAGTAGTAAGGATCTGTTGATCGGGGGTGGTCTTGGGCACTTCTTGATAATCGATCTGTATTTGCCTTCCTCCGAGTGAGTCTCCAAGAACTGAGGTAGCATTGGCTAAGGCATCTGCTTCTTGATTCTCTGCCCTTGGAATTTGAATGAATTCAGCACCAATAAAACGTTGTTGAAGACGTCGTACTAAGGCCAAGTAGAGTTGCATTCTTTCTTCGCGAGCTGTGTACTCTCCATTGATTTGCCTTATGATCAATTGGGAGTCGCTGTAGACGATGATTCGATCTACCCCCAGGGATTTCGCCATCTCGAGTCCAAAAATGAGTGCTTCGTATTCGGCTTCGTTGTTGGTGGCAGTGAATCCGAGGAGAGTGGCCTTCTGGAGATGATCAAGTTCGGGGGATATCAATACTATCCCAGTTCCCGAACCGATCGAACTTGAAGCTCCATCAGTATAAAGCTTCCATGGAGGAGTTGCAGCAGTAGCTTCGAGATTTGGATCAATTTTTGTTGCAAGATTGATCGGAGTATTGTCCTCATCTTCCAAACGCATGTCGACATCTTCTTCCCAAGTGATGGGGTCTTCAACTGGAAAATCAGCTAGAAAATCAGCAATAGCTTGACCTTTGATAGAAGTGCGAGATTCGAATTGAATCCCCAGGGAGCTCATTTCGATCACCCATTTGGTCATTCGACCAGCTCGACCAGCTTTGTCAATGATATCTTTGAGCGAGTGTTCTGAAATGACAGTGATCTGGTGAGAGACGAAGTATGGTTGAAGGCGACGCGATGCAGTGAGTAAGGCTAGGATGACCTTCTCAGTTTTTGAATAGCGAGTTTCAGCCGGAAGAAGAGTGTGACTGATATAATAGACTGGATGCTCGAAGCCTTCTCTTCTACTGACTAAGACTGCACTGATTGCTTGATCAGTTACGGCGAGATAGAGCCATAAGTCTTCTTTTGGAAGTGGAGCCGTCAAGATAGGAGCTTGCACCAGATATTTCTTGATGCTTTGAAATGCTTCTTCACAAATCGGACTCCACCCTGAAGTATCCGCCTTTCGTAGTTTGTCGAAGAGAGGTTTACATTTGTCAGAAGACTTTGAGATGAACCGATTGAGGGCAGCAAGTCTTCCAATGAGTCGCTGCACCTCCTTTCGATTGGTAGGTGATGGCATGTCGAGGATAGCTCGAATTTAATCGGGATTGGCTTCAATACCCCTCCTGGTCACAAGATGACCCAGGAATTTGCCAGATTGAACTCCGAAAGCGCACTTGGCTGGATTGAGCTTCATACGATATTTTCGAAGAACTTGAAAGGTTTCTGCCAGATCAGAAAGATGCTTGCTTCGTACGGAGCTCTTGGTGAGGAGATCATCGACGTAGACTTCGACGTTGCGACCGATTTGATCTTCGAACATTTTTGTGACTAACCTTTGATAGGTGGAACCAGTATTTTTGAGACCGAATAGCATTACATTGTAGCAGTAGAGACCTCGGCTAGTCACGAAGCAAGTCTTCTCTTGATCGTCTGGATGAAGTGGAATTTGATTATATCCAGAATACCCATCCATGAAAGACAATAGCTCGTGGCCAGCAGTGGCATCGACGAGTCTATCGATCCTTGGCATGGGAAATGGGTCTTTGGGGCAAGCCTTGTTGAGGTTGGTGAAGTCGATGCAGACTCGGACTTTCCCATTCTTCTTCGGAACAGCAACAATATTAGAGATCCAAGTAGGATACTCTACTTCACGTATGAAGCCTGCTACGAGTAGCTTGGTGATTTCTTCTTGAACAGCAACTTGTAGCTCTGGTCGGATGGTACGTGGCTTTTGCTTGACAGGCTTCACCTCTTCTTTGATTGCAAGTCGGTGACAAGCGTCATCCGGATTGATACCAGGCATGTCTTCGAAACACCAAGCGAAGACATCGATATTGGATTGGAGGAAGGACACCATGTCTTGCGCTTCTGCGTCGCTAAGACTGGTACCAATGAAAGTTTGTCGAGGGAGATCTCCTCTGCCTATGTTGATTGGGATGATTTCTTCTATTGAAGGTGATGCTTCCCATTCGATTGGTGGAGGTTCGGTCAGCGGAATCTCCTTTGATTGCTATTTGGAAGAGGGACCAGCTTCATCTCGTGGCCGCTTTGGAGGAGCAATGTTGATCTTTCAATCTGTCTTAGCCGCAGCAGCCTCACAAGACCTTCCAGCTTGCTGATCACCTCGAATGCAGACAATGCCTTCCCCAGTTGCAAACTTGAGTAGTTGATGATAAGAAGAGGAGATGGCATTGATCTGGTGGAGGAATGGTCGCCTGAGGATGGCGTTGTAGCTGGATACTCCTTCGACAATTGCGAACCTGACCGAGACTCGAGTCTCTCGGCTGAGGTCGAGAGTGAATCTCGACTCACCCACCGTGATGCTTTGTTCGCCGTTGAAGCCGGTGATCACGGTTGGGACGACGTCGAGGCTTTGATACTTATGTCCCAGACGTTTGAAGCAGTCTGAGAACATAATATCGATAGAACTCCCGGTGTCGATGAGGATCCGATTGACGGTGCTTCCGTCGATAATGAGTTTCAAAACCAGGGGGTCTCGATGTGGAGTATGAACTCCTTGAAGATCAGTGTCGTTGAAGACGATGGATGGCCAAGCAAGACCTTCGATGGGCTTCTCGATCCAGGTATCTTCTTTATTTGCAGTAGATCGAACATGGAAGATGCGCCGAATCTGCCGATCGACCTCTTTCCCGGTCACTACTTGGTTGTGCAACGATCCATGAATGCCAAAGATATTGGCATTCACGGTGAGAGATGATGGGTTGGAAGAGATTTGATGTATCCAACACACTTCTTTCCCCTTGGCGGAGGTTCGACGTTGATCATGCCCGTTGTTGACGAATTTTTGAAGGTGGCCCTCTCGCAGTAAGTCTTCAAGATAGAACTTCAACCGATAGCATCGGTCGGTAGAGTGGCCGTGACTTCGATGGAATTCACAGTAGACTGTTTTGTCTGCTGTGAACTTGGAGTTTGGCTGAAGAGGATTGGGCCTCCGAAGATACTCGTCGTGTTGAATGCGGTCGAGTATCTGTTCGACTGGTATACTCCACTCGGTAAAAGTGGTCTTCGTTGGAGATCGACGCCCGTCATTCTTTAATCGTTTGTTGGCTGGAGGGGCTGCTGCCTCAGCGTTGTGGGCCTTTGCAGCATACTTTGGAGTTTCTCTTTCAGCAGGCTTTCGCTTCGTCTCTCGCCCTTTCCGAGCGACTTGATCGTCTTCGACCTCGATCTCTCTCTGGATTCGATCGAACATAGCTCCCAGAGAAGGAGGGGGATTACGGATGAAGTCGTTGTAGATGTGTAGATCGAAGCGGCGAGCGTTCTGGAAAGCCAACATGATGGCTTCATCATCCAGATGTCTTCCAGAGAGGGCAGCATGCTCGTTGCAAAATCTCCTAGTGAAACTTCGGAGAGTCTCGTCAGCACCCATCCTTAGCCGATAGAGAGAGTCAAGCTTCTTCTCGGGCTTCAGATTGAGCTGATAATGCTGCACAAAGAGTTTAGCCAAAACATCGAACTGGGTGATGGACCCAGCTCGGAGATTATGATACCAGTCGAGCGACGGTTCATCGAGACTTCCTGCGAAGGTGCGGCAGAGCACATTGTTTTCTTCTTCGTGCGGCGTTAAGGCTTGCTTGAAGGCAAGGATGTGGAGAGTAGGATCTCCTCTGATGCAGTTGAATTTGAGGAGGATTGGAGTTCTCCATCCCCTTGGAAATGTTGTCTCAAAGAGACTTCGATGTAGAGGCCCGGCAGAAGAATAGCCATCCCTGCGACCATGTCCTCGACCTAGAGGTGGGTCAAGAGGCAAGATCGCAAGGTCTTGCTCAGGCATTGAAGTATTTGCCGGTTGAAGTCGATGTCGGAGGTCCGATCCAAGCCCACGCTGAAGTGGAATGGAAGTGGAAACTCGACTCTTTGAAGGAGCGCCTTTCATTTGGTGCCTCCTTGGTATATTGAGCTTTGAAGGTGCCCTCTTGTCGCAGTTGCGGCCAGAAGACGATTGGGAAGACTCATCGTCAAGGCGATCCCAAACACTCTGCTTCCAGGGGGCAGCAGAGGGAGTTGGGTCGCGTCGGTTCCTCTCGAGGGCAGCAGTGCCCATTGACCTCCGTTGCTCGGAGTGAATTGAATGTCGAGGAAGATCGATCCTCTCGCTTGTAGAGGGAATAGGTAGAGCGATCCCAGCCTCGGAAGCTGCTTTCTTCAGAGCATCCCTCTCAGCGGTGAGGGTGGCGTTCTGCTTCGCCAATTGGAGCAGTTGGAAGTCGACCGCAGAGATTTGGTAGGTCGATGGAGGGTCTTCAGCAGGAGCGGGTGTTGTTTGCCCAATTGACTGCCGCGCGGGGTGGGCGATAGGTCGATCGACAGATCTCCCACTTCCTGAACGAACCCCCATCTCGGGGACAGCAAGGGGCTATCCGAAGTTGAGCCTTTGACTCATTGAACGAGTCTCAGGACGAGGTTGTTGTTGAGTGTTATTTCCTTCTGGTTGACCTTGATGTTTTGTCCTCGCCATTCAGAGAGCGAAAGGTGCAACGAGAGTGCCGTTCAGTTGTCTGATCAACCGAGAGGGCGAGGAAGTTTGACTATCAAGATCGGTTGTAGGTTCAACCGATCAAGTAGTAGCGGAGAGTTAGACTTTTTGATCGGATCCCACAGACGGCGCCAAACTGTGGGGGAAAATCTTCGTGCCGACCCGAAGACTCTCGCAGCACCAGTCAATTGAAATTGAAGTTGACGTCGAAGATTGTTGTTCGATCTGTTGATTGAAGTTGAAGCCTTTGATATGTAAACAGAGAGATGCAATCAGAGAGATTGTTGACACAAGATGTGATCTCGGAGTTCAGCCGAAGCCTACGTCTCCGTGCTATAGGGAGCAACCCGAATTCACTAACACTTATGTTGAAGTGATCTCGACAGGCCGAGTATCACTGAAAACACTCTGATCTCTTCGAAAGAAAAAAGAAGATCAAAGAGAGGTGGAAGATGGGAAGTTGGAAATCCCAGAGCTCTGGTTTTTTAGAACTGAGAGTTCCATCTTTTTACATTCGAAGGCTCTGCTATTTATAAGATTCCCGCGGTTTTCTGCTATCGTATTTGGGGATTCTTCAGGTAAAGCTGGCGGGCCCCGCTACCGTCTTCTGGGGGATTCTACAGGCTCGTGGGCCTACCGGGCAGGGCCGGTGGGTCTCGCGGTGGTCCTCGTGGGCCCACCCGGCAGGGTCGGTGGGTCCCGTGGTAGTCTTCGTGGGCCCACCAGGCAGGGCCGGTGGGTCCCGTGGTAGTCTTCGTGGGCCCACCAGGCAGGGCCGGTGGGTCCCGTGGTAGTCTTCGTGGGCCCACCAGGCAGGGCCGGTGGGTCCCGTGGTAGTCTTCGTGGGCCCACCAGGCAGGGCCGGTGGGTCCCGTGGTAGTTGGTAAACTTCCGCCAAAATTTGCACCCACAATATCTACAACGACTTCATCCGCAATCCCCCTCCTTCTCTGGGTGCCATGTTCGATCGAATCGAGAGAGAGATTGAGGTGGAAGATGATCAAGTCGCTCGAAAAGGGCGAGAAACGAAACGAAGACCGGCGGAAAGAGATGCTCCAAAGTATGCTGCAAAAGCACACAACACTGAGGCAGCAGCTCCTCCAACCAACAAGCGATCAAAGAATGATGGACGTCGATCTCCTACGAAGACCACTTTCACCGAGTGGAATCTTCCGGTTGAACAGGTCCTCGATCGCATTCAACACGAAGAATTCCTTCGAAGACCCAATCCGCTTCAGCCAAACTCAAAATTCACGGCTGACAAAACGGTTTACTGCGACTTCCATCAAAGTCATGGCCATTCCACCGATCGGTGCTATCGGCTGAAATTCCATCTTGAAGATTTATTGCGAGAAGGCCACCTTCAAGAGTTCGTCAAAGGCGGACAAGATTAACATCGAGCCTCTGCAAAGGGGAAAGAAGCATGTTGGATACATCAAATCTCCTCCAACCGGCAACCTATCTCTGTGAATGCCAACGTCTTTGGTATTCATGGAACATTGCACAATCAATCCTTGACTGGGAAGGAAGTGGATTGGTAGGTTCGACGCATCTTCCACGTCCGTTCTGCTGTGAACAAGGAGGACACCTGGATCGAGAAGCCTATCGAAGGTTTGGCTTGGCCATCCATTGTTTTCAATGATGCTGATCTTCAAGGAGTCCACACTCCCCATCGAGACCCCCTGGTCTTGAAACTCCTCATTGACGGAAGTACCGTCAATCGAATCCTCATCGACACCGGGAGTTCCATCGATATTATGTTCTCAGATTGTTTCAAATGTCTGGGATATAGATACTCAAGCCTTGACGTCGTCCCAACTGTGATCACTGGCTTCAACGGCGAACAAAGCATCACTGTGGGCGAATCGAGATTCACTCTCGACCTTAGCCGAGAGACTCGAGTCTCGGTGAGGTTTGCAATTGTCGAAGGAGTATCCAGCTACAACGCCATTCTCGGGCGACCATTCCTCCACCAGATCAATGCCATCTCCTCTTCTTATCACCAACTTCTCAAGTTTGCAACGGGAGAAGGCATCGTCTGCATTCGAGGCGATCAGCAAGCTGGGAGGTCTTGTGAGGCTGCTGCGGCTAAAACAGATCGAAAGATCAATATTGCTCCTCCAAAGCGGCCACGAGATGAAGCTGGTCCCTCTTCCAAATAGCAATCAAAGGAGATTCCACTGACCGAACCCCCGCCAATCGAATGGGAAGCCTCACCTTCAATTGAAGAAATCATCCCGATCAACATCGGCAGCGGAGATCTCCATCAACAAACTTTCATTGGTACCGGCCTTAGCGACGCAGAAGCGCGAGACATGGTATCTTTCCTCCAGTCCAATATCGACGTCTTCGCTTGGTGCTTTGAAGACATGCCTGGGATCAATCCAGATGACGCTTGTCACCGACTCACGATCAAGGAAGAGGCGAAGCCTGTCAAGCAAAAGCCACGCACCATCCGACCAGAATTACAAATTGTCGTTCAAGAAGAGATCAGCAAACTACTCGCAGCAGGCTTCATCCGTGAAGTAGAGTATCCTACTTGGATCTCTAATATTGTTGCTATCCCAAAGAAGAATGGGAAAGTCAGAGTCTGCATCGACTTCACCAATCTCAACAAAGCTTGTCCCAAAGATCCATTCCCCATGCCAAGGATAGATAGACTCGTCGATGCCACTGCTGGCCACGAGCTATTATCTTTCATGGATGGATACTCTAGGTACAATCAAATTCCGCTTCATTCGGATGATCAAGAGAAGACATGCTTTGTGACTAGCCGAGGTCTCTACTGCTACAATGTAATGCCATTCGGCCTCAAAAATGCCGGTTCTACTTATCAAAGGTTAGTCACAAAGATGTTCGAAGATCAAATCGGTCGCAACGTCGAAGTCTACGTCGACGATCTCCTCACAAAGAGTTCCATTCGAAGCAAGCATCTATCCGATCTTGCGGAAACCTTTCAAGTCCTTCGAAAGTATCGTATGAAGCTCAATCCGGCCAAGTGCGCTTTCGGAGTTCAATCTGGCAAATTCCTGGGTCATCTTGTGACCAGGAGGGGCATTGAAGCCAATCCCGATCAAATTCGAGCCATCCTCGACATGCCATCACCTACTAATCGGAAGGAAGTGCAACGCCTCACTGGAAGACTTGCTGCCCTCAATCGGTTCATCTCAAAGTCTTCTGACAAATGCAAGCCTCTGTTTGACAAGTTGTGAAAGGCGGATACATCGGGATGGAGTCCAATTTGTGAAGAAGCTTTCCAAGGCATCAAGAAATATCTGGTGCAAGCTCCCATCCTGACGGCTCCTCTTCCCAAAGAAGACTTGTGGCTCTATCTCGTCGTAACTGATCAAGCAATCAGTGCGGTCCTTGTTAGTAGAAGAGAAGGCATTGAACATCCAGTTTATTACATCAGTCATACTCTTCTTCCGGCCGAAACTCGCTACTCCAAAACTGAGAAAGTCATCCTGGCCTTGCTCACTGCATCGCGTCGTCTCCAACCTTACTTCGTCTCCCACCAGATCACTGTCATTTCAGAACACCCGCTCAAAGATATCATTGACAAAGCTGGTCAAGCTGGTCGAATGACCAAATGGGTGATCGAAATGAGTGCTCTGGGGATTCAGTTCGAATCTCGCACTTCTATCAAAGGTCAAGCTGTTGCTGATTTTCTAGCTGACTCTCCAGTAGAAGACTCCATCACTTGGAAAGAAGATGTCGACATGCGCTTAGAAGATGAGGATAATCTTCCAATCAACCTTGCAACAAAAATTGATCCAAGTCTCGAGGCTATTGCTGCAACTCCTCCATGGAAGCTTTACACTGATGGAGCTTCAAGTGCGATCGGTTCGGGAACTGGGATAGTCTTGGTATCCCCTGAACTTGATCATCTCCAGAAGGCCACTCTCCTCGGATTCAATGCCACCAACAACGAAGCCGAATACGAAGCACTCATTTCCGGACTCGAAATGGCTGAATCCCTGGGGGTAGATCGAATCATCGTCTACAGTGATTCCCAGCTGATCATAAGGCAAATCAATGGAGAATATACAGCTCGAGAAGAAAGAATGCAACTCTATTTGGCCTTAGTACGACGTCTTCAACAACGTTTTACTAATACTGAATTCATTCAAATCCCAAGAGCAGAGAATCGAGAAGCTGATGCCTTAGCCAATGCTGCCTCAGTTCTTGGAGATTCACTTGGAGGAAGGCAAATACAGATCGATTATCAAGAAGTGCCCAAGACCATCCCCGATCAACAGATCCTTGCTACTACAAAGAAATCTGGGGGTGGAGATCAATTGATGGTTAACCTTACTACTGTTAATGATTTTGAAGATTGGAGACAATCAATTTTTGACTTCTTCAAACATGGCAAAGTACCAGAAGATCCCAATCAAGCCCGAAGACTTCAAAGGAAACTACCTTGCGATACTATTCCAGGAGAAGACCTATACTTCAAATCTCACAACGGGATGTTGCTCAATTGCCTTAGTCCCGAGCAATCACAAGCAATCCTGATTGATATCCACTCTCGAGCTTGTGGGAATCATTCGGGAGGAAGATCTCTTGAAGCCAAGACGAAGCTACAAGGTTACTACTGGCCTACAATGGCAAGGGATGCCCAGCAAGTTGTTCAACGATGCGAGTCATGCCAACGACACGCCCGAGCCATCCATCTCCCTGCAGATGAGCTTCACCAATTGTCAAGTCTGTGGCCTTTCCATCAATGGGGGTTGGATTTCTTGGGTCCTTTTCCTCCAACTCCTAGCAAGAAGAAATATCTATTACTAGCCACCGATTACTTCACCATATGGGTCAAAGCTGTACCCCTCTTCCGGGAGACCGATGATGAAGTGATCAAGTTCATTCGACATAACATCTTCTCAAGGTTTGGCACACCTCAAGTTCTTGTTGCTGACAATGGAGCTCAATTCGACTCTGACAAGTTCCGTGAGTTCTGTCTGAACAACGGAATCAAGCTTTTCTATTCAACTCCAAGATATCCTCAATGCAATGGTCAAGCTGAAGCCTCAAATAGAGCTATTCTTGGTATACTCAAGAAGAAACTCAACGACAAGAAAGGATTATGGGAACAGGTCCTACCTGAAGTCCTTTGGGGGTATCGCACAACTCCGAGAAGATCAACAGGGTTCTCACCCTTTCATCTAACATATGGATCGGAAGCAGTACTCCCAACAGAAAACATATCAAATACTCTCAAGACCAGGGCAGTTAAAGAAGGAATCAACGAAGAGCTTCAGATCAATGATCTGGACTTCTTTGAAGAACTACGAGATCAAGTCTCCCTTCGTGTGGCCAAGTACCAGTAGAAGATCAAACGAGCCTACGATGAGAAAGTCTACAAAAGGCAATTCCCAATTGGCAGTCTGGTCCTCAGAGCAGTTTTCTACAACACAAAGGAACACAGCAGTGGGAAACTTGCTCCCAACTGGGAAGGTCCATACATCGTCGAATCAGTGGGAGGCAAAGGCTCCTATCGATTGATCTCACCAGAAGGAAACAGATTGCCACGAGCTTGGAATTCTAGACACCTCAAATTGTTCTATCCATGATGTAAATTCTATGATGAATAAAGTTCTTTTTCAAATGTTCAAAGGTGCAAGTATTCAGCTTTTCAATTCAAGTTCAGAAGCAGTTTCAAATTATCCATATTCAAGTTACCAGATCTTTTAACAAGTTTGGGTGTTAGAGTTGCGACTCAACCCCTTTACTGGCAAATGTTAAAACTATTTCAGGTTGTCATTCAAAGCAACCTTCAAGTCACTAGTCGGTTTAACAAGTTGCGGAGTTTGTGTTGCGACACTACCCCTTACTTACAAATGTTAAACTGACCTTCAATTTCAATATTCAATTTCAATCAATCGATATCGTCTAATAGGTTTGGGTGCTTGAGTTTCGACTCAGCCCCTCATATTCGAATGTTACACGAATTCAAATTCAATTTTCAAAGTTACAAGTTTGGATAATCGAGTTGCGACTCGACCCCTTACATTCAAAAGAGTATCTATTCAAATGCTATTTAGAACCTGATATTCGAAGACATTCAACTCAAGAGACATCCAACTTTCAAACATCAAAAAGATTTCTATTATCAAAAATTTGCCAAGTACAGGAGTGAGCTGTTATATATCACGAGTTTACAAGTACAACAGCAAAAAAGAAAGGTAGAAGTACATCAGGGTTTGGCCACACTTGGATCGCGCGACTTCTCTCCTTCGGATCCACCACGAGCTTTGCTCGCCACTGAAGCCTTAGAAGATCGGACGCTAGCAGCGTGGACCCTGAGTGCTTCCGCCGCCTTCTCGGCTGTTTCCCTGTAGCTCTTGCACTCGGCCTGCGTATGCTCCAACTCCTTCTTGAGGGTTTCCTCCTTAGCTGCTGAAGCGGCATCCTTCGCAACAAGTTGAGCCTCCAGCTCCTTTATCCGAGCCACACGATCGAAGCCCAAGTTCTCGATCTTAAAGAATCGATTCTTCAATTCTTCAAGCTCGTGACCTCGAGCTACATAACCATTTTTCCATCCCTGGCTCTCTAATTTCTCCTTGCGAAGGGCCTCAATCTTAGCCTTCAAGGCCTCCTTCTTAGAGGATAGAAGCTCCCTCAGCTTATCTTTTTCCTCGTGGGCAGCTTCCAATTCAGCCGTTAGGCGAGAAACTTCAGATGAAGCCTCTCGCTCTCCGTACTTCTTGAAGAGCTTCGTGCCAAATTTCAGAACCGCTGAGTTCTGCGAACAAACAAAAAGTGAGAAGTATATAGAAAGATTCAACTCGAAAGACAATTCAAGCTGGAGCACTTGCCACCACTTCGAGCCTATGAAAGGCTTCCTCGATCGGGGCCCCCGGAAGGTTGCAGAGCTGCCGGATCATGGGAGTTGGGTGGTTGATGTCAACCTCACCCAAATCTTTCAAAATTGGAGCCATGCCTGCAGGAGTCCCTGCAAATCAAACAGAAGTTCAAAAGAGTTAGAAAATTTTCAAACTTCAAAGGCAAGATAATCAAGGCAAGTTACTACAGATACCTGAGACGTCGACTCGAGGAGCCTTTCCCTTCCCACGATCGGAGTTCTTACCCCGAGGGGTCGATTTCTCCTTGGTGGGAGTTGGCTCTGATTGAGGTTGAAGAGCCTCATCACCCACACGGCTCTCCCTCTCCAAGTGAGTAGGAGAGGGAGCACCCTGAGGAGGTGAGATTCCCCCTTCCTCTTGTAGCCCGCTTGGCTGAGCGAGCCCCGCCACGATAGCAGCTACCTCCTCAGCCAGAGAGTGCGAGGGGGGTGGAGGTTGTTCAACCTCCAGACCCCCACTTGTAGTTGCTCCTTCGATGCGGGGAGTGACTGGAGGAATTTGGTCGAGGGGAGTGGGGTTGCTTCCAACCCCACCACTCCCTAAAAACTTGATTTTGAGACGCATTGGGCGTTTCTTCAAATCGTCGAAGTGGTAGGCGGGAACCACCTTGTGGCCTTCGCCCTCCACATCCATGACTCCCTCCATTCGACGAGCCTTAGCCTCGTCAATAGGGATAGAGGTGAATCTTCCTCTTCTGCACTACCAGTGGGGGTGGGAGGAAGTTCATCCCCACTACCCCCCTGTCCTTGGTCACTACCAATGGGGGTGGGAGGAATTTCTTCCTCACCACCCCCGTTTCCATCACCTCCACCAGTGGGGGTGGGAGGAAGATCATACTCACCACCCCCATCCTCTTCTTCATCGTCGCCACCGTTGCCATTACTACCGTCTTCGGTCTCGTCTTCTTCTTCTTCCTCGTCTTCCTTCTTTTCTTCTTCATCTTCTTCTTCATCTTCATCCTTCTTTTCTTGATCCTCTTCTTCATTCTGCTTGACGAGGATTTTTCTTTTCTTCTTCGCTGGACCCCTCTGTATCACCTACTTTTCCTCAGAGGTGGGCAACCGACGCCTTGCACCGTAGGCCTTCTTCTCAGTTCTAATCTTTCTGATAATCTTGCCAGACTGAGGATCCTCATCATAGTCTGAGTACAAGACCTCATTGTCTTCATATCTAGCCTGCGATCGGTGAAGGAGATTGGCTTTTCCATATCTTACTGGGCAGTTTGAAAACTGCTTCCATGACCTGGTGCCGCAGGTCAACTCGAGGAACAGGTTATCAATGGCTCCAACCCTCTCTGAAGGCCAAGCCAGCTCTACTCCAGCATAAAACATCTTGATCTCCTTGTTCATGTCAGAGCGAGGAGTATCTGGCACTGAAAGAGCAGTCCAGGCACCAGCAACCGAAAGCGGCCACTCAGTGTACAACTTGTCAGAAGCGACCGTGTCAGTGAGGGGGCGTAGAGCTGAAATCCCTGTCAGATTAAAGAAAGGGCTGTTTTTCCTCGAGGCCCATCGGTAGTGATAGAAGAAGTAGCCCAACTCGATCCGGGCCTCTTCGTCGTCTGGGAGGTTGGAGTAGCACTCCCTCAGCTCCTTCTGAAAATCAGACTCTACGCGGCAGAAGGCATAGATTATCCTCCATGCGTTGCCGGTGATCTGTCCTGGGCAAAGGCCGGAGGTGTTTAGCAACCTCGCGGCAAACGGTAGTAGCGGAAGACGAAGCCCGCAGTTCAATTGACCCACGGAGACCACTGTCCCCATCACTTGCTCATTACTGGCAAAGTTCAAAAACACGGTCTGCTTGTCGATGCCAAAGCCAGATTGAACCCCAGGCAGTGAAGGCCGGATCTTCCCCTCTGTGAAGCATGCCAACAAACTTTGCCACTTTGCCCTCTTCTTGTCGGTGAACTCACCACCTGTGTTGTAAATGTAAGCAGGCTCCTCAGCCAAAGGCAACAGAGGACCCAAGACAAACTTCGCCTTCGGGATGTGCTCCGGCCTTGATGGAGCGGAAGCAAATCCAACTCCAGCGTGCCTCTTGCCCAGTTGGCCCAACTCCACCAGCACTGCCTTGCCCTTGCCGCGACCTTTGGGGGGGGATGATTCTTCAGCGATTTCCTTCCCCTTCCTCTTGGAAGGAACCGCAACCTTCTTCAAACTACCGGAGGATGCCATTCGATCGATCGAGAGGGAACAGAGAAAGGGAGATCGAAAGCAAAAGCTCTGGACTTCGAAAATTTTCTGAAAGCGTGAGGCGAAAATGACAGCCAAAGAAGCTTAAGTATCCTGAGGGAATTAGGTGCACAAATCGAGAGGACACGTGTCATCACCATATCAAATCGCGTGTTTTTTGCAGGTACACATGGCATGTATCCGTAGCAAGCGCAAAACCAGGCGAACCGTCGGACCAGACGAAGCGTCAGGCCGACCGGTCCACGTAAACTACTGGTCCAAGCAAACCACTGATCCAAGTAAACCGGACCGCCGGTTCGAAAACATCATTCATACAAACCGAAGACTCAAAAAGCAGAAAAAATCAAACTCCATCAATGATTCAAAACTCTGCCCGAAGATCAAAGAAGAACAAGCTATACTACTTCAAAAGGGCAGGTTCGAAACTTTAACCTGATCAGCTGATTTTAACCGATCGGTCAAAATCAACCAATCGGTCCATTTTCTACTGGATCAGGCAAAAAACTTGTGTTTTTTGCCGATCACCCAATCCTTGACCGGCTGATTTTAACCGATCGGTCAAACTTGACCGATCGGTCAAAATCAACCAATCGGTCGATTTTCTACTGGATCAGGCAAAAAACTTAGTTTTTTGCCCGATCACTCAATCCTTGACCGGCTGATTTTAACCGATCGGTCAAACTTGATCGATCGGTCAAAATCAACCGATCGGTCGATTTTCTACTGGATCAGGCAAAAAACTTGTGTTTTTTGCCGATCACCCAATCCTTGACCGGCTGATTTTAACCGATCGGTCAAACTTGATCGATCGGTCAAAATCAACCGATCGATCGATTTTCTACTGGATCAGGCAAAAAACTTGTGTTTTTTGCCGATCACCCAATCCTTGACCGGCTGATTTTAATCGATCGGTCAAACTTGGCCGATCGGTCAAAATCAACCGATCGGTCGATTTTCTACTGGATCAGGCAAAAAACTTAGTTTTTTGCCCGATCACTCAATCCTTGACCGTCTGATTTTAACCTATCGATCAAACTTGACCGATCGGTCAAAATCAACCGATCGGTCAATTTTCTACTGGATCAGGCAAAAAACTTATGTTTTTTGCCGATCACCCAAACCTTGACCGGCTGATTTTAACCGATCGGTCAAAATTGACCGATCGGTCAAAATCAACCGATCAGTCGATTTTCTACTGGATCAGGCAAAAAACTTGTGTTTTTTGCCGATCACCCAATCCTTGATCGGCTGATTTTAACCGATCAGTCAAACTTGACGGATCGGTCAAAATCAACCGATCGGTCGATTTTCTACTGGATCAGGCAAAAAACTTATGTTTTTTGTCGATCACCCAATCCTTGACCGGCTGATTTTAACCGATCGGTCAAACTTGACCGATCGGTCAAAATCAACCGATCGGTCGATTTTCTACTGGATCAGGCAAAAAACTTGTGTTTTTTGCCGATCACCCAAACCTTGACCGGCTGATTTTAATCGATCGGTCAAAATTTACCGATCGGTCAAAATCAACCGATCGGTCGATTTTCTACTGGATCAGGCAAAAAACTTGTGTTTTTTGCCGGTCACCCAATCCTTGACGGGCTGATTTTAACCAATCGGTCAAACTTGATCGATCGGTCAAAATCAACTGATCGGTCGATTTTCTACTGGATCAGGCAAAAAACTTGTGTTTTTTGCCGATCACCCAAACCTTGACCGGCTAATTTTAATCGATCGGTCAAAATTGACCGATCGGTCAAAATCAACCGATCGGTCGATTTTCTACTGGATCAGGCAAAAAACTTGTGTTTTTTGCCGATCACCCAATCCTTGACCGCCTGATTTTAACCGATCGGTCAAACTTGATCGATCGGTCAAAATCAACCGATCGGTCGATTTTCTACTGGATCAGGCAAAAAACTGTGTTTTTTGCCGATCACCCAATCCTTGACCGGCTGATTTTAACCGATCGGTCAAAATCAACCGATCGGTCGATTTTCTACTGGATCAGGCAAAAAACTTAGTTTTTTGCCCGATCACTCAATCCTTGACCGGCTGATTTTAACCGATCGGTCAAACTTGACCGATCGGTCAAAATCAACCGATCGGTCGATTTTCTACTGGATCAGGCAAAAAACTTGTGTTTTTTACCGATCACCCAAACCTTGACCGGTTGAATTTAATCGATCGGTCAAAATTGACTGATTGGTCAAATTCAACCGATAGGTCGAATTTCTACTGGATCGGTCAGAAAACTGTGTTTTCTGACCGATCACCCCAACCTTGACCGGTTGAATTTAACCGATCGGTCAAAATTTGACCGATCGGTCAAATTCGATCGATCGATCAAATTCGACCGATCGGTCAAATTCGACCGATCGGTCAAAATTGACCGATCGGTCAAAATTGACCGATCGGTCAATTTTGACCGATCAGTCAGAAATTGACCGATGGAAGCTTTATTTTCGAAAAACGCTGACACACTGCAAAAGCTCCTCTGTATATGTGACAGGGGGTCGTTAGCTTTGCACCACGAGTCCAAGTCAGCCAAGGAGGCCTCTTAGCTAACTTGGAGGGGGTAACTGTGGGTGCAAATTTTGGCAAGAAGTCTGCAAAACAGCGGGACCCACCGGCCCTGCCTGGTGGGCCCCCGAAGACTACAGCGGGACCCACTGGCCCTGCCTGGTGGGCCCCCGAAGACTACAGCGGGACCCACCGGCCCTGCCTGGTGGGTCCCCGAAGACTACAGCGGGACCCACCGGCCCTGCCTGGTGAGCCCTCGAAGATTACAGCGGGACCCACCGACCCTGCCTGGTGGGCCCACGAAGACTACAGCGGGACCCACCAGCCCTGCCTGGTGGGCCCAAAAGCCTGTGGAATCCCCCAGGGAATAGTACCGGGGCCCGCCAGCTTTACCTGGAGGATCCCCAGATACGGCAGCAGAAACCGCCATTTACCACCAGAGAATCCTATAAATAGCAGAGCCTTCTAATGTAAAAGGATCCGATTTCAAATCCAGAGAGAAAATCCAGAAAGAGAATCCAGAAAGGAAGATCAGTGCCATCATCATCTGATATCCGATTTCAGAAATCAAAGATCTGTAAGTTCCAACCCTCTCAACCTTCAACTCTCCTCGATCTTCTTCTTGTCTTTGAAGAGATCAGAGAGACTTCAGTGACACTCGGCCTGTCGAGGTCACTTTAATCAAAGTGTTAGTGAATTCGGGTTGCTCACTATAGCACGGAGACGTAGGCTTCGGCTGAACTCCGAGATCACATCTCTCGTGTCTAATTTTCTCTGTTTGCATCTTGTGAGCTCCAACTCCAAATGACAGATCAAACAACGCTCTTCAACTTCAACTTCAATTGACTGGTCAGGCGAGGTCTTCGGGTCGGCACGAAGATTTTCCCCCACAGCGTGTTTACTCGCAGCCCCGGGGCGAGGTGCGGGGGTCAGTAATGGAGGTAGAGGCCTGGGCTAGAGGTGCGGGGGAGGCTAAGGCATCGAGGTGGAGGCACGCACACTAGGGTTTTTGGTGTCATGTCGGGCTCCACGTGAGCCCTAGCCCGTAGTTTGCAATCCAGCGGGATCGCGACCCGCCCGACTCCTACCTCAACCGATTGTCGCTGGGTGGATGTCGACACGGACGCAAACCAGCGGTCAAACACAATGACTTCGTTGGTGAGGGTGGTGTAGATAGGGACATCATGTTGACGTGTAACTCTTCTGAAGTTTGCATTCGAAGAGAAAAGTTTTGAAAACTTTCAACAGTCGTAACTTTTCATGCGTGCATCAGATGAATACGTACATGGTGTTGTTGCGTCCGTACCGAAAAATCAATCAAAGTAGACATGAAACATCGTATACCTTGATGTGTGACCTTTTCGGTATCTGTCTTTGGAGAGAAAGGCCTCGAAAACTTTCAACTGTCGTAACTTTTCATACACGCGTCGGATCAATGCGTATAAGGTGTCGTTGTGTCAGCATCGAAAAACCGGTCAAAGTGGACATGACACATCAAACACCTTGACCTGTAACATATCCGATATTCATCTTCATAAGAAGGTACAATAGCAACGGGCATGCCAGGTTTTTCGGCTCGCATCTGTAAGACGCATTAACTCACGATAATTCACCCATCACTGGTCGGCACCCAATTGCACCTAGTTACTGTGTTTACTAGGAATTGTAGTCGGGTCCCAGTGATGATGTGGTGATTGTTGTAGGTCTACCCCCATATAAGAGTGAGGATTTTTGCTCGTGAAGTTATGCGGCCAACTCAATGGGTTTGGATGAGATGCTATTCAACCAACCCAATGGAAGATAGCTCTTTGTCTTTGAATGATCCTTGTGCGTGGATGCCACTTGAATCAGAGAAACTGATAAGTGGAAATATCTCGATCTTTATCTAGTTGGAGAGGTTTTATGTATTGAAATTGTGTAGCCATGTCCCTTGTTTGCAAGTGCGATTCTCTTATTTGGCTTGAATGTGACTTGGCAGATCTGCATAGTTGCCTTTAACTGGTGTATCGAAGTCTGACAGTATTTATCAGCGGTCACGTGCATAGGTGGACATGTGTGACCCCCAACCAATGATCGATCGATCTGGTGCTACTAGCCGATGACGGGATTGACTATTCTTGTGACATTTCTCACATAATTATTGAACTTTGGTTGATTGGTCGTTGCCGAAAATTTGGTTGCTGTCGATCGACCAATTGCTTATCAATTGTCTGTTGCTTTGAATGCCATGGCACAGAGGGAAGCGTGTGCTGACAGAATTGGAGCGACCACCCCTTGACCAGTTTCGAACCATCAGGCATCTAGAGAGGGTAATGATCGGTGATAATCTGATGTTTGGATCCATGTGACAAGGCTAAGCTTGGACTTTTAGTCGAATGCCGATACGTCGGTCTCAGACTTTGTCGTTGCGTGTCAAGACAGTAAGTTTGGACTTTTGCTCGAGTGTCAAGATGTCGGCAATTACGTCTTGGATTTCATCTTTGAGTGCCAAGGAAGGATCCTTGGACTTGCTGCATACTGAGGCGGCGATGCCTGCCTCGGACTTTGTTTTCAAATGCTAAGGGCAAGGCCTTGGGCTTGTAGAGTGCCGAGGCATTGGTCGCCTTGGACTTTGTCTTTGAGTGCCAAAGGCAGGGCCTTGGCCTGGTAGAGTGCCGAGGCATTGGTCGACTCAGACTTTGTCTTCAAGTGCCAATAGCAGGGCCTTGGGCTTGTACAGTACCGAGGCATCAGTCGCCTCGGACTTTGTCTTCAAGTGCAAAGGGCAGGGCCATGGGCTTATTCTTATCACCTCGGATGAATATTGTTGACAGCTTAGATTGACCTGGATTACCAGGAGTCATTTTATCCCATCTTTGCTTTGAGCTTTTTTTTTTTAATTCTGATTTGAATTGGCAGAATTGAAGTCTTTGGTTGATCTGGATTGTTAGGAACCTCTTTATCGAACTTTAGCCTCGAGCAGGCGTAGTCGAATTACCTTCAAGATTCCGACTTGAACGGGTGGAATCGAAGGTCTTCAGTTGACCTGAGTTGCTAAGAGCCTTTTTATCGAACTTTAGCCTTGAAATGATGTAGCCGATGTTGTTTCAAGCTTCAAACTTGAACTAGCGAAATCGAAGGCTTAGTTTGACCTGGGTTGCTAAGAGCATTTTTATTGGACTTTAGCCTTGAGAGGGCGTAGCCGAATTGCCTTCGAGCTTCCAACTTGAATGGGCGGAATCGAAGGTCTTTGGTTGACCTGGGTTGCTAGGAGCCTTTTCATCGAACGTTAGCCTCGAGAGGGTGTAGCCGATGTTGCTTCGAGCTTTCGACTTGAACTGGCAGAATCGAAGGCTTAGTTTGACCTGGGTTGCCAGGAGCCTTTTTATCAGACTTTAGCCTCGAGAGGGTGTAGCCGAATTGCCTTTGAGCTTCCAACTTCAATAGGCTAAATTGAAGGTTTTTGGTTGACTTGGGTTGCCAGGAGCATTTTCATCGAACTTTAGCCCCGAGAGGGCGTAGCCGAATTGCCTTCGAGCTTCCAACTTGAACGGGCGGAATCAATGGTCATTGGTTGACCTGGATTGCCAGGAGGCTTTTCATTGGACTTTAGCCTCGAGAGGGCGTAGCCGAATTGCCTTTGAGCTTCCAACTTGAACGGGTGGAATCAACGGTATTTGGTTGACTTGGGTTGCTAGGAGCCTTTTCATCGGACTTTAGCCTCGAGACGGCGTAACCGAATTGCCTTCGAGCTTCCGATTTGAACGGGCAAAATTGAAGGTATTGGTTGACCTGAGTTGTCAGGAGCTTTTTTATCGGACTTTAACCTTAAAAAAGGCATAGCCGATGTTGCTTCGAGCTTTCGACTTGAACTGGCGGAATCGAAGGCTTAGTTTGACATGGGTTGCTAGGAGCCTTTTTATTAAACTTTAGCCTTGAAAGGGCGTAGTTGATTTTTGCTTCGAGCTTTCGACTTGAACTAGCAGAATCGAAGGCTTAGTTTGACCTGGGTTGACAGGAGCCTTTAGGTTCCTTTGACGGACGGAATTGAACTTCAAGTGACTTCAATTTCCAAAAAAAAATGATATTTTATTGATAACACAAATCTGCGATTATAATTTTCAAAATTCGCCTGATAGACATTATAATTATGCATCTATGTATTACGTTGACTTTCTTCCTCCACTGCTACTGTATTTCCTTCTCTCGACCTAGTTCCTTGTTAGCAAGGTAGCCATCTAATCGTTCTTCTTGAACCAAGTCTTTGATGTGGTCCTTCAGTCGCCAATAGGTTGAAGTTGGGTACCCGTGGCTGTGATGAAATTCGCAGCAGACTGTAGTGTCCTTGGTCTGCTCCGAATTTCGAGGAAGCGGTTGTGGCCATTTGCAGAATGGCTCATTCTGTATGTAGGTGAGTATATCTTCAATTGAGGTGTTCAGCTTGGTGAGCACCCTTCGCTCCCTCAGAGCTCTCCTTTTCCCTGCTAGAGGAGCTTCTGGTTCTTCATTTTGTCTCTTGGCCGATCCCTTCTGGTCGGATGAGGCATTGGCATGCTTCTTGTTGCGAGGTTCATTCTGGGCTTCCTTATTGTGTCGAGAGTCGCGGGACTCGCGCTGCCTTCTAGCACAATAATTGTCCTCCACCTCTATCTCTCGCTGTACGCATTTAAACATTGGCTCCAAGGAGCTGGGAGGATGCCGGATGAAGTCTGTGTAAACATAGAGCTCTGGCCAGATAACATTTTGGAACGCCAGCATGATAGCCTCCTTATTTTGAGATTGGGCAGTGAGCTAAGAGTGCTCATTGCGAAACCTCATTGTGAAGCTCCTCAGCAACTCGTTAGATCCCATTTTCAACTGGTATAGAGTATCCAGCTTCTTTTTCGGCTTCAAGTTCAGCCGGTAGTGGTCCATGAAGAGCTCCGCTAACTCTTCGAAAGTGGCCACCGCACCGGTGGCAGTGTGTGGTACCAATCGAGGGCAGGTCCCTCGAGACTTCCCACAAACATACGGCAAAGAACATGATTCTCATACTTGTATGGCATTAAGGCCTGCTATAGGTTAGAATGTGGAGAGCAAGGTCTCACTTGATGTAGTTGAACTTGGGCAGGCTCGTGCCAACCCACAGGGAAAGGGGTTGCGAGCACCTTGAGATACAGAGACTTCGTTGAGGCGATTAATAGTTGGCGATCTTGATGGTGGTGTCCCACGTCGGTGGTTTGCCTTCGTCAGTTGAGTAGCTCACGTGCATCTGATGTTCTAGCATGCAAGTGAATGGGGCATCCAGTGGACCCTATTGATTCAGGCAACCTTTCTCGACGGCAGCTCGGCACGCCATCGATGTCGAGACGATCCCACACCGTTTGTCTCGGTGCTTAAGTAGATACCAGATGTCTTTCGATGCGATCCTTCCTTGGTTCTTCGAGGTGATAACTCACAGCTTGGCGAGTCTACAATGGGTCTTCATTTGCAGCGGGAGAGTTATGGATCATAACCCCTGCTCTTTCAACCGCCTTCTTCAAGGAGTATCTCTCTTATTCGAGGGTTGCATTCTTCTTGATGAGACTTAGCAGTTGGAAGATGGCAGCCAAGATCTCATATATAGCCTGGGGCTCGCTCCCTTGAGTAGCATGTTCTTTGCTAGATCGACGCCTCGGGGACGACGGGTCCTGCCGATCGCCGCACCCTTCTGGATGGCTGCTTTGCGGCCCCTGCTACTCCTGAATATTTCTTCGGTTGGTTGCAACTGAGACTTCTTGTTCTTCTTTGATCAACATATCGTTTGTTCATTCAACATCGAGCGCGTTGATGACGGCGTGATGAAAGCATTGAGGTTGACTTGGTGGAAGACCTGTGGCTCGTCACCACAAGTTGATTAGGTGTCGGTAGAGGTGTGGGTAGAACCTCTAACGATATCCCACAGACGGCGCCGAAGATTATGAGGGAAATTTCTGTTCCATCTTAATCAAAGACTTCGCTCCACAATTCTTAATTGAATGGTATGGTTTGTAGAGAGAAAGATTAGAAAGTAGAGAAAAAGAGGTGACACGTGGAGTTGTTATCGAAGTTTGGTTTTACGACCTACGTCTCTGGGCGAGACGTGCCACCTAGTTTGCACTATAATCTATATGAATGGGGGTGAGCATTCTCTCGACAAGCGGAGAGAAGCTTCTTACAATGTGATTGCACGGAGCAAGTAGAAGATTACAAGAAGAAGAGCAGAGAGCTCTGGCCCTGGAATCCTTTCCTCCTTTTATCGAATAACCAACCTCATCTCCTGATGCCAAAGGGGTCATTTTATAGCTAAAGCATGTGCCCGATATGTCAGTGATGATGTGGCACTGGTTCTGGACCTCCTTGCTGGGCCCCTATATTGGGTCGTTGTTCGGGTCTAAGGGGGGACTTGATTTGCGGGCCCTATAGAGCAGGTATGGGCTTAGGTTGCCTACATGGGCCGTTGCACGGGCCCACATGGATCTGGTCTGATCCAGTACAATTTTTACACCCATACTTGGCTGCACAAGAGATGAAGCACTCAAAATGCTGGGGAGGATATTTGGAAGGCCGTTCAAAGGCTTACCCGTGGACTTGAGCTGATCTCCCATACCTAGGACGATGCCCCTCATTGAGGCTTTCTCCTCGACAGGAACCTCCATCTCTGTCTCTACGAGCGCCGCCAAGCTCGTAGCGCCGTAGGTCGTGCCTGGCCCATCCGACCCGATTGCCAGAACCGAAGGAGCTACCGATTCGACCGCGCCTGGCCCTTTTAAGCGAGGTCCTTCGAAATGAAGAACCGAAGCTGGGGAAATCTCCAACCTGGACCTTCCGAGCTCGCTCGCTCGGGCGGCGCTTGAGGAGTGCCACTCGGGTCACCTCGAGAACTGCCCGACTGCTCCTGCTGCAGACACGCCTTCTTGGAAAAGCAAGCTCGGTGGAGAGCCGCGCCAAACTTTTTGACAGAGAGCGGTACACTACCCTTGGGGCTGCTGTCGGCGCCCACCTCGAACGCAGACTTGGGCGTTACCCCCGAGTCTGAACTCTTCTCCCTGAGTCCCAGGGGTTTAATGGGAGAGGATTGTCGGGATCTCTTCCCTTCCCAAACACCATGAGGGCTACTCGATCGGAAGTGGCCGTCATCCAAGCGAGAGGAGGCTACTTCAGAAGAATCAACAGGAGGGCGACCCGATAGATCAGATTGGATGGGTCCTTCACTCAGACACATCAAGCTCTTGCCAGAGTCTGATCGAGTGGGATTGGGAGTCACGGGCTCTCCCCGCGAGTGGGACCCATAGGTTTCACTCTCGCGGCCACCGTCGCCATGACCCGAGGGATCGATTTGGGGATCTCCTTTGTCACCACCAACGCCACCATCATCGTCACCACCGTCATTGCCGCCTCCATCACTGCCGTCGTCGCAGCTTCCACTATCATCTCCACCACCACCGGATGTCCCTCCCCCTAGTCTACTCTCGCTGAGAATGCCTTGTGGTACTTCCCCAACCTGAGCTATGTAGACCTCTGCAGACCAGCTGGGGTCAGAGTCAAAGATGACCTCTCAACGAACTGACATACGCCTATAGAGAATTGTGATTTGGATATCGATACATCTCCTCCCCTCCAGCGCCTTATCCTCCTTGAGGGACCGACAGTGATGAGAGATGCCATCTGGCACGGTGCAGCTGAAGTCCGGCATTGAGAACCCGCTTCACCAATTACCGGCCAGATGCAGGGTAGCAATCATCCAGGTCAGGTTAGAGTCTGGAAGCTCGTCAAAGACTGAGGCTGCATCGCCACGACTGCTGAAGTACACCCGCGTGACTCCGTGGAGCTGAACCCTCTTCACAAGGAATTTGCTGAAAAACCAGTCAAGAGTGACCGCTACCCCCTGAGTGTTGAGAACTTTCCAGAAGAATCCACCAGGAGTTCCCACCCAACTGACGAGGGCAGAGGTGGAGGAAAGACAGAAATAACCCTAAGGAAGGTCTCAGCGGCAGGGACAGGTCGACGCCTATCGAATATGATGGTGTAACTAGGATCAACGGAGGTGCTAATATCAGTAGGACATCATTGAAGGAAAGGGAACTCTTCCCTCAGCACGAGGAGTTGCTCTTCCGGAGGAAGTGTCAAGAGGTTCACATGACGAGCCATTGCCACACAAAGGGGGTATTTGCAGAAGAGCAAGGAAAGAAGAAGAGGAGAAAGAGGCTGTGAAGGACAAGTGTCATATTCACGTACTGAAGAGGGTATTTGAAGGTTTGAACAACCATCAGCTTTTCATATACGATGAAGCTAGAGTGTCGAGATGATCTGAAGCGTCGAGGGGCAGAAGATCCTACGACCTGGAGGTCAACCGTCTCGAAGATCAAAATTTGTATTTAAGATGACGGGATCGCGACCCCCATCACAAAAATTGGAACAAGGCAATGATGAACTACCATTGCGTCTACAAGCCGCCAGTCCCGATCCTGGACATGTGGCAAAACCCTGGCAAAGGAGACTTTCGGCTCATAGTCTACAAACAAAGGACCAAAAGGGAGCTTTTATAGAAGGGGTTTTTCTGCTACACTTCTCGAAAATTGACACGTGTTTAACTAGACCGCCTGGCTTGGTCCAACACGGAGAGATGAAGTACCAGCCGAGGGCGGACCGAGTCCAGGTTGACTAGACCCGGCCCACAGGCTGCACCACCCACTAAAGGCTGAGCCTAGCTAAGAAGAAGATTAGAGGAGCCCGAGCTCTCTGACAAAGGCCATGTTGGGAACGAAGTTGGACAGGTCGCACACCTGGCCCGACTTCCCATGCGCACAAGTAGCCCGACTTGATCGATGCGGAAGAATCTCCATCAGGAGAGGAAAGATTGAAAGGTGGTGTAACTGCCGGGCTAGACAAACCCGAGGATATCTCACCCGTTAGGATAGTGGGTTACCCGCGATGAGGTGTAACGCCCACAATCTATGGGAGCATAGATGGAAAGGTTTGAACGGCATCTGATCGGAGGGGATCCGCCATAACCATCCCGAGATCATCAGAGGATAGATCACAGTGAGAGGAGGCTACTTCAGAAGAATCGACAGGAGGCCGACCCGATAGATCAGATCAGATGGGTCCTTCCCCCAGACACATCAAGCTCTCACTAGAGTGTGATCGCATGGGACTAGGAGCCATGGGCTCTCCCCCACAAGTGGGACCCATAGGTTTCACTCTTGCGGCCACCGTCGCCATGATCCAAGGGATCGATTTGGGGATCTCCTTCGTCACCACCAACGCCATCATCATCGTCGCCACCGTCATTACCGTCTCCATCGCTGCCGCCACCGCAACTCCCACTGCCATCTCCACCACCACCAGATGTCCCTCCCCCTAGGCTACTCTCACCGAGAATGCCTTATGATACTTCCCCGACCTGAGCTATGGAGACCTCTGCAGACCAGCTGGGGTCAGAGTCAAAGATGACCTCTCAACGAATTGACATACACCTATAGAGAATTGTGATTTGGGTATCGATACATCTCCTCCCCTCTAGCGCCTTATCGTCCTTGAGGGACCGACAGCGACGAGAGATGCCATTGTGGGTGCAAATTTTGACAAGAAGTCTGCAAACAGTGGGACCCACCGGCCCTGCCTGGTGGGCCCCCGGAAGACTACCACGGGACCCACCGGCCCTGCCTGGTGGGCCCACAAAGACTACCACGGGACCCACTAGCCCTGCCTGGTAGGCCCACGAAGACTACCACGGGACCCACCGGCCCTGCCTGGTGGGCCCACGAAGACTACCACGGGACCCACTGGCCCTGCCTGGTAGGCCCACGAAGACTACCACGGGACCCACCGGCCCTGCCTGGTGGGCCCACGAAGACTACCGCAGGACCCACCGGCCCTGCCTGTGGAATCCCCAGAAGACAGCAGTAGGACCCACCTGCCCTGTCTGGAGGAAGTTCCAGAAGAAGCCAGAAACCATCATTTACCCCCAGCATTTCTCTATAAATAGCAGACCCCTCGAATATAAATGATTCGATTTCTAGTTCTGAGATCTGATTTTCAGAAACCAGAGCTCTAGAATTTTCCAACTTCCCATCCTTCACCTCTCCTCGATCTTCTTCTTCTTATCTTCGAAGAAATCGGAGAGGCATCAGTGACACTCGGCCTGTCGAGGTCACTTTGAGAAAAGAGTTAGTGAATTCGAGTTGCTCCCTATAGCACAGAGACGTAGGCTTCGGCTGACCTCCGAGATCACATCTCGTGTCAAGTCTTTGATTGCATCTCTCTCTGGCTGTGTATTAAGAACGGCAACTCCAATCAATAGATCGAACAACGATCTTCGACTCGAACCTCAATTGACTGGTGCGGCGAAGTCTTCGAGTCAGCACGAAGATTTTCCCCCACAGTTTGGCACCGTCTGTGGGATCGAACGAGAAGCAAAGTTCGCCCTACAACAAGTCAGATCGGTTGAGCAGACAATCGATCAGACTTCCTAGCCCCTTCGGTTGAGCAGAAAACCATTAGGATACCGGTACTCTCGTTGCACCCTTCGCTCTCTACTAAATGGCGAGGACGAAGCATCAGGGTCAACCAGAAGGAAGTAACACTCGTCAATCTCATCCTGAGACTCGTTCAATGAGTCAAAGGCTCAATTTCGGGCAGCCCCTTGCTGTCCCCGATATGGGGGTTCACTCAGGAAGCGGGAGATCAGTCGATCGACCGATCGCCCCTCCTCCTCATCAATCAATTGGGCAGACTGCCCCTGCTCCTGCTGAGGACCCTCCATCGACCTATCAAATCTCGGCAGTCGACTTTCAACTGCTTCAATTGGCAAAGCAAAATGCCGCCCTCACTGCTGAGAGAGATGCTCTCAAGAAAGCAGCCTCTGAAGTCGGGATCGCCCTTCCCATTCCCTCAACCAACGAGAGGGTCGATCGGCCACGATAATCAATCTACTCCGTGCAACAGAAATCAATGGGCACTGCTGCCCCTGAGAGGATTCGTCGCAACCCCACTCCTTTTGTTGCCCCGTGGAAGCAGAGTGTTTGGGATCGCATCGACGATGAGTCCTCCCAATCCTCTTCTGGTCGTAACTGCACCAAGAGGACACCTTCAAAGCCCGATGTACCAAGGAGACACCAGATAAAAGGGGCTCCCTCGAAGAGTAGAGTTTCTCTGTCCATTCCGCTTCAACGTGGACTTGGATCGGACCTTCATCACCGACTCCAATCGGCAAACACTCAAATGCCTGAGCAAGACCTTGCGATCTTACCTCTTGACCTGCATCCAGGTCGAGGGCATGGTCATAGGGAGGGATACTCCTCCGCTGGACCTCTCCATCGGAGCCTGTTTGAGTCAACATTTCCAAGGGGATAGAGAACTCCCATTCTCCCCAAATTCAATTGCATCAAAGGAGATCCAACTCTCCACGTAATCGCCTTCAAGCAAGCCCTGACGCCGCATGAGGAAGAAAACAATGTACTCTGTCTCACCTTCGCAGGGAGCCTTGACAAGCCATCCCTCGATTGGTACCATAATCTCCGAGCTGGGTCCATCACCCAGTTCAGTGTTTTGGCCAATCACTTCGTGTAGCACTACCAGCTGAACTTAAAGCCGGAAAAGAAACTCGACTCCCTCTACCGGCTGAGGATGGGTGCTGATGAGAATCTTCGCAGCTTCACAAGGAGATTCCGCAACGAACACGCAGCCCTCTCGGGGAGGCATTTGGATGATGAAGCTATCATGTTGGCTTTCCATAATGCACTCTGCATCGACCTGCACATCTACAATGACTTCATTCGCAATCCTCCTCCTTCTTTGGGATCAATGTTCGATCAGATTCAGAGAGAAATCGAAGTTGAAGATGATCAAGTTGCCCGAAAAGGGCGAGAGACGAAGAGGCGACCCACAGAGAGGGAAGCTCCGAAGTATGCTGCCAAAGCTCACAACACTGAGGCGGCAGCCCCCCTGCCAACAAATGATCGAGGAACGATGGACGTCGATCCTCGACGAAAACCACTTTCACCGAGTGGAATTTATCGATCGAGCAGATCCTCGACTGCATCCAACACGAAGATTTCCTTCGAAGGCCCAATCCTCTTCAGCCTGACACTAAAGTCACGGCTGACAAAATGGTCTATTGCGACTTCCACCGAAGTCACGACCATTCCACCAATCGGTGCTATCGGCTGAGATTTCATCTCGAAGACCTACTGCGTGAAGGCCACCTTCAAGAGTTCGTCAAGGGCGGACAAGATCAACGCCGAACCTCTGCAAAGGGGAAAGAACCTTGCTGGGTCCATCAAATCTCCTCCAACCGATCACCTATCATCGTGAAGGCCAATGTCTTTGGCATTCACGGAATATTGCATAATCAAGCGCTGACCGGGAAGAAAGTAGATCGGCAAGTTCGACGCATCTACCACATTCGTTCTGCGCCGAACAAGGAGGATACCTGGATCGAGAAGCCTATCAAGGGTTTAGCTTGGCCCTCTATCATTTTCAATGATTCTGATCTTCAAAGAGTTCACACTCCACATCGAGACCCCCTGGTCTTGAAGCTCTTCATCGACGGAAGCACCGTCAATCGAATCCTCATCGACACCGGAAGTTCTATCGATATTATGTTCTCAGACTGCTTCAAACGTCTGGGACATAAATACTCGAGCCTTGATGTCGTCCCAATGGTGATCACAGGCTTCAACGGTGAACAAAGCATCACTATGGGTGAATCAAGATTCACTCTCGATCTCAGCCGAGAGACTCGAGTCTCGGTGAGATTTGCTATCGTCGAAGGAACGTCCAGCTACAACGCCATTCTTGGGCGACCATTTCTACATCAAATCAATGCCATCTCCTCCTCCTACCATCAACTCCTCAAATTCGCAACGGGAGAAGGCATTGTTTGTATACGAGGAGATCAACAAGTCGGGCGATCCTGCGAAGCAGCTGCGGCGAAGACAGATCGCAAGATAAATATTGCTCCTCCAAAGCGACCGCGAGATAAAGCCGGCTCTTCTTCCAAATAGCAATCAAAGAAGGTTCCGCTGACCGAGCCACCACCAATCGAGTGGGAGGCTTTACCTTCAATTGAAGAAATCATTCCAATCAATATCAGCAGTGGAGATCTCCCTCAAGAAATATTCATTGGTACCAGTCTCAGCGACGAAGAAGCGCGAGACATGATATCCTTCCTCCAGTCCAACATCGATATCTTCGCTTGGTGCTTTGAAGATATGCCTGGGATCAATCCAGATGACGCCTGCCACCAGCTCGCGATCAAAGAAGAAGTGAAGCCTTATAAGCAAAAGCCACGCACAATCTGACCAGAACTACAAGTTGCAGATCAAGAAGAGGTCAGTAAGCTACTCGCAACAGGCTTCATCCGAGAAGTAGAGTATCCTACTTGGATCTCCAATATAGTTGCTGTCCCAAAGAAGAATGGGAAGGTCAGAGTGTGTATCGACTTCACCAACCTCAACAAGGCTTGTCCCATGGATCCATTCCCCATGCCAAGGATAGATAGGCTTGTCGACGCCACTGCTGGCCACGAGCTATTGTCTTTCATGGATGGATACTCTGGGTACAATCAAATTCTACTTCACTCGGACGATCAAGAGAAGACATGCTTTGTGACTGACCGGGGGCTTTACTGCTACAACGTAATGCACTTCGGCCTCGAGAACGCGGGATCTACCTATCAAAGGTTAGTCACAAAGATGTTCGAAGATCAGATCGGGCGTAACGTTGAAGTCTACACCGACGACCTTCTCACCAAGAGCTTCTCCCGAAAAAGCCATCTATCTGATCTGGCAGAAACCTTTCAAGTCCTTCCAAAATATTGCATGAAGCTCAATCCAGCCAAATGCGCTTTTGGAGTTCAATCAGGCAAATTCCTGGGTCACCTTGTGACTAGGAGGGGCATCGAAGCCAATCCTGATCAAATTCGAGCAATCCTTGATATGCTGTCACCAACTAATCGAAAGAAAGTGCAACGCCTCACTGGAAGACTTGCTGCCCTTAATCGATTCATCTCGAAGTCTTCTGACAAGTGCAAACCACTCTTCGACAAGCTACGAAAGGCGGATACGTCTGGCTGGAGTCCAACCTGCGAACAAGCCTTTCAAGACGTCAAGAGATACCTCGTACGAGCTCCCATCCTAACAGCTCCACTTCCAAAAGAAGATCTCTGACTCTATCTCGCCGTTACCGATCAAGCAATCAGTGCGGTTCTAGTCAGCAAAATAGAAGACGTCGAGCATCCGGTCTACTACATCAGTCATACACTTCTCCCTGCTGAGACTTGCTATTCAAAGACAGAGAAGGTCATACTGGCCTTGCTCACTGTATCGCGTCGTCTCCAACCTTATTTTGTTTCCCATCAGATCACAGTCATCTCAGAACACCCACTCAAAGATATTATCGATAAGGCGGGTCGAGCGGGTCGAATGACCAAATGGGTAATCGAGATGAGTGCTCTGGGGATCCAATTCGAATCTCGCACCTCAATCAAGGGGCAAGCAATTGCTGATTTTCTAGCTGACTTTCTAGTTAAAGACCCCATAACTTGGGAGGAAGATGTCGACATGCGTCTTGAAGACGAAGACAAACTTTCATCCAATACAACTACAAAGATCGATCCAACTCTCAAAGCTCCGACTACAACACCAACTCCATGGAAGCTTTATACTGATGGAGCTTCAAGTGCGATCGGTTTGGGAATTGGGATAGTCTCAGTATCCCCCGAACTTGATCATCTTCAGAAGGCCACTCTCCTTGGATTCAATGCCACCAACAACGAAGCTGAATACAAAGCACTCATCTCCGGGCTCGAGATTGCTAAATCCCTGGGGGTGGATCAACTCATCGTCTACAGCGACTCTCAGCTGATTGTGAGGCAGATCAACGGAGAATATACGGTGAGAGAAGAAAGAATGCAAAACTATTTGGCTCTAGTGCGACATCTTCAACAATGTTTTGCTAACATTGAGTTCATTCAAATTCCAAGAGCAGAAAATCGAGAAGCAGATGCTCTAGCCAACGCTGCCTCGGTTCTTGGAGATTCACTCGGAGGAAGACAAATACAAATCGATTATCAAGAATCACCAAAGACCACCCCCGAGCAACAGATCTTCATCACTACAGAAAGATCTGGGGGTGGAGAACAATTGGCCTCGAACCTTACCACCATAAATGAGCTCGATGATTGGAGACAGCCAATCTTCGACTTCTTCAAACGAGGCAAGGTGTCTGAAGATCCAAATCAAGCCCGAAGACTACAAAGAAAGCTTCCATGTTATAACCTTCAAGGTGAAGACCTATATTTCAAGTCTCACAATGGGATGATGCTCAAATGTATTGGCCCTGAGCAAACAAAGACAATTCTGGTTGACATCCACTCTGGAGACTGCGGGAACCATTCGGGAGGAAGATCTCTCGAGGCCAAGACAAAGTTGCAAGGTTATTACTGGCCAACAATGTCAAGGGATGCTCACCAAGTGGTTCAAAGATGCGAGCCTTGCCAAAGACATGCTCGGGCTATCCATCTCCCAGTAGATGAGCTCCATCAATTGACAAGCCCATAGCCTTTCCATCAATGGGGGTTGGACTTACTAGGCCCCTTCCTACCAACTCCAAGTAAGAAGAAGTATCTGCTGCTGGCTACAGATTACTTCACCAAGTGGGTTAAAGCAATGCCATTTTTTTGAGAAACTGACGATAAAGTCATCAAATTCATCAGGCACAATATCTTCTCGAGGTTTGGCACACCACAAGTCCTAGTTGCTGACAATGAAGCCCAATTCGACTCCGACAGGTTCCGGGACTTCTGCCTGAACAACGAAATCAAGTTTTTCTACTCAACTCCAAGATACCCTCAGTGCAATGGTCAAGCTAAAGCCTTAAACAGAGCTATTCTGGGTATACTCAAGAAGAAACTTGATAACAAGAAAGGATTGTGGGAGCAAGTCCTACCAGAAGTTCTATGGGGCTATCGAACAACTCCAAGAAGATCAACTGGGTTCTCACCCTTCCGTCTGACATACGGGTCAGAAGCAGTACTCCCAACAGAGAACATATCGAATACTTTGAAGACCAGAGCAATCGAAGAAGGAATCAACGAAGAGCTTCGAGTTAATGATCTAGATTTCTCTGAAGAACTACGAGATCAAGCATCCCTTCATGTCACCAAGTATCAACAGAAGATCAAACAAGCCTACGATCAAAATGTCTACAAACGACAGTTCCCAATTGGCAGCCTGGTCCTGAGAACAGTCTTCTACAACACGAAGGAGTACAGCAGTAGAAAACTAGCTCCCAACTGGGAAGGACCCTACATCGTCGAATCAGTAGGAGACAAAGGGTCTTACCGGCTGATTTCACCAGAAGGAGACAGACTACCACGAGCTTGGAATGCTAGTCATCTCAAAATGTACTATCCATGATATAAATTCCATGATGAATAAAGATCTCTTTCGAATGTTCAAATGATCGCTTCTCAATTCAAATTCTGGAGCAGTTTTCAAGTTATCTACATTCAAGAATTCAAAATTATCTGCATTCAAATTATTAGGTCGTTTAACAAGTTTGGGTACTTGAGTTGCGACTCGACCCCTTACAGGCAAATGTTAAACGGTTTCAGGTTGTGCTATAATACAACCTTCAAGTTACTACGTCTATTTAACAGGTTTGGGAGTTTGTGTTGCGACACTACCCCTTACTTACAAATATTAAATGACCTTCAATTTCAATTTCAATATCGTCTAGCAGGTTTGGGTGCTTGAGTTACAACTCAACCCCTCACATACAAATGTTAATGATTTAAAGTTGTGCTACAACACAACCTTCAATTTTCAAGGTACTTAACAAGTTTGGGTGATCGAGTTGCGACTCGACCCCTTACATTCAAGTATATGAATATTCAATCATTCTAATACCATCCAGAACACAACATTCAAAGAATTCAATACCAGAGACATGCAGTTCTAAACACCAAAAAGATATCTTTATTATCAAAAAGTTGCCAAGTACAGGAGTGGGTTTCTATATGAAAAGAGTTTACAAGTACAACAACAAGAGAAAGATATAATGCATCAGGGCTTCGCCACACTAGGTGCTCATGACCTCTCTCATTCGGATCCACCACGAGCCTTACTCGCTACAGACGCCTTCGAAGATTGGACAACACTGGCATGAACCCTGAGTGCCTCCACTGCCTTCTCTGCTGTCGCCCTGAAGCTCTCGCATTCTGCGCTCGTGTGCTCCAACTCCTTCTTGAAGGATTCTTCTTTGGCAGCAAGAGCAGCCTCCTTAGCAGCAAGAGTAGCGTCCCTGGCAGCCAGTTGGATCTTCAGCTCCTGTAGCTCCACCGATCGGTCGTGAACCTGAGTCTCGATCCTGAAGAACCGGTTCTTCAATTCTTCAAGCTTGTGACCCCGAGCTACGTAACCATCGTGCCAGCCCTTGCTTTCGAGCTTCTCCTTGCGAAGAGCCTCGATCTTGGCCTTCAGGGCCTCCTTCTTGGAATTCAAAACTTCCCTAAGTTTTGCCTTCTCTTCACTAGCAGCCTCTAATTCAGCAGTTAAGCGAGATACCTCAGACGAGGCTCCCCGCTCTCCGGCCTTCTTGAAGAGCTTGCTAGCGAACTTCAGGACTGCTGAGTTCTGCAAGTAAAAAAGAGTTAGAAACATTTCTGAAGATACAATTCAAGAATCAAGTCAAGCTGATGCACTTACCACTACTTCAAGCCTGTCGTAGGCTTCTTCCAGAGTAGCATCCGGAAGGTTGCAGAGCTTCCGAATCATACTCGTTGGGTGGTTGATATCAACCTCACCCAAGTTTCTCAACTTCTGAGCCGTGCCAGCAGGAGTATCTGCAATCAAGACAGAAGTTCAAAGTGTTAGAATATTTTCAAACTTCAAAGACAATGCAATCGAGAGAAGAAGTGAGCAAGGGAACACCTGTGGAATCGACTTGATGAGCTTTTCCCTTCCCACGGTCGGAGCTCTTACCCTTGGGGGCCGATTTCTCCTTGGTGGGGGTTATCTCTGGAGGAGGTTTGGGAGTCCCAGCCTCGACGCGGCTCCCTCCCTCTATTTGTGCGGGGGAAGGGATACCCCGAAGTGGAGTGATCTCCCCTTCTTCCTACTGCCCGCCAGGCTGCTCGAGGCTAGCCATAATGGCAGCCATCTCCTCAGCTACCTGAGCAGCCGAAGAGCGCGACAAGGGCTGAGGCTGTTCAACCTCCAAGCCCCCGCTTGTCGTAGCCCCTTCAAGGCGAAGGGGGCTAGGAGGTAGTTGGTCAAGGGGTGTAGGGTTGCTTGCAACCCCATCTCTCCCTGAGAATCTGATCCTGATTCGCACTGGGCGCTTCAGCTCCTCGAATCGATACGTGGGCTGCACCTTTGACCCATCGCCCACTGCGTCCATCACGTCCTCCATACGACGGGCCCTGGCCTCGTCTATGGGGATGGGTTGTGAATCCTCTTCATCACTACCAGTGGGGGTGGGAGGAATTTCTTTCTCACCACCCCTTTTCCTTCGTCACCACCAGTGGGGGTGGGAGGAACTTCTTCCTCACCACCCCCTCTTTCTTCTTCCCCCCCGGTAGGGGTGGGAGGAATCTCGTCACCCCCTTCGTTCCCTCCGTCATCATCATCGTCGTTATCATCATGCCCGTCGTCGTCGTTGTCTTCATTTCCATCTTCATCTCCACCTTCTTCCCCACCATCTCCTTGTTCTTCTTCTTCTTCTCCCTCCTCTTCATCTTCTCCCTCTTCTTCTTTCTTCTCCTCCACAATTACCCTTCTCTTCTTCACCTGGCCCTTGCGGGTGATCACCAGCTTCTCTTCAGTGGATAGGCGGCGTCTTGCTCCGTACGCCTTCTTCTCTGCCCGGATTCTTCTAACAATCTTGCCCAATTAAGGATCCTCCTCATAATCGGAGTACAAGACTTTGTTATTCTCGTATCGAACCCGCAGTCGGTGTAGGAGGTTGGCATGGCCATGACGAACGGGGCAGTTCGAAAACTGCTTCCACGAACGTGTGCCGCACGTCAGCTCGAGGAAAAGATTATCGAGGGATCCTACCCGCTCCGAAGACCAAGCAAGAGCACCTCCCACACAGTAGATGTCGATCTCTTTGTGCACTTGATTCTGGGGGGTCTCGGGCAATGATAGAGACGTCCATGCACCCAAAACCGAGAGCGGCCAATCGGTGTAGAGCTTATCGGAGGCGACGATGTCGATGATCGGGCGCAATGCAGATACGCCTGTCAAGTTGAAAAACGGGCTGTCCTTCCTCGACGCCAACTTGTAGTGATAAAAGAAGTATCCCAACTCGATCCTCGCTTCCTCGCCCTCGGGGATGCTGGAGTAGCAAGCCTTCAGATCCTCCTGGAAGTCGGATTCTACGCGATAGAAAGCGTAGATAATCCTCCAAGCGTTCCCAGAGATCTGCCCGGGACAGAGGCCTGAGGTATTCAGCAACCTCGCGGCAAAGGGTAGCAGTGGGAGGCGCAGTCCATAGTTGAGCTGGCCTATGGTGACAATGGTCCCCATTACTTGCTCCTTGCTGGCATAGTTTGTGAAGATCGTCCGCTTGTCAATACCGAAGGCAGACTGAACTCCCGGGAGCGACGGTCAAACCTTCCCTTCTATGAAACAAGCCAGCAGCTTCTGCCACTTAGCCCTCTTCACATCGGTGAATTTGCCACCGGTGTTGTACACATATGTAGGTTTCTCCGTCAGCGACATCAAAGGCGCCAGAATAAAATTCGCCTTGGGGATGTGCTCTGGCCTTGATGGTGCAGAGGCAAACCCCACTCCTTGGTGCCTCTTGCCAAGGATGCCAAGTTCAGCCTTGCCCTTGCCCCGGCCTTTCTGCTGCACGGGAGACACTTCAGCCCTCTCCTTCCCCTTCCTCTTCGAGGGCACGATGTTGATCTTTTTCGAACTACCAGAAGAGGCCATTTCGACCGGTCAGAAGAATGTAAAGAACAGAGAATCGAGAGCAAAGAATTCTGGACTTCGAAAAATTCTGGAAGCGTGAGGCAAAAATGAAACCCGGAGAGGTTTATATACACGGAAGAAATTGGCACGCAAATCGAGAGAACATGTGTCATCACTATATCAAATCCCGTGTTTTTGCAGGGACACGTGGCGTCAATCCGTAGCAAGCGCAAAACCAGGCGAACCGTCGGACCAGACGAAGCGTCGAACCAGTTGAACCGCCGGTCCAACCAAACCGTTGGTTCAAAAGACTCCCCGATCCAGATGGACCGAAGATTCAAGTAGAAAAATCAAACTCCATCGCCGCTCGAAGACTTTACCCGATCGATAGGCAGGCGATCGGGTAATTTACCAAAAGATCTTGCATAAAATCTAGCTCTTCTGCCACTTCAACTCAACAGGTTCAAAATTTAAAATCTCGACCGGTTGAATTTAACCGATCGGTCAAACTTGACCGACCGGTCAAATTCAACCGATCGATCGATTTTTTACTGGATCGGGCAAAAAACTTGGCCTTTTGCTCGATCCCGGTAACCTCGACCGGTTGAATTTAACCGATCGATCAAAATCAACCGATCGGTCGATTTTCTACTGGATCGGGCAAAAAACTTGGCCTTTTGCCCGATCCCGCCAACCTCGACCAGTTGAATTTAACCGATCGGTCAGACTTGACCGATCGGTCAAAATCAACCGATCGATCAATTTTCTACTGGATCGAGCAAAAAACTTGGCCTTTTGCCCGATCCCGCCAACCTCGATCGGTTGAATTTAACTGATCGGTCAGATTTGACCGATCGGTCAAAATCAACCAATCGATCGATTTTCTATTGGATCGGGCAAAAAACTTGGCCTTTTGCCCGATCCCGCCAACCTCGACCGGTTGAATTTAACCGATCGGTCAGACTTGATCGATCGGTCAAAATCAACCGATCAGTCGATTTTCTACTGGATCGGGCAAAAAACTTGGACTTTTGCCCGATCCCGCCAACCTCGACTGGTTGAATTAAACCGATCGGTCAGATTTGACCAATCGATCAAAATCAACCGATCGATCGATTTTCTACTAGATCGGGCAAAAAACTTGGCCTTTTAATCGATCCCGCCAACCTCGACCGGTTGAATTTAACCGATCGGTCAAACTTGACCGATCGGTCAAAATTCAACCGATCGGTCGATTTTCTACTGGATCGGGCAAAAAACTTGGCCCTTTGCCCGATCCCGTCAACCTTGACCGGTTGAAATTAACAGATCGGTCAGACTTGACCGATCGGTCAAAATTGACCGATCGGTCGATTTTGATCGATCAGTCAGAAAATTGACCGATCAGCCTTATTTCGACGCTAACACTCGACAAAGCTCCTTTTGCACTTATGACAAGGAGTCGTTAGCTTTGCACCAAGAATCCAAGCCATCTAATGTGGCCTCTTAGCTAACTTGGAGGGGGTAACTATGGGTGCAAATTTTGGCAAGAAGTTTGCAAACAGCGGGACCCACCGGCCCTGCCTGGTGGCCCCCCAGAAGACTACCACGGGACCCACCGGCCCTGCCTGGTGGGCCCACGAAGACTACCACGGGACCCATTGGGCCTGCCTGGTAGGCCCACGAAGACTACCACGGGACCCACCGGCCATGCCTGGTGGGCCCACGAAGACTACCACGGGACCCACTGGCCCTGCCTGGTAGGCCCACGAAGACTACCACGGGACCCACCGGCCCTGCCTGGTGGGCCCACGAAGACTACCGCAGGACCCACCGGCCCTGCGTGTGGAATCCCCAGAAGACAGCAGTAGGACCCACCAGCCCTGTCTGGAGGAACTTCCAGAAGAAGCCAGAAACCGCCATTTACCCCCAGCATTTCTCTATAAATAGCAGACCCCTCGAATATAAATGATCCGATTTCTAGTTCTGAGATCTGATTTTCAGAAACCAGAGCTCTGGAATTTTCTAACTTCCCATCTTTCACCTCTCCTCGATCTTCTTCTTCTTATCTTCAAAGAGATCGGAGAGGCATCAGTGACACTCGGCCTGTCGAGGTCACTTCGAGAAAAGAGTTAGTGAATTCGGGTTGCTCCCTATAGCACGGAGACGTAGGCTTCGGCTGAACTCCGAGATCACATCTCGTGTCAGCACTTTGATTGCATCTCTCTCTGGCTGTGTATTGAGAATGGCAACTCCAATCAACAGATCGAACAACGATCTTCGACTCGAACCTCAATTGACTGGTGCGGCGAAGTCTTCGGGTCGGCACGAAGATTTTCCCCCACAGCCATTAGGAACGGTGCAACTGAAGTCCGACACTGAGAACCCGCTTTACGAATTACCGACCAGATGCAGGGTAGCAATCGTCCAGGTCAGGTCAGAGTCTGGAAGCCCGTCAAAGACCGAGGCTGCATTGCCACAACTACTGAAGTACACCCGTGTGACTCCGTGGAGCTGAACCCTCTTCACAAGGAATTTGCTAACAAACCAATCAAGAGTGACTGCTACCCTCTGAGCGTGGAGAGCATCCCAGAAGAAATCCACCAGGAGTTCCCACCCAACTGACGAGGGCAGAGGTAGAGGAAAGACAGAAGTAACCCTAAGGAAGGTCTCAGCGGCAGGGACAAGTCGACGCCTACTGAATATGATGGTGTAACTAGGATCAGCGGAGGTGGTAATGTCAGTAAGACATGCGTCGCATCGTTGAAGGAAACGAAACTCTTCCCTCAGCACGAGGAGCTGCTCCTCCGGAGGAAGTGTTGAGAGGTCCACACGACGAGCCATTGCCACACAAAGGGGGTGTTTGCAGAAGAGCAAGGAAAGAAGAAGAAGATAAAGAGGCTATGAAGGACATGCGTCATATTCGCATACTGAAGAGGGTATTTGAAGGTTTGAACAGCCATCAGCTTTCCATATATGATGAAGCCAGAGTGTCGATATGATCTGAAGCGTTGAGGGGAAGAATATCCTATGGCCTGGAGGCAACCGTCTCGACGACCGATCTCCATATTTAAGATGACGGGATCGTGACCCCCATCACAGAAATTGGAATAAGGAAATGATGATCTCCTATTGCATCTACAAGCCGCTAGTCTTGATCCTGGACATGTGGCAAAGGAGACTTTCAGCTCGTAGTCTACAGACCAAGGACCGAAAGGGGGATTTTATAGAAGGGGTTTTTCTGCCACACTTCTCGAATATTGACACGTGTTTAACTAGACCGCCCGGCTTGGTCCAACATGGAGAGACGAAGTAGCAGCCGAGGGCGGACCGAGTCCAGGTCGACCAGACCTGGCCCACAGGCTGCACCACCCGCTAAAGGCTAAGCCTAAGAAGAAGATTGGAGGAGCTCGAGCTCTCTGACAAAGGCCATGTTGGGAACGAAGTTGGATAGGTCGCACACCTGGCCCGACTACCCATGCGCACGAGTAGCCCGACTTGATCGATGCGGAAGAACCGCCATCAGGCGAGGAAAGATTGGAAGGTGTTGTAACTGCCGGGCTGAACAATCTCGATGATATCTCAACCATTAGGATCATGGGTTACCCGCGATGAGGTGTAACGCACATAATTCGTGGGAGCATAGAAGGAAAGGTTTGAACGACGTCCGATCGGAAGGGATCCGCCATAACCATCCTGAGATCATCAGAGGATACACTACAAAAAAAACAGTTATTACCGACGGACAATATCCGTCGGTAATATTAGTTTTCCGTCGGTAATACTTTATAGCGACGGAAGATATCTCCATCGCTAGTCTGTCGGGAAAAACGGTGTCGGGAAAAAGATGTGACGGACTAAATATTTCCGTCGGTAATAATAATTAATACCGACGGTAATATTAGAGCCGTCGATAATATTTAAACAATTAATAATAAATATAATATATTATTACCGACGGAAACAATTACCATCGGCAATATATAAGATGTTTACCGACCGTTATGACATTTACCGTCGGTAATTATATATATATTACCGACGGACCTATTCCTTACTGTCGGTAATTATATATATATTACCGAGGGATATATATTAATCGTCAGAATTTTATTAATAATTTAAAAAAAATAAAAGATTATTACCGACGAAATATTTAATTATCGTCGGTAAAAAGTATGTTTTTTTTTTAATAAAATTACCTAAATAATGTTATTTAATTCCTGTGATTTACAACAATACCACAATATATTACCACAATTTATCAATTATTACCAAAATTTATAAAATATTACTGCAAATTATCAAATATTACCTAAATTTATAAAATATTACAGCAAATTATCAAATATTACCACAATACCCGACAATTATAGACAAGAACAAAAAAAAACCACATATTACAAAATAATTTTTACACAATCCAAAACTGAGATATGATGCATGCCCTATCTCAACCACCCCATGCGGCCGCCACCAACGCTGGTGCTATCATCCCCTGACGCCGCCCGGCTCCTGCAATTAACATATATTTGTTAAAAAAATGGTTTATATCTATAACTGAGTCTAAGCGTTAAAAATTCATAACTTAGCGTGTTTCGGATTTGAAATAGGTTTGGATTCGATCGGATCGGCATCCGATCGAAGTTGAGAGCGAGTTCTAATTGGATATTTTAACAATTTATGCTCCGATTGAAATAGGTTCGGATTTGAAATAGGTTGGATTCGATCGGATCGTCATCGGATCGGCATTCGATAATTAGAACTTGGAATTATTTTGTATTTCGGACTTGCGAGCGAGTTCTAATTGGATATTTGAACAATTTACGCTCCGATTGACCGATTTAGAGTCTAAGTGTTGGAAAATCATAAGTTAGCGTGTTTCGGATATGAAATAGGTTTGGATTCGATCGAATCGTCATCAGATCGGCATCCGATAATTCGAACTTGGAATTATTCCGTATTTCGGACTTGCGAGCGAGTTCTAATTGGATATTTGAACAATTTATGCTCCGATTCACCGATTTAGAGTCTAAGTGTTGGAAAATCATAAGTTAGCATGTTTCGGATTTGAAATAGGTTTGGATTCGATCGGATCATCATCGAATCAGCATCTGATAATTCGTACTTAGAATTATTTCGTATTTCGGACTTGCGAGCGAGTTCTAAATGGATATTTGAACAATTTACGCTCTGATTGACCAATTTAGAATCTAAGTGTTGGAAAATCATAAGTTAGCGTGTTTCGGATTTGAAATAGGTTTGGATTCGATCGGATCGTCATCGGATCGGCATCCGATAATTCATACTTGGAATTATTCCGTATTTCGGACTTGCGAGCGAGTTCTAAATAGATATTTGAACAATTTACGCTCCGATTGACCGATTTAGAATCTAAGTGTTGGAAAATCATAAGTTAGCGTGTTTCGGATTTGAAATAGGTTTGCATTCGATCGGATCGTCATCGGATCGGCATCCGATAATTCATACTTGTAATTATTCCGTATTTTGGACTTGTGAGCGAGTTCTAATTGGATATTTGAATAGTTTAGGCTCTGATTCACCGATTTAGAGTCTAAGTATTGGAAAATCATAAGTTAGCGGGCTTCGGATATAAAATAGATTTGGATTCGATCGGATCGTCATCGGATCGGCATCCGATAATTCAAACTTGGAATTATTCTGTATTTCGGACATGCGAGCGAGTTCTAATTGGATATTTGAACAATTGACGCTCCGATTCACCGATTTAGAGTCTAAGTGTTGGAAAATCATAAGTTAGCGTGTTTCGGATTTGAAATAGGTTTGGATTCGATCGGATCGTTATCGGATCGGCATTCGACAATTAGAACTTGGAATTATTCCATATTTCGGACTTGCGATCGAGTTCTAATTGGATATTTGAACAATTTACGCTCCGATTCACCGATTTAGAGTCTAAGTGTTGGAAAATCATAAGTTAGCATGATTCGGATATGAAATAGGTTTGGATTCGATCGGATCGGCATCCGATAATTCGAACTTGTAATTATTCTGTATTTCGGACTTGCGATCGAGTTCTAATTGGATATTTGAATAATTTACACTCCGATTCACCGATTTAGAGTCTAAGTGTTGGAAAATCATAAGTTAGCGTGTTTCGGATTTGAAATAGGTTTGGATTCGATCAGATCGTCATCGGATCGGCAACCGATAATTAGAACTTGGAATTATTCCGTATTTTGGACTTACGAGCGAGTTCTAATTGGATATTTGAACAATTTACGCTCTGATTCACCGATTTAGAGTCTAAGTGTTGGAAAATCATAAGTTAGCGTGTTTCAGATTTGAAATAGGTTTGGATTCGACCGGATCGTCATCGGATCGGCATCCAATAATTCATACTTGGAATTATTTCGTATTTCGGACTTGCGAGCGAGTTCTAAATGGATATTTGAACAATTTACGCTCCGATTGACCGATTTAGAATCTAAGTGTTGGAAAATCATAAGTTAGCGTGTTTCGGATTTGAAATAGGTTTGGATTCGATCGGATCGTCATCGGATCGGCATCCGATAATTCATACTTTGAATTATTCTGTATTTCGGACTTACGAGCGAGTTCTAAATGGATATTTGAACAATTCACGCTCCGATTCACCGATTTAGAATCTAAGTGTTGGAAAATCATAAGTTAGCATGTTTCGGATTTGAAATAGGTTTGGATTCGATCAGATCGTCATTGGATCAGCATCCGATAATTCGAACTTGGAATTATTCCGTATTTCAGACTTACGAGCGAGTTCTAATTGGATATTTGAAAAATTTACGCTCCGAATCACCGATTTAGAGTCTAAGTGTTGGAAAATCATAAGTTAGCGTGTTTCGGATTTGAAATAGGTTTGGATTCGATCGGATCGTCATCGGATCGGCATCTGATAATTCGTACTTGGAATTATTCCGTATTTCGAACTTGCGAGCAAGTTCTAAATGGATATTTGAACAATTTACGCTCCGATTGACCGATTTAGAATTAAGTGTTGGAAAATCATAAGTTAGCGTGTTTCGGATTTGAAATAGATTTGGATTCGATCGGATCGTCATCGGATCGGCATCCGATAATTTGTACTTAGAATTATTCCGTATTTCGGAATTGTGAGCGAGTTCTAAATGGATATTTGAATAATTTACGCTCCAATTGACCGATTTAGAATCTAAGTGTTGGAAAATCATAAGTTACCGTGCTTTGGATTTGAAATAGGTTTGGATTCGATCGGATCGGCATCGGATCGACATCCGATAATTCGTAGTTGCAATTATTTCATATTTCGGACTTGCGAGCGAGCTCTAATTGGATATTTGAACAATTTACGCTCCGATTCACCAATTTAGAGTCTAAGTGTTGGAAAATCATAAGTTAAGATGTTTCGGATATGAAATAGGTTTGGATTCGATCGGATCGTCATCGGATCGGCAACCGATAATTCGAACTTGGAATTATTCCATATTTCGAACTTGCGAGTGAGTTCTAATTGGATATTTCAACAATTTACGCTCCGATTCACCGATTTAGAGTCTAAGTGTTGGAAAATCATAAGTTAGCGTGTTTCGGATTTGAAATAGGTTTGGATTCGATCGGATCGTCATCGGATCGCATTCGATAATTAGAACTTGGAATTATTCCGTATTTCGGACTTGCGACCGAGTTCTAATTGGATATTTGAACAATTTATGCTCCGATTCACCGATTTAGAGTCTAAGTATTGGATAATCATAAGTTAGCGTGTTTCGGATATGAAATAGGTTTGGATTCGATCGGATCGTCATCGGATCGGCATCCGATAATTCGAACTTGGAATTATTCCGTATTTCGGACTTGTGACCGAGTTCTAATTGGATATTTAAACAATTTACGCTCCGATTCACCGATTTAGAGTCTAAGTGTTGGAAAATCATAAGTTAGCGTATTTCGGATTTGAAATAGGTTTGGATTCGATCGGATCGTCATCGGATCGGCATCCGATAATTAGAACTTGGAATTATTCTGTATTTTGGACTTGCGAGCGTGTTCTAAATGGATATTTGAACAATTTACGCTCCGATTGACCGATTTAGAGTCTAAGTGTTGGAAAATCATAAATTAGCGTGTTTCGGATATGAAATAGATTTGGATTCGATCGGATCGTCATCCGATAATTCAAACTTGGAATTATTCCGTATTTCGGACTTGCAAGCGAGTTCTAATTGGATATTTGAACAATTTACGCTCCGATTCACCGATTTAGAGTCTAAGTGTTGGAAAATCATAAGTTAACATGTTTCGGATTTGAAATAGGTTTGGATTCGATCGGATCGTCATCGAATCGGCATCCGATAATTCATACTTGGAATTATTCTGTATTTTGAACTTGCAAGCAAGTTCTAAATGGATATTTGAACAATTTATGCTTCGATTGACCGATTTAGAATCTAAGTGTTGGAAAATCATAAGTTAGCGTGTTTCGGATTTGAAATAGGTTTGGATTCGATCGGATCATTATCGGATCGGCATCCGATAATTCGTACTTAAAATTATTTTGTCTTTCGGACTTGCGAGCGAGTTCTAAATGGATATTTGAACAATTTACGCTTCGATTGACCGATTTAGAATCTAAGTGTTGGAAAATCATAAGTTAGTGTGCTTCGGATTTGAAATAGGTTTGGATTCGATCGGATCGTCATCGGATCGGCATCCGATAATTCGTACTTGCAATTATTCCATATTTCGGACTTGCGAGCGAGTTCTAATTGGATATTTGAATAATTTACGCTCTGATTCACCGATTTAGAGTCTAAGTGTTGGAAAATCATAAGTTAGCGTGTTTCGGATATGAAATAGGTTTGGATTCGATCGGATCGGTATCTGATAATTCGATAATTTGATCGGATCATCAATATAAATTTTTAGTATAACATTAAAACAAGTACAAATCAATAAAATTATAATTATACCTGAAAGGGAGGGGTGGCCCAGTTAGCGACCAAAAAATGTAGAACGTATAGCGGTGGCACGTCTCTCGTCCCGGCCGCAGCCTGTAACTCCTCAGCCGGCTGGCCGACCATGTAACCGTAGAGCTGGTAGAGCTCGTGATGGTAATCCCTATACCGCTCATCCATCATCTTCCACAAGTCCTCCCGATGGGTGTCGGTTTCCATGTTCTCCCATTTAAATTTCTCCTGTAAAATCAATTTAGAAACAAGTCATTTTATCAAATCAAATTATAAAGAAGTACGATATTATTCTAAAATGCTTTAATGAAACTAATATACCAAAAACACCTGATACATCCTCTCCTTATAGGATGCATCAATGTTATTCCACCCCCTTAACCCCATAATCGGGGCATTTCTCTCCTCCCGTACTATAATACCGACCCACATGGCGGCGTCCGAAGCGTGCTCGCCCACAAAGGTCCTGCCGCTCCACTATAGGGAAAGCGGCTCGCGTAAGGTCGACAAGCGCCGGGCCGTCGTCACGCCCCGGTCACCTGCATGACTGGTGATCCTCGACCCTGCAAATAAAATATACATCAGTACTGAACAAGTATTTACAACATATATAAAACTTTAGATCTAAACATTACCTATGGGCGTAGACGCTGTAGCCGAGTGCTGAGCACTGCTTGAAGCTCCGGAGGTTGCGACCACATCAGGAGCTGGTGTGGAGAGAGGAACAGCACTGCCAAATCCGGACGGCTCGGCCTCGGACCCTGGGGTGGCAGCCGGAGCGCTCCGAGCTACCCCACCCCTGTCTCTACGAACCCTCGATCGTGATGCCATCTGAAACAATTTAATTTACATATAAAACAGTAAGATTTACATATGAAACAGTTTGATTTATATATGAAACAGTATGATTTATGAAACAATATGAAACAGTTTGATTTACATATGAAACGGTATGATTTACATATGAAACAGTTTGATTTACATATGAAACAGTATAAAATATTATGATATACATATGAAACAATATGATTTATATATGAAACAATTTGATTTAAATATGAAACAATTTGATTTACATACGGTCTAGTCATTTTCTGTCTCATCTCTGTCACTCTCATCGCATCCCTCTTTTATCATTTGATCTGCATTCGCTGTCCAGTTTATATTGTTGACCTCTTTATTTTCGTCGTGCACTGCATCGACAATGATTATCTCATCATTCTGGTATGCATCCAAATCATCATCGACGACCCCCACATCCTTGTCTCCTATGTCATAAAAATCTCTGGGTGGTGACCTGACTATAATTTGCCAACCTGTAGAGGTATTATCCGGTGCATAAAATGTCTGTTCCGCTTGAGAGGCAAGAATGAATGGATCTTGATATTGGGTATTCAATCTCTTGCCAGTGTTGATGCTAATAAAACCGTATTTGTCGACATTATAACCAGTCCCACGATTATTAACATCATACCAATCGTATTTGAATAATACGATCTGATTTTGGTTAAGGAATTTAATCTCGAGAATCTCGTTGAGGACGCCGTAGAAGTTGATATTTTCTAATTCTTCTTGCTCACCGTTGACGACAACCCCACTATTTTGGATTCTTCGTGATTTTTCACTATCTTTCGTTCGAAATCTATAACCGTTCATGATATAACCATCGTACGATATTGTATTTTGCAAAGGACTACAAGATAAGCGCCAGAGATCCTTATTCATCAGCGGATCATGGTTGTCGTGCAGCTCTTGTGCCTATAATAACCACATGACATTCATGATATGAACACATAATTATTGTTCGGTAATGGATGTCAATAAACTTCAGTAATGATATGAATACTTACGTGTTTCTCGAACCACGATGGGAATTCACGATCATGAATTTGTGGAGCATTTCGAGTACCCTGATTATTAATGATGGCTTTATACTTCCTGTTTTACAGGTTTGAATTAGATTATAATTAGCACATTACTTAATGAATGGACTGAAAGAATGAGTAAATGATCGTAAAATACTTACTCAATGAATGGCCACACTTTATCACATTGGCGCAACACATACATATGTGCTAGTTGAATCTCATCTACAGACAATCGATGAGTTTTGCCTCCTCCTACCGGTCTACCCATTTCGGCAAATATAGACAGACCCCTATCGAAGTCTATTAGACCACCGTCATAGTTCCGCTCAAGTTGATTGAATCGCGTGTCTATACCATGTAGGTATCTTGAGCAGAATATTAGACATTCTTCTGCTAGGTATCCTTCAGCAATTGATCCCTCCAGATGACTTTTATTACGAACATATGATTTTAATATTCGCAAGTACCTAATTTGAGAAAAATAATTATGGATAAATACATCAAGAACGATCAAATACATTAAAAAATGAGACGAGATGATTACATCTCGATAAAATACATCCAGCGATAATGAACTGGGCCGCCGAGTTTGGCCTCATTTGCCAAGTGAATGGTCAAATGCACCATGGCATCAAAGAAGGAAGGTGGAAATATCATCTCTAGCTTGCACAATGTGATCGCAATATCCCTCTCCATCTGATCAAGTTGGTCCAGTCTAAGTACCTTCGAGCACAACTGTTTGAAAAAAGGCTGAGCTCAATTAACGGACCGGACACCTGTTCGGTTAAATTCCCACATATAGCAAGAGATAACAATCGTTGCATAAGAACATGACAATCGTGGCTTTTTAATCCAGACAACTTTCGGTTATTCTCTTGCACGCATCGTGCGATATTCAAAGAATAACCGTCTGGCATTTTCATAGACCATAGGAATGCATATAAGGCTGCCTTTTGCTGAGAGCTCGTGGTGTAGCATGCAACTGGCAACATATACTTATCCCCAATCTCTTGGGGATGAAGTGATTTTCGGATGCCCAACTCCTTAAGATCGAGACGAGATTTAAGATTATCATTCGTCTTACCGTCGAAATTCAGCAGTGTTCCTATAATGTTGTCACACATATTTTTCTCAATATGCATGACATCCAAGTTATGCCGCAAGAGTAGGCTGCTCCAGTACGGTAGTTTAAAAAAAATACTCTTCTTCTTCTAGTTATGCTCACGTGTAGAATCTTCATACGTTCTCTTCATTTTACCTTTTCCAAGTGCCACGACATCAAGCTGATCCAATTCGCACAAGACTTCTACCCCTGAAAGCTGCTCTGGGGCGGGCCTTTGCAAGTTCCTTCTTGCCGTTGAACGCTCTTTTGTTCTGCCTCCACTTATGGCCGTCAACAAGGAATCTTCGATGGCCCATATAACAGAACTTGCCTCCGTTCTTCAATCGTAATGAATTTGTCTCCTTATTGCATGTAGGGCATGCCAATTTTTCTTTAGTACTCCACCCGGATAAGTTGGCATATGCAGGAAAATCGTTGATGGTCCATAGAAGTGCCGCATGCATCCGAAAATTCTGGCACAACGAGGCATCATACGTATCGGCCCCAACTTCCCATAACTTATTCAACTCCTCAATCAACGACTGTAAGTAAACGTCAATATCATTACCAAGCGACCTGGGTCCGGGAATGAGCAAGGAGAGCATTGTGTATGGCTTTTTTAAGCATATCCAAGGAGGCAAATTGTATGGAACTAGGACAACTGGCCAAATATTGTACGACACACTCATATTCCCAAAGGGATTAAAGCCATCGGTAGCAAGCCCTAACCTGACGTTGCAAACTTCACATGCGAATTCAGGATAGGTATGATCAAAATCTTTCCACATCAGAGAGTCGGCCGAATGTCTCATAACCCCGTCATCTGTACGTTCTTGTGCATGCCACCTCATGTGCTCAGCAGTCTTCGATGATATAAACAACCTCTAAAGCTTGTCCCTAAGCGGGAAGTATAGGAGAACCTTTGCAGATATATTTTTCTTTCTTCGATTGGTACTAGACTCGGCATCCGTATCTTTATATCTCGTTGCTCCGCATATGTGGCATGACCGTGCATGTTCGTACTCTTTCCGGTACAACATACAATCGTTCACGCATGCATCAATTTTCTCATAACCCAGACTGAGATCTTTAATTGTCTTCTTCGCCTCGTAGAATGATTTCGGTACTGTCTCACCTATAGGAAAAGCCTCTTTCAGCAACTCTACCAACATATTAAATGACTTATTACTCCAACCATTGAGGCACTTCAAATGAAGAAGCTTTACAGTGAAAGAGAGTTTTGAAAACTTCTCACACCCCGGGTATAGAGGTTGTTCAGCATCCTTAAGCAATATGTAGAACTTGTCCGCTTTAATATTGGGCTGATCACCTGACGGAGTTTTCGTGCCTATTCCACCTTGCAAATCATGTATCATACCCTGCATGTCATCGTCATCGTCTGTATTAATATTATCATCAGCGATCACTGTGTTTGCAGTTTCACCGTGAGCTGCCATGGGGACTGCATCTAGCTCCTCACCGTGCGAGAACCAACGGGTATAGCTAATGTCAATGCCACGCATTACCAGATCTATCTCACATTTCTCTCGAACCTTCCTAGTCACCCTTCCGCAGTCTATACAGGGACACACAATTTTTCTATCAAGCGGTGCAAGACGCTCAAATGCAAAATCCAGAAATTTCCTTACTCCTCTGTACTCTTGGCTCATGCGATTCGAATTACGCATCCAACTCTTATTGATCGAAGACATCTTCATCTATCTGGCTATACAACACCTGAAGTAATTTCAAACAATGTTATAAGACTCTGCATAATTTTGGTTTCGGTTCCCGGGTATGGAACACCGAATCGAAACTTCTACAAGCCATCCACATCCCTAATGGATGGGTGTATTATGATGAGTAGACTAGTCACATAGTAACCGACAAAAATATAACCCACACCAAAACCGACCAACAAAACCGACGCTCACCCTAGTCTAAAAACTATATTTTGCCCCCCATTCCCCCATTCAATTCAGTTTTGATAGGATAAAAATTACCAAATGAGGGAATTAAGTAGATGACAAAAGGGGTATTGTGCAAACTAGGACTGTCAATTGGGCCGGGTTAGCCCGATACCCGCCCGTCCGACCCGAAAAATTTGGGCTAAGTTCGGACATAATTTTATACCCGAAAATCAATTCGGATTGGGCTCGGGCCAGGTTCAGCCCAACCCATATTCAGCCCGAACCCGAATGCATATATATTCAATTAAAAAACCCATGAAGCATTGAATCCCCTGTACAGTCTGTACTACCCGAGCATATTGAGTAACCAAGAGTCGCTCCGACCCTCCAACATCTTATTTCCATAGTTGACTGATAGCCAGCACTAATTCAATGGTCACTATACCCTTTCCCAATTTGGGAGTCCCACTAATACTATCGCAGATTCCCAATCTTCTGTTTCACTTCCTTCCAAACAAAAAAAGTCTTTTTTTTACACTAAAGCCCCTAACTGATCGAAGTCGGACGCCCTCCATGGCTCCATTCTCAATCTTCTGTTACATCTATGCTTGTAGTACTAGATGTCCAATTTTTTTTTTTTTAATTCACTGCAAATCTTAATTGGGCTAATATTTCAAACTTGCAAATCTTAATTAGGCTAACATTGCAAATCTTAATTGGGTATTGTGCTAACATTTCAAACTTTAGTATGCAATTTGGAACAAATTAAACTAAGGGGGAAAGGGAGGAGGAGGAGGAGCTCACCAGAGATGGTCAGCAGGCCTCAAGGGGGAGGAGGAGCACTGGCGTCGCAGTCGGTGGCGCGAGAGAGGGGAGGGGTGGTCGGAGGTGCAAGGGAGGGGATGGGTGGCCGGCCGGAGGGGGGGTTTAGATCGAGAGAGAGAGAGAGAGAGAGAGAGAGAGAGAGAGAGAGAGAGAGAGAGAAGGGAGGGGAGGAAGTAGAGAGAGAGAGAGAGGGGGGGGGAAGGGAGGCCGGGGAGGGGGGGAGGAAATAGAGAGAGAGAGAGAGAGAGAGAGAGGGCCGGGAGGCCGGGGAGGGGGGGAGGTCAGGAGGGGGGGAGGTCGGGAGGCCGGGGAGGGGGGGAGGTCAGGAGGGGGGGAGGTCGGGAGGCCGGGGAGCGGGGGAGGTCGGGAGGGGGATGGGTGGTCGGAGGGGGATAGATCGCCGGGCTACCAGAGAGGGACGGGGTTGCCGGGCTGTCGGAGGGGGTCAGGTCGGTGAGAGAGAGAGAGAGAGAGAGAGAGAGAGAGAGAGAGGGCCGGCCGGAGAAAAGTTAGGTCGAAACAGATCGAAAGAGAAACGGCTCGCTGGGCGTTTTATTACAGGGTTTTTACTGACGGATATAATTATACCGTCAATATAAAATTATTATACCGATGGTAAAATAATATCCGTCGGTAAAAATCGACGACAAAACACAAGGTACTATTTTTTTCCAGAGAGCCGGAAAAAACCCTGAGTTTCATCGTCGATTTTTACCGACGGACATTACTTTGCCGTCGGTATAATAACTTTATACCGACGGTAAAATAATGTCCGTTGGTAAAAATCGACGACGAAACTCAGGGTTCCATTTTTTCCAGAGAGCCGGTAAAAACCCTGAGTTTCGTCGTTAATTTTTACCGACGGACATTATGCTACCGTCGGTATAAAGTCATTATACCGACGACACTATATGTCCGTCGGTATAAAGCCATTATACCGACAGAAATATAATCTTCCGTCGGTAATGACTACTTTACCGACGGACCGTATATATTCATCGGTAATAAAGATGCAAAAAAATTAAAAAATATCTAAGTTATAATACCGACGGAAACTAGGTTACCGTCGGTAAAATGTACATTATTACCGACGGAAATGGAAATTTTCGTCGGTAAATAACCTATTTCTTGTAGTGATAGATCGCAGCGATTGCACGCACGTAAGTCTATAAAAGAAACCCCGCCCCTTCATGGGTAGGTTAGCAATTCGAACTCTGGATAAGCAGTTCGAACTCTGGATAAGCAATTCGCTTCCGATACCCAGGACCACACTACACACATCCCTTCCTTTCCTGACTTGAGCGTCGAAGGAGCCTTGGCTCGAAGGTGAGCCTCGGTCTTTTTGCAGATACTGCGGGGAGGCGGTGGAAGACGACCAACTCCATCTGACGATCGGGTGTGGTCAGCAGGACTTTTCCCCCACAGTGCTGAGACCTGATGAATGATGATAAGCCCGAGGTTTGGGCTTGGCGACCTAATGAAGCAGTCAAGGCATGGTGTGTCTGAACAATAGTTCCTCACCAACGCTGAGACCTGATGAACGATGATAAGCCCGAGTCTTGACTCGACGACCTGACAAAGCAGTCGAAGCAGGTTGAATCTGAACGATGGTTCCTCAACGGTGCAAAGACCTGATGACTAACGATGAACCTGATTCTCGACTCGACAACCTAGTAGAGTAATCAGAGCAGATCGAGATAAAACAATTAGTGCCTCGCAAGCTCTAGGATCTGGCAAAAGATCGTAAACACAAAATACAATTCGGTATCGAGGTGACAAAGCAAAGACAAAATTGGCTTACAAGTTTGATACATAGGGAACTTGAAGATGAAGTACATAGATTATTTTTCCTCATAAAGGTACATCGATTATATTTTTAGTCTCGCATCCAATTCTATACTTTCGGAGCACTACGAATCATTTGTCGTCTTTGAGGCTCGGGCGTCTCCTAAGCTCGAGGCCCGTCGAATGGCCAACTTGTTTTTCCTTGCTCGGTGAAGATCCTATTTGGGCTTCTTGGTTCCATGCTGACGCCTCTACCCCGAGCCAGATTGCCTTGAAGAGACACCTACTACCGAAGGATCTCAGTACCGCTACGCGCTACTAGAAGGGGGTAGGAGAACTCGCCTCGCCCCGACGAAAAGCTCTCCCGAACAACTTCGACAATAGCTCCCGCGTCGTTTCAACTCCGACTCAACTGATTCAGCACGACAAAACTAGGAGCAGAGAAAGGGAAAGGATCGATGATGAGAGCTCCACTTCTTGCAGCTCTCGCAACCCTCCTCCATAGGCCCCCTCCGATTTCGACCTCCAAATCCTCAAAGGCCAAAAGGGCTGTAAAGCCCTATGAGATCATCCAAGATGGTGGAGGTCGAAGGTTCGGGCTTTGCCCAGTTACGTGCTCTACTTTAACGAAATAGAGAGGGCGAGGATCGACCACATTAGAAGGAGACGGAAGAGCTACCCAAGCATGGCCATGGGATGAAGATTTATGTTGAATAACAACACCCATTGGTTATTTATAGCCGACTGGATAGAAGAAGATGAAAAGGTTCGAGAATCAAGTTGTTGCATTAGGACAAAACACCCTCGAAAAAGGGGACAAATAATGGGACATAAAGGAGCTAGCACGATTCCCGAGGCAACAACGAAGTCAAAGATGATGCAACCACACAGAACACGATGCAAACAAAGGAGCCGAGGGGTCTGATGCGTTAGCATCCCCTGCAAGCCGTTGAGATGAGAGCCGAGGGGTCCAATGCCTTAGCATCCCCCGCAGGACGTTGATGCAGCATGATCAGCATCGCCGGATCATCGCCGCATCTTCGATTTATCATCGGAGATATTATTTTACTGTCGTTCTATTTTGTGATTGGAGAACATTAGTCGCATGGGACTTATTAGTCGTTTGTTTCAGTTTTTGGCCATTTTTCCCTATTTTTGGCCTTATTTCAGCATTTAGTTTTATTTCTGTTCTTGCCCAGTTCATAGGGGATGTCCATGATCTCATCCGGGAGCTTTTCGGATTGAATCCAGATCTTCTCGGGTGAGTTTCAGCATAATATTAATAAAATTATGGGTGTGTGTGTTTGCGGGGCACCGACGGACGAGATTAGATCTCGAAACCGACGGTTAGATGGCGAAATAACACCATTTTGATGACGTGACAAGTTATGGGCTTCATAGGGTTATAAATGGGCTTATCTTAAGCCCAATAGGGCTTCTAATGCATGACCGATCCCCCTCCTTTCTTTTTCCCGTGAATACCACCGGTTCCCCCCTCTTGTCCGCGCGGAAGAAGCCACCCGGTCCCACCTTTTCCGTCCCCTCTCTCCTCCCTCTCTTCTCTCCCTTGTTTCTCTCTCTTGTCATTGTCTTTCGTGGCCTCTTGCATCCACACCATCAAACCCTAATTCCCTTTGATCTTAGCCATCCAAAATAAAACCCTAGCCTACAAAAAGATGAAGAAAGAAAAGAGAATTCAGATTTTGAAGAATTGCTGAAACTTGTGCCTTTTCGTGAGTGCTTCCGGGCGAGAATCGTGTCCCCGATCCTCGCTGCTTCCACGACTTTGCCTCTTGAAGGCCTTGGTGCTGATTTTCCGAAGGTTCCGGCTTCTCCTGACGTCCGGCCTTGCTCCGTGTGCGGGATCATCGGCGCATCCTCGCAATCTACCCACGGCGGGAAACCCCAGGCAGTATCTTTTCTTTTCGTTATCTTTCCCTTCGCATCCACACCATTTTTCATCCTTTTCCATTGCCTCCGCTCCGCATCGCAGCCCTATTCGCCCTAATTTATTAGTAGTTGAAGCCATAACGTATGCTACTTATTATCATTGCCATCTTTCGTCTGTCGGTTACCTTTGCAAACACCCGTAGGCCTTTTCTTTTATAAAATCTGATGCAAATCTGCCTTTAACTTTCAATATTTACTGCTGCAATTTAGTCCTTTTATATGCTGAATTTTAGTCATTGTGATAATATTGCATCTTACTATTAGATCTGAAATCTGCTTTATAATCGATTACATAGTCCCTTAATTCTGCGTGAAATAACTCCTGATTGCTGTCCTTTTGAGGCATATAGCGCTATATTGACAACTAAACCCTAGTTATTGACCAAAGAAAACCCTAATAGGGTTCAGGATTGTAGTGTGCCTTATTGGTGCCTGCATCAAGTTGGTATCAGAGCTCAAAAGAACCTATTCGGGTTTCTTTTGAGTGCTGAAATTCAGCAAACCCTAATCTTTTCTTTGCTGATTTTTCATAGGGCATAACCTTGCGTGCTTGAATTTGCATCTAGTGTTAGGCTTGCATCGTGTGAAACATCTGCATATCTCATAACCCATGGCTGATCGTACCCATCTGCACCGGGATGCCCAGAATTGAGGACGTTTCCCTCAGGGACCACAACCTCGTGGTGCTTGGCAAGAAGCGACCCAAAATACTTTAGATCGGCATGCAACCTTGTTGCAAGAGATCACGGACAGGCTAGGATTGTTGTTACAAGATAGAGGCGTTAACCCTAATACCCGACCGGTCGAAGAGGACCCGGGAGGGGCAGAAACCGATCCGCATGCCGAGGGTCATAGGGTCGAAGGGCGAGACCGAGACCAGGGCGTAAATCGAAATCCGATTCCCACCCCGCCTCAGAACCAGAACCAAGCCTTACCTCGGAATCACAATCCATACCAACCGCTAGAGCGAAATCGAGCTGACAATCTAGAGTCACCCCCTGAGTCGGAAGCTGAGTTTGACGAGTTCGACGTAGACTTCGAACGTGAGTATGTTCAGTTCGGTCGTCCCAGAAACCCTAGAGAGCAGCATGCGCGTGATCAGCACGGCATGGAAGAGCGCCTTGTGCGAGCCCTTGAGAGATCCCAAGGTTACGGAGTCTGAGTTGACATCGATGACTTTAGGGGAAGCCATGATGCTGACACATTCCTTGATTGGATAGAGAACGTCGAGCACTTCTTTGAATGGAAAGATCTCCCTGAGGATCGTAAAGTCAAGCTTGTGGCAACGAAACTGAAAGGAGCTGCTTTAGTTTGGTGGCGAGAGTTGCAGACAAGTCGTCTTAGGAAAGGGAAGCAAAAGGTCGCAACGTGGGCCAAAATACGTGACAAGATGCGACTGAAGTACCTTCCTCCTGACTACCGTACTTCTCTGTACCAGAGGTTGTTTAGCCTGAAACAAGGCAACCGAAGCGTACAAGAGTACACTGAAGAGTTTGACATCCTGACCATTAGGAACGCTATCCCGGAAGACGATGAACAGAAAGCTACACGCTACATCTCGGGATTGCGCTATCAAATTCAGGACGCGTTGGCAATGCAGACCATCCTCACTGTGATGGAAGCTTCTAGGCAAGCTCTCAAGGCTGAGAAAATTCAGCAACGAGCCTTTAGGAGAGAGGTTGCCCCTAGAGTGCCCCCAGGTGCCCCTTCAGCTGAAAGAGGAGCACCCCCTGCTAGAGTCACCCCACCTGTTCCCACTCCGACTACAACTCCATCAAGAGCCAATCAGCCCCCTAGCCGGGTTGAACAATCAAGTCGTGAGCGTGGTGCCATAGGAAGCCGACCACCCGGAGCGACTTATAAATGCTTCGAGTGTGGAGAAGTAGGACACCTCATCGCCCAATGCCCAAAATGGAGACCTCAGACCCATCTGACAGAAGGTGAAGAGCCAACTGAGGAAACCCTAAACAACATGGCTGAAGAAGGGCATGATGATGATCCTAGAGATGCTGAACATCAGAAGGATGACGAGACACATGACGTCATCGCTGAAGCTGACGAGGCAACGCATGCACTAGTCATGCACCGAGTTTTGTCGACCCCAAAAGCTTCTGAGCCAGATCGATGGCTTAGAAGGAACATCTTCCACACCACTTGCACCTCAAAGGGGAGGCATTGCGTCCTCATCATAGACAGTGGTAGTACCGAGAACCTGGTCGCCCAGATCATGGTCGATAAGTTAGGGATCAAGACAAAGAAGCTGGTCAAGCCATACAACTTGTCTTGGTTTAAGAAAGGGTCAGATGTCGCTATCAAAGAGCGATGCTTAGTTGAATACACCATTGGCAAGATGTATAAGGAAGCTGTTTGGTGTGACGTGGCGCCCTTGGGCATTTGTTACATTCTGTTGGGCCGCTCGTGGCAGTATGACAGAAAGACGACACATGATGGGGAAAAGAATACTTACTCCTTCTGCAAGGATGACTATAATATCACCTTAGTGCCGCAGAGGGAGCCCCTGAAGCCAATTTCTAGTGAGCCGACACCCCCAACCGTCACCCCTAAGTTGTCAAAAGAGAAACCGAAAGCCCTGCCAACATTACTGACCCAAGCTTGTTTCGAAGACGAGCTTAGGGAATCTCGCTCCATCTTTTTACTAGTAGCCAAAGAAGCCACAGAGGGCCCTAGCATTCCTCATGAGATTCGAATCCTACTTGAAGATTTCAATGATCTCATCCTAGAGGAACTACTTGAAGGACTTCCACCTCTGCGGGACATTCAATATTGCGTTGACCTAGTCCCAGGAGCGACGCTACCTCACCTTCCTCACTACCAAATGAGTCCGTCTGAATATGAGGAGATGCGTCAACAAGTTACCGAGTTACTGCAGAAGGGACTGATTCAAGAGAGCATGAGTCCGTGCGCAATACCTGCACTCCTAACTCCCAAGAAGGATGGGACATGGAGAATGTGCATAGATTGCCGTGCCATTAATCGAATAACTGTCAAGTATAGATTTTCGATTCCTCGATTGGATGATATGCTTGACATGCTACATGGTGCAAAAATCTTTTCGAAAATTGATCTTCGTAGCGGGTATCACCAGATCCGCGTACGACCCAAGGACGAATGGAAAACTACCTTTAAAACCCGGGAAGGACTGTATGAATGGCTAGTAATGCCATTTGGTCTATCGAATGCACCCAGTACCTTTATGAGGTTCATGAATCAGGTGCTCAGACCATTCATAGGGAAGTTCGTTGTCGTATACTTTGATACATTCTTATCTATAGTACGACATCTGAACAACATGTCGAGCACTTGCGAGAAGTTCTGAAAACGCTTAGGAAAGACAAGCTGTACATCCATCTGAAGAAGTGCACTTTTCTCACAGACAGCTTGACTTTTCTAGGCTACATTGTGTGCTCCGAAGGGATACGGGTCGATCCGAAGAAGGTCGAAGCCATCAAATCTGGCACGTTCCCCAGAACGTTAGTGATGTGCGACGGTTCCATGGTCTAGCGTCCTTTTATCGCAGATTCATTAAGAACTTTAGTTCCGTCATTGCACCTCTCACGAACTGTATGAAGAAGGGTGGTTTCCTTTGGACCCCCGAAGTTGAAGCGAGTTTCGATCTCATCAAGACCAAGATGATGAGTGCTCAAGTTTTGGCACTCCCAAACTTTGAGAAGGTCTTTGCGATTGACTGTGATGCCTCTCACGTCGGGACAGGAGCGGTCCTTAGTCAAGAGGGACGTCCCGTCGCATTCTTCAGCAAGAAGCTGAATGCCGCGCGTTTGAATTACTCGACATACGACATTGAGTTTTACACGGTTGTTCAAGCCCTCAAGCACTGGAGGCATTACTTGATCCAACGAGAATTTATGCTAAATTCTGACCACGAAGCGCTTCGCTATCTGAAATCTCAGCGTAGCTTGAACCAGCTTCATGCTAAGTGGTCGAATTTCGTGCAAGAGTACACGTTCAATCTCAGATATAAAGCTGGGGTTCTGAATAAAGCTGCTGACGCTCTGAGTCGACGAGGCCTGATACTAGTCACTTTACAGCCCGTCGTTGTTTCTTTTGACGCCCTGAAATCAATGTACGCGACTGATCCGTACTTTCTTCCCATCTGGGAATCCTGTCAGGAAACGGGCACTGATCCCACAGCATCCTATATGATCCAAGAGGGATTCTTGTTTCGTGGAACCCTCATGTGCATCCCTGAGTGTTCCCTTCGAGAAAGTCTTGTTCAGAACACCCATGAGGGAACCGTTTCTGCAGAAAATCCGAGCGAATCTTTTAGAGATACGTTAATCCATGAATTGCACAGAAGTAATTTGGGAGGTCATTTTGGCCAAACCAAAACTATTGATTCAGTGGAGAGACGTTACTTCTGGCCTCACTTAAGAAAAGACATCGTCAAGTTTGTGCAACGATGTCAAACCTGTCAAATATTCAAAGGCAGAAAGCAGAACACAGGTTTGTACATTCCTCTGCCGATCCCTGCTCGCCCTTGGGAGGATATCACCATGGATTTCATTGTAGGTCTACCCCGAACACTTCGGCGCGTTGATTCAATATTTGTGGTTGTAGACCGATTTTCTAAAATAGCATATTTCATACCATGTAGGAAAACTTCTGATGCATCTCATGTAGCTGAGTTATTCTTTAGGGAAGTTGTTCGTCTGCATGGCATTCCAAGGTCATTTACATCTGATAGGGACACTAGATTTCTGAGCCACTTTTGGCGTACTCTTTGGTCAAAGCTAGGAACTAAACTTCAATACAGTAGCGCGTATCACCCTCAAACTGATAGACAAACAGAAGTTGTCAACCGTAGTCTAGGGGATATGCTTCGATGTCTAGCTAGTGAAAGACCAAAACAGTGGGATGTAGTTTTACCACAAGCTGAATTCGCATATAATAGTTCAATTAATCGCTCAGTAGGTAAAACCCCTTTTGAAATCGTCTATGGCCATGTTATTCCCCATTACTTGGATAGAACTGCCCTACTGCCTACAGGTCCTGCGAGTGCTGATGCTGATGACTTCCTTGAACACATCAAGACTGTACAGCGGGAGTCGCTTGAGAAACTGAGGAAAAGCAATGCCAGGTATAAGGCAAGCGCGGATTTACACAGGCGCGAGAGCACTTTTCAGCCAGGGGACTGGGTCCTCGTCTACTTTCGCAGGGAGCGGTTTCCCACAGGTTCTTATGGGAAACTGAGCCAGAGGAAGTTTGGGCCCTTCCGCGTTCTCAGAGCGTTGGGACCCAATGCTTACCTGCTGGACTTACCAGATGATATGCCGACATTGCCGATCTTCAATATCTCAGAGCTATTTCCTTTCCACGGAGACCGGCCAGATACGCCTTCAGCGCCACAGATTTCGTTTTCAGATGCGCATCGAGACAAGACAGAGCAGATACAGGAGATCGTTGACGTCAGAGAGCTTGCTACCCGCCGCGGTGTCTTTCGACGGTTCCTTGTTCGGTGGGTAGGCAGGCCACTTTCAGACTGTACCTGGGTGGAGGAGCGATAGTTCCGAGCACAGCGGCCCGACCTCATACAGCAGCTGGACGCCCACTCGACGGAGTCGAGTTCTTTCTAGTCCAAGGGAGTTGATGCAACATGATCAGCATCGCCAGATCATCGCCGCATCTTCGATTTATCGTCGGAGACATTATTTTACTGTCGTTCTATTTTGTGATTGGAAAACATTAGTCGCATGGGACTTATTAGTCGTTTGTTTCAGTTTTTGGCCATTTTTTCCTGTTTTTAGCCTTATTTCAGCATTTAGTTTTATTTCTGTTCTTGCCCAGTTCATGGGGGATGTCCATGATCTCATCCGGGGGCTTTTCGGATTGAATCTGGGTCTTCTCGGGTGAGTTTCAGTATAATATTAATAAAATTATGGGTGTGTGTGTTTGCGGGGCACCGACGGATGAGATTAGATCTCGAAACCGACGGTTAGATGGCGAAATAATACCATTTTGATGACATGGCAAGTTATGGGCTTCATAGGGTTTTAAATGGGCTTATCTTAAGCCCAATAGGGCTTCTAATGCATGACCGATCCCCCTCCTTTCTTTTTCTCGTGAACACCACCGGTTCCCCCCTCTTGTCCTTGCGGAAGAAGCCACCCGGTCCCACCTTTTCCGTCCCCTCTCTCCTCTCTCTCTTCTCTCCCTTGTTTCTCTCTCTTGTCATTGCCTTTCGTGGCCTCTTGCATCCACACCATCAAACCCTAATTCCCTTTGATTTTAGCCATCCAAAACAAAACCCTAGCCTACAAAACGATGAAGAAAGAAAAGAGAATTTAGATTTTGAAGAATTGATGAAACTTGTGCCTCTTCATGAGTGCTTCCGGGCGAGACTCGTGTCCCCGATCCTCGCCGCTTCCACGACTTCGCCTCGTGAAGGCCTTGGTGCTGATTTTCCAAAGGTTTCGGCTTCTCCCGACGTCCGGCCTTGCTCCGTGTGCGGGATCATCGGCGCATCCTCGCAATCGACCCACGACGGGAAACCCCAGGCAGTATCTTTTCTTTTCGTTATCTTTCCCTTCGCATCCGCACCATTTTTCATCCGTTTCCATTGCCTCCGCTCCGCATCGCAGCCCTATTCGCCCTAATTTATTAGTAGTTGAAGCCATAACGTATGCTACTTATTATCATTGCCATCTTTCGTCTGTCGGTTACCTTTGCAAACACCCGTAGGCCTTTTCTTTTATAAAATCTGATGCAAATCTTCCTTTAACTTTCAATATTTACTGCTGCGATTTAGTCCTTTTATATGCTGAATTTTAGTCATTGTGATAATATTGCATCTTACTGTTAGATCTGAAATCTGCTTTATAATTGATTACATAGTCCCTTAATTCTGCGTGAAATAACTCCTGATTGCTGTCCTTTTGAGGCATATAGCGCTATATTGACAGCTAAACCCTAGTTATTGACCAAAGAAAACCCTAAAAGGGTTTAGGATTGTAGTGTGCCTTATTGGTGCCTGCATCAAGTTGGTATCAGAGCTCGAAAGAACCTGTTCGGGTTTCTTTTGAGTGCTGAAATTCAGCAAACCCTAATCTTTTCTTTGCTGATTTTTCATAGGGCATAACCTTGTGTGCTTGAATTTGCATCTAGTGTTAGGATTGCATCGTGTGAAACATCTGCATATCTCATAACCCATAGCTGATCGTACCCATCTGCACCGGGATACCCGGAATCGAGGACGTTTCCCTCGGGGACCACAACCTCGTGGTGCTTGGCAAGAAGCGACCCAAAATACTTTGGATCGGCATGCAACCTTGTTGCAAGAGATTACGGACAGGCTAGGATTGCTGTTACAAGATAGAGGCGTTAACCCTAATACCCGACCGGTCGAAAAGGACCCGGGAGGGGCAGAAACCGATCCACATGCCGAGGGTCATAGGGTCGAAGGGCGAGACCGAGACCAGGGCGTAAATCGAAATCCGATTCCCACCCCGCCTCAGAACCAGAACCAAGCCTTACCTCGGAATCACAATCCATACCAACTACCAGAGCGAAATCAAGCTAACTATCTAGAGTCACCCCCTGAGTCGGAAGCTGAGTTGGACGAGTCCGACGTAGACTTCGAACGCGAGTATATTCAGTTCGGTCGTCCCAGAAACCCTAGAGAGCAGCATGCGTGTGATCAACACGGCATAGAAGAGCGCCTTGTGCGAGCCCTTGAGAGATCCCAAGGTTACGGAGTCCGAGTTGACATCGATGACTTTAGGGGAAGCCATGATGCTGACGCATTCCTTGATTGGATAGAGAGCGTCGAGCACTTCTTTGAATGGAAAGATCTCCCTGAGGATCGTAAAGTCAAGCTTGTGGCAACGAAACTGAAAGGAGCTGCTTTAGTTTGGTGGTGAGAGTTGCAGACAAGTCGTCTTAGGAAAGGGAAGCAAAAGGTCGCAACGTGGGCCAAAATGCGTGACAAGATGCGACTGAAGTACCTTCCTCCTGACTACCGTACTTCTCTGTACCAGAGGTTGCTTAGCCTGAAACAAGGCAACCGAAGTGTACAAGAGTACACTGAAGAGTTTGACATCCTGACCATTAAGAACGCTATCCCGAAAGACGATGAACATAAAGCTGCACGCTACATCTCGGGATTGCGCTATCAAATTCAGGACGCGTTGGCAATGCAGACCATCCTCACTGTGATGGAAGCTTCTAGGCAAGCTCTCAAGGCTGAGAAAATTCAGCAACGAGCCTTTAGGAGAGAGGTTGCCCCTAGAGTGCCCCCAGGTGCCCCTTCAGCTGGAAAAGGAGCACCCTCTGCTAGAGTCACCCCACCTGTTCCCACTCCGACTACAACTCCATCAAGAGCCAATCAGCCCCCTGGCCGGATTGAACAATCAAGTCGTGAGCGTGGTGCCATAGGAAGCCGACCACCCGGAGCAACTTATAAATGCTTCGAGTGTGGAGAAGTAGGACACCTCATCGCCCAATGCCCAAAAAGGAGACCTCGGACCCATCTAACAGAAGGTGAAGAGCCAACTGAGGAAACCCTAAACAACATGGCTGAAGAAGGGCATGATAATGATCCTAGAGATGCTGAACATCAGGAGGATGACGAGACACATGACATCATCGCTGAAGCTGACGAGGCAATGCATGCACTAGTCATGCACCGAGTTTTGTCGACCCCAAAAGCTCCTGAGCCAGATCGATGGCTTAGAAGGAACATCTTCCACACCACTTGCACCTCAAAGGGGAGGCATTGCGTCCTCATCATAGACAGTGGTAGTACCGAGAACCTGGTCGCCCAGATCATGGTCGATAAGTTAGGGCTCAAGACAGAGAAGCTGGTCAAGCCATACAACTTGTCTTGGTTTAAGAAAGGGTTAGATGTCGCTATCAAAGAGCGATGCTTAGTTGAATACACCATTGGCAAGATGTATAAGGAAGCTGTTTGGTGTGATGTGGCGGCCTTGGGCATTTGTCACATTCTATTGGGCCGCCCATGGCAGTATGACAGAAAGACGACACATGATGGGGAGAAGAATACTTACTCCTTCTGCAAGGATGACTATAATATCACCTTAGTGCCGCTGAGGGAGCCCCTGAAGCCAATTTCTAGTGAGCCGACACCCCCAACCGTCACCCCTAAGTTGCCAAAAGAGAAACCGAAAGCCCTGCCAATATTGCTGACCCAAGCTTGTTTCGAAGACGAGTTTAGGGAATCTCGCTCCATCTTTTTCCTAGTAGCCAAAGAAGCCACAGAGGGCCCTAGCATTCCTCATGAGATTCGAATCCTACTTGAAGATTTCAATGATCTCATCCCAGAGGAACTACCTGAAGGACTTCCACCTCTGCGGGACATTCAACATTGCGTTGACCTAGTCCCAGGAGCGACGCTACCTCACCTTCCTCACTACCGAATGAGTCCGTCTGAATATGAGGAGATGCGTCGATAAGTTACCGAGTTACTGTAGAAGGGACTGATTCAAGAGAGCATGAGTCCGTGCGCAGTACCTGCACTCCTAACTCCCAAGAAGGATAGGACATGGAGAATGTGCATAGATTGTCGTGCCATTAATCGAATAACTGTCAAGTATAGATTTCCGATTCCTCGATTGGATGATATGCTTGACATGCTACATGGTGCGAAAACCTTTTCGAAAATTGATCTTCGTAGCGGGTATCACCAGATCCGCGTACGACCCGGGGACGAATGGAAAACTGCCTTTATAACCCGGGAAGGACTGTATGAATGGCTAGTAATGCTATTTGGTCTATCGAATGCACCCAGTACCTTTATGAGGTTCATGAATCAGGTGCTCAGACCGTTCATAGGGAAGTTCATTGTCGTATACTTTGATGACATTCTTATCTATAGTACGACATCTGAACAACATGTCGAGCACTTGCGAGAAGTTCTGAAAATGCTTAGGAAAGACAAGCTGTACATCCATCTGAAGAAGTGCACTTTTCTCACAGACAGCTTGACCTTTCTAGGCTACATTGTGTTCTCCGAAGGGATACGGGTCGATCCGCAGAAGGTCGAAGCCATCAAATCATGGCCCGTTCCCCAGAACGTTAGTGATGTGCGACGGTTCCATGGTCTAGCATCCTTTTACCGCAGATTCATTAAGAACTTTAGTTCCGTCATTGCACCTCTCACGAACTGTATGAAGAAGGATGGTTTTCTTTGGACCCCCGAAGTTGAAACGAGTTTCGATCTCATCAAGACCAAGATGATGAGTGCTCCAGTTTTGGCACTCCCGAACTTTGAGAAGGTCTTTGAGATTGACTGTGATGCCTCTCACGTCGGGATAGGAGCGATCATTAGTCAAGAGGGACGTCCCGTCGCATTCTTCAGCGAGAAGCTGAACGCTGCGCGTTTGAATTACTCGACATACGACATTGAGTTTTACACGGTTGTTCAAGCCCTCAAGCACTGGAGGCATTATTTGATCCAACGAGAATTTGTGCTCAATTCTGACCACGAAGCGCTTCGCTATCTGAAATCTCAGCGTAGCTTGAACCAACGTCATGCTAAGTGGTCGAATTTCTTGCAAGAGTACACGTTCAATCTCAGATATAAAGCTGGGGTTCTGAATAAAGCTGCTGACGCTCTGAGTCGATGAGGCCTGATACTAGTCACTTTACAGCCCGTCGTTGTTTCTTTTGACGCCCTAAAATCAATGTACGCGACTGATCCGTACTTTGGTCCCATCTGGGAATCCTGTCAAGAAACGGGCACTGATCCCACGGCGTCCTATATGAGCCAAGAGGGATTCTTGTTCCGTGGAACCCGCCTGTGCATCCCTGAGTGTTCCCTTCGAGAGAGTCTTGTTCAGAACACCCATGAGGGAACCGTTTCTGCAGAAAATCTGAGCGAATCTTTTAGAGATACGTTAATCCATGAATTGCACGGAAGTAATTTGGGAGGTCATTTTGGCCAAACCAAAACTATTGATTCAGTCGAGAGACGTTACTTCTGGCCTCACTTAAGAAAAGACGTCGTCAAGTTTTTGCAACGATGTCAAACCTGTCAAATGTTCAAAGGCAGAAAGCAGAACACAGGTTTGTATATTCCTCTGTCGATCCCTGCTCGCCCTTGGGAGGATATCACCATGGATTTCATTGTAGGTCTACCCCGAACACTTCGGCGCGTTGATTCAATCTTTGTGGTTGTAGACCGATTTTCTAAAATGGCACATTTCATACCATATAAGAAAACTTCTGATGCATCTCATGTAGCTGAGTTATTCTTTAGGGAAGTTGTTCGTCTGCATGGCATTCCAAGGTCATTTACATCTGATAGGGACACTAGATTTCTGAGCCACTTTTGGCGTACTCTTTGGTAAAAGCTAGGAACTAAACTTCAATACAGTAGCGCATATCACCCTCAAACTGATGGACAAACAAAAGATGTCAACCGTAGTCTAGGGGATATGCTTCGATGTCTAGCTGGTGAAAGACCAAAACAGTGGGATGTAGTTTTACCACAAGCTGAATTCGCATATAATAGTTCAATTAATCGCTCAGTAGGTAAAACCCCTTTTGAAATCGTCTATGGCCATGTTATTCCCCATTTCTTGGATAGCACTGCCCTACCGCCTACAGGTCCTGCGAGTGCTGATGCTGATGACTTCCTTGAACACATCAAGACTGTACAGCAAGAGTCGCTTGAGAAACTGAGGGAAAGCAATGCCAGGTATAAGGCAAGCGCGGATTCACACAGGCGCGAGAGCACTTTTCAGCCAGGGGACTGGGTCCTCGTCTACTTTCGCAGAGAGCGATTTCCCACAGGTTCTTATGGGAAACTGAGCCAGAGGAAGTTTGGGCCCTTCCGCGTTCTCAGAGCGTTGGGACCTAATGCTTACCTGCTGGACTTACCAGATGATATGCCGACATCGCCGATCTTCAACATCTCAGAGCTATTTCCTTTCCACGGAGACCAGCCAGATACGCCTTCAGCGCCACAGATTCCGTTTTCAGATGCGCAGCGAGACGAAACAGAGCAGATACAGGAGATCATTGACGTCAGAGAGCTTGCTACCCGCCACGGTGTCTTCCGACGGTTCCTTGTTCGGAGGGTAGGCAGGCCACTTTCAGACTGTACCTGGGTGGAGGAACGACAGTTGCGAGCACAGCGGCCCGACCTCATACAGCAGCTGGACGCCCACTCGACGGAGTCGAGTTCTTTCTAGTCCGGGGGAGTTGATGCAGCATGATCAGCATCGCCAGATCATCGCCGCATCTTCGATTTATCGTCGGAGACATTATTTTACTGTCGTTCTATTTTGTAATTGGAAAACATTAGTCGCATGGGACTTATTAGTCGTTTGTTTCAGTTTTTGGCTATTTTTCCCTGTTTTTGGCCTTATTTCAGCATTTAGTTTTATTTCTGTTCTTGCCCAGTTCATGGGGGATGTCCATGATCTTATCCGGGGGCTTTTCGGATTGAATCTGGGTCTTCTCGGGTGAGTTTAGCATAATATTAATAAAATTATGGGTGTGTGTGTGTTTGCGGGGCACCGACGGACGAGATTAGATCTCGAAACCGACGGTTAGATGGTAAAATAACACCATATTGATGACGTGGCAAGTTATGGGCTTCATAGGGTTTTAAATGGGCTTATCTTAAGCCCAATAGGGCTTCTAATGCATGACTGATCCCCCTCCTTTCTTTTTCCCGTGAACACCACCGGTTCCCCCCTCTTGTCCGCGCGGAAGAAGCCACCCGGTCCCACCTTTTCCGTCCCCTCTCTCCTCTCTCTCTTCTCTTCCTTGTTTCTCTCTCTTGTCATTGCCTTTCGTGGCCTCTTGCATCCACACCATCAAACCCTAATTCCCTTTGATCTTAGCCATCCAAAACAAAACCCTAGCCTACAAAAAGATGAAGAAAGAAAAGAGAATTAAGATTTTGAAGAATTGCTGAAACTTGTGTCTCTTCGTGAGTGCTTCCGGGCGAGACTCGTGTCCCCGATCCTCGCCGCTTCCACGACTTCTCCTCGTGAAGGCCTTGGTGCTGATTTTCCGAAGGTTCCGGCTTCTCCCGACGTCCGGCCTTGCTCCGTGTGTGGGATCATCGGTGCATCCTCGCAATCGTCCCACGGCGGGAAACCCCAGGCAGTATCTTTTCTTTTCGTTATCTTTCCCTTCGCATCCGCACCATTTTTCATATGTTTCCATTGCCTCCGCTCCGCATCGCAACCCTATTCACCCTAATTTATTAGTAGTTGAAGCCATAACGTATGCTACTTATTATCATTGCCATCTTTCGTCTGTTGGTTACCTTTGCAAACACCCGTAGGCCTTTTCTTTTATAAAATCTGATGCAAATCTGCCTTTAACTTTCAATATTTACTACTGTGATTTAGTCCTTTTATATGCTGAATTTTAGTCATTGTGATAATATTGCATCTTACTGTTAGATCTGAAATCTGCTTTATAATTGATTACATAGTCCCTTAATTCTGCGTGAAATAACTCCTGATTGCTGTCCTTTTGAGGCATATAGCGCTATATTGACAACTAAACCCTAGTTATTGACCAAAGAAAACCCTAAAAGGGTTCAGGATTGTAGTGTGCCTTATTGGTGCCTGCATCAGACGTGGAGATAGATGCCGAGGGGTCTGATGCCTTAGCATCCCACGCAGGCCGTTGAGATGAGAGCCGAGGGATCCAACGCCTTAGCATCCCCCGCAGGCCGTTGAGATGAAAGCCAAGGGGTCCGATAACTTAGCATCCCTCGCAGGCCATTGTGATGGAGGCCGAGGGGTTCGATGCCTTAGCATCCTCCGCAGGCCATCGAAGTGAAATCCTAGGGGTCAGACTTTTCAAAGTCCCCCACAAGAAGGATGCGCCACGCCCTTGGAAGGACGAAGCACGCCCTTGAGGGATAGGGGTTTGAATTTTCAAGGTTCCACACGAGAAGGACGTTCCACGCCCTTGGAAGGACAAAGCACGCCCTTGGGGGCTAAGGGTCCAACTTTTCAAAGTACCCCCACGAGAAGGACGCGCTACACCCTTGGAAGGACGAAGCATGCCCTTGGGGGCTAGGTGTCCAACTTTTCAAAAGTCCCCTACGAGAAGGACACGCCACGCCCTTGGAAGGACGAATCACACCCTTGGGGGGCTAGGGGTCCGACTTTTCAAAGTCCCCCATGAGAAGGACACGCCACACCCTTGGAAAGATAAAGCATGCCCTTGGGGGCTAGGGGTCTGGCAGGGTCCTTAAGGATCAAGCAGCGGAAAAACAAATAAACAAAGACACGAAATGAATTATATTATACATCACTTTTGAGTACAGAAAGATTACAAGAAAGACCACGAGTTCGTGAAAAAATAGAGAAAAAGAAGAAAAAGAAGGCTGATGCACCCGCTGATGATCTCGTCTCTAACTTCTGGCCTTCCATCTGTTTCTCCGAAAGGGCTGAGTCTGCTGCTGATTGCGTCGTCTCCAGCCTCAGGCCTTCCTCTTGCTTCTCCGGAAGGCCGGCATCATGGTGGCACCATCATCTACGCAGGATAGCCACCCTGGAGTTTGGAGGAGGATGGACCGCAAGTCAGCCCGGCTCCTCTAGCCGGATTGACCCACGTAAGTAGTAGTGGGGCCTTACGTGCCCTCCTGTGACGAACAAGGTCATAGAGGACACACGTAACCCCCCTTTACGTACTCTTCTCTAACGAAGATCGTCGGTGACCTGTCTTCTGATGCCTCTGGGGTCCCATCCACGACGCCTTATCCGGTAGGAAAGAGGCTAACGCCTGAGAAGAAGAAAGGACTTCACCGCTCCAATCGGCCTCATCGTTGTGACATAAATTGACCAAAACCGCACATCTTAGAGTAGAACGCGCATTTATTATGGAACATTAAAACCGCAATTCACATAATCCTCTTGTGAGGAGCTAGTGCCTCGGGTCGGGCAAACAGAGGGGACCTACCAAGACTTCAATGCGTAGGATTGAAGCGACACCGGTTAACACATCAGGCCAAAGACGACGTGGACGACTTCAAATGTCAACAGACCGAAGAAGGAAGAGAATGAGCGCACCAGTAGACTTGACGGGTGCGGACAAAGACACAATCATAGTTGTACACTTGCTAAAGAAAAAAGCTTTTCATTCATTTTTCGGGAAATACATAAACGAGCCCAATAGGGCGTTACCGCGGCTGGACCATCTCCATGTAATTATGCTGGAGAGCCACGATCTCGTGGTTGTACTTTTGGTCCTTCGCCGCCAACTCAGCTCGATGCACTTCGTGGAGGGCGGCAACCTCGGCCGTTCGGGCCTCCTTTCCCGCTGCCATGGTTGCTAGAGCGTCCTTATGACCCATCTTAGTCCAAACCCTATTTTAGTCCAAACTTGATCCGACCCGGTTGAGCCTAATGGGTCTATCCGGGCTTGACATCTCTAGGCCGGACCTGGTCTGGCCCGAAGTATTTTAAGCCCGACCCGGCCCGGCTCGGTTTACACCCCTAAGAAAACCTCTACCAAAGAATTGGGACATCTATACTATATACTAAAACGGAGCCCTATGCCCCGGGTCGCGACACGTGGATGCCTATTTAAAACCGAAACTCCTCTGCTCAATGTGTGAACGTGGCTGAATAGTGCATCTGTTGAGTTCTTTTGAACAACTAAACTCCTCTGATTTAATGCTTTCAACTGTAAATGAGATTTTAATAGCTGTAAATTCTCCATCATGAACAGCTGTATGTACATCCATTTCTTTCTTCCCCAAAATATTGAGATCATAATGTTTTTTTTTTAGAGAATAACGTTTCCTCTTAGAATCTGAAGAGGTTGTCCCTAAAATCAAGAAGTCCCTAGCTCCTTTTCTTTCTTCATTTAAGAACATGTATCCGTACTGCGTTGGTTCCGTGTGATATTAGGTGGATTGAACGATCGCAAGGAAGAGTTGAGGTGATTCAGCTCCCGACGGCAACACCACCTCACATGTGAGTTGTCCTCTCTCTCTCTCTCTCTCTCTCTCTCTCTCTCTCTCTCTCTCTCTCTCTCTCTCTCTCTCTCTCTCTCTCTCTCTCTCTCTCTCTCTATATATATATATATATATATATATATATATATATATATATATATATATATATATAGGTTTTTTTTACAACTATATGGGGGTTTGATTTAAATTTTTTTATGTGGCTTTCAATTTGTAGCAATCCAATTAGGATTTGATTTGGAGAAATTAGGGTTACGGTTTTAACATTTAGATAACTATGTCCTTAGCAATCCCAATATGTTTTTTTTTCTTGATAACATTTAGATAACTATGTCCTTAGCAATCCCAACATGTTTTTCTTGATTGGGGATACCCCAATCGGTTCTCCAAGATGTGCCCATGACATCGCAGACATTGGAGAAACTTGCCACCCGGCGGAGACCACATCACCACTGACGGAGCCGAGGAAGGCAACGTACAACCAATGCCACACACACAATGGAGCCAAGGAAGGCAACACTGCCACCACCAGCGGTAAGAGGCCACTCCGGGCGGAGGACACCACCACTCCGGGCCTGTTACATGGAACACAAACTTCTGAAATAAGAGAAAAAAATCTAAAAAGAAACCAAAACATCACCACAAAGCCCACCGGATCTGGGGAAGAAACCACCAACGGTAATCTTAACGTGTGAACGATTCAATTCGAGAGATATAATAAGGTATAAACTCATGAAATCTCTCAATTTTTTGTATTTATTTTTAAAAATCACTAGGCATTACTATTGTTCATATTCATTTGTTAATTTTGATTTCTTTTGTTAACATTTTTTTTTGTCATCAGATAGATCTTTACATTTTTTTTTTGGTGAACACAAACAGATTGAACAGAATAGCACCTAATTATAACATTTTGTGGCCAATCGGGTACAGTTCGATTCAATATCATGGTAAGAATAGCTCCCAATTATAATCGTTTGTTGCCAATCGGGTAGAGTTCGATTCAATATCGTGGTAGGACGACTGTCATGCCTTCGGACCGACATTTAAGATCGATAGCCATGTAAGAATGCATTTTTTTGTCAATGACCATATATATAGTTTGTTTTTTGTATGAAACCATATACATAGTTATGTACGAGATTTTTAAACTTTATCGTGGTTGATACATCTTATTGTTATTTTTTTAGGAATTTGATAAATCTTATTGTTAAGGACATTTTTTCCGCAATAATTTTATGGTTTTTTTTTTTTTTTTGAATTTAATGTTCTACGGGTTGCCTTATTCATCACACCTAAGAAAAGAAGAAAAAAAAGAGAAAGGGATTAATAGTATGGTTTTAATATGGCTTTAATAGAATCCATTCTACTTTTAAGAAATTTTTACAATATTATAACTTTTATTTATGGTTGTAGGTTAACAAAGGGATTAATAGTATGGTTTTAATATGCCTTTAATGGCAACCATTCTTTTGTTCAAATTCTATTTAAAAAATAATTTAATTTAAAATAATTAGATTTTTAATATTTTATTTAGTGCATTGTATGGGTTCAAATTCTGTGCCTTTAATGGCGTCCATGTCCTTAAAGAGCCAGATTCCTTATTCCATTTGTGAATGCGGTTCTCTTTTATATCCTATTAAAAATCTACCATAAAAATGATAAATACTCATTTAATGGTTAGTTGATGTCAATATCTCTCTCTAACAAGGGAATCACACGCTTCACACTTCTTATAACGGTTACGATGTGGTATGTGCCAAATGGAGTCCTTTTAATGACCAAAAATCCTTCCTTCATCTGTGTGTGAACCAGCTCTTTATCATAAAAGCATGCATGGGTAGACGTGGATGCTTTATGGGAATGACATTATAGAAAAACATTTCATAGAAACATCTTAAATGGCCATTTCAAATGTACGCCTTTAGTATCCTTTGTTTTAAAAATTGCATATGTCCTAACCACATTTGCTAAGCCGCCCATTTCAAATTAATCTGCATGGTTGGTTTCTAATAAATACCCATGCATTTCTTAATTAGAAGCAACGTTCGCATGTGACAACACTTGGGATGTTTCATTATCTAATGCATGGGCACCTCAGCATCGATCATCAAACATTCCCACTTCTTACCATTCATATGATATCAGACGTGTCGGCAAGACTACTCCATTGTGCCATGTGCCTTCATAAGTCGTAACTTTAGAGGCGGGAAAAAAAAACCCTTCTAACATCTCGACTTGAGGTAGTGTATCGAATGATCCTACTATTTATAGTTTATCAGATATTTGTTGCTTATGTTGGTCTTGAGGTAGTGCCCCTATCAGATCATTTGATCTTAATATCCCGCTAACAAACCAAATCGGGATCCCACTTTATCCCTGCACCCCTCCAAGTAATATCTTTGATCCCATCTTCTTAGATTGGCCAGATGCCCATGCCTTCAGTGAGCAGGGTCCGGAGGAGACTAGAACAGGACGATATGACCCACAACTGGTATCGAATGGAGTGAGGCCTTGACTAATACTTGAGGCACTTCTTGCAGTCGAATAAGTCAAGGTCGGACAAGTGAAGGCGGACATGGAGAATTAATGAGATGCTCACTATCGTTGTGCCACACGAAAGCGGTCAAGAAACCAATGATTAGATCATGTCTGAAGTTGTAGGTGTTGAAGTTTGCTATGTACATAAATGGAGGTCGGGTTTTGATCTATAGTTGTCTTTCAGTGTTCGATAAATAGTGTTTGATCAGTTTATGTATTTTGTATGATATCAATTCAGGTATGTAGATATAATTTGGCTTTTAGAGATCTTTCAATTTTTTTATGTTTGTGTTCATGTTTGACATCTAATCAATCGTCATCCATTAAATACCAATATCATGCATCCAAATTTTAGTTACCATTATAATTAACGTCTTGCTTTTCCCTGGTTCTTTAGCTTCGATAAAGGGGAAGGTCATATAGAGATCTGAGAAAGGAGAAGGCGATGAACAATTAAAGGATCTTGCTGCAACTTCTCTGATTAGTGCCACATTGAGCCACTTTTATTCGCTATGGGACAAAATAACATTTTATTTTTATTTTATTTGTTTCACTCATCGCCCCACTTTTATGTCAAAAATTTAAGTTACACCCCCAATATCTGAAAATTAAACGTGTCCCCTAATATGTCAAACTTTGAGTTAATATTAGAAAGTTCACAAATGGAGGTTGAGTAAAATGTATTTGTTAATATTTAATTTTTACAATCCCGTGCATTGTACGGGTTAGTAACTAGTAGTGTGTAAATATTCATGCATGTACAGATTGCATGTACGTATATAATCCTAAATTTTTATAGGCAAGGAAAAAAAACAAAGCATAAAAGCGATACATTTCACCAGCGCGTGAAAGGTTCGCGTCGCCTCCTATATATACCCGCCCGCACCCGTCCCCTAACTCCCACACTCCCTCTCTCTCTCTCTCTCTCTCTCTCTCTCTCTCTCTCTCTCTCTCTCTCTCTCTCTTCTCCGAGACTCTCTCTCTCTCTCTCGCGATCATCATTGAAATGGAGCAAGGTTTGGCTTCCTGCAAGGACTCCAACTGGTGGGTCTTCACCCTCCCGGCCCTCCTCGGCTCCGACACCATCCTCTCCGACCGCCTCCCTCTCCTCGTCTCCCTCCTTGTCGCCATCCTCTCCGCCGCCTTGTTAACTTGGGCCCTCTCCTCCGGAGGTCCGGCATGGAGCCACGGCCGGAACCGTAGGGGATCCGTCCCGATCCCTGGTCCCCGCGGCCTCCCCATGCTCGGTAGCCTACTTGCCCTGACCCGCGGCCTACCGCACCGCGCCCTCGCCTCCATGGCCCATGCCTGCGCTGCCACCCAGCTCATGGCCTTCTCGATCGGCTCCACCCCCGCCGTCGTGTCCTCCGACCCAGCCATCGCACGGGAGATCCTCTCCCACCCGTCCTTCGCCGACCGCCCGCTGAAGCTGTCGGCCCGGGAGCTCATGTTCGCCCGCGCCATCGGTTTCGCGCCGAGCGGCTCCTACTGGCGCCTCCTCCGCCGCATCGCGTCAGCGCACCTCTTCTCCCCGAGGCGCGTCGCAGCCCACGAGCAGGGGCGGCAGGCCGACTGCGACGCCATGCTCCGCTCCGTCGCCGGCGAGCAGGAGAGGTCCGGCTCGGTCCTTCTCCGGCCGCACCTCCAGGGCGCGGCGCTGAACAACATCATGGGGAGCGTGTTCGGGCGGCGGTACGACGTGTCTGTGGGGGGGAGCGACCCGGAGGCGGCGGAGCTGATGTCCATGGTGCGGGAAGGGTTCGACCTCCTCGGCGCCTTCAACTGGTCGGACCACCTCCCGTGGCTCGCCCACCTCTACGACCCGTCGAGCGTGAAGCAGCGGTGTGCCGCCCTGGTGCCACGCGTCCGGAAGCTGGTGAGGGGGATCATCGAGGAGCACAGGGTGAGCGGTGAGCATAAGCAAGCCGGTGACAATGCCGACTTCGTCGACGTGCTGCTCTCCCTCAACGGCGAAGAGAAGCTCCAAGAAGACGATATGGTCGCCGTCTTATGGGTATAATTAATTTGCATGCTTCTTCTTTCCCGCGCCCCGAGTCGCATTAAAATTGTTGTGGTCGGTGGACTGACGTGCGTCCGATTTGATTTTGACGGCAGGAGATGATCTTCCGTGGTACGGATACCACGGCGCTGCTGACGGAGTGGGCGATGGCGGAGCTGGTCCTCCACCCCCGGGTCCAGGCGCGGCTCCACCGCGAGCTCGACCAGGTCGTGGGCCCCGGGCGCACCGTGGCAGACGCCGACGTGGCGAGGATGCCTTACCTGCAGGCGGTGGTGAAGGAGACGCTCCGCGCGCACCCGCCGGGCCCGCTCCTCTCCTGGGCCCGCCTGTCGACGGCCGACGTCCAGCTCAGCAACGGGATGGTGGTCCCGGCGGGCACCACCGCCATGGTGAACATGTGGGCCATCACCCACGACGCGGGCGTGTGGGCCCGGCCGGGGGAGTTCGAGCCGGAGCGGTTCCTGGAGGGGGAGGGCGGCGCCGACGTGGACGTCCGGGGCGGTGACCTGAGGCTGGCGCCGTTCGGGGCGGGGCGCAGGGTGTGCCCGGGGAAGAACCTGGGGCTGGCGACGGTGGGGCTGTGGGTGGCGAGGCTGGCCCACCACTTCAAGTGGGCCCCGGCGGCGGAGGTGGAGCTGGGCGAGGTGCTGAAGCTGTCCCTGGAGATGAAGACCCCGCTCACCGCGGTGGCGGTTCCAAGGGAGGGCGTCGTCGGTGGTGGTGGGGGGTTCTAAGGGATCGGGATGGTCGGTTCTGCTGTTGGTGTTATGGTAATGTATTAATGGGCATCATCCATCATATCATATCATATAATATAATAATGAGAGTTAAAGTAAGTACTGCATGTTGTTAAAGGGGGCTTTTTCTGCCATCTAAAACTATACTTACTTGGTTAATTGGCACGTTGAAGTAATGCTGGATACACATATTATAATAATAATAAAGCCCTTAATTAGCTTTGTCCCACATCGTGGTTCCACTACAACAGAAAAGCCCATGAGCGGCGGAATGCTTGGTGGCTAAATCCCACCCGTCGGAAAAAAAAAATCATAATCGGCGGTCCATTCTTGGTGCCCGAAAAAAAAAACCTAATATGATGACCTACTGTAAAAGAAAAGACTGAAGCAGCGAATATATGGTCCATCGTGGTTCGTGGTCCAGCCATCAACAACGATATCACCGTGGTTCTGTCTGAAAGGATGATTCTGGATTGTTCAGATCTTTAGGGCATCGAGTGAACCCCTCGTGGAGCTTTGATCATAAGGGCCGGTGATCAAATGGGTGGGGACAGGTGTTGATGGCTAGACCCCAAACCACGGTGATTCCACGACTATTTTAAATCATTCGTAATAATAATATAATAACAATAAGGGATAATTGGTTATTAATAGCAATTTAAAAAAAACAAATCAAAATTAAAAAAAATGCTATAGTTATTTCACTGTAGTAAAGAGATAGTTCGGTATCAAAAAGGAACAAATGATTTTCACTATAGCAATTGTTAACTCCTTTTTAGTAGTGTTGTGCATCGGTTCGGTTCTATCAGTTTTGGCCTCAAACTTGAACTAAAACGGCTTAGTCGGTTTTCCCTAATTCTCACACCAAACTAAACCAATCAACTAGTAAAACCGAACCAAACCAAACCAATTTTGATAGGTTTGGTTTGGTTCCATTGGTATCAATGCATATATCAAATTTTAATTTATTACAATCATTAATTAGTACTAGTTGTTTCAGCTCACACTGCTAATTTTTTTTTTTTTTTTGAGAACCCCTCCTAAAGGAGGGAGGGTTTGGCGTACCCCAACCAGAAACCATTAATAACTAAGATAACAGGTTGTTACAAAAAATGGTAGCCTCCGCCCCTAGTTTATCTCTCCATGGCACAATCCAAGCGTGGAAAAAGGAAATCACCGAAAGCCGCAACTTATCCTGCCCTGTCGACTTACCTTTGAAAATTCTGCTGTTCCGCTCAAGCCAGATAACCCACACGATTGCCATGACCAAGACGTCCCATGGCTTCCGGATCTCCACCGGAATTCTCCTCCTCCAGGAGGTCCATAGCCCTCTAAGGGTCCTGGGGTGCGAAGAAAGTCCTGCCTTGCTCTCGAAATAATCCCATAGGACCCTTGCAAAAGGGCACCCGAGCAGAAGATGAGAGGTCGTGTCCTCTTCCGAGGCGTAGAAGGTGCAAGAAGCATCCGTTGCCTGGGGGTGATGGCGCCTCATCAGGTTGGCCTTCGTCAAAATCTTATTCCTCGAAGCCAACAAGGAGAAAATTTGGACCTTTGAGGGAGCCTTCGACTTCCAAATAGCCTTAGACGGCCCATGCCGTTGCACCCGAGGCAGGAGGTGATCGTAGAAGGATCTAACTGAGAAAACTCCTGAAGAAGTGCCACTCCATCGAACCTCATCCCTGACTGGCCGGAACGAAGCCGCCTGAAGAATCAAAAGGAGGTCCTGTAGCTCTCGCTGATCGTCCTGACCCAAAGGGGCAGCGAACCTCAAATGCCACCCGATAGACCCTCACCTCCTGCTAGCCTGGGAGCGGACTGAAGCTCCCTTGCTCCGGGCCACAGAAAAAAGTGCTGGGAAGAGTTGCTCCAGAGGTCTGTCCCCTAGCCAAGTATCCCTCCAGAATCTGATATCTCTCCCATCTCCTAGCACAAGCGTAGTAGCCTCCCTGTAGAGATCTTTGACCCTGAGAATGCCCCGCCAAAAATGGTATATCCGGCCTGACAGTCGACCCCGCGCTTGCAGAGGAGAGAACCTCCTAAAATACTTAGCCAAAATGACGTCCCGCCAGGATCCACCTGTTCCCTGCTGCAGTCTCCACCACCATTTCCCCAACATGGAGATATTGAATCTACGCAGGTCAAGGACTCCCAGACCACCCATCTTCTTCGGAAGGCAAACCTGATCCCATCTCATCAGGTTGTAGCCACCTGTACTAGCATCAACCCCATGCCAAAGGAAAGATCGCCGAATCCTGTCTATCCGGTCAATTACCCAAGACGGCAGGTAGTAAAAGGAAAGATAGTAGCAGGGGATAGAGGAAAGAACTGAGTTCACCAGCACCAGCCTGCCTCCCGATGATAGAAATCTACCTTTCCAGCCCTCCAGTCTCCTCTCAATCTTGAGAATTAGCTGCTCCCAATCCTCACGCCGCAGGGCTCTGTCACTGATAGGCAACCCTAAATACTTCATAGGCAGGATAGCTACCTTACAGTTCAGTAGCCTGGCTAACCCGCTGCCTGTATCCCCTGAACCAATGTAGTAGAGGCTGCTCTTCTGGAAATTGATCCTCAGGCCCGAAGTCAGCTCCAACCCATAGAGGAGGATTTTGAGGGAGACCATCTGGAAAGGACAAGCCGCTGTGAATAAGAGAGAGTCATCAGCATAGTGCAGATTAGACGTAGTCCAACCGTGACCGCCCACTCCCTTAACCAGCCCCTCTGCATTCGCCTTACGGACTGCAGCATCAAAGGCGTCTACAACCAAAATAAACAAATAAGGGGATAACGGGCACCCCTGCTTCAACCCCTTGTATACCTTGAAGTCCTTGCCTTGCTCCCCATTGATAAGACAAGATAGCTTCGAGGAAACCAAGATTTCTCTAATCCACCCCAGCCATCCACTAGAGAAGCCTTTAGCTCGCAAAAGCTCAAGCAAGAAATCCTACCTGATTTGATCAAAAGGTCTCTCAAAATCGATCTTCAGCAAAACTCCTTATTTACCAGACTCGCGAAGGTGAAAGATCGTTTCATGGGCCGCCGCTACACTGTCCAGGATCAAACGCCCCTTGATGAAAGCGGTCTGGGAGGGAGAGACAAGCAGGGAGATGTTGTCCGCAAGCCTATTGGCTAAGACTTTCGAAATAATCTTGTAGAGACAGTTAGAGAGGGAGATCGGCCTGTAATCCAGAATAGTCTCTGCAGAAGATTTCTTAGGAAGGAGGATAATCCACGAGTGATTCAGGCAGTGGAGACGCACCTTTCCTGAGAAGAAGTCCCGCAGCAGCCGGCAAAGGTCGCACTCCAACATGTCCCAGTAATCCTGGTAGAAGGACATTGGGAACCCGTCCGGACCCGGGGCCCCATCTCCTTTGGATTGAAAGACAGCCCTCCGGAATTCCTCGTCCGTAAAATCAGCATCAATGCCTGAGCCACCTGGTATCCTCGGGAAGTCCGCACCACTCCAATCAAAGGAAATCCCCGTAGGAGCCTCCGATTCCAAGAAAGAAGACTTGAAAAAGGAAGTGGCTGCCTCTAAGATGTTCGCCGTGGTCGTCAACTCTCTCTCCTCGTGCCTCATAGAGGTCAGAAAGTTCTTCCTCCTCCGAGCGTTAGCGACTCTGTGGAAGTAGGAGGTATTCGCATCCCTCAACTTCACCCATTGTTCCTTCGAGCGCTGCCGCCATATCTCCTCCTCCTTCCTCAAGACCAGCACGAGGCTATCATTCAGCTCCTTCAGCTTTACTGACTCCGGCAATGTAAGGGTGGCAGATTCCCCCTTCACTTCCAGAGTCTGAATCTCAGCCAAGATTGAGGCCTTCTGCCTTAGAACATTGCCAAAATGGCTCTTGCTCCAGCACTGTAATTTCTTCTTAATGAACCTGAGTTTCCTTGCCATATTCAAGGCCGAGTTCTCAATCCGACCTGCCTCTATCCACCAACCAGCCAGCATGCCCTTGAAACCTTCCTCAATTGACCACATTGCCTCGAACCTAAAGGGTGGCCGGACAGGAGCAATCGAGTCGGTCATGAGGAGGATCGGAGCGTGATCAGAAACGCATGATGCCAGCCCGGCCTGAATTGAACCCGGAAAAAGCACGTCCCATTCCGACGAGATCAAGAACCTATCCAGCCTAGCCAGAATAGGATCCTCTCGTTTATTACTCCACGTAAAGGTACGCCCGGTCAAAGAAAAATCAATCATCTCCTGGTGCCGGATAAAATGGGAGAAAGCCCTCATAGCCGAAATATCCCCCCCACTGCGAAGCCGCTCCCCCGATCCTCGAGTGACATTGAAATCCCCTGCGATGACCCATGGGCCTCGAAAATTCGTCCGAAGCAAGGACAGCTCTGTCCAGAAGTCGTCTCCCCTACTGTGATCCGTGGGGCCATAAACCGAAGACAGCATCCACTCCACGCCATCTAAACGATTCAGAAACACCAGAGACAGAGAGAAGACCCCAACATTCGTGCTCTTCAAAAGAAAGAGGTCATCACTGAAACTTATCAGAATGCCTCCCGATGCGCCTGTAGCATCCTTAGCTTCCCACTTAGCAATCTTCCTAATACTGAGCGAACAAAAAAAGTGGCTCGTCGGATTCTCCCGCTTCGACTCCTGAATACAGATGATGTCCACATCATGAATGGACGCAAAAGAACTGGCCGCTCTCCTCTTCTCAGATTTCCCCAGGCCTCTAACATTCCAAGATAAAATCTTCATAAATCCAAGCAGACTCCACACCACCTCCAACACTCGAAAGCTAGCCCACTCAGGAGGCCAACTTCGCCCTCTTCTCCTCTAGAGCTCTGATAGAATCAAGAAAAAACCGCACACTATCTAGCTCAGGGGTAGTGATAAAACCACACTTCCTAGCAATGTCTAGAATTACATCATCCTCCAAAAAAGAAAGGGGAAGGGACACAGAAGGGTCCGCCTGATCCAAATCCAAAAGGCGCATCTTGGACCGAACTAGAGCCTGGGCCAGCAAAGGGTCATCCGAAGAATGCTGCAAAATCTGCCTGAAGCTCCTCCTCGCCGACTGAAGATGGGCGGCTCCTGCCGAATCTGACGAAGCCTCCGGTCTACCCTGGTTTGCGCACTGCACAGCTACGGACATCTGCACTCCGTCCCCCTGACCTGTCACAGTCCTACTGTCGACACCAAGGTTAGGCAGCTGAGGAATCCCCATGATGGGGCTCTCCACAATTAAAGAAGCACCCTCATCATGGGGGCCCAAGGGGGTGCCCCCCTCCTCCAACCCCACATGGATTCCATCATGTAAAACAGCAGGAGGGGCAACATTGTGGGCAGCAACGTACGTCCCCTCGATGGAAAAAAGCCCAACGTCACCATCCGCGCCCAACTCTAGGTTAGAAACATTACCTGCATCCTGGGAGAATTGCTGCAGGGAAGGCGTACCTGGCTCCTGGCTGCTGCTCGCTTCTCCTCCCGTCGGACTCATCCCGGTTGCTGGCGAACCAGGGAACCGAGGTGGCCCGGTGGACGGTTGCCTGAACCGAGTGGGCTGCGGCGAAACCACCGGCGGACCAAATCCCGGAGGAATCACAGGCTCGCCGGAGGGCATTCTATCGCCGAAGCCGTGATCCAAAGGAGGCCGATGGCCAACGGGGGGAGGAGGGAGTGAAGTGCAGTCTCCAAGCACCTGGCTGGAGAGCCGGACCCGAAACACTCCACACCCATGAGCAAATTGAACCGAGGGGGGGATCAGGACTGGCTTGTAGCAGAGCATGGAGGCCTGGCAGAAGCGGCGGTGGGAGATCGAAGGGAAGACATTATGGCACTCCCGCACCTCGCCGTAAGGATTGAGCAGCGCCCGCAGCGAATCATCCCCCCAGGCATCGAAAGGCAATCCGAAGACTGTGACGCGCAGCGCTGTTCTCCGCCTCCGTGCGACCGCCCCTGTCAGCTCCTCCCATGGCCGGAAGGAGACGGAGACCGCTCCCAGATCCCGCACCCCCCGACCAACCTCGATCTCCAAGAACTACCGGAAGGGAAATTCCACAAGAAATTCTCCATTCCCAATCTCTTGTGCTGGCCACTCCCAAGATCCTTGCCAAGCGTGCCTGAGGTGCCCGGACAACTCCGCCGCCGTCACCGCCCTCAGGAAGACTCGGCAGACCCCGGATCTATTTAGGACCTCCAACATCTCCCCCCTCCGGGGGTCAACCGGCAACTCCAAAGAAGCCCCCGAACCCGCAGCAGAAGACCCGGTAGAACCAGAGGACCGAGCCATCCTGCACCGGTGAGAAGTGTGCCCTACCTTCCCACAGGCAAAGCAGACGAGCGGGTTCCGGTAGGCTGCAACAGTGTGATCGTGCTCTCCACACCGATGGCAGCGCCGCACCTGAGGCCCTCCGCGAGAAGGCCGAGAAGAGCGTCTGGGCGGAACCCTAGATCTCGCGCCCCCTGTAGATCGGGCCGGACGGCGCACTATATCTGCGAAGGAGACTCGCTGATGGGAGATCGTCGAAGAGGGTGGTTTTGAAGCGCCCTCGAGACGCCTATCTCGGGAACGACGCTTTGCCTCCACCCCTCCAGAACCCCTCCCCCCGAGAGCCCTACCTCCTGATCGCGACACTCCTCGGGATCGCGCTGAAGAGCTCAAAGGGCGGTGGGAATCGGCCATGGGAGACTTCCCCCTAGATCTCCCCCGGAACTCCCTGGTTCTCGAGGAGCCTCGGGAACGCCCTCTCGCCATTCTCCAACCCTCCCTTAGATGGGACCGCCACAGAGAGATGAAAGGGCGCAAGAACCCTAATCCCTCTCCAAAGGAACCGCAGAAACCAAACCAAAATCCCCAAAATCAAAAGCCCGGCGAGCCCTAGAACTTGCCTGATCCACCGAAACCGAATAGGGCGAGGAGATCGAAGCCGAGCACGACGATCGGAACCCCGGCGGCCCTCAGTCCATCCGCGGCGGCTCCGCCACCGGATCAGGCGGCGATCGAGGAGAGGAGAGACGTCTCTGTCCCAGTACTACCTGATCGCAGAACCAATACGCACAAATCCTCCGCCAACGAATCACCGAGAGAGAGAGAGAGAGAGCTCGACGCAGAAGGATCGATGGGATGAGAGGAGGGGGGAGACGGTCGCGCTGCAAACCCTCTCCGCCGCGCTGCAAACCCTCTCCGCCGCGCTCCTGCAGCCCTATTTCTTATTCTCCTTTGCTTTTTCAAGCATGCTAGTCTCTCCACTGCTAATTATGATAGTATTGATGATAAGAGTTGTGCTAGAATAATAACTTGAGTAGTCAAAACTAAGAGACATGGAGCTTAGTACGATCGTACATAATAGGGATCAAGAAGCCAATACATGAATGACATGTAGCTTAGTACCCTCGTGGCTATAAATGACATGACATCGGAGAGCCCGAATTCTCATCAACTTTGGAGGAACATATGTCAAAAACAAAATTTACAGAAGTAGTCAAGTGGAGGATGATGCAGCTAAACCCATAATTCGAGCCGGGCGGATTAGTTCAACTTAGTTCGGTTTTCATCCATTATATACTTAAACCGAGCCGATTAGGTCGATTTTTCAAAATAAAAAACAAAACCAAACTGTATAAAAAAAAACAAACAAACCAAACTGCTCAGGTTTGGTTCTGTTACTCAGTTTATTTTGTTTTATGCACAACCTTACTTTTAGTATCAAATTGTTGCTCTTTGCTAGTGTACCAAAAAGAAACAATTTGGTAGTAAAGAGGAACAATTGCTATAGTGATTTCACTGTAGCAGAAAAAAGGTTTTTAAAAAACTTGCTACAGTGATATCACTGTAGCAAAGAGCAACAATTTGCCATTAAAGAGTAACAATTCGTAATGTATTGTATCTGTCCATTTACTGCATTGAAAGTAATGTGGCTTTTAATCAGGGATAGATCATTTAAAGGGGATAAAAGTCAATGAAGGGACATGTTGCAAGTGCATATATTCAGGAGGGTTCTGGTGTGTATAGGGATATTTGGACGTACTTTACACTAATCAAGTCCGATATTCGGAACCTACCACCAACTCCCCCTTATAATAATTATAATATTAGAAGCAATGCAAATATTTATCATGATCAATAATGCTTCTAGGGGTGCAACTCGGGTCGGTTTAGTTCGGTTGGTACTTGCAAACTAATTTATATTTATTCCAATTATTGCAAGCTAGGATCACACTCTAGTCTTTTGTATTAAGATATATCTAATATTTCTTTTGGTTTTGCACTCTTGTATATCGATTAAAACTAATACTAGGGTTGTCACTTAAATTTGCAGAATAGGTAAACTCTTTTTCTATCCTTATATTAGCTTAACCCATAGTCGCTCACATGGAATCTAAGTTAGTCAAACTTGACAAATTCGATGATACATCATTTAGAAGGTGGCAAAACGAAATGAAGTATTGGTTAACCACTTTAGGTCTTTTGTCTGCTTTAGGTCTCACTTTTCCACTAGAAGAAGCATTGGAGGTAGGGTCCAAAAATCCTAATCCTACAAATGATCAAAATTCTAGAACCCTTGCTAAACCCTCTACCTCCATCACATAGCACTTCTTTTTGTAGTAAAAACCCAAAAGAGATAGACCACCATTGTCCAACCGCATTCTCAATAATTTATCCAACGAGCTCTATGACATATACCTTAATACCACCAATACCACAAAGGAACTTTGGGAAGCCTTAGAACATGAGTATCGCATTGCTGATGCCGAAATTAAAGGTTTGCCTCAAAATGGTAGACAAAAAACCCATTAGTGAGTAAATCCATAAGTTCCAGTTCAACTTGAAAGAAATTAGGATCCAGTGTATTATCCTAGATAAAATTTACATCTTGTCTTCTTTCATTGACCACCATCATGGTTTGAGTATGCAAATCATCTATGGCATACCCAAGGCACGTTGACCCTTATCCAAGTCTACAACTCCCTTGGAATAGAGTAGAAACACAAAGCCAATGAGAACAAACTGAATGAGATGAAGGCCAAAGCCTTTCTTACCAATAATCCAATTTGTTCACGATCGAACCACATCGCATATGCATCATTCTTAAATCTAAATCCATGTTTCAGGCATGCATTCATTTGTATTTGAATTTGATCCGGCTCTTTTCAGATATTTTTGGGATCGATTCAGGACATTACTAGTTGATCAGATGTCTAATTTTTGCACTGACCATGCGCATGGCCTTTCAGACTGTTTGCATGGACTGTGCAAACTAGTAGCTTGGAATTGCTTCTCATAGTTCATGTTCATGCACTGTGAATTTCAGTGCAGGTATGGGTCACGGGCCATGAGCATGGACCATGCGCATAACCCAGAACGGGTTTCATATTTATTTTCACGGTGAATCCGTGAGGGGGAAATTGGGAGTAGGGATTCCAACTTTCAAAAAATAAATTACCGATATAAATAGCATCTCTTAAAACCCTGCACAACCAACATGAGGAGAAACACTTGCAAGGTTGTTTCTAGGGTTTCAGGGATCCGATCTACATCCTGCCTTACACAAAGATTCGGTGAATCGCTGATCTTGCACTAATTCATCATCTCATTCATGTGATGACTTTCATTGAAGAGAGCTCGAGCCTCAATTGCCCGATAACTCCATATAGAAGTTCGTTTTCTCTTTGTCATCACATGTACTTTTGAAATTTGAGGTCCTTTCCATTAGTTGCAGCCAGTGCAGAGTGGTGTGTCTTCTCTAGAAGATTTGGGAAGGATTCTCAAACAGCGAGTGTGAATCGTTCAAGAGGTTAGATCCAGGTGATGTCATAGTGGAGTTGAGTGACGTGATGTCATCATCAATAAGGAAGGCATGTACCGGGTATCAAGGCGTAAGTGGTTGAAAGATTTACCATCAACACCGTTGATTTGGGGATTTCTTAGGTCCGTTTGCATCGAGGGTATGACTCCGATCCTTGTATGATCTAATTTTTGCTTTAGTGGATTTGAAAGACGCCCTGAGCTTGCTCAGCGAGATACCTCATAAAAAAATTTCACGTGTGATGTAGCGTAATATCGAATGCTTTAGTTGTATATACTTTTATATGTTTCGTGGTTTTGAGAGATTGTAAGAAATAAATAAAGAGAGTTGGTTGGTTTGAAAGCGATCATCAAATGTTTGATGATTTATCGCATATTGGTTTGTGTTTGATCTAGACCTGTATTGAATCCCTTGTATTACTAGAAGTTAGCTAAAATTTTTTATTTTTGTGTAAATGAAAAAAAAAGTTACCCAAGATGTGCACACAGTACACTTTCGTATTGGAGGCTATCTTTAGGTTCAGTATATGGTCCCAAGAGCAGTAGGTTTACGTCCTCCATGACGACATAAATGCTTGGAGGCTTCTTAGAAAGACGATCCGAACCCGATTTTCCGAAGGATGGTCGAAACTCTTAGCCATACATTCTTGGTTTTCACAAACCAGAAACACTGCCGCTGTCAGTCCTATATATGACGGTACAGCCACTCTGCACTCGGACGTAAGAGATGGAATCGACACCTCTGGAGCCGTCCACATTTGTCAGCCCGATGCATGCCAGATGGCAAAAGAAGCAAACGACGGTCTGGATCGATCATCCGCTCCCACTTAAACCCTAATCTCTACATGCATGGGATCTCTCTCTCTCTAACCTTCTCTCTGTATACGTGGGATCTCTCTCTCTCTCTCTCTCTCTCTCTCTCTCTCTCGCTCTCTCCTACTTTACCCGGTTGCCATTCGCGCTCGGCGCTCGTACTCTAGGTTAGGTCTGAACCCTAATGATGAGGTTTGTCTTGATGCTTAGAACTTAAAAGCATTCACCATTTTATTTTCATCTGTTCCTTCCCCTGAGCTGCCACTGGTGGCTTTACCAACAGTCTTCAATCTACCTCGCTCGTCAAATTTGACCTCGTGAAATCTGACCCCAACCGATGCATAGGGAGAGGAACCCTGCCTGCTGTAGGGGTGGACCTTGGACTAGTCGGATCCGTGCTCCCAACCTAACCCAATCCGAATAATGTACAAGCATAAGCAAAACTGGTTAAGAACTTGGACGAATTTGAAGTAAAAAAAGAAGCACCAGCCTAACATTCTCTCCCTTGATGGGTGCTTGTCACCGTGCTTAGTTGTTGGGGATTCTAGCGATTCCCCTTCAAGAGGAAGCGGATCTCTAACCGAGGGTTAGTCACAGAGAATCAGCAACACCACAGAACAAATATCGATCCGACAGAAATAAACAATCCAGAGACAAGACAATCACAGAAGACATAAAATCTACCGTGGTTTACCCAAAACAGGGCTAATCCACAAAAGAGGGAGCGGAGGATCTCTTCAATTAATCACCAAACAGGAACAGACTTACATGGATTAAAAAGCTTCCACAAAGAACCAAAGATGATGAAAAGATTCACCAAGAACACATACCATGAGAACCGAGACGAAGCGCCTCCACCGGATCCGTCTTTCTTTTTAATCTTCACCGATCCTACTTCGATCAAGCCTTCTTCAATCCTAACCAATCTCCTTCAAGGCACAAACCAAGGCGGTACATCGAATTTTCTCCAAGAAAACTCGTACATGACTTCCTCTTCAATGATGGCTTAAGGGGTCCTTAAATAGGCCTCAAGTTCGAGTAAGACTTAGGAGAAAAGATAGGAACAAACCCCTACAAGTTATCTTGAAATCCCACAAAATTGGAACCGAAACCACGTCCCCCTGTGTGCAGATTTGTGCCTGGCATCTTGGGCGCCAGAATTGGCACCCTGGGTGTCAGTTCCCTGTGATTGGGCCCGGGTCGCCTCGGGTTGGCGCCTGTGGACGCGGAAAAAAGCGCGGGTCGTCTTTATTGCGAATCACACGAGATTACAATTGTGGCCGGGACCCGGGTTGCTCGGGTGTAGCGAGTCCGGGTTGCGGCGAGTTTTGATCAGGGGATTGTGGGAAAGATCTTCTGGGGGATCCCTTTGATCCGCGTCTCCACGTGGTGTTCGTGCGAGAGCTCTGAAGGGGCTGCCCAGGACAGGGGTTTTACAGGGAGAGGGTTTTGGAGAGGCTAAGGAATGTCCACCGTTGCTTTGTCCCTTCCGTGCTTCGCGCTTTCTCGGCTAGGGGGTTTTCGGCTTCGTTCCTCGGTCTTCGCGTCTTCCTCGTTCCTTGCTTGACCTCGGCGTCCTTGATCGTCGGTTCGCGGCGTCGATCTAGCTTTTGGCGTTGGCTTTGGCTTTGGCTTTTTGGCTTTGGCTTGGCTCCGGCGTGGCTCTGGCTTTTGCTTTGCTTCGGCGCTTGCACTTGGACGTAGCTGGGAGAGACTTGCGATGCTTTCGTTCTTCCGGACTTCGCGTCGTATCGGCTAGAACGTGCGGTGCTTTTGCTCGTGGCCGGCGTAGTCGCTTGGCTTTGGCACTTGCGTTGCTTTGGCGCGGGCTTTACTGGGGCTTTGCTTTGGCTTCTTGCGTTGGCTTTAGCTTCAGCGTCAACTCGATCTTCTTCTTCGAACGACGTGGGCTACTTCTCCGGTGCTTCGACGGTTTACATGTCGACTGGACTTCTCTTCTTCTCCGGGCTTCTTTGGCGTGATCGGAGTTGAAGAATGTTTTCGAAGATGGTGGGGGTAGCACCGATCTCCGTGCGATGGTTGTGGCGTCGGCTTTCGTTGATGAAGACGACGGGGTAGCGACGCTTCAGACGATCTGCTCCAGGCTTTCTTCTTCGTGGATAGGGCAGGCGTTAGTTGAAGACGACGGGGTGATGACGCTTCGCTTCTCTCCTCCGGGCTTTGAGGCTTGATCGGGATCGAGGATTTATTGGAGCCGACGGGGTGGTGCCGCTCCTCTTCTTCTTCTCCGGGCTTTTGGGCTTGATCGGAGTCGAAGGCTTGTTGGAGACGACGGGGTAGTGCCGCTCCTCTTCTTCTCCGGGCTTTTGGGCTTGATCGGAGTCGAAGGCTTTGTTGAAGGTGACGGGTGTAGCGCCGCTTCTCTTCTTCTCCGGGCTTTTGGGCTTGATCAGAGTCGAAGCTTGTTGGAGACGACGGGGTAGTGCCGCTCCTCTTCTTCTCCGGGCTTTTGGGCTTGATCGGAGTCGAAGCTTTGTTGAAGGTGACGGGTGTAGCGCCGCTTCTCTTTTTCTCCGGGCTTTTGGGCTTGATCGGAGTCGAAGGCTTGTTGGAGACGACGGGGTAGTGCCGCTCCTATTCTTCTCCGGGCTTTTGGGCTTGATCGGAGTCGAAGGCTTGTTGGAGACGACGGGGTAGTGCCGCTCCTCTTCTTCTCCGGGCTTTTGGGCTTGATCGGAGTCGAAGGCTTTGTTGAAGGTGACGGGTGTAGCGCTGCTTCTCTTCTTCTCCGGGCTTTTGGGCTTGATCGGAGTCGAAGGCTTGTTGGAGACGACGGGGTAGTGCCGCTCCTATTCTTCTCCGGGCTTTTGGGCTTGATCGGAGTCGAAGGCTTGTTGGAGACGACGGGGTAGTGCCGCTCCTCTTCTTCTCCGAGCTTTTGGGCTTGATCAGAGTCAAAGGCTTGTTGGAGACGACGGGGTAGTGCCGCTCCTCTTCTTCTCCGGGCTTTTGGGCTTGATCGGAGTCGAAGGCTTGTTGGAGACGACGGGGTAGTGCCGCTCCTCTTCTTCTCCGGGCTTTTGGGCTTGATCGGAGTCGAAGCTTGTTGGAGACGACAGGGTAGTGCCGCTCCTCTTCTTCTCCGGCCTTTGCTTCTGGCGTCTTCGGAGTCGAAGGGTTCTTCTTCTCCGAGATTTCTTCTTCGTGCACGGAGTCGAAGGGATGATCTTCGTGTGCAAGGGTCTTCACATTGATGAGGACTTTCAGTAAGCCGATCCCTCGGGACAGGCTTGACTGTGCCTCGTGAAGCCTTGGGTCGGTGAAGAAGCGTCTCCTCTTCTGCAGAGCTCTGGCGTTTCGTCTTCAATTTCCCGACCATTTTTTCCTTCCCCCACCCCCTCTATTTATAGGCAAAGAGGTGGGGAGAGAGATATGGGAACTTTTTAATTTTAAATCCCTTTTGTATCTCTCTCATAATTACCCGGATTTTATTCATCCATTGATGAGGGGAATAACATTTAGTTGTTTTCCTTTTCTGGCGGGTGCAATTATGGCTGGATTTTGCGCACGAAATCGATGGCGATCGGGCGCTTCGTCTTGTGCGTCGGATCGAGGGATCGGCGCAGATCCGCGTGTGTGCAGACGTCATACGCTACCTCCCCCCGCGCATGGCGGTATTTCTTTCCTTTTCTTTCTTTTCTTTCCTTTTCTTTTCTTTCCTTTTCTTTTCTTTCCTCTCTTTTCTTTCCTTTTTCTTTTCTTTCTTTTCTTTTCTTTCCTTTTCTTCCCTTTCCTTGCAGGACCGGCCGGCCCCTCCATGGGGTTCGGGTCCTACTAGGGCCGCCCCCATGTGGCTCGGGTCCTAGTAGGGGCCGGCCCCATGGGGTTCGGACCCTAGTAGGGGCCGGCCCCCCTTGACGCATGGGGTCCGCTCCTCTTTGCTAGGTGCGAGTCGGGTCCGGGTCCGCATCGGTGCGCGCGAGTCGGGTCCGCATGTCGGGTTTGCATCCGCGTCGGTGCGCGCGAGTCGGGTCCGCGTGTCGGGTTTGCATCCGCGTCGGCACACGTAAGTCGGGTTCGGGTCCGACGAAATTCGTGTGTCTACAGCGCCCAAGGCGCCCAGTCTGGCTCCAAGCCCCCCTTTTTTGTCGATTTTCGCTCCGTCTTCACTCTGCCTTCACTCCGTAGCCGCTCCATCTTTCGTGCACGAACCTTAGACATGTTGAGGGCTTGTTTTAAGCCAACATCCTTAACAATCTTCACATTGGCTCCAAACAAGACAAGAGCACAACCTTGCACATGAACTTCATCTCCTTATCACCATCGCCCCTTTGCTGCCGTTTGGTCCTAATTCAAGATCTCCCCTCTTTACTCCCCCTCCCTTTGGGGTCTAGCGGGAAAAACTACTGCTACAGATGTAGAATCGAGCCAAGCTAGAGTCTACACCTCAGGTCTTTTATAGCCACAGTTTGAGGTCCTCGTTTCGGCCTCCACCTCGCTGTAGAATCTGTGGGTGCAAATTTTGGCAAGAAATCTACAAAACCGTGGGACCCACCGGCCCTGCCTTGTGGGCCCACAGAAACAACCGCGGGACCCACCGGCCCTGCCTGGTGGGCCCACAGAGACAGTGGGACCCACCAGCCCTGCCTGGTGGGCCCACAAAGACTACCACGGGACCCACCAGCCCTGCCTAGTGGGCCCATAAAGACAACCGCGGGACCCACCAGCTCTGCCTGGTGGGCTCACAGAGAAGACCGCGGGACCCACCAGCCCCGCCTGGAGGATCCCCAAAGAAAACGAAGGGACCCACCAGCCCTGCCTGTGGAATCCCCAGATACGACAGCCGCCATTTACCCCAGATTTCCTCCCAGGAAATCCTATAAATAGCAGAGCCTTCAAGTGTAAAAGGATCTGAATTCCAGAATCTGAAATCTGATTTCAAAAACCAGAACCCAGAGCTCTGACTTCAACCTTCCATCTCCTTCGACCTTCTTGAAGAAGTGATCAGTGACACTCTTCCTGTCGAGGTCACTTCGAGTGAAGTGTTAGTAAATTCGGGTTGCTCCCTATAGCACGGAGACGTAGGCTTCGGCTGAACTCTGAGATCACATCTTGTGTCAACCTTCTCTCTGTTTGCATACCATAAGTGTTACCTCAAAGTCATCAAAGCAACAACCTTCAAACATACCTTCCATTCAACAGATCGACCAAAGATCTACCATTCAACTTCAATTGACTGGTAAGGTGAAGTGTTCGGATCGGCACGAAGATTTTTCCTCCACAGTTTGGCGCCGTCTGTGGGATCCGAGCGAGAAGCCAAGTTTGCTCTGCAGCAAGCATCAGATCGGTTGAACAGACAACCGATCTAAACAGTCTAACTTCCCAGCCCCTTCGGTTGAGCAGACAACCGTTAGGATACCGGCAATCTCGTTGCATCCTTTGCTCTCTCTAAATGGCAAAGACGAAGCATCAGGATCATCCAGAGGGAAGTAACACACGTCAACCTCGCCCGGAGACTCGCTCGATGAGTCAACGCCTCAACTTCGGGCACCCCTTGCTGTCCCCGAAATGGGGGTTCGTTCAGGGAACGGATGATCGGTCGATCGACCGATTGCACCACCTCCTCGACAGTCGATAGGGCAAACTGCCCCTGCTCCTGATGAAGACCCGCCATCTACCTATCAAATTTTAGCGGTCGACTTTCAGCTATTACAATTGGCTAAGCAAAATGCCACCCTCACAGCTGAAAGGGATGCTCTCAAGAAGGCAGCCTCCGAGGCCGGAATTACTCTCCCCATCCCTTCATTCGGTGAAAGAGCGGATCTGCTATGACAGTCGATTCACTCCGAACCACGGAGGTCAATGGGCACCGCTGCCCTTGAGAGGATTCGCCACGACCCAACCCCCTCTGCTGCTCCATGGAAGCAGAGTGTTTGGGATCGTATCAATGATGAGTCCTCTCAATCTTCTTCGGGTCACAACTGTGCCAGAAGGACACCGTCGAGGCCCAACATATGAGAGAAACGCCAGATAAAAGGAGCACCCTCGAAAAGCAGAGTCTCCCCATCTCTCCCACTCCAACATGAAGCTGGAATGGATCTCCGTCACTGACTTCATCCGGCAACTACTCGAAGACCTGAACAAGACCTCTCGATCTTGCCTCTCGACCTGCATCCAGATCGAGGGCATAGTCGTAGAGAGGAATACTCTTCTGCTGGACCTCTCCACCGAAGTTTATTTCAATCATCCTTTCCAAGGGGGTGGAGAACTCCCACTCTCCCAAAATTCAATTGCCTCAAGGGAGATCCTACTCTCCATATACTGGCCTTCAAGCAAGCTTTGACGTCGTACAAAGAAGAGAACAACGTGCTCTGCCGCACCTTCGCCGAGAGCCTCGATGAGCCATCTCTCGATTGGTACCATAACCTTCGAGCTGAGTCCATCACCCAGTTCGGAGTCTTGGCTAACCATTTCGTGCAACACTATCAACTTAATTTGAAGCCAAAGAAGAAGTTTGACTCCCTCTACAGGCTGAGGATGGGTGCTAACGAGAGTCTTCGCAGCTTCACGCGAAGATTCCGCAACGAGCACGCCGCTCTCTCGGGGCGACATCTGGATGACGAGGCTATCATGCTAGCCTTCCAGAATGCCCTCCATTTCGACCTGCCCATCTATAATGACTTCATTCGCAATCCTCCCCCTTCCCTGGGTTCAATGTTTTATCGAATCCAAAGGGAAATCGAAGTTGAAGATGATCAAGTCACCCAAAAGGGGTAAGAGACGAAGCGACGCCCCGCTGAAAGAGAAGCCCCGAAGTATGCCGCCAAAGCTCACAATGCAGAAGCATTGGTTCCCCCTGTACCCAAGTGGTCAAGAAACGACGGGCGTAGATCCCCTCCGAAGAAGACTACATTCACCGATTGGACTCTTCCAATCGAGCAGATTCTCGATTGAATTCAATATGAAGAGTTTCTTCGAAGGCCGAACCCTCTACAGCCTGATACCAAGGTCATAGCTGACAAAACGGTCTACTGCGACTTTCACCACAGACACGGCCATTCTATCGATCGATGCTATCGACTTAGATATCATCTCGAGGATTTGCTACGAGAAGGCCACCTCCAAGATTTTGTCAAGGGCGGACCGGATCAGCGTCGACCTTCCGCAAAGAGTAAAGAAGTTTGTTGGATCCATTAGATCTCTACCGATCAGTCAGCTATCACCGTGCATGCCAATATCTTTGGCATTTATGGGTCATTGCACAATCAAACGTTGACGGGAAAAGAGGTCGATCGGCAAGTGCAACGCATCTTCAACGTGAGATCTGCAGCGAACAAAGAAGATACCTGGATCGAGAAGCCTGTCAAGGACTTAACTTGGCCCTTTATCATTTTCAATGACTCAGACCTTCAAGGAGTCCATACTCCACATCGAGATCCCCTGGTTTTGAAGCTCATTATCGACGGGAGCACTGTCAACCGCATCCTCATCGACACCGGAATCTCCATCGACATCATGTTCTCAGACTGCTTTAAGCGTCTGGGACATAAATATTCAAGTTTCGAAGTCGTCCTAACGGTGATCACGGACTTCAACGGGGAGCAGAGCATAACAATGGGGGAATCAAGATTCATCCTTGACCTTAGCCGAGAGACTCGAGTCTCGGTAAGGTTCGCGATCATCGAAGGGACATCCAACTACAACATTATTCTTGGTCGACCATTCCTCCATCAGATCAATGCCATATCCTCCTCCTACCATCAACTCCTCAAATTTGCAACAGGAGAAGGTATTGTCTGCATTCGGGGAGATCAACAAACTAGGCGATCCTACAAAGCAGTCACTGCCAGAATAGATCGCAGGATAAATCTCGCTGCCCCAAAGCGACCTAGAGATGAAGCTGGTCCTTCTTCAAGATAGCAACCAAAAGAGATCCCACTGTCCGAACCCCCACCGATCGAGTGGGAGGCGTCACCTTCAATCGAAGAGATCACCCCAATTAACATTGGCAGTGGAGATCTCCCTCGAGAAACCTTCATCGGTACCGGTCTCAGCAAAGCAGAAGCGCGAGACATGGTATCCTTCCTCCAATCCAACATAGACGTCTTCGCTTGGTGTTTCGAAGATATGCCTGGGATCAACCCAGATGACGCGTGTCACCATCTAGCAATCAAAGAGGGAGTGAAGCCCGTCAAGTAAAAACCATGCACAATCCGACCAGAGCGACAAGTTGCAGTTCAAGAGGAGATCAGTAAGCTACTCGCAGCAGGCTTCATTCGTGAAGTAGAGTATCCTACTTGGATCTCCAATATAGTTGCTGTCTCAAAGAAGAATAGGAAGGTCAGAGTATGCATCGACTTCACCAACCTCAACAAAGCTTGTCCCAAAGTCCCGTTCCCCATGCCAAGGATAGATAGACTCGTCGATGCCACTGCTGGCCATGAACTTTTATCTTTCATTGATGGATACTCGGGGTACAACCAAATTCTGCTGCATCCGGACGATAGAGAGAAGACTTGCTTCGTGACTGACCGAGGTCTTTACTGCTATAGTGTAATGCCTTTCGGCCTCAAGAATGCTGGATCAACCTATCAAAGGCTAGTCACAAAGATGTTTGAAGATCAAATCGGACGCAATATCGAAGTCTATGTAGACGACCTCCTCACCAAAAGCTCCAATCGTGAGAGCCACCTCTCTGATCTCGCGGAGACATTTCAAATCCTCCGAAAGTACCGCATGAAGCTCAACCCGGCTAAATGTGCCTTCGGGCAAGTTCCTGGGGCACCTTGTCACCAGGAGAGGAATTGAAGCCAACCCCGATCAAATTCGAGCTATCCTCGATATGCCCTCACCTACCAATCGAAAAGAAGTGCAACGCCTTATTGGAAGACTTGCTTCCCTCAATCGATTCATTTTGAAGTCTTCCGACAAGTGCAAACCGCTCTTCGACAAGTTACAAAAGACAGATACCTCTGGGTGGAGTCCAACTTGCGAACAAGCTTTTCAAGACGTCAAGAGTTATCTCGTACGGGCTCCTATTTTAATAGCTCCGCTCCAAAAAGAAGATCTCTGGCTTTATCTCGCCATCACCGATTAAGCAATCAATGCGGTCTTGGTCAGCAGAAGAGAAGGCATCGTATATCCGGTCTACTACATCAGCCATACACTTCTCCCGGCCGAGACTCGCTACTCAAAGATTGAGAAAGTCATACTTGCCTTGCTCACCGCATCATGACGTCTTCAACCCTATTTTGTCTCCCACTTGATCATAGTAGTCTCAGAGCACCCACTCAAAGATATCCTCGACAAGGCAGGTCGAGCAGGTCGAATGACCAAATGGGTAATCGAAATGAGTGCCATCGGGATCCAATTCGAACCTCGTACTTCAATCAAAGGACAGTCAGTCGCTGACTTCCTAGCCGACTTTCCCGTGGAAGACCCCATAATTTAGGAGGAAGACATCGATATGCGGCTCAAAGACGGAGATGAACCTCCCTTCAATCTGGTTCCAAAGACCAACTCAAGCCTTGAGGCTCCTATTACCTCGCCAACTCGATGGAAACTCTATACTGACGGATCTTCAAGCGCGATCGGTTCGGGAATTGGGATAGTCTTGGTATCCCCCGAGCTTGATCATCTTCAGAAGGCTATTCTCCTTGGGTTCAACGCTACCAACAACGAAGCCGAGTACGAAGCACTCATCTCTGGACTAGAGATGGTTGAATCCCTGGGGGTAGATCGGCTTGCTATCTACAGCGACTCCTAACTAATCATAAGGCAGATCAACGGGGAGTACACGGCGAGGGAAGAAAGAATGCAGTATTACTTGACTCTAGTGCGACATCATCAACAATATTTTGCTAGCACCGAGTTCATCCAAATCCCGAGAACAGAAAATCGAGAGGCAGATGCCTTGGCTAATGCTGCCTCGATTCTTGGAGACTCAATAGGGGAGAGGCGAATACAAATCGACTATCAAGAATCACCCAAGATTACCCTCGAACTGTAGATCGTCGCCGCTACAGAAAGATCTGGGGATAGAGAACAACCAGCCTCCGATCGTGCCACAATACATCAACTCGAAGATTGGAGACGGCCAATCTTCGACTTCTTCAAGCAAGGCAGAATACCAGAAGATCCAATTCAAGCCAGAAGACTTCAAAGGAAGCTTCCATGCTATTGCCTTCAAGGAGAAGATCTATATTTCAAATCGCACAATGGGATGCTGTTCAAATGCATTGGACCTTTACAAGTAAAGACAATCTTAATCGACATCCACTCCAGAGCCTGCGGAAATCATTCAGGAGGAAGATCTCTTGAAGCCAAGCTAAAGCTTCAAGGCTACTACTGGCCGACAATGGCAAGAGATGCTCATCAAGTGGTTCAAAGATGTGAGCCTTGTCAGCGACACGCCTGAGCTATCCATCTCCCAGCAGACGAGCTCCACCAACTAACAAGTCCATGGCCTTTCCATCAATGGGGGTTGGACTTCTTGGGTCCCTTCCCACCAACACCAAGCAAGAAGAAGTATCTGCTGCTGGCTACAGATTACTTCACCAAGTGGGTTGAAGCGGTGCCACTCTTCTGAGAGACGGACGATGAAGTTATCAAGTTCATCAGATATAACATCTTCTCAAGATTTGGCACACCACAAGTCCTGATTGCTGACAATGGAGCTCAATTCGACTCCGACAAGTTCTGGGAATTTTGCCTAAATAACAGGATTATACTCTTCTATTCAACTCCAAGGTACCCTCAGTGCAATGGCCAAGCTGGAGCCTCAAACAGAGCTATCCTGGATCTGCTCAAGAAGAAGCTCGATGACAAGAAAGGATTATGGGAGCAAGTCCTACCAGAAGTCTTGTGGGGCTATCGAACTACCCCGATAAGGTCAACAGGGTTCTCACCCTTTCACTTAACCTACGGGTCAGAAGCAGTTCTCCCAATAGAAAACATATCGAATACTATGAAGACCAGAGCAATCGAAGAAGGGATTAACGACGAGCTTCGAGTCGATAACCTTGATTTCTCTGAAGAGTTACGAGATCAAGCATCCATTCGTGTTGCCAAGTATCAACAAAAGATCAAACGAGCCTATGATCAGAAGGTCAGCAAAAGACAATTCCCAATTGACAGCCTAGTCCTCAGAGTAGTCTTCTACAATACGAAAGAGCACAGCAGCGAAAAACTAGCTCCCAACTGGGAAGGACCCTATATCATCGAATCAATAGGAGGCAAAGGATCTTATCGACTGATTTCGCCAGAAGGAGATAGATTACCATGATCTTGGAATGCAAGACATCTTAAAATATTTTATCCTTGATGTAAACTCCATGCTGAATAAAGATCACTTTTAAATATTCATCTTGTCAACTCAAGTTCTGAAGCAGTTCCAAGTTATCTATATTCAAGTTCCAAATCATCTACATTCAAATTATCAGGTCGTTTAACAAGCTTGGGTGCTTGAGTTGCAACTCGACCCTTATAGGCAGATGTTAAACGGTTTCGGGTTGTGAAACAAAACAACCTTCAAGTCACTGGGTCAATTTAACAAGTTTGGAGCTTGTATTGTGACGCGACCCCTTACATGCAAATGTTAAATAACCTTCAATTACACGATCTTCTAACAAGTTTGGGTGCTTGAGTTGTGACTCAACCCCTCACAGGCAAATGTTAAACGGTTTCAAGTTGTGTTACAACACAACCTTCAATTATCAAGTTACTTAACAAGTTTGGATGATCAAGTCGTGACTCGACCCCTTACAGTCAAGTGTTAAGTATATTCAAGCATTCCATTCAGAACATAAACATTCAAATAATTCAACATAAGAGACATTCAATCTCAAACACCAAAAAAAAGTCTTTATTTTTCAAAATTTCCAAGTACAAAAGTGAGCTTTTATATGTGCGGAGCTTACAGGTACAAAAGCAAAAAGAAAGATATAGAATATATCAGGGCTTGACCACACTTGGAGCGCGTGATCTCTCTCCTTCAGATCCACCACGAGCCTTGCCCGCTGCAGACGTTTTCGAAGACTGGACACCGCTAGCGTGAACCCTGAGGGCTTCTACAGCCTTCTCTGCAGTTGCCCTGAAGCTCTCACACTCGGCGCGTGTCTCCTTGAGCTCCTTCGTGAAGGCCTCTTCCTTGGCAGCTTGCTTGGCAGCAAGTTGGGCCTTTAGCTCCTTTATTTCAACTGCACGCTCAACGGCCAAGGTCTCAACTTTGAAGAATCTATTCTTCAATTCTTCGAGCTCATGATCCCGAGCCACGTAGTTATCGAGCCATCTCTTGCTCTCAATCCTCTCCTTGCGGAGAGCCTCCTTCTTCGTAGAAAGAGCTTCTTTCCTAGCAGACAAAATTTCCTTCAGCTTCTCCTTCTCCTCGTTCGTGGCCTCTAGTTCGGCAGTCAAACGAGAGATTTCAGCTGAAGCCCCCCGCTCTTCGGCCCTCCTGAAGAGTCTGCTAGCAAGTTTCAGGACCGCTGAGTTCTGCGAACAACCAAGAGAAAGTCAGAAGCATCTCGGAAGATTCAACTCAAAAAATCAAGTCAAGCTGATGCACTTACCATAACTTCAAGCCTATTGTAGGCCTCGTCCAGGGTAGCGTCAGGAAGGTTGTAGAGCTTCCTGATCATACCCGTTGGGTGGTTGATATCAACCTCACCCAAATCTCTCAGCACCTGAGCGGAGCCAACAGGGACATCTGCAATCAATTCAAACATTCAACAGTTAGAATTTTCGGATATCAAAAGCTATGAAGAGAAGAAGTTGACAGAAGTATACCTATGGCGCCAAATCGAGAAGCTTCGACTTTGCCCTTCCTCCGATCGGAACTCTTACCCTCGGGGGTCGACCTTTCCTTCATGGGGGATAGAGCAGGAGGAGGTTGGGGTGTCCCAGCCTCCACGCGACTCCCTCCCTCCTTTTGCAAAGAGGAAGGAATGTCGCGCGGAGGAGTTATCTCCCCTTCCTCACGCTGCCAGCAGCCTGCTCAACTCTGGCCATGAGAGCGGCAGTCTCCTCCGCCATTTGGGCAGCCGAGGGACGGAGCCCGGGTGGGGGTTGTTCAACCTCCAAACCCCCGCTCGTCGAAGCACCCTCCAAACGAGGGACGTTCGGAGGCACTTGGTTGAGGGGAGTGGGGTTGCTTGCAACCACATCACTCCCCGAATACCTTATTCGGATGCGCGTGGGGTGCTTCAATTCTTTGAAATGATAGGTAGGCAACACTTTCTTGCCGTCGCTCACCATGTCCATAACATCCTCTATCCGACGAGCCTTAGCCTCGTCGATGGGGGTTGGCGGAACTTCCTCCTCGCCACCGTCTCCTCCACCTTCCTCCTCCTTATCATCCCCATCGTCATCACCATCATCATCGTCATCGCCGCCACCTTCATCATCGTCATCATCGTCTTCATCCTCCTCCTCATCCTTCTCTTCTTCTTCTTCTCCTCCTCCTTCTCCTCCTCCTTCTTCTTCTTCTTTCTCCTCCTCCTCTTCTTGTTTCTCCTCTTCTTCTCCTTTCTTCTCCTCCTCCTTGTAGACCCTCCTCTTCTTCACCTGACCCCTACAGGTCACCACCAACTTCTCCTCCGTTGGCAAGTGGCATCTCGCCCCGAACGCCTTATTCTTCACCCGGGCGATTCTGACTATCTTGCCCGATTGAGGATCCTCCTCATAATCAGAGTACAAGACATCGTTGTCCTCGTACCGAGCCTGTAGCCTGTGGAGGAGGTTGGCGTTGCCGTGCCGGACCGGGCAGTTCAAAAACTGCTTCCACGATCGGGTGCCGCAAATCAACTCCAGGAAGAGATTGTCGAGGGCGCCAACTCGATCCGACGACCAAGCGAAGACCCCTCCTGCCGAGTACATGTCAATCTCTTTGTGAACCTGAGAACGCGGAGTCTCAGGCACAGAGAGGGGAGTCCATGCCCCTGCAGCGGAAATCGGCCAGTCTGTGTAAATGTTGTAGAAAGAATATTATAAAGAGAAATACTATAGAGAGAATAATATCAGCTAATAAAAGTTGTGAAGAGTATCATAGAAAAACATTGTAGAAAGGGAATGCTAGAGAGAATATTATAAAAAACATTGTAGGGAGATAATGTAGTAAAGGGACAAAATATTATAGAGAGAAATATCGTGGAGAAAAAAGTAAATGTATAGAGTGAAAGTATTGCAGAAAGAGAATGTCATAGCGAGAGAAAATGTCTTGGAGAGAGAATGTTGTAGAAAGAAAATGTTTTAGAGAGAGAAATCACGTATATGAGTTGTTCCTCGTCTTGTCTCTCCATTGCGTAGTGGAAGAAATATCGTGTGGTTCTCCGGCTCTCCTGGCAGGTCCTCATGAACTCGCTGCAGCAGATCATGGGACTCGTCGCTAGGGATGAAAGCAGTGCGGTTTCAAACGAAAAACCGCGATAAACTGCACCACGCAGTGCAATTTTGGTTTACCAAAATATAACACCGTCGCGGTGCAGTTTCGGTTTTGACCAGAACCGCACCATTTAGCTATTTTTTTAAGGTAAAAATGATTAAATAAATAGCGCTAAAGACAAAATAGAAAATACAGACAAGGAAAAAGAGCCCAAAGGTAGACAGCCAAGCAATGGTGCTACCTATGGAATCTAGTCCCTGAGGAAAACAACCCCTCAACCCAACCCGGGCCAATCGAGGATAACAAAAAACAAGCCCCAAAACACCAAACTACACCAACAGCTACGAAAAGCAAATCCGAAAGGAAAGAAGTACCTCCCCACCTCTGGAAAAGCACCAACACTCCATTAAATCCAAACCCTAATAATGATAAACCATAGTGCACCGCACCACACAACATCCCATGGTGCGGTTTTGGTTTTACATAATGGTACACCGTCGCATTGCGGTTTTGGTATACCGGTTCGGTGTTGCAATGTGGTTTTGATTTTGCCCAAAACTACACCATTGCCATCCCTACTCGTCGCCAGGTACTTGGCGGGGAGTATGCCGCATCTCGAGATCAGTGGATTTGCAACGACATCCTCTGCTGACTTTCAAGGAATCCAAGGACGACTCCATCTCGGAGTTTACGTCTTGGCGAGCTTCCTTGTGACGCCTGATTTTCGTTAGCTCTATGGCACTGAGGAGCCCAAGAGTTTGCCTTCTTCCTTGATGACTCGGTCATCCGCTCGAACCGCTCTATGGTGGCTTTGAGGGAGGGAGCCTGTTAGTCAGAGGTAGTTTGTCCCCGGGTCGACACCATCTTCGTCGACAAGTTGGCCAGCTTGGTTGTTCCTGGCCTCGGAGTTCTTGACATTGTGAGTTTGGACATAAGTGGCTTCTTCTTGAAAGGCCCCATGGTGGGCGTGCGATAGATTGTGGGAGCATTTTTCTGAGTAAACCCTCCCATGGTATGTGTTGCTTTCTTCTACGAAAGTGATGCCATTGGACTCCTCTTCTTTCTCTTCTTCCTTCCAAAGAGTAGATCGAGAAAAGGATGAAGCGATGGGGGCTTAGGTTCCGTAGAGTATGCTTTGGCCCTGCAGAGTTTGGGCTCACTGCAAGCTACCTAGATCTCAAGTGAGGGGTGACAGAAGGTTTGAGGTTCTTAGAATGGATGCCCTCAGATTATTCTTACTACCCTGAGTAGAGGATTCCGAGAGAGAGAGAGAGAGAGAGAGAGAGAGAGAGAGAGAGAGAGAGAGAGAGAGAGAGAGAGAGAGAGAGAGAGAGAGTAATTCGTAGAATGAGGTGATTCAATTCACACAAGTGGTTAGGTTCTTTCCTGTTCGTTTTACAAAGGATTAGCCAACCCTTTTCTTAGTACCCATCTCCTTTCTTTTATAGCAAGTGCTGAAGGAGGAGGGGATTTGTTTTTACAAGGCAGGTGTCCCCCCACATGGGGTGGTGCAAGCTCGATCAATCCCTGCTAGGCAGATGTTCCCAAACATAGAGCGATGCAAACTCAACTTATAGAGATTAGGGTTTAATTGGGAGCGGATGATCCAAACCGTCGTTTGCTTTTTTTTTTGCCATTTGGCGTGCATCGGCTGACAAATGCAGACGACTCCAAAGGTGTTGATCCCATCTCTTACGGCCGAGTGCAGAGTGGCTGCACAGTCATATATAGGACTGACAACGACAGTGTTCTTGGTTTGTGAAAACCAAGAATGTACGGCTAAGAGTTTCGGCCCTCCTTCCAAAAACATGGTTCGAGTTCGAGTTCGGGTCGTCTTTCTAAGAAGCCTCCAAGCGCGACCTACTGCTCTTTGGACCATATACTGGACCTAAAGATACCCTCCAATAGGAAAGTGTACTGTGTGCACATCTTGGGTAACTTTTTTTTTTTTTTCATTTACACAAAAAAAAAAAAAAATCTTAGCTAACTTCTAGTAATACAAGGGATTCCATATAGGTCTAGATCAAACGCAAACCAATAAGCGATAAATCATTAAACATTTGATGATCACTTTCAAACCACCCAACTCTTTTTATTTATCTCTCACAATCTCTCAAAACCACGAAACATATAAAATCATATACGACTAAAGCATTCGATGTTATACTACATCACACGTGAAATTTTTTTACGAGGAACCTCGCTGAGAAAGCTCGGGGTGGCGTCCAAATCCACTAAAGCAAAAATTAGATCATATGAGGATCGTAGTCATTCCCTCGGTGCGTACGGACCTTAGCAATCCCTAAATCCACGGTGTTGATAATAAATCTTCCAACCACGTACGTCTTTGTTGAGGAATAGTCCCACATCGGTTGGGCTGGGACCAAGGCTTCTCCTCTTATAACTGGTAGTCCCTCCACTCAACAACTAGCTTTTCGGTGTGAGGGATCTCTATCATGGTATCAGAACCAGGCTGACTGCCTCACCTAGGCCCATAAAACCCGCTGCCCCATTTAATCCATGTGTCAGGCCCTCAAATTATCTGTCCCTGTACGTGAGGGGGCCGGGGGGGGGTGTTGAGGAATAGTTCCACATCGGTTGGGCTGGGACCAAGGCTTATCTTCTTATAACTGGTAGTCCCTCCACTCAACAGCTAGCTTTTGGGTGTGAGAGATGCCCGGTACATGCCTTCCTTATTGATGATGACCTCACCTCGCTCAACTCCACTACGACATTAGCTGGATCTAACCTCTTGAATGATCCCCTCTCGTTGTTTGAGAATCCTAGCTTCCCAAATCTTCTAGAGAAGACACACCACTCCGCACTGGCCACAACTAATGGAAAGAACCTCAAAGATCAAAAGTAATGGGGATAACGAAGAGAAAATGAACATCTATCTGGAGTTATCGGCGATTGAGGCTCAAGCTCTCTTCCATGGAAATCATCATACGAATGAGACGATGAAACAATGCAAGATCAGCAATCCACTGAATCTCTATGCAAGGCAGGATGAAGATCGGATCCCCGAAACCCTAGAAATAACCTTGATGTGTTTCTCCTCATATTAGCTGTGCAGGGTCTGAAGAGATGCTATTTATATGGGTAATTTATTTTTTGAAAGTTGGAATCTCTACTCCCAATTTCCACCTCACGGATTCATTGTGAAAAGAAATATGAAACCCGTTCTAGGTCATGCGAATGGTCCATGCTCATGGCCCATGACCCATATTGGCCTGTACTAAAATTCATAGTGCATGTGCATGAACTATCAGAAGCAATTCCAAGCATTTGGTTTGCACAGTCCATGCACACAGTCTGAAAGGCCATGCGCATGGTCAGTGCAGAAATTAACCACCTGATCAACTAGTAATGTCCTGAATCGGTCCCGAAAATATCTGAAAAATACGATCAAATTCAAATACAAATGAATGCATAAAACATGGATTTAGATTTAAGAATGATGCAAATGTGCATTGGTTCGATCGTGAAACAAATTGAATTATTGGTAAGAAAGGCTTTGCAGGCTTTCATCTCATTCGGTTTCTTCTCATTGGCTTTGTGTTTGTACTCTATCCTAAGGGACTTGGACTTGGGTAAGGGTCAACATGCCTTGGGTATGCCATAAACGAGTTGCAAACTCAAACCATGGTGATGGTAAATGAAAGAAGACAAGAGGTAAATTTTATCTAGGATAGTACCCTGGATCCTAATTTCTCTCAAGTGGAACTGGAACTCATGGATTTACTCACTAATGGGTTTTTTGTCTACCATTTTTAAGCTATGGAAGTTCGAGACAACAAACCTTTAATTCCAGCATCAGCAATGCCATACTCGACTTCTAAGGCTTCCAAAAGTTCCTTAGTGGTATTTTTGGTCTTAAGGTCTATGTCATAGAGCTCGTTGGATAAATCACTGAGAATGTGGTTGTGACAATGGTAATATCTCTCTTTTGGGTTTTTACTACCAAATAAAGTGCTATGTGTGATGGAGGTAGAGGGTTTAGCAAGTTCCAAAATTTTGATCATTTGTAGGGGTAGAGTTTCCAGACCATACCTCCAATGCTTCTTCTAGTGGAAAAGTGAGACCTAAAGCGGACAAAAGACCTAAAGTGGCTAGCCAATAGTTCATTTGTTTTTGCCACCTTCTAAACGATGTACCATCAAATTTGTCAAGTTTGACTGACTTAGATTCAATGTGAGAGGCTATGGGTTAAGCTAATATAAGGATAGAAAAAGAGTTTACTTATTCTGCAAATTTAAGTAACCCTAGTATTAGTTTTAGCCGATATACTAGAGTGCAAAACCAAAAGAAATTTTAGATCTTAACACAAAAGACAAGAGTGTGATCCTAGCTTGCAATAATTGGAATAAATATAAATTAGTTTCCAAGTACCAACCAAACTAAGCTGACTCGAGTTGCATCCCTAGAAGCATTATTGATCACAATAAATATTTTCATTGCTTCTATTATTATTATTATCATTATTATTATTATTATTATGAGGGGGAGTTGGTGGTAGGTTCCTGACATAGGATTTGATTAATGTAAAGGACGTCCAAATATCCCTATACACACCAAGTCCCTCTCGAAATATATGCACTTGCAGTAGGTCCCTTCATTGACTTTTATCCAATTTAAATGATAAAAAAATCCCTAATTAAAAGCCACATTACATTCAATACAATAAATGGGCAGCTACAATACATTACGAATTGTTACTCTTTAATGACGAATTTTTTCTTTTTTCTATAGTGAAATCATTGTAGCAATTTTTAAAAAAATACTATTTTAATTTATTTTTGCTATTGTGAAATCACGGTAGCAATTATTCCTCTTTAGTACTGAATTGTTTCTTTTTGGTGCACTAGCAAAGAGCAACAATTCAAAACTAAAAGTAGGGTTGTGCAAAAAAATAAAATAAACTGAATAACCAAACCAAACTCGAGCAGTTTGGTTTAGTTATTTTTTATACAGTTTGGTTTGATTTTTTATTTTGAAAAACCGGCCTAATCGGCTTGGTTTAAGTATATAATGGATGAAAACCGAACTAAGCTGAAGCAAATCGTCTGGCTCGATTTATGGGTTTAGCCGCATCAGTTCCTACCCAACTACTTCTGAAAATTTGGTTTTCGCCATAGGTTCCTCCAAAGTTAATGAGAATTCAGGCTCTCTGGTGTCATGTCATTTATAGCCTCGACGGTACTAAGCTACATGTCATTCCTGTGTTGGCTTCTTGATCCCTATTATGTACGATCGTACTAAGCTCCATGTCTCTTAGTTTTGACTGCTCAAGTTATTATTCTAGCACAACTATTATCTATAATACTATCATTATTAGCAGTGTGAGCTGAAACAACTAGTACTAATGATTGTAATAAATTAAAAATTGGTATATGCGTTGATTCTGATGGAACCGAACCGAACCAAACCTATCAAAATTGGTTTTGTTTGGTTCAGTTTTACTAGTTAATGGTTTGGTTTGGTGTGAGAGTTAAGGAAAACCGACTAAGTCGGTTTGGTTCAGGTTTGAGGCCAAACTGATGGAACCGAACCGATGCACAACACTACTAAAGAGGAATAATTGTTACAGTGAAAATCATTTGTTCCTTTCTGATACCGAATGTCTCTTTACTACAGTGAAAAAACTATAGCAGTTTTTAGAAATATATCTTGTTTTTTTTCAAAAAAATTACTACAGTGAAATCATTGTAGCAAAATATTTTTGCTACAATGAATTCACTGTAGTAATCGCTACTGTTTATTGCCGAAGTGCTACTTTCCACGTGATTTCTCCTTGTATAGTATGTTGCATGTAGGGGACAAAGTAAACATTTGCCAAATGAAAAGACCTGACGTAACCTACCATATTTGCCTTATTACGAATTCGAACATTCAGTGATTAATCACCAATTATCCCTTATTGTTATTATTATTACGAATGACTTAAAATAGTCGCGGAATCACTATGGTTCGTGGTCCAGCCATCGACATCGATCTGTCCCCACCCATTTGATCACCCAGCCCTTATGAATGAAGCCACCTAGGGAGGTTCACTCGATGCTCTGAAGATCTGACCAATTCAGAACCATCCTTTCAGACAAAACCAAGGTGATACCGTTGTTGATGGTTGGACCCCAAACACTACAACGGATCCTATCTTTTTTGATAGCTAAATTAGGCAGGATAAATATTTTTCCGACGAACTGGCCGCCAATTTTGATGGCTGTATAAACGCTCGTCGCAAAAGGAAATTTGCGGCCATTTCTACCACATTTGACTCGTGCTTTTGCGGGGGACTAGGTTGGCCGCCGATTACGAAAGTTTTATATATATATATATATAAAAAGTTCTTGCGTGCACAGCTGGCCTTTCTCGAGGCCCCTTTCCGTCTCGCTATTCTTTACACACGCCGCATATACAAATATCCAGATTCGATCCCTGGTCGAAAGGAGTAAAAGTAGCACCTCAGATCAACTGATCAGCTACAAAGTTTTCTTGTTTGGTCTTTGGAATCTATATATTTATTATATTTTAAATACTAATGTCTTTTGTTGTGCCAATCCCCTCCATTACAATCCTTTTTTTTTTTTGTAAGCTAGATAATTGACATTAAACAACACCAGAGTACACACAAGCCGACACATCCATCCTTGCCTTAGCGGCTTACTCCAACGGAAAGTTCTTCGTCCAGATACAAGTACCCACCAAACATTTCCCAAAATTAGCTGCCCAATCCATCTCCGAATTAGCTTCACGGTAAACATGAGAGATCCTGAGTGTCGTTATGCCCTGAATCATTGCCCCTATATCATTGAGGAGGTAATGATCGCCACAGCCGTTCTTGATCCAGTTGATGCTGATAGCAGAGTCACCTTCAATCCATAATGCAAGCCTCCATCTAGAGGCCAACGTCGCCTTAAGCATCTGTCACAGAGCTCTAGCCTCCATATCAATCACCGACGAGGTTCTGATTGGAATCGCTTTAGCCATCAAGATGCCTCCATTGTGATCTCATAAAATGAAGCCCGCACCACCCATGCACATGCCCTGATTGAGAGCGCCATCAAAGTTTAGCTTCACTTTGTCTTGTTCTGGCAGAATCCATATGAAGAAGATTGGTTCTTGGGTAGGTCTTGGGATCTACAAACAACCAAAACCAGCATTAGCTACCAGAAACTCATTAGATCGAATAACATGCACGAGAGTACATACAATCCTATTTTTTGCGGCCATACTATCTGTCACACAAAGTCCATCTATTCCAGTGGTCCGCTGCATTAGGCTTTCTTTTTTTGGCAGGCCACCACATTAGGTCCTTTGTTTTTTTGGCATCAAGAATGGACCGCCGATTATGAATTTTTTTTTTCCAACGGGTGGGATTTGGCCGCTGAATATTCCGCCGCTTATTGGCTTTTATGTTTTAGTGGAACCACGATGGGGGACTAAGTTAAGGGCTTTATTATGATTAGAATATGTGTATCCAGCATTACTTCAATGTGCTAATTAACCAAATAAGTATATTTTTAGATGGCAGAAAAAGCACCACCCTTTAACAACAGTACTGTAACTCTCATTATAATTAATATGATATGATATGATATGATGATGGATGGTGCCCATTACATTATCATCACTTTTGGCTTTGACACTAGATTATGAACTACACTTAGAATGCAGTTGTGACAATGACAATCTATCTCTTTTGGGTTTTTACTACAAAAAGAAGTGTTGTGTGATGGAGGTAGAGGGTTTAGGAAGGGTATGAATTTTGATCATTTGTAGGATTAGGGTTTTTGGACCCTACCTTCAATGCTTCTACTAGTGGAAAAGTGAGATCTAAAGCAGACAAAAGACCTAAAGTGGTTAACCAATACTAATTCATTTGGTTATGTCACCTTCTAAATGATGTACCATCGAATTTGTCAAGTTTGACAAACTTAGATTCGATGTGAGCGGCTATAGGCTAAGCTAATATAAGGATAGAAAAAGAGTTTACCATTCTGCAAATTTAAGTGACGACCCTAGTATTAGTTTTAACCGATGTACAAGAGTATAAAACCAAAAGAAATTTTAGATCTTAATACAAAAGACAAGTGTGTGATCCTAGCTTGCAATAATTGGAATAAATATAAATTGGTTTGCAAGTACCAACCGAACTAAACCGACCCGAGTTGCACCCCTAGAAGCATTATTGATCACGATAAATATTTGCATTACTTCTAATATTATTATTATTATTATGAGGGGGCAGGAGTTGGTGGTAGGTTCCTGATATAGGATTTGATTAATATAATGTACAGTCAAATATCCCAATACACACCTGGTCCCTCCCGAAATATATGCACTTGCAGCAGGTCCCTTCATTGACTTTTATCTCCTTTAAATGATAAAAATATCCCTGATTAAGAGCCACATTACTTTCAATGCAACAAATGGGTAGCTACAATACATTATGAATTGTTACTCTTTAATGGCGAATTGTTGCACTTTGCTACAGTGAATCATTGTAGCAATTTTTAAAAAAATCACTTTTTTTTTTGCTATAGTGAAATCACTGTAGCAATTGTTCATCTTTAGTACCAAATTGTTTTTTTTTGGTACACTAGCAAAGAGCAACAATTCGATACTAAAAGTAAGGTTGTGCAAAAAACCAAATAAACTAAATAACCGAACCAAACCCAAGTAGGTTCATTTGGGTTTTTTTTTTATAAAGTTTGGTTTGGTTTTTTATTTTGAAAAACCGACCTAATCGGCTTGGTTTATGTATATAATGGATGAAAACCAAACTAAGCCGTACCAAACCACCCGACTCGATTTATGGGTTTAGTCACATCAGACCCTACCCGACTACTTCTGTAAATTTGGTTTTCATTATAGGTTCCTCCAAAGTTGATGATAATTCGGGCTCTCCGGTGTCATGTCATTTATAGCCACGATGGTACTAGGCTACATGTCATTCCTATATTAGCTTTTTGATCCCTATTATGTACGATCGTACTAAGTTCCATGTCTCTTAGTTTTGACTGCTCAAGTTATTATTCTAGCACAACTCTTATCTTCAATACTATCATTATTAGCAGTGTGAGCTGAAACAATTAGTAGTAATGATTGTAATAAATTTAAAATTGGTATATGAGTTGATACCGATAGAACCGAACCGAACCAAACCAATCAAAATTGGTTTGGTTTTGTTCGATTTTAATTACTAGTTAATTGGTTTGGTTTGGTGTGAGAATTAGGAAAACCCGACTACGTCGGTTTGGTTCAAGTTTGAGGCCAAAACTGATGGGACCTAACCGATGCACAACACTACTAAAGAGGAATTAACAATTTCTACAGTGAAAATCATTTGTTCCTTTTTGATACCGAATTATCTCTTTACTACAGTGAAATAACTATAGCATTTTTTTTATTTTGTTTTTTTTTAAAATTGCTACAGTGAAATTATTGCAACCAAATATTTTTGCTACAATGAATTCACTGTAGTAATCACTACTGTTTATTGCAGAAGTGCTACTTTCAACATCATTTCTCCTTGTACGATACCTTGCATGTAGGCGACAAAGTGAACATATGCCAAATGAAAAGGCCTGACATAACCTACCATATTCATCTTATTTGGAAGTCGAACGTTAAGAGATTAATAACTAATTATCCCTTTTTGTTATTACGGCAAATTAGGTATAGGTCATTAACTATTTTGCAAAATTAGCCACAGGACACCATAATTTGCTATATTAGCTAAGTGCCCTACAAGTATACATTCGTCTCCAGGAAGAGTATATATTCGTCTTTAAAAACAGTGCACATTCGTTTCAGAAAGAGTATATATTCGTCTTTAGAAAGAGTATGTATTCGTCGGGAGGGACTTGAGCTATATTTTTAAATGAACTTGTCATGCAACTAAAAGTCATTTCTCAAGAAGGACTTGTGTGAAATTTCAACTTGCTATTAATATTACAAATGACTTAAAATAGTCATGTAATCACCTTGGCTCGGGGTCCAGCAATCGACACCTGTCGTCACCCATTTGATCACCCGGCTTTTATGATCGAAACCCCCCGAGGGGTTCACTCGATGCGCTGAAGATCTGAACAATCTAGAACTGTCCTTTAAGACGGAACCACGGTGATATCGTCGCATCAGACTTTTCTTTTCTGACGGGCTGCCGCATTAGGTCTTTTTATCCGGCACCAAGAATGGACCACCATTTTTTTTTTTTTTTTCCGATGGGTGAGATTTGGCCGCCGAAAATTCCGCCGCTCAGGGGCTTTTCTGTTGTAGTGGAACCAAGATTGTCGACTAAGTTAAGGGTTTTATTAATATTAGAATATGTGCATCCAGCATTACTTCAATGTGCCAATTAACCAAGTAAGTATATTTTTAGATGGCAGAAAAAGTACCCTTTAACATTACTTTAACTCTTATTATAATATGATATGATGTGATATGATGATGATGATGATGATGATGATGATGATGGATGATGGTGAGCGGGGTCTTCATCTCCAGGGACAGCTTCAGCACCTCGCCCAGCTCCACCTCCGCCGCCGGGGCCCACTTGAAGTGGTGGGCCAGCCTCGCCACCCACAGCCCCACCGTCGCCAGCCCCAGGTTCTTCCCCGGGCACACCCTGCGCCCCGCCCCGAATGGCGCCAGCCCCAGGTCACCGCCCCGGACGTCCACGTCGGCGCCGCCCTCCCCCTCCAGGAACCGCTCCGGCTCGAACTCCCCCGGCCGGACCCACACGCCCGCGTCGTGGGTGATGGCCCACATGTTCACCATGGCGGTGGTGCCCGCCGGGACCACCATCCCGTTGCTGAGCTGGACGTCGGCCGTCGACAGGCAGGCCCAGGAGAGGAGCGGGCCCGGTGGGTGCACGCGGAGCGTCTCCTTCACCACCGCTTGCAAAAGAAAAATGATATTAACAAAGGGAAAACAAAAATGAACGATATGATGTCTTCACCAATGCAGACATCGTCTATAACACAATTTACCATGGAAGACGTTACAAGTGGTGGAGGCTGGATAGAAAACATGGTTGGAACGATACCTTCACCAATGCAGACATCGTCAACAACGCAATTTACCATGGAAGACGTTACAAGTGGTGGTAGCTGGATGGAAAACACGGTTGGAATGACACATTCACCAATGCAGACATCGTCTACAACACAATTTTCATGTGTTTCTCATGTAATGCTCCTATCGCATACAATAGCCCAACGTGCATGGAGAACCAGAGAAAAAGAAGATGGTACACGATCAACTATCGATATAGTTTACCTTAGGAGACATCACAGTCATTGAACTCTCATGTTTAGTACAAGATAGAAACAAGAGGAAGGAGAAAGTTGTTGAAACAATGCTTCTGACGGAACTGTATCATGGTATGCTATATCCCAGCTTGCACGAAGAGCAAAAGAAAAAGAAGCTACAGGAAAATTGATGTACTCAATGCAACTGCAAAAGAAAACATTCGTTCGAGAGCTTTTCAATCCATTCAAGATAGAAAAAGAGATTCAGGAAAAATTGCTATTAAGTGATTTATTTGTTTTTTTTAGTAGCAAGATGAGCAAGAGAAGCCAGAGCTTTTTTTTTACTTTTTTTTTCTGTAAAGAGAGACAGCAGAGTTTCCTCATAGAACCGGCATCTGTTTTTCTTCTCTTCTTTGCTTCTTTGTTCAAGCCAGAATAGAACATAGGAAGAACAATGTTGTCCAGTACTATTCCACTGGTAGGTTATCTTTTGATGTTCAAGATTTTGGAGCATTTCAAGTTTTTGCGTCTGTTCTAATATCATCGTAGCTGGAAACATCGACGACAATCTCGAATTGAGCTTGGGGAGATCCAAAAAGGAGTAATCTTGAGTGGTGGACTACGAAGGATCTATTGGAACGAATCAACAAGTGCCAATGAACTTAAAACTGGATCGGAATCAAAGCACCAGATCAAAGGTATTAATTGATTCTTTTTGGCATCTCCTTAGCCGACATTTGAAAGGGCATTCTACCTCCTAATAATTTGTGGGCAAAAATTGTTCTTGAGGTATTAATTAATTTTCAAGAATCGATGTGAGATTTTACTTTGTAATCACCATATTGTGTATTGTTTCCACCAAGTAGAAACATGGTTTATTATTTGTTTTTGATGATCTTCACCTACCAATGGTCCAAAACATCATCGTATTCAAAGATGTCCCAAAACATGGTTTGTTGTTATTGAGGGTTGTTTGATCTGCTAGGTATTTTTGCCTACTGCTACACCTATTTGTTGTTTTGGTGTGATACATGAGATTCTGACTTCAAATATGAAAAAAAAAAAAAAAACTTACTTTATTTAATTCAAACGAACTGTCTCAATTATCCAAACATATGCGTAAGGTGTACATTAAGCATGGTTTTTAGCAGGAGGCAGGTAAAGATTAGATATGCCTCTTTTGATCTTTTAATCCAAACATTGTGATATAAAGATTTTATCAAACCATGCTACTCAAAGAGTGAGTTGCAAACTTTCGCAAATGAAAAGACATCACATTTGTCCTCTGCTCTTTGTTCTGACTATATTGCATCAGTGCTAAATTTCTTCTAAGCTTTGATCTAAATTGTTTATACTCCTTTTATAATTTATATCAGTTTGTAATTGTTCTTCAGCTATAGAGTTGTGTTGATGCTGAAAGTAATATACAGTTTCCTCGAGGTAAATCAAATCGGACATGGAATCCAAGTTGAGATTTTCAATCTCGATCAGTTTAGCAAGGTAAGCTATGAAACAACCAATAAATTCTTATGCAATGCTTAATTTTTACACTTTATTGTTTCTTTCTTGAGAATAATGATTACTTATTTTGATTTTCATATCTCAAGAGGGCAAAACCATTGGGAAAGTTGGAACCCTGGAGAAAGTAAGATCCAACACCAGCAATTAACCTCATTGCTTGAGTGAAGTACCAGTAAGTAACCATTACCATAAGGGTTGTGCTGGTTGTTATTTTAAAATTTAGTTGTCTTATATGTTTGTGTTCTTGAAGTTGCATATCCAAACCCGTCAGCTAGGCATATTAGATTGTGGGCGCCGCCGAACCAATTTTGTTGTCTCGTTCGAGTGCCGATAAACACCAGCAGTATCATCGCTCATGAAATATTATCACATCCTTCAAAATATTATCATTGCTCATAAAATATTATTATCACCCTTGAAATATTGTCCTCACTCTCGAAATATTTTGTTGCCACTTTCAAAATATTCTCATCTTCCTCAAAATATTTTTCTCGTCCTTGGAATATTGTATTCACTCTCAAAATCTTTTGCTTGCCCTTGGGCCGAATGGGTGCACTGCCGCTGAAAATAGGACCCCCGCTGAATGCGAGGGCCGTCAAACGAATTTTGACACCCCTGCCAAATATGGGTGCCCCCATAGAAAGTTTCTGGTTGCCGAAGGCAGCCGTCTGAGTGCCGACAGGCACAGGCATTACTAATTGGAAGATAGGAGAGGGTTGCTCAAAGTCTAATATTATGACCTTGTCTACATGTAAGTAAGGTGGTTAATAAAGTTGGAAAGGAGAGAGAATGAGGTGTCCTCACATGATTCAAAGTAGGAGATTCAATGGATATTTAATGGCATGCCTTATGTGTGTTTTCTGTAGAGGGGGACCTATTTGGCCTGGCAAAACTAATGTTGTTTTATGGCATGTGTTACATAGATTTAACATTGGCAATTTTCGTTTTCTTTTTTTGTTGAGTCATCATGGTCAGTGCCTCACCTCTTGCACGAAGCACCAATGGATCAAGGGTTAAAACTCGGGAAAAAAATTTGTTGCGTGGGGATTTCGCTGTAGATGCAAAGTGAGGCATCTGAACCATTCCCTAATATGCAGGAGAAGAGGGAGCAGTCTGATTGTATGTTAAAAGGTATGAGTGCAGTAACCTTCGAAAAAAAAGAAAAAAGATTTGCATGTAATGCACGGATTGTGGTTGTGCGTAAAGTATAATCAGATGGCTCTCTATTCTTTCATCAAGAGTCCAAATGCCTCACTCAGCATCTGCAGTAAAATCCTCATGCAGCAAATTATTTCTCGACTGTACAATTTCCAACACAAAAACACTAAAAATTCGACAACGAAGGCTAAGAAAACCCCACTCAGGATCAAACATGCGACATCCATATTGAGAAGCAAACGTCTTGCCATTGAGATGCCAACCTTTAAACCAAGGGAAGCTAGAAAACTTTCTTACCAATATATCTTGAAAACTAAACTTTCTTACCAATATATCTTGAAAACTGATTGAAAAGCTCTCAATGGTGGAGACAATGTCCATCTCACCCCCAAGAAATTAAATTGATGTACTCATTTTACCAAGGGGTTTGGACTTTTGGGCTACATCGATCACACTAGCACGTAAGTAAGCATTAATTGTTTGCTAGTGTTGAACAAACTACCAAGAGAACTCAATGGGTGTTGCAGGTGCGTAAAAATTGATCTACAAGTGTCATCAACCGGTAAGAAGTAATGTACCAAAAAAACCCGGTAAGAAGTATGAAATGCCTTCAAGAGGAGGAATCATTGGAGAGAAAGAAGCAGTGTATACTCAACAAAGAAATAGTGAAGTTATCTAAAAGTAGTAATGTTATAATGGAATCAACAATATTGTAGAGAAAACCCGAACACAGATAGCTTATCGGTAGTGATGTGCATAATTAATTGCACATCAATGTTCGAAACAATGAGACAACTCCTAAGAGCCCTCACAATGAGCCAAATTAAACTTATGTGAGAAGATTTGCTAAAGTTGAGTGAAGCTTTCTCCAACAAGATTCACCTAGGATACCTTACCAACTAAGTATTATCAGCCTGACAAACAAGTGGAAAAAAAACAGTTACAAGTTAGACAACTCCTAAGAGCCCTTGCAAAGAGCCAAATTAAACTTCTATGAGAAGATTTGCTAAAGCTGAGTGAAGCTTCTCCAACAAGATTTACCTAAGATATTTTAGTAGCTAAGTATTGTCAGCCTAACAAGCTCGTGGGAAAAAACAGTTACAAGCTAATGACGTGGACAACGGAAATATAACCGAATGACAGTTGTATCATCTTCTCAGAAACGACTCTGCAAATCGAAGATTGAAGAAGATAACGACATCAGGAAGATAACAGAATGATAGCCTATCAATAGTGTACCTTTGACCATATATCAAGAACGATTAAGTTCTGTGACTACCAAAGCCTATAAATAGGAGGCCAAGGCTTCATTTGAAGGGGACGATCCTGAGAGAAATAATTGTATGAAAAGAGAGTGAGTGTGAATAGAGAGAAGAAACAATAGTAATATTCTCATATTCGAAGACCTGAGAGCTTGTACTCTTGATTCTTAGTAGATTTCTTCCGCTCATCACCCGTGCTTTTTACCTCTCTCACCTAAAGAGGGTTTCCAATTAAAAATCTATGTGTTGTTTGATGTTCTGCGATTGTTTTCTTTAATTTTGATCTTGTCGAAGTTTGATCATCCCATTTGACTATCCTTAGGTAATCCTTCCTGATCTAAATCGATATCCTTTATCTGATTCTTTTGTTTGGTTTAATCTTGGGTTTCACGATAGATTGGGCTTAAAACACCAAATCTTTCAAGCTAGACCGTCGATTCCAAAATTGAACCAACAAATGGTGACGTCTGTGGGATGTCTTCGAGACAACTCTAGCCTCTTTTGAGCTGAATTCTGACGAGATCATAGCCAGATATTGTAGATCTTCGATCTATCATATATTTTGTTTGAATTATACCCTAATTAACCTTTTTTTTGTTGATTACCTACGTAATCATGCCAAAAGCAGAAAAAAAACATCGCTGGAGCTGGAACATGATAGGGTACTTCACAGATTGAAGACATAATCCAAGATCAAGTTCCTATACAAATCCAGCAGCTGGAACAGGAATAGGAATCACTTGTGAGAAACAAGCCGAAGGAGACTCTTGAGCAAAAGCTTGATCGGTTCACAAATCACGTCATGGCCGCTTTGAAAAATCAAGTAAATGAAATCATAGTTCTACAAGAAGAGAGCGATCGTAGAACTCTCATGTGTGAGAACTCACGTAAGCCAGCCAATAGTAGGGGGACAAGAGACTGAATCACACAAGAGAATGCCTTCATCGAAAGATAACGCTCCAATCTTAATACGAGAGTCATGCGAAAGCAAACGATGCTTCAGAACCAGTAGGCAGCCAGAACTTCAGAGCCTGAGAAAAAAACATCCAAAGTTGACGCGCAGCCAGGAAATGCTTCCGCGTGCATCCTGGAGGATAATACACTTGATGATCCAAACTATGTTGAGATCGACTACAAAAGTAGTCAAGGAAGCTCAGAAAGCTATCTACTTCCCCCTCGCTCACGATACCCACACCGGTCCATTGGCAAGAGTCATATCTATATTCTATATATCTATACTATATACTAAAACGGAGCCCTCTCTCCCGTGTTGTGACACGTGGACTCCTATTAAAGAGATACAAGTCTTTTCCCATTGTGTGAACACGGCTCCTCTCATAAAATTCCATTCAATTTCCATTTAAAGCCATTGTATGAGTCTGTTGTTGAGGCTTTTGGTGCATCATCACCACAACATTAATGTGGTGCAAGTTGCCCCTACTCCTTTTCTCTTAAAAGCACTTTATAGCATCAAATCTGTAACTCCTCCTCTTTGGTTGGAATGGGAAGGGATGCTAGCTGAAAACCATGGACAGATGCTTTCTAGGGAGGTATCTCAACAAGTAGTTATATTGACCAGCCCCTATTCCTATGGAGATCACAACAACCCGATCGGTAAGTATTGCAACTCTCTCTCTCTCTCTCTCTCTCTCTCTCTCTCTCTCTCTCTCTCTCTCTCTCTCTCTCTCTCTCTCTCTCTCATGTGTATTAAAGTCTAGCGTTTAAAAGAGATGGTGTTGTGAATAGCAAGTTCGGGCCAATTTGATGAGCATCAATGGCTACTTAATTGAAGAGTTAGTTGACTATATATCATTTAACTCATATTTGATGAGGGAGATTATGATCTTATCTAGTTGATTTGTAAGTCTTACGTTGCATCAGTGGTACTCTAGCTAGGATTTTACTTGATTTGTATTTTTAGATTTGATTTTACTGGTTCTTTATTTGATCGAGTTCATTGATCTCAACTTTTTGATTCTTGGGACTAATCCATACACCAATGATGCTATCATTGACATGAGCATGCCAATACAGTCGCTGGCGACTCCGAGGATGCCTATCATTGGGAATTCAAACTTTGATCATGAATCGCTCTCAGACGTTCCAACTTTGTTTAAATGTAGAAATAAAGGTACTTTTATCTTTTTGTTTCCTTACTCACTGCTTTATCTCTAATTTCTCATAGAGTTTGTAGGAGGATGCATATTTTTTGTTATTATTGATTTTATATTCTCTAACCAATGTTGTGGTGAATCACATTTAGTTGTCAATTGCAAGCAATCAAGCATGGTGGCGACAACAACGCCCAATGACAAAGGGAAAGCAACCGACAATGGCATACAATGGGAAATGGTAGAGGCCTTCGGCGACAAATGGTCGATGATGTAGACGTGACCCACGAATGGTCGACGAAGTTCTTGAATTTATTTATTTCTATAATATTTTCTTTGGTATTTCGATTTGATTTTTAATCTTTCTCATAAGGTGGTGTTTGTCGTTATTTTATTTCTATAGTAGAGATCGTGCAAAAGATATTAATAAGCAATATTTTCTTCAATTTGTTTATTTTTATAATATTTCTTTCTCTTTATAAACTAGCTTTTTCTATCCTTAAGTTTTTAACTACGGTTTGTAGGTATCGACATGTTTTGAAAGGGCCTAAGATTTATGTCGAAAGTTTCCGGGCATTGCCCGGGGTTAAGACTAGTCTATACTATATACTAAAATGGAAGCCTCTCTTCCGTGTTGTGACACGTGGACGTCCTTTAAAGAGTTAGAATTCTTCTTTCGTGTGTGAACACGGCTCCTTTTTAAATCCATTTAAAAACCTACATAAAATTTCATTCAATGATATTTAATGGTCATTTGATGTTAATCTCTCTCTAACAACTAAATCACACTCACTTCAAATTTTACACTTCTTCGAACAGTTGTGATGTCGTCTTTGCCAATTGGCGTGCATCAAACACATCGGGCATTGCCCGGGTTTCTTACTAGTATATACTAAAATACGTCTTTTAAAGAGCTAGAATTCCTTTTCTGTGTGTGAACGCAGCTCTCTTTTAAATCCATTTAAAAACCTACCATAAAGAAGATAAATTTTCATTCAATGTCATTTAATGGTCATTTGATGTTAATCTCTCTCTCTCTCTCTCTCTCTAACAAGTGAATCACACTCACTTCAGATTTCACACTTCTTCAAACTGTTGCGATGTCATCTTTGCCAAATGGCGTGCATCAAGCACATGCGGGCGTTGCCCGAGTTTCTTACTAGTACCAATGATTTCCCTTTCAGCAAGGAATAGGTATTACGACGACCTGCTGGCTGGAATAGCCAATGGAGGGGCATCGATTTGTCCCCTATATCGTCGTTCCGTCCACAGCAACGTCAATTTCCGGATAATTGGATTCATCCCAAGTTGGAGGTTTTCGATGGAAGCACAGACCATTCATTATTAGCAATCAGCTCTTCAATCAGTGAAAACCCAATGTTTTGATATATAGCATAGAATAAAAGCCAACAATATTGACTTGACTCCTTCCATTAAGCCATGGGTCATACCAGAATTTTAAAGAGGAACAGCTAGAAATATTGAACTTCAACTGACCCACCAATTGTGATCTAATATGTAGAATGTTATTCCAAGAAGCAGAATTTGCAAGAGAAGGGAAACTTCCCAAAAACTTCTGCTACCAAGATACCTTTTGGCTATCCAGCAAGCCCAGAGCATAGTTACCAAGTCAGAAAACGCAAGTAAAAAAAAAAAAACGGCAAAGAAAAAAATCGGATAAGAAAAGCCTTCCAAGTCTGATTGTATTAGCCATATCTGTATCACTTAATCTCAATATACCAAGTCCACCTTCAGATTTTGGCCTATAAACCACTTCCCATTTGATATGAGTGGAACTGGAAACCCAAAAGAAATTCCTAATCACTCTCTCAATATTTTTGTACACAGAGCAAGGAGCAGAAAAAGATGTAAACTCCAATAGAGAGAGAAACTCTTAGAACAGACGTGAGTTCTAATTTGCGTCCTCGAGACAAATTTTTTGATAGACCAGCAGTAAAATGGTCTTAGTAACCTTCTCCATAAGGGGCTTGAACAATTGAGCATCCCGAATCCATAAAACATCGTTATACTGGAAACCGAAGTAAGAGTAAGTTTTTCGTGTCCACTTTACAGAAGCATGCTTAGCACATCATACCCTCCATTACATCATGGTTTTCTACATTGCTTAATACATAAAAGAGCATAAATATTACATAAATCTATTCGCCGGTCCTTCATTGATCAAGGGTTTTCCTTATTGAAAATTTCCAGCAGATGCATCTGAAAGAAAGAAGAAAAAAAATGTAGGATAAGCTATACAACCAAGAAGAAGATAATCCTACACAAAAGCAAGATTTCTTTATAAACAGATATAATGAGATATCATTATAAAAAGCTTAAAGAGGTATATTATGCATTAATTCAATTCAGCGTCTTTAATGGAGACAACCATTTATTGATTACATGTTGATGCTCAGGTGAAGATGCTAAATGTAAGCTGCTCCAGGACTCCCCACATCTTGATCAACTGTATACCAAGATATAATGCTCCATTGGGATTCTCACCCTGACAGCATGTCCCAGTAGCCTCTTGCAACCGAAAAGTAAAACACGTAAGTATATTTTTACGTCGAAACCACGAAAGAAAAACCACGCCGGGACAAACCCAGAGGTGCAAGTGAAACACTAGTAAGGTGAAAGGTACGAAAGTCTAGAGTTATGCAAGACCTACGTAGATTCACAACCCAATGCTCGGATGACCCACAGCCTGTCGTTCTACAACTTTGCTCGGCCCGATGCTCTGTGCCCGTCGGATGTAATCCCTCGCACCTCCTTTGCCTAAACTCATTGACCTTCCTTCCCCGGCATCCTAAGCACCGCTAGCTTCAACACCCAACTCACACGCGTCTCTTCCTCGAGGGTTTGGGATTTTTTTCCTCCGAGAGACAAAAATCATATCTTGTAGCTACGCGGAGCTGTTATTCGCGGCGACTAATCTTTTTGATGTGAGCCATGCATGATTTCATCCGCATGGTGGAAGATATGCACCTTACTTCTTACAATTATCCAATTTAACTATATCATTCATGCGGATAAGAACCTCACTTTTCCAGTAATGTATGTATAGCAACCCTCGATCTTGCAATTATGCCGCTATGTCTTAGCTAGATGAAAAATGGCCTAATACATAGGAGCAGCACACTGCACACATGTCATTTGTTGCCCTAGCACATGTAGGGAGTTAATGGAACTTCTATAATGTACTTGTAAAATCTGAAAACTCCAACAGAAGAAAGCAAAACAAGCTCGTGAAAAGAGGAAGCAATCACCTTAAGCATGATATAAATTGGTTTTGGGTCACTGATTTAAGCGAAGCAGTTAAATCGAATCACAAATTTCAGCAAACTGCTAATCATGCATTACCGATGTAATTGTCAGCAAATATGCTTCATGCAGGACAGCTATCATTGTAAGATGGTACATGCAGTAATCATATAAGTATATAACAGCATGTCTCCAACTGATAGCTCAGTTGGTAAGACATGCAATCCGTGGCCTGGGCCAAGGGTTCGAATAAATGCTACCTCATATTTCCTCCCGCTTTATAGTGTGGGCCTCTCTCTAACATTAGTGCCGAGCCTTCTGGCCAGTGGGGTTATTAAAAATAGTGGCATTTCTCTCACTCTTGTGGTGAGTTTTGATCGTTGGTCTATATTCTGCCGTCACACTAAGAGGTGGTGTACTGACCACTTGGTCCCTTCCAAAAAAAAATTATACATCCAGTAGCAGTATGCTCTGATATGACATTACTGCAAGAAGATACAAGCAGAAATAAAGTACACCACAAAGGGAAGCATGTAGAACATTTCCCATAATGTTCTCTTAAAAATATTCCGGTATTATATACAGAATTGAGCATTACAAGTTTACAACATTATTAAAATTCATCTGTTGTGTGTGCATGTCTTGGAAGGGGGGGGGGGGGGGGGGGGGGGTATGTTGGGAATGGTTAAACCGGCAATTCAAATCCTCTGTTAGTCATGAGTGGGGTGAAAGAAGATTTGAGGCTCGATTATTCTTGCTACCTTGGGTAGAGGATTCCTACAGAGAGGAAGAGACAGAGTAATTCTGAAAATGAAATGATTCAATTCACACAAGGGGTAGGTTCTTTCCTATCCGTTTTACAAAGGATCAGCCAACCCTTTTCTTAGTACCCATCTCCTTCCTTTTATAGTAAGTATTGGCAGGTGTCCCCCCACATTGGGTGGTGCAAGCTCGACCAATCTCTGCTAAGCAGATGTTCCCACACATAAGGCGATGCAAGCTCAACTTATCTCTTCTAGGCAATTGTGACTCTACATGGGACGGTGCTAGCTTGACCTATCTCATGAGGACAGCAATCCCTTATGAGTCGATTCTGGAACGGTCAACTTTGAATTCTTCTAGGTATGTTTTTCCTTCTGGAGAGGTGGCTTTCTGTAGCCTTGGGCTTTGTAGCTGGGTTTCGGGTTGAAGAGTGTTCAAGGAAGGCTATCCCTTTATTAGGATGCCCTTCATTCCCAACACCTTCATTTGCTTGTTTGTGAGGGTGTCCTTGAGTGGATAAGGCCGGTCTCAGGGGGTGGGGTTGCCTCCCGCTTCCTCCCTTTGCTTTGTGCTTCGAAGCCTTCTCTTCGGAGAGCTTTTGACTTCGATGTCGAGTGAGAGGGAGAATATTTTATGCACCCACACCATCGAAACCGTAGTTTCGCCAAAACCTTAAGTCTGATGACTTACTTATATATTAGAGCTGAACCATCTGTAGTGTGGATCTAGTATGGATCTGAAGATGGGATGACACCCAACTTTGAATCCTCCATACATCAATTTACAACTTTAAGCTCTATGCTAGATGTTTGGGTGAAGGTCGCATCAGCCATTTTTGTGGACGATTAATGCATAATCTATAACGTGAAATGTATTACCCCTACCTTCCCTGGTGGCTGGTATCTCCTTTCAACTTTCAATTTCTACATACATAGAAAAATTATGTAAGTTGTTAACAGGGGCACATAAGGAACTGAAGATATTTTTTTGGCAGATATAAAGTTGGTTCAAGTAAACATGAAAGCTGCTGGCAGTCTGTAGGGAGTGGGCATCTCACGAGCCCCAAATTACTCCCCCTATAAGCTCAAGCAAGAACATATTAGCAGACCGATATGATCAAACCATTGCTATGGAACCGACACATAATGTACAGCTCTTACTAGCTAATCACTTGCGATAGACTAAGTATGGAATTTCACAAGAATAAGGATCAACTAAGCATGATCAATAGACTCTTAATTAACAACAACAATCAAATTAATCATCAGTATCGGTTCAACCATAAGGTGAACAGAAATGCAATATCACGTCATGGTGAACACTGCCAAGAACAGAACAATATGTAGGGTTCAAGGTACAACAAAGTTTCTTTGGGTGACTTTTACTAAATGAATTAGCGTCCTTCCAGTTAACAACACCCCTATCAGAACTCGAGAAAATGGAAAATGTGTCCGACACATATCTAACATTTATTTGCTTCACAAATAACGAGTCGGTCAGACCCTACACATTATATATATATATATATATATATATATATATATATATATGGAAAAGGGAGCCTAGACCTGAGGTGCAGCGTCGTTGCTCCACCTCAGGCATTGTTTGCCATCCTAGAAGTTTTAGAATTTTGTGATTTTTGGTGGAAGTTAACAACACCCCTAGGGTAAGGTGATCATCCTCATAAAAAATCAGTAAATTCTAAAACCTCTAGGGTCATCAAATGTTCGAAACATTTTCGACCGTTCATTGTAACCGTTAATTTTGTCGAGCCCATTTGATGACCCTAGAAGTTCTAGAATTTGTTGATTTTTGGTGAGGATGATCATCTTACCCTAGACAACACACCCACAAAAAATCATCAAATTCTAAAACTTCTAGGGAGGGTAAACAAGCAAGATGTGCATCAACGATGCTACACCTCAGGTGCAGGCTCCCTGCCCTCGTGTGTGTGTGTGTATATATATATATATATATATATATAGGGGCATGCTATGCTGCAGCATGCGGTACGTGTGGCACCACACCGCAGCCGTCTGATCCACGCGCGGCGTGCATCGCATGCACGCAACGATGCATCAGACGGCAGCGGTATATATATATATATATATATATATATATATATATATATATATATATATATATATATATATATATATATATATAAAGAGAGAGAGGGTCAATCAAGTGAGAAACCTCTTATTTGCGAAACCTTGTGCGAAACCAACCTAGAAGTTTCAGAATTTGATGAAACTTGGTAGGCATGCTACCTATGTCATGTTGATCATCCTCACAAAATTTCATCAAATTCTAAAACCTCTAGGGGCATCAAATGTTAGAAGATTTACCGACCATTCATAAAAACCGTTAATTTGATTATCAAATTTAATGCCCCTAGAGGTTTTAGAATTTGATGAAATTTTGTGAGGATGATCAACATGGCATAGGTAGCATGCCTATCAAGTTTCATCAAATTCTGAAACTTCTAGATTGGTTTTGCACAAGGTTTCACAAATAAGAGGTTTCTCACTGGATCGGCCCTCTCTCTCTCTCTCTCTCTCTCTCTCTCTCTCTCTCTCTATATATATATATATATATATATATATATATGGGGGGGAAGCTTATATGTGGTCTGCGGTCCGAGGTCCGCAGCCGTCCGATGCATCACTCCGTGCATCAGATACATGCGACCAGTGCATCGGACGGCTGCGGACCGCACCTAAGCATTCCCCTATATATATATATATATATATATATATATATATATATATATATATATATATATATATATATGGGGACGAGGAGCCTGGACCTCAGGGTGCAGCATTGAGGCTGCACCGGTGTCTGCATAGATGCCACATGTCCGGAAATTGGATCTGAACCGAGGCATCCGAACGAAATAATTGCCGGATAAAACGTCAGCCGCCCGATTGCCTGGATCCAACGGATCGGATTCCCCCGGACCGAATTCGCAGTTGTTACTGTGGCGGCCACAGTAACAGCGCGATTTTGGTCCGGATGAATCCGATCAGTTGGATTCATTCGATCGGGTGGCTGAAAAAAAATTCGAGGTTACTATAGCCGCTACAGTAACCGCGATAATGCTTTCAGCCGTCCGATCGCCAGGATCCAACGGATTGGATTCATTTGGGATTCAATTGGTTGTTCGAGTGAATCTGATCTGTTGGATTCTGGCAATCGGACGGCTGAAAGCATTATCGCGATTATTGTAGCCGAAATTTTTTTCAGCCGCCCGATCGAATGAATCCAATGGATCGGATTCATCCGAACCAAAATCGCGCTGTTACTATGGCCGCTACAGTAACAGCTGTGAATCCGGTCCGGGGGAATCCGATCCGTTGGATCCGATCAATCGGGTGGCTGACGTTTTTTCCGGCATTTATTCCATCCGGATGCCTCTGTTCAGATCCGATTTCCGGACACGTGGCATCCATGCAGACACCAGTGCAGCCTCAATGCTGCACTTGAGGTCCAGGCTCTATATATAGGGTCGGGATTCAAGGACACGCTACTTTGCCACAGAGTTAGACACACATCATCCAAATCGTTAGATAGAGGTTTCAGAATTTATTGATTTTTTGTAAGGATGATCATCTTCCATTAGATAACAGATCCATAAAAAATCAGCACATTCTAAATCCGTTAGGTGCATCAAATCTAAAAAGCATTATTGACCGTTCATTTTAACGTTAAATTGAATAGAACAGGATGCGTGACTAGCGTGACCAGCTGGAGGAATGTTTTTTAGTGGCTCATTTTTCCCCCTAAATATGCAAAGAAATTTTTACTTTATCTTTAATAATTTATTAAATTTTAGATACTTCTAAAACTTACTTTATTATTTTAAAAATCCAAGATATTACAACTTAACCCCGTAATATGAATTTTGTACTCAGAATTTGAATGTACTTATGGGATGTTAGGATACGATCGACACAACACGCTTCCGTTAGCTAATTTATTAAATCTTTAAATATGATCGACATGACACGCCCTGATCGATCGTAGAACGACGGACTTAGGCGACACTCACCTTATGATCTTGAGCTCTCTTTAAGAACCAACATTTGAACCATATAACATTACAGGTCTTATTATTGCTTGTAAAATTTACCCTTAACGTTGTCCAGCTAAAAAAAACACCATTAAGTCTTAGAGGCATGCGTCAATCACATAACACTCACGAGACCCCTATCCAACACTTTGAGAACAAAATTTGAACATACTTCATGAAACGACATAAAAAGAAAAAACTCAAGAATGGATAGATTGCCAAAAAAAAGAGAGAAAGAACTTACCAAGAATGGATAGATTGCCAAAAAAAAGAGAGAAAGAACTTACCAAGCATCCTTTCTGAAGGTCACACCTCCAAGGCTACACAATGTGCAACAGATGATCCCTTTGGAACTGCCAGAACGGCCGACTCGAACCAAGCAGTCGAACCACGCAACCCTCCATTGCTAGTCCTCGAGATCTCGATACCTATGCACTCAATCTCCATCTCCTTGGTGGCACCCCTCCTTTTCCCCTCCCACACCAAACATAGCAGGCCCCCCAGGTTGGCCAGTGATGCGCCGCACAAGAACTTGGTCAGCTCTTTCTCCAATCCCTCCAATGGCTTCCAGTTATCGGACACCGGGTCGTAGCCCTTTATCTTCCCCAAAAAGTCGTATGAGTACAGGATCCCGTCCACCACCGCCGCCCTCCCCCTCCACCCAAGATTCAGTGGTTCAGGCACAGGCCCCCACGATGCCTCCACCTCCGCTGGATCAAATACCACCCCTCCCCGGTCCGCCACCGCAAGGAGCCGTCCACCAAGGATGGCGCTCCCGTGCATCCACTTCTCCCGAACGTGGGGAGGGCTGGGGACGGTGGCCCACCCGCTGCCATGGGGGTCGAGGACTTCCGCCCAGGAGTCTGACGGCGGGAGACAGCCACCAACAGCATAAATCTGGCCACCGAGCGCCTCCGCAGCAGCAAACTCGCGGCCAACGCCCATCCGGGGGCCAAGAGCCCAGCAGTTGAGGCGGGCATCGAAGACCTGGACGGCGGAGGAGGGGATGCCGCCACTGGAGCCGCCGAGGAGGTATAGAGATGGGCCGAGGGCGGCGCAGGCCGATCCGATTGTGGGGAGAGGGGGAGGGGGGAGGGGGAGGAAGGCGCCGGGACTCCAGCGGTGGTGGCGGTCGAGGAGGTACCATCGGGACGGGTCGGTGGTGGTACGAACGTTGATGCAGAGGAAGGTCTGGGAGGCGCCGAGCTTGGATCGGACGTCGAAGAGGAATGGGGAGCGGAGGAGGGAGCGCCATGATCGGGACACGCGGACAAGAGCAGGGTGGGAGGATCGGGGCACCTGCGCGATGCATCGGATGGAGATGTCGTCCGGAAAATGGGGGATAAGGCGGGGAAGCGGGCGGTCGGCGGCTGGGGAGCGTTCGGACGTCTCCGTCATCGTTCACCGGCGGAGAACCGGAGACGGGCTAGCGAACGCCGACCACCACTGAGCCTCTGAGGGGTGTGGATCACTTTCCCTAAAAAGCTTACTCCTTTTTACCGATAATTTCTAATCAAATAATAAAAAGGGTTAATTAGTGATAAATCCCTCCGCATGTTTTTTTTAGGGATTTTTTTCGTAATAATATTTTAAAATTATAAATTTATTAAAATATCGTTATAATTTTTGTAATTTTAAAAGTGGTGCTCTGACTGCCACGTGGCCAGTCAGCGTCGAAAAACTATCGCCACGTGGCAAGTCTGTTTGTATATTATTTTTTGTGAATTCTCGATGAACCTTGTATCCCGGTTGCAAGGTTCTTAATTATGACACTGATTAATACTAAATGAACCCTACAGCCGGGATTAAATGGTTCTGTATTCAGGTTATATGGTTTAGCGTTAACTGAACTCTGTATTTAGATTACAGGGTTTAATGTTAACTGAACCCTGTGTTTTAGTTACAGGGTTTAGTATTAATCAGTGTCATTAAGAACCCGACAACCGGGATATAGGGTTCACCGAGAATTCACAATATATATATATATATATAAACAAACGTGGTGATGAGTTTTTTAGTGCTGACTGACTACGTGGCAGTCAGAACGCCACTTTTGAAATTACAAAACTTATAAATATATTTTATTAAGTTTATAATTTTAAAATATTATTATGAAAAAAATCTCTTTTATTAAAGCTAAAGGATACAACTTGTTAGGAGAGGAGCACGATTTTGTATGCCCAAGCAAAGAAGGCTTCAATGTATGCTCCTCTATTCATACATAAAGGTTTCCGAATTTGCTAATTTTTTGTGGATATGATATCTATGTTAAGATGATAATCCTCACAAAAAATCAGTAACTTCTGAAATCTCTAAGCATTTCAAATAGGCTCATCAAATTAATAGTTGAAATGGACGGCTGATAAAGCTTCTAACATTTTGATGGAACTAGATGTTTTAGAATTTATTGATTTTATGGTGGATATGCTAGCTATAGTAATATGATCACCCTCACCAAAAATCAACAAATTATGAAACCTCTAGGTGTATCAAAATGATAGAAGTTGTATCGTCTGTCAATTTCAACTGTTAATTTGATGAGCTTATTTGAAATGCTTAGAGGTTTCAGAAATTACTGATTTTTTGTGAGGATGATCATCTTAACATAGATATCACATCTACAAAAAATTAGCAAATTTGAAAACCTTTATATGTATTAATAAAGAGCATACATTGAAGTCTTCTTTGTATGGGCATACAAAGTCATGTTCCTCCTTGTTAGGATATTAGCTAAAAACCCTCCCAAATAGGGATGGCAACGAGTTGGGTTTCGGACGGGTCGGCCCTATCATGAACCCACCCCGTTATATTTTATCCTGTCCCATACCCATTACAAATCTGCTTCAGGTTTTAGGTGCAATTCCCAAACCCATCCCAATTAGCACTAGGAAGACCCGTGCCCGCCTCGCCCCACCCCGTTTATGCTTTGTAGGTCAGGTCGGCATCGCAAAATAACATATTCGAATTCATCAACAATTGAAGAATGATTTAGACTTTGATAAGTATTGTGACTATGCATAGTCTAGAAAAAATCATTCAGTAAATATTAATTCATAAAAAATTGGAGAATCATTTACAATTCAAAAATTAAATGCTTTATGAACTTAATATTGCAGACTCATACGGAGTTATTCATATAAGTTATATAACTGAGTCAGGCCAGGCCGGGTTGGAGTAAACCCGAACCTGACCCAAACCCTAACAGGTTTAAAATTTAAATCCCAAACCCACCCCAAAACCTGTTTTTGAGCATCCAAACCCGTCCCAATAAGGTCAGGTCGGATTGAGTAACCCGGTAAACTCGGTTAATTACCACCCCTCCTCCCAAAGGACAAGGTTGTACAGCAAGTCCCTAACCGAAAATATTGACTTTTTTTATCTTTTAAATTATAAAATCACCCTTCCAGTAAGGGTATCTATTCTTTTCCAGTAAGAGTATCCATTCATCTTTGCCATGAGTATTCATTCGCCGATTAACACTATAGATGTAGCGGTTGCTATAGTGCTTTCACTATAGCTTCTACAGTGAAAACACTATACCAAGAGTATACAATCATCTCCAAAAAGGGTATCTATTCGTCATCAACAAGAGTATCTATTCACCGGGTGACACTGTGCATGCTGCGGTTGCTACAATGATTTCACTGTAGCAAGAGTATTCATTCGTCTCCAGAAAGAGTATCCATTCAGCTACAGTGAAATAACTATTGCAGCTATAGTGAAATAACTGTAGCAATAGTCAATTCGCTAATTGATTCTCTTACCAAATCAAATTGATGCTCTTGCTACAGTGATTTCATTGTAGCAACTACAGCAAAATCACTATAGCAACTACTACATGCACAATGCCAACCAACATATGGATACTCTTGCTGGAGATGAATGGATACTCTTTTCGTAGCACATGAGGGGGTAAATAAGGACTAGAGACTTCCTATAGCACACAATGATCTAGAGGGACTTGGTGCAATATTGAAACATTGTCGGTCCTTTAGCTAATATAGCCTAAAAGGACTTAAGGTTAAGTCTCCCTGATAAAAATAATATAATTACTGTTAGGATAATGAAGAGAAGGGACACAAGGATTCTTCAATGACGACTTCCTCTTAAGAACGTGAGGTCCTCATGTGTATTAATCATATGATTATAGGCTTAGGATTATGATTAGTGTGGTGCCTCAAAAGTGAACCACCATACGTAGCTGCCAACTCTATAACGGTTCCCCTTGGATGCCCATTTTTAAAGCATTGCCTTATTAAAACCTTGCTAAGGAAAACCCAATTGGGACAAAACCTTCAGCGAATGAAAAAGAGTACAACGTATTCATCTAGAACTGAGTCTTCAAGAAAAGGTTCTTCAGAAACTTACTATTCTGGAATCTTTATGGGTACAATTTATACTGCATTGTTAAAACCTTTCAATGAGAAAACCATATGCAAAAAACATCATATATCGTAGGAAAAAGAGTATATTGCGCAAAGACATTCTCCTCGATGCCTCTATCTGCATCTACAAGAACTCCCTCTCACATTTATTCCTACTCACTATTACATGCTTGGCTTACATCGACATCCAAACAAAAAAATTATTTTTTCCCCCTAATACATTGAGATCCTACTTCTCACTCCATTATTATATTAATTTTAATTTACATTCGTATGTCTTGTTGATGAAGTCTTCTCATGGCAATCTGTTGTACTAATTTCTAAAATTTAAACTTTGGAAGCACCTTGGTGAGAAAATCTTTCAAGTTCTCAGCTGACTTCACTTAGTTTACAATAACCTATTTCTTCTCTTGAATATATGAGTGTAAAGGAACTTCGGGGAGATGTGTTTGGTCCTATCGCCCTTGATGAAGCCACCTTGAATTTGTGCTATGCAGGCCACATTATCTTCATATATTACTGTAGGCTCATTTAATAATTTTGGGAGCTAATAACTACCTCCGATATGCTAAACCATTTATCGTAGCATTCTCTGTTTACTTCATATAGAGATAGAATTTCTAAATGATTGGATGACATTGCCACTAATGTCTGCTTTATAGATCTCCATGAAATAACTATATTATTATTAAGAAATATATAGCATGTTTATGATCTCTTACTGTGGGGATCAGATAAGTAATCAGAGTCTGTATATCCAATAAGGTTAGTCATTTTATTAAAATAATACAAGCCCATATCAATGGTTCCTATGGGGGGTTTTTACTTGAACCGGGCAGTTCGGGTGGCAAGCACAATCTAACAAGCCAATAGATTAAGAAGACCGAATTTACGTGGAAAACCCCTTCTCAACGTCGAAGGGGAAAAAACCACGGGCGAGGCTAGAATGCACTAAAACAACCATCGAGTTACAATCTCTCACCCTTAACCCAATTCCACCCTGAGAGGACCGGTTACCCAAGATACCGACCTCTGCAATTTCACTCAAGATATCGACCTCTGCAATCTCGATCAAGATACTGACCTCTGCAATCTCAGTCTCTCTAGCTCCGCAAAGCCCGGGAAGAATTGGACAGCACCTTCGCTAGAATTCGATCCTTTTTGCTGAAGGAGTAGGTCCCCTTTTATAGCCCCGGGATGACAATTGGCGCGAGCTCTGCGCGGAACGGGTTGATGACGCACTCCCGCAACGTGCTCAACCATCTACGTAGTAGGGACGTGGCGTGCGGTTGGCCCCCGGTAATTACGGTGGGAATCGCGGGAGCGTGGGCTGCACTCCCGTAACCATCGTGTGCCCAAAATTCCTGGGTTCAATCGTCACGCATTTTGGGGGCGTGATTCTCAGGTAACTTGATCCCCCTCGAGCTGTATCTTCACACACGGCCGATCATCAGAGAGGGGGGAGGGAGCTCTCTCCTCAGTTTCGTGCATGGTCGACCAGCAACCAAGAGGAGGGGCAGTCCCCCTCTCTCTATTTTAGTGCACAGCCGGCCATTATGGGGGGGACTTGGACTCCCCCCCTCTCCTTGTCTAGTGCGCGATCGACCCACTAGGGGGGGGGGGGGCTTGGACTCCCCCCCTCCTTTAGTGCGCGGCTAGCCTGGGGGGGGGACTTGGACTCCCTCCCTCCTTGCTTTAATGCGCGATCGACCCCTTGGGGGGGGACTTGGACTTCCCCTCTCCTTGCTTTAGTGCATGGCCGGCCGGGGGGGGGGGGGGGACTTGGACTACCTCCCTCCTTGCTTTAATGCACAGCCGATCCCCTGGGGGGGACTTGGACTCCCCCCCTCCTTGCTTTAGTGCGCGGCCGACCTGGGGGGGGGGACTTGGACTCCCTCCCCGCGCGGCCGACCCCCTGGGGGGGGGACTTGGACTCCCCCCTCCCTTTATTTTAGTACGCGGCCGGCCCTAAGGGGGGGGTGGGGAGCTTGGACCCCCCCTGCTCAATTTTAACGTGCAGTCGACCCACGATGAGATTGCGGCTTCTGGTAAGTTCACATTCTTCTCCTCTTCGCGCGTGGCCGACCCGTGACGAGATTGCGGCTTCCTGTAAGTTCGCCTTCCTCTCCTTTTCGCGCGTGGCCGACCCGCGATGAGATTGCGGCTACCAGTAAGTTTGCCTTCTTCTCTTCTTCGCGCGTGTCCGACCCACGACAAGATTGTGGCTGTCGGTAAGTTCGCTCGCTTCTCCGGGGCCCGAAACTTATGGCCGGCTCGCGACAAGCGTGGTCGGGCTGCGACAAAGCCCCCCTTCTGGTCCAATCATCAGGGTACACACAGTTCCTTTAAGATATCTAAATATATATTTTTATATCATTTCAATACCTACATGTAGGTATAGAGTTATATCAAGCAAGGAGATTAACAAATAATAAAATATCAGACATAGTTCATGAGCTAAATAAAGTATTGTACCTATTGCACCCAAGTAAGGTACTTTAGGACCTAAAGTATCTTAATTTTTTTCTCTGTGTCTATATGGGTCTTTATTGATATCTAAAGACCTAACGACCATGGGTGTACTTAATGAATAACATTTATTCATGTTGAACTTCTTTCGAAGATTGTTAGTATATTTTGCCTAATGGACTAAATTTCTATATTCACTATGTTCGATCTGTAGACTGAGGTAAAATTTGGTCTCACCCAAGCCTTTAATTTCAAATTCATTTTGAAGGTAGCTAACAGTCTTCTCAATCTCTTTGAAAGTCATATAAGATTTATATCATTTACATATATTGGTGCTATAGTAAATTCATTCCGGGATTCCTTAATAAATATGCATGGATAGATAGGGTTATTTTTATAGCCTTCTCTAAATAGATATTTGATGGTCCCTGAAAAAATCAACAACAGCCAGACTGAGAAGGGGGATCAGCAAGCTTATTCGAAAGAAATCATTTCCGAGATACAAAAGGAATCCGCTCTAGCTCCCCGCCGAAGGCTTCGAGTTCAGAGAGGTAGAGGCTGGTAGTGGAGGAGCAGCCATTGGGAACACTACCCTCATGATCGAGAACCTCCCGAACAAGCTGAGCAAGGAGCAACTTCGGAAGCTGCTCGATGAGCACTACTAAGGGGAGACTTTGAAGCAACAAGGAGGCGATGCCACGGAATACAACTTCCTGTATCTTCCCCTGGATTTAAGGGTGGAAGCCACTTGGGGTATGCCTTCGTGAACTGCACAAGCACAAAAGGCGTGAGGACGTTGTACCGTTCCCTGTAGCACAGAGATCGGACCTCTTTCTGATCAACCAAAGACTGCGAAGTCGCAGACCGCCTAGGGCCATAGCTTACAGCCCGCCCAGGGCTGACCCTGACCACACACAACCAGCTCGCACGTGGTAGAGGTCGCCCAGTGGCCGGTGCTCATAGCCCACCCAGCACTTGCTCTAACGGATCGTTGCATCTCTTGGACAGAGATCGCCTGTGACCGTGGTTTGCAGCCCACCCAGGGCTATCCTTGACCACACGCGACCAGCTCGCACGTGGTAGAGGTCGCCCAGTGGCCGGTGCTCATAGCCCACCCGGCGCTTGCTCCGACAGATCATTGTGTCTCTTGGACAGAGACTGCCTATGGCCGCGGCTTACAGCCCGCCCGGGGCTGACCCTCACCACATGCGACCAGCTCGCACGTGGTAGAGGTTGCCCAAGTGGCTGGTGCTTGCAACCCGCCCGGCGACCAGCTCGCGCGCCAAGAGATCGCCCCTTTGGCTAATAGGAAACTTAGAATGATATCTACGAACACCCACATCTCTCTCAGGAGCTCGCCAAACCCGACACCCATAGCTCACTAAGGAGCTCGCCTGATCAGGCAAACGGCCAACAAACTCGCCCCTTCATCTTCCAAGGTCGCATGTGGCCGTGGCTTGCAGCCCACTCAGGGCTGACCCTCACCACATGCGACCAGCTCGCACGTGGTAGAGGTCGCCCAGTGGCTGGTGCTTACAGCACGCCCGATGACCAACTCGCATGCCAAGAGTCCGCTCTTTTGTGGTAGAAAAGGTTCTGAAGGTTCCTCTCTCCTGACTAGGAGCTCGCCCCCTTTACCACAAAGGTTGCCCACAATAGGGCGGTAATGAGCCGATAGATGTCATCACCCCTATGGAGCTACGTGGACGATTGCAGTCCACGAAAGCCGGCCAAAGTCGGTCTAGGACCTTCAAGACTAGTGCTTTCCAGAATCTCCACCTGGTAAGGACAAGACCGGTACATCCCCCTTTTCCACCGCCTGACAGGCAAAACGACAAAGGCATTGAAGAGCCCATGAGGGCTGGCACATAGGTGCGTAGAAGGTGCGAGAAGAAGCCGCCACGTGTCCATCTCTAGCGGTCTACAAGAGTCTATAAAGGTACGACCCCCGGCTCCAAAGTATAGGTTCGAAATCCAAAACCCGATCACTTTTAACCACTACAGCTCTTCCCTGTTCGTACCTGTTCTGACTTGAGCGTCGGAGGATCTGCGCTTCGAAGGGAGCCAGCCGTTCTCATGCCTTTTTTGTCTTGCAGGGCAACCGCACAGACCAGCGAAAAATATCCCCCAACAATACTCACTGAGTCATTTTTTTGGATTGTTTTTGACCTTCCGATGCTCTTTTTAATCTGATTGAGTGTGTATTTCTAGATTTGGGGTTTGGCAAATTAAGTCATTCAATGATCTTCATATATATTTTGATGTCTAGGTCACCGTTACAACTAGAAGTCAAAGTGTGACCCTTGAAGTGAGAGACACTTCCATAACCTCACATGAGATTAGAACACTAGCAGTCAGCAACCATCACGGCGATTCTCCTCCCGGTAACCTCCTTTCCATAACTTCTGAAGCTTCTTTACATGCAAGTCCACTAGCATCTCTTTTGTAGAACTCTCTTGTACTTTGGATCGTCCCTACGGTTTTGAAATATCGAGTCCTCACAAGCGAGCTCGAGACACACCTCCGAAGAACTATTCTTTGCAAAGAACAAAAAGATGCAAGGATGCAATAAGAACAATTCGAGCAAATGTCTTTTTACTTGAATCCGAATTGTAGATATCCTACGATAACTTTAGTATGTATAAAATGTTGAATGATCAAAGTTCATAGTAAAAAGAAAGAAGAATGATGAAAAACAAAAGTCGGATCAAGTAAAACATAATTTTAGGTGGAAAAGAAAAAACCTACAAGAGTTCTCTAAACAACTCAGCCCTTAACAATGATTCTCCACATATAGAAGGGTTTTTAGAAGGTGTTTAAATAGGTAAAAAGTATTAGGAAATTGTAGGAACAAATCTGGAATATTTCGAAGTAAAAAGGGTCCAAACAGACCAAAACGAAGTCCAACGCGTAACCATCTTGTGCAACCCTGTTTGGTGGTGTGCACCAGAACAGGTGGTGTGCACTCAGGTGCGCACTATTTTGTTAAAGAGACATGAGCTCTGACAGGGTGCAGGGTGCTAGGACTTGGTGTGCATTAGTGAAACCGTAGTATTGGTTCCACCTCTGTTGGTTTATATGTTTACCAAAAACAATCTCTCGGATAATGTGTATGAGTCTTGTCAGTTGGTTATACTTGAGCATGATTGCATACTTCCACATAACCCATTGAAGATGTCGAAGACAGTTTGCAAGATTCAGTTAAAAACCATGTCAAAGCAACATGAATGGCTTGACATGTATATTGCATGCATATTGTTTTATTGAAACAGTTCAATGAGGATCTCATTGACTATTGAGCATTAGAATAGTTTCCTTAACATCCCCAGCATCAACATGCATGGTAGGTTGAACCCAACCCTCAACAACTTAAGTTCAAACCCTCTCATCAATCGAATGCAAGAAAGCTTGCATTGAAGCTTTCCAATAATGGTAGTTTGTTCCATCAAAATATGGAGGCCGGTTAATGGCAGTGCCTTCTCTCTAAGAATCCATCATAAAACCTAGCAAAGATCTAAACCTCAAAAATCACACTCCAATACCAACTATGTGTTGCGCATAAGAGAGGTAAGATCATGATAATTAGAAATTAAAGTGTGAAAGTGATCAGGTTAGATCTAACTGGAGATACAATATAGATTATCAAGGTGCTAAAGATCACTAGTGATAGTTAAAGGGACCGAAGCAGACAAGGTTTTATCCTAAAACGTAATGAAAGCATACAAAATATTTTTTGGTGGAAACTCAAGCATGAAAACCACCTTGAGCAAGCTTGGACACACACACCAATCCACTATAGAGCAAATGAGTTGCAATCATAAGTCAGAGTGTTACCCTCGAAGCGAGCTAGAAATACTTCTACAACCCCACAAGAGATTAGCACTGACAGTCAACAACCACTGCGGCGACTCTCCTACCAACAACCTCCTTTCCTTAACTTATGAAGTTTCTCCACACCCAAGTCTTCGAGTGTACCTTTTACAGAATTTTCTTGTACTTCGGATTGCCTCGATGACTCTAAAATTTTGGCTCTTTTTTGCAAAGAACGAAAAGATGCAATTCGATAAAAAGGTCTTTTCTTGAATATGAATCATAGATCTTCTAAGATGACTTGGGCACATATAAAACATTGTACGATCAAATCTCAAACCAAAGAGAATGAAGAATGGAAATCAGATCAAGCAAAAACAATTCTAGGTGAAGAAAGAAAAACCCTACAAAAGTTTTCTAAACAAATCAGCCCTTAACAATGATTTTTCACACATATAAGTGTTTTTTATTGTGTTTAAATAGGTAAAAATCATTAGAAAATCGTAGGAACAAATCCAAGATGTGTCAGAGTCAAAAGGGGTCCAAACAACCAAAACAAAGTCCAACACACGCAGCCTTCTCGTGCAACCCCGTATGGTGGTGCGCACCGTGGTGCTATGCCCAGATGGGTTCCAGTACTCGTAAGTGCATGGCATTGACCCATGGTGTGTGCATATAGATGAAAAAAAAAACTGATTTTTAGCATCCGGTACATACCCATGCAATCCAAAGCTTGACAAACAACCCTAGGGTCATCCGGAGTCATGGAAACTTGTTTACGATTGCAAGAAACTCTAAAGGTAGAGTTCTCATGCTCTGAAAGTTCAAAAGTCATTTCAAAAATAAATAAATAAATAAAGATGTAAGATATGGTTTTTAAAAGCGAGAGACTTCAAAACTCTTTTGAACATTGTGCGAATATAAAAATGCATAAAAAATGATAACCACAAAGTTTAAAGCATGATGCATTCTCTAAATGATAAAAACACGTACAATAAAATCCCGATCTACATTTCGTAAAAACCATTGCAAACCTAAATTCAAATAAAGCAATATTCATGCATAATATACCCGTTGTAATGATTGTATTGTTTTGGCATAATTTTGATCGAAGCTCGCACACTGTGTCTTCGGCATCTTCAAAGGGTTATATGGAAGTATGCAAACATGATTCAAGCAAAATGTCTGGACTAACACATACACTATCCGAGAATTTGTTTTGGGTCAAAGGATTAGCCAACAAAGGAGGTACCAATAACGAGGTTAGAAAGGATATCAGTGTGGGGATTAGCTAAACCATCTCCTAGTAGGTGCTCTTAATGATCACTCCATATTGTGTGTGAAGTCATAATGGCATCACACACCTATTGGTTATGGAATCAAAGGTGACCTAGTCAGTTCATTTAAGAAGAATTTTTAAGAGTTTGTATCTCCATAACAAAAACTACTAGCGCTTAGGAAGTATAGAGCCTCTGCCTCTTCAATCAATAGCTTTTAGCCACCATTTTAATATAAAGATGTTAGCTACAATAATCTTAAGAGCGTATCTAGTCGGAAAGAAATACTTTTTTATATGGAATAAAGATAAATTTTATGTCAATTTTTTTACTCTATTTTGTAAAAAAAAATGTATCTTTTTTACTCAATTTTCCAAAAGAAGTATTGAAGCTAAAAATATCTACATTTTAACTCTATTTTTTGAAAAAAAATTTATTGAAGAAAAAATAATTAGTAGAGAGAGATATCTACATTCTTTCTAGATTTATAAGTGTTCACTATGATGCAGAGCATTGTTGTTAAGGTGCGCGCCTATGCACCTAGGTGCCCGGAGACAATTAGGCCCCAATACGCCCATGCAAAAAGCACTAAGCGGCAGCTTAGACACGCCTAGGTTAGCCTTGGAGGTGCGCTTAGGCTAGGCGCACGTCTAATTTTAGGCATTGATTTTTATTTTTTATTTTAAGTGAAATCCAACCCATCCCCATCTTTTTTGCTTATTTTATTGTTGTATACTTGTTTATACTATGTGTTTATTTGTGTTGCATGCATTTGATTAGAATATGCTCAATTTTATGTTAGCAAATGTTTGTATTCTGTTTGTTACCTTTGTTGTTTACTTGTTTATACTCTGTATGTGCCATTGTATATATGCATTTGACTAGAATATGCTCAATTTCATGTTAGTAAGGTGTTATATTGATGTCTATTATATATATACCTGCAAATATATACTATACATATATATCCATGCCTGGAGGATGCCTATGCACATAAGGTCACGTCTAGATGCGCTTAGGCTTCTAGGCTCTCTTTGGGCGCTTAGCCTCGCCTTAACAACTATGATGCAAAGCTTTTAGAAGGGCTTTATAGAAGTGTTCACTCTGAGTCGAATATCTTTACTTTTTTTCTTAGAGGCAATGCTGTTGACACCAACCAACTTAAGCTTGGCACCTATCATGCTTACATATATTTTGTTCAAAATGAGCTTAGCATTTTTATCGTGGCACCCACCTTAAACCCACTCCTCCCCATTCGTTATTCTCTACTTACTGGTGCTCGTGCACGCCACCCCCGCTATTAACATTGGTTCCCGTACAGGTCGTTGACACCACCAATTCCATTGCAGGTCACTGAGGGGGTGTTTGGCATGCGAACAGCTGTTTCCCTTAATCCCCATCCAGCAGGGGGTATTTCCGTCAATAGCCAAATTTAGTACATTTTTTATCGCTCGGCGAGCGGTTAGTAGAGAATCTAAAAGGAACGAACTTTTCACGTTCCCAACTTTTCATTCCGTCGGAACAATACTAGCCGTTATTTTTTAAAATCCGGAACCGGCATTAGAAACGGGCGGTTCCGGATTGATACCAAACACCCCCTAAGCTACTCGTTCCAGTGTAGGAAGCTGGTTGCACAGACAACGAAGGTGGCAGTGACGGGCTGCACAACTTCAACGATGGTGGACTGGTGCAGTGCTCTCATGGATGGGCTGAGAGAAGCAACATGAAAATGCTAATGGGGTGTTGGGAGTATGGAAAAAGGAGATTCTTGGTGGAATCTTTGGGAGTCAAAACACCATGTTTGGCTCACCCATGACTTACTTGGTGGGCTATACCACCTCAACACTGAGAAAAAATAAATCTTGTAGAAAAAGGGATTTGTTTTCACTTATAAGAGGAGGTATTCCAAATATTTAGATGAAAAAAATGCATAATTTATTACCTCGAAACCCTACCTTTCCTCTTTCTTAACCCCCACATATGAGAAAAGAACTATAGATTCTCAAAGTCTCCAACGGAAGTTCCTTCCCCCAAAGGATATCCCGACCCATCCAAACAGAAGAAATGGAACTCAAAGTCTCCAACGGAAATTCCTTCCCCCAAATATTTGGAATCCCCGAGTAAGAAGCCCCCTTTTCCATGCTCCCAACTCCCAAGCTAAGCTTTGTGGATGCCACGGGATTTTTTTCATAGTAATATTTTAAAATTATAAATTTATTAAAATATCGTTATAATTTTTTTAATTTAAAAAGTGGCTTTCTGATTACCATGTGGTCAGTCAGCGTCGAAAAAATATCGCCACATGGCCAGTTTGTTTGCAATATTTTTTTGTAAATTCTCTATAAACCCTATGTCACGGTTGCAGGGTTCTTAACGACACTGATTAACACTAAATGAACACTGCAACCGAGATACAAGGTTCACCGAGATACATGATTCATATAGTGTTAATCAGTTGTAACGATATTTTAAAATTTAATAATTTTAAAATGTTATTATGAAAAAAAATCCCTATTAAGTTGTTGAGAAATGCTATTCAACGAGATGAGTTTACAGACGGTTTACGTAACATTGATCATATCCGTCGGTTTTCACCCAGACCTGTCCAGTGAATGGCACTCTGCTCCCACTGGCAATCGAACAGACAGCTGACAATAATTACTAACGGCGTTGATCAATGCCACGTGAGCTGTCTGTATACTCATCTGGTTGAATAGCATTTCTCTTAAGTTGTTGGGGGGACAACACACTCCATCAATCAGAACTCCGACGGCGGGAAACCGGACGAACCAAAGCAGCCCATAAAAGCACCGGACACTCGCCTCTGTAAAATGACCGTTGCGTCCGCATGACCGTTAAACTGCTGGGTGTTGCCGCTCCCCCCCTCTCCAACCCCCACCTCAGAAGCCAAGCTCTCGCCCATCTCCTGCATTCATGCATCTCCGGCCAAACCCACCACGACCTCCATCTCGAAACAATCCACGGCCAAGCCGCTGTCTCCGGCCTCCACTCCGACCTCTACCTAAACAACCTTCTCTTAAACGGTTACTCAAAATCCGGCCTAGTGGAATCCGCACGGAAGCTGTTCGATCGAATGCCTGAAAGAAACGTCATCTCTTGGTCCTCCGTGATATCCATGTTCACCCAGCATAATCGGGAAGAAGAGGCTCTCAACCTCTTCTCGCGCTTCCGGAGGTCATCCTCCGAGGCCCCGAATGAATTCATCCTAGCCAGTGTCATACGGGCGTGTGTGCAGTCAAGAGCTATTGATCATGCCGCCCAGGTTCATGATCTTGTTGTGAAGACCGGGTATGGCTCGGATGTCTACGTGGGCTCTGCTTTGATCAATTTCTATTCCAAGATCGGATGCATGGAAGGTGCGGTGTCGATATTTGACGAGCTCCCAGTGAGGAACTCGGTCACTTGGACGGCAATAATTACGGGTTATTCACAGATTGGGAGGAATCATACATCCCTTCATTTATTTAACCAAATGAGGGAAGAAGGGGTTGTGCCTGATAGATATGTCATGTCAAGCGTCATAAGTGCTTGTTCAGCCTTGGATTTTCTTGAAGGTGGCAAGCAAGTTCATGGTTACGCGTATAGGTGTGGGACAGAAATGGACATTTCGGTGAATAACGTGCTCATAGATTTGTACTGTAAGTGCTCTAGGGTGAGGGTTGCTCGTGTGGTGTTCGACCGGATGGCTATTAAGAACATCGTCTCATGGACCACTATGATTGCAGGGTACATGCAGAATTCCTTTGATTCGGAAGCCATGATTTTGTTTTATGAGATGGGGCGTTTTGGGTGGCAGCCTGATGCATTTGCTTGTACGAGTGTTTTAAGTGCATGTGGTGCTCTAATGGCTCTACAACAAGGAAAACAGGTTCATGGATATGCCATAAAAACTAACTTGGATTCTGATGAGTATGTCAAAAATGGACTTATCGATATGTATGCCAAATCTGATTCTTTAATGGACGCGAGAGCTACCTTCGATGATATGGTCAAACACAATGTGATCTCTTACAATGCCATGATTGAAGGATATGCACGGCATGAGGAGCTTGTGGAAGCATTTATTCTGTTCAATAGGATGAGATCCACGTCATTGTGTCCAAGCCTTTTGACCTTTGTGAGCCTTTTGGGTGTATCGACATCATTATCGGCAGTGAATTTGAGCAAGCAAATTCATAGCCTCATCATTAAAGTCGGCGTATTGTTGGACCTTTATGCTGGTAGTGCTTTGGTCGATGTTTACTCAAAGTGCTCGTGTGTTAATGATGCAAGATCCTTGTTTGATGAGATGGATGATAAAGACCTTGTGGTGTGGAATGCGATGATATTTGGGTACACCCAGAATGGACAAGGCGAGGAGGCCCTCAAACTCTTCCATCGACTCTGTGATTCTGGGTTGAGACCTGGCGAGTTCACTTTTGTTGCGCTTGTCACAGTGTCTAGTAATCTCGCAAGTCTATTCCATGGCTTGCAGTTCCATAATCAGATTATAAAAGCAGGTGTAGACTTTGATCCACATGTTTCAAATGCATTGGTAGACATGTATGCAAAATGTGGTTGCATCAAAGAATCTTGGCTATTGTTTGACTCAACTCATGGGAGGGATGTTGTTTGTTGGAACTCGATGATTTCAAGGTATGCACAACATGGGCTTGCTGAAGATGCCCTAAGAGTCTTCCAGATGATGAGATTAGAGGAGATAGAACCTAACTATGTGACATTTGTCGGTGTATTGTCAGCATGTAGCCATGTGGGGCTCGTCGAGGAAGGATTATGTCATTTTAATTCCATGAAACATGATTTTGGGATCGAACCAGGTGTGGAACATTACGCTTTGGTAGTTAGTCTTTTGGGCCGTGTGGGGAGATTGCACGAGGCGAAAGAATTTATTGAGCGAATGCCTATCGAGCCGGCTGCAATTGTGTGGAGGAGCTTGCTAAGTGCATGCAGAGTGTTTGGTAATGTTGAATTGGGAAGATATGCAGCTGAATTGGCAATCTCCATGGATCCGACAGATAGTGGATCCTATGTCCTGCTATCAAATATATTTGCTTCCAAGGGAATGTGGGTTGATGTGGAGAAGGTGAGGAAGGGAATGGACCGCATTGGGGCGGTGAAGGGACCCGGACATAGCTGGATCGAAGTGATGAAGGAGGTTCATGTGTTTATTGCGAGAGGGAGAGATCATCCAATGGCAAATTTGATCTATTCAATGTTGGATGGATTGACACAGATGATCAAAGGTGTTGGGTATGTACCCGACACTACTGCTCTTTTGCTGAATGGTGAAAATGATTGAGGTAATTGACAGAAACAGTGGCATTGATCTTTGTTATGCTCACATTTGCTCACCGTAACCATATCTTTATGAGAAAGAAGTCATAGCTACAAAGTGAACTATAAGCGAGGGAGAATCTTGGAGCATGCATTACAGGCAAAACCAATTACTCTGCCTGTACTAGTAGACAAATTAGGGTATTAATCTACGTTCTTGGATCCTTAATTAATTGCTGTACACTATATAAGTTGCAGATTGTTTTATTTTATTCCAAAAGCACTCATTTCAGAAATGAGCACAAGGGGGACAAAAAAAAAACATTATTTCTGCTCCGGCTGAACATGCACAAAGCATTTAACCATATATTGGAAGATTTTGATAGTCGATTATTGTGGATCAAATGAAGACTGTGTTTGAATTGATAAGTTATAAAGAAAAGGAAGACCTGAAGTCCTTTATGACTTTTTGTATTTCAGTTGAATAAATTATATAAATTTGTGATGTTTCCGCTAGACTGTGTGAATTATATAAGGTTATTTAGTCATGGATGCCTTCTAAACTTGTTAGAATCATTGCTCACCCTTACTCATGCCTTCAGGTCATCAACTTGCTTGTCAGTTCCAAAACCCCCCATTGCCTTATGGAGATGTCTCTTATTTAACCTATTACTGCAATCATCCCATGATAATGTGCACAATGTTAAGAGCTAAATGGCTTCATTCTCTCTATACTTCAAGTGAATATGTTTACATACCTGCTACATTAATTACATGTATTTTCCTTTTATATTGTGTGGTATTCTTACTTGTAGGTGACCACACCCCTTGTAATTGTATATAATGTTGGCCTTGGTACCCTAATACAACAAGTTTTCCCCTTGTGGATTTCTCCCATGGTGTGCCCTTTGGGGCTTCTCCCCATGTAACATGGTATCAGAACTTCTTATGGTCCTCTAGGGTTTTTCTTGGCCGACTTCATCTCTGCCACCATCGTTCGACATCGTCCACAACTGCTGTTGTTGATCAAGTATCGATGTCCTATCATCATGCACTCCTCTCTTCATTCTACTGCTAATATTTGGATCGTGATCCTCGTATCTTCATCCAACTACCAAGATCTGGATCGAGATCCTTCTCGTGAGATCGTGAGGCATGATATCATGATCCTACAATCGTGAGGCCCTACAAATCCTGAGCCGGTGACCTCCAACCCGATCTTGCAGTCGCAAGGTCATGAAGTCATGAGGTTCTGCAAGGCCTAATCCTGCAGTCATAAAATGCTTCCCATCCAGCCCTAGCTCCATCTTCTCTCCATGGAATCAAATGTCGACAAATTTCCTATGAAATCACCGAAATATATCTTTTTTCAAGGGTCCGACATAGAAATTGGCCGAATTTCTAATATTACCAAATTTCCTTCCGACATAACGAAATGTCGGCCGAAATGACCAACATTTGATCGAAATCCGACTTTATGTCATTTTTCCAGACAATTTCACTGAAATTTTTTATCTTTTTTAACAAAACAAAGCTCATCTTTATCAATAAGAAATTATTTTTCTCAATTTTGATTTTTTTTCATAATAGATAATATTTTACTGTCATCTTTATCCTGAAGTATTGCTGAAATATTCCATCCTTTTCATATCAAATGAACAAAATCGAAATTTGAACAAAAAACGATAAATTTTCATCGAAAAACACTGAAATTTGACCGAAAAACGAAATATTTTCACTGAAATTTATCTTTCCATTTTATAATTTTTCCACCAACAAATTACCGAAAACCGAAAAATTTTCGTTTTTGGTCGACCGACATGGACACCGAAAACGACATTTAAAACCTTGCTCCAACCGAGACTTCCTCTCTTCATCCTCTAGGTTGCCTCATCATCCTCTATGCTTCTTTACTCCTACCTCTCCATCCTCTCTACCACTGTAGCACCAAGCAATCCCAATATCCAAAGTTGGATTCAAAGAAAATCCAAGTGCTGGAGTCTCTTACGATTGAGGAGGCCTTGAGATGAACAGTGGGAACCGCGGATGATATCTTCCACTACCCTATTGCAATCCGAGGAGCGATGGAGATTCCTGACCTCAAACGATCACACAATGGGTACGAGCATGGGTAGGGGGATGTCCATCCCCTCCTTTATTAATAGAGATGACTTTAGAAGTATGCATACATCCCCAAAGATAGACTTTAGAATGTCTACCGTACAAAATTAATAAAGTATAGTGGGTGAAGGATGATTGTTTTCTTGGAATTGATTACTTGTACAAGAACAAGAAGACCAAAGTCCTTTATGCCACTTGTATTTACATCAATAAATCATTTAAATTGTGGTATTTCACGCCATACTATGTAAATTTTAGGGTAATTTTGACTTACGCCCCAAAATTATATGCTAATTAGTAAGTCACCCCCCTCTTAATCGTTATTAGGCTTACCCCTAAAAATCCCATAACTATATGATATTTAGGCATCCCCCCCCCCCCCCCCCCCCCCTCTAGCTAATTATCATATTATCATATAGTAATTTGGGAGGGTAAGTCAAATTGGGGTTGGGAAGGGGGGGGGGGGGGGTTAAGTCTAATAGCAATTAAAAGGGAGGTGACTTACTAATTAGCATATAATTTTGGGAGAAATGCTATTCAGCCCAAAGGTTTTTTCGATTCTCCCGGCCCGATTGGCGTGGCAACATGCAATTGGTGGCTGAAACCCACTAGCGACATTTAAATCTTTTACACCACCAGTTGCATGCTGCCACATCAATCGGGCTGGGCGGAATCAGGAAAACCTTTGGGATGAATAGCATTTCTCTAATTTTTGAGGGGTAAGTAAAAATTGCCCTAAATTTTTATCAGGTTACTTAGTCATACATGCCTTCTAAGCTTGTTAAATTCACTGCCCACCTTTGCTCATGCCTCAAGCCCTATGGAGTAGTCTCATATTCTTTTTTCAACTTATTACAGCAATCATCTCAGGATCCTCTGCAAATTGAAGGGTCAAAAGGCTTCAATCTCTTTATAAGTGAAGCCCATGGAGTTTGTATATCTGAACCTTGGCCTATTTGTTGATGCAAAGGCTGGCCTTGTATTTTGTGGTGTGAGTGGAAGTAGTAGAGGGCAGGAACAAAGAACTTAGTGATTGCTTTATAAAATCACTAAGTGCCTCTTTTTTTGGTGGGGGGTCAGTTTGATTGTAATTACCTTTTATTTGGTGAATATAATAGAAGATTGATTTACCTGTCAAAAAAAAAAATTTAATCAGTATTTCACTGATATGAAGGGGGTACACATTTCCACAAGCATTATTTCAGCCCTTTACCAGAGGATTGAAAGGTATATTCTGATTACATGAATGTCACAAGGAAAGCAAAATATTAGGGAAATACTATTTGACCTGAATGCTTTACTGATTTCTTTTAACCAGAATGGTGTGTCCCGATCACAGCCGTCTGTTGCACCCAGCCCCGACCGTTAGTCCTGACCGGCAAGTGAAGGGACCCTGTTTGTCCTTTTATGCGGCCTGGTTTAGCGAAACGGGGAACCTGCCTCAGACTAGCCCCTACACACCGTGCCTTTTACCCCGTAGTACCTAGTAGAGAGAGACCGTGTCGAATTGGGCGGTGGTTTATCAGCAGGTAAGTCTGGGGAGCGGCGGTGGCGATGCCGTTGGATAGCGCAAAAGTATTTGTTAAGGGTGGTGTTGTTTGCACCCTACCAATCGATAAGGGCACCTATAGACACACGAATTTTATCGGATCCGAATCCGACTCGCATGCACCAACCCGGAGGGCATGCCCGACACAAACCCGGGACCACCGGACTCGACCCGAGCCAAACAAGAGGCCGGGTGGGCCCACCCGGCCCCTCTTGTTCTAGAAAACCGTGCCCCCTACTCGCGGGTAGGGGGTGGCCGGCCAAGTAAAGAAAAAAAGGGAAAGAAAGAAAAGAAAAGAAAGAAAAAGAAAAAAAAAAGAAAAGGAAGAAAAAGAAGAAAAATGAAAGAAAAACCGCCATGCGCGGAGGGAGGTTGCGTATACGTCTACACAAGCGTGGATTTACGTCAATCCCTCGATCCGACGGACAAAAAACGAAGCCGAGTCACCATTGATTTAATGTGCAAGATTCAAATAAAAATTCAAAATGATTGGGCCATAACTATTCTGCCAGAAAAGGAAAATAAATAAATATTTATTCCCCCCATCAATGAAGGAATGAATCTTGGGTAGTTATGTGAGAGATATTAAAGAGATTCAAATAAATCTTCTCATATCTCTCCCATCCCCATTCACCTATAAATAGAGGGTCAAGAGGTCGGAAGCCAGAAGTAAGGAAGCTCTGCAAATGAGGAGACATGCCTTCAACGACCCAAGGCTTCACGACTCTTGGGCAAGCCTATCCCTTCGGGACCGGCTTAGTCCATTGAAAGTCCTCATCAACGTGAAGACCCTTGCACAAGAAGATCACCTCTTCGACTCCGTGCTCGAATGAGAAGAACCCTTTAACTTCGAAGACGCCAGAAGCAAAGGTCGGAGAAGAAGATCGGAGTGGCATCACCCCGTCGTCTCCAACAATCCTTCAACTCCGATCAAGCCCAAAAGCCCGGAGAAGAAGATCGGAGTGGCATCACCCCGTCGTCTCCAACAAGCCTTCGACTCTGATCAAGCCCAAAAGCCCGAAGAAGAAGGCCGAAGCGGCATCACCCCGTCGTCTTCATCAAGCCTTCAACTCCAATCAAGCCCAAAAGCCCGGAAAAGAAGATCAGAGAGGCATCACCCTGTCGTCTCAAACAAACCTTCGACTCCGATCAAGCCCAAAAGCCCGGAGAAGAAGACCGAAGCGGTATCACCCCGTCGTTTTCATCAAGCCTTCAACTTCGATCAATCCCAAAAACCTGAAAAGTAGATCGAAGCGGCATCACCCCGTCATCTTCAACAACATCCGCTCCATCCACGAAGTAGAAAATTTGGAGAAGGACACCTGAAGTACCGCTACACCCGTCCTCTTCAACTCCGATCACGCCAAAGAAGCCCGGAGAAGAGGAGAAATCAAGCTGACACCACAACCGTCGAGGAAGCTGGAAGAATAAAGGAGAAGTGAAGACGTAGCCATCACCGTTCGAGAAGAAGATCGAGAGTCAATGCTCAAGCAAAAGTCAACGCAAGAAGCTAAAGCAAAAGCACCGATAAAGCTCGCGCCAAAGCAACGCAAGTGTCAAAGCCAAGCAACTACGACGATCACGAGCAACGCACTGCACATTCTAGCTAATACGATGCGAAGTCTGGAAGAACTAAAGTATCGCAAGCCTCTACCCGCCTACGTTCGAGTGTAAGTGCCAAAGCAAAGCAAAAGCCAGAGCCACGCCAAAGTCGAAAGCCCAAGCCAAAGCCGACGCCAAAAGCACAATCGACGCCGCAAACCGACGATCAAGGACGTCGAGATCTAGCCAGAGCCAAGGGAGACACGAAGACCAAGGAACAAAGCCAAAAACCCCCTAGTCGAAAAAGCGCAAAGCACGGAAGGGACAAAAGCAACGGCAACAAATCCTTAGCCTCTCAAGAAACCCTCACCTTGTAAAGATCTCTGTCCTGGGCAACCTTTTCAGAGCTCTTGCACGAATACCACTTGGAGATGCGGATCAAAGGGACCCTCCAAAGGATCTCTCTCACAATCTCCTGATCAAGTCTTCGCCGCACCCGGCTCACCACCCCCGAGTCCCCGGGTCCCGGCATCTGTAATCTTTGTGTGTTTGCAATAAAGACGAGCCGTATCTTAATCTGTGCATACAACACCCAACTTAACATAAAAGAAATTCCCAATGTGTTCCCAAGTCCTCTCGAGCTAATTGATAAGATTATTGCTGTCTCTGCCTCTCCCGTGCAACCAACTGGCCCGAAACTTAGCCCAGCTCGTTCAATAGCTGTCCTGCAAGCCCAAGGCCTGGTATGGCCCAAGCCCAACTTGAAAATGCCCATGTCATAAAGTCGTTGGTAGCCTATGTCTTGGTCCAGCCCTACCCAAACGGCTATTTTAAAGTTCTTTTTGACATTTTGAACCTAAAAATTCAAACCTTTGGACCTTTACCACACCCCCAAGGCCCCTAACAGGTATATATTTGTATGTGCGAAAAAAGGATTTGAATCGTCTTTATTGCGAGCACACAAAGATTACAAAGCCGGGACCCGAGGGCTCGGGGGTGGTGAGCCTTGTGCAGCAAAGGTTTGATCAAGAGATTATGGGAGAGATCCTCTAGAGGGTCCCTTTGATCCACGTCTCCATGTTACTTTGTGCGAGAGCTCTGGAGGGATTGTCTAGGACAAAGATCTTTATAGAATGAGGGTTTCTCGAGAGGCTAAGAAATCTTCGCAATTGCTTTTGTCCCTTCTGTGCTTCGTGCTTTCTCGGCTAGGGGACTTTTGGCTTCGTTCCTCGGTCTTCGTATCTCCCTCGGCTCTTGCTAGATCTCGGCGTCCTTGATCGTCGGTTTGCGGAGTCGATCATGCTTTTGGCTTCGGCTTTGGCTTTGGCGTGGCTCTGGATTTTGCTTTGCTTTGATGCTTGCACTTGAACATGGATGGGGTAGAGACTTGCGGTGCTTTAGTTCTTCTGGACTTTGCATCTATCAGCTAGAACGTACGGTGTTTTTTTCGTGGCTGTCGTAGTTACTTAGCTTTGGCACGTGCGTTGCTTTGGCGCGGGCTTTACCGTCGCTTTGCTTCGGCTTCTTGCGTTGGCTTTTGCTTTAGCTTTGATTTAATCTCCTCTTCGAACGATAGTAGCTAGTTCTCCAAGACTTTTTTATTCTTCTGGATCCCTTCTTTTGTGATCGAATCTTTGGCAACGACAGTTGTGGCATCGGCTTTGACTTATTTTCTTCTCCGGGCCTCTTTGGCGTGATCGGAGTTGAAGGCTTCTTTTGAAGACGGCGGATGTAGTATCAATCTCCGTGCGACGATTATAGTGTCGGGTTTTATTGATAAAGACGGTATGGGTAGCACCGATATCCGTGCAATGGTTGTAGCGTCAGCTTTTTGTTGATGAAGATGACAGGGGTAGCACTGGCTTCGCTTCGAACCTTCTTCTCCAAGCTTTTTTCTTCATGCAAGGAGTCAGAGCCTTGTTGAAGATGACGGGGTGTTGTCGGCTTCGATCTTCTTCTCTGACCTTTGCTTTTGACATATTCGGAGTTGATGAAGATCGTTGGAGATGACGGGGTGATGACAGCTCCGGGCCTTCTTCTCCAAGCTTTCTTCTTCGTGCAAGGAGAGGCCTTCGCGTTGATGAGGACTTTGATGGGTGACTTCTTTCTGTTGGGATGCGCCTTCTCGTTCCTCGCGAAGTCTTTGGTCATCTAGCGTTGGAGCCTCCTTCTTTACAGAGCTTTTACACCTTATCTTCGACCTTCAACTCGAGAGTTGGAGCCTCCTTGTCTTCAGAGCCTCAATGTCTCTACCTTTGAGCCTCAAGCGTTGGAGCCTCCTCGTCTTCAGAGCCTCCATGCCTCTAGCTTCGATCTTCGATGGTTTCTCCGACCCTTGATGCCTTCCCCCACCCCCTCTATTTATAGGTAAAGGGGGGGAAGGGGAGAGATATGGCTTCGATTTGATGCATCCCTTGAATATCTCCCCCCCCCCCCCCAATAACCAACAAGATTTGTCTTTCTTTTTTGGGGGAAACAACCTCGATCTCTTTCTTTTTTTGTAGCAGTGGTTATGGGTAAGATATGGCTCAATCTTTCTTTCAAATCGATGGCGACACGACTTCATTTTTTGTCCATCGGATCGAGGGATCGGTGCGGATCCACGGTTGGCGTAGACATCCGAGCTACCTCCCCCCGTGCATTGCGGTATTTTTTTTTCTTTTCCCTTTTGACTGGCTACACCTTCTCATATGGAGGGGGCACGGTTTCCAAAAGAGGGGGCTGGTGGGCCCCACCCGACCCCTTTGTTTGCCGACCACACCCCCCCATGGAGAGGGGCACGGTTTTTCGAGAAGGGGATCGGTGGGCCCCCTTTTAGCTTCGAGTCGTGGGTCTGGTTGGTGGACTTGCATGGGTACCCCGTTTGTGTTGGTGCATTTGAGTCGGGTTCGGATTTTTCTTTTGCGATCCGGTGCATGCAAACCAAGTCTCATGTGCAGGCCGTTGTGTGCGGGCCAAGTTTGCATGTGGGCTGTTGTGTGGGCCGATAAGAAAAATCATGGTAACTCAATCACAACAGCATGTTACAACATATGCAATGATATGTTAACTGATAAATCGAAATTTGTCACTATGTCATCTTAATCGTCATACTAAAGCGAGTGCCGTAAAAAAAATAAAATTGAATTAAAACGGAGCCGGCTAAGTATTAGCTCGGCCACATATATTATTTCCACATTTGCTTCTAATCAATCAAGTGCTTGAAAAAATTATAGTAAAGTATATTATTTTAAAAGAAATCCCATATTTACTACCGCCGAGGAACCTGATTTCGAAGCTACGGTCCGCGAGGTCATTTCCTCCTCAAATTTCAAAAAATTTACATAGTAAAATTAGAAATGATGTTTTTAAAACCTTTAAAACATAAGGTGACGTTTACTTTGTAAAGATGGTCATACCTTTTCAGTAATGGGAGTGGAGATCCTTGTCTTAATATATCCGATTACTTTTTCCTCAACAGGTATCTTTTGGGGAGGAACTCGATCAGGTCGTCACATGGAATCAGAGCTGGGACCTGTTTCAGGACCTCCGCCAGATTGTGCTCTTGCCACGCGTGTCCCACATAAAAGGGGGGGAGGGGGGGAGGGGGGTTGATATGGTCATGGCTCACACGATTTTGTTCCATGTCGGTAATGGGAGTAGGGATCCTTGCTTTAATATACCCAATTACCTCCCTCCTCAACAAGTACCTTTTGAGGAGGAAGTTGGGTCATCACATACTTAGTATTTAAAAAATAGTCCCAAATTACTGATTTGAATTGTGAGGTCAGCAAATTGGATGCATGTCAATTACTACACATGTTATAGATCGTTATTAACTTTTTTTTTCTTTCTAAGGTAAGATTATTGTATTATTGCCAAAAAAGATTTACAAGTGCGTACGAGCACTATGCTCCATAAAATAAATGCACCCCTCCTATAATCTAGCTATCCATACTAACAATGTGGCTCTATCCTCCTCCTTTGCTTCAACACCCGAGAATATGTTCTGTAACTACGTGGAAATAACTGGAGCGTTCTATCACTATCCCCAAAGATCCTTTCATTCCGCTCCCCCCAAATGGTATACACCGTACAAGCTAGGGAAGATCTGAAATTCCAGCCTTTTGTCTTCTTACTCCCTCCAAAGGCTGTTGTCCTGTCGAGTATGTCTAGTAGCCCCTCCTCCTTAATGTATTGGACTTCCATTCTCTCACCGAGGAGGCCAAGAGGGGATTGACAGACCCTAGGTCCAGGGGGAAGAAAGGGGAAGGAAAAAGGGGTGCTCCGAGCTCTTGCTGGATTTGTGTATCTTGAATGATCTTTCTTTCCCTAGTAGCTAGTCAAGCAAGTTTCACCCACTCACTTGGGCCATCGAGGTTCTTTCAAGGTCTTTTGAACCAAAGTAGTACTGCATCTGATGCTTCAACGATATCTTGTTGACCCTTTTGTGGTGGAAATCGAATGAGCATTGTTACAAGATAGAGACAGCTAGGGTTTGGGAGAATGCCTGTGGGTGCAAATTTTTGCAAGAAGTCTGCAAACAGCGGGACCCACCGGCCCTGCCTGGTGGGCCCCCGAAGACCACAGCGGGAGCCACCGGCCCTGCCTGGTGGGCCCCCGAAGACATCAGCGGGACCCACCGGCCCTGCCTGGTGGGCCCCCGAGTACCACAGCGGGACCCACCAGCCCTACCTGGCGGGACCCCCAAAGACTACCGCGGGACCCACCGGCCCTGCCCGGTGGGCCCATGAAGGCTTCCGAGGGACCCACCAGCCCTGCCTGTGGAATCCCCCAGGAGACAGCAGCGGGGCCCACTAGCCTTACCTGGAGGATCCCCAGATACGACAGGAGAAACCGTTATTTACCCCGGAATTCCTCCCCGGGAATTCTATAAATAGCAGAGCCTTCGAATGTAAAAGGATCCGAAAATTCTGATTTCCACTCTGAGATCTGATTTTCAGAATCCAGAGCTCTGGAATTTCTCAGCTTTCCATCTTCCACCTCTCTTTGAACTTATTCTCTCCTTCGAAGAGACCAGAGTGTTTTCAGTGATACTCGGTCTGTCGAGATCACTTCGATATAAGTGTTAGTGAATTCGGGTTGCTCCCTATAGCACGGAGACGTAGGCTTCGGCTGAACTCCGAGATCACATCTCTCGTGTCCAACTTTCTCTGCTTGCATATTGAGGGTTCGAATTCCAATTGACAGATCGAACAACGATCTTCGACTCAAAACTTCAACTGACTGGTGAGGAGAAGTCTTCGGGTCGGTACGAAGATTTTCCCCCACAGTTTGGCGTCGTCTGTGGGATCGAACGAGAAGCTGTGTCCGTTCTACAAATACTATTAGATCAGTCAGGAATACAACTGATCAATAGTCAAACTTCCTCGCCCCCTCGGTTAAGCACACAACCGCTCGGACGCCAGCACTCTCGTTGCACCCTTCGCTTACTGAATGACGAGGACAAAGCACCAGGGTCAACCAGAAGGAAGTAACATACGTCAACCTCGACCTGAGACTCGATCAATGAGTCAAAGGCTCAATTTTGGGCAGCCCCTTGCTGCCCCCAATATGGATACTCGATCAGGTAGTGGGAGATCAGTTGATCGACCGATTGCCCCACCTCCTTATCCATCAATGGGGCATACAACCCCTGCTCCCGCCGAAGACCTTCCCTCAACCTATCAAATCTCGGCGGTCGATTTCCAACTACTTCAATTGGCAAAGCAGAATGCCACCCTCACTGCTGAGAGGGACGCACTTAAGAAGGCAGCCTCCGAGGCTGGAATTGCTCTTCCCATCCCCTCGACTAATGAGAGGGTCGATAGGCCACGACCATCAATCCACTCCGAGCAACGGAGGTCAATGGGCACTGTTGCCCCCGGGAGGATTCATCGTGACCCAACTCCCTCTGCTGCCCCATGGAAGCAGAGTGTGTGGGATCGCCTTGATGATGAGTCCTCCCAATCCTCTTCTGGTCGCAACTGCGACAAAAAGGCACATTCAAAGCTCGATATACCAAGGAAGCACCAGATGAAAGGCGCTCCTTCAAAGAGTAGAATCTCTCCATCTATTCCACTTCAACGTGGACTTGGATCGGACCTTCGACACCGACTTCAACCGGAAAATACTTCAATGCCTGAGCAAGACCTTGTGATCTTGCCTCTTGACCCACATCTAGGTCGAGGACACGGTCGTAGGGACGGGTATTCCTCCACCGGACCTCTCCATCGAAGCCTCTTCGAGTCAACATTTCCAAGGGGATGGAGAACTCCTATCCTCCCCAAATTCAACTGCATCAAAGGAGATCCGACTCTCCATATACTTGCCTTCAAGCAAGCCTTGACACCGCACGAAGAAGAGAACAACGTGCTTTGCCGCACTTTCGCCGGGAGTCTCGATGAGCCCTCACTCGATTGGTATCATAATCTCCGAGCTGGGTCCATCACCCAGTTCGGTGTTTTGGCTAACCTTTTCGTGCAGCATTATCAACTCAATCTGAAGCCAGAAAAGAAGCTCGACTCCCTCTATCGGTTGAGGATGGGTGCTGACGAGACTCTCCGCAATTTCACCAGGAGATTTCGCAACGAGCATGCTGCCCTCTCCGAAAGACATCTGGATGATGAAGCCATCATGTTGGCTTTCCAGAACGCCCTCCGATTCGATCTACACATCTACAACGACTTCATTCGCAATCCCCCTCCTTCCTTGGGTTCTATGTTCGATCGAATCCAGAGAGAGATTGAGGTTGAAGATGATCAAGTAGCTCGAAAAGGGCGAGAAACAAAGCGAAGACCCGTGGAAAGAGAAGCTCCCAAGTATGCTGCCAAAGCTCACAACGCTGAGGCAACAGCTCCTCCAACCAACAAACGACCAAGGAATGATGGACGTCGATCTCCTACGAAGACCACTTTCACCGAGTGGGATTTACCAGTCAAACAGATCCTCGATCGCATTCAACACGAAGAATTCCTTCGAAGGCCCAATCCGCTTCAGCCAAACACTAAATTCACAGCGGACAAAACGGTCTACTGCGAATTCCACCGAAGTCACGGTCACTCCACCGATCGGTGCTATCGGCTGAAATTTCATCTCAAAGATTTATTGCGAGAAGGCCACCTTCAAGAGTACGTCAAGGGCGGACAAGATCAACGTCAAACCTCTGCAAAGGGGAAAGAAGCATGTTGGGTCCATCAAATCTCCTCCAACCGGCAACCTATCTCTGTGAATGCCAACATCTTTGGTATTCATGGAACATTACACAATTAAACCTTGACCGGAAATGAAGTGGATCGGCAAGTTCGACGCATCTTCCACGTTCGTTCTGCTGCGAACAAGGAGGATACCTGGATCAATAAGCCTATCGAAGGTTTGGCTTGGCCATCCATTGTTTTCAATGACTCCGATCTTTAAGGAGTTCATACTCCCCATCGAGACCCCCTGGTCTTGAAGCTCCTCGTCGACGGAAGCACCGTCAATCGAATCCTCATCGACACCAGGAGCTCCATCGATATTATGTTCTCAGATTGTTTCAAACGTTTGGGACATAGATACTCAAGCCTCGACGTCGTCCCGACTGTGATCACTGGCTTCAACGGCGAACAAAGCATCACGGTGGGTGAATCATGATTCACTCTCGACCTTAGCCGAGAGACTCGAGTCTCGGTGAGGTTTGCAATTGTCGAAGGAGTGTCCAGCTACAACGCCATTCTAGGGCGACCATTTCTCCACCAGATCAATGCCATCTTCTCTTCTTACCACCAACTCCTCAAGTTTGCAACCGGAGAAGGCATTGTCTGCATTCGAGGCGATCAGCAAGCTGGGAGATCTTGTGAAGCTACTGCAGCTAAAACAGATCGAAAAATCAATATTGCTCCTCCAAAGCGGCCGCGAGACGAAGCTGGTCCCTCTTCCAAATAGCAATTAAAGGAGATTCCACTGACCGAGCCTCCACCAATCGAATGGGAAGCCTCGCCTTCAATTGAAGAAATCATCCCTATCAATATCGGCTGTGGAAATCTCTCTCGACAAACATTTATTGGTACCGGTCTTAGCGACGCAGAAGCGCAAGACATGATATCCTTCCTTCAATCCAATATCGACGTCTTCGCCTGGTGTTTTGAAGACATGCCAGGGATCAATCCAGATGATGCCTGCCACCGGCTCGCTATCAAAGAAGAAATGAAACCCGTCAAACAAAAGCCACGCACAATCCAGCCAGAACTACAAATTGCCGTTCAAGAAGAGATCAGCAAGCTACTTGCAGCAGGCTTCATCCGTGAAGTAGAATATCCTACTTGGCTCTCCAACATAGTTGCTGTTCCAAAGAAGAACGGAAAGGTCAGAGTATGCATCGATTTTACCAATCTCAACAAGGCTTGTCCCAAAGATCCATTCCCCATGCCAAGGATAGATAGACTCGTCGATGCCACTGCTGGCCACGAGCTATTGTCTTTTATGGATGGATATTCTGGGTACAATCAAATTTCGCTTCACGCTAATGACCAAGAGAAGACATGCTTTGTGACTAGCCGGGGTCTCTACTGTTATAATGTAATGCCATTCGGCCTCAAAAATGCTGGTTCTACTTATCAAAGGTTAGTCACAAAGATGTTCGAAGATCAAATCGGTCGTAACGTCGAAGTCTACGTTGACGATCTCCTCACAAAGAGCTCCATTCGAGGAAAGCATCTATCCGATCTGGCGGAAACCTTTCAAGTCCTTCGAAAGTATCGTATGAAGCTCAATCCGGCCAAGTGTGCTTTCGGAGTCCAATCGGGCAAATTCCTGGGTCATCTTATGACCAGGAGGGGCATTGAAGCCAATCCCGACCAAATTCGAGCCATCCTCGATATGCCATCACCTACCAATCGAAAGGAAGTGCAATGTCTCACTGGAAGACTTGCTGCTCTCAATCGGTTCATATCAAAGTCTTCCGACAAGTGTAAGCCTCTTTTCGACAAGTTGCGAAAGGCAGACACATCGGGATGGAGTCCAATTTGTGAAGAAGCTTTCCAAGACATCAAGAAATATTTGGTGCAAGCTCCTATTCTGACTGCTCCACTTCCAAAAGAAGATTTGTGGCTCTATCTCGCCGTGACCGATCAAGGAATCAGTGCGGTCCTAGTTAGTAGAAGAGAAGGCATCGAACATCCAGTTTATTACATCAGTCATACTCTTCTTCCGGCTGAGACTCGTTACTCCAAAACTGAGAAGGTCATCCTGGCCTTGCTCACTGCATCACGTCGCCTCCAACCATACTTCGTCTCTCATCAGATCACTGTCATTTCAGAACACCCACTCAAAGATATTATTGACAAAGCTGGTCGAGCTGGTCGAATGACCAAATGGGTGATCGAAATGAGCTCTCTGGGGATTCAATTCGAATCTCGCACTTCCATCAAAGGTCAAGCCATTGCTGATTTTCTAGCTGACTTTCCAGTTGAAGACCCCATCTCTTGGGAAGAAGACGTCGATATGCATCTAGAAGATGAAGCTGATCCTCCGTTCAGTCTTGTAACAAAAACCGATCCAAGCCTCGAAGCAATCGCCACAACTCCTCCATGGAAGCTTTACACTGATGGAGCTTCAAGTGCAATCGGTTCGGGAACTGGGATAGTCTTGGTATCCTCCGAACTTGATCATCTACAGAAGGCCACTCTTCTCGGGTTCAATGCCACCAATAACGAAGCTGAATACGAAGCACTCATTTCCGGACTCGAAATGGCGGAATCCCTAGGGGTAGATCGAATCATCGTCTACAGCGACTCTCAGCTGATCATAAGGCAAATCAATGGAGAATACACAGCTCGTGAAGAAAGAATGCAACTCTACTTGGCTTTAGTACGACGTCTTCAACAACGCTTTACTAATACTGAATTCGTTCAAATTCCAAGAGCAGAGAATCGTGAAGCAGATGTCTTAGCCAACGCCGCCTCAGTTCTTGGCGATTCGCTCGGAGGAAGACAAATACAAATCGATTATCAAGAAGTGCCCAAGACCACCCCCGAACAACAGATCCTTGCTACTACAAAAAGATCTGGGGGTGGAGATCAACTGACATTGAACTTCACTAATGCAAGTGAGCTTGGGGATTGGAGACAGCCTATTTTCGACTTCTTCAAAAATGACAAAATGCCAGAAGATCCAACTCAAGCCTGAAAACTTCAAAGAAAGCTTCCATGCTATATCATTCAAGGAGAAGATCTATACTTCAAATCTCATAACGGGATGATGCTCAAGTGTATTGGTCCCAAACAAACAAAGGCAATCCTGATTGATATCCACTCTGGAGCTTGTGGAAATCATTCGGGAGGAAGATCTCTTGAAGCCAAGACAAAGCTACAAGGTTACTATTGGCCAACAATGGCAAGGGATGCTCAGCAAGTTGTTCAAAGATGCGAGCCATGCCAACGACACGCTCGAGCTATCCATCTCCCTGCAGATGAGCTTCACCAATTGTCGAGTCTGTGGCCTTTCCATCAATGGGGGTTGGATTTCTTGGGTCCTTTTCCTTCCTCCTGAGCAAGAAAAAGTATCTACTGCTGGCAATAGATTACTTCACCAAATGGGTTGAAGCTGTGCTACTCTTTCGAGAGACCGATGATGAAGTGATCAAATTTATTCGGCACAACATCTTCTCAAGGTTTGGCACGCCCCAAGTTCTTGTTGCTGACAATAGGGCTCAATTTGACTCCGACAAGTTTCAGGAGTTCTGCCTGAATAACGGAATCAAGCTTTTTTATTCGACTCCAAGATATCCTCAATGCAATGGTCAAGCTGAAGCGTCCAATAAAGCTATCCTTGGTATACTCAAGAAGAAACTCAACAACAAGAAAGGATTATGGGAACAAGTCCTACCTGAAGTTCTTTGGGGATATCGCACAACTCCGAGAAGATCAACAGGGTTCTCACCTTTCTGTCTGACATATGGATCGGAAGCAGTACTCCCGACAGAGAATATATCAAATACATTGAAGACCAAGGCAGTTGAAGAAGGGATCAATGAAGAGCTTCGCGTCGATGATCTGGATTTCTCTGAGGAATTACGAGACCAAGCATCCCTTCGTATTGCCAAGTATCAGCAGAAGATCAAACGAGCCTACGATGAGAAGATCTATAAGAGACAGTTCCCAGTGGGCAGTATAGTTCTCAGAGTAGTTTTTTACAACACTAAGGAACACAACAGTGGGAAACTTGCTCCTAACTGGGAAGGTCCATATATCGTCGAATCAGTAGGAGGCAAAGGGTCTTATCGGCTGATTTCACCAGAAGGGGAAAGACTAACACGAGCTTGGAATACTAGACACCTTAAATTGTTATATCCATGATGTAAATACCATGATGAATAAAGTTCTCTTTCAAATGTTCAAGTGTGCAAATGTTCAGCTTTTCAATTCAAGTTCTGAAGCAGTTTCAAATCGTCTACATTCAAATTACCAGGTCGTTTAACAAGTTATGGTGTTTGAGTTGCGATTCAACCCCTTACAGGCAAATGTTAAACGGTTTTGGGTTGTGCTACAACACAACCTTTAAATTACTACGTCTATTTAACAGGTTTGGGATCTTTGTGTTGCGACACTACCCCTTACTTACAACTGTTAAATGACCTTCAATTTCAAATTCAATATCGTCTAGCAGGTTTGGGTACTTGAGTTGCGACTCAACCCCTCACATACAAATGTTAACGATTTCAAGTTGTGCATTGCAACAACCTTCAATTTTCGAGTTACTTAACAAATTCGGGTGATTGAGTTGCGACTCGACCCCTTATTTTCAAGTGTATGAATATTCAATCATTCCAATAAACATTCAAAGAATTCAAAACCAGAGACATTCAATTTTCAAACACCAAAAGGATCTCTATTATCAAAAATTTGCTAAGGACAGGAGTGAGCTGTTACATATCAAAGAGTTTACAAGTTCAAACGACAAAAAAGAAGATGGAAGATCTCAAGGCTTGGCCACACTTTGCGCGCGCGACTTCTCTCCCTCGGATCCACCACGAGCTTTGCTCGCCACTGAAGCCTTAGAAGATCGGACGCTGCTAGCGTGGACCCTGAGTGCTTCCACCGCCTTCTCAGCCGTCTCCCTGTAACTCGTGCATTCGGCACGCATATGCTCCAGCTCCTTTTTTAGAGCCTCTTCCCTGGCAGCTGAGGCTGTCTCCTTAGCAGCAAGAGCGGTATCCCTTGCAGCAAGTTCAGCCTCTAACTCCTTTATTCGGGCCATGCGATCGAAGGATAAATTCTTGATCTTGAAAAAGTACTTCTTCAAATCCTCGAGCTCGTGACCCCGGGTCTCGTAGCCGTTCTGCCAGCCCTTGCTCTCCAGCTTCTCCTTGCGAAGAGCCTCGATCTTGGCTTTGAGAGACTCTTTCTTCGAAGACAGAACTTCCCTCAACTTGTCTCTCTCTTCGATTGCAGCCTCCAGTTCAGCAGTCAAACGGGATACTTCAGCTGAAGCATCCCTTTCTCCTGCTTTCCTGAAAAGCTTGCTCGCAAATTTCAAAACCGCTGAGTTCTGTAAAAAAACAAAAGAGTTAGAATTATTCTGAAACTACTACTCCAACGATCGACCAAGCAGAGGCACTTACCACTACTTCAAGCCTATCGAAGGCTTCATCCAGAGTAGCCTCCGGAAGGTTACAGAGCTTCCGGATCACAACAGTTGGGTGGTTGATGTCAACCTCACCCAAGTTCTTTATTTTCTGAGTCGAGCCAGTAGGCGTACCTACAATCAACACAAAAGTTCAAAGAGTTAGAATGAATTCAAAATTCGAAGGCAAGTTAATCGAGGCAAAATTATTGCAGGTACCTGAGACATCGACTCGAGGAGCCTTTCCCTTCCCACGATCGGAGCTCTTACCCCGAGGGGTCGACTTCTCCTTGGTGGGAGTTGGCTCTGGATGGGGTTGGGGAGTCTCATCGCCCACACGGCTCTCCCTCTCCAAGTTAATAGGAGAAGGAGCACCCTTGGGAGGCGAGACACCCCCTTCCTCTTGCTGCTTGCCTGGCTGATCAAGCCCAGCCATGAGGGTAGCCACCTCCTCGGCCAAAGAGCGAGAGGGGGGTGGGGGTTGCTCAACCTCCAAACCCCCGCTCGTAGTTGCTCCTTCGATGCGGGGAGTGACTGGAGGAATTTGGTCGAGGGGTGTGGGGTTGCTTCCAACCCCACCACTCCCTGAGAACTTGATTTTCAAGCGCACCGGGCGCTTCTTCAATTCCTCGAAATGGTAGGCGGGAACCACCTTGTGGTCGCCGCCGTTGCCGTTGCTGCCATTCTCAGTGTCTTCTTCTTCCTCCTCCTCGCTTTCCTTCTTCTTTTCCTCTTCTTCTTCTTCATCTTCCTCTTTTTCTTTGTCCTCATCTTCCTTCTGGTTGATGAGGATTTTCCTTTTCTTCTTCGCTGGGCCCCTCTGTATCACCAACTTTTCCTCAGAGGTGGGCAATCGACGCCTTGCACCGTAGGCCTTCTTCTCGATTCTAATCTTTCTGATAATCTTGCCAGACTGAGGATCCTCCTCGTAGTCTGAGTACAAGACCTCATTGTCTTCGTATCTGGCTTGCGATCCGTGAAGGAGATTGGCTTTACCATACCTTACTGGGCAGTTTGACAACTGCTTCCATGACCTAGTACCACAGGTCAACTCGAGGAACAGGTTGTCAATGGCCCCAACCCTCTCCGAAGGCCAAGCCAGCTCTCCTCCTGCGTAGTACATTTTGATCTCCTTGTTCACATCAGTGCGATGAGTCTCTGGCACTGAGAGGGGAGTCCAGGCGCCAGCGATTGAGAGCGGCCACTCAGTGTACAGTTTGTCGGAAGCAACTGTGTCAGTGAGGGGGCGTAGAGCAGAAACCCCTGTCAGGTTGAAGAAGGGGTTGTCTTTCCTCGAAGCCCATCGGTAATGATAGAAGAAGTAGCCCAATTCAATCCGGGCCTCTTCGTCGTCTGGGAGGCTGGAGTAGCACTCCCTCAGCTCCTTCTGGAAATCAGACTCTACGTGGCAGAAGGTGTAAATTATCCTCCATGCATTGCCGGTGAGCTATCCTGGGCAAAGGCCGGAGCTATTCAGCAGTCTCGCGGCAAACGGCAGCAGCAGAAGACGAAGGCCGCAGTTCAGTTGGCCCACAGAGACCACTGTCCCCATCACCTGCTCTATGCTGGCAACGTTCACAAACACTGTCTGCTTGTCGATGCCAAAACCAGATAGAACCCCTGGCAGTGACGGTCGGATCTTTCCCTCTGAAAAGCACGCTAGCAACTTTTGCCACTTTGCCCTCTTCTTGTCGGTAAGCTGGCCACCCATGTTGTAGACGTAGACAGGCTCCTCTGCCAGAGACATCAAGGGACCCAAGACAAACTTTGCCTTCGGGATGTGCTCTGGCCGTGATGGAGCAGAAGCGAATCCAACTCCTTGGTGCCTTTTGCCCAATTGCCCAAGTTCAACAAGTGCCTCCTTGCCCTTGCCACGGCCCTTGGGAGTGGATGAGACCTCAGCAATCTCCTTCCCCTTCCTCTTCGAGGGGACTGCGCTCATCTTCTTCGAGTTACCAGAGGAGGCCATTCGATCGATTGAGAAAGAGCAAAGTGCAGAGAACGAGAGAATGAGAGCAGAAGTTCTGGACTTTGAAAAATTTCTGAAAGCGTGAGGCGAAAATGACAGCCAGAGGAGCTTAAGTATCCTGAGGGAATTAGACACACAAATCGAAATAACACGTGTCATCACCATATCAAATCGCATGTTTTTTCGAGTACACGTGGCATCTATCCATAGCAAGTGCAAAAACCAGGCGAACAGTCGGGACCAGACGAAGCGTCAAACCAGCCGGACCACAGGTTCAAGCGAACCACCAGTTCAAGCGAACCACCGGTTCAAGCGAACCACCGGTTCAAGCGAACCACCGGTTCAAACCACTGGGTCAGAAGATTCAACTCGTTGAAACAAATATATTATCCGATCAACTGACAGGATAGTGGGTAATTTACCAGAGGATCGGGCGAAAAGCAGGCTCTTTTGCCCGATCACTCAAACCTTGACCGGCTGATTTTAACCGATCGGTCGATTTTCTAATGGATCGGGCAAAAAACTTGGTTTTTTGCCCGATCACTCAAACCTTGACCGGCTGATTTTAACCGATCGGTCAAACATGATCGATCGGTCAAAATCAACCGATCGGTCGATTTTCTACTGGATCGGGCAAAAGACTTGGTTTTTTGCCCGATCACTCAAACCTTGACCGGCTGATTTTAACCGATCGGTCAAAATCAACCGATCGGTCGATTTTCTACTGGATCGGGCAAAATACTTGGTTTTTTGCCCGATCACTCAAACCTTGACCGGCTGATTTTAACCGATCGGTCAAACATGATCGATCGGTCAAAATCAATCGATCAGTTGATTTTCTACTGGATCAGGCAAAAAACTTGGTTTTTTGCCCGATCACTCAAACCTTGACCGGTTGATTTTAACCGATATGTCAAACATGATCGATCGGTCAAAATCAACCGATCGGTCGATTTTCTATTGGATCGGGCAAAAAACTTGGTTTTTTGCCCGATCACTCAAACCTTGACCGGCTGATTTTAACCGATCGGTCAAACATGATCGATCGGTCAAAATCAACCGATCGGTCAAACATGACCGATCGGTCAAAATCAACTGATCGGGCGATTTTCTACTGGATCGGGCAAAAAAACTTGGGTTTTTTGCCCGATCACTCAAACCTTGACCGGCTGATTTTAACCGATCGGTCAAACATGACCGATCGGTCAAAATCAACCGATCGATCGATTTTCTACTGGATCGGGCAAAAAACTTAGGTTTTTTGCCCGATCACTCAAACCTTGACCGGTTGATTTTAACCGATCGGTCAAACATGACCGATCGGCCAAAATCAACCGATCGGTCAATTTTGACCGATCGGTCAAACATGACCGATCGGCCAAAATCAACCGATCGGTCAATTTTGATCGATCGGCCAAAATCGACTGATCGGTCAAACTTTGACCGATCGATCCTTTTTATGCTACAAACTCGACGAGCTTCTTCATATTTTTTCATGTTTCGTGAGCAGGGAGTTGATAGTTTTTGCACCAAGAATCCAAGCCAGCCAAGGTGGCCTCTTAGCTAACTTGGAGGGGGTAACTGTGGGTAACTTAACTATACCAATTTGGGTTCTCATAGGGCTTCTTCTACGCTCTCTAATATGAAAAACAAGGAGGAGGGAGAAACAAGAGGGGAATCTTTTAAATTTGATTTCTCAAAAACATTTTTATTTAAAAAAGGAAAGAAGAGAAATATCAATAGAGATAAGACATTATCTAATCAGCTCGACCTTCAAAAGTCCTATCCTTTCAGTATGTGTGACCTGTCGGTGCCACTACATACTGATAGGAGTCTATCTGAGGGAGCACGAGGCTCAAGCCTCCTACGGCTAGCCACGTAGTCTCATCCACTCCCTAACACTCAGGTGCACCAGTCTAGAGTTCCTATCTATAGGGTTAATCAATTTAGTCATTTATATGCACTTATATTTTCATCATGATCTATCCTAGGCTTGGGGCCTTGAGGAGAGGCCTACCCAAAAGAATTCAGCTGGAACCATTGCAACTACAACCATAGAATACTAACTAACTAATAAGAACTCTTATTCCAATACAATTACAATGTCTGAAGAGAAAAGACTACACGATTGACGTACTAAGCCGAAAGGTAACACTGCAACTCTAACTCCGCCTCTGGGCTCCTACTACTACCCCTGAGCCTCCGGACCTGCAACTGAGCCTACTCGTGGGAAAGAGTAGCCCCCAATAGGAAATTGGGAGATTAGCCAAATTAATGGCTAGTGACATCCTAATAGTCTTTAATAATATGAGACAACTAATCTTAATAAATTAAGATGAGATCTATCAGTTCTAGTAGAATCAAAGTGATGCGAAACAAATGCGGGTGGGCAGGAAATCAGTAGTTTAATTGTTCTAACAATGTTTCGCTATGAATTAAAAGTCTCAGGTATGAAGTTTATTCAAACCATCAGCAGGGAATAATGGGTTTTAACAGAAACTACTCGCATCAGGCAATTCGATCTCAGTTCTAAGAATTACAATAAATAATGCTTAAATTAAAAGGCACGAGTCCGTCCCGCAATATCAAATACTAATGAACTTAACAGGCAGGTGGGGACGCACAACCTCACGATGGTGGACAGCCGTCGGCACAGATAATATACTGGAGATCCGATTAGTAGAATTACCGGAAATACCCTACTGGAAAGAGACGTACCTACTGAGGCTCATGCTTGGCCTCAGGAATAGGGACTCCGAAAATGATGATCAAATATCCAGGAGTCGTCAGCATCCTCAATCGAACCCGTGATCAGCGTCCGGGTCAGCCGTCAGCACCCTCAATTGAACCCGTGATCAGCGTCCGGGTCAACCATCCAGTCGTGCGGCCATGCAAGCATGTTGAAGTGCGTCGGGGAACACGAACTTGGGCACGGGGCGAAGCCGGGGATGAGGGTTAGTGTCGGGTTGGGAGCGAACTGTAGAGTAGAGGAGGGGTCGGGTCGGGTTGATGGTCGGGTTGCAGAGAAGAGACAGAAGGGGAGAGAAGGAGGAGGGAATGGGGTCGGGTTCGGGTGGCGGAGGAGAGGGAGGTGTGATCGGGCGCGGGGTGAGGGGTGTGGTTCGGGTAGGGCTGCGGGAAAGGGGGAAGGGAAGTGGGGGGTCGGGGTTCGGGCAGCAAGGGGGGCCGGGGTCGGATGGGCCGCGGGAGGGGAAAGGGAAGTGGGGGGTCGGGGTTCGGGCGGGCAAGGGGGGCCGGGGTCGGCTGGGCCGCGGGAGGGAAAAGGGAGGGAGTGGGGGTCGGTCCGGCTGGGTAGGAGGGGAGGGAGGGGGATCGCGATGGGCGGCGGCAAGGAGGGAGGCCGGGGGTCGGGCGGCACGGGCAAGGGCTGGGTGGCTCGCGGGGGAGAAGGAGAGGAAGAGAGAGGGGTGAGGTAAGGGTTGGGCTAGGGTTTCACACGCCTAGTACCCACCTAGGGTTTCACACGCCTAGGGTTTGGGATTGGGGTTTCACACACCTCACCCTGGTTTCTCTCAACAAGCATGTAGAGGAAAACAAAATTTTATTTCATTCTTCAGTGCCATTACATGTTCTATGGGCAGGCCTATATAAAGGCCTGCGATAACAAACGAAAACCCCTGAAAGTCGAGGTGGGACTAAATAACACAATGCAAAAAATAAAAAAAAAATAAATGCAAACATCCATGATGGTGCAGGCTGTCTGATCAGAGCCATAGGCTCAGGTGGCGCCTCCTGCGCTCGTACACGCGCCATGGGCTCTGCTCGATGTCCCCATCACAAAGTTTGCAGAATGATACCTAAACCTATCAGTAGTCTATATTCACATGCAATTCCTACTGTCACTAGGTTATCTAACATGAAGTCCATTCAATGTTCTACAGCATTAAAGAAAAAATTAAATAAGACATTCATCTAAAGTCACAAGGTCATCATGTAAACAGTCACTCGATTCTAAATTCATATATAGATAAAACACACACTATCAAAATGTGAACCCCGGATATTTTGTTCATCCTGCCCCCGGTCGGGCATTACTATAGGGCCTTTTATTTCGATGTAGAGGGCCAACTCTCTCGCCGTGCATCCACCAACACCATGCACTAGTCACCCAGATGATCATAAGGGGTTTCCCGTCTTTCACTGTGGAGCTCTACCGCCCAACTTGCTTTACTATGGGGACTTCAACTCCCCAGGACAGGGTTGCTAGGCCAATCCCTACTCGAGGGCACCTCCTATTGGCTTTACCACAACCCTTGCCCGTGACCCCTAACCTACTTAACTTCGGCTGTACGCGCAGGGTGGTTCACGGCCCATGCGCGTACGGGGTCCCTACCCTCTAACCAGGTAGATTCACATATAACATCTTTCAACATATACAATGAAGCTACAAAAAGTCTATTTAATGCTTATCAATTTCCAACAATTTACCCCTGGTCTCGTACTGCTCTCGCAACCCATGCGACATAATAAATAAATAAAGTAAGACACTCATCCCGATGACCCGTGTGCTAGGGTTGCCATACTCCTCTCAGGAGGGTGGGCCCCGATAGTTATTAGTTATTCAATTTATTATTGAATTTAAGGGAATCCTAATTACGGTGTCCATACAAACAAAAGCAGTCATTATTATTATTTTATTAATATTTTAAGCATGAGTCGCCGGACTCGCGACTCCGCATGCAAGGCGGGGTCCACTTGACCACATGCGACGATGCCCGGCGGGGCCCGCATGCAGTGTCATGGACACCTACCCTTAGTCATTCTCATTTCCCACTATTAAAGACCACGCAAGGGTAGTAGATGTCACCTGGCTGTCGATTACTCATGACTCCTGCTAGCTGCCTCTGATCCGTCTCCGCTGGATCACCACGATCAAGGTCTGATAATAACCACAGCTCTGCATCACAACTCTATCGATTAAAACTAAAGAATCTACGATGAGGGTTCTATGCTAAGGATAGTCGGGCACCCTCGATAGGGGACCAACATTGAGTCGACAGTACGCAAATCCGTGCGATTGAAGAACTCGAACCTAACAATACTAGATCAAACAAGTAATTAGAAGCTAAACCTACTCATCGAATCGGGCTCGAAGAACCCTTTCCGATGGTTCCAGTTTCGCTGGAGTCCGACTTCGGTCGGATGGTTTCGGGTCAAACCACGTAGAACCGGTGAAACCGATCGCATGGTTGGGTCACTAGGGTAGAAGAGGTTCTAGGGTTATATTCTGGATTTAAAAGGTAGGACTCAATATTCTGAGCACAATGCCGCTGGTTTCATCCGAATCCGAGTTCGGACGATGAAACGGCGGTCAAACCACGGTACCATAATAATATTGATTCCAAGAATAAAATAGGGTATTAAACAATATAATTATTATGATAAACTATGGCCAACAGGTAGTATTTTCCGAGCTGGTCGAAATGGCGCTGGTTTCGTCCAATTCCGAGTTCGGACGGAGAAATGGCAGTCGAACCAAAATCCACTGGTTCACGGGTCTGGTTCAGGTGAACCAGACCGGTTCACTATATGGGTTGGGGCGGGTCTGCAGTGCCATGTTGGGTCGGGTCGGGTTCAGGGTTAAACAGGTCGGGTCTGGGGTTAATTAATAACCTGGGAAATTACCGTGTTGCCCCCCCCCCCCCCCAACATCCTTCTTCTCCACGAGACCAGCCCGAGGGGGCTGGTTCCTGCGCGTCGGCGGCCGGCGGGAGGGGCGGCCTGGAGCGCCGGCGAGCGCTCGGCCGGCCTCTCCCGCACCACCCCCACGGAGGAGGCGCGGGGGGAGGCGACCGAAGCGGTCGTCGGAGCCCGAGAGCCGGCCGGAGGGGGCTTTGCATGGAGGCTTGGTCGGAGGTCGCCGGGGAGGGGCTCGGAGCGGCGGCGGTGTCCGCCCGTGCGGGCCGCGGCAAGGGAGAAGGAAGGGCCGGGGTCGCGGGGTTGGGTCGCGGAGGGGATGAGAGGAGAAGGGTGGCTGACCTGGGGGTCTCGGCGTGCTCGTCGGGGCTCCGGCGAGGGGTGGGTCGGCTGCTCCATCTCCCTCGATCCCTCCTCCTTCTCTCTCTGTCTCGCGTTCTCTCTCTTCTTCTCCCGTTCTCTCTATCTTCCTCTCGTTCTCTTTCTCTTTCTCTCACGTTCTCTCACGTTCCTCTCTCTCTCTCTATTTATAGATAAAGGGGGAGGCTGTGATAAGAAGGGATGGAGGATAGGGTTGGTTAAAACCTTCCTAAAAAGGAGGAGGGGATAAAGGAAAGAAAGATAGGGATCGATATATCATCCCAATCCTGCCCGATAATTTTCATCCGAATTTCGGATTTTAAATCACTGGGGAGGGAGGTCAGGAGAGCTTAAGTTATGCTAGGAGACCAGGAGGTAGGCTCCAGGGCTGGTCGGGCTCGGTCCCGAGCCCTGAACCGGGCTCGGTTGGAATCCGGGTGCGATTCACCCATTAACCGAGCTGAAAAGAATAATAAGCCGTAACTATCAAACAGGAAGTTGGAATAGGGCCCGAGAGGATTCGTTGGAAAGGTCTCGTCAACGCGAACGCGTCAGTGCTTGGTACAATATTTTCTAATTTCTAGATCTCTCAAAAAGAAGGAAAGACTCCAAAACTCAAAATAGCAATAACTATTCACCCGGGTGTCGGATCGACCCTAACTCAGGCTCATTGGAAGTCTCTCTCGAAGCCTCATCTAATGTATCTTGTTTCGTTACGATCCGATCGCCCGATCTCTTATGGAAAACAAAACGGCTACAACTATCGACCAATTATCGCTTTTCTAGGGTTTACCTGCCGGGCTGCCGAAACTGGCTGCGCATATATCTGATCGTTGCACGGAACGCACCATCGCGACATGCTCGAAGTTACGGAGAATGTGACCGTAAAAAATCTCATAGGTTTATGATCTATTTATTGGGAAAAAGCCCAAAGAAAAAGTCTGGCTGCAAAAAGACGAAACTAGCCATTGAGGATTTCTATTATTCTCAAATCTAACACCACAGGTGTTACAGGTAGCGAGGAGGACTGTGAGGATCCACATCCGATAGAGGTAGGCTAATCAAATTGGATGGAGTACCAGAGGAGTCACTGACATATGAAGGCGTGGTAGGTAGCGTGTCAGATGGATGAGAAACAAGCAGAGAAGGCGAGGGATCCAAAGGAGAGGAAGTACTCAAGCGTGTAGAAGGGACTACGACGGGAGCAGTAGGTAAAAACTCATGAGCAGGGGCAGGAGGAGGAGCGATGAAAGAAGGAGAGGGTGAGAGAGGAGGAGGCATGGTGAAGGAGGTAGGAGGGACCTCAAGGAAGTGAGATCCTGAGACCCAGGAGAGTAGTAAGAAACATGTTCAACAAAAGTGACATGCCGAGAGATATGAAGATGATGAGCTAGGGGGTCATAGCAACGATACCCCTTTTGCTCAGAACTGATTCCCAAGAGTGCACACTTAATGGACCTAACCGACAGTTTATTACGCTCATGAGAAGAAAGAAGGACAAAACATGTGCACCCAAAAGTACACAGTATGTTATAATCAGGAGGAGAGCCAAAGAGACGCTCGTGAGGCAAGACACCCGCGAAGACAGAGAACGGGGTGATGTTAATGAGGTTGACGGAGGTCAAAATGGCCTCCGCCCAGAAGGTGCGAGGAACGCACGATAAGATAAGCTGAGCACGAGCTGTCTCAAGAATATGATGATGCTTTTATTCTGCAACACCATTTTGCTCATGAGTATGAGGACATGATTGTTTGAAGAGAGTCCCATGGGACTGAAGGATAGAACACATTATGGAAGAGAGATATTTGTGGGCGCAATTGGACCTAAAAGTTTTCATACAAGCATGAAACTGAGTATGAATCATGGCAGTGAAGGTCTGATAGACGTCGGGAATGTCAGAACGCTGACGAAAAAGATACACCTATGTAAAATATGAATAATCATCAATAAAGCTAACATAGTAAAGATAACCATTCATAGAAGAAAAAGGTGCAAGACTCCAAATATCTGAGTACACTAGATCAAACATACTACATGACTGTGACAAACTGGTAGAAAATGGGCTAGCAGAATGCTTAGCCAACTGACATCCCATGCAAAAAGAAAGACGAGAAAAGGAACCACGGCCTAAAGCATCTGATCGGAAAAGACTTTTAAACTGAGGTTCATACACATGACCTAGCCTTCTGTGCCTAAAGTCTGCATCAGAAGAAACAGCACTACAGACAACCGAAGAAGAGACATGAGGTAGATGAAGATACTCCAAGTGATATAGACCACCGACCCTACGAGCAGCACCAATCCTCTATCCCGAGTGTGGATCCTGCTTAACACAAAAAGAGGAAGAGAAAGTAACTATCAGACCGAAATCACAAAGGCTGCTAATAGAAATCAAGTTCATGCGAAGCTGAGGAGCATGTAGAACAAAAGATAAAGAGCGAAAACCAAAAGTGATGGACCCAGTTTGCAAGATGGCTAGAAGAGAGCCATCCGCAGTATGGATCGGAGGAATGCGGTGGGCGGGAAAATATGCAGTAAGAATAGAATGGTCAGAGGTCATGTGGTGAGAGGCCCCATAGTCCATAATCCAAGATGCAGAGGTACCCGAGGTGATAGAGAAGGCAGAGAGACCAGAGGAGCCAGAAGGACCAGGAGTAGGCTATAGAAGGAGCTACTCAAGATGCATCTCGAGACGCTGAAGACAATCCGTCATAGTAGTTGCAGTAGAAGTAGGGGCAGGAACAATAGTGCTAGCAACAACAGTCGCAGGGCGACTACGGTGAGGTGGACCTGCATGCTTCTCCGGGTAGAGAAGCCAACATGAGTCAATTGTGTGCCTCGTCTAGCCACAATAGGTGCATCACCGAGTATTAGGCGGACCGGTGGGATAAGAGCCACCCCAAAAAAGGAGGAATTCTCGAGGGGGAGTAGCCGCTAGAACCCCCTCGAATCTAGAGGGTATAGGGGCCCTGCGGGCAACCACGGTGTGAAGATGCATCTCCTCAGCAAGAAGCTCGACGATGACAGCATCGAGACAAGGAAGTGGATCTCGATGAAGCAGCTGACTCGCAAGAGGAGTGAACTCAGGGTAAAGAGCCATCAGAAATTGATAGAGCTGCCGTCGTTCCCGAAAAAGCTGTAACTCACGCTAGGAGGCACTGACTCTGGATACCTCCAACAGAGGGGGCTCCAAGGCCTGGAGCTCACACCAATAGCCGCGCATAAGGCTATGAAACTCCTGAATGGTCTGCTCCCCCTGCTGAGTAGACTGGGCCTGGGATAAGAGCTGATATTCGTGGGCCCTGCTTTGTTCCACAAAGCGCTCAGTAGGTGGGCCTAGAGCTTTGCCGCAGTAGAGAATGTGACAAGATTTTCACGAAGAGAGGGATCGACCGAGGCAACTAGAAAGACACGAACGCGACAGTCATGAACACTCCAAGAGTCAGAGTCCACGGGGTGAGAGGTTGCTGGAGGAGTAGTAGTTGAGCTGTCGAGGTAACCGTATAAAGCATGGCCATCTAGAATGCTCCGGACTGTAGCCGACCACGCAGTCCAGTCCACGATGGTCACAAGGAGAAAGTCCGTAGAGACTGGGAGTAAATCCTTTGTCTGCTCGATAGGTGTCCCCGAGAACTGGGCTGAGGAGGACACTCCAGATGGAGCGGAGGACGTCGTTGTTGACTGATCAGAAGAGGCCATTAGTTACGCAAGGCAAAGTGCAAAGTCTGGGAACAAGTACACATAGCGCACGTAGGAAGAGCAGTGCGGGATAGGCGTCGGTGCGGGATAGGGCACCAATACGGGGATACCCTACCGGTACGGGATAGGGTCGGGCTCCGGTGTGGGATAAGCGCTGGTGCGGTGTGGAAGAGGTTCTGTACGATGCGGGATAGGCACTGGTGCGGAATACTCGGCTGGTACAGTGCGTGTTCGGCTCCGGTGCTGGGGAACGGCACAGATGCTCGCGGCGGAGGGTGCAGGGCCGTGTCGGGAATGGAGATGACGGGCCGGGCCAGGGACGGAGCACGGGTGTAGGTGCTTGCGACGGAGGGCATAGGGCGTGCCGTGAACGGGGACGACGGGCCAGGGACGACGAGCAGGTCCTCACGGTGGAGGGCGATCTCGGTACGAGGCTGAGGATGGTCTCGGGGACGATGGGCCGGGAACAACACAGGATCTGGAGTGTCTCGGGCTGAGGGCGGTCTCGGTATAAAGATGAGGACGGCACAATGCTCGGGCTGAGGATGGTCTTGGTACAGACGGCGCGAGATCAACTTGGCTCTGATACCATGTTACGAGATAGAGACGGCTAGGGTTTGGGAGAATACCCGACAATTATCATTGGGCACATAGCCAACATATATATAGACAATACTGTTGGGTGTGTGTTTGAAAACCACACATAACAAAAAGGGGTTTAGTCCCATATCGGTAAGGGGAGAAATCCCCTACCAACTTAAAAGGGATTGCCTACTTCCCCCCACTAGTCATCACACTAGAGGAGGGGATCCACACGCGCGCGTGCGTGCTGTGCCGTGCCGAGCAAGGCTTGGGCTGGGCGGCACGTGTGTGTGCGCCTGCGGACCCGGACACGATAGCACCTACAAAATGGGCTGGTCCGCACCTGCCTTATTTTTATTTTTATTTTTTAGTCGTCCTCTATATTTATTATTTTCCATCAGGGATACTAGCCGTTATACGAGAAGCGCTTCATGCTAGCCGTTGCGGGCAAACGATGTGCAAGCTGTAACGTGTGGAGTAAATAGGCTTGATCGCAGCCCATAAACTGCTCCCCTCCTTCAGCCTTCTATTAACTGCCCGAGGCCTATATAAGGCCCAGTGCAGCCATAGAGCTGACATAGTCCGAATATTGGAATTGTTCTCTAATTTCTGCCTCTCACTCTCTCGTTCTCTCGTGCTGTGGTGCTGCCCCCTTGCTCCGAGAAGACTCCCTATCTCGGATCAAAGCTATGGTGCGGTGCTGCCTCCCTGCTTCGAGAAGATCTTCGTCAAGTCGCTGGATTCCTGAAAGTTCCCGAGGTTCGCAAAGCCTTCTTGAAGTCGTGCCGACGAGAAGGAGGTCGTCTGACCGGGGTTGTCGTATCTCCGAGAACCATTGCCACGAGACCCGCATGAGGGGGGCAATAAGTTTCTTGGGACAGCGCCTAGCGTGCTTCGACAATCAGGCTAGAGTTTCTAACTCTAATTTCTTGCTATTAGTGAACTATTGAAAATGATTTGCATTGAATTCTAAACACTAAATAATTAGAGATAATTTAGATAGTTTATTTCTCTTTTTTAGAAAGGTTCGGCAAGGTGAATGACGGTTCCATAGTACCTGCTTTGCCTTGGCAAATCATTTCTAAAAGAAATTTGTGACTTGCTTTTGTTTGCAAATGTTATAGTGGCTAAATAACAAATCTTTTAACATTAAGAATTTGATTAAGTCCTAAGTTTGCTAGTATAGAACAGTTAGATCATTCAACAAATACATGTGTATACCCATAGGAAAGCCCCTGGGAAACGACGAAAACGACGAAATACAATAAATACATTAACCCTAGGTCCGGGGGGAAGAAAGGGGAAGGAAAAAGGGGCGCTCCGAGCTCTTGCTGAATTTGTATATCTTGAATGATCTTTCCTTCTCTAGTAGCTAGTCAAGCAAGTTCCTCCCACTCACTTGGAACGTCGAGGTTCTTTCAATGTCTTTTGAACCGAAGTAGTCCTGCATCTCATGCCTCAACGATATCTTGCTGAGCCTTCTGTGGTGGAAATCGAATGAGCATCGATTTCTCGTTCTTTCCACTATGGCTCATGATGTACTAACAGTTATAACGTTTACATTTTCTTTCGATTATGCTTTTTATTTATGCGCTTGCGTGTTGGATGACTATCGACGTCGGATGACGTCCAAACTTGAAGAATCTTGCATATGTCTTAGAGACTGGTTTAAATCCAAGCCAAGGAATCAGTTCGATCGTGGTTATTGATGATGGCATAGGCAAAGAAATGGAAAACTTAAATATAGACTAGTATTTTGTAATTTATAATTTTTTTATTTCTTTGGGTCAAGTATTATGCTGACTTGTGCATCCGAGGGCTGTGGCCTACACGAACTACGGGTGTGGGCCACGAGCTTTTGTGGAGGTTTGTTTGGATGACAGTCAGGGCCGTAGGATCGGACTGCAGCGATCTAGTACTAAATAGTCACGTGGCTCAAAAGAAAGAAAAAAAAAACTAAAAACTAAAACTTACAAAAAAAAGAAAACAACAAAATTATAAACATAAATAAAAGACTAGGCTACTTACAACCCAGGAAATATGTTAGGCCCTCATCTAAAGGCAGCTTTCTTTTACGAAAGCAGTCATTGTCTAAAGGACACTTCCTCTTTTGTCGTAGTACACTGTCGCTCATTTCTGTCACCTTCCACATTTGTCGTCGGCAATCCACTACCGCCTTCCTCTCGTCTTCTTCATCCTCTTCTTCCTCCTCCTCCTCCTTCCTCCTTTTTCCTCCCCCTCCCCCTCCTTTTTTTCTCCCCCCTCCCCCCCTCCCTTTAGAAATCGTGCCACTCGACTGAATCAGGTCGAAAGCATCTATTGTGCATTTGGCCAGAAAAAGTCCAAATGCATCTACAATGCATTTGGCCTGGTTTGGCTAAGTGTTGCGATTTCAGGAGGAAGGAGGATGAGGTGGAAGAAGAAGAAGAAGGGAAAGAGTAGGAGGAGGAGGAAGAAGAAGGGAGGGAGGATGAGCAAAAAGTCAATGGTGGGTTGCCGTCGATGAAGGTGGGCAACGGCATGAACATGGGCGACGATGGGTGGAGGACATGGGCTATCATCAGCCAAAGCAAAGGGGACATATCATATATTTTTTCGATTTTAAGTTAGGGCTGTGTATGCGCAAAAAAAGATGTGGGTCGTCTCTATTGCGAATCACAGGAGATTACAAGAGTGGCCGGGACCCGGGTGGCTCGAGGTTGACGAGTCCGGGTGCGGCGAGTATTGATCAGGGGATTGTGGGAGAGATCCTCTGGAGGGTCCCTTTAATCCGCGTCTCCACGTGGTGTTCGTGCGAGAGCTCTGAAGGGGGTTGCCCAGGACATAGGTCTTTACAGGGTGAGGTTTTTTGAGAGGCTAAGGAGTATCCGCTATTTCTTTGGTCCTTTTCGTGCTTCGCGCTTTCTCGGCTAGGGGGTCTTCAGCTTCGTTCCTCGGTCTTCGTGTCTTCCTCGCTCCTTGCTTGACCTCGGCGTCCTTGATCGTCGGTTCGCGGCATCGATCGTGCTTTTGGCATCGACTTTGACTTCGGCTTTCAGCTTTGGCTTGGCTTTGGCGTGGCTCTGGCTTTTGTTTTGCTTTGGCGCGTGCGCTTGGACGTAGACGGGGAGACTTGCGATGCTTTCGTTCTTCCGGACTTCGCGTCGTATCGGCTAGAATGTGCGGTGCTTTTGCTCGTGACCGGCGTAGTCGCTTGGCTTTGGCACTTACGTTGCTTCGGCGTGGGCTTTACCGGGGCTTCTGCTCTAGCTTCATACGTATGCTTTGGCTTCAGCGTCAACTCGATCTTCTTCTCGAACGACATAGGCTACTTCTTCAATGCTTCGACAGTTCGGGTGTCAACTGGACTTCTCTTCTTCTCCGGGCTTCTTTGGCGTGATCGGAGTTGAAGAATACTTTTGGAGATAGTGGGAGTAGCACCGATCTCCATGTGACAGTTGTAGCGCCGGCTTTGCTTCGAAGACGACGGGTGTAGCGACGCTTCAGGTAGTCTTCTCCAGGCTTTCTTCTTCGTGGATGGAGCAGACGTTCGTCGAAGGCGACGGGGTGATGATGCTTCGTTCCTCTTCTCCAGGCTTTGGAGCTTGATCGGAGTGGAGGGTTCGTTGGAGCTGAAGGGGTAGTGCCGCTCCGAGCTTCTTCTCCGGCCTTTGCTTCTGGCGTCTTCAGAGTCGAAGGGTCTTCTTCTCCGAGCTTTCTTCTTCGTGCACGGACTCGAAGTCTTGATCTTCTTGTGCAAGGGTCTTCACGTTGATGAGGGCTTTCAATGGACTAAACCGATCCCGAAGGGACAGGCTTGCCCTTGCCTCGTGAAGCCTTGGGTCGATGAAGAAGCGTCTCCTTTTCTACAGAGCTTCCCCACTTTGTCTTCAATCTTCGACGGTTCGGGTGCCGACTGGACTTCTCTTCTTCTCCGGGCTTCTTTGGCGTGATCGGAGTTGAAGAATACTTTTGAAGATAGTGGGGGTAGCACCGATCTCCGTGCGATGGTTGTAGCGCCGGCTTTGCTTCGAAGATGACGGGTATAGCGACGCTTTAGGTAGTCTTCTTCATGCTTTCTTCTTCATGGATGGAGCAGACGTTCGTCAAAGGCAACAGGGTGATGACGCTTCGGTCTTCTTCTCCGGGCTTTTGGGCTTAATCAGAGTTGAAGGTTTGTTGGAGCCGACGGGGTAGTGCCACTCCGAGCTTCTTCTCCGGCCTTTGCTTCTGGCGTCTTCGGAGTCGAAGGGTCTTCTTCTCCAAGCTTTCTTCTTCGTGCACGGAGTCGAAGGCTCGATCTTCTTGTGCAAGGGTCTTCACGTTGATGAGGACTTTCAATGGACTAAGCCGGTCCCGAAGGGATAGGCTTGCCCGTGCCTCATGAAGCCTTGGGTCGATGAAGAAGCGTCTCCTCTTCTGCAGAGCTTCCTCGCTTCGTCTTCAATCTTGGACCTCTTGAGCCTTCCCCCACCCCCTCTATTTATAGGCAAAAGGGGAGGGGGGAGTGATATGGGAAGTTTTAATTTTAAATCCCTTTAATATCTCCCTCATAATTACTCGGGATTTATTCATCCATTGATGAGGGGAATACCATTTATTTGTTTTCCTTTCTTGGCGGGGTAATTATGGCTGGATTTTGCACAAGAAATCGATGGCGACCCGGCTCTTCTTCTTGTCCGTCGGATCGAGGGATCGGCACAGATCCACACGTGAGCAGACGTCATACGCAACCTCCCCCCGCGCATGGTGGTAGTTCTTTCCTTTTCTTGCTTCTCTTTCCTTTTCTTTTCTTTCCTTTTCTTTTCTTTCCTTTCTTTTTTTTTTTTTTTTTTTGCAAGACCGGCCGGCCCCATGGGGTTCGGGTCCTAGTAAGGGCCGACCCCATGGGGTTCGGATCCCTAGTAGGGGCCGGCCCCCCTTGAGTGTGGAATCCGCTCCTCCCTTGTTTGGCGTGAATCGGATTCGGGTCCGCACTGGTGCGTGCAAGTTGGGTCCGAGTCGGAGCGCGCGTCGGGTTTGCATCCGCATTGGTGCACGTAAGTCCGGTCCGGGTTAGACAAAATTCGTGTGTCTACAAATGCCCCCTCAAGGACGAGTGTGTCGATGAGAATATGTAGGGTTTGGATACGTAAGAATCGTAGAGCACTTGTACTTGATTCCTTTCGTGGGCGGGGTCAGGGGTCTATTTAAGGACCCCCACCCCCTTTATCCCAAGTTCTGCTCTTCGCGAAGGTTCCGCCGGCTTCTGGAGACCGCCGTCGGAAGAGAGCTGTTTGGGGTTGCATGCGACTTGCTCCGTCTTCCCGGTGTCGCCTCTTTCGTCGGCGGCGGTGACAATGGTGCGCGATTTGAAGGTCGTTGCGAAAACTGGCTCGAAGCGACGCGGCGATGGCGACTGCGGCGAGGAAGTTGGAGGAGCGCGGCTGAGGTGCGATCCGCCTTCGCCGCCTCTTCCTTCCTCATTCTCCTTCTTCTTCTTCTTCTTCTTCTTCTTCTTTTCTTTTCCTTTTTCTTTTTCTTTTTCTTTCTTTTTCCTTTTTCTTTTCTTTTTCTTTTTCTTTTTCTTCTTCCCCCTATTTTTTTTTCCTTCTCTGCTTCGGCTCCGGGCCGTGGGAGCAGCAGCGGTAGCAGCGAGGGCTGCCGCGCGGGCGGCGGCGGGGCTGCGGCGCGGTGGCGCGCGGGCGGCGGCGACCGACTCGGGGCAGCGGTGCGCGCGCGCGGGGCCGGGGCTGCGGGTGCCGGGTACGGGCGCAGGGGTCCCGGCGGCCGGGTCGGGATCGACCACGACTGGATCAGAGAGGGGGGGGCGGCGGCGTCCCCGAGTTGGGCGCCCCCCCCCCCCCCCGACTGCGTTGGCGACGGGGTCGGGTCGACCCCGACCAGATCGGAGGAGGGGGGGCGCGCCCCCCCCCCCCCCCTCTGCCGCTGTTTGACTTCCCCTTTTTTTTTTGAGGCTGCGGCGCACGGGGCGGTGGCCTCGGTGGTTTCGGGTGCGCGGGCGTCGTGGCGCGGGCGGCAGCGGAAGCCGGGCATCGTGCGGGCTGGGTGCGAGTTTATTGGCAAGTGACACGGTGCCGTGCGGCGGGGGCCGGGTTGGCAGGTGGTTGCGGCTCCAGCTGGGTGGCGCTGGCGTAGTCGGCCGGCACGGGTGGTGTCGGCACAGTCGGGCCGGCGCGGATGGTGTACGGAGCCCCGGGAGTGTGGTGCGAAGGCCCAGGCGCGGCGGTGACTTTGAGTCGGGTGATCCTGACAGGGGGGCTGTGGGCCCCTCGGCCCCTTTTTTTTTCGCTTGTCTTGACTTGCTTCCTTTCATGGTTCTCCAGGATTCGCGTCTTCGAGAGCTTGACTTCGCCGGGGTGGATAGCTGAGGACCTCTCCGACGGGAGGAGGTGCCTTCGCTTCCCCCTTACTCGGGTATACCGTTATCGCAACTCGAGGCGAGAAGACCTTCTGTCGTTGCTCCGTGTTTTTATCCACGAGCGCATCACGGAAGATGGAGTCGCCGACGCGACTTGTGGGATGCTGAAGCTGAGCGAGAAGATCTATACCGACAAATGGATCTCCATGAAGCTCCTCCGTCCAAGTTTGAGTACTCCTTTCCACCATTGTGATGAAGATTTCGTGCCCACTCCGGTTGTTGCCTCGAAGATATGCTCCCGATTGACCCGATGGGGTACCGACTCTTGGCCTCGGGGAGGCGTCCAATACCTTTGCGGTTTTCGTGAATGGATGGGCGAGCTCTACGAGGTCTTTGGCGCGGAACCCGGGATCAATTTATTGGCCAAGTTTCTGGCGTCGGCTCGTCGAGAATATAGCCGTCCTGAGGGGATGTATCGCGCACTTTGTGAACTCTGGTGTCCGGCCACCGACACTTTCCTTACTGGAGCGGGGGAGATAGGAATCTTACTTCGCAACGTCCACATCGTTTCCAGGTGCCCTGAAGTACGGAATTACTACCAGGAGGAGGTGCCAGCTTTGAAGGATCTGTCGGACAGCAGCTTCGTTCCGAGTTCCTGCCTTCTTCTGTTCAATGCATATGCCATCATCGCGGTGCGGGATCAGTCAGATCGAGTGCGTCATTCTTCTTGGGTTGACTTTTGGTTCAGGGGCGAGTACAGGTCCCCGGTACCTTCGACTCACCCAATGTGGAAGGTCGCTCAAATAAAAAGGCCTCCGCTTTGCTCTTTTGTGAGGCCCATTGAATCCTTGGCTCGGGAGAGGCACTCAATGGAGGGAAAACAGTGTCCCTGGGAAATCCTCGGCCTGAGGCGTGACAGCGAGGAGTGGCTGGCGGTTTATCGAGCCGCCGGGCTGGTTATCTTTCTTTGCCGGTTCGTGCTTCCCTGTCCAGGCGAGGTCATCCATCCGGGAACCTTTCTTGCAGCTTCCAGGATGGCGAGGGGGGAGCTTTTCAATCTAGCCCCGGCCATCTTATGTGCCTTATACCAGGGTCTCAGCGGGAGTTACTGGGACTTGTCCAGCTCGGATAATGCCAAGGAGGAGCTTGGCCGGTCTGCTGCGTTCGGACCTCTGCACTACTTGTATGGCTGGATAGCTCTACACTTCCCAAAGGGGATCCTTGCCAGACGCGGGCATCCAGCCGACCTGCCGTTCCTGCTCGGGATAGGAGGGATCTTAAACGCTTTTATCAGTTGGGAGTGCCCGAGGGAGTATGCTCGCACTCTTTTGCGCAGGATGGGAAGCGACGACTTTGAATTTCTGTTAGAGCATTCGGTGCTGCCTTTGGAGAAGTCGACTGTCTACAACAACAAGGAGCTCCCGGACAGCTTGTACTGGAACATGGTCAGTTGCCGCCCTAGCTACTTGGTTTGGCACAAGGGGGATGTGGTGGAGGTGGAGCAGTACTCCCCTTACCGCTTTGCTCGCCAGCAAGGATTTCGGTAGGAAGTTTCCGGTATGCCTCAGCAGTTGCAGGGGCGTATTAGTCCGCAGGAGGGTTACCGTCTCTGGGCTTCTCTCTACGCCCGATTGACTGGCGGCAGCTTCTTCCCTGGGACCAAGTCCGGGTTTCGGGACGCCGCCACTCCGGAGTACTGCAAGTGGATTGAAGGGCAAGTTTCCCCTTTGCTTGCAAGTCTCCCGGTTGACGTCTTGGCGAGCAGTGAATTTAAAAACTTTCGTTTTGATCCTGCTGCGGGAGTGGAGGATCGTCGCCTTCGATTGGGGCTTCAGAGGGCCCAAAAGAGTTGCAGTCTTCTTTCCAGTGCTCGCCGTGTCCCTTCTTCAGTTCCGATATTAGGAGCCGACCTCGTTAGTGCCCCTGGGCCATCCCTTTTCTCGAGGGCCGTTGTTGAGGGTGCCCCGCCCAAAAGAAGAAAGGTTTGTATTCCTCGCGGGATAACTTCACGGGTCCCTTATCCGGTGGAGGATACCGAGGAGCCCGGACTTCCAAAAGATAAGGTGATCCCTCCTTCTAGGGCTGCTTCGTCCGACCTCGCAGGTATGGAGTTCTCTTTATCTTGCTTCCTTTCTATGCTCGGGAAGTTCCATCATGCTGAGCAGTGTATCTCTTTTGGACAGATTCCGTTATAGTGGTGGAGCACGGGGTGGATTCTCTGAAGGCATCTCTTGGGCATTCGTCTACTGGGGCTGCGCGGGAAGTGCCTGGGGAGTGCGGGCTAGATATCCCTCCGGATGATCTGGATCTCCTCTGGCTTTGCGGGGAGAACTTACCTAGTGGCGATATTGATCTGGACGACCTCGATGTTGACGCTTTGTCTTTCCATGAGGAGGCTGAAGTTTCGAGCGTCGACAAGCGGCGTTCCCCGGTTGCTGTACCCTCGTGCCTGTTAGAGGAGATGGTTGTCGCAGCGGTAGCGACGGTTTCTCCAGTTCTGCCGCCTTTATTGGCGAAGGCGGTCCCCGGCGCGACTGTAGCGGAAGGGAAGGCTTTGCCTACCTACTCTGAGGCACCTCGACTGAGCTTAAGGCCAAGGAGCAGAGTCTCAGAGTTCCTTCTTGTGAGCTGTCGGCAGTATATCAAGTCAACGTTGGAGCCTTTTCAAGATGCTGGCTTTGGCGCCCTCCAGGACTGGTGGTCGACGGACGGTGCAGAGTTTTGCGCGAGCCTGGAGGAGTTCAAAGTCGACAGTTCTTCTTTTGTCGCTCAGATGAACCTGCTCGTGACCGATAGCGAGGCTTATCGCTCCCGGCGAGCTTTACTAGAGGGGAACTCCCCTTCTGAGTTGGAGGCCGCTGAGGCGAGTTTGTGTCAGTCAGAGCACCAACTTGCGGAGGCCGCTTCTAGCTTGTCGAAGGCTCAAAGGAAGATAGAATCGGTGCGCGCCTCGCTTCGGAAGGCAGAGTCTCATCTGGAGCGAGCTGAGGTTGCGGAGAGCGCTTTGAAGACGAGTTACTTGAAGCAACAGTCAAACTTGGCGACCCGTCGTGAGCTTCTGGCCACTCGTCCCGTGGAACTTCAGCGAGTGGAGGCTACTAGAGAGGAGTTACTGCGCCGTCTTCGAGCTCTGGATACCTTCTTTTAGTTGCTCCTTGTCCGGTTGTTTTGCATTGTAGCTTTCTTTTTGGAACTTATGCCATATACCGCCTTTTCTTCACTATCTAATAATATTGCCTTATTCTGCCGTATTTATGCATGGACCCTTGTTGTCTTTTTTTTCTTTTGGTCGGACTGAACCTGAAGTAACTTCTCAGGCTGCCTACGTACCCCCCTAAGGGGGATCAAGTCGCACGTAGTTCATTTTTTTTTTTTGCAAGGGGTATGGCCTTGCTTTAGGCGTAGTACCTTTTGAGGTACTTACCGTTGATAGGGCCGAGTGTCAGCCCTTCTGGCGTGGTGAGAAGATAGGCGCCGTTGGAGTAGACTTCCTTGACGGAGTGCGGGCCATCCCACTTGGCATCAAATTTCTTCCCTCCTCGATGCGAGAGGATGATGGGGCGTTTGACTGCCAGCACCAGTTCCCCTATCTGGAATGATCGAGGACGGATCTTCTTATTGAAGGCGAGAGACAGTCTGGCCTGATAACACTCCAGACGTTGTTGAGCTTCGAGGCATCTTTCGTCCAATGCTTTCAATTCTGCTAGGCGGAGCTGGGCGTTGTCATCACTGGTGAGGCCTTCTTGGATTGCTATCCTGAGCGATGGGATCTGGAGCTCGAGCGGAAGAACAGCTTCTACACCATAGACGAGGGAGTACGGTGTTGCTTGCGTCGGCGTGCGGAAGGACGTCCGATAAGCCCATAGTGCTTCGCCCATGTGTTCGTGCCAATCTTTCTTTGTCTTCGAGACGGTTTTCTCCAGCAGCTTGCAAAGAGTCTTGTTGAAAGCCTCCGCCAGACCGTTGGCCGGAGCGTTGTACATCGTCGAGCAGTTCCACTTAATGTTGTACAATACGCAGAACTGGCTGATGGCAGCATTCTTGAATTGCTTCCCGTTGTCTGTTACGATGTAGCGAGGGACTCCATATCGGAAGATGATATCATTCTGGATGAAGCTGATGACGGAGTGCTTTGTAACTTCCCGTAGAGGTGTCGCTTCAGCCCACTTGGAGAAGTAGTCCGTTACTGTCAGAATGTAAAGATATTGCTTGGATGACTTGGGTAGGGGGCCGACAATATCGAGTCCCCATCCGTCGAAGGGCCATGATGCGATTGTCGGGTGCAGAGGTTCCGGAGGTTGACGGATGTAGTCCCCGTGCAGCTGGCAAACGTGATATCTTTTCGCATACTCCAAGCTGTCCTTGATCATGGTGGGCCAGTAATATCCCATCCTCCTGACTCGAAAGTGGAGCTTCGGGTCAGACTGGTGTGAGCCACAGATTTCAGCGTGTACTTCTTCCAGTGCTGCTTCTGCCTCTTCCTTTGCGAGGCATCTCAGGAGTGTGCCATCGTAGCTTCGGCAGTACAACTTGTTATTGAAGTGGTAGAATTTCAGAGATCGTCGGCGGACGTCGACTTTGCGCTTCGGATCTTCGAGGAGTTTACCATGGACAAGATAATCCAGAAAAGGCTGCCTCCAGTCTCGCTCTTTAATTTCGAGGACGTGCACCGCGTTGGTTTGAACTAGAATTTCAATCGGACCTTCTTCTTCGGTGATCATGAATCTTCTGCAGATGGGGACGACGAGCTGACGTTCTTCTAGAAATGGAAGTGTAGCCGCCAGATTTGCGAGTGCGTCAGCTTGCTGGTTGAGGTTCCTGGAGACGTGCTGAATGGAAGCAGCCTTGAGTTTGCCGAGGAGCTCCACAGCTCGCGCATGCAATGGCACCAGGTCTTCTTTGTTGACTTCGTATGCCCCCAAGACTTGCTGGATAACGAGTTGAGAGTCACCAAAAATCTCTAGTCCTTGAAGCTTCATTTCGTCGGCCAGCTCGAGACCGATGGAGCAGAGCTTGATATTCTGCCACATTATTGGAACATGATTCCGACAGTAGGAATGAGAAGGGGAGTATTTAGTTGTCCGGAGTGGCAAAGACGACTCCGGCTCCCTCTATGTCTTGCCTTGCTGTGCCGTCAAAGAACATTTTCCAGGATGGGGCGATATCGATGGAGAACACTTCTTCGTCTGGGAGATCTTCTGATAACTCCCATTCCGCCGGGAGAGGATATTCTGCGAGGAAATTCGCAAGGGCTTGCCCTTTAACAGCTTTCTGTGGTACGAAGGTGATATCAAATTCAAGTAGAAGCAGCACCCACTTGGCCAGATATCCGGAGAGCACTGGTCTTGACATGATGTACTTGAGGGGGTCGGCCTTTGAGACGAGTCTGATGATGTGAGCCAGCATATAGTGTCGCAGCTTTTTCGTGGCGAAGATGAGTGCTAAGCAGACCTTCTCGATTGGGGAGTAATTTAGCTCTGCGCCGATGAAAGTGTGACTCAAGTAGTAGCAAGCCGTCTCCTTGCCAAGTTCATTGTTCTGAGCCAGGAGTGCCCCCAAGGATTGCTCCTGGGCACTAATGTAGAGAATTAGCTGCCTTCCTTGAACTGGTGCTGATAGGACTGGCAGCTTCAGTAAATAGGCTTTGATGTTTTGGAGTGCTTCTTGGCAAGCTTCATCCTATTTGAACGGCGCTCCTTTCTTCATGAGGCAACTAAACTGGTGGCACTTTCCAGCTAGGTTGGCGATGAATCTTCGGATATACGCCAAGTGCTCTTGGAGGCCTCTGAGGTCTCGCACTATCTTTGGTGCGGGCATATTGATGAAAGCATCAATTTTGGATTGATCTATGTCAATGCCTCGATGTCGGACGACGAAGCTGAGGAACTTGCCTGAGGAGACTCCGAACGCGCACTTGAGTGGATTCATGCGGAGTTGGTACCTTCGAAGCCGTTTAAAGATTAGCTCGAGATCTTGCAGATGCGCCGACTTCTTCTTAGATTTCACAACAAGGTCATCGACATAGCACTCCATGTTTTGATGAAGAATGTCGTCGAAAATTTTCTGCATAGCTCGTTGGTAGGTGGCTTCTGTGTTCTTCAAGCCGAACGGCATTACTTTGTAGTAGTAGATTCCTTTCGGTGTGCGGAACGCCGTGAGCTCTTCGTCCTTGGGTGCCATCCGAATCTGGTTCTAGACTGAGGATCCGTCCATAAAAATTAGCACCTCGTGGCCTGTCGTGGCATCCACCATTAGCTCTGTGATTGGCAAGGGAAAGTCATCCTTCGGACATGCGTTGTTCAAATCTCTGAAGTCCATGCACACTCGGATTTGGCCATTCTTCTTTTTGACTAGGACGACGCTAGAGATCCATGTCGGGTATTTGACCTCTCGGATGAAGCCGGCTTCAATTAGTTTGTTCACTTCGCCTTCTATTTGGGGTACCAGTTCCGGCCGGTAGCGTCTTTGTCCTTGTTTGATAGCGCTAGCTCCGTGTTTGACGCTGAGCTGGTACACTGCGATTTTGGGATCGAGGCCCGGCATCTTCTTGTAGGACCATGCGAAGACATCTCTGTATTCTTTAAGCAGTTTGATGTATGCGGCTTCTTCCTCAGGAGTCAAGAGTGTGCTGACGAATGTAGGCCGAGGCTCCGTCTCTGTGCCCAAGTTGATTTCCTTCAAGTCATCAACGGTGGACTGCCCCTCTTCTTCAAGGACTGGCGGGGCATCTGGTAACTCGTCGTCCGAAGGAGGAAGGAGAAGTATCACCGTTGTCGGGGTCCGAAATGGAGATATGATTGACGGCAGCCATGGGTGGATGGGTGGGTGTTGAAATGAGGTCCTCAATGGGCATTCCCAAACGATCGAACACCGACTTCTTCTTTGATTGCTTGACTGGCCCGAGCCTTTCGAACACGGATGTGCGCTTCAGATTCGACCGGCATAGGCTGCTTTTATTTTGCTTCTGGAGTGAGGCTTGGCGTTGAGCCCACTGCCGTCTTCTTTTACTGTTGGGATGGCTGGCGTAGGTAGAGCGTGCATCGGAGATTGTTGATCCTTCAGCTGCTTCGTCTACCATCTTCACCCCGATGTAGTTGGAGGTGAAGGTCTTCTTTGCTGCGGTCCTGACGACCATCGGAGTTTGACTGGAGCCGATGCCTCGGTGATTTGGGAGAATTTGTTCGCCATTTTGGAACAGTCGAGCTTGAGTCCTCGTCATCCCATATGGAATTGCTGCTGGGGGAAGTGTGCCCATAACGCTTTCCTTATCGTAGCCGGCTCTGAACAGCAACCTAGCAGCGTTTTGCCCCCAGCTCCCTTTTGGCTTGAATCCGAGTTGAGTAGGATCGATGGATTCGATGGGTTTGCTCGGGTTCGGAGCTTGTGTCAGACTGGGTGATGGCAACGTCATTTCCTGCAGAGTGACGACATTGGCCTGCGATAACGGTAGAGCCCGTTTTCTTGCCGGAGTAGAAGGTGATCGTTCAGATTTACGAAGCCACTGAGGCGTGAGACGCAGGACTGGCGTCGTTTGGACGAGCAACGGGGTATGTTGCATTGCTCTTGACTCGGAACTGATGCATATCTTTTGCCTAGATTTCGATGCTTCTTGGACCTCAAGTCTTGCCTTGTCGGAGGGTGGCACCGGATTTGCAGGAAGAGGAGTCTTATCCTGATTCACTTCTTCAGTCTTCTGGGCTCGAGGGGCTTTAGCTGGAAGGACTTCCGTGACTAGGTCTCTCGCTTGGTAGAACTTGGCGTCGGCCAAATGTGCCTCGGCCTCATTGAATGGCTTGTCATCAGCAATTATGCATTTCTCCATGCCTTCTTCGTAGTACTTGAGGCACTGGTGCCAGGTGGACACTACGACGCCATTCTCGTATAGCCATGGCCTTCCTAACAGGAGGCAATATGACGTCTGGCAATCGATGATGTGGAAGAGGACCGATGTATCTAGCGGGCCGATAGAAAACTTCAAACGGATGATTCCGACGGTGGACTGTCCGCCCTGGTTGAACCCTTGAATAACCAACTGACTGGGCGAGAGCTGGTCATTGGTGATGCCGAGTTGCCGCATTGTCTGGATAGGCATGATATTGATGGTGGAGCCACAGTCCAGCAAAATTCGGTTTACCGGCTTCTCTTTGATGTATCCCGAGACGTAGATAGGCCGGTTGTGAAGTCGCATTCCGAGTTGCAAGTCCTTGTCTGAAAAGGTTATCGTTGCATCGCACGAGGCCACAGTTTTGCCCTTCTTGTCATTCTTCCTTTTCCTCTTGTAGCTATCTGGGTCGGCCAAGGCCGCAGCCATTGCCAGGCAAGCTTTCTTCGGAAGATACAAAGCTTCTACGAGCGGCAAGTGCAGGATTGCTTCGTCATGAGAGGCAGTGCCTCCTTTGTCGGAATCGTCTCCCTCATCAGTGGAGTCGCCCTCGTCAGATGTCTCGACTTCGCCTTTTCCTTCTAACGCCTTATGGACTTCGACCATGCAACAAGACACCCTGATGTGTTGATCAACTAGGAGGAAGTGATCGGGAAAGAATTCTTGCAAGGTTGCTGGTTCTAGAAGGTTTTGCTGGAGGAGATCGTCTTGGTTTACTGGCGGCACTTTGAACGCCTTCCTCCCTGGAGTCTTGCTTGTCTTCTTGTAGGTCCTTCGCTCGGGAAACTTCCTCATTACGCGGTTTTGCTTGTGCTGCCTTTCTTGCCATGGCTTTCACCGTCGGGGTAGCATGACCGATGCCTCTGTTGGAAATTAATCCATGGTCGATGCTCGCAGCGGAAGCGATTTTGCAGTCGAAAGACCGTTCATGGTGCACGTTACACGATTTAAACTTTCATCGAAACTAATCTACATATGTGTGCATGCGTATGCACGTGAATCGAACACCCTAACGGCAATCTAGCATAATGATTGACTAGCATGCATGCAAATCATAATACTCGCTAGATCTACATGTTAGATTACACATACCTTTCGTACGGATCTTTTAACCGCGGAGAATTATCTTCTTTATCGATGGAGACGGAAGATCGTTCGCGAAGATGCCGATGGTACGATTGGAGACGTTGCCTTCTTGTTCACCCGATCTCACACGATGCATGGAACGTCGCTCTCGGATCTCTGAGTGCCTCCGAAGAACGACCATTCTCCTTCTTCAGAACTCCACGCGAGGAAGATGAAGTTGCAAGCGGGAAACGGGAGATGGATTCGGGAGAGAACTAGAGAGATGAGAGGGGAGAGGGGGGTTCGGTTTTTCCAACACTAGGGCCGGCCCCCTATAGCCCTTTATATAGGGCCGGCCTTCCCCTTTGGATAAAAATCCAAGGGGATAATAACCTCCCACAATTATCTCTCCATTATCTCCTTTTTTATCTCTCCACGTATTTATCCGTTTTCCCACTTTTTAGGGCTCGATCTTAACCGATTCTTAGCCCTATCCCTATCTATATGGCCGGCCCTATAGATGAGGGATCTCATCCATACAACATAGGGCCGGCCCTAGCAAGGTCTCCCACTGCTAGGGTCGGCCAACAGTGAGGTCCGGCGGAGTGAGGTTTTTACCAAAACGCCCTGATGCCTCATTTTGACCATTTCTAGCGTGCGATACCTAGCAGCCATTACTTAAGTGATATCTACTAGTTACCTACTATTAACTGAGGCCACCAGAGGGTGCCTCTAGCAAAGTCAACTAGTCAACTTGCAGCATACCCCGGTGCATCGCACCTATGCAGCGAAGTTCACTTATGGCTAGGGATTACTACATGCGACTCTGTACTAGTCTCGGGCATAACCCTTAGTACTCGTATGTAGTTACGCATCTACCGTGCTCTAGTGCCAAGCACACACGGAGCGTATACTTCTTTCTTCCTCCTAATGCTTATGGTGTTCCGAGGAGATGGTTCAAGAACCGTACATAATGTTGATAAGGTGGAACCATCAGGGATCGGGGTTCATGGCTTCCAACTCAAGCTCGATCGACACACTACCCGAGTGTACCATCGATCCTCTGAGCTCGAGTTAACCTGCGTAGCCACCCAGAGTGCGATGCAGGCTGCACTCCAATTCACCCAGACTTACTATGTTCTTCATCATACCCCTGCTCTCCGCTTAGTAGTGGTAAACCCGCTGTCTCTCCACTTGATGCCATGATTCACTTCGAGCGGTGGAGACTACCGTCAGACTCGAATGATCATGTGACTTGGTTCCTTCCAGGTTGACCTATACATCGTACCTCTGATTACCCCATCGAGTAATCGAACCCGGTCAACAGTCAAACTGGTGACCACCAGGCCTGGGTTTGGTACAGTGTAAGTCATACCAAGGAACGCACCTCCCTTCAGGGGTATGGATGGCCTGCAGGAGTGACACGCTAATGCAACGCCAACCGGATAACCCAGTACACCGTGGTTTTGGATCACTGTATATGGATCCTCACACATTGGTGCGCCAAAGCACCACGCAACTGGTTAGTCCATCAGACGTGGTTCCTCAGGGTTTAGGACCGTTTTACCCTAAGCAGAAACACAGCTTAGTGTACCAGTGTCTGCTCACTGATCTGTACACCGTGTTAGTTCCGTTCAGCCACAGACACTGTGCTTGGTGATGACCATGGTGAAGACTTCCCATGAACTGTCATCGCCAACAGCTTATCATGATGAGGCGACCAACCTGATCATAGCTACGAACTGATTTAGATTATATGGGACCAATCCACTCAGTCTTCAACTCAGTGGACTACCATATAACCATGGCTCTCTGTTCATTAAAAGAACACATAACTATGTTATGACCATTATGCATCTCATATAATAATAACTATCAATCTTTATTAGACCAAAACTTAAAGTTTTACAAGCTTAGAACATATCAATCCTAACACTCTCCCACTTGGTCTAGCGTAGCAAAACGGTTTTGACTCCCATTGCGTCCACATATCGCTCGAATGCCTTGGTAGGTATTGCCTTTGTGAAAGGATCAGCAACATTATCTGTAGATGCAATCTATGTCACCGCTACTCGCCCTTGCTTTTGAAACTGCCGAATCAAGTGGAACTTGCGCTCGATGTGCTTTCCCTTTTGGTGATGTCTTGGCTCCTTTGCTTGTGCTACCGCTCCACTATTGTCGCAGTAAAGCACAATAGGTAACTGGGCCTCTGGTACGCACCCCAAATCCGTAAGGAATTTCTTGAGCCATACCGCCTCTTTGGCTGCCTCGCACGCTGTAACGTACTCAGCCACTGTGGTAGAGTCTGCGATGCATTTCTGCTTCACACTCTGCCAACTAACCGCTGCTCCTCCTAACATAAACACAAAACCTGATGTCGACTTTCTGGATTCCAAATCTGATATAAAGTCAGAATCTGTGTATCCAATCGGCGTCAGTTCTTGTGCAGTGTAAAGCAACTCATAGTCCCTTGTTCTACGAAGGTACTTGAGTATACACTTTACAGCTGTCCAGTGATCTGGACCCGGATTCGACTGAAACCGACCCATCATGCCTACTGTGAAACAGATATCTGGCCTTGTACAATGCATAGCATACATTAGACTACCTAATGCCGAAGCATAAGGTATCTTCTGCATTTCTGCTCTCTCCTCAGGTGTCTTAGGACATTGATCCTTAGACAGTTTTACGCCATGTCTAAATGGCACAAAACCCTTCTTGGAGTCTTGCATGTCAAACCTAGCCATAATCTTATCTATATATGCAGCCTGTGATAGCGAGAGAATTATGTTCTAGCGATTACGTGTTACCTTGATCCCCAAAACATAACTCGCTTTACCTAGGTCTTTCATATCGAACTGTGTTGACAACCAGACTTTTATCGTTGACAATGTTCCAACATCATTTCCAATGAGTAGAATATCGTCTACGTAAAGTATCAAATATACCATTATAGTCTTATCACTCCTCTTGTATACACATGGTTCATCCTCGTTTTGAGTAAATCCATATGACTGGATTGCCTGATCAAAACGGATGTTCCAACTTCTAGATGCTTGCTTTAGTCCATAAATGGACTTCTACAACTTGCAAACTAAATGTTCCTGACCTTCTGACTCAAAACCTGGTGGCTGCATCATATAAATATCTTTTTCCAAATTTCCATTGAGGAATACTGTCTTGACATCCATTTGCCAGATCTCCCAGTTGTAATGGGCTGCAATGGATAGGAGGATCCGAATAGACTTTATCATAGCTACCGGCGAGAAGGTTTCGTCAAAGTCGATTCCTTCTCTCTGGGTATAACCCTTGGCAACTAATCTAGCTTTATAAGTCTTGATTGTACCATCGGATCCTCTCTTCTTCTTATACACCCACTTATACGCAATAGGTTTAATATTGGATGATGGTGTAACAAGAGTCCAGACTGCGTTATGGGACATTGATGCAATTTCTGCCTCCATAGCTTTTTGCCAGTCAGAGCTGTCAGAAGCTCCCACTGCCTCATCGTAGCTCAGTGGGTCATCCTCCTGACCCTCTGGATCAAGCAATAAGGTTTCTCTATAGTATCTGTCAGGAGCTCTGATGCTTCTCCCACTGCGACGAGGTGGTGGTTGTGTTACAGGATGAATAGGTTCTACAGTTTCTGGTATATTAGTGTCTGTAATGTCAGCTCCCACTATGCTTTCGGATGCGCTCTCTGATCTAGTACCCAGTAGCTTATCCAGAACTACCTTACTAGCAGGCTTGTGGTCCATAATATAATCATGTTCTAGGAAAATGGCATTCGTTGAAACGATTACATTCTTTTCCTCAGGATCATAAAATAGTCCACCTTTAGTCTCTTTGGGATATCCTACAAACAGACATGCTTTGGACTTTGGCTCCATCTTTTCCCTCTTGTCTATCCGTACATGTGCAAGACATCCTTATATTTTGAAATGATGTAGTGTTGGCTTTTGCCTTGACCACAGTTCTCTAGGGGTCTGAGGCACTGATTTAAACGGAACGTGGTTCGAATTCAGAACACATGCTGCTGTCTGAAGGGCATATCCCCAAAAGGTCGTTGGTAAATAGGCATAACTTATCATGCTTCGAACCATGTCCAACAAGGTTCGATTCCTTCTCTTAAAGACTCCATTCTGTTGTGGGGTACCTGGAGCAGTTAACTGGGATGTTATCCCATGCTCCACCAAATACCCAAGGAACTCGTCAGATAGGTATTCACCTCCTCGATCAGATCGAAGGGTTTTTATACATTTACCTGTCTGCTTTTCTACTTCAGCCCTGAACTCTTTGAACATATCAAAGGATTCCGACTTCCGATGCATAAGGTAAATGTAACCATATCTTGAGTAATCATCAGTAAAAGTGATGAAGTACTCATGACCTCCTATCGCCTTGACGCTCATGGGTCCACATACATCTGAATGGATTAACTCCAATACATCAGTAGCTCTCACTCCTTTACCTTTGAAGGCCCTCTTGGTCATCTTGCCTTCCAGACAGGATTCACAGATGGGAAGGTTCTCCGTAGGATCTGTTTCTAGAAGCCCGGCCTTTACCAACCTATGGATCCTGTCTAAGGCAATATGCCCAAGCCGTAAGTGCCACAATTGGGTTAAATTTTCTGAAGGTTTCTTACGCTTAGATGAATTAACATTAAATGCTGAAGTTATTATGTTATCTTTCTCAAATTTAGGACTGACAATATAGAGATGATTCTGAACCATTCCTCTTATTATAAAAGTTCTATTCAGTTTAAACGACACACCAGAAGCATCAAAATAAACTGAATAACCTTCATTAACTAAAGAAGAAACAGAAATCAAGTTATGTCTCAAGGACGGTACATAAAAGACATCTCTAAGAGTCAAAGTCTTATTATTTGAAAAACTAAGAGTAACATCTCCAATAGCTTCAGCAGCAGCCATGGCCTCAGTTCCCATGCTCAAGGTCACCTCTCCATCAAGCAACCTTCTGCTTTCCTGAAACCCCTGAAGAGAGTTACAGGCATGGTTAGTGGATCCTGAATCCACAATCCAACTAGCAAAAGAACTATTACTTGAAATAAATGATTCAATAACTAAGAGTTGTAGATTACCTTCGCCAGCATTCTGAGGTTTCTTGCAGTCCTTCTTCCAATGACCCTTCTGGCCACACCGGAAACACTTCGTGCCCGGTTTCTTTGATTCTCCAGACCCAGAGGCCCCAGCAGAGTCCTGCATAGGCGCTGACTTAGGTTTCTTCTTATGTTTCTTGCCTTGAGGTTTACCAGGCTTCTTGAAGGATCTGCGTTGCACGTGAAGTGCTTCGCCCTTCTGATTGAAGCCATCCTCAGCTGCCTGGAGAGCTCCCAGAAGCTCTGCATTTGTCATAGCCAACTTGTTTAAATTAAAGTTGGTGACAAAGCCTTCAAAGGCTCCAGACAGTAACGAGAGGAAGATGTTTGTCATCACCTCGCCTTCTAGCACAATGTCCATGGTAGCTAGTTCATTCTGGAACCCAAACATTTTCATCATGTGTTCCCGAACCAGCGTCCCATTGGACATCTTAGTGCCGACGAGTTTCTTGATGGTAAGGTATCGCGTAACGCGATTGTGACCTTCAAACATCTCCTTCAGATACAACATCATGTCAGAAGCGTCGGGCATCTCCTCGACTTGCTTCTGCAGAGTTGTTTGCAAGGATGTTATAATATAGCATTTACATATTTTATTAGATTCCTTCCAGTCAGTAAAAGCCTTTAACTGTGCCTCTGTGGCATCGGGTTCTGGCAAATCCGGCTCAGGGTCATTCAGGGCTGTCATGTATTTACCTATCCTTAAGACCAGGTACAGGTTGCGCTTCCAGTCCTCATAGTTGGGACCGATAAGTTTGTGGTCATTTAGGATAGCGGACAGGGGGTCTAACTTGGTCATCTAAAAATAAAAGACTGAATAATGAGAATGCATGAAAACTTATTTTTATGGATTTTTAAAACAAGCTAATTATATCCATATGACAACGCTACCCTCAAGCGAAACCATCTCTATGGATTAATTAACCATGTATGTAAGATTTCGGAGTAGGCTACACCTGTCCGAGGGGGCAGTGTGCAGGTCTTCCGCTTACATGGGTCTTTCCCTTGACCATATCCAAATCTGCCAACTACGGGCTTTGATGGACCATGGTTATCTTTTGGCCAGTACCACGTGATCACCGTTGTCTTCGCAACGAATACCTCACGCGTACTTAGGATGCTTACCCACGAGCTTAGGCAATTACGGCACGGGAATTCTAACGGCCCCCACGAGGGTGAGTAAAGCCTGAACACTTGGCACCGTAACTGTCATATCCCGAAGGAGATCACTAAGTAGCTTGGCATAGAAAAACACAGCTCTCACCCGAGGGGGTTGTTGAGTTATGCCCTTCCACCCGAGTATGAAGTGATTAGCCATGGAGGCCAGAGGATCTCTAAGAGTCCTCTATTACATCCCTTATAAATATATGAGGGTTATTTTGCGAGTATGAATTTATGCAAATGCAAAGGTAGCGACCTCCTATATACTAGACCCTGGTCACACCATGCTCCCACAAGCGTTCAAGCCCTTCGCCTAGCATTAATCATTCACGGAATATCATAGTCCCTGCCTCAAGCGGATTTCTCCATTCAAGGGTCACATTACATATTCCGAGAATATCGATGCTTTGCAAAATTGGTTATCACACTAATGCTCTGGAGCTAATCCTAGAGTCAAACTCACTGGAAAGGACTCCCACTAGTCATGGCGTCTCGTTTATAAATTTGACAATTGATGTTCAATGGATCTCCATCTCATCTTTGATTTCGATGCTGGCCAAATAGGCACACCCGACTAGTCGGGTGCTGACCTAATGGTGGCATAACCATATATGATGGGATCCCACTAACATCAAAAGTCAACTAAATAATAGGCATCATCTAGCGGGATCCTATCCTCAAACAGTCGCTTGGACCGGAGGGGAAAGACATCCCTGTGAAAACTGATAATCACATTATCTCATCGGGGTTCGATATGAAACATAAAGAACTAATAAAGAAAGCAACCATTAAAACTGAATTAAGTTCAGGGTCTGACCCCTGAACCTAATTAGCACAGTGGAGGCCTCTAGCTTTCTTCGCAAGGTTCCTTGGTCCGGCTCCTCCGTCGCGCTCACGAACACTTTGCCGAATAGCCTTCATCCTCCAGAGTTCCGCTTCTACTCCCGATGGTGGAATTCTTTGGCACATCTTTCTTCTCGATCTGTAACCGAAAAAGTCTAGTACGCTTCGAGCAAGTGCTCGCTCATACATAATTTCCTAGAAAGAAAAGAAAACATAACTAGAAAAAAGGCCATGGGAACCGAGGATGGTCAACCCCCATCACTTGCCCAATCTACGGCTCAATTACATATCCACAAACAAAGAGAGCAAATCCAGACAATGGCTAACTCGGGGTCCGACCCCCGGTAGCAAGCACAAAACATAGATCTAGATTTTTTATAGCGGCGCCCTGCAAGAATGATTAATAGAACAAGCACAATCTATACATATGCATGATCTAAGCGTAAGAACCCCGATGATTTCACGCATTCATCATGCGCACATATGTTGGTTTCATGAAAAAACGTAAAACGCACACCACTAATGCGGATCTGATACTAATTGTTGGAAATTAATCCATGGTCGAGGCTCGCAGCGGAAGCGATTTTGCAGTCGAAAGACCGTTCATGGTGCACGTTACACGATTTAAACTTTCATCGAAACTAATCTACATATGTGTGCATGCGTATGCACGTGAATCGAACACCCTAACGGCAATCTAGCGTAATGATTAACTAGCATGCATGCAAATCATAATACTCGCTAGATCTACATGTTAGATTACATATACCTTTCGTACGGATCTTTTAACCGCGGAGAATTGTCTTCTTTATCGATGGAGACGGAAGATCGTTCGCGAAGATGCCGATGGTACGATTGGAGACGTTGCCTTCTTGTTCACCCGATCTCATACGATGCACGGAACGTCGCTCTCGGATCTCTGAGTGCCTCCGAAGAATGACCATTCTCCTTCTTCAGAACTCCACGCGAGGAAGACGAAGTTGCAAGCGGGAAACGGGAGATGGATTCGGGAGAGAACTAGAGAGATGAGAGGGGAGAGGGGGGTTCGATTTTTCCAACACTAGGGCCGGCCCCCTATAGCCCTTTATATAGGGCCGGCCTTCCCCTTTGGATAAAAATCCAAGGGGATAATAACCTCCCACAATTATCTCTCCATTATCTCCTTTTTTATCTCTCCACGTATTTATCCGTTTTCCCACTTTTTAGGGCTCGATCTTAACCGATTCTTAGCCCTATCCCTATCTATATGGCCGGCCCTATAGATGAGGGATCTCATCCCTACAATATAGGGCCGGCCCTAGCAAGGTCTCCCACTGCTAGGGTCGGCCAACAGTGAGGTCCGGCGGAGTGAGGTTTTTACCAAAACGCCCTGATGCCTCATTTTGACCATTTCTAGCATGCGATACCTAGCGGCCATTACTTAAGTGATATCTACTAGTTACCTACTATTAACTGAGGCCACCAGAGGGTGACTCTAGCAAAGTCAACTAGTCAACTTGCAGCATACCCCGGTGCATCGCACCTATGCAGCGAAGTTCACTTATGGCTAGGGATTACTACATGCGACTCTGTACTAGTCTCGGGCATAACCCTTAGTACTCGTATGTAGTTACGCATCTACCGTGCTCTAGTGCCAAGCACACACGGAGAGTATACTTCTTTCTTCCTCCTAATGCTTATGGTGTTCCGAGGAGATGGTTCAAGAACCGTACATAATGTTGATAAGGTGGAACCATCAGGGATCGGGGTTCATGGCTTCCAACTCAAGCTCGATCGACACACTACCCGAGTGTACCATCGATCCTCTGAGCTCGAGTTAACCTGTGTAGCCACCCAGAGTGCGATGCAGGCTGCACTCCAATTCACCCAGACTTACTATGTTCTTCATCATACCCCTGCTCTCCGCTTAGTAGTGGTAAACCCGTTGTCCCTCCACTTGATGCCATGATTCACTTCGAGCGGTGGAGACTACCGTCAGACTCGAATGATCATGTGACTTGGTTCCTTCCAGGTTAACCTATACATCGTACCTCTGAGTACCCCGTCGAGTAATCGAACCCGGTCAACAGTCAAACTGGTGACCACCAGGCCTGGGTTTGGTACAGTGTAAGTCATACCAAGGAACGCACCTCCCTTCAGGGGTGTGGATGGCCTGCAGGAGTGACACGCTAATACAACGCCAGCAGGATAACCCAGTACACCGTGGTTTTGGATCACTGTATATGGATCCTCACACATTGGTGCGCCAAAGCACCACGCAACTGGTTAGTCCATCAGACGTGGTTCCTCAGGGTTTAGGACCGTTTTACCCTAAGCAGAAACACGGCTTAGTGTACCAGTGTCTGCTCACTGATCTATACACCGTGTTAGTTCCATTCAGCCATAGACACTGTGCCTGGTGATGACCATGGTGAAGACTTCCCATGAACTGTCATCGCCAACAGCTTATCATGATGAGGCAACCAACCTGATCATAGCTGCGAACTGATTTAGATTATATGGGACCAATCCACTCAGTCTTCAACTCAGTGGACTACCATATAACCATGGCTCTCTGTTCATTAAAAGAACACATAACTATATTATGTACCATTATGCATCTCATATAATAATAACTATCAATCTTTATTAGACCAAAACTTAAAGTTTTACAAGCTTAGAACACATCAATCCTAACAGCCTCTTCATCGGTGGATTCTCCTCCGCTGAGATAATGATTGGCACCAGCAACTGGTTCCCTTGGAGACACTTGTTCTTCCAGAGGCTCTACTGGTTCGTCTTCCGACCCCCAACCAGTGGGCTTGATTTCTTCGATCGAAATTGGTGGAGGCTTTGAGTAGAGGACGTAATAGTCGAACTTCCCCGAAGGCTGGCCCAGCAGACTGACTTCTGGATCTCCCTGCTCGTATCTTTTTCGGAGAGCGCATTGGGACGTAGCTCGACTGGAAGGGACTTGCTCTTCCTGAAGCTCCACTGGCTCGTCTTCCGATCCCCAGCCGGTGGGCTTGATTTCGTCAATTGAAACGGACGGAGGCCTTGAGTAGAGGACATAATAGTCGAACTTCCCCGAAGGTTGGCCCAGCAGACCGACTTCTGGATCTCCTTGCTCGTATCTCCTTTGAAGCGCTTGTTGGGATGTAGCATTGCTTGGAAGAGGTGCTGGCGTGAGAGATGGTTGCACCCAGGGCAGCAGTGTTTCTTCCTCGGTGAGTACAGGAGTACGTTGACGTCGCTTCGAGACTCTCGGCTGGGAAATTGACTTAGCGGTTGGCCTTTGACGGTTGATGCATAATTTGGGCGTTCTTTGTCGCGTAGCAACCAGTACCGGTGAGAAGGAACCGAAGGTGATGGACGTCATGTTGGCCGTAGCGACCTCTCCGATGTCGATCTCTATCTTTTCTTATTTTGTGAGCGTCATTGTTCTTTTCTTGAAGACGAAGCATCTTTCGATGGGATGACTTACCACCCGGTGGTATTTGCAGAAGAGAGGGTCATCGACATGATGCATCTGCTCGGGCCTCTTCGAATGAGGGAGCTCTATCATCTTCTCTTGCAGCAGTTGATCGAACATGGAGGAGACTTCCGAGTCTGGGAAGGGGTACTCCTTGGCTTCGAGCTCCTCGAGAGTCATCCTTTGTCTTGGAGGCGGAGGCGGCGGTATGACGACTCCCTTCTTCTGATCCGACTTGCCACCGATCTTGAGCGACTTGGAGGTTGAGGCGACGTCTGCAACATTGACTTGTTTCGGTTTCGGTGCCGGTGGCTTGTCCTTCTTCTCCACCTTCAAGAAGTCTTTGTTCTTCGAGTCCCCGCAGCTTGCTAGGCTGAGTTCCATGTCGTGAGCCCGAGTCGCAAGTTCTTTGAAAGACCGAGACTTGATACCTTTGAGGATGTAGAGCAAGCCCCAATGCATGCCTTGGGTGCACATCTCGATGGCCGAGTCTTCAAACAAGCGGTCCCATGAATTCAATGCGAGGTTCCTCCATCTGTCGATGTAGTCGATCACTGGCTCGTTTTTCCTTTGCTTGACAGCGGTGAGTTCAGTCATGCTAACGGTGCGTCTGGTGCTGTAGAAGCGGTTGAGGAACTTCTTCTCCATCTGATCCCAGCTGTCGATGGTTCCTGGAGGAAGATCAACGGACCAGTCAAAAGTATTACCTTTGAGGGTGCGGACGAACTGTTTCACCATCTCGTCACCATATGTGCCGGCATTGTTGCAAGTTTCGATGAAGTGAGCAACGTGCTGTCTTGGATTTTCCTTTCCGTCGAAGTGCTGGAACTTTGGTGGCTGGAATCCGACTAGGAAGCGTAGCTGCTGGATCCTCACGGTGTAGGGCTTCGAGTATGCCGCCGTGATCGGAGGAAGGCCACTACCGTGGGAGCGCATCATGTCGGCTACCAACGCTTGGACTTGCTGAGCATTCATCGTTGCTGTTGCCGGAGGTTGTGTGGCCACCGAGGCTGGCGCTGGGGAGATGACTTCCACTGGGACGGGAGTCGAGGAGAGTGCTGGAGTAACTGCTTGAATCGTCGGAACAACCTCTGCAGGAGCGGGAGTTGAAGACGGAGCTGGAGCGGCTACTGGAGAAGCAAGGGGTTGATCGTTTGTCGCAGCATCCCTTGCGCTTAGCTTCTGAAGCAAAGTATTGATGTGACGATCCTTCTCCTCCATCAGCCGAGTAATCTGCGCCATGTACTCGTTCATCTGCATGACTTGGAACTGAAGAGCAAACGAAGGATGGTAACGGAGGACGTCTCGATGTTGTATGCTAGCATCCTCGCCGTCGTCGTCGGAGACGTAGTTACGTCGACTTGCTTCTGGTTGATGATTGATGTTTGCCCCCTGCAGAGGAGGTACAACTTCTGCTGGAGAATCTGAACGGGCTCGGGATTAGGGCTGGTCCTCCCCAAACTTCTGGACATGGACTCCAGGATCAAGGCTCGTTTCTTCATGCACCAAGGCCTCGTCGGTGCTTTGGCGAGCATCCTCGGCAGTAGTTTCTGGCATGAAGACATCCGTAAGAGTTCGAGTACGTCGAGTGTAGACGCGTACCATCGGGGGATCATCACCCTCCGGGTTTACTGGATCACCGTGTCGGAGTAAAGGAGACTCGGCGATGGATGAAAGGCTTGGAGCAAACGCATCGTTGCTTGTCCCGGCCATTGCAAACTTGGAGCGACTTCTGTGGGGGAAAATCTTCGTGCCGACCCGAAGACTCTCGCAGCACCAGTCAATTGAAGGTTCGAGTTGAAGATCGTTGATCGATCTGTCAATTAGAGTTGAAGTTACCTCTTTCGATATGTAAACAGAGAGGCAATCAGAGAGAGTTTGACACAAGAGAGGTGATCTCGGAGTTCAGCCGAAGCCTACGTCTCCGTGCTATAGGGAGCAACCCGAATTCACTAACACTTATATTGAAGTGATCTCGACAGGCCGAGTGTCACTGAAAACTCTGATCTCTTCGAGAGAAAAAGAAGATCAAAGAGAGGTGGAAGATGGGAAGTTGGAAATCCCAGAGCTCTGGTTTTTTAGAACTGAGAGTTCAATTTGAGATTCCATCCTATTACATTCGAAGGCTTTGCTATTTATAGACTTCCCGGGGAGGAATTCCGGGGCAAATGGCGGTTTTCTGCTGTCGTATCTGGGGATTCTCTAGGTAAAGCTAGCGGGCCCCGCTACCGTCTTCTGGGGAATTCTACAGCTCGTGGGCCTTCCGGGCAGGGCCGGTGGGTCCTGCGGTGGTCCTCGTGGGCCCACCAGGCAGGGCCGGTGGATCCCGAGGTGGTCCTCGTGGGCCCACCAGGCAGGGCTGGTGGGTCCCGTGGTAGTCTTCGTGGGCCCACCAGGCAGGGCCGGTGGGTCCCGCGGTGGTCCTCGTGGGCCCACCAGGCAGGGCCGGTGGGTCCCGTGGTAGTCCTCGTGGGCCCACCAGGCAGGGCCGGTGGGTCCCGCGGTGGTCCTCGTGGGCCCACCAGGCAGGGCCGGTGGGTCCCGTGGTAGTCCCCGTGGGCCCACCAGGCAGGGCCGGTGGGTCCCGTGGTAGTCCTCGTGGGCCCACCAGGCAGGGCCGGTGGGTCCCGTGGTAGTCTTCGTGGGCCCACCAGGCAGGGCCGGTGGGTCCCGCGGTAGCTGGTAAACTTCTGCCAAAATTTGCACCCACAGTTACCCCCTCCAAGTTAGCTAGAGTTCGTTCTGGCTGGCTTGGATTTGGTGCAAAAAATAGCAACCCCCTGTCGAAAAAAGGCACGAAGAAACTTGTCGAGTGTTAGCACAAAAAAGATTGGTCGGTCAATTTTGACCGATCGGTCAATTTTGACCGATCGATCAATTTTGACCGATCGATCAATTTTGACCGATCGGTTAAATTTGACCGAACGGTCAATTTCAACCGGTCGAGGATTGAGTGATCGGTCAAAAAACATGGTTTTTTGACCGATCCAGTGGAATTTTGACCGATCGGTTGATTTTGACCGATCGGTCAATTTTGACCGATCGGTCAAATTTGACCGATCGGTTAAATTTGACCGAACGGTCAATTTCAACCGGTCGAGGATTGAGTGATCGGTCAAAAAACATGGTTTTTTGACCGATCCAGTGGAATTTTGACCGATCGGTTGATTTTGACCGATCGGTCAATTTTGACCGATCGGTCAAATTTGACCGATCGGTTAAATTTGACCGAACGGTCAATTTCAACCGGTCGAGGATTGAGTGATCGGTCAAAAAACATGGTTTTTTGACCGATCCAGTGGAATTTTGACCGATCGGTTGATTTTGGCCGATCGGTCAATTTTGACCGATCGGTCAAATTTGACCGATCGGTTAAATTTGACCGAACGGTCAATTTCAACCGGTCGAGGATTGAGTGATCGGTCAAAAAACATGGTTTTTTGACCGATCTAGTGGAATTTTGACCGATCAGTTGATTTTGACCGATCGGTCAATTTTGACCGATCGGTCAAATTTGATCGATCGGTTAAATTTGACCGAACGGTCAATTTCAACCGGTCGAGGATTGAGTGATCGGTCAAAAAACATGGTTTTTTGACCGATCCAGTGGAATTTTGACCGATCGGTTGATTTTGACCGATCGGTCAATTTTGACCGATCGGTCAAATTTGACCGATCGGTTAAATTTGACCGAACGGTCAATTTCAACCGGTCGAGGATTGAGTGATCGGTCAAAAAACATGGTTTTTTGACCGATCCAGTGGAATTTTGACCGATCGGTTGATTTTGACCGATCGGTCAATTTTGACCGATCGGTCAATTTTGACCGATCGGTCAAATTTGACCGATCGGTTAAATTTGACCGAACGGTCAATTTCAACCGGTCGAGGATTGAGTGATCGGTCAAAAAACATGGTTTTTTGACCGATCCAGTGGAATTTTGACCGATCGGTTGATTTTGACCGATCGGTCAATTTTGACCGATCGGTCAAATTTAACCGATCGGTTAAATTTGACCGAACGGTCAATTTCAACCGGTCGAGGATTGAGTGATCGGTCAAAAAACATGGTTTTTTGACCGATCCAGTGGAATTTTGACCGATCGGTTGATTTTGACCGATCGGTCAATTTTGACCGATCGATCAAATTTGACCGATCGGTTAAATTTGACCGAACGATCAATTTCAACCGGTCGAGGATTGAGTGATCGGTCAAAAAACATGGTTTTTTGACCGATCCAGTGGAATTTTGACCGATCGGTTGATTTTGACCGATCGGTCAATTTTGACCGATCGGTCAAATTTGACCGATCGGTTAAATTTGACCGAACGGTCAATTTCAACCGGTCGAGGATTGAGTGATCGGTCAAAAAACATGGTTTTTTGACCGATCCAGTGGAATTTTGACCGATCAGTTGATTTTGACCGATCGGTCAATTTTGACCGATCGGTCAAATTTGACCGATCGGTTAAATTTGACCGAACGGTCAATTTCAACCGGTCGAGGATTGAGTGATCGGTCAAAAAACATGGTTTTTTGACCGATCCAGTGGAATTTTGACCGATCGGTTGATTTTGACCGATCGGTCAATTTTGACCGATCGGTCAAATTTGACCGATCGGTTAAATTTGACCGAACGGTCAATTTCAACCGGTCGAGGATTGAGTGATCGGTCAAAAAACATGGTTTTTTGACCGATCCAGTGGAATTTTGACCGATCGGTTGATTTTGACCGATCGGTCAATTTTGACCGATCGGTTAAATTTGACCGAACAGTCAATTTCAACCGGTCGAGGATTGAGTGATCGGTCAAAAAACATGGTTTTTTGACCGATCCAGTGGAATTTTGATCGATCGGTTGATTTTGACCGATCGGTCAATTTTGACCGATCGGTCAAATTTGACCGATCGGTTAAATTTGACCGAACGGTCAATTTCAACCGGTCGAGGATTGAGTGATCGGTCAAAAAAAAAATATGGTTTTTTGACCGATCCAGTGGAATTTTGACCGATCGGTTGATTTTGACCGATCGGTCAATTTTGACCGATCGGTCAATTTTGACCGATCGGTTAAATTTGACCGAACGGTTAAATTTGACCGAACGGTCAAATTTGACCGAACGGTCAAATTTGACCGAACGGTCAATTTCAACCGGTCAAGGATTGGGTGATCGGCAAAAAACCCTCAGTTTTTTGCTAGATCTAGTAGGAAATCGACCGATCGGTTGATTTCGGCCGAACGGTCATATTTGACCGTTCGGCTAAAATCAGCCGGTCAAGGTTTGGGTGATCGGCAAAAAACCTTAGTTTTTCGCCGGATCTAGTAGAAAATCGACCGATCGGTTGATTTCGGCCGAACGGTCATATTTGACCGTTCGGCTAAAATCAGCCGGTCAAGGTTTGGGTGATCGGCAAAAAACCTTAGTTTTTCGCCGGATCTAGTAGAAAATCGACCGATCGGTTGATTTCGGCCGAACGGTCATATTTGACCGTTCAGCTAAAATCAGCCGGTCAAGGTTTGGGTGATCGGTAAAAAACCTTAGTTTTTCACCGGATCTAGTAGGAAATCGACCGATCGGTTGATTTCGGCCGAACGGTCATATTTGACCGTTCGGCTAAAATCAGCCGGTAAAAGTTTGAGTTGAACCTGTACTTTTGAAGTGGCATAGCTTGTTCTACTCTTTTGATCTTTGGCAGTTTTGAATATCGATGGAGTTTGATTTTTTCTGTTTTTGCATCATTGGTCTTCTTTTTTTTTTGAATGGTTCTTCTGAACCGGCGGTCCGGTTCACTTGGACCGGTGGTTTGCTTGGACCGGTGGTCTGACGTTTCGCCTGGTCGCGACTGTTCGCCTGGTTTTGCGCTTGCTACGGATGGATGCCATGTGTACCTACAAAAACACGCGATTTGATATGGTAAAGACACGTGTCTTCTCGATTTGCGCACCTATTTTACCCTGGGTATATAAGTTTCACTGGCTGTCATTTTTCGCCTCACGCTTCCAAAAATTTTCGAAGTCCAGATTCTTTGCTTCCCATTTCTTGTTCATTTCCTTTCGATCAGTCAAATGGCATCTTCGGGCAGTTCGAAGAAGGGTGTTGTTCCATCCAAGAGAAAGGGGAAGGAAGTTGTCGAGGAAACGACTGTCTCGAAGTGCCGTGGCAAAGGCAGGGCCGAATTGATCGAACTTGGTCAACTTGGTAAGAGGCATCAGGGAGTTGGGTTTGCTTCAGCCCCATCAAGGCCAGAGCAGATCCCTAAGGCAAAGTTTGTCCTCCGCCCTCAACTACCTCTATCGGTGGAACCAGAATTTGGGTATAACATAGGGGGCAAACTCACAGATGCGAAGAGGGAGAAACTGCATAAGCTGCTAGCATGTTTTACTGAGGGGAAGTCCCGGCCAGCGCTTCCAGGAATTCTGTCAGCTTTTGGTATTGACAAGCGGACAGTCTTCGTTTCGTGGGCGAGCAAGGAGCAAGTGATGGGAACTATCGTTACGATCGGCCAGCTTAACTGCGGACTGCGCCTTCCACTGCCTCCTTTTGCTGCGAGGTTATTGAATATTTCTGGTCTCTATCCCGGGCAGGTGACTGGAAACTCCTGGAGGATCATCTACGCTTTCTGTCGCGTAGAGTCAGACTTCCAGGAGGAGCTGAGGAAATGCTACTCCAGCCTTCCCGAAGGTGAAGAAGCTCGGATTGAGTTTGGATATTTCTTTTACCATTACCGATGGGCCTGGAGGAAAGATAGCCCCTTCTATTATCTGACGGGTGTCTCTGCTCTACGCCCAATCATCGATACCATCGGCTCCGACAAGCTATACACGGACTGGCCTTTGTCGGTGTCGGGTGCCTGGACTCCTATGTCAGTCCCGGAGGTTCCTCGGTACAAGGTGCAGGAAGAGACGGACATGTTCTGTGCAGGAGGAGCTCTCGCGTGGCCTCCGGAGCAGGTGGGGTCTCTCGATAATCTCTTCCTGGAGTTGACCTGTGGGACCCGATCTTGGAAGCAGTTCTCGAACTGCCCGGTCCGACACGGCAAGGCCAACCTCCTCCATCGATCGAAGCTTCGATACGAAGACAATAAGGTCATCTACTCTGATTACGAGGAAGACCCTCAGTCTGGAAAAATTGTCAGAAGGCTTCGATTCGAGAAGAAGGTTTATGGAGCCAGGCGCAGCTTGCCCCCGAAGGAGAAGCTGGTAATTCCAAAGGGCCCGGCAAAGAAGAAGAGAAAAGTCCCCATCAAGCAGGAGGAGGATGAGGAGAAAAAGAATGATGAAGATGACGAAGAAGAGGTAGAGAGGGAGGAGGAGGGCGGAGATGAGGAAGATGAGGGCACAGGCAGCGATGGGGAAGACGAAGAAGATGGGGAAGATGAAGATGAGGATGATGAAGATGGGGGTGGTGAGGAAGAAATTCCTCCCACCCCCACTGATGGTGGTCAAGGATATGGGGGTGGTGAGGAAGAAATTCCTCCCACCCCTACTAGTGGTGCTGACGAGGAATCGCAGCCTATTTTCATAAACGAGGATAAGGCTCGCAAGATGGAGGAAGTTTTGGATGCAACGGGCGATGGCCCCAAGGTGATTCCCACCTACGACTTTGGGGAGTTGAAGAAGAACCCCCTCCGCTTCAAGATCAGGATATCGGGGAGTGGTGGGGTTGGAAGCAACCCCACACCCCTTGATCAGATACCTCCTGATGTTCCCCGCCTGGAAGGGGCAACTACAAGTGGGGGTGTGGAGGTTGAACAACCCCCACCCCTCACTATCTCTGGCTGAAGAGGTGGCTGCCATGGTGGCAGGGCTCGACCATTCGAGCGGGCACGAGGACGAAGGGGGAGCTTCACCTCCTCGAGACGTTCCCTCTCCTGCTCATTTGGAGAGAGGAAGTCGGGTTGGTGAAGCTACTCCTCAACCCTTGCCAGAGTCAACCCCCACCAAGGAGAAATCGACCCCCAAGGGTAAGAGCTCCGGCAGTGGGAAGGGAAAGGCTCCCCAAGTCGAGGCTTCAGGTATCTGTACTAACCTGTTTTGATTGACTGTCTTGTCTTTGAAGCTTGAAAATATACTAACACTTAGAATTGCTGCATGGATTGTAGGTACACCTGCTGGCCCGGCTAAGAAGATAAGGAGTTTGGGTGATGTTGACATCAACCATCCTACTAACACGCTCCGGAAACTTTGCAATATTCCTGAAGCTACTTTTGAAGAAGCCTTCGATCGGCTTGAAGTAGTGGTATGTGCATATGCTTTGATCAATTGTTCGAATTGTATCTTCAGAATAATTCTAACTCTTTGTCTATTTGCAGAACTCAGCCTGTTTGAGAATCGCAAGCAAGCTCTCCAGGAAGGCAGGAGAACGGGAAGCCGCCTCTGAGGTAACCCGTTTGACAGCTGAACTGAAAGCTGTGAGCGAGGAAAGAGATGGGCTGAGGGAGCTCCTGAGTTCAAAGAAATAATCTCTCAAGGCCAAGATCGAGGATCTTCGCAAGGGGAAGATGGAGATCAAGGGGCTGCAGGATCGTTGTGAGGCGCAGAGTCACGAGCTTGAATCCTTGAAGAATCGACTCTCCAAGGTTGAGAACGTGTCCTGCGGTCGCACTATCGAGATCACGGAGCTGAAAGAACGACTTGCTGCTCAACATGCTGCTTTTGCTGCCAGGGAGGAGACTTCCAAGAAGGCCTTGGAGCATGCATTGTCTGAATGCAAGAGTTACAAAGAAACAGCTGAGAAAGCGGCAGAGGCACTCAGGGCACATGTTAGCAGTGTCCGATCTTCTAAAGCTTCGGTTGCGAGCAAGCCTCGTGGCGAATCTGAAGGAGAGAAGTCGCGTGCTCCAAGCGTAGCCAAACCCTGATGTATTTCTTCCTTTTCTTGGTTGTTTACACTTGTAAACTCTTGCATTGTAGCAGCTCACTCCTGTACTTGATCAATTTTTGATAATAGAGATTTTTGATGTTTTGAAAATTGAATGCCTTGTGTTGAATGCCTTTGAATGTTGTGCTCTGAATGGTATTGGAATGTTGAATAGATACAAACACTTGAATGTAAGGGGTCGAGTCGTAACTCAATTACCCAAACTTATTGTAACTTGAAAATTTGAACTGGAATTCGTGTAACATTCGAATGTGAGGGGTTGAGTCGCAACTCAAGCACCCAAACTTGTTAGACGATATCGAAATTGATTGAAATTGAACATTGAAACTTGAAGGTCAATTTAACATTTGCCAGTAAGGGGTTGAGTCGCAACTCTAACACCCCAACTTGTTAAAAGACTTTAACTTGAATATGGTCAGTTTTTAACATTTGCTAGTAAGGGGTTGAGTCACAACTCTAACACCCAAACTTGTTAAAAGACCTGGTAACTTGAATTTGAAGCTGCTTTAGAACTTGAATTGAAAAGCTGAACACATTTGAACATTTGAAAGAGAACTTTATTTATCACAGAATTTACATCATGGGTAGAACATCTTGAGGTGTCTAGAATTCCAAGCTCGAGGCAATCTATCTCCTTCTGGTGTGACCAGTCTGTAAGAACCTTTGCCTCCTACTGATTCAACGATATATAGACCTTCCCAGTTGGGAGCAAGCTTCCCACTGCTGTGTTCTTTGGTGTTGTAGAAAACTGCTCTGAGAACTAAGCTGCCCACTGGGAACTGTCTCTTGTAGATTTTCTTATCGTAGGCTCTTTTGATCTTCTGTTGGTACTTGGCCATACGAAGTGATGCTTGATCTCGTAATTCTTCGGAGAAGTCTAGATCATTGATCCGAAGTTCTTCATTGATTCCTTCTTCAACAGCTTTGGTCTTCAAAGTGCTTGATATATTTTCTGTTGGGAGTACTGCTTCCGATCCATATGTTAGACGAAAGGGTGAAAACCCTGTTGATCTTCTCGGAGTTGTGCGATATCCCCAAAGAACTTCAGGTAGGACTTGCTCCCACAATCCTTTCTTGTCATTGAGTTTTTTCTTGAGTATACCAAGTATGGCTCTATTTGAGGTTTCAGCTTGGCCATTGCATTGAGGATATCTTGGAGTTGAATAGAATAGCTTGATACCGTTGTTGAGACAGAACTCTCGAAACTTGTCGGAGTCAAACTGAGCTCCATTGTCTGCAACAAGAATTTGAGGTGTACCAAACCTTGAGAAGATGTTGCGCCGAATGAATTTGATCACTTCGTCGTCAGTCTCTCGGAAGAGGGGCACAGCTTCAACCCATTTGGTGAAATAATCCGTGGCCAGCAGTAGATACTTCTTCTTGCTTGGAGTTGGAGGGAAAGGACCCAAGAAATCTAACCCCCATTGATGGAATGGCCAGGGACTTGATAGTTGATGAAGCTCATCTGCAGGGAGATGAATAGCTCGAGCGTGTCTTTGGCATGGCTCACATCTTTGAACAACTTGTTGAGCATCCCTTGCCATTGTTGGCCAGTAGTACCCTTGTAGTTTCGTCTTGGCTTCAAGAGATCTTCCTCCCGAATGATTCCCACAAGTTCCAGAGTGGATATCAATTAGGATTGCCAGTGCATGTTCGGGACCAAGGCACTTGAGCAACATCCCGTTGTGAGATTTGAAATATAAATCTTCACCTTGCAGAATGTAGCATGGGAGCTTCCTTTGAAGTCTTCGGGCTTGATTTGGATCTTCCGGCATTTTGTCATGCTTGAAGAAATCAAAGATTGATCGTCTCCAGTCTTCAAGCTGATCTTCACCCCTAGATTCTTTTGTAGTAGTAAGGACCTGTTGATCGGGGGTGGTCTTGGGCATTTCTTGATAATCTATCTGTATTTGTCTTCCTCCGAGTGAGTCTCCAAGGACGGAGGCAGCATTGGCTAAGGCATCTGCTTCTCGGTTCTCTGCTCTGGGGATTTGAATGAATTCAGCATCAATAAAACGTTGCTGAAGAAGTCGTACTAAGGCCAAGTAGAGTTGCATTCTTTTTTCTCGAGCTGTATACTCTCCATTGATTTGCCTTATGATCAGCTGGGAGTCGCTGTAGACGATGATTCGATCTATCCCCATGGATTCCGCCATTTTGAGTCCGGAAATGAGAGCTTCATATTCAGCTTCGTTGTTGGTGGCATTAAACCCAAGGAGAGTGGCCTTCTGGAGATGATCAAGTTCGGGGGATATTAAGACTATCCCAGTTCCCGAACCGATCGAACTTGAAGCTCCATCAGTATAGAGTTTCCATGGAGGAGTCGCAGCAATAGCCTCAAGATTTGGATCAATCTTTATTGAAGGAATGATTGGAGTATTGTCTTCATCTTCTAGGCGCATGTCGACATCTTCGTCCCAAGTAATGGGGTCTTCAACTGGAAAATTAGCTAGAAAGTCAGCAATAGCTTGGCCTTTGATAGAAGTGCGAGATTCAAACTGAATTCCCAAAGCACTCATTTCGATCACCCATTTGGTCATTCGACCAGCTCGACCAGCTTTGTCAATGATATCTTTGAGTGAGTGTTCTGAAATGACAGTGATCTGGTGGGAGACGAAGTATGGCTGAAGGCGACGCGATGCAGTGAGTAAGGCTAGGATGACCTTCTCAGTTTTTGAATAGCGAGTTTCAGCCGGAAGAAGAGTGTGACTGATATAATAGACTGGACGCTCGAAGCCTTCTCTTCTACTGACTAAGACTGCGCTGATTGCTTGATCGGTCACGGCCAGGTAGAGCCACAAGTCTTCATTTGGAAGTGGAGCCGTCAAGATAGGAGCTTGCACCAGATATTTCTTGATGCTTTGAAATGCTTCTTCACAGATTGGACTCCAGCCGGATGTATCCGCCTTTCGTAGTTTGTCGAAGAGGGGTTTGCATTAGTCGGAAGATTTTGAGATGAATCGATTGAGTGCTGCTAACCTTCCAGTCAGGCGTTGAACTTCTTTTCGATTTGTAGGTGAAGGCATATCGATGATGGCTCGAATTTGATCGGGATTGGCTTCAATACCCCTCCTGGTCACAAGATGACCCAGGAATTTGCCAGATTGAACTCCGAAAGCGCACTTGGCTGGATTGAGATTCATACGATATTTTCGAAGAACTTGAAAGGTTTCTGCTAGATCAGAAAGATGCTTGCTCCGAATGGAACTCTTGGTGAGGAGATCATCGACATAGACTTCGACGTTGCAGCCGATCTGATCTTCGAACATTTTTGTGACTAACCGTTGATAGGTGGAACCAGCATTTTTGAGGCCGAATGGCATTACGTTGTAGCAGTAGAGACCTCGGCTAGTCACGAAGCAAGTCTTCTCTTGATCGTTTGTATGAAGTGGAATTTGATTGTATCCAGAATACCCATCCATGAAAGACAATAGCTCGTGGCCAGCGGTGGCATCGACGAGTCTATCGATTCTTGGCATGGGGAATGGGTCTTTGGGGCAAGCCTTGTTGAGGTTGGTGAAGTCGATGCAGACTCTGACTTTCCCATTCTTCTTTGGAACAACAACTATGTTAGAGATCCAGGTAGGATACTCTACTTCTCGGATGAAGCCTGCTGCGAGTAGCTTGGTGATTTCTTCTTGAACAGCAACTTGCAGCTCTGGCCGGATGGTGCGTGGCTTTTGCTTGATAGGTTTTACTTCTTCTTTGATTGCAAGTCGGTGACAAGCGTCATCCGGATTGATACCAGGCATGTCTTCGAAACACCAGGCGAAGACGTCGATATTGGACTGGAGGAAGGATACCATGTCTTGCGCTTCTGCGTCGCTAAGATCGGTAGCAATAAATGTTTGTCGAGGGAGATCTCCACTGCCAATATTGATAGGGATGATTTCTTCAATTGAAGGTGATGTTTCCCATTCGATTGGTAGAGGTTCGGTCAGCGGAATCTCCTTTGATTGCTATTTGGAAGAGGGACCAGCTTCATCTCGTGGCCGCTTTGGAGGAGCAATGTTGATCTTTCGATCTGTTTTAGCCGCAGCAGCCTCACAAGACCTTCCAGCTTGTTGATCACCTCGAATGCAGACGATGCCTTCTCCTGTTGCAAACTTGAGAAGTTGGTGATAAGAAGAGGAGATGGCATTGATCTGGTGGAGGAATGGCAGCCCAAGAATGGCGTTGTAGCTAGACATTCCTTCGACGATTGCAAACCTCACCGCGACTCGAGTCTCTCGGCTGAGGTCGATGGTAAATCTGGACTCGCCCACCGTGATGCTTTGTTCGCCGTTGAAGCCGGTGATCACGGTCGGGACGACGTCGAGGCTTTGATACTTATGTCCTAGACGTTTGAAGCAGTCTGAGAACATAATATCGATGGAGCTTCCGGTGTCAATGAGGATCCGGTTGACAGTGCTTCCGTCGATGAGGAGTTTCAAGACAAGAGGGTCTCGATGGGGAGTGTGAACTCCTTGAAGATCTGCGTCATTGAAGACGATAGAGGGCCAAGCCAAACCTTCGATGGGCTTCTCGATCCAAGTGTCTTCCTTGTTTGCTGCAGCACGAACATGGAAGATGCGTCGAACTTGTCGATCCACTTCTTTCCCGGTTATTGATTGATTGTGCAATGATCCGTGAATGCCAAAGTTATTGGCTTTCACAGAGATTGGTTGCCGGTTGGAGGAGATTTGATGTACCCAACACACTTCTTTCCCCTTTGTAGAGGCTCGGCGTTGATCATGTCCGCCTTTGACGAATTCTTGAAGATGGCCTTCTCGCAATAGGTCTTCAAGATGGAACTTCAGCCGAAAACACCGATCGGTGGAGTGGCCGTGACTTCGGTGGAAGTCGCAATATACTGTTTTATCAGCTGTAAATTTCGAGTTCGGCTGAAGAGGGTTGGGCCTTCGAACGAACTCTTCATGTTGAATGCGGTCGAGTATCTGTTCGACTGGCATATTCCACTCGGTGAAAGTGGTCTTCGTTGGAGATCGACGCCCATCATTCTTTGATCGTTTGTTGGCTGGAGGGGCTGCTGCATCAGCGTTGTGAGTCTTGGCGGCATACTTAGGAGCTTCTCTTTCCGCAGGCCTTCGTTTTGTTTCTCGCCCTTTACGAGCGACTTGATCGTCTTCGACCTCGATCTCTCTCTGGATTCGATCGAACATAGCACCCAGAGAAGGAGGGGGATTACGGATGAAGTCGTTGTAGATGTGTAGATCGAAGCGGAGAGCGTTCTGGAAAGCCAACATAATGGCTTCATCATCCAGATGTCTTCCAGAGAGGGCAGCATGCTCGTTGCGAAACCTCCTAGTGAAACTTCGGAGAGTCTCGTCAGCACCCATCCTTAGCCGATATAGAGAGTCGAGCTTCTTCTCGGGCTTTAGATTGAGCTGATAATACTGCACGAAGAGTTTAGCTAAAACATCGAACTGGGTAATAGACCCAGCTCGGAGATTGTGATACCAGTCGAGCAACGGCTCATCGAGACTTCCTTCGAAGGTGCGGCAGAGCACATTGTTTTCTTCTTCGTGCGGTGTTAAAGCTTGCTTGAATGCGAGAATGTGGAGAGTAGGATCTCCTCGAACGCAGTTGAATTTGGGGAGGACAGGAGTTCTCCATCCTCTTGGAAATGTTGTCTCAAAGAGACTTCGATGTAGAGGTCCGGCAGAAGAATAGCCATCCCTGCGACCATGTCCTCGACCTAGAGGTGGGTCAAGAGGCAAGATCGCAAGGTCTTGCTCAGGCATCGAAGTATTTGCCGGCTGAAGTCGATGTCGGAGGTCCGATTCAAACCCACGCTGAAGTGGGATGGAAGGGGAAACTCGACTCTTTGAAGGAGCGCCTTTCATCTGATGCCTCCTTGGTATGTTGAGCTTCGAAGGTATTCTCTTGTCGCAGTTGCGGCCAGAAGAAGATTGGGATGACTCATCTTCGAGGCGATCCCAAACACTCTGCTTCCAGGGGGCAGCAGAGGGGGTTGGATCACGTCGAATCCTCTCGAGGGCAGTAGTACCCATTGACCTCCATTGTTCGGAGTGGATTGAATGTCATGGAAGATCGACCCTCTCGCTTGCAGAGGGAAGAGGTAGAGCGATCCCAGCCTCAGAAGCTGCTTTCTTCAGAGCATCCCTCTCAGCAGTGAGGGTGGCGTTCTGTTTTGCCAATTGGAGCAATTGGAAGTCGACTGCAGAAATTTGGTAGGTCGACGGAGGGTCTTCAGCAGGAGCGGGTGTTGTTTGCCCAATCGACTGTCGCGCGGGGTGGGCGATAGGTCGATCGACAGACTTGCCACTCCCTGATCGAACCCCCATCTCAGGAACAGCAAGGGGCTGTCCGAAGTTGAGCCTTTGACTCATTGAACGAGTCTCAGGACGAGCTTGTTGTTGAGTGTTACTTCCTTCTGGTTGACCTTGATGTTTCGTCCTCGCCATTCAGAGAGCGAAAGGTGCAACGAGAGTGCCGTTCAGTTGTCTGATCAACCGAGAGGGCAAGGAAGTTTGACTATCAAGATCAGTTGTAGGTTCAACCGATCAAGTAGTAACGGAAAGTTGGACTTTTTGATCGGATCCCACAGACGGCGCCAAACTGTGGGGGAAAATCTTCGTGCCGACCCGAAGACTCTCGCAGCACCAGTCAATTGAAGGTTCGAGTTGAAGATCGTTGATCGATCTGTCAATTAGAGTTGAAGTTACCTCTTTCGATATGTAAACAGAGAGGCAATCAGAGAGAGTTTGACACAAGAGAGGTGATCTCGGAGTTCAGCCGAAGCCTACGTCTCCGTGCTATAGGGAGCAACCCGAATTCACTAACACTTATATTGAAGTGATCTCGACAGGCCGAGTATCACTGAAAACTCTGATCTCTTCGAGAGAAAAAGAAGATCAAAGAGAGGTGGAAGTTGGGAAGTTGGAAATCCCAGAGCTCTGGTTTTTTAGAACTGAGAGTTCAATTTGAGATTCCATCCTATTACATTCGAAGGCTTTGCTATTTATAGACTTCCCGGGGAGGAATTCCGGGGCAAATGGCGGTTTTCTGCTGTCGTATCTGGGGATTCTCTAGGTAAAGCTAGCGGGCCCCGCTACCGTCTTCTGGGGAATTCTACAGCTCGTGGGCCTTCCGGGCAGGGCCGGTGGGTCCTGCGGTGGTCCTCGTGGGCCCACCAGGCAGGGCCGGTGGATCCCGCGGTGGTCCTCGTGGGCCCACCAGGCAGGGCTGGTGTGGGGGAAAATCTTCGTACCGACCCGAAGACTCTCGCAGCACCAGTCAATTGGAGTTGAAGTTGACGTCGAAGATCGTTGGTCGATCTGTTGATTGAAGTTGAAGCCTTTTGATATGTCAGAAGAAAGTGATATGCAATCAGAGAGATTGTGACACGAGATGTGATCTCGGAGTTCAGCCGAAGCCTACGTCTCCGTGCTATAGGGAGCAACCCGAATTCACTAACACTTCAGTTGAAGTGATCTCGACAGGCCGAGTGTCACTGAAAACCCTCTGATCTCTTCTAAGGAGAAAAGAAGATCAAGGAGAGATGGTAGATCAGAAGTTGAAAATCCCAGAGCTCTGGTTCTGAAAGTCAGATCTCAGAGTGGAAATCAGAATTTTTTCATCCTTTTACATTCGAAGGCTCTGCTATTTATAGGATTCTCTGGTGGGAATTCTGGGTTAAATGGCGGTTTCTGCCGTCGTATCTGGGGATTCTCCAGGTAAAGCTAGCGGGCCCCGCTACCGTCTTCTGGGGGATTCCACAGGCTCGTGGGCCTTCCGGGCAGGGCCGGTGGGTCCCGCGGTGGTCCTCGTGGGCCCACCAGGAAGGGCTGGTGGGTCCCATGGTAGTCTTCGTGGGCCCACCAGGCAGGGCTGGTGGGTCCAGTGGTAGTCTTCGTGGGCCCACCAGGCAGGGCTGGTGGGTCCCGCGGTGGTCTTCGTGGGCCCACCAGGCAGGGCCGGTGGGTCCCGTGGTAGTTGGTAAACTTCTGCCAAAATTTGCACCCACAGTTACCCCCTCCAAGTTAGCTAGAGTTCGTTCTGGCTGGCTTGGATTTGGTGCAAAAAATAGCAACCCCCTGTCGCAAAAGGCAAGAAGAAACTTGTCGAGTGTTAGCACTAAAAAGGGACTGACCGGTTAATTTTGATTGATCGGTCAAATTTGACCGATCGGTCAATTTTGACCGATCGGTCAGATTTTGACCGATCGGTCAAAATTCAACCGGTCAAGAATCAGGTGATCGGTCAAAAAACATGGTTTTTTGACCGATCCAGTAGGAAATTTGACCGATCGGTTGAAATTTGACCGATCGGTTAATTTTTGACCGATCGGTCATATTTGACCGATCGGTCAAATTTTGACCAATCGGTCAAAATTCAACCGGTCAAGAATAGGGTGATCGGTCAAAAAACATGGTTTTTTGACCGATCCAGTAGGAAATTTGACCGATCGAATGATTTTTGCCGATCGGACAAGTTTGTCCGATCGGTAAAACTTATCCGATCAAGGTTCGAGTGATCGGCAAAAAACCTTGGTTTTTTGCCAGATCCAGTAGAAATTTGACCGATCGAATGATTTTTGCCGATCGGACAAGTTTGTCCGATCGGTAAAAAATTATCCGGTCAAGGTTCGAGTGATCGGCAAAAAACCTTGGTTTTTTGCCAGATCCAGTAGAAATTTGACCGATCGAATGATTTTTGCTGATCGGACAAGTTTGTCCGATCGGTAAAAAATTATCCGGTCAAGGTTCGAGTGATCGGCAAAAAAACCTTGGTTTTTTGCCAGATCCTGTAGAAATTTGACCGATCGAATGATTTTTGCCGATTGGACAAGTTTGTCCGATCGGTAAAAGATTATCCGGTCAAGGTTCGAGTGATCGGCAAAAAACCTTGGTTTTTTGCCAGATCCAGTAGAAATTTGACCGATCGAATGATTTTTGCCGATTGGACAAGTTTGTCCGATCGGTAAAAGATTATCCGGTCAAGGTTCGAGTGATCGGCAAAAAACCTTGGTTTTTTGCCAGATCCAGTAGAAATTTGACCGATCGAATGATTTTTGCCGATCGGACAAGTTTGTCCGATCGGTAAAAAATTATCCGGTCAAGGTTCGAGTGATCGGCAAAAAACCTTGGTTTTTTACCAGATCCAGTAGAAATTTGACCGATCGAATGATTTTTGCCGATCGGACAAATTTGTCCGATCGGTAAAATATTATCCGATCAAGGTTCGAGTGATCGGCAAAAAACCTTGGTTTTTTGCCAGATCCAGTAGAAATTTGACCGATCGAATGATTTTTGCCGATCGGACAAGTTTGTCCGATCGGTAAAAAATTATCCGGTCAAGGTTCGAGTGATCGGCAAAAAACTTTGGTTTTTTGCCAGATCCAGTAGAAATTTGACCGATCGAATGATTTTTGCCGATCGGATAAGTTTGTCCGATCGGTAAAAAATTATCCGGTCAAGGTTCGAGTGATCGGCAAAAAACTTTGGTTTTTTGCCAGATCCAGTAGAAATTTGACCGATCGAATGATTTTTGCCGATCGGACAAGTTTGTCCGATCGGTAAAAAATTATCCGGTCAAGGTTCGAGTGATCGGCAAAAAACCTTGGTTTTTTGCCAGATCCAGTAGAAATTTGACCGATCGAATGATTTTTGCCGATCGGACAAGTTTGTCCGATCGGTAAAAAATTATCCGGTCAAGGTTCGAGTGATCGGCAAAAAACCTTGGTTTTTTGCCAGATCCAGTAGAAATTTGACCGATCGAATGATTTTTGCCGATCGGACAAGTTTGTCCGATCGGTAATAAATTATCCGGTCAAGGTTCGAGTGATCGGCAAAAAACCTTGGTTTTTTGCCAGATCCAGTAGAAATTTGACCGATCGAATGATTTTTGCCGATCGGACAAGTTTGTCCGATCGGTAAAAAATTATCCGGTCAAGGTTCGAGTGATCGGCAAAAAACCTTGGTTTTTTGCCAGATCCAGTAGAAATTTGACCGATCGAATGATTTTTGCCGATTGGACAAGTTTGTCCGATCGGTAAAAGATTATCCGGTCAAGGTTCGAGTGATCGGCAAAAAACCTTGGTTTTTTGCCAGATCCAGTAGAAATTTGACCGATCGAATGATTTTTGCCGATCGGACAAGTTTGTCCGATCGGTAAAAAATTATCCGGTCTAGGTTTGAGTGATCGGCAAAAAACCTTGGTTTTTTGCCAGATCCAGTAGAAATTTGATCGATCGAATGATTTTTGCCGATCGGACAAGTTTGTCCGATCGGTAAAAAATTATCCGGTCAAGGTTCGAGTGATCGGCAAAAAACCTTGGTTTTTTGCCAGATCCAGTAGAAATTTGACCGATCGAATGATTTTTGCCGATCGGACAAGTTTGTCCGATCGGTAAAATATTATCCGATCAAGGTTCGAGTGATCGACAAAAAACCTTGGTTTTTTGCCAGATCCAGTAGAAATTTGACCGATCGAATGATTTTTGCCGATCGGACAAGTTTGTCCGATCGGTAAAAAATTATCCGGTCAAGATTCGAGTGATCGGCAAAAAACCTTGGTTTTTTGCCAGATCCAGTAGAAATTTGACCGATCGAATGAAAATTTTGAACCTGCCCTCAGAGAGGGTTTTACAGCTGTTCTGTTCTGATCTTCTGGCAGAGTTTTGAACATTGATGGGGCTTGATCCTTCCTGTTTTGAATCTTTGGTTGGTTTGAATGAGCCTTTTTGATCGGCGGTCCGGTTTACTCAGACCGGTGGCGTGCTTGGACCGTTTGGTTCACGTGGACCGGTGGCTCGACGTTTCGTCTGGTCCGACGTTTCGCCTGATTTTGCGCAAGCTACGGATGGATGCCACGTGTTCCTACAAAAACACGCGATTTGATATGGTGAAGACACGTGTTTTCTCGATTTGCGTACCTGTTTTACCCTGGGTATAAAAGTTTCACCGGCTGTCATTTTTGCCTCACGCTCCTAAAATTTTTCGAAGTCCAGACTCTTTGCTCCCGATTTCTGCTTTTGCTCGATCGATCAGATGGCATCTTCTGGAAGCTCGAAGAAGTCTGGCGGGGTCCCTTCGAAGAGGAAAGGGAAGGAGATTGTTGAGGTTCCATCCTCTCCGAAGGGTGGCCGTGGCAAGGGCAAGGCTGTGCTTGCCGAACTTGGGCAGCTGGGCAAAAGACACCAAGGAGTAGGGTTTGCTTCAGCGCCATCGAGGCTAGAGCATATTCCTAAAGTAAAGTTTGTTTTGGGCCCGCTCATGTCTTTGTCAGAGGAGACTGAGTACGTGTACAATACTGGTGGCGAGTTCACCGATTCAAAGAGGAGGAAGTGGCAGACATTGCTCTCTTTCTTCACTGAAGGGAGGGTACAACCTTCGCTCCCCAGCGTTCAGGCCGCATTCGGCATTGACAAGAAGACTGTCTTCACCAACTTTGCTAGTAGTGAGCAGGTCATGGGAACCATTGTGACCGTCGGCCAACTCAACTGCGGTCTGCGTCTACCGTTGCCACCCTTTGCGGCAAGATTACTGAACACTTCTGGCCTTTGCCCGGGGCAGGTCACTGGGAATGCCTGGCGAATCATCTACGCATTCTGCCGCGTGGAATCGGATTTCCAGGAAGACTTGAAGGCGTGCTACTCTAGCATTCCAGAAGGTGAAGACGCTCGGATCGAGCTTGGCTACTTTTTCTTCCACTATCGATGGGCATACAGAAGGGATAGCCCGTTCTACAATTTGACTGGAGTATCTCCGCTGCGCCCACTCACCGATACAGTCCCTTCGGACAAATTGTATACTGATTGGCCAATTTCTGTTACCGGCGCATGGACACCTATCTCAGTGCCGGATACCCCTCGAGGTGAAGTGCACGACGCAGTGAAGATGTACTGCGAGAAAGGCATCTATGCCTGGACCTCCGAGAGGGCTGGAGAAATCGATAATTTATTTCTGGAGTTGACCTGTGGAACCAGGTCGTGGAAGCAGTTTTCCAACTGCCCCGTGAGATATGGCAAGGCCAATCTCCTCCACCGATCAAAGGATAGATACGAGGACAATGAAGTCCTATACTCTGACTACGAAGAAGACCCTCATTCGGGCAAGATCATTCGAAAGGTTCGGGCCGAGAAGAAACTCTACACTGCAAGGCGCCGCTTGCCCACTGTGGAAGAGAAACTGGTGATCCAAAGAGGCTCAGTGAAGAAGAAACGAAAAACTCTCAAGCAAAAGGAAGATGAAGATCAAGGGAAGAAGAATGAAGAAGAAGAAGAAAAAGAAAAGAAGGGGAGCGCCGAGGAAGAAGAAGAAACTGAAAATGTCAGCCACGATAACAGTGGTAATGACGAGGACGAGGAAGGGGGCGGTGAGGATGATCTGTCTTCCACCCCCTCTGGTGGAGATGGCGAGAATGGGGGTGGTGAGGAAGAAATTCCTCCCACCCCCACTGGTAGTGCAAGAGGGGAAGACTCGATTCCTATTCCCATTGACGAGGTTAAAGCCCGTCAAATGGAGGAAGTTCTTGACACAGAAGGTGATGGCCCAAAGGTGGTTCCCACCTACAAGTTTGATGAGTTGAGAAAGCCGCTGCGCTTAAAAATAAAGCTGTCGAGGAGTGGTGGGGTTGGAAGCAACCCCACACCCCTCGACCAAATTCCACCTGAAGTACCCCGCCTCGAAGGAGCGACAACGAGCGGGGGTATAGAGGTTGAGCAACCCCCACCCCCCTCTCGGTCTCTTGCTGAGGAGGTGGCTGCCATGGTGGCAGGGCTCATCCAACCAGGCGGACCACAGGAGGAAGAAAGAGTCTCACCTCCCCGCGATGCTCCCTCCCCTATCCATTTGGAGAGGGAAAGTCGCGTGGGTGATGGGACTCCTCAACCTCAGCCAGCTCCGGCTTCTATTCAGGAGAAAACAACCCCTCAGGGTGGTTCTGATCGCCGGAAGGGTAAGGAGCCGAGGGTTGAAGTCTCAGGTATTTGAACCAACTCGCCTTGATTTTCTTGCCTCTGAGGATTGAAAATAATCTAACACTTTGACCTCTCGTTGATTGCAGGTGCGCCTGTTGGCTCGACCCCAAAGATGAAGAGTTTGGGTGACGTTGACATCAACCACCCCACATCCGTGATCCGGAAACTCTGCAATCTTCCAGGGGCTACTCTGGATGAAGCTTTCGACAGGCTCGAACTGGTGGTAAGTGCATCTTGCTCGAATGATCATCTGAATTGCATCTTCAGAATAATTCTAACTCTTTTGTTCTTTTTGCAGAATTCAGCAGTTTTGAATGTCGCGACCAAGCTCTCCATGAAGGCGGGGGCCAAAGAAGCTTCAGCTGAAGTCTCCCGCTTATCTGCCGCATTGGAGGTCGTAAGCGAGGAGAGGGATAAGCTGAAGGAGGCTCTATCCTCAAAAAAGGAGGCATTGAAGGCCAAGACCGAGGCCCTTCGCAAGGAAAAGTTGGAGAGCAAGGGCTGACAGAATGGATATGAGTTCCGGAGTCACGAGCTTGAAGATCTGAAGAAAAGATTCTTCAGGATCGAGAACTTGGGCTTCGATCGTGCTGCTCGAATAAAGGAGCTGGAGGCTCAACTTGCTGCTTCAGCAGAGACTCATAAGAAGGAGCTGGAGCATATGCGGAGTGAGTGCCAGAGCTACAGGGAAACAGCTGAAAAGGCAGCAGAAGCACTCAGGGCCCATGTTGCCAGTGTCCGATCCTCCAAGGCATCAGCGGCGAGCAAAGCTCGTGCTGGATCTGAGGGGGAGAAGTCGCGTGCGCAGAGTGTGGCCAAGCCTTGAGATTTTTTCTTCCTTTCAGTTGTTGTGCTTGTAAACTCTTGATATGTAATAGCTCGCTCCTGTACTTGTCATATTTTTGATAATAATAGAAATCTTTTTGGTGTTTAAAAATTGGATGTCTCTTGAGTTGAATGTCTTTGAATCTTATGTTCTGGATAGCATTAGCATAGATACAATCTTTTGAATGTAAGGGATCGAGTCGCAACTTGATTACCCAAACTTGTTTACCTTGAAATTTGAATTTGAATCTATGCAACACTTGTATGTAAGGGGTTGAGTCGCAACTCAAGCACCCAAACTTATTGCAACTTGAAAATTGAAACTTGAATTCGTGTAACACTTGAATGTGAGGGGTTGAGTCGCAACTCAAGCACCCAAACTTGTTAGACGATATCGAAATTGATTGAATTTGAACATTGAAACTTGAAGGTCAGTTTAACATTTGCTAGTAAGGGGTTGAGTCACAACTCTAACACCCAAACTTGTTAAAAGACCTGGTAACTTGACTTTGAAGCTGCTTTAGAACTTGAATTGAAAAGCTGAACACTTGCTCATTTGAACATCTGAAAGAGAATTTTATTCATCACAGAATTTACATCATGGATAGAACATCTTGAGGTGTCTGGAATTCCAAGCTCGAGGCAATCTATCTCCTTCTGGTGTGACCAGTCTGTAAGAACCTTTGCCTCCTACTGATTCAACGATATATGGACCTTCCCAGTTGGGAGCAAGTTTCCCACTGCTGTGCTCTTTGGTGTTGTAAAAAACTGCTCTGAGAACTAGGCTGCCCACTGGGAACTGTCTCTTGTAGATTTTCTTGTCATAGGCTCTTTTGATCTTCTGTTGGTACTTGGCCACACGAAGTGATGCTTGATCTCGTAATTCTTCGGAGAAGTCTAGATCATTGATCCGAAGTTCTTCATTGATTCCTTCTTCAACTGCTTTGGTCTTCAAAGTACTTGATATATTTTCTGTTGGGAGTACTGCTTCCGATCCATATGTTAGACGAAAGGGTGAGAACCCTGTTGATCTTCTCGGAGTTGTGCGATACCCCCAAAGAACTTCAGGTAGGACTTGCTCCCACAATCCTTTCTTGTCGTTGAGTTTCTTCTTGAGTATACCAAGTATGGCTCTATTTGAGACTTCAGCTTGGCCATTGCATTGAGGATATCTTGGAGTTGAATAGAATAGCTTGATGCCGTTGTTGAGACAGAACTCTCGAAACTTGTCGGAGTCAAACTGAGCTCCATTGTCAACAACAAGAATTTGAGGTGTACCAAACCTTGAGAAGATGTTGTGCCGAATGAATTTGATCACTTCGTCGTCAGTCTCTCGGAAGAGGGGCACAGCTTCAACCCATTTGGTGAAATAATCCGTGGCCAGCAGTAGATACTTCTTCTTGCTTGGAGTTGGAGGGAAAGGACCCAAGAAATCTAACCCCCATTGATGGAACGGCCAGGGACTTGATAGTTGATGAAGCTCATCTGCAGGGAGATGAATAGCTCGAGCGTGTCTTTGGCATGGCTCACATTTTTGAACAACTTGTTGAGCATCCTTTGCCATTGTTGGCCAGTAGTACCCTTGTAGTTTCGTCTTGGCTTCAAGAGATCTTCCTCCCGAATGATTTCCACAAGTTCCAGAGTGGATATCAATTAGGATTGCGAGTGCTTGCTCGGGACCAAGGCACTTGAGCAACATCCCGTTGTGAGATTTAAAATATAAATCTTCACCTTGCAGAATGTAGCATGGGAGCTTCCTTTGAAGTCTTCGGGCTTGATTTGGATCTTCCGGCATTTTGCCATGCTTGAAGAAATCGAAAATTGATCGTCTCCAGTCTTCAAGCTGATCTCCACCCCCAGATTCTTTTGTAGTAGTAAGGATCTGTTGATCGGGGGTGGTCTTGGACACTTCTTGATAATCGATTTGTATTTGCCTTCCTCCGAGTGAGTCTCCAAGAACTGAGGCAGCATTGGCTAAGGCATCTGCTTCTCGGTTCTCAGCTCTGGGGATTTGAATGAATTCAGCGGCAATAAAACGTTGTTGAAGATGTCGTACTAAGGCCAAGTAGAGTTGCATTCTTTCTTCGCGAGCTGTGTACTCTCCATTGATTTGCCTTATGATCAATTGGGAGTCACTGTAGACAATGATTCGATCTACCCCCAGGGATTTCGCCATCTCGAGTCCAGAAATGAGTGCTTCGTATTCGGCTTTGTTGTTGGTGGCAGTGAATCCGAGGAGAGTGGCTTTCTGAAGATGATCAAGTTCGGGGGATACCAAGACTATCCCAGTTCCCGAACCGATCGAACTTGAAGCTCCATCAGTATAAAGTTTCCATGGAGGAGTTGCAGCTGTAGCTTCGAGATTTGGATCAATTTTTGTTGCAAGGTTGATCGGAGTATTGTCCTCATCCTCCAAGCGCATATCGACATCTTCTTCCCAAGTGATGGGGTCTTCAACTGGAAAATCAGCTAGAAAATCAGCAATAGCTTGACCTTTGATAGAAGTGCGAGATTCGAACTGAATTCCCAGGGAACTCATTTCGATCACCCATTTGGTCATTCGACCAGCTCGACCAGCTTTGTCAATGATATCTTTGAGCGAATGTTCTGAAATAACAGTGATCTGGTGAGAGACGAAGTATGGTTGAAGACGACGCGATGCAGTGAGTAAGGCTAGGATGACTTTCTCAGTTTTTGAATAGCGAGTTTCAGCCGGGAGAAGAGTGTGACTGATATAATAGACTGGATGCTCGAAGCCTTCTCTTCTACTGACTAAGACTGCACTGATTGCTTGATTTGTTACGGCGAGATAGAGCCATAAATCTTCTTGTGGAAGTGGAGCCGTCAAGATAGGAGCTTGCACCAGATATTTCTTGATGCTTTGAAATGCCTCTTCACAAATTGGACTCCACCCTGAAGTATCCGTCTTTCGTAGTTTGTCGAAGAGAGGTTTACATTTGTCAGAAGACTTTGAGATGAACCGATTGAGGGCAGCAAGTCTTCCAGTGAGGCGCTGCACTTCCTTTCGATTGGTAGGTGATGGCATGTCGAGGATAGCTCGAATTTGATCAGGATTGGCTTCAATACCCCTCCTGGTCACAAGATGACCCAGGAATTTGCCAGATTGAACTCCGAAAGCGCACTTGGCTGGATTGAGCTTCATACGATACTTTCGAAGAACTTGAAAGGTTTCTGCCAGATCAGAAAGATGCTTGCTCCGAATGGAACTCTTGGTGAGGAGATCATCGACATAGACTTCGACGTTGCGGCCGATCTGATCTTCGAACATTTTTGTGACTAACCGTTGATAGGTGGAACCAGCATTTTTGAGGCCGAATGGCATTACATTGTAGCAGTAGAGACCTCGGTTAGTCACGAAGCAAGTCTTCTCTTGATCGTCTGGATGAAGTGGAATTTGATTGTATCCAGAATACCCATCCATGAAAGACAATAGCTCGTGGCCAGCAGTGGCATCGACGAGTCTATCGATCCTTGGCATGGGGAATGGGTCTTTGGGGCAAGCCTTGTTGAGGTTGGTGAAGTCGATGCAGACTCTGACTTTCCCATTCTTCTTTGGAACAGCAACTATGTTAGAGATCCAGGTAGGATACTCTACTTCACGGATAAAGCCTGCTGCAAGTAGCTTAGTGATTTCTTCTTGAACAGCAACTTGCAGCTCTGGCCGGATGGTGCGTGGCTTTTGCTTGACAGGTTTCACCTCTTCTTTGATCGCAAGTCGATGGCAAGCGTCATCTGGATTGATACCAGGCATGTCTTCGAAACACCAGGCGAAGACGTCGATATTGGACTGGAGGAAGGATACCATGTCTTGCGCTTCTGCGTCGCTAAGACCGGTACCAATAAATGTTTGTCGAGGGAGATCTCCACTGCCAATGTCGATAGGGATGATTTCTTCAATTGAAGGTGATGTTTCCCATTCGATTGGTGGAGGTTCGGTCAGCGGAATCTCCTTTGATTGCTATTTAGACGATGATTCGATCTATCCCCATGGATTCCGCCATTTCGAGTCCGGAAATGAGAGCTTCATATTCAGCTTCGTTGTTGGTGGCATTAAACCCAAGGAGAGTGGCCTTCTGGAGATGATCAAGTTCGGGGGATATTAAGACTATCCCAGTTCCCGAACCGATCGAACTTGAAGCTCCATCAGTATAGAGTTTCCATGGAGGAGTCGCAGCAATAGCCTCAAGATTTGGATCAATCTTTATTGAAGGAATGATTGGAGTATTGTCTTCATCTTCTAGGCGCATGTCGACATCTTCGTCCCAAGTAATGGGGTCTTCAACTGGAAAATTAGCTAGAAAGTCAGCAATAGCTTAGCCTTTGATAGAAGTGCGAGATTCAAACTGAATTCCCAAAGCACTCATTTCGATCACCCATTTGGTCATTCGACCAGCTCGACCAGCTTTGTCAATGATATCTTTGAGTGAGTGTTCTGAAATGACAGTGATCTGGTGGGAGACGAAGTATGGCTGAAGGCGACGCGATGCAGTGAGTAAGGCTAGGATGACCTTCTCAGTTTTTGAATAGCGAGTTTCAGCCGGAAGAAGAGTGTGACTGATATAATAGACTGGACGCTCGAAGCCTTCTCTTCTACTGACTAAGACTGCGCTGATTGCTTGATCGGTCACGGCCAGGTAGAGCCACAAGTCTTCATTTGGAAGTGGAGCCGTCAAGATAGGAGCTTGCACCAGATATTTCTTGATGCTTTGAAATGCTTCTTCACAGATTGGACTCCAGCCGGATGTATCCGCCTTTCGTAGTTTGTCGAAGAGGGGTTTGCATTTGTCAGAAGATTTTGAGATGAATCGATTGAGTGCTGCTAACCTTCCAGTCAGGCGTTGAACTTCTTTTCGATTTGTAGGTGAAGGCATATCGATGATGGCTCGAATTTGATCGGGATTGGCTTCAATACCCCTCCTGGTCACAAGATGACCCAGGAATTTGCCAGATTGAACTCCGAAAGCGCACTTGGCTGGATTGAGATTCATACGATATTTTCGAAGAACTTGAAAGGTTTCTGCCAGATCAGAAAGATGCTTGCTCCGAATGGAACTCTTGGTGAGGAGATCATCGACATAGACTTCGACGTTGCAGCCGATCTGATCTTCGAACATTTTTGTGACTAACCGTTGATAGGTGGAACCAGCATTTTTGAGGCCGAATGGCATTACGTTGTAGCAGTAGAGACCTCGGCTAGTCACGAAGCAAGTCTTCTCTTGATCGTTTGTATGAAGTGGAATTTGATTGTATCCAGAATACCCATCCATGAAAGACAATAGCTCGTGGCCAGCGGTGGCATCGACGAGTCTATCGATTCTTGGCATGGGGAATGGGTCTTTGGGGCAAGCCTTGTTGAGGTTGGTGAAGTCGATGCAGACTCTGACTTTCCCATTCTTCTTTGGAACAGCAACTATGTTAGAGATCCAGGTAGGATACTCTACTTCTCGGATGAAGCCTGCTGCGAGTAGCTTGGTGATTTCTTCTTGAACAGCAACTTGCAGCTCTGGCCGGATGGTGCGTGGCTTTTGCTTGATAGGTTTTACTTCTTCTTTGATTGCAAGTCGGTGACAAGCGTCATCCGGATTGATACCAGGCATGTCTTCGAAACACCAGGCGAAGACGTCGATATTGGACTGGAGGAAGGATACCATGTCTTGCGCTTCTGCGTCGCTAAGATCGGTAGCAATAAATGTTTGTCGAGGGAGATCTCCACTGCCAATGTTGATAGGGATGATTTCTTCAATTGAAGGTGATGTTTCCCATTCGATTGGTGGAGGTTCGGTCAGCGGAATCTCCTTTGATTGCTATTTGGAAGAGGGACCAGCTTCATCTCGTGGCCGCTTTGGAGGAGCAATGTTGATCTTTCGATCTGTTTTAGCCGCAGCAGCCTCACAAGACCTTCCAGCTTGTTGATCACCTCGAATGCAGACGATGCCTTCTCCTGTTGCAAACTTGAGAAGTTGGTGATAAGAAGAGGAGATGGCATTGATCTGGTGGAGGAATGGCAGCCCAAGAATGGCGTTGTAGCTAGACATTCCTTCGACGATTGCAAACCTCACCGCGACTCGAGTCTCTCGGCTGAGGTCGATGGTAAATCTGGACTCGCCCACCGTGATGCTTTGTTCGCCGTTGAAGCCGGTGATCACGGTCGGGACGACGTCGAGGCTTTGATACTTATGTCCTAGACGTTTGAAGCAGTCTGAGAACATAATATCGATGGAGCTTCCGGTGTCAATGAGGATCCGGTTGACAGTGCTTCCGTCGATGAGGAGTTTCAAGACAAGAGGGTCTCGATGGGGAGTGTGAACTCCTTGAAGATCTGCGTCATTGAAGACGATAGAGGGCCAAGCCAAACCTTCGATGGGCTTCTCGATCCAAGTGTCTTCCTTGTTTGCTGCAGCACGAACATGGAAGATGCGTCGAACTTGTCGATCCACTTCTTTCCCGGTTATTGATTGATTGTGCAATGATCCGTGAATGCCAAAGTTATTGGCTTTCACAGAGATTGGTTGCCGGTTGGAGGAGATTTGATGTACCCAACACACTTCTTTCCCCTTTGTAGAGGCTCGGCGTTGATCATGTCCGCCTTTGACGAATTCTTGAAGATGGCCTTCTCGCAATAGGTCTTCAAGATGGAACTTCAGCCGAAAACACCGATCGGTGGAGTGGCCGTGACTTCGGTGGAAGTCGCAATATACTGTTTTATCAGCTGTAAATTTCGAGTTCGGCTGAAGAGGGTTGGGCCTTCGAACGAACTCTTCATGTTGAATGCGGTCGAGTATCTGTTCGACTGGCATATTCCACTCGGTGAAAGTGGTCTTCGTTGGAGATCGACGCCCATCATTCTTTGATCGTTTGTTGGCTGGAGGGGCTGCTGCATCAGCGTTGTGAGTCTTGGCGGCATACTTAGGAGCTTCTCTTTCCGCAGGCCTTCGTTTTGTTTCTCGCCCTTTACGAGCGACTTGATCGTCTTCGACCTCGATCTCTCTCTGGATTCGATCGAACATAGCACCCAGAGAAGGAGGGGGATTACGGATGAAGTCGTTGTAGATGTGTAGATCGAAGCGGAGAGCGTTCTGGAAAGCCAACATAATGGCTTCATCATCCAGATGTCTTCCAGAGAGGGCAGCATGCTCGTTGCGAAACCTCCTAGTGAAACTTCGGAGAGTCTCGTCAGCACCCATCCTTAGCCGATATAGAGAGTCGAGCTTCTTCTCGGGCTTTAGATTGAGCTGATAATGCTGCACGAAGAGTTTAGCTAAAACATCGAACTGGGTAATAGACCCAGCTCGGAGATTGTGATACCAGTCGAGCAACGGCTCATCGAGACTTCCTTCGAAGGTGCGGCAGAGCACATTGTTTTCTTCTTCGTGCGGTGTTAAAGCTTGCTTGAATGCGAGAATGTGGAGAGTAGGATCTCCTCGAACGCAGTTGAATTTGGGGAGGACAGGAGTTCTCCATCCTCTTGGAAATGTTGTCTCAAAGAGACTTCGATGTAGAGGTCCGGCAGAAGAATAGCCATCCCTGCGACCATGTCCTCGACCTAGAGGTGGGTCAAGAGGCAAGATCGCAAGGTCTTGCTCAGGCATCGAAGTATTTGCCGGCTGAAGTCGATGTCGGAGGTCCGATTCAAACCCACGCTGAAGTGGGATGGAAGGGGAAACTCGACTCTTTGAAGGAGCGCCTTTCATCTGATGCCTCCTTGGTATGTTGAGCTTCGAAGGTATTCTCTTGTCGCAGTTGCGGCCAGAAGAAGATTGGGATGACTCATCTTCGAGGCGATCCCAAACACTCTGCTTCCAGGGGGCAGCAGAGGGGGTTGGATCACGTCGAATCCTCTCGAGGGCAGTAGTACCCATTGACCTCCATTGTTCGGAGTGGATTGAATGTCATGGAAGATCGACCCTCTCGCTTGCAGAGGGAAGAGGTAGAGCGATCCCAGCCTCAGAAGCTGCTTTCTTCAGAGCATCCCTCTCAGCAGTGAGGGTGGCGTTCTGTTTTGCCAATTGGAGCAATTGGAAGTCGACTGCAGAAATTTGGTAGGTCGACGGAGGGTCTTCAGCAGGAGCGGGTGTTGTTTGCCCAATCGACTGTCGCGCGGGGTGGGCGATAGGTCGATCGACAGACTTGCCACTCCCTGATCGAACCCCCATCTCAGGAACAGCAAGGGGCTGTCCGAAGTTGAGCCTTTGACTCATTGAACGAGTCTCAGGACGAGCTTGTTGTTGAGTGTTACTTCCTTCTGGTTGACCTTGATGTTTCGTCCTCGCCATTCAGAGAGCGAAAGGTGCAACGAGAGTGCCGTTCAGTTGTCTGATCAACCGAGAGGGCAAGGAAGTTTGACTATCAAGATCAGTTGTAGGTTCAACCGATCAAGTAGTAACGGAAAGTTGGACTTTTTGATCGGATCCCACAGACGGCGCCAAACTGTGGGGGAAAATCTTCGTGCCGACCCGAAGACTCTCACAGCACCAGTCAATTGAAGGTTCGAGTTGAAGATCGTTGATCGATCTGTCAATTAGAGTTGAAGTTACCTCTTTCGATATGTAAACAGAGAGGCAATCAGAGAGAGTTTGACACAAGAGAGGTGATCTCGGAGTTCAGCCGAAGCCTACGTCTCCGTGCTATAGGGAGCAACCCGAATTCACTAACACTTATATTGAAGTGATCTCGACAGGCCGAGTATCACTGAAAACTCTGATCTCTTCGAGAGAAAAAGAAGATCAAAGAGAGGTGGAAGATGGGAAGTTGGAAATCCCAGAGCTCTGGTTTTTTAGAACTGAGAGTTCAATTTGAGATTCCATCCTATTACATTCGAAGGCTTTGCTATTTATAGACTTCCCGGGGAGGAATTCCGGGGCAAATGGCGGTTTTCTGCTGTCGTATCTGGGGATTCTCTAGGTAAAGCTAGCGGGCCCCGCTACCGTCTTCTGGGGAATTCTACAGCTCGTGGGCCTTCCGGGCAGGGCCGGTGGGTCCTGCGGTGGTCCTCGTGGGCCCACCAGGCAGGGCCGGTGGATCCCGCGGTGGTCCTCGTGGGCCCACCAGGCAGGGCTGGTGTGGGGGAAAATCTTCGTACCGACCCGAAGACTCTCGCAGCACCAGTCAATTGGAGTTGAAGTTGACGTCGAAGATCGTTGGTCGATCTGTTGATTGAAGTTGAAGCCTTTTGATATGTCAGAAGAAAGTGATATGCAATCAGAGAGATTGTGACACGAGATGTGATCTCGGAGTTCAGCCGAAGCCTACGTCTCCGTGCTATAGGGAGCAACCCGAATTCACTAACACTTCAGTTGAAGTGATCTCGACAGGCCGAGTGTCACTGAAAACCCTCTGATCTCTTCTAAGGAGAAAAGAAGATCAAGGAGAGATGGTAGATCAGAAGTTGAAAATCCCAGAGCTCTGGTTCTGAAAGTCAGATCTCAGAGTGGAAATCAGAATTTTTTCATCCTTTTACATTCGAAGGCTCTGCTATTTATAGGATTCTCTGGTGGGAATTCTGGGTTAAATGGCGGTTTCTGCCGTCGTATCTGGGGATTCTCCAGGTAAAGCTAGCGGGCCCCGCTACCGTCTTCTGGGGGATTCCACAGGCTCGTGGGCCTTCCGGGCAGGGCCGGTGGGTCCCGCGGTGGTCCTCGTGGGCCCACCAGGAAGGGCTGGTGGGTCCCATGGTAGTCTTCGTGGGCCCACCAGGCAGGGCTGGTGGGTCCAGTGGTAGTCTTCGTGGGCCCACCAGGCAGGGCTGGTGGGTCCCGCGGTGGTCTTCGTGGGCCCACCAGGCAGGGCCGGTGGGTCCCGTGGTAGTTGGTAAACTTCTGCCAAAATTTGCACCCACAGTTACCCCCTCCAAGTTAGCTAGAGTTCGTTCTGGCTGGCTTGGATTTGGTGCAAAAAATAGCAACCCCCTGTCGCAAAAGGCAAGAAGAAACTTGTCGAGTGTTAGCACTAAAAAGGGACTGACCGGTTAATTTTGATTGATCGGTCAAATTTGACCGATCGGTCAATTTTGACCGATCGGTCAGATTTTGACCGATCGGTCAAAATTCAACCGGTCAAGAATCAGGTGATCGGTCAAAAAACATGGTTTTTTGACCGATCCAGTAGGAAATTTGACCGATCGGTTGAAATTTGACCGATCGGTTAATTTTTGACCGATCGGTCAAATTTTGACCAATCGGTCAAAATTCAACCGGTCAAGAATAGGGTGATCGGTCAAAAAACATGGTTTTTTGACCGATCCAGTAGGAAATTTGACCGATCGAATGATTTTTGCCGATCGGACAAGTTTGTCCGATCGGTAAAACTTATCCGATCAAGGTTCGAGTGATCGGCAAAAAACCTTGGTTTTTTGCCAGATCCAGTAGAAATTTGACCGATCGAATGATTTTTGCCGATCGGACAAGTTTGTCCGATCGGTAAAAAATTATCCAGTCAAGGTTCGAGTGATCGGTAAAAAACCTTGGTTTTTTGCCAGATCCAGTAGAAATTTGACCGATCGAATGATTTTTGCTGATCGGACAAGTTTGTCCGATCGGTAAAAAATTATCCGGTCAAGGTTCGAGTGATCGGCAAAAAAACCTTGGTTTTTTGCCAGATCCTGTAGAAATTTGACCGATCGAATGATTTTTGCCGATTGGACAAGTTTGTCCGATCGGTAAAAGATTATCCGGTCAAGGTTCGAGTGATCGGCAAAAAACCTTGGTTTTTTGCCAGATCCAGTAGAAATTTGACCGATCGAATGATTTTTGCCGATTGGACAAGTTTGTCCGATCGGTAAAAGATTATCCGGTCAAGGTTCGAGTGATCGGCAAAAAACCTTGGTTTTTTGCCAGATCCAGTAGAAATTTGACCGATCGAATGATTTTTGCCGATCGGACAAGTTTGTCCGATCGGTAAAAAATTATCCGGTCAAGGTTCGAGTGATCGGCAAAAAACCTTGGTTTTTTACCAGATCCAGTAGAAATTTGACCGATCGAATGATTTTTGCCGATCGGACAAATTTGTCCGATCGGTAAAATATTATCCGATCAAGGTTCGAGTGATCGGCAAAAAACCTTGGTTTTTTGCCAGATCCAGTAGAAATTTGACCGATCGAATGATTTTTGCCGATCGGACAAGTTTGTCCGATCGGTAAAAAATTATCCGGTCAAGGTTCGAGTGATCGGCAAAAAACTTTGGTTTTTTGCCAGATCCAGTAGAAATTTGACCGATCGAATGATTTTTGCCGATCGGATAAGTTTGTCCGATCGGTAAAAAATTATCCGGTCAAGGTTCGAGTGATCGGCAAAAAACTTTGGTTTTTTGCCAGATCCAGTAGAAATTTGACCGATCGAATGATTTTTGCCGATCGGACAAGTTTGTCCGATCGGTAAAAAATTATCCGGTCAAGGTTCGAGTGATCGGCAAAAAACCTTGGTTTTTTGCCAGATCCAGTAGAAATTTGACCGATCGAATGATTTTTGTCGATCGGACAAGTTTGTCCGATCGGTAAAAAATTATCCGGTCAAGGTTCGAGTGATCGGCAAAAAACCTTGGTTTTTTGCCAGATCCAGTAGAAATTTGACCGATCGAATGATTTTTGCCGATCGGACAAGTTTGTCCGATCGGTAATAAATTATCCGGTCAAGGTTCGAGTGATCGGCAAAAAACCTTGGTTTTTTGCCAGATCCAGTAGAAATTTGACCGATCGAATGATTTTTGCCGATCGGACAAGTTTGTCCGATCGGTAAAAAATTATCCGGTCAAGGTTCGAGTGATCGGCAAAAAACCTTGGTTTTTTGCCAGATCCAGTAGAAATTTGACCGATCGAATGATTTTTGCCGATTGGACAAGTTTGTCCGATCGGTAAAAGATTATCCGGTCAAGGTTCGAGTGATCGGCAAAAAACCTTGGTTTTTTGCCAGATCCAGTAGAAATTTGACCGATCGAATGATTTTTGCCGATCGGACAAGTTTGTCCGATCGGTAAAAAATTATCCGGTCTAGGTTTGAGTGATCGGCAAAAAACCTTGGTTTTTTGCCAGATCCAGTAGAAATTTGATCGATCGAATGATTTTTGCCGATCGGACAAGTTTGTCCGATCGGTAAAAAATTATCTGGTCAAGGTTCGAGTGATCGGCAAAAAACCTTGGTTTTTTGCCAGATCCAGTAGAAATTTGACCGATCGAATGATTTTTGCCGATCGGACAAGTTTGTCCGATCGGTAAAATATTATCCGATCAAGGTTCGAGTGATCGACAAAAAACCTTGGTTTTTTGCCAGATCCAGTAGAAATTTGACCGATCGAATGATTTTTGCCGATCGGACAAGTTTGTCCGATCGGTAAAAAATTATCCGGTCAAGATTCGAGTGATCGGCAAAAAACCTTGGTTTTTTGCCAGATCCAGTAGAAATTTGACCGATCGAATGAAAATTTTGAACCTGCCCTCAGAGAGGGTTTTACAGCTGTTCTGTTCTGATCTTCTGGCAGAGTTTTGAACATTGATGGGGCTTGATCCTTCCTGTTTTGAATCTTTGGTTGGTTTGAATGAGCCTTTTTGATCGGCGGTCCGGTTTACTCAGACCGGTGGCGTGCTTGGACCGTTTGGTTCACGTGGACCGGTGGCTCGACGTTTCGTCTGGTCCGACGTTTCGCCTGATTTTGCGCAAGCTACGGATGGATGCCACGTGTTCCTACAAAAACACGCGATTTGATATGGTGAAGACACGTGTTTTCTCGATTTGCGTACCTGTTTTACCCTGGGTATAAAAGTTTCACCGGCTGTCATTTTTGCCTCACGCTCCTAAAATTTTTCGAAGTCCAGACTCTTTGCTCCCGATTTCTGCTTTTGCTCGATCGATCAGATGGCATCTTCTGGAAGCTCGAAGAAGTCTGGCGGGGTCCCTTCGAAGAGGAAAGGGAAGGAGATTGTTGAGGTTCCATCCTCTCCGAAGGGTGGCCGTGGCAAGGGCAAGGCTGTGCTTGCCGAACTTGGGCAGCTGGGCAAAAGACACCAAGGAGTAGGGTTTGCTTCAGCGCCATCGAGGCTAGAGCATATTCCTAAAGTAAAGTTTGTTTTGGGCCCGCTCATGTCTTTGTCAGAGGAGACTGAGTACGTGTACAATACTGGTGGCGAGTTCACCGATTCAAAGAGGAGGAAGTGGCAGACATTGCTCTCTTTCTTCACTGAAGGGAGGGTACAACCTTCGCTCCCCAGCGTTCAGGCCGCATTCGGCATTGACAAGAAGACTGTCTTCACCAACTTTGCTAGTAGTGAGCAGGTCATGGGAACCATTGTGACCATCGGCCAACTCAACTGCGGTCTGCGTCTACCGTTGCCACCCTTTGCGGCAAGATTACTGAACACTTCTGGCCTTTGCCCGGGGCAGGTCACTGGGAATGCCTGGCGAATCATCTACGCATTCTGCCGCGTGGAATCGGATTTCCAGGAAGACTTGAAGGCGTGCTACTCTAGCATTCCAGAAGGTGAAGACGCTCGGATCGAGCTTGGCTACTTTTTCTTCCACTATCGATGGGCATACAGAAGGGATAGCCCGTTCTACAATTTGACTGGAGTATCTCCGCTGCGCCCACTCACCGATACAGTCCCTTCGGACAAATTGTATACTGATTGGCCAATTTCTGTTACCGGCGCATGGACACCTATCTCAGTGCCGGATACCCCTCGAGGTGAAGTGCACGACGCAGTGAAGATGTACTGCGAGAAAGGCATCTATGCCTGGACCTCCGAGAGGGCTGGAGAAATCGATAATTTATTTCTGGAGTTGACCTGTGGAACCAGGTCGTGGAAGCAGTTTTCCAACTGCCCCGTGAGATATGGCAAGGCCAATCTCCTCCACCGATCAAAGGATAGATACGAGGACAATGAAGTCCTATACTCTGACTACGAAGAAGACCCTCATTCGGGCAAGATCATTCGAAAGGTTCGGGCCGAGAAGAAACTCTACACTGCAAGGCGCCGCTTGCCCACTGTGGAAGAGAAACTGGTGATCCAAAGAGGCTCAGTGAAGAAGAAACGAAAAACTCTCAAGCAAAAGGAAGATGAAGATCAAGGGAAGAAGAATGAAGAAGAAGAAGAAAAAGAAAAGAAGGGGAGCGCCGAGGAAGAAGAAGAAACTGAAAATGTCAGCCACGATAACAGTGGTAATGACGAGGACGAGGAAGGGGGCGGTGAGGATGATCTGTCTTCCACCCCCTCTGGTGGAGATGGCGAGAATGGGGGTGGTGAGGAAGAAATTCCTCCCACCCCCACTGGTAGTGCAAGAGGGGAAGACTCGATTCCTATTCCCATTGACGAGGTTAAAGCCCGTCAAATGGAGGAAGTTCTTGACACAGAAGGTGATGGCCCAAAGGTGGTTCCCACCTACAAGTTTGATGAGTTGAGAAAGCCGCTGCGCTTAAAAATAAAGCTGTCGAGGAGTGGTGGGGTTGGAAGCAACCCCACACCCCTCGACCAAATTCCACCTGAAGTACCCCGCCTCGAAGGAGCGACAACGAGCGGGGGTATAGAGGTTGAGCAACCCCCACCCCCCTCTCGGTCTCTTGCTGAGGAGGTGGCTGCCATGGTGGCAGGGCTCATCCAACCAGGCGGACCACAGGAGGAAGAAAGAGTCTCACCTCCCCGCGATGCTCCCTCCCCTATCCATTTGGAGAGGGAAAGTCGCGTGGGTGATGGGACTCCTCAACCTCAGCCAGCTCCGGCTTCTATTCAGGAGAAAACAACCCCTCAGGGTGGTTCTGATCGCCGGAAGGGTAAGGAGCCGAGGGTTGAAGTCTCAGGTATTTGAACCAACTCGCCTTGATTTTCTTGCCTCTGAGGATTGAAAATAATCTAACACTTTGACCTCTCGTTGATTGCAGGTGCGCCTGTTGGCTCGACCCCAAAGATGAAGAGTTTGGGTGACGTTGACATCAACCACCCCACATCCGTGATCCGGAAACTCTGCAATCTTCCAGGGGCTACTCTGGATGAAGCTTTCGACAGGCTCGAACTGGTGGTAAGTGCATCTTGCTCGAATGATCATCTGAATTGCATCTTCAGAATAATTCTAACTCTTTTGTTCTTTTTGCAGAATTCAGCAGTTTTGAATGTCGCGACCAAGCTCTCCATGAAGGCGGGGGCCAAAGAAGCTTCAGCTGAAGTCTCCCGCTTATCTGCCGCATTGGAGGTCGTAAGCGAGGAGAGGGATAAGCTGAAGGAGGCTCTATCCTCAAAAAAGGAGGCATTGAAGGCCAAGACCGAGGCCCTTCGCAAGGAAAAGTTGGAGAGCAAGGGCTGGCAGAATGGATATGAGTTCCGGAGTCACGAGCTTGAAGATCTGAAGAAAAGATTCTTCAGGATCGAGAACTTGGGCTTCGATCGTGCTGCTCGAATAAAGGAGCTGGAGGCTCAACTTGCTGCTTCAGCAGAGACTCATAAGAAGGAGCTGGAGCATATGCGGAGTGAGTGCCAGAGCTACAGGGAAACAGCTGAAAAGGCAGCAGAAGCACTCAGGGCCCATGTTGCCAGTGTCCGATCCTCCAAGGCATCAGCGGCGAGCAAAGCTCGTGCTGGATCTGAGGGGGAGAAGTCGCGTGCGCAGAGTGTGGCCAAGCCTTGAGATTTTTTCTTCCTTTCAGTTGTTGTGCTTGTAAACTCTTGATATGTAATAGCTCGCTCCTGTACTTGTCATATTTTTGATAATAATAGAAATCTTTTTGGTGTTTAAAAATTGGATGTCTCTTGAGTTGAATGTCTTTGAATCTTATGTTCTGGATAGCATTAGCATAGATACAATCTTTTGAATGTAAGGGATCGAGTCGCAACTTGATTACCCAAACTTGTTTACCTTGAAATTTGAATTTGAATCTATGCAACACTTGTATGTAAGGGGTTGAGTCGCAACTCAAGCACCCAAACTTATTGCAACTTGAAAATTGAAACTTGAATTCGTGTAACACTTGAATGTGAGGGGTTGAGTCGCAACTCAAGCACCCAAACTTGTTAGACGATATCGAAATTGATTGAATTTGAACATTGAAACTTGAAGGTCAGTTTAACATTTGCTAGTAAGGGGTTGAGTCACAACTCTAACACCCAAACTTGTTAAAAGACCTGGTAACTTGACTTTGAAGCTGCTTTAGAACTTGAATTGAAAAGCTGAACACTTGCTCATTTGAACATCTGAAAGAGAATTTTATTCATCACAGAATTTACATCATGGATAGAACATCTTGAGGTGTCTGGAATTCCAAGCTCGAGGCAATCTATCTCCTTCTGGTGTGACCAGTCTGTAAGAACCTTTGCCTCCTACTGATTCAACGATATATGGACCTTCCCAGTTGGGAGCAAGTTTCCCACTGCTGTGCTCTTTGGTGTTGTAAAAAACTGCTCTGAGAACTAGGCTGCCCACTGGGAACTGTCTCTTGTAGATTTTCTTGTCATAGGCTCTTTTGATCTTCTGTTGGTACTTGGCCACACGAAGTGATGCTTGATCTTGTAATTCTTCGGAGAAGTCTAGATCATTGATCCGAAGTTCTTCATTGATTCCTTCTTCAACTGCTTTGGTCTTCAAAGTACTTGATATATTTTCTGTTGGGAGTACTGCTTCCGATCCATATGTTAGACGAAAGGGTGAGAACCCTGTTGATCTTCTCGGAGTTGTGCGATACCCCCAAAGAACTTCAGGTAGGACTTGCTCCCACAATCCTTTCTTGTCGTTGAGTTTCTTCTTGAGTATACCAAGTATGGCTCTATTTGAGGCTTCAGCTTGGCCATTGCATTGAGGATATCTTGGAGTTGAATAGAATAGCTTGATGCCGTTGTTGAGACAGAACTCTCGAAACTTGTCGGAGTCAAACTGAGCTCCATTGTCAGCAACAAGAATTTGAGGTGTACCAAACCTTGAGAAGATGTTGCGCCGAATGAATTTGATCACTTCGTCGTCAGTCTCTCGGAAGAGGGGCACAGCTTCAACCCATTTGGTGAAATAATCCGTGGCCAGCAGTAGATACTTCTTCTTGCTTGGAGTTGGAGGGAAAGGACCCAAGAAATCTAACCCCCATTGATGGAACGGCCAGGGACTTGATAGTTGATGAAGCTCATCTGCAGGGAGATGAATAGCTCGAGCGTGTCTTTGGCATGGCTCACATTTTTGAACAACTTGTTGAGCATCCTTTGCCATTGTTGGCCAGTAGTACCCTTGTAGTTTCGTCTTGGCTTCAAGAGATCTTCCTCCCGAATGATTTCCACAAGTTCCAGAGTGGATATCAATTAGGATTGCGAGTGCTTGCTCGGGACCAAGGCACTTGAGCAACATCCCGTTGTGAGATTTAAAATATAAATCTTCACCTTGCAGAATGTAGCATGGGAGCTTCCTTTGAAGTCTTCGGGCTTGATTTGGATCTTCCGGCATTTTGCCATGCTTGAAGAAATCGAAAATTGATCGTCTCCAGTCTTCAAGCTGATCTCCACCCCCAGATTCTTTTGTAGTAGTAAGGATCTGTTGATCGGGGGTGGTCTTGGACACTTCTTGATAATCGATTTGTATTTGCCTTCCTCCGAGTGAGTCTCCAAGAACTGAGGCAGCATTGGCTAAGGCATCTGCTTCTCGGTTCTCAGCTCTGGGGATTTGAATGAATTCAGCGGCAATAAAACGTTGTTGAAGATATCGTACTAAGGCCAAGTAGAGTTGCATTCTTTCTTCGCGAGCTGTGTACTCTCCATTGATTTGCCTTATGATCAATTGGGAGTCACTGTAGACAATGATTCGATCTACCCCCAGGGATTTCGCCATCTCGAGTCCAGAAATGAGTGCTTCGTATTCGGCTTCGTTGTTGGTGGCAGTGAATCCGAGGAGAGTGGCTTTCTGAAGATGATCAAGTTCGGGGGATACCAAGACTATCCCAGTTCCCGAACCGATCGAACTTGAAGCTCCATCAGTATAAAGTTTCCATGGAGGAGTTGCAGCTGTAGCTTTGAGATTTGGATCAATTTTTGTTGCAAGGTTGATCGGAGTATTGTCCTCATCCTCCAAGCGCATATCGACATCTTCTTCCCAAGTGATGGGGTCTTCAACTGGAAAATCAGCTAGAAAATCAGCAATAGCTTGACCTTTGATAGAAGTGCGAGATTCGAACTGAATTCCCAGGGAACTCATTTCGATCACCCATTTGGTCATTCGACCAGCTCGACCAGCTTTGTCAATGATATCTTTGAGCGAATGTTCTGAAATAACAGTGATCTGGTGAGAGACGAAGTATGGTTGAAGACGACGCGATGCAGTGAGTAAGGCTAGGATGACTTTCTCAGTTTTTGAATAGCGAGTTTCAGCCGGGAGAAGAGTGTGACTGATATAATAGACTGGATGCTCGAAGCCTTCTCTTCTACTGACTAAGACTGCACTGATTGCTTGATTTGTTACGGCGAGATAGAGCCATAAATCTTCTTGTGGAAGTGGAGCCGTCAAGATAGGAGCTTGCACCAGATATTTCTTGATGCTTTGAAATGCCTCTTCACAAATTGGACTCCACCCTGAAGTATCCGTCTTTCGTAGTTTGTCGAAGAGAGGTTTACATTTGTCAGAAGACTTTGAGATGAACCGATTGAGGGCAGCAAGTCTTCCAGTGAGGCGCTGCACTTCCTTTCGATTGGTAGGTGATGGCATGTCGAGGATAGCTCGAATTTGATCAGGATTGGCTTCAATACCCCTCCTGGTCACAAGATGACCCAGGAATTTGCCAGATTGAACTCCGAAAGCGCACTTGGCTGGATTGAGCTTCATACGATACTTTCGAAGAACTTGAAAGGTTTCTGCCAGATCAGAAAGATGCTTGCTCCGAATGGAACTCTTGGTGAGGAGATCATCGACATAGACTTCGACGTTGCGGCCGATCTGATCTTCGAACATTTTTGTGACTAACCGTTGATAGGTGGAACCAGCATTTTTGAGGCCGAATGGCATTACATTGTAGCAGTAGAGACCTCGGTTAGTCACGAAGCAAGTCTTCTCTTGATCGTCTGGATGAAGTGGAATTTGATTGTATCCAGAATACCCATCCATGAAAGACAATAGCTCGTGGCCAGCAGTGGCATCGACGAGTCTATCGATCCTTGGCATGGGGAATGGGTCTTTGGGGCAAGCCTTGTTGAGGTTGGTGAAGTCGATGCAGACTCTGACTTTCCCATTCTTCTTTGGAACAGCAACTATGTTAGAGATCCAGGTAGGATACTCTACTTCACGGATAAAGCCTGCTGCAAGTAGCTTAGTGATTTCTTCTTGAACAGCAACTTGCAGCTCTGGCCGGATGGTGCGTGGCTTTTGCTTGACAGGTTTCACCTCTTCTTTGATCGCAAGTCGATGGCAAGCGTCATCTGGATTGATACCAGGTATGTCTTCGAAACACCAGGCGAAGACGTCGATATTGGACTGGAGGAAGGATACCATGTCTTGCGCTTCTGCGTCGCTAAGACCGGTACCAATAAATGTTTGTCGAGGGAGATCTCCACTGTCAATGTCGATAGGGATGATTTCTTCAATTGAAGGTGATGTTTCCCATTCGATTGGTGGAGGTTCGGTCAGCGGAATCTCCTTTGATTGCTATTTAGAAGAGGGACCAGCTTCATCTCGTGGCCGCTTTGGAGGAGCAATGTTGATCTTTCGATCTGTCTTTGCTGCAGCAGCTTCACAAGACCTTCCAGCTTGCTGATCGCCTCGAATGCAGACGATGCCTTCTCCAGTTGCAAACTTGAGTAGTTGATGATAAGAGGAGGAGATGGCATTGATTTGATGGAGGAATGGTCGCCCGAGGATGGCGTTGTAACTGGAGACTCCTTCGACAATTGCAAACCTTACCGAGACTCGAGTCTCTCGGCTGAGGTCAATGGTAAATCTGGATTCGCCCACTGTGATGCTTTGTTCACCGTTGAAGCCGGTGATCACAGTCGGGACGACGTCGAGGCTTTGATACTTATGTCCCAGGCGTTTGAAACAGTCTGAGAACATAATGTCGATAGAGCTTCCGGTGTCGATGAGGATTCGATTGACGGTGCTTCCGTCGATGATGAGTTTCAAGACCAGGGGGTCTCGATGTGGAGTATGAACTCCTTGAAGATCGGTGTCGTTGAAGACTATGGATGGCCAAGCAAGACCTTCGATGGGCTTCTCGATCCAGGTATCTTCTTTATTTGTAGTAGATCGAACATGGAAGATGCGTCGAACCTGCCGATCCACTTCCTTCCCGGTCAAAGCTTGATTGTGCAAGGTTCCATGAATGCCAAAGACATTGGCCTTCACAGAAATTGGTTGCCGGTTAGAAGAGATTTGATGTATCCAACACACTTCTTTCCCCTTGGCAGAGGTTCGACGTTGATCGTGCCCGTTGTTGACGAATTCTTGAAGGTGGCCCTCTCGTAGTAAGTCTTCAAGATGGAACTTCAACCGATAGCATCGGTCAGTAGAGTGGCCGTGACTTCGATGGAATTCGCAGTAGACTGTTTTGTCTGCTGTGAATTTGGAATTTGGCTGAAGAGGATTGGGCCTCCGAAGATATTCGTCGTGTTGAATACGGTCAAGTATCTGTTCGACTGGTAAATTCCACTCAGTGAAAGTGGTCTTCGTCGGAGATCGACGCCCATCATTCTTTGATCTTTTGTTGGCCGGAGGGGCTGCTGCTTCAGCGTTGTGAGCCTTTGCAGCATACTTAGGAGCTTCTCTTTCAGCAGGCCTTCTCTTAGTTTCTCGCCCTTTCCGAGCGACTTGATCGTCTTCCACCTCAATCTCCCTCTGGATTCGATCAAACATAGCTCCCAGAGAAGGAGGGGGATTGCGGATGAAGTCGTTGTAGATGTGTAGATCGAAGCGGAGAGCGTTCTGGAAAGCCAACATGATGGCTTCATCATCCAGATGTCTTCCAGAGAGGGCGGCATGTTCATTGCGAAACCTCCTGGTGAAACTTCGGAGAGTCTCGTCAGCACCCATCCTTAGTCTATATAGAGAGTCGAGCTTCTTCTCGGGCTTCAGGTTGAGCTGGTAATGCTGCACAAAGAGTTTAGCTAAAACATCGAACTGGGTGATGGACCCAGCTCGTAGATTATGATACCAGTCGAGCGACGGCTCATCGAGGCTTCCCGCGAAGGTGCGACAGAGCACATTGTTTTCTTCTTCGTGAGGCGTAAGAGCTTGTTTGAATGCGAGGATGTGGAGAGCAGGATCTCCTCGGATGCAGTTGAATTTGGGGAGGATAAGGGTTCTCCATCCCCTTGGAAATGCTGTCTCGAAGAGACTTCGATGGAGAGGTCCGGTGGAGGAATACCCATCCCTACGACCATGTCCTCGACCTAAGGGTTGGTCAAGAGGCAAGATCGCAAGGTCTTGCTCTGGCATCGAAGTGTTCGCCTGTTGGAGTCGATGTCGAAGGTCCGATCCAAGTTCACGTTGAAGTGGAATGGAAGGAGAGACTCTACTCTTTGAAGGGGCGCCTTTCATTTGGTGCTTCCTTGGCATGTTGATTTTTGAAGGTGTCCTCTTGTCGCAGTTGCGACCAGAAGAGGATTGGGAGGACTCGTCGTCAAGACGATCCCAGACACTCTGCTTCCAGGGAGCAGCAGAGGGAGTAGGATCGTGACGAATTCTTTCGAGGGCAGCAGTGCCTATCGACCTCCGTTGTTCGGAGTGAATTGAATATCGAGGAAGATCAACCCTCTCACTTGTGGAGGGGATCGGAATAGCAATTCCAGCTTCGGAGGCTGCCTTCTTCAGAGCATCCCTCTCAGCGGTGAGGGTGGCGTTTTGCTTTGCCAATTGGAGCAATTGGAAGTCGATTGCAGAGATCTGGTAAGTCGATGGAGGATCTTCAGCTGGAGTGGGGGCTGTTTGCCCAATTGACTGTCGTGCAGGGTGGATGATCGGTCGATCGACGGATCTTCCGCTCTCTGAATGAAACCCCATTTCTGGGACAGCAAGGGGCTGTCCGAAATTGAGCCTTTGACTCATTGATCGAGTCTCAGGACGAGCTTGTTGTTGAGTATTACTTCCTTCTGGTTGACCTTGATGTTTCGTCCTCGCCATTCAGAGAGCGAAAGGTGCAACGAGAGTGCCGTTCAGTTGTCTGATCAACCGAGAGAGCGAGGAAGTTTGACTATCAAGATCAGTTGTAGGTTCAACCGATCAAGTAGTAGCGGAGAGTTGGACTTTTTGATCGGATCCCACAGACGGCGCCAAACTGTGGGGGAAAATCTTCGTGCCGACCCGAAGACTCTCGCAGCACCAGTCAATTGGAGTTGAAGTTGACGTCGAAGATCGTTGGTCGATCTGTTGATTGAAGTTGAAGCCTTTTGATATGTCAGAAGAAAGTGATATGCAATCAGAGAGATTGTGACACGAGATGTGATCTCGGAGTTCAGCCGAAGCCTACGTCTCCGTGCTATAGGGAGCAACCCGAATTCACTAACACTTCAGTTGAAGTGATCTCGACAGGCTGAGTGTCACTGAAAACCCTCTGATCTCTTCTAAGGAGAAAAGAAGATCAAGGAGAGATGGTAGATCAGAAGTTGAAAATCCCAGAGCTCTGGTTCTGAAAGTCAGATCTCAGAGTGGAAATCAGAATTTTTTCATCCTTTTACATTCGAAGGCTCTGCTATTTATAGGATTCTCTGGTGGGAATTCTGGGTTAAATGGCGGTTTCTGCCGTCGTATCTGGGGATTCTCCAGGTAAAGCTAGCGGGCCCCGCTACCGTCTTCTGGGGGATTCCACAGGCTCGTGGGCCTTCCGGGCAGGGCCGGTGGGTCCCGCGGTGGTCCTCGTGGGCCCACCAGGCAGGGCTGGTGGGTCCCATGGTAGTCTTCGTGGGCCCACCAGGCAGGGCTGGTGGGTCCAGTGGTAGTCTTCGTGGGCCCACCAGGCAGGGCTGGTGGGTCCCGCGGTGGTCTTCGTGGGCCCACCAGGCAGGGCCGGTGGGTCCCGTGGTAGTTGGTAAACTTCTGCCAAAATTTGCACCCACAGCTGGTGGGTCCCGTGGTAGTCTTCGTGGGCCCACCAGGCAGGGCCGGTGGGTCCCGCGGTGGTCCTCGTGGGCCCACCAGGCAGGGCCGGTGGGTCCCGTGGTAGTCCTCGTGGGCCCACCAGGCAGGGCCGGTGGGTCCCGCGGTGATCCTCGTGGGCCCACCAGGCAGGGCCAGTGGGTCCCGTGGTCGTCCTCGTGGGCCCACCAGGCAGGGCCGGTGGGTCCCGTGGTAGTCCTCATGGGCCCACCAGGCAGGGCCGGTGGGTCCCGTGGTAGTCTTCGTGGGCCCACCAGGCAGGGCCGGTGGGTCCCGCGGTAGCTGGTAAACTTCTGCCAAAATTTGCACCCACAACTTCTTCAGCCGTACGGATGAAAGGAGAGGAGATCCCACCGGGCGTGCCAGAAATCTGTATGCGCAAAAAAAGATGCGGGTCGTCTCTATTGCGAATCACATGAGATTACAAGAGTGGCCGGGACCCGAGTGGCTCGGGATTGACGAGTCCGGGTGCGACGAGTATTGATCAGGGGATTGTGGGAGAGATCCTCTGGAGGGTCCCTTTAATCCGCGTCTCCACGTGGTGTTCGTGCGAGAGCTCTGAAGGGGTTGCCCAGGACAGAGGTCTTTACAGGGTAAGGTTTTTTGAGAGGCTAAGGAGTATCCGCTGTTTCTTTGGTCCTTTCCGTGCTTCGCGCTTTCTCGGCTAGGGGGTCTTCAGCTTTGTTCCTCGGTCTTCGTGTCTTCCTCGCTCCTTGCTTGACCTCGGCGTCCTTGATCGTCGGTTCACGACGTCGATCGTGTTTTTGGCGTCGGCTTTGACTTCGGCTTTCGGCTTTGGCTTGGCTTTGGCGTGGGTCTGGCTTTTGCTTTGCTTTGGCGCGTGCGCTTGGACGTAGACGAGGAGACTTGCGATGCTTTCGTTCTTCCGGACTTCGCGTCGTATCGGCTAGAATGTGCGGTGCTTTTGCTCGTGACCGGCGTAGTCGCTTGGCTTTGGCACTTGCATTGCTTCGGCGTGGGCTTTACCAGGGCTTCTGCTCTAGCTTCATACGTATGCTCTGGCTTCAACGTCAACTCGATCTTCTTCTCGAATGACATAGGCTACTTCTTCAATGCTTCGACGGTTCGGGTGTCGACTGGACTTCCCTTCTTCTCCGAGCTTCTTTGGCGTGATCGGAGTTGAAGAATACTTTTGGAGATAGTGGGGGTAGCACCGATCTCCGTGCGACGATTGTAGCGCCGGCTTTGCTTCGAAGACGACGGGTGTAGCGACGCTTCAGGTAGTCTTCTCCAGGCTTTCTTCTTCGTGGATGGAGCAGACGTTTGTCGAAGGCGACGGGGTGATGACGCTTCGTTCCTCTTCTCCGGGCTTTGGAGCTTGATCGGAGTGGAGGGTTCGTTGGAGCTGACGGGGTAGTGCCGCTCCGAGCTTCTTCTCCGGCCTTTGCTTCTGGCGTCTTCGGAGTTGAAGGGTCTTCTTCTCTGAGCTTTCTTCTTCGTGCACGGAGTCGAAGTCTTGATCTTCTTGTGCAAGGGTCTTCACATTGATGAGGGCTTTCAATGGACTAAACCGATCCCGAAGGGACAGGCTTGCCCGTGCCTCGTGAAGCCTTGGGTCGATGAAGAAGCGTCTCCTTTTCTGCAGAGCTTCCCTGCTTTGTCTTCAATCTTCGACGGTTCGGGTGTCGATTGGACTTCTCTTCTTCTCCGGGATTCTTTGGCGTGATCGGAGTTGAAGAATACTTTTAGAGATAGTGGGGGTAGCACCGATCTCTGTGCGACGGTTGTAGCGCCGGCTTTGCTTCGAAGACGACGGGTGTAGCGACGCTTCAGGTAGTCTTCTCCAGGCTTTCTTCTTCGTGGATGGAGCAGACGTTCGTCGAAGGCGACGGGGTGATGACGCTTCGGTCTTCTTCTCCGGGCTTTTGGGCTTAATTGAAGTTGAAGGTTTGTTGGAGCCGACGGGGTAGTGCCGCTCCGAGCTTCTTCTTCAGCCTTTGCTTCTGGCGTCTTCGGAGCCGAAAGGTCTTCTTCTCCGAGCTTTCTTCTTCGTGCACGGAGTCGAAGGCTCGATCTTCTTGTGCAAGGGTCTTCACGTTGATGAGGACTTTCAATGGACTAAGCCAGTCCCGAAGGGATAGGCTTGCCCGTGCCTCGTGAAGCCTTGGGTCGATGAAGAAGCGTCTCCTCTTCTGCAGAGCTTCCTCGCTTCGTCTTCAATCTTCGACCTCTTGAGCCTTCCCCCACCCCTTCTATTTATAGGCAAAAGGGGAGGGGGGAGAGATATGTGAAGTTTTAATTTTAAATTCCTTTAATATCTCCCTCATAATTACTCGGGATTTATTCATCCATTGATGAGGGGAATAACATTTATTTGCTTTCTTTTCCTGGCGGGGTAATTATGGCTGGATTTTGCACACGAAATCGATGGCGACCCGACTCTTCTTCTTGTCCGTCGGATCGAGGGATCGGCGCAGATCCGCGCGTGAGCAGACGTCATACGCAACCTCCCCCCGCGCATGGCGGTAGTTCTTTCCTTTTCTTGCTTCTCTTTCCTTTTCTTTTCTTTCCTTTTCTTTTCTTTCCTTTCTTTTCTTTCCTTTCTTTTTTTTTTTTGCAAGGCCGGCCGGCCCCATGGGGTTCGGGTCCTAGTAAGGGCCGGCCCCATAGAATTTGGATCCCTAGTAGGGGCCGGCCCCCCTTGAGTGTGGGGTCCGCTCCTCCCTTGTTGGGCGTGAATCGGGTCCGGGTCCGCACTGGTGCGTGCAAGTCGGGTCCGAGTCGGAGCGCGCGTCGGGTTTGCATCCGCGTTGGCGCACGTAAGTCGGGTCCGGGTTAGACAAAATTCGTGTGTCTACAGGCTGTCTATGGTATTTCGTGGGCTGTATAGCCCAACCCTAAATAAAAACCAAAAAGCCTGGACCCGACCCAATCAAGCCCGAACTCGAAACCCGGTCCGACCTTAACCGGCGGAACCGCCGTGAGCCTGGTCCGGGATTGACCCCACTCCCATTGGCTCGGACCAGAATACTATTCCGGCCCGATCCGACCCGACCTGTTTCACACCCCTACTCGGCTACTCCCTCCCTACTAGTTAGGGCTGGCAAATCTGGACCCGACATGAAGGTAGTGGGTCTAGGTTTTGGTTAAACGGGTTCGGGTCATAAATGGGTCAACACGTAGACCCATTTAATAAACGGGTCAGGTCCGGGTTTAGGGTCTGGACACGGTAGATCCGGAAAATACCAGTTTAAAATTCAACGGGTCGTGTTGGTTCGGGTCGGGTCGGGTATACCCGCAATCCAATAATGTAGTATGTAGTACCAGCGGTCTTATCAGGTCATGTCGGGTCGAGTCGGATTGGGTCGGATTGGGTCAACTGAATAGACCCGTGTGGTAAACGGGTCTAATAGGGTCTACCCGTTTATAAACGGGTCGGGTGCTGGTTTAGGGTCTAGACACGATTAGTTAAACGGGTCGGGTCCGGGTCCGGGTCCGGGTCTAGGGGTTTTGCTATCTACCCAATTGGGCATGAAGTACCGCAGCCCGCAGCCTGTCTTCCCCATCGCGTCGAATCCTCGAGAAGCTAACGAGACAGCGAGCTCCCCCGGTGACACCGCAGGCCGAAAATGGCGACCGTGATGCAGAAGATTAAAGATATTGAAGACGAGGTATTTCAACCCCCCCACCCCCCATGTCCGCCATGGGTGAAAGCCCCTTAGATCTCTTCCTGTTCATCTGGTCGGGCGATCCACAACCCCTCTCCTACCGCCAGTGGAGATCAAACTCGAGTGATCCTGCCAAGCTTCTGTTCTAGGGTTTTCGCCTCCAAGAGCACTGCAACACAGCCTCATTAACTTTCATTACTTTGATGAGGGACAGGGGGCCCAACCATTGATTACTCCTAAAGATCCATCTTTTGTTTCAGATTTTCAATGTTCACATTCCTAAACTATGGATTTGGCTGTTGATTGGTGAAAAATTCATTTTTTTTTTGGTTTTCCCCCTCCAGATGGCAAGGACACAGAAAAACAAAGCTACAGCCCACCATCTTGGATTGCTTAAGGTGCCTTTGATTACCCTTTATTTCTTTTGATAAAAATAGTTCTATGACACAGTATTAAACTTCATCATAATATTATCTAATACTGCTGTTGAGCTTTTTTTTGTTTAATGATAAGCAATTAAAAATAAGGGATGCATATGAATCTGCAATTGCAGTTTGAATAAATTCTAGGGTAAATTATCCATAGACCCCCTTGTAGTTTGACCGATTGTCACTTTCACCCCCTCATGTTTAAAACCCTACAAATATCCCCATGTAGTTTCTATTTCCTTGCACAAACACCTCCTTGGGAGGAGGTATAAATGATATGTTCTTCAAACTATAGGGGGGCATTTGTAGGATTTTAAACACGGTGGGTGAAATTAATAATCGATCAAACTACAGGGGTCTATGTGTAATTTAGCCTAAATTCTAATGGGTGTGATAATGGTAGTCTCTTCTACTAAAAAGAGGAGGTTGGTTGCATATACCATGACTGGTAGTCCCTTTAGACATACAAACAATCGGTATTGTAAAAACCGTGAAATCGACATGGACTTGAAAACAGGTTTATTGGAGATTGGTGATATATGTCCAGCAGAAAGGAACTCTACCTTCTTCTTATAGCAAGCATAGGGCTACCTATCCGCCGACCGGACCGGCGTTCTAGATTTCTTATAACTATGGAGTAATATTCATATTTGTCTTCATATGGTCTCTTTCATTTTGTAGTTATATAAATCACCATCTCTTTTTACGTTCTGTTGTGTCGTATTGATGATTGTTGTGGTCTGGTTCAAGGCTAAACTTGCAAAGTTGCGCCGGGAGCTTCTGGATCCTCCAACAAAAGGAGGAGGGGGTGGTGCTGGTCAAGGATTTGATGTTACTAAAAGTGGTGATGCTCGTGTTGGTCTCGTGGGGTTTCCTTCTGTCGGGAAGTCAACACTTCTTAATAAGTTGACAGGCACATTTTCAGAGGTATGCAATTTTTTTGTAATATTTTCTACGGATTGTTGATTTCATTTTAATGTTGTCATGTTTCTTTTGTTCTAACATTGTATAGATGTTCATAATTGGCTTTCCCTATGGAAATTCCATTCTACTTCGATCACATCGATCTTGGTGTTTATCTATATCTCAATAGGCCTGTCAATCTGGTCGAGCTGGGTCAGTCATAGTTTGCGGCCTGCCCATATCCGGCCCAAACTCTAGGTGGCTCTCCCAAGCCCGAGCTCGACCCGAAGTTTTGACACCATGCCCAGCCCATTCAGGCATCCCAAAATAAGAACCACAGTGAAAAATCTGGTGAAAAAACTGCCATTCTCGATACTCCTACTACATATTCCTTCAACAACTGAATAAGTTGAATACATATCAATCCAAAGATTTATTCATTATAACAAGTTGCATTTAGGATGTTTCTTTACTGCAATCACACATATTTAACTATTTAAGCACATGCCAATATAAAATAGACCATCAAAGAAGGGACTCTTGTGTAGAATGCTTTGGCCGTACACACTTGCATATATTTAACATTTCCCAAGCTCAGCTCAAAATAAACTTTGTCCTTGATACCATGTCCAAAGCTCAACCTAGCCCAAGCTCAAATAAAGTTCAACACGCATTTTTTCGGGTTGAGCGGGCAGGTATTAAGCTAGCTTGGCACAATTGACAGTCGTACGTCTAAATCTAATTCTGGGTTATGCTAGGATTTTGGACTTTTTTGATGCATTATTGTGCATCAAATCTTTTTTATTTCCTGAAAATTAATTACATTAATAAACTAGATATGAACATTATGAGTTTTCATGGGATTTTAATGTATAAACATGAATAATACATTTTTAGGATCTCTTGCCTAGTTGCGTTGCGTGACATACAAGGTCTTACCTATCAATAGAACAATTAATAGCCATTTAATCTTGTTTGTAGAAGCATTTTTGAGGATATTTATGGTAGTATGAATCCAATGTCTTAAATTTACCTTTTGTATGTTAATGCATTTTACTTGTACATGATTTTACTAGGTTGCCTCATACGAATTTACTACCTTGACCTGCATTCCCGGCGTGATCATATACAGAGGTGCTAAAATTCAGGTAAGATCTTGCAGACTTGCAGTTACTTCATTACAACCATATTATTCCGATTCTTCTTTTAGTGCAAGTAATTCATTTATTACACCAGGTTTGGCAATCTATGATGTCTGCTAGTCTGGATCCTTGGATTGCCACGTCGTGGTGGCATTTTAACTCATACTATGAGTATAAGCTGTTCCTCACGCTTGCTTTTTTCTTTTCTTTTATAAGTGTCCGAATCAAAGTATTGGCAAATAACACAAACTAATGTTGTGAAAAAACTAACATTGTGAGTGTGCTTTTTTTTTGGTAAAAAGCAAAGTTCATAAATATTTTTTTTTGCACTTTTGCTACAATGTGATATTTTATCTTTATGACAAGATCAAAGGAATTTGCCAGAAGAAATTCAGCGGGTTTGTTTGGGTTCTTCCACCCATGGATGTTCAATCCATTTTGACAATGTTTTTCCTTAATCAACCCCAAATTATTTACTGATGTGGATATTTCATTTTCATGACAACATGTGAAGGATTTAATGTGAATATTTGATAGACAGCTTACATCTTGTGTCAGTTGCCTTGGCGAAATCAATTTGTTCTTCAGCTCTACTTTGTTTTTTCACTTGAATTGCCTTAATTTTCGTTAATAATCCTCTTTAGCTAATATTATTCTCTTTAATATTTTCCTTAATTAGTTATGTTGAGTAATGAAATTAATTTTATACTCACAGAGGGTGTTTCCAACTTATGATTTGTTCTTTTGTTTATTTCTTTGTTCATTTCAGTTGTTAGATCTTCCGGGGATCATCGAGGGTGCAAAGGACGGAAAGGGTAGAGGAAGGCAGGTAAAAGGATTGATTTTATTTCTTAACAGTAGTTATATGTTTTCCCTTTGCATGTATTTTCCTCTTTTACATTGTGTGGTATTCTCACTCCTTGGTGACCACACCTTATGTAGGTTGTATATATTCTTGGCTTTGTGTCATAGTACATTTGAGCATTTTCCATGAGGGTATCTCCTATGGTGTGTCCTTTGGGCTTCTTCCCATGCTAACATTGTATCAGAGCTAAGGATCTCATCCATAGCCGACTCCAACCACCACCAACATCGTCCACTGCTGTCTTTGAGTCACCGTTGTCGATCTATTAGGATTGTACTCAAGCTAATGAGATTCATAAGTTGAGTTAACTAGGGTTTGACGTTTCCAACCAGTCGGCCATATCGGTCAGATCCACTGTTCTAAAAAGCGGTCCGGGCGGCCTTCTAGGCGTTTTAGGGGGTTGGCCGCTCCGCTTCAGCAAAAAGCGGCACTGCAGGCGGGTTGAACAAAGGCGGGCGCCTAGGCGGGATCCGACCCGCCTAGGCGGGTAAAAGGCGGGCGCCTAGGCGGTCTCACTGTATACAATTGCTTGAGGAAATTTTTTTTTTCTGTAATGAATTTTCTGTTTCTTCACCATGTGCAATTGCTTAAGGAATTTTTTTTTTCAATGTATTGTGATGAAATGTTTAAGAAGCTCTTACGATTTTTTACTATATTGGTTCTTGTATGGTATGAGTTTGGATAGAATTTGGATAACAATATATGATTGGTTGGAATTTGGGTACATCACAAAAAAGTTGGAGTACAACTGTATTATCTGGAAGTTAGAGGGACAATCGGATATAGGTATTGAGGTAACCATACCGAAATACCCCTACCCACCCAATCCTCTCCTCCCATTTCATAAAACTTTTATATTCAGATCGGTAGTTTTGATGTTTGCATATGTAAAACTTTCTAATATTGTTTTTTTATATAGAATTATGAATTTATATATATATACATACATATAGAATATATATAATATATTTTATATAGATGGGCGCCCGCCTTTTTCTCCGGGCGCCCGCCTAGTCGTCCGCCTTCCGCCTTGAAACCACTTGACCGCCCGTCTTCCGCCTTCCGTTTTTTAAAACATTGGTCAGATCGATTGGTTTCCCAATCTCTCATGTTTAAGCTTTTGGTTATTTATTTTATAAAATTAATTTAAAACTTTTGAAAAGACAAGAATTTTCAACATATTTTTCAAAATCTTTTTCAAGTATTATTTTCTCCAAAAACGTGCTATCAACTAATTCAAGCAATTTATGCAAATCGTGTGTGCTCTATTAGGTCAACTAGGTTATTAATGAATCTTTACATGTGATGTACTCAATAAGATTATTCCGCTAAGCTTGTTTTCGCTCATGATAGTCCGTCTTCACTGCTTCATCTTCTTCAACAAGCCATCCATGTGATAGTATACACAACCGTCGCACTAACTTTGCATACTTAATTTGCCAATAAAAGTTATCCATAATTTGGACCCTTGTACTGTCTTTATCAATTAATAAAAATGTTTCTTGGTTTAAAAGAAATTTCTTTTTCATGAAAGGCATTATACTCGGTGAACTCATGCTTATGATTCTTGATGAGCTACTGCCACCTCATAGTTTGGGTCTAGTTACTGTTTTGGTGGCGATGGTGATGCATGGATTTTTTGTTGGGGAGATCTTAAGCTTCCGTAAAAAATCTTTTTGGAAGTAGTGGCATATTATATGGACGTCATGGACATTGTGTGAAATGTCATCCATTTCATTGAATTGTTATGTGGAAGTTATTTAGTCAAGATTCTTTAGGCGAAATTAGGACTAGGTAAATCCCAAGCATTCTTTCAGAAAGCAATGAAACAATTCTTTTTTTAATAGTGGAACAATATACTACTCATATATTATTGTCACTTCTAACCTTTAAGGATATAATAGTTCTAATGGGTAGAAATAAGTAGGCGTTAAGAGACCCTCCCAAAGGCAGGTTCTTACGCATTATTCACCCCTCCATCACTGGAAACACCACTTCCCGTCCGACTTACATGTGTTAAGTATGCCCTCGTGCATTAATCCTGAGCTAGGATCGAACTCTCCATGATGAAACCATGTACTATGGATCGAATCCATAGTCAATCATATTTCTGATGGAAGCTGTTGGCATTTTTTCCATTATTTGACTATCCATAATAGTGCGAGGTTGTGGGGTTTTTTTTTCAATCAATTGGGGCTCTCCCTTAGCTAGTCCCTTGGTGATGTTCTATAGGGTTCATAACTACTAATACTATAGGATGCTTACCTAGACAACACTTAGATCCGATTCTACCCAAACATTTTTGGTTCCTCCCAACATTACCAACTTGTCTGACTATTGCTAAGCAAGTTTATGCCTAACTAGGAATAAGAAGTCAGACATGAGTGGTTCCTTGGCATCATAAGAGGGTGTTATGAGGCATCGCACCAAGGGAGTTGCAGTATAAACTTGCATCAAATAGGGGATGAAATTTTATATAGTACTCGTAATTCACCACTCTCTCCAACTCCTATCATTTGGAATTCCAATCCAAGTGAAAACAACACTACTAGGGGCCAACCTCTTATTTGTCGAGTCTAGGAGGCCAGTTTCATTATTTCACTTAACGTTTAACTGCTAGTCCACTTGAGATTAAAATTTGGGTAATATTCAATTTAGAACTACTGATCAATGTGAAAATGGACTCTTAAATTTGTTTCACAGGAATTTGGAGTTCCAAAAAGGAGGGAGTTTAGACCAATATAAAGACAAGGGGCCAAACTCCTCTTGCGTTTTTTTTGATAAGTAGATGCCCTCCCTTCTTGTCAATGTAAACTCCAAAGAGTGATAGGCCACTCCTCCAATCTCTTCTCGAGGCACACCCAAGAGTAGGTGCAACGGTCTAGGTGAAGATGAAAGAAGGAAATGTTTGAGTGAGGGATTTACATTTGTCTATATGTTGTGGATAACCAGTTGAAGAGCTATATAAAAAAAAATCCCTTTTGTAAGAGTGAAAAAGTAAATAAAATGCGGAAAACCTTTAGAGTTTCGCCAAATGGTTGAAGTCATGAAAAAAATATTTATATTTATAAAGACTAAAGACAATGCTAAAAGTTCTAAATTGTTTTCTTTATATATGGATGTTTAAACTAGAAAAAAAATTTATGTATTGATTGAGGTATTCATGGGTCTCCCATGATAACACAACCATGGGTGTCAAAGTCTCTCTCTCTCTCTCTCTCTCTCTCTCTCTCTCTCTCACACACACACACACACACACACACACACACACACACACACACACACACACAGAGGAATGCTAGAATGCGGTATGCGGTAATCCAATTTAGATGCACCTATAAGTTTTGGAATGTGCTATTTTTTGTGAATGTGTTATCCATGCCATGGATAGAACAAGCACAAAAAATCAGCACATTCCAAAACCTATAGGTGCATCAAATTTGAAAGGACTTTTATCGACCGTCTATTTGAATCATTTTAATTTTGATGCACCTATAGGGTTTGGAAGGTGCTGATTTTTTGTGCATGTTCTATCCATTGCATGGATAACACATCCACAAAAAATCAGCACATTCCAAAACCTATAGGTGCATCTAAAGTGGATTACTGCATGCCTCATTCTAACATTCCTCTCTCTCTCTCTCTCTCTATATATATATATATATATATATATATATATATATATATATATATAGGGGCATGATATAATGCGGCATGAGGTACGTGCGGTGTTGCACCGCAACCATCTGATGCACCCGTTGTGTGCGTGCGATGCACGCAGCGGTGCATCAGACGACTGTAGTGCGACACCGCATGCACCGCACGCCGCATCCTAACATGCCCCTATATATATATATATATATATATATATATATATATATATATATATATATATAGGCGTGTTAGGCTGCGGCGTGCGGTGCGTGCGGCGTCGCACCGCAGCCGTCTGATGCACCGCTACAGTGTGTGCAATGCACGCAGCGGTGCATCAGACGGCTGCGGTGCGACGCCGCACGCACCACACGCCGCATTTTATCATTTTCCTCTCTCTCTCTCTCTCTCTCTATATATATATATATATATATATATATATATATATAAATAAAGGGTGTTAGCATGTTTATCTTCATCTTTATTCACATAGTGCTCTAATATATTCATAGGGTTTTCTGCTGCAAGGGTACTTTCTCTCTCAAGTTACATTTGTTACAAGAAACTCCAAGCAAGGGGTGAAAGCATTGATAGGGCACCTATCTTAAGCCATTGTAACAACTTGCGACATCCCATACATAATCACTCTAGTGTCTCTCTCTGTATATGGATAGGCAAATGTATATAGTAGATTTCTTAATTAAATCATCCTTGTTGTTCGAGATATGTAGTATAGTGGTGCTTGGGTATTGCTGTCCATATAACTCTGCTTGTATTCTGTCATCGTATGCATCTTGAAGGGCTTGTGAGCTTTCCTCACTTGTATTGCTTGTTGTTGCTACATTTTTGGTAGACACTATATCACATGTCATTATTGTCGGCTACCTTGGTGCCATCTTAACATGCTTATGTTTTCCTTTTTTTTTAAAAAAATGCTATTGTTTCATCTACCGAGCGCTCATCTCCCTAATGGCAGTGCACTGCCCACTTCAACTTCTTCGATGCTCCTTAGGTTTCAGCTATTGCATAGAAACTACCTGCTCCAATATTTATCCATTTTATTGATGGAACTATTGTTTTCGCTGTTCATAGTTCGTCTTTGTGGCAAATTCTAGTGAAGACTCCCAGAGTTGTGGGGTCGCTCGCAGGAGGATGTTGGGAGGTTAGAGATGTGGTATGGTGGTGCTTGTAGTACATATGTGTAGTTTTGTACATGCATTCTTTTATTCTTTTCTTTATGTGAGTTTGTATATAGCTTATTGTGTACTCGCTTATATGTCCCTCATGTGTGGTGTGGCCTCATGTTAGGCTGAGTCCTATAATTGCGTATGTTTGACTCCATGCATGATGAGACTTGGGTTAGTATTTTCAGCATTTCTCAAGCTATCAATGGTGTCATGCTGGTGGAGAAGTCTAAACTTATAATTATGGAATCCAAATTAATTTCAAGGGGTTCAGGAATCCTTGAATAAAAATATGTCAAGAATCAAGGTCAACATCATCACTATGATGAACATAGAAGCTAACCATCATTGGCTTGAGGTTGTGAACATAGAAGCTAACCATCCGTGGCCGATCCATCCGAGCACGCCCAAACAGGGGTGATTCGGGACCGGACCCAACCGAAACCGATCCGATCCGATCTGGCCGATCCGGATCGGTTTCGGGCGAAACTTTAAACCATGGTGTCAACACGTGACATCAGTAATGTAGATCTTATTGTCATAATTTTCTAGCTTCAATTAGAACTCCAAATATGCCTCTTAAATTGCTATATTGGCTGTTCGATTGTTAAATTGTAGTTATCCCCTATTGAAAATCAAACTGAGATTATTATGGGTTATACATAATGGTCGAACTTCACGCATGATACAAGTTCTGGGCAAGCGTATTGAACTGAAAGGATGGATTTTAAATGAGGTGAGACGAGGGAATTCAGTAGAGGAGGAACACGTTCCCCAGCATAGTCTTGATCCAGTTCCCACCAAAGACAATTGGCCACATAATTAGTGGAGATTTGGATATGCGTAATGATACATTCTGTACACGCACACACATGCGCACACACACATGCATTAATGCACCCAACCTTGTATGTGGCCACACAAAAAATAAAAAATTGAGTGATGGTGCATTACAGATATTCAGGGATAATTAAAGGTCTAATCGCAGAAAGGGGTTACATCAATTAGTTATCGAATTTTATTTTATGTTCCTTGAACCAGGAAGTCTTGTTGGAACATGAGTTCAGTCCCACAAATTAAGAACTCTCACATGTATAATCTACCATTTAATACTGAAAATACCACAATAATCAACCATCCTATGAATGCTCCATGATCTAGTATTAGCAGCATGAACCTATTATTAACCAGTAATCTAATAGCCCCATACATAGTCTTAAAGGTTAAGTTGTCATTACCTCAGCTGAAATAAATACTTTAACTGTTCCGTGTAAGGCAGTGGTTGCTCAAATGGAACATCACATTAGGATCAGTTGCTAACATCTGCACATTCAGAATTGGAGCCCTAGGTGAACCGATTGTACAGCCAATAGGATATCATGTCGTTATTCTCTCTGACGATATGATAACTAGTAACTACTACCTCAGTTAGCTGTTTTATGTGCCTTCGTAATTTGAACAGACGGATGCGCATCTTATTTTCGGACTTGTTGGAAATTTCTATTCCAATTAACCGCTGGAAATGTATCTTTATATTATTTGTAGAGGAGCACTAAGTCATCCTGATTTTCCATCCCAACAGTTTGTGATTGTCTGCCTATTTTGTGAAACTTCTTCAAAACTGCTATTGGTTGTGTAAAATAACACATCCATTCCTCACAGTAAAGTATTTGCAATCTACAGTAAAGGTTGTAGAGGAAATGTAGAACAATACATCCAATGATTCCTATCTATACACAAACTGCTGATATCTGCTTTATTGTTGGTCTTGAGAAAAAACATGATGTTGAACTATGGTTTATCTTCTGTAAGATAAGTTCTTAATCTTGTACTCTTTCCTTTCCTCTACTATCCTGGTATATCAAACGAAGTAAATGATCCATTGGTTGTTATCCAGGTAATCAGCACTGCTAGGACATGCAACTGTATTTTAATTGTTCTTGATGCAATAAAACCAATAACTCACAAGCGCCTTATCGAAAAAGAGCTCGAGGGATTTGGCATAAGGTAAGTTTATTTTTCACTATTGATATATATTTCTAAATGGTTGTGGAATGTTGAAAAAAGTATACAAAACTACCACAAGGGACCAAGTCTTTAAACTCATGCTTGTTGTTTATGGTTTTGTACTACAACTTCATCTAGTATTAGCAACATATAGTGTGTAGTTAAGGCGTCAGGGAGGTGCCTAGACGATTTGGCCTACCAAGGCTAGGCGATAAAAATATAAACAACCTATAAATATATATAAGATATACGGATAACTAATTTGTGCTCGTACTCCTATATTTCTATCTTCTAGATAAAAAATGATCCAAATATTAATACTTATGAGATGCAGATAATCATAAGCATAAACTGATACACATAAAGCAATTCGTATAACCAATTTACCATAACCATACTATAGAAGAATAATATCAAACAAATATCTAACTAAAGGTCCAAAATCATTAACATAATCATGATTGTGACCATGAACATACATGTGTACAGCAGAAGAAATTACAGCAATAGCAAAACAATCTTGTAAAAAAAAAATTACAGCAATATTGATTTTGTAAAACAGGAAGAACACAATTTGCGGGTGAGGTTCGTCGTGAGTACAAATCGAAACCAGAGATGAGAGAGTACTTGACGTCAGATCGTCACGAAATCATAGAGGACTTAGAGGAGAGAGGAGCCGAGCGTCCACCGAACCACCGCCGCTAGCCGCCGACCTTCACACCCACAGATAACTCTCGGGCCCGCGCCAAACCCTAGAGGAGAGAGGAGGAACCGAGCGTAGGTGCGTCCACCTCCGCCAGTTGACGACCTTGACACTCGCAAAGAAATCTGGGGCCGCACCAAACCCTATAGGAGAGAGGGGGTATCGGGAGGGGAGACTCAAAGAGTCAAAGGGGCAGAGAGGGTGTATCGAAGGGGAATGGGTTCAATATGGACCCTTTTGTTGTCGGGTTCAACTAGAATCCGACCCGTTTTATCTAAATGCCTTAAACATATTTTGGGGTGGCCTAGGTGGCGCCCAGTATAGTTCGCCTAGGCGTCTGGGTGATGTCTTAGGCGACCGCCTCATTTCCACTGCCCGCCTAACTCCTGCCTTAGCAACCATGCCACTTAAAAGGCTAGGCGATGGCCTAGGCAACGCCTTAACTATACTGATACCCATCTGTTTGGGGGAATGAATCAAATTAACATTAATGCAATTCTTAGGAACTTATTTGATGTCGCAATTAAGATCTGAAAAATAAATTATGGCATATCAGATATGCAATAATGTATCCTTTTCATACATGTTCATATGCTTTGTAACATAATGTTTGAGATGAGGGAACATCCTCTTAATAGTAGAGATATTTGTTGAGATTAAGTGGGCCTTGTGTGTGTGTATTTGTGTGTGTGCAACATAATCAAGTTCCATTTGTGTTCTGATAATTAGTATATTATTCTTCTATACCACATGGCCTATCCACCTTCTATATAGAACGTAATTTAGTTCCATTTATGCTCTTAGAATTTAATATATTACTCTTTAGCGCTTTCCATCATGTTGGTCCCCTTGAGACTCCCATTAATAAGGTCACAATTATCTTCAATATGTTTATTTCTATATCGTTGAATAGGATTATGGGCCATGTTGATGCCTGCTTTGTGTCAAAGTACCAGTTCATAGGCAACTTAAGCCTCAACACCCATGAGGATCTTTAACCACATTAATTCACAAACACCATGGGCCATTGCTCTAATTCTAATTCAACACGACTGTGCCACCATTACTTATTTTCAACGGCGATATATCACTAGATTGTCACCTACTAAAGTTCTTGTTGACCTATTTGAGACGACCTATCACAAGATTGTCACCTAATAAAGTTTTGGTTGACCTATTTGAGACAGTCCTGCCCAGTCGGCATCTGTAAATGATTCCGCATTCATATGCCCATGCCTTGTACTCACAATTCTCTTTAAGGGAGATGACTTCAAGGAGCATAACACCCTATAAGTAGCTTTGAAGCAAGGATCAAAATACCGGCCGGTACGAACCGTACCGGCCGGTTCAAACCGGGAACCGGACCGAACCGAACCGCACCGGTATCCAGTCGATACCGGTCGCGGGGCTTAAATCGCCAACATACCGTCCGGTTCCGGTTCCGGTTCGAACCGGTACTGGGTATGAAGTGTTGTTTAGGGTGGTTTTTTCATTCCGATTTCATTTTTTTGGGCATTTTTCTTTATTCCCACATGAGGTAAACCTCCATACTAGCTGGATTTGCAAGATTTGAAGCCAAAAACTCGGATTTGCAAGATCAAAACCACATTTGAAGGTATGTTTTCATAATTTTTTTCATTTTTCTTTTGTTTTGTTGTATTTTTTTTGAAAAAAATCAAATAATTGTGGTGAAAATGTTGAAATGGGCTAGATCAATGCCATCAATGCTTAGATCTATAGATCTATAAGCATCATCTCCAAATTTGCATGATCGGTTCATGCAAATTTGGGGGGTTTTCAATTTTCTTTTCTTTTTTTGCATTTTTTTTAAAAATAAAGCAAATAATTGTGGTGAAAATGTTCATGCGGGGAGCCTCAATATCAGTCATTTGTGTATGATTTCTTCCAATATCCGACATTGCCGCCATCCGGTCATCCACGAGGTAATGACGATGATGATGATGAAATGCAGCCTGCCCGAAATTTCATGTGGTACTAAGTTACTCAGTCTAAGTAGGTAAAAATATATAATTCTCTACTCTTGTAAGTTATGGATATGCATTTTATTTGCTAAACATGTTAGGAGTCTTAGGACTATGAATTTGTGTTTATTATCATATTATGTGAAATTGTAAAATATGACTCATGTACTCGTATTAGTTGTGTAATTCATGTTTGTGCAATGGTTATGAATTGTGTTTTGTAATCTCTAAGCATAATATATCAATACTAGGCTAATCTAACACATACAATTTAATAACTATATCAAATTCCACAATTAAGAATCATATAGTGAAAACAGTGACTTTATAACTTAAAAAGACCGGTTCATACCTATAACTAGTTTACTAATGAAAAAAAACATCACAAACCAGTATTTTAAATTATTCTGGATTTTTTGGTTATTTTTTCAAATTTTTTTGAAACCAAAAATCAATTCACATCGGTATAGACCGGTTCAGACTGATACTGGTTCGTACCGCCCGGTTCGAACCGTTTTTTCGGCCGGCTGATATTTTGTCTGCGACTGGTATTTTTATCCATGCTTTGAAGTGACTTGGCATGGGAGAATGCATGTACCTAACAGATCACACTCCCTACATAACTATATTAAGTCTGGTACAGGTTAAGTATATTAACCTGCCCACCAATCTTTGATGACAACTTGCATCTTCAAGTAACACCCTATTTTCATGACCACTTTATGGTTTGCATCAAATAGTAGTTCATGATGGTTTGTATCCCAGCATCCCAAAGTCCTGTAAAATATTAAGAACATACTTTCTTTGACATATGAAGATCCCTTCACTTGACCTTGCCACTTCAATACAGAGAAAATAGTTGGATTGGCCCAGATTTTTAATCTCAAACTGCTTGTTTGAAAATCACTTCTCTCTTTTGCATCATTCCTTTCAAGACTATTTCATTAACATACACAATGAGAGTTGTATTCTTCTTACCACAATGTTTGACGAGCATAGTATGATTTGAACACTCATGATCTTCTTTAATGCTCCACTGAATCTCTCAGACCATGTTCTTAGAGATCATTTGAGACCATCTACTGCGATCTTCAAGTAACATGCTTTTCTTAGTTATCAACAATTTTGAACCATCATTTACACCTCTTCCTAAAGCTCACAATGCAAGAATCAATACCTTCCATCAAGCAAATAAAGGGGGCCAATCCATGTTAGCTGCAACAGGCAATGACCTTTTGATAGGATTTGGTTTAGCAACATGAGCAAATGTCATCTTTTTTTTAATGAGCACCATGATTCTTGATTTAGCCTTTTCAAAACAATGACCCCTTGATAGAACAAATACTAGGACAACCAGAGAGTTCTCTGCCTCCCACTTGTCATATAAGGTATTCTAGGGATCTAGTTCCATAATACTACAATTAATATAGCTAAAACTTGCCCCTCTCTGATTAGGACAATCTTGTTGCAGTTAAAAAAGGAAGATTTTTTTTTTTTTTTTTTCATTTGTCATCTCATTCACATATTAATAGAACCAAATACTTTTTATAAGAGGCGGGATTACATGCATATGGTTCCACAAGCGATGTGGGACTAAAAATACACAAAACATGACTTGCGCAACAAGTCTAAATTAACCCTAATTAATTACGATGAAATTAATTAAATAAAATAATAAAAAATACAACTGGGCTTTCAGGGGCCTATCTCGTGTGAAGTCGATGCAGTCGTCGGGCCTGGTCCCTATCACTTTAATTTCCTTCATCTATGAATTTCCTTGTTTGCCTAGGGCAGTTAGTTAACCTAGACTGTCTTCCTAGGATTTCAAATATGTCTTCGAAAATACATTACTACATTCTCTCAACAAGCTTGGTCGCCAATGACTAACACCCCCCTCGAAAGAACTTTAGGAAAAGTATTCATTTTGGAGGGATTTAAATAAGATCTCAAAGCCCTTATTTAAATCCCTTCAAGAATTTTGCAAATTCCATCTTTGGTTTCCCAAACATGGAACATTATCTTCACAGAATTTAAAATTTCATCATAACCCAAATTCCTCCTGAAAATACCGCATCCAAACACACATTCATGATACTAATGATTCAAACAAACTCCCAACCACCGAGGAAACAATATTTGGGAATGAATATTCACACAATCACTGGCCTAGACCACGCTTATTTGCCTTTTATATATTGTAAAATGAATGCCATAAACACCTTTACGTATTAAATATATTATATACGGCAATGCAAATTTCTTTTGCGTCATGGAGTTGGTCATTTTCCATCCTTCTTTAGAAGGCTTTCACTATTATAAGAAATGTAACACATTTTGCATGATGGGCCTTAAATAGTATGAAATGGTGCATGCTTGTTTGACCTATCAAGCAATTCAAAGTCTCAGGGATAAGCCGTTTCCTTGGTGAGACAGAAATCATCCACAGTTTAATTTATTATATTGACTTTAAAGCATATTGAAAACCTAAATTAAACTGTGGTAGTTTAAGCATATGGTTTTTAAGTAAATTCATAGCATCATCTTAACGATATTTCTATTTTACTTCATAAAACATCTATAGTTTATTGGCCACAAAAGAGATTTATATCAAGCAATAAACTGTTGATGGGCTAGTTTAACTGTACTGATGTTTGAACTCCCCTTGTCAATTCGCCTGCTATTTCTACTTGAGAATTCTTATCACACTGTGAATCTATTTGTGTTTTTGGTAAAATGACAGGTTAAACAAGGAACCCCCTAATATGACCTTCAGAAAGAAAGACAAGGGTGGCATCAACTTCACATCCACAGTGACCAACACACATTTGGACCTTGAAACAGTGAAGGCAATTTGCGGTGAATATAGGATACATAATGCCGACATCTCTCTTCGGTTCGACGCAACTGCTGATGATCTTATAGACGTTATCGAGGGAAGCAGAATCTATATGCCATGCATCTATGCGGTGAACAAGATTGATCAGATCACACTTGAGGAGCTGGAGATCCTAGACAAGCTCCCTCACTACTGCCCAGTAAGGTATTCTTTCAGCACATCATGTTCGATTCGTTCTTGCCTTGTGATACTGTGTGGGATTAGGCAACTCTCTCTCTCTCATCGCTCTTTCTTTGTGTGTATATAGTGCTCATCTGGAATGGAATCTTGACGGCCTGCTGGAAAAGATATGGGAATATCTCGATCTAACTCGCATTTACACGAAGCCGAAAGGAATGAATCCTGATTATGAGGACCCTGTGATCCTATCATCCAAGAGGAGGACAGTGGAGGACTTTTGCACTAGAATCCACAAGGACATGCTGAAGCAATTCAAATAGTGAGCCTCCTCGCCCCCTTAATCATTTTGCCTTTTGTTCATCGTGGCACTACATCTCCTTATCCCGTATTCAACCCATTGCTTCATTGACTTCGCTCTTCCAACTGTGTAGTGCACTGGTTTGGGGTTCGAGCGCCAAACACAAGCCCCAGAGGGTTGGCAAGGTACTCTGCCCCACCCATCATCCTATACTTGTTTAGGTCCCGTTGTTGGTTGAGATTAAGCCCTTGTTTGATAACTCTGATCCGGAAATCCTCGCGGATGGCTGTTTCGCTGAAACGTGCACTGCTGCAGCATTTCGCTGAAAAGTACATCCGAGCCTCGGGCTGAGATGGGTCTTTCTATGATTTTGTTAACAAGCGGGTCCGGATGAAACCGTTTCAGCGTTATCAAACATATGAAATCTGATAAAACGTTGAAATGCGAACCCATGGATCTCGTTTCAGCATTATCAAACAAGGGCTACATCAAAGATGGGTCTGATTGGATGGGGAAAATTGTGTTGCAGGAACACGAGCTCGAGGATGAGGACGTTGTTCAGATAATTAAGAAGGTATGAACGAGCTCGGAATTTCTTCAAAAGCTTGAGTGACTGCATCGGGTTCGATGATGAATTATTTAAGCTGGGATTAAGGTGTGCAGCTCTCTGTGGATGGCATTGCTGTTTTCTTGGTGAACATTCTAAGGTGCTGGTCCTTGATCCTTGTACAATTAGTTGCTTTAGATATGAGAGAATTGTACTAGTGTGTGATATTAATTCATCTCTTCCAAGGGTAAAGAACTTTGATTTTTTGGGTTATATATCTCCTTTATATATACTAGTGGGCCCTGCACGTGTGATGCATGTGTGGACATCAGTTGGTTTAATTCGATTACATGTGGGGTGATCTCAGTTGGTTTATGAAGAAGTTTTTATGTACTAGTAACATGTCAGTTGCTGGAAGATGTTCGACTTGATGATGATCGCTCAGACCGTCACTATCATCGATACAGTCACCGCCGCGGCCAAGGCCACAATTTCCATCGCCGCCGCCACAGCCTCTGCCCCACCATTGCATCACCACCACTGCCGCCACAATCGTCCTTGCCATATCGCTCCTATCAACACTGCTGCTGCTACCACCACCACTGCCATGGCCCCGACCACTGCAGTAGCTGTGGTGGTGGCAATGGAAATTGTGGCCTTGGCAACTGCGGTGGCTGTAACGATGGTGGTGATGATGCGTCGCTATTGCCACCACCACTGCCTTGGCTCCGACCACTGCTGTTATGACCGCCATCACCACCGCCATCATTGTTGCTATCACAATCGGTCGACGTTGCTACCACCAACAAAGCCACCACAAGCACCATCCCTACGGTCACCACAACCACCAGCATCGTCACCATAGCCAGCATGACAACGCCACAGACTTCAAGGACACCGCTGCACAGCTACATCGACTCGACTGCCGCCACCACCATTATCGTCCCCGCCACCTTCGTTATACCACCCGCCACTGCCACTGCTGCCACCACTGATTCTACCATGGTCCTAATACGATGGTCCGCATTGTAGTGTTGGTGGAGGCCATGGTGTGTGATGGATGCAAATTACCCCCAACAATACTCAACTGATGCTTGGGGGAGGAGTTGTGTGTTCGACTCTTCCCCACCTCGATTTACCTAGGAGTGCGGTGGAAAATTCCTAGCTGAACAACATAATGTCACTAGATTAAATCGTATAGGAAGTAACCCAGCAATGAGCTTCATAGGTCCAAGGCTAGTAGGCATAGAGGCTCGGAGCGCCTTCTCCCCCCTTTTCACCTCGTCCTGCACTAGGGTTTCAACAAGCCTCCTCGGACGCCGTCGGTGATTTAGGGGAGGCCAGGATGTCAATCGGTGCTACCTAGAGGATTGAGACAGGGGGACCCCAGCGATGGTGGTGTTTTTGTGTTTGGTTCATCGGGGCGACGCAGCCCCTTTGCTCGATCGCCAGCCATGACTTGACTTTAAGGTAGCGGCCTCTTGCCGATCTGCAGCGGAAGTGGTAGATCTGGACCTCGGCCCGCAGACAGCGGATGTTCCGACAAAGGGTCTTAGGATCCCCCACCTCTGCTCGGCGGAGCGGATCCCGATGGTACATGGCAGGAGGCTGAATCGACGGCAGCTCGGGAGTTTGTCGGTGTCTCCAATCCATCTGTAGCCGCGCTGATGGTGGTCTTCCCCACAACAAGTGGGTTTCGATTTTGTTGCCAACTCCATGTGATGTGGAGTGCTGGCAGGCCCTGGAACATTTTTGTGGGGGCCATGGGATAAGTCCTAGTTGGATGCCACGCCAAGTTGGCAACCCAAAAGTTGACAAACTAGTTGGCTACCTAGCATTTCCTGAAAGGTTCCAAGGCTACCCTATGCAGCATTCATGTCTAGGGTCACATTAATCGTAATAGTAGGAGTAGGATGACCTCAGCGTGGATTCACTCCTAGTCGCGGTCCAGTGCTGCATTAAAAAAACACATAATTTTTTTAAAATTTCTAAATAATCATAAAAAATATGAAATATGTAAATTTTTTTTACCATAATAGGGAGTGAACTAACTAGGAGCCAACTGGAGTGCTCCACAAAAATACACTCCCTATTGCCCATTTGGCTACCTAAATAGGGAGCGGGTCTAGGAGTCGGTTGGAGATGCTCTACAATGGAGACTGTGTTCGCTTGGGTTAATCTACTATGTGTTCATGTTTCTAATGACTCAGATTGAAGGAGAATAGTAAATACCAGTGCCCATCGGTACTCGGGCGGTCGCCTTCGGTACACGCGGCTGCCTTCGAGGTGTGATTCACTTGTTAGAGACAGAGAGAGAGAGAGAGCGCACTAATTAACAGTCCAAAAAAATTACTAATTAACATCAAATGACTATTAAATGTCATTGAAGAAGTATTAGTCATCTTTATGGTAGGTTTTTAATAGAATTTATGAGAGCCGTATTCATAGACAGGAGAGGGGACGACTTGGCTCGAAATCGAAAGAACTGAAATCGGAAGAACCGATTTCGGGGGATTCCAATATTTATTATCTATCTGATTTTGGATAGCTATGATTGGGGATTTGGAGCCATTTATTAGATAACCAACCGTTTTGGAACAATAGACGATTGTGATATTTATATAAAATTGGACGGTTAAGGGAGTTTTTTTTTTGGTCCTAATTAGCACAATACTGTCGTGCCATGTTATATAGATTTCACCTGGGTGACCTCTCCGAATCACCCATGCAAATTTCACCCTGGGATGGTTACGTTAAGCGGGTCCTTATGTATTTGGGGTCTATTTTGAGCCATTGGATCAGGAATCTGGGAGACTTATATTAGACCTATTCGTATTATATAAAGGAGGTCTAGCTAGGTCTTTTCGGATTAAGAGAGATTTTGATTAAACTTGGACGAATTGTCGTGGGAGCCATACTTGAGTCTTTAGTGAACCCTACTTGTAACCTCTTCATCATTTGATAGTGGATCTCTGCGCCGTCGGTGGACATAGGCAAGATTGTCTAACCACCTAAAATCCTCATGTTCTATATGGTGCTCTCTCTCTCTCTCTCTCTCTCTCTCTTGATTGCTTTAGTTTTCTGTTGCATCTTTCCAGATTTCTTTCCTGTGAGATTTTTCATGTTTTGTGGGTATATCGCACAATAAAGTGGTATCAGAGTCCCCCTGGTTGTTGACCTAGGTTTGTTCTTGGTTTGATTCCGAAAAGATGTCAGAGGAGTCATCTTTCAGAGGTTTTGTGAATACTACTATCTCTAATGCAAAATTTGAAGTAGAGAAATCCGATGACCCGATTAACTTTGGCATGGGGCAGTGTGAAGTTATGGATGTCTTGATCCAACAAGAGTTGGATATTGCTTTAGAAGCGGAGAAAACGAAGGATATGAAAGACAAAGATTGGGAGAAGATTAGTCGTCAAGTGTGCGGCATGATACAGCTTTGTCCTACGAGTGATCAAAAATATTTTGTTGTAAAGGAATCAAAGGCTCTAGAGTTGTGGAAGAAACTAGAGGACACATTTATAACTAAGAGCGTTGAAAATTAGCTCTATTTGAAGCAAAAGTTTTTTTGTTTCTAGTGCAAAGATGAGAACTCTATGACAGAACTTTCGAATGACTTTAATAAAATTCTTATAGATCTATAGAATTTGGATGTTATGATAACAGATGAAGATAAAGCATAGTTGTAACTCCTTACCCGATACGTATAAGCATCTGACCACTACATTGCTATATGGGAAGAAGATGATTACGTTTGATGATGTGTCCAATGCTTTGATGAATAATAAGTATCAAAAGGAGGGCAAGTAGGCTCACAGCGGCTCGTCATCAGAAGCATTGACCATCAGGGGTAGAAGAAAAGAAGTATGTAAAGCGGGGTAAGTCTTGTTCAAAGACTAGAGGAGCACCATCAGATAGAAAGATTCCTGCAAATGATGAGTGTGCCTATTATCACAACAAAGTCCATTGGAAGAAGGATTGTCCATTGTTGCAAAATAAAGACAAGAAGGATGTAAAGGCAAATGTTGCTAGCAGTGGATATAATAATTCAGACATTCCTTTTATTGGTTCATTTTGTTATGCTGCTTAGACGATTGGATTCTGGATTTATGATGTACTTATCACATGTGTCCCAACATGGAATATTTTTCAGCTTTGAGGAGTTGGATGATGGAGTCATTTTTATGGGCAATGATACTAGGTAAAATCTGATTGAAGTTGAATGATGAAATAGTTAGAGAATTGACAGAAGTACGATATATGCCGGAATTAAAGAAGAACCTCATCTCTTTGGGTGCTATGGATTTGAAGTGCCTTAAGATTACTCTTGAAGGTAGAGTCTTAAATGTCATCTCAGGTGTATGTGTCCTAATAAAAGATGCTCAGAGGAAGAATTTGTACTTCTTACAAGAAAGTACAATCACTGGTGAAACATCAGTTGTAGATTCTGAAACTAGTACGCTTTGGCATATGAGGTTAGGGCATGCTGGCGAAAAGGCATTGCAAGAATTAGTGAAGCAAGGTCTATTGAAAGGTGCAAAGACAGAAAAATTAAAATTTTGTGAACATTGTGTATTGAGAAAAGCAGACGATAGTCAAATTTGGTAATGTGGTTCATCAGACTCAAAGGACTCTCGACTATGTTCACATAGCTGTTTGGAAACCGACCGAAGTTGCATCTTTGAGTCTTTTATTGATGACTATTCGAGAAGAGTTTGAGTATACCTAATGAAACACAAACATGTGGTTTTAGAGGCGTTTCTTAAGTGAAAAAAATTGACCGAGACTCAAACTGGCAGAAAAATAAAAAGATTAAGATCATATAATGACGGTGAGTCCAAGTCAGATCCGTTTTTAAAAATATGTCAGGGTGAGGGCATCGTTCAACACTTCATAGTTAGAGAGGCAACATAACACAATGGGATAGCTAAACATATGAATCGTACCTTGTTGGAGAAGGTTCGATGTTTATTGTCTAAAACTAGATTGCATAAAGAGTTTTGGGCTGATGCTCTGAATTATACGTATTATATTGTTAATTGGCTACTGGTAGCGGCACTTGATGGGAAGACTCCCATAAAGGTATGGTCTGAAAACTTGCTACTCACTATGATTCTTTGCATATTTTTGGTTGTGCTGCTTACTTTAATGTCATGAAAAGTAAACTAGATCCTAGAGGCAAGAAAGCACTATTCATGGGCTTTAGTTATGGAGTGAAGGGGTATAGGTATTGGTGCCCCGATTCGAAAAAAGGTAATCTTAGTAGGGATAGCACCTATGATGAATACATTATGGTAAAACCTTACCATCAGGAAGGTTCTCAAGAGGAGAGCACAGTTAGAGGTGTTCCATAGCCGGTGATGTTTGAAGTTCCAGTAGTTAAGCTGGGTCGGATAGAAAACTTGAAAGTTGAGGACTCGAAAGATTATAAAGCTCCGATTCAGGAGCCTACACTATAGTTAAATTCGATTGCATTCAAAAAACCAAGAAAAGATATTTGAAAACCCGTTCGATTTACTGATATGATGTATGTTAGAATTGATGAGGTCTACAGCTCATAAAAACCAATAGTTTAGCTATATATGGTTGATAGATTTGGATTGTATATTAATACGTACCTTTGTTCGTGTTTTGATGACAGATCAGAGAGCCATGACTACATAGTAATTCACTTGAGTGGGAGACTCAATGGATTGATCCTATGTAACCTAAATCGTTCGCACTCTAATTAGGATTGGTTGCCTTATCAGGATAAGCTATTAGGATGACAGAGCGTAAGTGGCTCCACCACGGTCATTACCAGGCATAGTAGTAGTTGTGGCCAAATGGAACCAACACGGTGCACAGATCGGTGAGCAGATACTGGTGCACTAAGCTGTATTTCTGCTTAGGGTAAATTGGTTCTTAACCCCGAGGAACCATAACTGGTGGGCTAACCAGTTGTGTGGTGCTTTAGAGCACCAATGTGTGACACTCCAGTTATGTGATCCAAAACAACGGTGTGCTAGGTTAGCCGGCTAGCGATGCATCAGTGTGCCACTTCTATAAACCATCTACACCCCTAACAGGAGGTGTGTTCCTTGGTTCGACTTATGTCATATTAAACTCAGGCCTGGTGGTCATCAATTGGACTGTTGACCGGATCCGGTTACTCGGTAGGGTAATCAGAGGTATGACGTGTGCAATTAACCTGGTATGAACCGAGTTATATGATCGCTTGGGTCTGATGGTGTTCTCTATTTCTCGAGTCGGGTCATGACACCAAGTGGAGGGACAACAAGTTTATCACTACTAAGAGAAGAGCAAGGGTATACGAGAAACATAGTAAGTCCGGGGGAATTGAAATGCAGCTTGCATCACACTCTGGGTGGCTATGCATATTAACTTGGACTTAGAGGATCGATGGTTCACTCGGGTAATGTGTCGATCGAGTCCAAGTTGGAAGCTATGAACCCTGTTTCCTGAAGGTTCCACCTTATCCACATTATATACTGTTCTTGAACCATCTCCTCGTTTCATATGATTCAGACTATGCTAGTGATTTTGATATAAATCGGTCAACTACAGGGTATTTGTTTACTCTGGCTAGAGGACTGGTAGTCTATAGTTGCTTTGTTTACTATCAAGGCAGAGTACATGGCTATGACAGAAGTTATTAAGGAAGCCATCTGCCTACAAGGGCTGACAAGGGACTGGGGGGTCATTCCGAAGCACGTTCTGGTTCATTGTGATAGCCAGAGTGCTATTTATCTGGCGAAGAACTAGGTTCATCATGCTTGCAACAAGTATATTGACATTTGGTCCAATTTTGCTCATGAAATTATGGGGGAGAAGGTTATTCTTCTATAGAAGATTGAGACAGTAGATAATCCTGCAAATATATTGATGAAGGTCGTCAATGTGATCAAGTTCCGACATTGTTTGGACTTGATAAATTTTGTATATTTGATTAGGCCTTCATGACGTTTAGAGGCATGTCGTGAGATCGAAGACGATAGTGGAGAGTACTTCTTTGGAGCACTTTGGTGCATTTGGTTGGCTTGCAATCTTGCCAAGGTGGAGAATTGTCGACTAACTTGCAGAACGCAAGAAGATTTTACCTGGGTGACTCTGGACACCCTATTGGATCCTAGCACATTGTTAGAATTCGTCGGACCAGATTGTGTTTGTTTGGGGATATTTTTCGCTGGTCCGTGCGGTCTCCCTGCAAGACAAAGAAAAACGTAAGAACAACTAGCTCTCTTAGGAGCGCAGGCCCTCCGACGCTCAAGTCAGTCTCAGGTGATCAAAGGAGAGCTGTAGTAGACGAAAGTGGTAGGGATGAGGATTTCCCACCTGTACTTTGGAGCCGGGGGTGGCACCTTTATAGCCTTTTGCGACCTATCGGGATGCAACACCTGGCCGCTTCTTCCGGCACCTTCTAGACCCCCACGTTTTGGCCCATATGGGTCCCTGACAACCTTTGGGAATCGGGCCCCTGTCAGCCTTTGTCGCCTAGCTCGCCAGGCGGTGGAGTGGGGGAGAGTACCTGTCTTGTCGCTGCCAGGTGGATCTTCTGGAATGTTCAAGTCTGAGAGGTCTCGAACCGACTCGGGCGGGCATCCGTGGACTACAATCGTCCACGTAGCTTCAGAGGGGTTTCGACACCTGGCAGCCTTTATGTCGCTTCACTGGGGGCGACCTTAAGGAGGAAGCAAAGGCGAGCTCGCCCTTAATGCTCTGCCTTCTTCATCCTTGTCAAAAGTCAGGCTCTTAGGAGGGCGACCTCTTCGATAATGGGTTCGGGTGATCCGCCCTCTTCTCCCTGTTGCCAAGAGTCGGGCTCCGGAGAGGGCGACCTCTTCGACAATGGGTTCGGGTGATCCGCCCTCTTCTCCCTATCGCCAAGAGTCGGGCTCCGGAGAGGGCAACCTCTTTCGACAACGGGAGTGGCCTGGCGATCTCTTTGAGCGTTCTACTAGTGTTCGTTTGATACTACTTTAAGTTTTCCTCTTTGACAAAAATTCCTATGCGAGCTGGAGGCGAGCTCCTGTGCACTCAGATACAAGGTGTCCATACAGTCCAATATGGATCTTGCTCCCAATCGAGCTGGGGAGCGAGCTCCTGCGCGAGCTGGGTGCGAGCTGGGGGCGAGCTCCTGAGCGAGCTGGGTGAGAGCTCCTGTGCGAGCTGGGGGCGAGCTCCTGAGCGAGCTGGGTGTGAGCTGGGGGCGAGCTCCTGCGCGAGCTGGGTGCGAGCTCCTGTGCGTTCAGATTCAAGGTGTCCATACAGTCCAATGTGGATCTCGCTCCCAATAGCCGTTCGACTGAACCCATAGGGATTGAGGGTTCCAACTCCTGGACGGGCTTCGGTGCGAGCTCCACCTTAAGTGGGTCTTACAATATTGTCCAAGATATGCGGTTTCAGCTACCCCCAACATTATCCCCTCCTGAGGGAGCGATCAAAGAAACTTGGTGCTTGCTCAGGAGTCTTAATGGGTATGCCCTGAGCGGGCTGTAACTGGCGTTGCTCCTATACCCGAGCGATCTCTCCTCAGTGAGACCTTGAGGACGATGCTGTTGCATCAATCGTTGGGTGGGCTTCGGGCATCTGTCGTGAGCTGTCTCCTTCCGGTGCGAGCTGGCCACATGCGGTCTAGGCTTGCCTCGCTCAAGCTACCGGCGTCTGCCGCAGGCGTCCTCGTGGCTCGCCCTCTAACGTTTGGGTTTTCGCGCCGGATATCCAGCAGTCGTGTCCTTTTAAATGCGACGCGAGACTCGAGATCCGAAACTGATACAACGAATCTCATCATAAGATCCCGATCAGTGTGGGACACGTGTCGCCTTCTCATTCATCCTCTTTTTCGTCAGAAAGGACGTTGCTGGCGTCGGCGCAGCTTTCTCCATGTGTGGCCCACGTGGCTCTTGCGATTGGAAAGAGACGATCTGTCGCCTCCGTCGCCGTCGCGTCGCCTCGTTGAGCACGCTCGAGCATTAACTGACCGGCCGATCCCCCTGCCTCTAACCTCTCTATAAATAGGGGTGGAGGGAGGATTTTTATCCTTCCGCGCAAATCAGCTCTCCCTTCTTCGCCGTTTCTTCTCGCTTTAGCTCGCGCTTCCCTCATGGCCTCCGCTTCTGACGTTGCTGCTGCTGTCGCTGCTGCTTCCGCTGCTGCTCAGGCCTCCGAGCCCGTCGTTGAAACGGTGGTGGTCTGGCTGCAAAACCCCATCGGGGTGCCCGTAGGGGATAGCATCCGGGCGGTGATCGATCTCCCCCACGGGATCCTCGTCACCGAGATGCCACTCCGTGGGAGGCCGCCCCAGGGCACCGTAGCCTCTGTCGGGCTGCTGTGGTCTGGGTTGCGATTCCCCTTGAGTCATCTCGCTGGGGAGTTCCTGGAGTTGACGGGGCTTTGCCCCGCCCAACTCACAGGAAACTCCTGGGGGATACTCTACGGGCTATCCCAGCTGGAGGCCGCCCTAAAGGTGAGGATCCCACTGAGCTACCTGCTCAAAACGTGGCTCCTCAAACCCGGGCCGGTCTTCAGCAACGTGGGCTGCGGGTACTTTTACCTCGCCGGGCGGCCTGGCGAGGTACTCCCTTTCTCCGCCATCGAGAACAAAGACTGCCACTGGAAGGACTATTCTTTCATGGCGGTCGGTGACTGGCGCGAGCGGCACAACGGAGTTCCGGCTCATCGGGGGATTCCCACGACAGCGGTCTTCAGGGAGATCGCCTTCTTCCGGGCAGGGAAGAAGAAGTGCATTGCGCCTGATCGAGAGCACTTGCTGGACGAGGCCATCCTCTACCATCTTGGAGGGAGAACCCCGGAGAAGATCACCGCCCCCGACTTTGCCTTCCAGCTGAAGGACGGGAAGATCGGCGCGATCCTGCTCAAGCAGAAGATCGTCCGAAAGAAGAAGGCGGCCCCTCCTCCCTCGGAAGGGACCAGCAAAGGGGCAGGGAGCCAAGGGAGCAACCCCCACAAAAAGACGGCCCGAAAGCGAGCTTCACCCATGCGCCTCAACGACCCCGACACTCTGGAGATGCTCGGCCAGGGCGAGGTCTCCGCTCCTCCGCCACCTCCTCGTCAGGACGCCGGCACAGGTCAGCCACCTGCCCCTCTCCCTATAATCCGCCGCAAGCTTCAATTCCTCGAGCCCGATGACCCGAACGTCAAACTCCTGCTATCCATGGTGGAAGTCGAATCCGGGATGGCTCGAATATTAATGGGCAACTTCCCTGGCGATCTCACAGTCCCTCTCCGCGTGGCAGTGATGACGCCGGAGATGGAAGGCCACGGGAAGCAGAAGGCCAAGCCCGCGAGGTCTGCGTCTGCTAGCGCCCAGGCGGAGCAGCGACGGAAGGCTCTGGAAGAGGCGGGCTTGGATTCGGAGCCCGAGTGGAAGGACTCCTAGGAGGAAGAGCCCGCCGTTTCTCCTCCCCAAGCGGAGCCAAACGCCTCCGCTCAAGAGGAGAGGCCCCCAACTCCCCCGGCTCCTGTACAAGGGGCGGGATCAAGCATGCCGGAGCCCCCCTCTCCGGTTGTCGGGATGGAGGTCCAGCAGGGCGGGGTGAGAGAGGCCCCTGCCGCCCCCGCAACCTCCACGCCCCCAGCAGCTCCAGCATCCGCTCCCCCAACGTCGCCTCCCGCAAAGGGCCAGGGGGAAGCGGGCATCCCGGAGGATCTGGGGGACCTGATCTATAGGTCCCCCACCTTCGTGGATATCGGCTCCGAGTCCACGAGCTCAGAGTCGGAAGTCGAGGGAGCCGGGGCGATCCCTCCTAGCCCGCCAGGAGCAGGAGTACGCCCAGAGGAGGTGCCAGCCCCCACTCCCTCTGTGGGTGCTCCGTCTTCCACCCAAGCTCCGGGTGGTCCCAGCACGGGCTCCTCTGCGGAAGAAGGGACGGTGCCCCACTATCTGCGGCAACTACTCGGCTGCAATGTCTTCGCCCGAGCTCCCTTCGCTTCTATAAGCGAACGCCTCGCCGAGGTATTTCTTACCTTCATCTAACTTCTTGCGAAGCGTTCTATTTTCTGCCAACTTTTCTATCTTTCTTATGTAGGTAGAAAAACAGAGCCAGGCACTGGCCGCGGAGGTCGCTGTTGCCGGGAAGGCTCTTGATGCCTTGTTTGATGATTCCTTGCGGGGATCGGAACGCAAGGTAGACGAGTATATCCACGAGCTTCAGCGGGCTAACCGCTCCGAGGCGCTGAAGGCAGAGGCGGAGGAGCTTCGGCAGAGGGTCGCAACCCTAGTATCCGGCATGGCCGCGCGTGGCGGAGACGACCCAACTCAAAACCGTTGCCGACCTCCAAAAGGTCAAGGTGGAGCGGGACGAGGTCGTGTCCGCCAAAGAAACTGCCCAGAAGGAGGCGGCTCAACTTCAGAGCGAGGTTGCCGCTTTGAAGGCAGAGATTGTCACTCTGAAGGAGACTCACGCCAACGGCCTCCGGGCTCAGCAAGGTCGCCTCCAAGCCCAACTGGACGATCTTCTCAAAAAGGGCGCCCTAGCTGCTGTGGAGAAGTACAAGACCGAAAGGTCGAAGAAGCGACGCCGAGGGGACGACAGCGGGGCGGAGACCAGCAAACCTTGAGTTCGCCTATTTTGTAATCTGGGTTTTTGTAAACTCTGCTGATTAATGAAAAGATCTTTCTCAGCCCGCTCTTTTCTGTTTCCTTTTTCTACGTTGCTTTCTATCTTATCTTCATGAGTCCGCTTTAGAACCCTTACAGCGATCTTGAGGGTCATAACCCGGGCGAGGCAACTAATTCGTTTCAATCATTTTATTTTAAAATATATGCAACGAAAAACTCGGCATGCTCGTTAAATCTCAATATAATCTCTGAGCCCGGAAAAGAAAAAGACGAGCGAATCAAATAACTTAAAAAATTTCCCTATACTCAGAGATTTAAATTATTTTTATTTTGAAGAAAACTAATAAGTGCTAGCTGTCCCCTGCCCGGTTAATTACCCCCGAAGACCCTGTTCACTGGACATGCCCTTAGAGGGGTTACCAAGGGATGTTCGGGCTACGTGAGGGGGTGGTCGCCCTTCTCAAGTTTCCCTAAATCACTCCGGGATGCTTCCGTTCATGGCAAGTGAACGCGAAGGATCCCGGCTGGGCTAAGTCCTCTAGACAGCGGACTACCCCAGAAATCTCAAGGTCGCTTCCAGGCGGCCTCTAAGGAATCTGGTCTTGCTTTAAGTCCACACTGCGGTGGACTGTCCCTTGATAGAATTCGTATATTCCTTTGCGGGCTCTTTCTATGCCGAGCTTTTTGCTTGACTGGTGGAAAGTCTTGCAAGGTGTGCAGACGATGACAGGCGACCTCTGGGTCAATCCCTGGCATATCTGCAAAGCTCCAAGCGAAAACATCGCGGTATTCCTTGAGTAGGCTGGTTATGGCTAGAATCTCGCCTTCGGTCAGCGATGTCCCAAGATGGACGATCCTTGGCCCTCCTTCGCCGCTGATATCAAGCTCTTGTAACGGCTCGGCATTCGGGAAACTTCCTCTCTGGGATCCTGATAGGCGACCTTCCTCCTCCAACTTAGGACCCACGCCGCTCCCACCCGGGGGTGGAGTAGGGGTTTTAAGTGAGGAGGCCCCTCTTGGGCTTCGAGGGAGCTCGCTCGTGGTGGGCGTTAATTGCTAGGAGGGCGCCGGCCTCTTGGCCTCTGCGGCTTCCATCTCCATGAGATGAAGGACGTCCTGCTCGCATCTGGTAGCAGCGACTTGATCTCCTTGAATTACTACGATCCCGCTAGCCGTGGGGAATTTAAGGGCCTGGTGATTAGGTGACGACACCGCTTTCATTTGCCTCAACCAAGGTCGCCCTAGGATGGCATTGAAGGCGGACTGCCCGTCTACCACTGCGAAGCGGACTTGACGTACCTCCGGGCCCGCTGTCACGGTGAGGGTTATCTCCCCTACCACCTTAGCGACCTTGCCGGTGAAACCGCTGAGTGAGCCCGTCGAGGGAAACAAATCCATTTGTCTCAACCCCATTCGCTGGAAGGCCGACAAGAACAGAATGTCCACGGCACTCCCTGGGTCCACCAGAACCCGCCTCACTTCGATGTCAGCCATCATGAGGCGTATGACGAGGGGATCATTGTGGGGGGTAACAACCCCAGCCATGTCGTTCTCCGAGAACCAGATGAAATCACGGGCTTCTACCCTTGGCATTTGGAGTAAGACAGGGGTTAGAGAGACGGAATATACCTTTTGAGCTTGCTCCATCTCTCTAACTTATCGGCGAACCTCATTGCTAGATCTTGGGCCGTTCAGACGCCCGCTGATAGTGTGGCAGACCGTCGGTCCACCCGGAGGAGGTGGAGGCAAAGCGGGCTCAGCGGGTCCTGGGCGATCTCCCTCTCGATGGGACCGCGCCGGGATCACCTCGAATCTCCTCGGGGGCGAGATGAATTGATCCAAATGGCCCAGGGCGACCAAATCTTCCAGGTGGTTTCTCAGAGCTCGGCATCTATTAGTGTGATGCCCGGGGCTGCGATGAAATGCGCACCATCTAGTATTGTCGGTAGAGCCGGGCTCTCCGACCTGCAGGGGCGGTGGATACTGAATGAAAGATTCATTCCTGATCTGGTGCAAAACTTGCCCTAGGGAGTGGGTCAAGACTGTGAAATCTCGCTCTCCGGGCCTGGGAGGTAAACGCCAGTTCGTCGGCCTTCCAGCGGCCACTGCGGGGATTTCCACGGGCTGTAATGCGGGAGCAGTAGGAGGATCGGGTAATGGCACCAACGGGGGTATATCCCGCCGCTCAACAGCTTTGACGATGAGAGGTCGTAAAACTGGAGCAGGTCGTTGCTCTACCGCCTTGCCTTTCCGGTCGAGCACCACATCTTCGAGCTTGATGTGCTGCTAGATGAGGGCGAAAAGCTCGATCATTGTGCGAGGGTCCTTTATAACCAGCGCATCATGGAGCTTGCCTCCCTCAGGAAGAGCGTTTCGGAAAGCGCTTACCGCCATGCGATCTTGGCCGACCGCGTCCTCCAGAGCGAGGTAGGCGCTTCGAAACCGTGTCGCGAAGCTTCGAAGGGTTTCGCGAGCTCCCATGACCAAGGTGAAAAGAGATTCAATTCTCTTCGGGGGTTATCTGTTACAACGATATTGCTCTAGAAACAATCTAGAGAGAGTAGGAAAATCTGGAATAGTGCCGGACGGTAGTTTATGGAACCAGTTTAATGCTGAGCCCGCTAAACTGCTTGGGAACGCCCGGCATAAAACATAGTCTTGGTCCCGGAAAAATAACAGCTTCCGGTAAGCTAAGAGATGGTCGACAGTATCTTGCGATCCATCGAACAACACAAACTTAGGCGGGGTCCAATGGTGAGGGAAACCTCCTTGGTGCACCTCGCTTGTGAATGGCGAGCTTCCTCCGTGGGCGGCGAGATCTTCCAGTAGATCCACCGGAGTACTAGGTCGCTGCTAGTGCCCAAGGAAAACTCCCGAGGGCGGCTGCGCAGGTCCTATCCGGTCATACACACTTCCTCGCGGCAGGCTTGGCCCCGCGTCGTGGCGACGCGGGTGGGTTCCCTCCTAGCGCCCTTCGCGCCATCCGCTTGCGGGCTGCTTTGACACGATAGCGGGCTGATGAGAGGCTGTTGCCTCTCGGGCAGCATAAGGTACCGTCTCCGCGGGCTTATTTTCTTGTCGTCGATGGCGCGGATCGCGGTCTCTCTCCAGAGATCTCGCCTCCGATTCGTCGAAATCGGCGCTCCTGCTACGGCGACGAGGAAGGGTCGCCCACGAGGTCGCCCTGTTGCTAGACCGCTGGGCCACCAGCTTTTGCAACCTCGTAAGTGGGGTTTCCTGCGCCCCGCGTACGGCCGTTCTCTCAACTGGGGGCTCCGGGTGGGAAGCCCGCCGAGCCGGAATGGTCGTAGGTAGACGCGATGCCGAGACAGGGGGTCGCACTGGGGATGCTACCCTTGCCGGCCCAGATCGTCGGCTTGTCGCCGGAACCTGACGCAGTCGCGTCAGCTCCTCCATCATCGCCCGCTGGGTGGCCAACATCTCCAGAAGGAGCTGGTTGCTGAGCGGGACCGAGGGCTGAGGGATCTCAGCCGGGGGCCCGCTACGCGCAGATCCCACACGGGCTCTCGTTCGCCAGTGTCCCCTCGTGGCTGGAGCCATCTCAGGGTTACTTCCGCAAGGGGGACGACTTTCAACCGTGTGGTCGTAGGCGTTCTCGCTGGAACCAGTCGAAAAATCCCACAGACGGCGCCAAATGTTTGGGGATATTTTTCGCTGGTCCGTGCGGTCTCCCTGCAAGACAAAAAAAAACGTAAGAACGGCTGGCTCCCTTAGGAGCGCAGGCCCTCCGACGCTCAAGTCAGTCTCATGTGATCAAAGGAGAGCTGTAGTAGACGAAAGTGGTAGGGATGAGGATTTCCCACCTGTACTTTGGAGCCGGGGGTGTCACCTTTATAGCCTTTTGCGACCTATCGGGATGCAACACCTGGCCGCTTCTTCCGGCACCTTCTAGACCCCCACGTTTTGGCCCACATGGGTCCCTGACAACCTTTGGGAATCGGGCCCCTGGCAGCCTTTGTCACCTAGCTCGCCAGGCGGTGGAGTGGGGGAGAGTACATGTCTTGTCGCTGCCAGGTGAATCTTCTGGAATGTTCAAGTCTGGGAGGTCTCGAACCGACTCGGGCGGGCATCCGTGGACTACAATCGTCCACGTAGCTTCAGAGGGGTTTCGACTCCTGGCAGCCTTTATGCTGCTTCACTGGGGGCGACCTTAAGGTGGAAGCAAAGGCGAGCTCGCCCTTAATGCTCTGCCTTCTTCATCCTTGTCAAGAGTTGGGCTCTAAGGAGGGCGACCTCTTCGACAATGGGTTCGGGTGATCCGCCCTCTTCTCCCTGTTGCCAAGAGTCGGGCTCCGGAGAGGGCGACCTCTTCGACAATGGGTTCGGGTGATCCGCCCTCTTCTCCCTGTCGCCAAGAGTCGGGCTCCGGAGAAGGCAACCTCTTTCGACAACGGGAGCGACTTGGCGATCTCTTTGAGCGTTCTACCGGTGTTCGTTTGATACTACTTTAAGTTTTCCTCTTTGGCAAAAATTCCTATGTGAGCTGGAGGCGAACTCCTGTGCACTCAGATACAAGGTGTCCATACAGTCCAATGTGGATCTCGCTCCCAATCGAGCTGGGGGGCGAGCTCCTGCGTGAGCTGGGTGCGAGCTCCTGTGCGAGCTGGGGGCGAGCTCCTGAGCGAGCTGGGTGCGAGCTCCTGTGCGAGCTGGGTGCGAACTGGGTGCGAGCTCCTATGCGTTCAGATTCAAGGTGTCCATACAGTCCAATGTGGATCTCGCTCCCAATAGCCGTTCGACTTAACCCATAGGGATTGAGGGTTCCAACTCCTGGACGGGCTCCGGTGCGAGCTCCACCTTAAGTGGGTCTTACAATGTTGTCCAAGATATATGGTTTCAGCTACCCCCAACATTGTTCACCAGGGCGAATCTTCATTGTTTTCTTGTTTCTAATGCTTCGTATCGCATGAGAATTTGGCCGAGCAAATTTCAGCCTAGGATGGTCACGTTGGGCGGGTCCTTATGTATTTGGGGTTTATTTTGAGTGGATCGGGAATCCAAGAGATAGACTCGTATTAGATCTATTCCTACTATATAAAGGAAGCTGGATCGGGAAGCCACATAGTCACTGCCTAGGGTTGTGATCAGGCCACCGTACCATCCCCCTCTTTCCTCCTCCTTACCCTTCTTTTCTTCTTCTTCCTCCTCCACCTCCTCCGCCTCATACTACTGATATACTACTACATGTGCCTTTGAACCCTACTGTTAGCATCATGCTCGTGCAACTCGTCGGCGCTGCTGGACAAAGGTGGTGCCAGATTGGCTGGTTGCTTGGTGCTGAATGATAATGGTGGAGGGTGATGGTCAACGTTGGAGGTTGGGTACCCCTACAATTTGAGGGGATAGGGTGAGAATTTTTTTTTTTTTTTTTGAGAAATAGGGTGAGGAATTTTTCAACTTTAAGTTGGATGCCCATATATATTTTAAGGGTGGAAAGAGGAAACACCACCACCCTAAATATAACACAGGGTTTTTCTGTTGTGCCTATATCAACAATGCATCCATATTGGAGAGAGAGAGAGAGAGAGAAAGAGAAAGAGAAAGAGAGAGAGTCTAGAGCTTTGAAGAAACACATGAGAGAGAGAGAGAGAGAGAGAGAGAGAGAGAGAGAGAGAGAGAGAGAGAGAGAGAGAGAGATTTTGTAGAAGCAGACATATATAACAAAGATTCCCACAAACACATAAAAGAGCCGTTCATTCCCTATCAAGATTGCGGGGCCTTCGGTGGATAGCCATCTCCCTCTCTCATGCTCTTCCTATGATGCAACAATTGAAGTAGCTCATAATTTTCTTCCTTGCCTGCCAAATATTTATTGAATAGAAATAAATAATCCTTCCCAATGTCCAACTCGTATTTAAAAACTTACATTAACCTTCAATCACACATATATAAAGGGAACTGCTATTTGACCATACAAAGGGACACTCTCGTACATAATGCCCATGTGTGTGTGTGTTTGTGCCGGTGGTGGTGGGTAGGGGTGTGCATCGGTTTGGTTCCATTGGCTTCGGCTTCAATCATGATCCAAACCAGTCTAGTCGGTTTTTCCCAATTTACAAACCGAACCAAACTGATCAGGTCCTAAAACCAAACCAATTTTGATCGATTTGGTTCGATCGGCTCAATTTGCTTTTTATTTTGTCTTTCTATAATGATTAATGGTAATAGTCGGGTGGACGTCAAACCAGTGGGGCGTTGGTTGGTCGTCAAACCAGTGGGTTGCCGGCTGCACAGTCGCTAGGGGAGAGGAGATCATTGGGTCGCCGGCTGATCGTCAAACCACATAGAAAAGAAAAAAGAGCTTGAACCTAATCGATCCGGTGGATTTTTTCAAAATGTAAAACCAAACCAAACCATATATAAGAATAACTAGTCCAAACCAATCAGATTGGCTCGGTTAATCGGTTTGGTCGGTTTTTTGCACACACTTAGTGGGGGGAGTCAATAGCCAGCCCTCAATGCTGGCTATTGCTTGCGCTGAGGCAACCAACTAAATTTATTTTCTTTTACCGACGAATCGTAATATTTTTGCTGGATGAATTGTTACTATACTCTTACTAAATGGGTAATGGAAAGACAGTTTTATCATCTCAAGGGATTGAAAAAGTTGATATTTACAAACAGGGACATTTTTATTGTATAAACATCATTTGTCCTTTAGCTAAAAAGATCTGGCTGCAAGTGGGAGTGAATATGCTGTAGCACGCAGCTATTCAAGTTTGAATATTAACAATGAGTTAATAATCATTCCTATAAAAAAAAAAAAAATTACATTTTGCCCTCTGAAGTTTAGCTAAAACACACTTAACCACCCTGTAGTTTATTTTGTTCCAAAACGTACCCTAAAGTTTGAAATGTTAGCGGGATACCTCCTTTTATCAACTACTTAATTTCCTCAATTGCTAATTTTAATCTGTTCAAAACTGAATTGAAGGGGTGCTAAATGTAGTTTTTTAACTATAAAGGGTTAAGTGTTTTTGAACTAAACTTCAGAGGGGCAAAATGTAACTTACATTAAAAAAATAGAGTTAATAACAAGTTGTACTCCTACACACCTACGACTTTTAAGTTAACTGTCATTTTCCTACGCTAGCAACAACAAGAAGACTACCGAGAACGGAAAGATCAGAGAGGGGATCTCACGGAAGGAGAGTGATCGCGGGCTCGTCCGCCGTCGTCGTCACCGCCGTGACCACGGTGGCTGTCGCCGTGGCGGTGTATGAGCTCCTCGTCGTTGCCGAAGCTGGCGCGGGCGAAGTCCTTCTTGCTCTGCTTCCTCGTCTCCCGGATCTTGGTGAAGTCCATCGAGTAGTCCGGCACCGCCCCGTCCTTCTGCTTGTCCCAGTCACCGAACGCCGGCACCGACATCCACCCGCCGCTGCCGTTGCTCTGCCACCCCATAATCTTTTCCTTTTCAGTTACTCTACCAACATCTTTAATCGAAATTTTTTGCAAATAACTCCACAAAATCAAGAAATCCAAAAGAAAAAAAAGAAGGAAAGAGAAGTGTTCTCTCTCTCTCTCTCTCTCTCACCTCCTTCCGATCTACCATCGGACCGGCTAAGGACAGCACCCAAACTAAACCAGAAGAGTAGCTCCAAAGCCCAGCTCACCACATTTTATAGTGGCGCTTGTGACACAAAAGCCCTTGACTTTCTTTAGAATGTGCATAACGTCCCTGGGTTCCGAGGATCCGAGGCAGACAGGGACAGCTGGAAAGCTAGTGTCCAAACAAGGGCTGCCCTGCCTTGGCTGGGCGCGGATTCCACCGACCTTGAGAATCGCACACCACACCGCTTCACAGAGCCAAAGAAGCAGCTGTTGTTTTTATTAGGTGGTGATGGCAGTGGTTGTACATTCCTCGAAGTGTAAATTTTAAAGATTTGGAGGGGTAAAGTGCTTATAAATTATAACCATTTCAAATTCGTAACGGGGGGTTAGGAGATATTTTAAAAACGTTTGGGGGGGGGGGGGGGGGGGGGGGCATGTAGGTCGGCCCAATTGTTTTGGGTAAGTTTGGGCAATACTTTTAAACATTTATTTCCTGTTTTTTTTATGTTTTGGAGGGACGTGACGGTCGATACATCGCCCATAGCACAAAGATTTTATTTATAATATCGAGACATAGAAGTACATATAAATCCACCATAAAGATAAGTGAGAAATGCCCCCCCCCCCCCCACCGCAAAGGTGAGAGATAAAGTTGCCACAAAGAGCAGAGGTGGCAGACGGGGTTCGATTACACAACTTGTTGGCCAGATTGGCAATAGGTACTTTGCCACTGGGATGCGATCTCAATCGCTTTAGGTTCTAGTATCGGAAATCGGTTTTTAGCATAACCAATTTTAGAAAATTTGTATACATAACCCACTGATATGTAATTAGCCTCTATTTTACATTAAATTTGAATACATCCTTTACTATTGGATCATATTTGGCTCCGAGAAAAATAGAGTAATGCAATGCCCTGGGCCCCACCACCACTAGATGGGTCTGGTTTGTCAGTGTGTTTGTCGATCGTGTGTTTGTCGATCGATGAAGATTTCTCAAATAACATTATTATGAAAAATACCATTGCCACCTACAACCCACTACCTGAATGCAACCCACACAAAGGCAAATATCATACTCTTCAATCCCTTCTCGATCTCAAAAATCCAGATGCTTTGAAGTATCAGATATTAGTCCAAAATGTTGTTTACTGATGCTACAAAAGCGCGACATGCACTGGTGCTTGGAAAGAGATGTAATGAGGATATCGGATCACAGGTTATGTGTTGCATGTCGGCTTGGGACCGCCTGGAAGAGGTTTCAGTGCAATGGATTTCGCGGAATGCTAATAGCGCTGCCCATTGGCTTGCCAATGGTTGCCGCGTTTCTGGATGGGAAGGATGTTGGGAGTCCAGTTTCCACCTTGGTTTGTACGTTCTCGTCGATGAGGACATGGAGGTCATACAGGTATGACCTTTCATAATACCAAAAAAACAAAAAGATATTACTCCAAAATGTGGTTCATCAAGTCGAAACAGAAGAAGATTGCTTGCCATAGGAGCAAAATGTGTCCTCTATCATATGGATGCTAGCGGGTAGCAAGCAAAGATTGATATGGCAAAGATTGACTCTATCGCTCCTGGCTTGGTGGTACTTTCCTCTCTCCCATAGAAGTTCCATGTTTGACTCTCGATAAAGACACCGTAGAGCGAATTTTTTCTCAAAACTGTTGTGCCTTGTTTGTGTGTGTGGGCATTGAAATTAGCCCACGGGTCGAACCCGATTTGCACACGTAAAATAGGCCCGCACCCAACGGCCTTCGTGTCGAACCCGACTCGTACACATAAACGTGGCCCACGCACAACGGCCCACATGCGCAACTCGGCCCATACACAACGGCCCGCATGCAACTCGGCCCACACACAATGGCCCACATATGCAACTCGGCCAATACACAACGGCCCTCATGCGAAGTTGGGCCCGCACACGAACGGCCCGCATGCGAACTCGGCCCGCGTGCAAACCCAATTCGCGCGCCACGGCCCAACTCAAAGCAAACAGGTCCACCGGACCCACAACTCGAGCACAAAAAGGGGGGCCCACCGGCCCCCCTTTCTTGAAAACCGTGCCCCCCTCCCCATGGGGAGGTGGGGCCGGCCATAAAGAAAAAAAAAAGAAAAGAAAAGGGAAAAAGAAAAAGAAAAAGAAATTAAAACCGCCTCGATGCGGGGGGAGGTGGCGTGGATGTCTACACAGCCGTAGATCCGCGACGATCCCTCGATCCAACGGACAGGATGACGTTGTGTCACCATCCGATCTAAAAGTGCAAAAAAATAATAACTCAATCTTCAAAGATCGAGTCACATCTAGCCCGTAACCGCCCCAACTAAAAAGGAAGGGATCGAGTTTGTTTCCTCGGATAAAGGAACAATATCTTGATGGTTATGGGGGGAGATATCGGATGAAACAAAAAGATTTCAGTCATATCTCCCCCAACCGCCCCCCTTTGCCTATAAATAGAAGGGGTGGGGGAAGGCACAAAGGGTCCGAAAGCCGAAGACGAAAGAGCTCCGTAAGAGAAGCTCCAACGCTCGAAGACCGAAGGCTTCACGAGGCACAGCAAGCACGTCCTACGGGAATCCTTGGCCCTTCAAGTCCTCATCAACGTGAAGACCTTGCACTCGAAGATCAAAGCTTCGACTCCTCGCACGAAGAAGAAAGCTTAGAGAAGAAGACCCGGAGTCGTCATCACCCCGACTGCTCCAACGATCTTCATCAGCTCCGAAGACGCCATAAGCAAAGGCCGGAGAAGAAGATCGAAGCCGACAACACCCGTCGTCTTCAACAAAGGCATCAACTCCTTGTACGAAGAAGAAAGCCGGGAGAAGAAGGCCTGAAGCCGGTGCTACCCTTGCCGTCTTCGTCAACAAAAGCCGACGCTACAACCGTCGTGCTGAAGCCGGTGCTACACCCACCGTCTTCATCAACAAAAACCGACGTTACAACCGTCGCACGAAGATCGGTGCTACACCTGCCGTCTTCATCAACAAAAGCCGACGCTACAACCGTCGCACAAGGATCGGTGCTACCCCCGCCATAAAGCCAAGACCGATGCCACAACCGTCGAGGAAGCCGGAAGAATAAAGAAGCCTTGAAGAAGTAGCGTCAGTCGTTCGAGAAGAAGATCGAGTCAAAGCTAAAGTCAAAGCCGACGCAAGAAGCCAAAGCAAACGCACCGGTAAAGCCCGCGCTAAAGCAATGCACGTGCCAAAGCCAAGCAACTACGACGGTCACGAGCAAAGCACCGCACGTTCTAGCCGATACGACGCGAAGTCCAGAAGAACTAAAGCATCGCAAGTCTCTACCCGCCTACGTTCAAGCGCAAGCACCAAAGCAAAGCAAACGCCAGAGCCACGCCAAAGCTACGCCAAAGCCGAAAGCTAAAGCCAAAGCTGACGCCAAAAACACGATCGACGCCGCGAACCGACGATCAAGGACGCCGAGGTCGAGTAAGGATCGAGGAAGACACGAAGACCGAGGAACGAAGCCCAAGGCCTCCCTATCCGAGAAAGCGCGAAGCACGGACGGGACAAAATCAACGGCGGAAACTCCTTAGCCTCTCAAAAACCCTCACCCTGTAAAGACCTCTGTCTTGGGCAACCCCTTCAGAGCTCTCGCACGAATACCACGTGGAGACGCGGATCAAAGGGACCCTCCAGAGGATCTCTCCCACAATCTCCTGATCAACACTCGCCGCACCCGGACTCGCCACACCCGAGCCCCCGGGTCCCGGCGCACTCTGTAATCTCGTGTGATCCGCAATAAAGACGACCCGTATCTTTTTCCGCGCTCACAGTATGTACAAATTCTGGCCGTTGATGTCATGTTCACAGGATAATAGAATTGATAAATAGCAGTTGCTGCCTCCTCCGTTGCGATCCCTAGACCTCTTTGAACCCTTCTCTAGAGTTGTATCCTTTGACAGCTTGGCAGGTCCAACAATAAAAAGACATCGTTTTAATTATTAGATTTGGAATATTTTTCTTGTAATATTGTGTCATATAATTTTATCATCTTAAGAGAGAATTATTTAAGTCAAAAGTTAAAAGTTGGTCATTAATGCAGCCAATGACCTACTTACATGCAAGCCATTGTCTAGAATTGGGCCAAATCATGCATTTTAATTAATTTTAGTTGTTTACAAGTCATGCGTCAAAGTTTTGGAAGTTTTAAAGTATGAGCAAGAGTGAGTAGGGGTGGCAATGGGTCGTGTCGGGTTCATGTCGTGTATAGTTTTAGGTCGTGTCCAAAACCTCTAGATCCGGACCCGACCTGTTTAACTAATTTTGTCTAGATCCTAAATCCGTACCCGATCCGTTTATAAACGGGTAGATCCGATAAGACCCGTTATACCCGTTTACCACACGGGTTTATTCAGTTGACCCAATCCGACCCGATCTGACTCGACCCGACCTAACCCGATAGAACCGCTGATACTATATATTACAGTATCGGATTGCGGGTAGACTCGACCCGACCTGACTCGGGAATATTAAAGGGGTCTTCTCGGGTCTACCGTGTCCAGACCCTAAACCCAGACACGACCCGTTTATTAAACGGGTCTATCGTGTCAACCCGTTTATGACCTGAACCCGTTTAGCCCAGACCCAGACCCAGAACCGCTAACTTCGTGTCGGGTCTGAAATTGCCAGCCCTATCTGAATGAGGCTCAGTACACCCACGTGTTTGGAAAATGGATCCGGGTTGCTGACAGAGGGTGTGGTACAAAGTCTCGTTCAGTAGTGGAACTGGCTGTGAGTTATAAGAAAGGGTATATCCACCATTTTCAATAGATTTGGAGAAGTGATTTAAAAACTAGAGGGACAAGTTTTTTTTTTTTACAGGTACTTGGGGTATGTATAAACATTTCCCATTTTAACTTATCCAGGTTCTGGCAATATTTGAACCCTTAGCATTATAATCAATTTTTGTTCCAAAGCCAATTTTGTAGTCATCTTCTCTCACCGTAATATTCTCTCTAGAACATTATCATTCTATAACATTTTCTCTCTATAGCATGTATTATCTTTTTGTAATATGTTCACTATATAACTCATCCGCTTTGTAATTTTTTTTTATCTTCAACATTGTCTTTCTGTAACATTTAATCTTATATATTACACCATGTAACAAAATGTGCGTTTTTAGTGTGTTTTTAGTGGATCGCACTCTAGCCTCCCTCTATATGTGTGTGTATCTATAACCATCTCTATACCATCTTCTCCTTGCGACATTTCTCTCTCTACAATATATATTCTCACTCAAGAATATTTTCTCTGTAAAATATTCCATCTATATACATATGACATGTATTATCTGCTATATGACATTCTCTCTATAATATTTTCTTTCTTTGAGAGGTAAAAAATGAATAAATAAATAGGCAACCAGTTACAGACCATGACTTACTCAGAGTGAGTAGGTAGAACAGAGGGATCCAGCTCCCAACAGTAGACAGACCAACAAGGTAGCTACCGCAAGCATCTGGGCCCAAAGCCAAAACCCAAAAGCACAAAAAGAGCATACACAGCAGTCCCAGGCCAAACCAAGCGATGAGTAGAGAAAAACCCTCGGGCTGCAAGAAGAGCCTTGGTAGTGTAACAACAGCTCAAGCACTCCACTTCCCACCATAGCAGTCTCCAGCTAATCGATCGTCAACTCTAGCACTTCCTATACTCCACAAAAGACCTACCAAGGATGAGCCTTCACGAACACACGCACCAGCTATGACCAGAAGTAAACCCGACTGCAGACACCAGTGTTAACTCCTTGTCGTACGATCACTTTGTCCTTTCGGCCAGCTCTCCTTAGTTCGTTTACCAATACGAGAAGACCGAGATGCCAAATCCTGTCTGCATCCGCCTCCTACTTTTTCTGACGCATCAGCCCCTCCATCAACCTGCCCTATTGATGCCGAGGAGTCCCCACTCTCAGCATCATGCCCATCACCTTCATTAAAGGGCACTACCTCAATACCGAGAAAAGAATTTAGTAGGCCATCAACCACAAAAGAGCAGACTCGGACCCCACCTATTGCCTCAAAATCAAGATTGAAGCAATGAATTTCCCCCGGTTCCAAATGGAATCTGCCCACATAAGAGCCATTTTTCTTTTGAAGACGCTCTACGAACATTTTTAGGCCTTTTATCTTTGCCTCAGTCAAGGCAAGCAGTGTTGACCGATTAAAATAGAACCCTACAAACTGTCTCCCTTCCGAATCCACATCTCGGGCTTGAACCACTCCAAAGTCCGGCAAGCCATTAAGAACGGCTCTCAAGACTTCAACATTAGGTTCCCTTGCACAAAAAGCCTCTGTTGCCGCAACATCTCCATCAGCCTGCGTAACGTCCGCCTGAACTGCAGCACCACACCTTTCTGCACACCTCTTCGTAACATCTGCTGACAGAACAACAGACTCTTGCGTAACATCAGGTCCACCACCAGCAACAACCTTCGTAACGTCATAACCATCCTGAGTTTCAACACTTACTGCATTTTGTGTAACATTATCACCTGCCATTGTATCATTAACCCAAACTGTAGCAGCCTCTACAACAGTAACATCAACATCAGAACAAGGCGAAACTGATGGACCAACACCAGGAATAGCCTCTGTTACAACAGCAGCACCGCAGCCGTTTGATGCACTGCTGCGTGCATCGCATACACACAGCAGGTGCATCAGACGGCTACGGTGCGACACCGCACACCTCATTTTGAGCCGTAGCCGTCTGATGCACCTGCTGCATTTTATCAAATTCCAAAACTCCTAGGGGGGTCAAATGGTAGAAGCATTATCTACCGTCCGCAGTAACAGTTAATTTTGCTTTTACCATTTGATGACCCTAGAAGTTTTGGAATTTGATGAAAATTGATGAGGATGATCATCTTATCCTAGATAACATCCTCACCAAATTTCATCAAATTCCAAAACTCCTAGAGGGATCAAAATGAGGGCAGCTCATTTTCTCCACCTGTAGGTCACAGCTCACTGTAACATTCCTCTCACTCTCTCTCTCTCTCTCTCTCTCTATATATATATATATATATATATATATATATATATATATATATATATATATATATATATATATATATATATATATATATATATAGAGAGAGAGAGAGAGAGAGAGAGAGAGAGAGAGAGGAATGTTACAATGAGCTATGATCTACGATTATTATGACCACCCTAGAAGTTTTGGAATTTCGTAAAAATTGGTGGGTGTGTTGTCTAGGGTAACATAATCATCCTCACCAATTTTCAAGGAATTCCAAAACTTCTAGGGTCATCAAACAGTAGAAGCTTTATCCACCGTCCGTAGTAACCGTTAATTTTGCTTCTACCATTTGATGACCCTAGAAGTTCTGGAATTCCTTGAAAATTGGTGAGGATGATCATGTTACCATAGGAAACACACCAACCAAATTTCATGAAATTCCAAAACTTCTAGGGTGGACAAAATGATCGTAGCTCATTTTCTCCCTCCGTAGCTCATAGCTCATATATATATATATATATATATATATATATATATATATATATATATATATATATATATATATATATATATATATATATATATATATATATATATATATATATATATATATATATATATATATATATATATATATATATATATATATATAGGGGACAGGGAGCCTAGACCTCAGGTGCAGCGTTGAAACTGCACCCGGCTCGGCATGGATGCCACGTGTGTGCGCTGCCCGCGAGTGGCCAAATTAATGGCCGTCCGATCGGATTTGATCACCGAAATCCCACTCCACTCTCCGCCAAAAATCGTGATCGTCTGATCACTTTGACCCGGCCGTCTGATATGTGCAGCGCACCCCGTTATATATTTCAACCTTCGGTTCGATTACCATCCGTTCGATCGAGGGAATCGAACGGATAAAATCAAATTTCGTTGTTACTGTAACGGCTACAGTAACAGCGAAAATCGTTTTTGTCCGATTTATTCCCATCTATCGAACGGATGGGAATCGAATTAACACACAAGTAGGCCGGGTGATTCCCATCCGTTGGATCGATGGGAATCAAACGGACTAAAACGATTTTTGCTGCTACTGTAGCCGCTACAGTAACAGCGAAATTCGATTTTATCCGTTCGATTCCCTCGATCGAACGGATGGGAATCGAACCAATGGTTGAAATATATAGCGGGGGTGCGCTGCACGGATCAAACGACCGGGTCAAAGCGATCAGATGGTCACGATTTTCAGCAGAGAGTGGAGCGGGATTTCGGTGTCAAATCGATCGGACGGCCATAAATTTGGCCGCTCGCGAGCAGCACACACACGTGGCATCCATGCCGAGCCAGGTGCAGCTTCAATGCTGCTCCTGAGGTCCAGGCTCCCCGTCCCCATATATATATATATATATATATATATACATATATATATATATATATATATATATATATATATATATATATATATATATATATATATATATATATATATATATATATATATATATATATATATCCAATAACCCAATATTCCATGAGCGGATAAAACACTATGTACAGGATATGGCAATAAGTAAGCAGATTACCAATGCCAAGTGTAGAGAGCAACTAGGAGATGAATATACTAAAGACTCTAGACAACATCATTTCTTTGATCTATGTTACAAATTTGGCACGATCGATAACTCTCTCCGATTCTCTTTTCCCTTCTCTCTCCTCTTCTCTCTCTCTCTCCGATTATCCCTACGATTTCTCTCTCCATCTCTTACTCTCTCCAATCTTCCCCACACTCTCTCTCTCTCTCTCTCCGTCTCTTACTCTCTCCAATCTTGCCCACGCTCTCTCTCTCTGTCTCTCTGTCTCACTCTCTCCAATCTTCCCCATGATTTCTCTCTCTTTGTATCTCTCTCTGGGGGTAGGGATTCTCTTTCCCTTTTTCTCTCTCTCTATTTCTCCGTTTCTTTCTTTCTCTCTCCAATTCTCTCCCTCCTTTTATCTCTCTCTCTCTCTCTCCGATCTTCCCCACGATCTCTCTCCGATCTTCCCCACGATCTCTCTCCCCCATTTCGATCTCTCTCTCTCTCTCTCTCTCTCTCTCTCTCTCTCTCTCTCTCTCTCTCTCTCTCTCTCCAGGGGTCAAGGTTGGGGGGGTGGGGTGGTCGTGTCGAAGGCGCCCGTTTCATACCGATTGGCACGGGCATGCACTAGTATATCTATAGTGGAGGGATACTCTTATGAAATTACACACCTCTTTTACAGACCATAAAGGTTTCAGAATTTGATGAAACTATGTGGGAATGTTATCTATAGCATGTTGATCATCCTCACCAAAAATCATCAAATTCTTTAACCACTTGTGGTAACAAATTTGCTACTCAAATTAACGATTAAAATGAACGGTAGATAAACCTTCTAACATTTGATGACCCTAGAGGTTATAAAATTTGATGATTTTTTATGTGGATGATCAACATGCCATAAATAACATCCCCACAAAGTTTCATCAAATTCTAATACTTCTAGGATATGTAAAAGGAGATGTGTAATTGCATAAGTAACTAGGTGTGTAATTGCATATATATATAGGGGTGGGATCGGTTGACAACCCAAAACTCATAGGTAAATTTACAACCCATCGTAGCTGTTGGTTACAATGGGATCAACGGTGGGATCGGTTGACTGATAAAGGCCTGCTTACAGCTGTTAACAACCCATCGTAGCTGAGCCGACGCGAAGCCCCATGTGCCATCGTCCCCATCTCTTCACTGAAGTCCCCATCTCTTCACTGAAGCCCCATGTGCCATCGTTCCCATTTCTTCAAGATAGCCCCAAGAGAGAAGAGAATGAGATTTTGATCTCCTTTGCCATCAGTTTCAAGGTGAGTTCAATCGATTGGGAGTAGCCCAAGGGGAGATCAATCCTCTTCCACTGACCAAGGGGACCGACGGATCGGGAGCAACCCAAAACTCCAGTGAGTTCATGTGCGATGGATTCGTTCAATTGATTTTTTTCCTCCCCAAAATCTGGTGACCCAGATTGATCTTTTATACCCCTATGTTTTTTTTTCCCTTTCTTCAAGATCTGGTGATAACCTCTTCACCGATCGGGAGCAGCCCAAGGGGAGATCAGTCCTCTTCCACGAAGCCAAGGGGACCGACAGATCGGGAGCAACCCAAAACTCCGATGAGTTCATGTGCGATGGATCCGTTCAATTGATTTTTTTCCTCCCCAAAATCTAGTGACCCAGATCGATCTTTTATACCCCTATGTTTTTTTTCCCCTTTCTTCAAGATCTGGTGATAACCTCTTCACCGATTGGGAGCAGCCCATAGGAAGATCAATCGATCCTCTTCAACGAAGCCAAGGGGACCGAAGGATCGGGAGCAACCCAGAACATTTGGATCACATTCACCTCTGTCAATGTTGGTGAATGGGTAAAAAAATAAATAGTTTTCTTGGACAAGAGCATTGATTTCATTAAATCAGTATTCTTGCATAATGTTTTTATTTGTTTACCTGAATGTAGTTTATTTCCTGCAGTACAATCCTTACGCTGTTTGATTCCAATCCTTCCTGTAGACTTCAAACTAATGGAGGATCATCTATCTGGAGGCTCTCTTAAAGGTAATTGTTTATCATTATCTCTTCAAAAAAAATTTATTGAAAATATTAGTTCATTATCTCTAGTGTTCATAAATGGTATGAAATTTGTAGGCAATATTGTGCAAGGGAATTCTTCTAATTTTGAAAGTATCGGAACGTCAGTTGAGGTGGAAGAACAATTAATTTATGATTCGATGATTTGTATGGATGTGAAAAATCCAATTGTGGGGATGGAGTTTAATTCCATCGAAGAATCCAAAGATTACTATACCGAGCTTGGTCGACAAAATGGCCATTCGATTCGTGTTAGGTCCTCGAATAAAAGACACTGTGGGGATGAAGTTACGAATGTCAAGTTTGTGTGCCAAAGCTATGTTGATTTAGATTGCATCCAAACAGTGGCTCCGTAGGCGGGTGGTGCACATTGGAAGACCAGAGACCTCTCATCCATCTCCAGGAACTCACAATACACAACTTAGAGTACTACGAATCCAGCTGCACCCCGAGGGAAGGAGGAGGAGGTGTGCTTGTGGACAAGCCCAATCTTAAATCCATCAGGATGGAAATATCCACAGAGGAATTCGTAAAGGATGAGGTGGCAGTTAAGAGATTGGAGGAGGTCTTTGAGAAGCAGCTCTACCCTCCATCTTGTGTGGAAATGTTAAGAGTTGGTGGTTATTATGGTCGCAGGTTTTTTTTTTTTTTTTTGCAATCAAAACTTGCAGTACACAAGCTTGGCATGAATAAACAAGAAGAAAATACAACCAATATACAACAGAGTACTTGTACATGAGATGCTACTTTTCCCCAACCTCAAGCCAGAGGAAGATGGCTCTCCGAGCAAACATAGCTCGCACGTGCTGCAACACCAAGCTTCCTCTGGTACAGACTGCCATGCTGCCTCCTTCGAATCTCGTCCGAGACATCGTGACACCATCGCCACGTCCCTTAAATGACAACGGTTCAAATGCATCGCCGCCATTGGCCGTGCTCACTATCGGGTAGGAGAGACGATCCAAGGGGTCCTTTTCGCACTGAAGTACACACCCTTAGATCGTCAATCTGCCACGACAATGAAGCAAGCAACAACCTAATTCTGCTCTCACCGACAAATTCGCAACCTTGCACATGGACAGAAACTCCAATGCACTGCAAAGGTGTCACATTAATGTAAGGATTAAAATTTTTTGTTTTCCAAAAAATTCCAGATTATAGCAATTATACAAGAATGCTATAGGAATGTATGAATATTAGAATAATAATATTTAAAAAAAGGTGACTAATAATTTGAACAGCTTAATCGTTGTTTCAAATACTTGCTTGACAATGAATTAACCACCACAGTAGCATTCAGTTGTATTAAAAAACAGATGGGAGAGCTAACTCATATAAGATCATATGATTATACCGGATAACCAGTAACTAACATATAAATGGGATCTGCTAACCTCTCAGAGCCTCGAGAACAGGTCAATACAGTATCATCAGGACGATCACCACCACCCATCTGATCAGAACAAAGGCGAGAGTAGAGATGTGTTAATTGGATCGTCCTTAGGAGCCTTGTCTATAAGAACTATATTAGGTAATTCAAAATCAAAATCATCATCATCATTATTAAGCTAATGAGTTAATTAGCAAGAGTATCATGAGTTTTTTTTTTTTTTTGCAAACTATCGTGGAAATATAAGAACCATTATTATATGATAGGAAATAAAATTCCAAGACAACATCCGTTATGAAAAAATAAAGTAATTATCTGAGACAGTTAAAACGTACTTTATAGTATAATTATGTTCTCCAAAATGAGGGGGCTAAAACAACGTTTTTGTCAGTTAATTACTACGATTCTTGCCTTCATCGTGAGTTCTTGACATGATGCATATTTGTTAATTAATTTGTTTTAAAAGCATGTGGTAGTTGGATGATCCATTACCGGAGGGGGGGGGGGGGGCGTAACTTACGAGGAAAAGAGGCTTATTGATCTGAATGTTACAAGCAACATGATGCTCACCAGCAGCAATCAGTATGATGTCTCTAGGCCTTCAAAAAATACAAGTATCATCTTATCGATTACAATTTCTCTACCACAAATTCAAGACAGCATGTAAATAATACACATACTGTCACCTGGGCGCACCTGCTATTGTTGTGGGCTTTTGAAAGGGTCTCTTCTTCATGGGTAAGCACATAAGCACAGACTAATATAGCCTTGTCAAGAGATGTAAAGCACACCCAACAGATAAAATAAAAGAAGAGAAAGTATAATCTCAACATGATCAGATCTAAGAGATGTAAAGCACACCCAATGGACATGCACAAACCTTCATGTAAAGCACACCACACAACCTAGAATACGATTCTAAAATTTGAATTCAGAATCTAAGACATAATATAAAAGTTAAACCAGTTAGTCCAAAGATAAAGCCAGCTTAAGACATAACATAAAAGCTCCAATGGTCAATGCCTTGGAATCCAATGAACTACATAACTCGAAACTAAAGCATGCTAACATGTTCACCAATTTATAGTAACCATCACACCTCCTACCACTACAGCTCGGTGTTGTGAAACAACTACTCAGAAGCCTCTGTGAGGTTTTACAGACTTCTGAACTACATGAAGACGCTCAGATTCTTCCCCCTAATCCTGCAATATAGCAAATAGCAGATATACATATTTAGTTTCATGCTAGAAAAAATGGCTACTAAAAGGCGCAATCTTAGACCTAGCTACTGAAAGAAAAAAGGCTTAAGCAATACACAACGCGAGTCAACAAACTTGGAAATGTCGTCGCCCAGGAACCATTCATTAGCAATTATCAAGGTGCTGTCACTACCATCATCGCTTTCTAAATCCAATGCTTCATTGTCCAAGCCTGAGACAAAATTAATAAATAAGTGTATCGACTTAACATAAAAAAAACTACAATCATTTGTAAAAAAGTAAAATAAATAAAAGTTTTAATTGTATACTTTGTACAGTAGAATCTGATTTTTTTTTCCTTGGATATATTGGACAATTATGGCTATCGTGACCTTGTCCACCACATAGTTTACACTTTCTTTATTTTTTTGATGCTACTTCAATGCTGCCCTTCCATCTGCCAGTTCCCCTAGTTTTCTCTGTCACATTCTCATTCACTTTCTCAGTCCTCTTTCGGCCTTTTGTTTGAGATATATGCGGATCTAAAAGAATCTATTGTGTTGTAGATCTTAATGAAGTAGCTCGTGTGGTATGAATATCTTTTGGATCTTCATCAGTTTCATTCAAATCCATAAGCAACACTTGTTTAATAAGTGAAACTTTCTTGATTCCCTCATCAATCATCTCCATTGCAATCTTGTATGCATCCTCTGATTTCGCGGCCATTAACGCTAATTGGGTGGATCGACGACATATGTGACTAATTCTCACAGCTTCTGACCCCATATTGTGATAATGCACGAGTAGTCCATCTCCACTCATCACCACTCCTCTATTCGCTTCTTTTGTCCACCTTTTCAATATAAAATGGGAGGGTATCTCAATTTCTTTAAGGCGATCAAAAACTTTTAACAAATGCCTACACATTATCCTCATGAATTCAAAGTGTTGACATCCACATTTTGCTTCCTTTGTATTCAAATTTACTTCTACATTAAACTCTTCAGGTGTGCCACACTTTGTCATAACCTTGAAGGTGCGCAACACGCCATGATTATTGCATTCATCTGTTTTATAGCGGGCAACCTGATCAAATTCATTTTGAAATTTCTTGAAAATATTTCTTGTGTAAATATTCACTGTATGGCTCAATAGCATATACATGTTATTGTCCAAAATTCTCTTCTTGTATATCGAAATATAATCCTCTTTTCTCTCCCTGAGATAGATTTTGTCCAAAGCTTATTCATACTTTACAACAAAATCTCTTAAATTGATCTCCAATGATACAAATCCATCAAAAAATGAGTTCATGCTCTCACTTCTGCCCGTTGTGTTCATTCCAGGAAAAAATGAACCGCAATTGTATACCGGTATCCAAAAGTGTGTGATTTCATATAAACTCTTCAGCCAATCATTTTCTGTTAACTCAAACTCTAATATCAATGAATTCCATTGCAATTCAAAATATTCAATCGTGTAAGTATAATGAATATATTTTTTCATCGCTTGTTTGAAATTTGACTTCTTGAAATACATCGAAGAAAGTTTCTCGACAAATTTTTTCTTTATATGCCATAAACAATAGCGATGACGTGAATAAAAGAAGACTTTCGCTACAGCCCCTCTAATAACTAGGTCTTGATTAGTTATAATTGACACTGGATGTTGACCCCCCATAGCCTCTAACCACGTCTCAAAAAGCCATATAAAAGTAGCTTCTGATTCGTCCTGGAATAATGCGCAGCCAAACAATACTGACTGATAGTGATGGTTCACACCTGAATGTGATCCAAATGTTCTGGGTTGCTCCCGATCCATCGGTCCCCTTGGATTTGTAGAAGAGGATTGATCTCCCCTTGGGTGCTCTCGATCGGTGAAGAGGTTATCACCAGATCTTGAAGAAAGGAAAAAAAAAACATAGGCGTATAAAAGATCGATCTGGGTCACCAAATTTTGGGGAGGAAAAAAATCAATTGAACTGATCCATCGCACATGAACTCACCAGAGTTTTGGGTTACTCCCGATCCGTCGGTCCCCTAGGCTTCATGGAAGAGGACTGATCTCCCCTTGGGCTGCTCCCGATCGGTGAAGAGGTTGTCACCAGATCTTGAAGAAAGGGAAAAAAAACATAGGGGTATAAAAGATCGATCTGGGTCACCAGATTTTGGGAAGGAAAAAAAATCAATTGAACGGAACCATCGCACATGAACTCACCGGAGTTTTGGGTTGCTCCCGATCCATCGATCCCCTTGGTTGGTGGAAGAGGATTGATCACCCCTTGGGCTGCTCCTGATCGATTGAACTCACCTACAAACTGAGGGTAAAGGAGATCAAAATCTCATTCTCTTCTCTCTTGGGGCTATCTTGAAGAAATGGGGACGATGGCACATGAGGCTTCAGTGAAGAGATGGGGACTTCAGTGAAGAGATGGGGACGATGGCACATGGGGCTTCACGTCGGCTCAGCTACGATGGGTTGTTAACAGCTGTAAGCAGGTCTTTATCAGTCAACCGATCCCACCGTTGATCCCATTGTAACCAACAGCTACGATGGGTTGTATATATATATATATATATATATATATATATATATATATATATATATATATATATATATATATATATATATATATATATATATATATATATATATATATATATATATATATATATATATATATATATATATATATATATATAGGGGAGGGATACTCTCACTAATGGCTCTTACTAATGGGGTTTACAAATGATCCCAGCCATCCATCCGGATCTGATGGATGGTTGGGATCAATTCCCTATTTCTCTCTCTATCTCTCTCTCTCAAGTCAAACCCAGCCCGACCCCCCCCCCCCCCCGACCCTAGATGCAGATCCCCTCCGGCTCCGGCGGCCTACCCCCCCTCTCCCGACCCCCCCTCTGACTCTGGCGGCCCACCCCCCCTCCGGCTCCAGCTCAGGCGCCGAATCGCACCAGCCCTTCCCCTCCGGCTCCGGCGAGTGCGATTCATCGTCGGGGTGCTGCGCCGGAGGGGAGGGGGTCGGGGCTGCCGTCGGAGTGGAGGAGATCGGGGATGCGCCGGAAGGGAGGGGGTCGGGGATGGTCAGGGTGCTGCAATAGTGAGAGAGATAGAAAGTGAGGGGGGAGATTTTAATCAGATCCATCCAAATAGAAACGGACGGCCCGGATCATTAGTAAGAGGCCATTAGTGAGAGTATCCCTCCCTATATATATATATATATATAAAGAGAGAGAGAGAGAGAGAGAGAGAGAGAGAGGAAACGGTAAATGAGCTGTCAGCCTATTTCGGCAAAATTGGCAGCCACCAATTTAAAGCCCTTTGGAGTTTTAGAATGTGCTATTTTTTGTGAGCAAAAGCACCTTATGTTAGATAGAACATCCACAAAAAGCAGCACATTCTAAAACTCCTAGGGACATCAAATGTTAGATGTTTTATCGAACATCCGTTGTATTCGTTAATTTGAAATATAACATTTGTTGCCCCTAAAAAGTTTTAGAATGTACAAATTTTTTGTAGGTGTGCTATCTAAGGTAAGGTGCTTATGCTCACAAAAAATCAGGACATTCTAAGACTCCTAGGGGTGTCAAGGGTGGCTGCCCATATCGCCGAAATAGACCGTCAACCTAGCTATACCCCGTATCCTTTATATATATATATATATATGTGTGTGTGTGTGTGTGTGTGTGTGTGTGTGTGTGTGTGTGTGAGAGAGAGAGAGAGAGAGAGAGAGAGAGAGAGAGAGAGAGAGAGAGAGAGAGAGAGAGAATCAGTTTATATCTAAGTCGATGCCTTGGATGGTAGGAGGGGATTTTAACGCCATTAGATATTCCAACGAAAAGATAGGAGGAAGGCCCGCAATCCAAACAGAACTAGACAGGTTCAATGAGGGCCTATATAAGGCGGAGCTCAGGGATCTGAACTCTAAAGGGCATTTATGGACATGGTCCAACAAGCAAGATGCTGATAGTAGAATCTGGTGCAAAATTGACCGAGTGCAGATTCTTGGGCTGAATTTCTAGCTACAGAAATCAACGATCATTCGCCTATCGTGGTGCATTGGGGGCCAAGCAAGAACTGGGGGCTTAAACCATTTAAATTCTTTAATTTTTGGAGTTCATTGCCAGGCATAGAACAAGTGGTGGTCGACGCATGGAAACTAGAAGTCAGAGGTCATCCTTCTTTCCGAGTGACTAAGAAACTACAACATCTGAAAGCAGTTTTAAAAGAATGGGTTAGTGCTTACCATGCAAATACAGCGAACAAGGTAGAGGAGAATAAACTCAAGGTGAGGCATATTCAAGGTGAAATCTAAGTGAGCCCAAGAGATGAAGCCTTGATTGGGATGGAGAAGCAAGCAGTGCAAGAGTTGGAACAATCCTTAGCCCAAGAGGAATGTCTATGGAAGCAAAAATCTCGAGTAGATTGGCTTAAAAAAGGGGATAGAAACTCACGCTTCTTCTACTTCGCTTTCAAAGCAAGATGCGGAACAAATGCCTTGAGATCCATACAATTGGAGGATGACACCATCTCAGAGGCTATACCCAGCATACGAGAAGGAGCCACAAGGTTTTATACTAATTTGTTTGTTCATGGTTCACAGGCTACAGAGCTCAAACCATTTATATTCAGAAGAATCCTTTCACCAGAAGCTGCTCGATGGATAAGCAAGCCTATTCAAAGGGATGAGTTGGAATTGGTCATCAGGAAAGCGGATGGAGATAAAGCACCGGGGCCTGACGGATTCAACTTTTTCTTCTTCAAAAAATTTTGGGGCATTCTCAAGGATGAAGTATGGGCAGTAGTGGAAGACTACTTCATATCAGGCAGGATGCTATCTTCTATCAATCACACTTTTGTCACCTTGATCCCGAAAGTTCAGAATGCCCGGTCATTTAAAGACTTTAGACCCATCTCGTTGTGCAACTGCTTGTACAAAATGATAACGAAGATTCTCGCCAATCGATTGCAAATAGTGATGGATACTCTAATATCCCCAAACCAATCAGCTTTCATTAAGGGCAGAAGTATAGCAGATAATATATTACTAGCTCATGAACTTGTGAAGGGGTTCCATAGAAAAACAGGATCAAGAAGAATATGTCTGAAGTTGGATATCATCAAAGCATATGATTCTGTGAACAGAGAATTCTTGTTGCATGCAATCCGAGGATTAGGATTTGATGAGACCTGGATAAGATGGATTCGAGGATGTATCACCTCCCCCTCCTTCTCCATACTTGTCAATGGATCACCGGCAGGCTTGATCAAGGCCAACCGAGGACTCAGGTAGGGGGACCCACTCTCGGCTTATCTATTCACTATCATCATGGAGTGCTTATCTATTGAGATTGAATGGAGTATTTTGAGAGGAGATTGGAAGAGCTACGGGCTAGGGGGTGGCCATCCGATCTCACACTTGATTTTCGCTGATGATCTAATGTTGTTTCTCAAACCAGGAAGAGCAGAAGTGGGGAGAGTGGTGGAACTATTCAGGGAATTTGGGGGAAAATCCGGATTAGTCATTAACAAGGAAAAAAGCCAAGTTTTTCTATCCAGGTCATGTGCAGATTTCTACACTGAAATTGCTGATTTCGGAATCAGCATAGGTAGCCTGCCAGTCAAATATCTGGGGCTGCCCCTCTCTGCTTCTAAAGTGAACAAGGTGATGTTTAGACCACTTGTTGATAAGGTCTCAAGAACAATTGATTGTTGGGCTATTAAACATCTGTCAATTGGAGGGAGAGTGGAGCTCATCAAAACAGTCCTGCAGAGCTATTCCTACTTCTGGGCCTCAGCTTTTGCGATTCCTAAATCCATCCAAAACCGAGTGGAGCAATTGATGCGTAATTTTCTGTGGAGCAAGGCGAGTACCCATGCTAGTTGGGACAAGGTATGCCGTCCCAAGAAGGAGGGAGGACTAGGAATCAGAAAAATCAAAGACATATCGAAGGTGAGCTATATGCGGTTAGGGTGGAAAATTATCAATGAGGGCAATAACTTATGGGCTAATTGGATGAGGGGAAGTTATGTTAAAAATTTCAGCTTTTGGAACCTCTCACAGTCCTCCAACCACTCCGCAGTATGGAACGAGATTTTAAGTTGTAGAGATAAACTTAAGGAACAGATTTTCCTCCCAATTGAAGCACAATCCACGGTGGATTTCTGGTTTGATCCCTGGATAGAAGGAAAGAATCCGGTTGAAATAGTTGAAGAACAAAGCATGAGAGAGCAGAATATGAGAGGAGCACTAGTGAGGGACTGCATTCAAGAGGAGAGGTGGCACTTCCCTAGGCCGGCAAATGCTAGAGTAAAGAGGCTATTGATGCGATCTAAACTAATCCTATATTAAGGGGCTAATTCGATCTAAATTATAACTCGCAAGTGCACGAATCGCTTTGTAGGAGCGGTATGTATTACGAGGTCGATCCCACAGGGATTGCTAATGAAGAGAGCGGTCTAATCTAAGGTTATTAACTATTTATCTAAGGTACTTAATAAGCAAGATTGTTGATTTGGTTTTATAAGATTATGATGGAAATAGTAACTAAGCAGTATTAAAGCATGTAATTAACTAAGGTAATGCGGTGTGTGGAGGTTCGGATATGGATGAGATACTAAGGCGGTCGAATTCACCGCTAGATCCTTATAGATGCTAAGTTTAAATTATGGTGTTCTAAATTTATGCGAGTAGCATGCGGGAAACAAATCCCGTGCTTTCTCGAGATGCGATCGTTAAAGCTTTAATACGAGATTAATGACATAAGCATGATTTAATTTCAAGCATGGAGTAATAAAGCAGAGCATCGATTGTCTAAATAGAGCACAATGGATCAAAGCTAATATAGCAGAGCATCGATTGTCAAGATTAAGCACAATGGATCTAAGCTTTAATTATACAATGAAACTGGGCTTTGATTAACAAGATGACTAACGTTAACTATAAGGCATGCATGACAATACCATGTGAGAACTATTAAATCATCATAGCAAATCCGAAATTAAATCATATATTATCGATGAAAAGCTCGGCATAGAACACATAAAATAAACTAACAGCTATTATGATCTAGGGTTTCATCTCGGCCTTAGCATGCAGTTTAGCTAGACATGAGTTTTGTTACATAAAAGGAAAGACTGGAAATAAACGAAGTACAGATCATCGTTGAAGATTGCTCCGTGGACTTCGCTTGCCTCGACGCGTTTCTCGATGCTTTCTCCGCTTCGGCTTGATCACGACGTAGCCTTGATGATGGTGCGATGACGGCTCGGATGGTGGACGAATGACGGATGATGGCCGCCGGCGATGGGAAGATGGATCAAGATGGTGGCTAAAGGAAGGGTTTTTCGGAGGTGGTAGATAGCTAAGGTGGTGGATGATTGGTTCGGTCGTCCAAAAGCCTCCCTTGTTTTCCCGAGCCCCCCTTTTTATAGGAGAGAGAGAGAGAGTCCGGTGGTGAGAGAGAGATAAGGAAAGTTTGAAAGAAACGAAAGAGAAAGAGAGACGTTCGGTTGGGGGAGATCGGGCTAGAGAGAGAGTATCGGATTAGATCGGGTAAGGAGAATAGAGAGAAGTTCGGTGATGGGGTTGACGTGCATGGCTCGGGTACCATGGACGGCTGTGATCAAATGAGAAGAGAGAGAAAGAAGATCGGTGTGAGAGCCTGAGAGGGGCTCGGGCAGTTAGAGAGAAAAGGAAAGAGATTTAGGGAGAGAGAAGATCGGGTAGGCTGGTTCGGTTGAGAGAGAGAGCTGTGCGGACTAGAGAGAGAAAGTAGGAAGAGAGAGAGTGGATCCGGGAGAGAGAACGTGGACCGATCGGGTAAGGAAAGAGAGAGATAAGTTCGGCTGGGTCCTCGGGATCCGGTTGCTAAGTTGGGCATCTAGAGAGAAGATCGGGTGAGAGTAGGAGACGCCAGACGGGATCAGCATGGGTTCGCTGTGTATGGGCTGCATCACGGAAGGGACGGCCGTGATCGAGTCGAATGGGTAAGGGTGAGAGGGCTGCGATCAGGTTCAGCTGCATGGTTTAAATGGGACGGACGGCTGTGATTTGGATTGCCAAGTTGTGCGGGTGTGATGGGGGTATCCGGATGGGAAACGAATGGCTGTATGGGTTTGGTTCGGTTTTGCACATGCAGATGCATGCATGGCTGTTGGGAATAGTAAGGGACGGCTGCGATCGGGTGAGAACAGACGGCTGCGATCTGATCCAAGGGATGGCTGTGATGCTGGGTTTTCATGGGATAGGTGGGATTGGATGAGAGAATCCGGGTAGAGAAAGAAATGAAATCCGGACGGCTGCGATTAAATTGGACGGGTAATTAAGGGTGGATGCATGCATGCATGGTGGATGTGGTGAGGGGTTTGAAGGCATGGCCGGTCGGTTAGGGAATGGACGGCTATGGTCTTGTGAGGCATCAGAAGGGAAGGATCGAAAGAAAAGAACACGATAGGCTTACGTAACCATCCAAGCCGTTCGAACTCGTCAAGTCCTTGGCATTTGCACAGTCCTTCAGTGATCCGAAGCTAGAAATATGTTGAGCTGGTGACATCAGATCGCCCGACTCAAATAATTGTTCTTTTCTGCATCCCTCGTCATAAGGGCCTCCAAACGGTTTGTACAACCTCCATCAATTCGCCGCGAGAATATCCACGGCTTGGTCATGAAGTCCTTGAGCTGACTGCATCGAAAACCGGATCGATTCCCTGAAAGACACACATGAAATGACGCTTGTCAGGTTTAAACACGATTATCGATAAAAGGATAATTTGGACTTTCGGGCCCTGTATCTTTCATGCATGCAATGTATGAGAGTGAACCAATATGCCGTTGGGTTCGTATGAGAGTCTACTATATCGTGGTGCAAAGAAACTCAAGCAGTTTACGTGTATTATGAAAGTTTTACGTAAGAAACTGACGCTATGTGCATGATAAAGAAGGGATAATTCGTATCAAATGGACGCTCAACAGCTATTCAATATAATCAGAAAATTAGAAATCCAACCAATTGGGGCTGATTGTGCAGTCCAATGGAAGGAGACGGCTGATGCGAATTTTAGTTTTGCCACCGCTTGGCAAGCGGCTAGAGAGCAACACCCTGAGGTAGTTTGGGCGGACTTGGTATAGAAGAAACCGATACCACCGAGGATGGCAATATGCGTGTGGAGAGCAACTCTAAATCGGCTCGCAACGCAAGATGTGATGCAAAGAAGGGGAATGCAATTGGTGAATAGATGCTGCATGTGCAAATCAACAGAAGAATCTATGGAGCATTTGTTCTTCCAATGCAAGGGGACTTACTCCATCTGGGAGCAAATATGCAACAATATGAAGGTTAGGCATAACCATCAGGAGAAATTCATAAGCTTATTAGAAAGACTTAGTGGGAGAGGGGGAGCGTCCAATCTAGAGGACAGAATTATTCGAGCATCGCTCGCATGCACGGTTTATGCGATTTGGGGAGAGAGAAATGAAAGAAGTTTCGGGGAGACAGAAAGAACCAAACAACAAATACTAAAGGTCATCTACACTCTCCTCCTCTCTCTCTTCAAGGATGAGGAGCATCAAAAGCTAACGGAGATGGAAAAGCTGAGCCTGCAATTTTGGAAGAGCATCATGAATTGTTGAAAATCTGCAGCTTTTTGCAAAATTTCAGCAATAGATAGGTTTTTGATATATGTTTGTATTGTTGGCTTTTGTGGGTCCTTTGGAGACTAGGGCGCTCTGATTTTGGTGCCCTACTTGTGCTTGATGCTTTCTTGACAAATTAATCAATAGAAAACTATTACCTTTCAAAAAAAAAAAAAAAAGTGGAACAGATTTTGATCCATGTTTCAAACTATCTATATTTTTTACTAAGGTTTCTTTTAATTATTGAAAAGGTTTCCACCTACGATCAAATATTTTTGGATCTAGGGTATCTTTTGACTATTGAATATGGTATTTTCTAATGAGTTCGAATATTTTTTTTTCGGACAACTTCATATTGTGAGCGATCATTTATATCAACCAGATATAAATACTAGTATGAAACTTGGGCGGAGAGAGAGAGAGAGAGAGAGAGAGAGAGAGAGAGAGAGAGAGAGAGAGAGAGAGAGAGAGAGAGAGAGAGAGAGAGAGAGAGAGAGAGAGAGAGGTTATTTTTCGAGGGCTTACATCAATCACTTGGATATAGAGTGAAATAGTGAACATGGTTGGAGAACCCACAAAAAATATAAACTCCATAATTTAGGGAGAAGGTCAATGTCTCATTGTATTGCCAAAGAATATCTGTTGAAAATGCCCTAATAATCATAGTGATACAGGAGTAACATGGTGATCCCCACCATAATAATCTCAAGAAATAGGAGTACGCTCCTCTTGGGTCCGTATTTTTTTTTATGGGTCTTTGGAGTCGGGCCTCGGATGAGCTGCTCTCGTGCTTCAGCAGCTAGGACCATGACATAAGAAAAAGACGAATCAGTGCCATTGAAGCATGAGAGCATCTCATCGAGGCCCGGACTCCAATGACTCGAATGAAAGTACGGACCCAAGAATTTATCCATAAAAAAAAAGTAGACTCAAAGAGAAGCCGATTCCCCTTTTTTTTTTAAAGAAGTACGAGAATTTTTCTTTCCAGATCATCTAATAATCCTAGTGAGAAGTTGGGACACCGTCTCGGTCAGGGGCGTAGCTAGAAATTTTTTTTGGACTGGGCTGAAACTAAACTAATTTTTTTAACAATGACGTATTTACTATATACAGTAAAAAAATACTGCGCAAAATTTGTTAAGTGAAAATCAACGATATGAGTATAATAAGTTAATGAGATATTAGGCTCGAAAGATCTTAAGGCAACAAAATGTTATGCATAATTGTATTTGAAAAAATGGATTCCTTTGATTATTTCTTCATTTGTTCACTTTCTGTTTTTCCTAATGTAGCAATTAAAATGATGAGCTGCCGAAGGTTTCATACAAAAGCTTCCATTTTACTTGGGGATTCTCTCCGAGCAGCACTGACGCCGTCGAGCAACACCACTAGGCACCAGGTCCACCAAGTCGTCGTCGGCTACCCCTCCTCGCTTTGGTGGTCCGGCCTCTATATCCATCGCGCCTCCTCTTTGCCACCACACACACACACACACACACACAGAGAGAGAGAGAGAGAGAGAGAGATCCGTTAAGGATTTTTGATGTGGCCTCTCCATAAAAAGACAAGGGGCACCACCGCTATTGTGTGTGTGTTTTTTTTTTGTTTTTTTTATTTTGACTTTGCCCCCCAAATTCTGCCTTGAATTAGACTTTATCCCCCATATTTTCATTAATTAGACTTTACCCCCCAAAACTAACTCTTCCGTCAGCCCACCATCTAAGAGAATTAGAGAAAGGGTGAGCTTACGGAAAAGAAATAAAGTTTTGGGGGGTGAACTGACGAAACAGTTAGTTTTGGGGGTAAAGTCTAATTAATGAAATATGGGGTGTAAAGTCTAATTAAAGGCAAAATTTTGGGGGCAAAGTCAAAATAACCCTTTTTTTTTTTACGGCGGGCTATGGACTGGGCCTGACTGGCTGTGAGCGGAGGAGGAGGGCTGGACTAAGCTGGGGTTACAGGAGCTTTCTCAAAACTCGGCCGGGCTATAGCCCGGCCGAGCCAACTCATGGATCCGCCCATGGTCTCGGTTGTCATCGATTGGAGTCTATGGTTGGAGAGAAACACAAGAATCTTTCAGAACAAATTTATCCCAGAAAAGAGAGTGACAGACAAGATCAAGTCACTAATTCATCTTTAGGCGACGCATCTGATCCCGAGGCGAAGAATTTTCTTTTGCACGTTATCTTCTTATTGTACTCTTAACTTCTCCCTCTACTTTTCTCCTTCTATATATATTTTTTTAATATACTGGTTGGGGTCTAGGCCGAACCCCTACTCATCCAATGAGAGGGATTTCTCAAAAAAAAAAAATCCAAGTGAGAAAAATAATAGGGTACACGTGTCAGCTAGTTATTTGGTTGGTTTTTATTTAAGAGAAGAATCCTTTCTTTCCACATCTCCTTGCGTTGGCTAGTTGGTTTTATTGAACGATACACCCAATGAGAAACCATTTGAATACATTGCATTTCTATTTCTTCCACCCATCTGTTTTCTATTTTAAGAAGAATGTTCCTGCATCATATTGTTTTACAGGCTGATGTGCCCCATCGCCGCCGTCCACTGCCTGAACGGGGTGGCACTCAGCCCCGACCAGCCAGAGCGACTTCGAAGGGGAGGCCTTCCCGCATAGCAAGGGGGTCACCTATCACGACGCGCCAATTTGAGCATTGCGATGGCCCCCACTATGCAACGGTTAGAGGTATGTGCTCAGTATGGCACGCGATGATAGGGTTTCCCCACTACGTTATGCGGTGGGGCCTCTCCATCCAAGTTTTTACTGACACCGACAGAAAAAAGGATGTTGTTATTGCATGCTAGCTAGTCTGTAAATTTTTTATGGGAGACTTAGTGAGAGGTCCCTGACAAGAGATTGGTTTAAGGGGAAGAACAGCTAACAAGATGGTGTTGCACCAGGTCTCTCCTGAATAAGATGCAACTAGAGCAAGTACCACACGTGACTTTTTATCATTTTTAATGACCAAAATTGCCCCTTAATGCATGCCTCTCAGTCCTTGTCGCTATAGGACTTGACCCGCGGGTTTGCTACGATGATTTCACAATTTTTTTTTTTTTTTTGGGGGGGGGGGGGGAGGGGGACACAATTTTATGGGAAAAAAAATTGTTGCAGTAATTTCATTGTAGCAAATGAGTAACAATCTACACAGATTGTTTCTCTATGTAGAATGTTACTCGATCTGCAAAGATTTTTACTCTTTTGCTATAGAAGAGTAACAATTTGCATAAATTATTACTCAACGAGATTGTTACTCAATTTGTACAAATTGTTACTCTTTTGCTACAGTAATTTTTGTATAGAAAAAAAATAACAATTTTCGAAGATTGTTACTCTTATTACTACAATGCTTTCGTTAGGCTCGAATTGGTGCCCACATGTACAGCTGCATGTAGGGGTCTAGCTCACATGTACAGCTTGGCCGCTTGGGTATAAGGGATATTTTTCTATCGAGAGGACCTAATGCTAATTAACCATGTTGGCTGTCTTTATCACTAAAATCGATTTGTTAGAGGGACCTATCACACATTACCCCATTTTTTTTTATAGACTTCATGAGAGCGATTTTGTTCACACAGTGTAAACATCAGCCTCCAATCTGAACTTCTTGACTGGATGCAAGTGATGTACATGTTTTAATGCTGCCAAAAGTGCATCCTACGGTTCACATTGGATGGTAATGTTCACTCAAGGTGAATAAAATTGCACTCAAATAACATTGCTCCTATGTTAAGGAGGAAGAGAGTCGATGTTTAATGTGGCGGCTGGGAGTCATTAATATTTTTTTAGAGGTGGATAGCAAAAAATCCTTTTTAACGGTTTTATTTTAAGATTGATCTCGACAACATTTTTCTCTAAGTCTAAGTCCATATTTCAGCATATTAATTGCAACGGCTTTTTTGGTTAATAAAAGACTACAATAGTTATGGTTAAGTTGCCAAATTTATCAAACTACCACTATCTATATAACTTCACCCGATCCCTATGAAACGTAAAGTTTTAAGACCTAGTGTTGGAGCACTATAGCTGCTACAGTCATTTCATTCGAAGGCAGTAAAGAATGTTCTCATTATTTGCAAAAAATGAAAGACTACTGATGGGGACATCGAGCAGCGCCCCTGGCGCGTGTACCAGCGCAGGAGGCGCCACCTGAGCCTATGGCTCTGATCAGACAGTCAGCACCATGATGGATGTCGTTTATTTATTTTGTTTCTTGCATTTTGTTATTTAGTCCCACCTCGGTTTTCAGGGACTTTCGCTTGTTATTGCAGGCCTTTATATAGGCCTGCCAATGGAACATGTAATGGTATTGATTGATGAATAATAAAATTTTGTTTCCCTCCACATGAATGTTGAGAGAACCAGGGTGAGGCGTGTGAAACCCCAAACCCCAGCCTAGGTGTGTGAAACCCTAGGTTCAGTTTAGGCGTGTGAAACCCTAATCTGAAACCCTTTCCCTGTCTTCCCATAGTCTAGCCCCCCCCCCCCCCCCCCTCCATCCTTTCCCCCACCCGCTCCCCCTCCTCTCCCCCCCACCCCTGCGGCTGCCTACCCAACCCCAACTCCCCACCCGGTCCCCCTCCTCTCCCCTCTTGCTGCTGCTGCCTACCCGACCCCAGGCCCCACCCGATTCCCCCTCCTCTCCCCTCTTGCTGCTGCTGCCTACCCGACCCCAGGCCCCACCCGATCCCCCCTCCTCTCCCCTCTTGCTGCTGCAGCCTACCCGACCCCAGGCCCCACCCGATCCCCCCCTCCTCTCCCCTCCACCGGCTGCCCGCCCGACCCCGGCCACCAGCCACCCGAGCCCCCTCCATCCTTCCCCATCCGGCCCGGCCCCAGCCTCTCGAACCCCTCCCTCATCCCCATCCGGCCCGGCCCCAGCCACCCGAGCCCCTCCCTCATTCCCCATCCGGCCCGGTCCAAAACCCTTATCCCCACCCCTTCCCATAGCACACCCGAACCCCCTCTCATCGCCCCGGCATACTCACAAGGCTGATCCCGACAGGGACCATGGAATGATCGAAGACAAAGAAGGGTGCCTCGACATCAACTCCCCCTTCCTCGACTCGGAAGAGAGAGCGTGGAGGAATATATGCCTGCGCCATCATCAGCATCTCAACAGTACGGATTTCCCTACTCGACCAGGTACCGACGTGTTTCACCAATTGGGTCTCTAGTATATTATCTTTGCCAACTGCTGCCCTGTTGTGAGGTTGAGTGTCCACTTGCCTGTAGCGCTGTTAATCTAAATATTGCAAGTAGGACTATTAGGGTACGTTGTCTTTTATCGCCTGATATCGAAATCGATCGGCATTGTTACAGTAGTTCCCAACGCATCTGCCCGTGTTATTTATTTGAATTAATTTTCTCGCTTGGTATCGCAATTAATAGTAAGCCCTGCCTGGTCAATTAATTAATAACATTTTCATCACCTGCATTGTTTCGCATCATTTTGGTATCAGAGCATGGTTTAGGTAGGCATGGTAATTGCATTCGAACTTAGCAATCATTAAGCATCATTTTGATTGTGCATGCCAACCCGTAGAGGTAGGCCATATCTTTTAGGGGAGTCTAGTGAGATTGACAGTTGCAACATGGATCCCGACACCCTAGCTAGGACACTCGCTGAGTTAGCTCAGGGGATTGCCACAATGAACCAAAATTTTGCAGCTTACCAGCACGATACCAATGCCCGTTTGGACCGTCTGGACCAAGTTCCACCTCGAACTCCCCCACCCATGGACCCTCCGGATTTTCGGCCACCTTGGCAGAACAATCAAGATCCGGATGAACAATACCTCCGGAGCATCAAGCTAGAAGTGCCCGCTTTCGATGGTCGGCATGATCCCCATTTTTTCCTAGACTGGCTCCAATCCATGGACCGGTATTTCGCCTGGTACCCATTAACGGAACCCCGAAAGGTCCGATTTGCCGCGATAAAACTCAGTGGCCCTGCCAGTCAATACTGGACTAATGTCGAAGCCTTGAGAGTGGCCCGCACCCAAGACCCCATCGATACTTGGGTAGCCATGAAAAACGAACTAAAGGGGAAATACGTGCCACCTTCCTACCAAGCGCGTCTCTTAGATCAGTGGCATCAATTCACTCAAGGCAACAAGTCAGCAAGGGACTACGTCACCAAGTTTGACGAGTTCTTGACCCGCTGCAACGTTCTAGGGACTGAGACTCCTGTTCAGATTTTATCCCGTTTTCGGTCAGGTCTAAGAGAGGACTTGAGGAACGAGCTTCTCGCTCGAGATGTTACGGAGCTAGAAAGGGCCTACGCTTTAGTGCAAGACCTCGATAGTTTTAGGTCCACCCACCCTCATCGGGGCCAAGATTCCCGAAGTCACGCCCCACGTCCTTCCTCGAGCAATTATCCGAGTCGGCCTAATCCCCACCAATCCCAACCCAGGACAGACTCCACGAGTCGGAGCAACGAAAGGGACAATCGTGGTAAGGGCCCTGAGAGGGACTTTTCCAAAGTCAGTCCCCTCATCAAATGCTACAAGTGCCAGGGTTATGGGCACGTGGCTGCGAATTGCCCTAGCCCCGTCAAAATCAACATCATTGATGGCACACCTGTTGAGGCCCTGGAGTCGGACGTGGATGGGTTCGTTTACCAAGCTGATGAAGATGAAAGAGACTTTGATGAAGAGGGCGATGACGTTACCCTAGGTTGCCTTAGGCGCACAGCCCCCACTGAATTAGCCGTTGTTAGGTGCGCGCTGTCCCAGCCCAAAGAACAAGATGATTGGAGGTGTACCAACATCTTCCACACCTTTACCCGAATCGGAGATAAGAACTGCAAAGTGATCATCGACAGTGGAAGTTGCGTTAACGCAGTTTTATCTGCCGTGATCTCCAAGACTGGGTTGAAGGTAGTTCCCCATCCCCGACCATACCAAGTCTCCTGGATCAATTCTACGGCAATGGAGGTCAAACAAAGATGTTTGGTCCCCATAAACTTCAATGCCTACCAGGAGAAGATCTGGTGTGACGTTTTGACTATGGATGTGGGTCAAGTTATACTAGGATGGCCCTGGCTCTTCGACAACGATGTTCTCATCTACGGCCGATCTAACATGTGCCTGTTTGAACATGAAGGCAAGAAAATTAAACTGTTACCCTCCCAACCCAAGAGTGGTCAGCCTACGCAACAGCCCACCTCCAAGAAGAAAACCAGCAACGTCAGTTTTATCGGGGCCAAAGAATTGAGCCTCGAGCTGGAAAAAGGGGCTCTAATCATGATCCTTGCAGCCCGGGAAGTTCCTAGAGAGTCCACCCGAGTTATTCCCCTAGAGGTTGCCCCAGTACTGAAAGAGTTCGCCGATGTCTTCCCTGAGGACCTCCCAGACCAATTACCTCTGATGCGTGATATACAACACGCCATCGACTTGGTTCCTGGAGCCAGCCTCCCCAACCTGCCCCACTACCGAATGAACCCTACAGAACATGCCGAGTTGAAACGGCAGGTTGATGAATTATTGAAGAAGGGTTTTATCAAAGAAAGCATGAGTCCTTGTGCGGTTCCAGCTCTGCTTACGCCCAAAAAGAATGGAACCTGGTGCATGTGCGTAGACAGCCGTGCCATCAATAAGATAACGGTCAAATACCGTTTCCCTATCCCCTCGCCTGGATGACCTGTTAGACCTGATGTCTGGAGCCACAGTCTTCTCCAAAGTTGACTTGAAGAGTGGTTACCACCAGATTCAGGACTACACTTTCACCCTGCGCACGGCATGGTCGCTGGGTTGAGTTCCTCCAGGACTACACTTTCACCCTGTGCCATAAAGCGGGAGTAGAAAACATGGCGGCCAACGCCCTCAGTCGCCGCATGTTCGTTCTGTCCAAGTTGACCGCTTCGGTCGAGGGTTTTGAAAGAGTGCGGGCTGAATACGATTCTTGTCCCGATTTCGGTGAAATCTATGCTGCACTAATCGACGGCACAGCTCAAGAAATAGACGGGTACCTCATACAAAACGGGTACCTTTTCCGTGGACGTCGGCTGTGCATCCCCCGAACATCCCTTCGCGAATTCCTTATTTTGGAGCTTCATGCGGGGGGTCTTGCTGGCCATTTTGGCGTCAACAAGACCGTCGAGGCCATCGAATACCGATTTTATTGGCCGAGCCTGAAACGTGATGTCGCCAGACATGTGGGTAGGTGTCATACTTGCCAACTGGCCAAGCAGAGAAAGCAAAACACTGGCTTGTACATCCCTCTCCCAGTTCCTAACTGTCCCTGGGAGGACATTAGTATGGACTTCGTACTCGGCCTCCCGAAAACCCTGCGGAAACATGACTCGATCTTGGTAGTGGTAGACCGATTCTCGAAAATGGCTCACTTCCTCCCGTGCTCTAAAACTTCCGATGCCTCCCACGTCGCAAAAATCTTCTTTGATGGCATTGTAAGGTTACATGGGTTGCCCAAAACCATCGTGTCAGATCGAGATGTCAAGTTTACCAATTCTTCAGGAAGATTCTCTGGCATAAGTTGGGAACAAAGCTCCAATTTTCCATGGCATTCCACCCCCAAACCGACGGTCAAACCGAGGTAGTCAATCGGAGCTTGGGGAATCTTCTGCGAACGTTAGTGGGTGAACACGTTGGGAGTTGGGATCTGAAACTGTCAATAGCCGAGTTTGCATATAATTCATCTGTTAATCGAACTACCGGCATGAGTCCATATGAAATTGTCCATGGTTTTAAGCCTAGGCAATCCATAGATCTCATTCCCATGGCTAATCATCATAGAGTCTCTGAGTCTGCATCTGCATTTGTATCACACATGCATGAACTACATAAAGAAATCAGTAACAAAATTGAGCAGAGCAATGCTGACTATAAATTACGAGCCGATGCCCGAAAACGAGTTCAAACTTTTAACATCGGGGATTATATGATGGTCCGGCTCCGCCCGGAACGGTTTTCCCCGGGGACTGTTAAGAAACTACATGCACGCAGTACCGGCCCCTTTCGGATCCTAAGGAAGATAAATGACAATGCCTTTGTTATCAACCTACCTGAGGGTTTTAACATTAGTCCGACTTTCAATATCGAAGATTTAGTGGCCTATAAGGGCCCAAATTTCAACCCTAGTAACCCTCTGGTAGAGCCTACCTTGGACCCTGTTTCTGAGAGCACCTTCTTACCTCCACTACCCCAAAATATCCCAAATCCCACAGCAGACGACATTGATAAAATTCTAGATGACGAGATCGTCTCTGGTAGAGACGGTGGAACCCGGAGGTACCTGATTCGCTGGAAAGGGAAACCCCCATCTGAGGATACATGGATGGAGCGAGAAGAACTGCAACGGCTTGACCCGGACCTGCTGGAGCTATACGAGAGCCGCATCGAGCTCTCTCCCACCCCGGGAGAATGATGGGGATAACAAGCAGTGCCCCTAGCGCGTGTACCAGCGCAGGAGGCGCCACCTGAGCCTATGGCTCTGATCAGACAGTCAGCACCATGATTGATGTCGTTTATTTATTTTGTTTCTTGCATTTTGTTATTTAGTCCCACCTCGGCTTTCAGGGACTTTCGCTTGTTATTGCAGGCCTTTATATAGGCATGCCCATGGAACATGTAATGGTATTGATTGATGAATAATAAAATTTTGTTTCCCTCCACATGAATGTTGAGAGAACCAGGGTGAGGCGTGTGAAACCCCAAACCCAAGCCTAGGTGTGTGAAACCCTAGGTTCAGTTTAGGCGTGTGAAACCCTACTCTGAAACCCTTTCCCTGTCTTCCCATAGTCTAGCCCCCCCCCCCCCCCTCCATCCTTTCCCCCACCCGCTCCCCCTCCTCTCCCCCCCACCCCTGCGGCTGCCTACCCGACCCCAACTCCCCACCCGGTCCCCCTCCTCTCCCCTCTTGCTGCTGCTGCCTACCCGACCCCAGGCCCCACTCGATTCCCCCTCCTCTCCCTTCTTGCTGCTGCTGCCTACCCGACCCCAGGCCCCACCCGATCCCCCCTCCTCTCCCCTCTTGCTGCTGCTGCCTACCCGACCCCAGGCCCCACCCGATCTCCCCCTCCTCTCCCCTCCACCGGCTGCCCGCCCGACCCCGACCACCAGCCACCCGAGCCCCCTCCATCCTTCTGTTGGAAGTTAATCCGGGTCAGAGGCTCGCAACGGAAGCGATTTGGCGGTCGAAAGACCGTTCATGGTGCACGTTACACTATTTAAACTTTCATGGAAACTAATCTACATATGTGTTCATGTGTATGCACGAGAATCGAAAACCCCTAACGGCAATCTAGCGTAATGATTAACTAGCATGCATGCAAATCATAATGCTCGCTAGATCTACATGTTAGATTACACATACCTTTCGTACGGATCTTTTAACCGCGGAGAATTGTCTTCTTTGTCGATGGAGACGGAAGATCGTTCGCGAAGATGCCGATGGTACGAATGGAGATGTTGCCTTCTTGTTCACCCGATCTCACACGATGCACGGAACGTCGCTCTCGGATCTCTGAGTGCCTCCGAAGAACGACCCTTCTCCTTCTTCAGAACTCCACGCGAGGAAGACGAAGTAGCAAGCGGGAAACGGGAGATAAAACGGGAGAGAACTAGAGAGATGAGAGGAGGGGGGTTCGGATTTTCTAGCACATGGGGTCGGCGCCCCATAGGTCCTTTTATAGGGCTGGCCAACCCCCTTGGATAAGGATCCAAGGGGATAATGACCCCCTCTCATTATCTCTCCATTTTCTCCTTTTTATCTCTCCGCGTATTTATCCGTTTTCCCACTTTTTAGGGCTCGATCTTAACCGTTTTTATCGCCCCATCCCTATCTATATGGCCGGCCCTATAGATGAGGGATTCTTATCCCTACATCATAGGGCCGGCCCTAGCAAGGTGTCACACCACTAGGGTCGGCCAACAGTGAGGTCCGGCAGAGTGAGGTTTTTACCAAAACGCCCCGACGCCTCATTTTGACCATTTCTAGCGTGCGATACCTAGCGGCCACTTCTTAAGTGATCTTTACTAGTTACCTACTATTAACTGAGGCCACCTGAGGGTGCCTCTAGCAAAGTCAACTAGTCAATTCGCAACATAACCCGGTGCATCGCACCTATGCAGCGAAGTTCACTTATGGCTAGGGATTACTACATGCGACTCCGTACTAGTCTCGGGGACAACCCTTAGTACTCGCATATAGTTACGCATCTACCGTGCTCTAGTGCCAAGCACACACGGAGCGTATACTTCTTTCTTCCTCTTGCTTATGGTGTTCCGAGGAGACGGTTCAAGAACCGTACATAATGTTGATAAGGTGGAACCATCAGGGACCGGGGTTCATGGCTTCCAACTCAAGCTCGATCGACACACTACCCGAGTGTACCATCGATCCTCTGAGCTCGAGTTAACCTGCGTAGCCACCCAGAGTGCGACGCAGGCTGCACTCCAATTCACCCAGACTTACTATGTTCTCCATCATACCCCTGCTCTCCGCTTAGTAGTGGTAAACCCGCTGTCCCTCCACTTGATGCCATGATTCACTTCGAGCGATGAAGACTACCGTCAGACTCGAATGATCATATGACTTGGTTCCTTCCAGGTTGACCTATACATCGTACCTCTGATTACCCCGTCGAGTAATCGAACCCGATCAACAGTCAAACTGATGACCACCAGGCCTGGGTTTGGTACAGTGTAAGTCACACCAAGGAACGCACCTCCCATCAGGGGTGTGGATGGCCTGCAGGAGTGACACGCTAATGCAACGCCAGCCGGGTAACCCAGTACACCGTGGTTTTGGATCACTGCATATGGATCCTCACACATTGGTGCGCCAAAGCACCACGCAACTGGTTAGTCCATCAGACGTGGTTCCTCAGGGTTTAGGACCGTTTTACCCTAAGCAGAAACACGGCTTAGTGTACCAGTGTCTGCTCACTGATCTGTACACCGTGTTAGTTCCGTTCAGCCATAGACACTGTGCCTGGTGATGACCATGGTGAAGACATCCCATGAACTGTCATCGCCAACAGCTTATCATGATGAGGCGACCAACCTGATCATAGCTGCGAACTTATTTAGATTATATGGGACCAATCCACTCAGTCTTCAACTCAGTGGACTACCATATAACCATGGCTCTCTGTTCTTAAAAGAACACGTAACTATGTTACGCACCTATATGCATCTCATATAATAATAACTATCAATCTTTATTAGACCAAAACATAAAGTTTTACAAGCTTAGAACACATCAATCCCAACAATCTCCCACTTGGTCTAGCGAAGCAAAACGGTTTTGACTCTCATCGCGTCCACATGTTGCTCGAATGCCTTGGTAGGTATTGCCTTTGTGAAAGGATCAGCAACATTATCTGTAGATGCAATCTGTGTCACCGCTACTCGCCCTTGCTTTTGAAACTGCCTAATCAAGTGGAACTTGCGCTCGATGTGCTTCCCCTTTTGGTGATGTCTTGGCTCCTTTGCTTGTGCTACCGCCCCACTATTGTCGCAGTAAAGCACAATAGGTAACTGGGCCTCTGGTACGCAACCCAAATCCGTAAGGAATTTCTTGAGCCATACCGCCTCTTTAGCTGCCTCGCACGCTGCAACGTACTCAGCCTCTGTGGTAGAGTCTGCGATGCATTTCTGCTTCACACTCTGCCAACTAACCGCTGCTCCTCCTAGCATAAACACAAAACCTGATGTCGACTTCCTGGATTCCAAATCTAATATAAAGTCAGAATCTGTGTATCCAATTGGCGTCAGTTCTTGTGAAGTGTAAATCAACTCATAGTCCCTTGTTCTACGAAGGTACTTGAGTATACACTTCACTGCTGTCCAGTGATCTGGACCCGGATTCGACTGAAACCGACCCATCATTCCTACTGCGAAACAGATATCAGGCCTTGTACAATGCATAGCAAACATTAGACTACCTAATGCCGAAGCATAAGGTATCTTCTGTATTTCTGCTCTCTCCTCAGGTGTCTTAGGACATTGATCCTTAGACAGTTTTACGCCATGTCTAAATGGCACAAAACCCTTCTTGGAGTTTTGCATGTCAAATCTAGCCATAACCTTATCTATATACGCAGCCTGTGATAGCGAGAGAATCCTGTTCTGGCAATCACGTGTTACCTTGATCCCCAAAACATAACTCGCTTCACCTAGGTCTTTTATATCGAACTGTGTTGACAACTAGACCTTTACTGTTGACAATGTTCCTACATCATTTCCAATGAGTAGAATATCGTCTACGTAAAGTATCAAATATATTACTGTGGTCTTATCAGTCCTCTTGTATACACATGGTTCATCCTCGTTTTGAGTAAATCCATACGACTGGATTACCTGATCAAAACGGATGTTCCAACTTCTAGATGCTTGCTTTAGTCCATAAATGGACTTCTGCAACTTACAAACTAGATGTTCCTGACCCTCTGACTCAAAGCCTGGTGGCTGAATCATATAAATGTCTTCTTCCAAATTTCTATTGAGGAATGCTGTCTTGACATCCATTTGCCAGATCTCCCAGTTGTAATGGGCTGCAATGGATAGGAGGATCCGAATAGACTTTATCATAGCTACCGGCGAGAAGGTTTCGTCAAAGTCGATCCCTTCTCTCTGGGTATAACCCTTGGCAACTAATCTAGCTTTATAAGTCTCTATTGTACCATCGGATCCTCTCTTCTTCTTATACACCCACTTACACCCAATAGGTTTAATATTGGATGATGGTGTAACAAGAGTCCAGACTGCGTTATGGGATATTGATTCAATTTCTGCCTCCATAGCCTTTTGCCAATCAGAGCTGTCAGAAGCTCCCACTGCCTCATCGTAGCTCAGTGGGTCATCCTCCTGACCCTCTGGATCAACCAATAAGGTCTCTCCATAGTATCTGTCAGGAGCTCTGATGCTTCTCCCACTACGACGAGGTGGTGGTGGTGTTACAGGATGAATAGGTTCTACAGTTTCTGGTATATTAGTGTCTGTAATGTCAGCTCCCACTATGCTTTCGGATGCACTCTCTGATCTAGTACCCAGTAGCTCATCCAGAACTACCTTACTAGCAGGCTTGTGATCCATAACATAATCATGTTCTAGGAAAATGGCATTCGTTGAAACGATTACCTTCTTTTCCTCAGGATCATAAAATAGTCAACCTTTAGTCTCTTTGGGATACCCTACAAACAGACATGCTTTGGACTTTGGCTCCATCTTTTCCCTCTTGTCTATCCGCACATGTGCAGGACATCCCCATATTCTGAAATATTGTAGTGTTGGCTTTTGCCTTGACCACAGTTCTCTAGGGGTCTGAGGCACTGATTTAGACGGAACGTGGTTCAGAATATATGCTGCTGTCTGAAGGGCATATCCCCAAAAGGTCATTGGTAAACAGGCATAACTCATCATGCTTCGAACCATGTCCAACAAGGTTCGATTCCTTCTCTCAGAGACTCCATTCTGTTGTGGGGTACCTGGAGCAGTTAACTAGGATGTTATCCCATGCTCCACCAAATACCCAAGGAACTCATCAGATAGGTATTCACCTCCTCGATCAGATCGAAGGGTTTTTATACATTTACCTGTCTGCTTTTCTACTTCAGCCCTGAACTCTTTGAACATGTCAAAGGATTCCGACTTCCGATGCATAAGGTAAATGTAACCATATCTTGAGTAATCATCAGTAAAAGTGATGAAGTACTCATGGCCTCCTATCGCCTTGACGCTCATGGGTCCACATACATCTGAATGGATTAACTCCAATACCTCAGTAGCTCTCACTCCTTGGCCTTTGAAGGCCCTCTTGGTCATCTTGCCTTCCAGGCAGGATTCACAGGTGGGAAAAATCTCCGTAGGATCTGTTTCCAGAAGCCCAGCCTTTACCAACCTATGGATCCTATCTAAGGCAATATGCCCAAGCCGTAAGTGCCACAATTGGGTTAAATTCTCCGAAGGTTTCTTACGTTTAGATGAATTAACATTAAATGCTGAAGTTATTATGTTATCTTTCTCAAATTTAGGACTGACAATATAGAGATGATTCTGAACCATTCCTTTTATTATAAAAGTTCCATTCAGTTTAAAAGACACACCAGAAGTATCAAAATAAACTGAATAACCTTTATTAACTAAAGAAGAAACAGAAATTAAGTTACGTCGCAAGGACGGTACATAAAAGACATCTCTAAGAGTCAAAGTCTTATTATTCGAAAAACTAAGAGTAACATCTCCAATAGCTTCAGCAGCAGCCACGGCCTCAGTTCCCATGCTCAAGGTCACCTCTCCATCAAGCAACCTTCTGCTTTCCCGAAACCCCTGAAGAGAGTTACAGGCATGGTTAGTGGATCCTGAATCCACAATCCAACTAGCAAAAGAACTATTACTTGAAAGAAATGATTCAATAACTAAGAGTTGTAAATTACCTTCTCCAGCATTCTGAGGCTTCTTGCAGTCCTTCTTCCAATGACCCTTCTGGCCACACCGAAAACACTTCGTGTCCGGTTTTTTTGATTCTCCAGACCCAGAGGCCCCATCAGAGTCCTGCACAGGCGCTGACTTAGGTTTCTTCTTATGTCTCTTGCCTTGAGGTTTACCAGGCTTCTTGAAGGATCTGCGTTGCACGTGAAGTGCTTCGCCCTTCTACTTGAAGCCATCCTCAGCTGCCTGGAGAGCTCCCAGAAGCTCTGTATTTGTCATAGCCAAGTTGTTTAAGTTAAAGTTGGTGACAAAGCCTTCAAAGGCTCCAGACAGTGACGAGAGGAAGATGTCTGTCATCACCTCGCCTTCTAGCACAATGTCCATGGTTGCTAGTTCGTTCTGGAACCCAAACATTTTCATCATGTGTTCCCGAACCAGCGTCCTATTGGACATCTTAGTGCCGACGAGTTTCGTGATGGTAAGGTATCGCGTAACGCGATTGTGACCTTCAAACATCTCCTTCAAATACAACATCATGTCAGAAGCGTCGGGCATCTCCTCGACTTGCTTCTGCAGAGTTGTTTGCAAGGATGCTATAATATAGCATTTACATATCTCATTAGATTCCTTCCAGTCAGTGAATGCCTTTAACTGTGCCTCTGTGGCATTGGGTCCTGGCAAATCTGGTTCAGGGTCATTCAGGGCTGACATGTGTTTACCTATCCTTAAGACTAGGTACAGGTTGCGCTTCCAGTCCTCATAGTTGGGACCGGTAAGTTTGTGGTCATTTAGGATAGCGGACAGGGGGTCTAAATTGGTCATCTGAAAATAAAAGACTGAATATATGAGATGCATGAAAAAACTTATTTTATGGATTTTTAAAACAAGCTAATTATATCCATATGTCAACGCTACCCTCAAGCGAAGCCATCTCTATGGATTAATTAACCATGTATATAAGATTTCGAAGTAGGCTACACCTGTCCGAGGGGGCAGTGTGCAGGTCTTCCGCTTACACGGGTCTTTCCCTTGACCCTATCCAAATCTGCCAACTACGGGCTTTGATGGACCATGGTTAACTTTTGGCCAGTACCACGTGATCACCGTTGTCTTCGCAACGAATACCTCACGTGTACTTAGGATGCTTACCCACGAGCTTAGGCAATTACGGCACGGGAATTCTAACGGCCCCCACGAGGGTGAGTAAAGCCTGAACACTTGGCACCGTAATCGCCATATCCCGAAGGAGATCACTAAGTAGCTTGGCATAGAAAAACACAGCTCTCACCCGAGGGGGTTGTTGAGTTATGCCCTTCCACCCGAGTACGAAGTGATTAGCCGTGGAGGCCAGAGGATCTCTAAAAGTCCTCTATTACATCCCTTATAAATATATGAGGGTTATTTTACGAGTATGAATTTATACAAATGCAAAGGTAGCGACCTCCTAAATACTAGACCCTGGTCACACCATGCTCCCACTAGCGTTCAAGCCCTTCGCATAGCATTAATCACTCTCGGAATATCATAGTCCCTGCCTCAAGTGGATTTCTCCATTCAAGGGTCACATTACATATTCCAAGAATATCGATGCTTTGCAAAATTGGTTATCACGCTAATGCTCTGGAGCTAATCTTAGAGTCAGACTCACTGGAAAGGACTCCCACTAGTCATGGCGCCTCGCTTATAGATTTGACAATTGATGTTCAATGGATCTCCATCTCATCTTTGATTTCGATGCTGGCCAAATAGGCACACCCGACTAATCGGGTGTTGACCTAATGGTGGCATAACCATATGTGATGGGATCCCACTAACATCAAAAGTCAACTAAATAATAGGCGTCATCTAGCGGGATCCTATCCTCAAACAGTCGCTTGGACCGGAGGGGAAAGGCATCCCTCTGAAAACTGATAATCATATTATCTCATCGGGGTTCGATATGAAGCATAAAGAACTAATTAAAGAAAGCAACCATTAAAACTAAATTAAGTTCAGGGTCCGACCCTTGAACCTAATTAGCATAGCGCAGGCCTCTAGCTTTCTTCGCAAGGTTCCTCGGTCCGGCTCCTCCGTCGCGCTCGCGAACACTTTGCCGGATCGTCTTCATCCTCCAGGGTTCCGCTTCCGCTCCCGATGGTGGATTTCTTTGGCACATCTTTCTTCTCGATCTATAACTGAAAAAGTCTAGTACGCTTCGAGCAAGTGCTCACTCGTACACAATTTCCTAGAAAGAAAAGAAAACATACCTAGAAAAAGGCCATGGGAAACCGAGGATGGTCAACCCCCATCACTCGCCCAATCTAAGGCTCAATTACATATCCACACAAAGAAAGCAAATCCAGACCATTGCTAACTCGGGATCCGACCCCCGGTAGCAAGCACAAAGCATAGATCTAGATTTTTTATAGCGGCGCCCTGCAAGAATGATTAATAGAACAAGCACAATCTATACATATGCATGATCTAAGCGTAAGAACCCCGATGATCTCACGCATTTATCATGCGCACACATGTTGGTTTCATGAAAAAACGTGAAACGCACACCACTTATGCGACTCTGATACCAATTGTTGGAAGTTAATCCGGGTCAGAGGCTCGCAGCGGAAGCGATTTGGCGGTCGAAAGACCGTTTATGGTGCACGTTACACTATTTAAACTTTCATGGAAACTAATCTACATATGTGTGCATGTGTATGCACGAGAATCGAAAACCCCTAACGGCAATCTAGCGTAATGATTAACTAGCATGCATGCAAATCATAATGCTCGCTAGATCTACATATTAGATTACACATACCTTTCGTACGGATCTTTTAACCGCGGAGAATTGTCTTCTTTGTCGATGGAGACGGAAGATCGTTCGCGAAGATGCCGATGGTACGAATGGAGATGTTGCCTTCTTGTTCACCCGATCTCACACGATGCACGGAATGTTGCTCTCGAATCTTTGAGTGCCTCCGAAGAATGACCCTTCTCCTTCTTCAGAACTCCACGCGAGGAAGACGAAGTAGCAAGCGGGAAACGGGAGATAAAACGGGAGAGAACTAGAGAGATGAGAGGAGGGGGGTTCGGATTTTCTAGCACATGGGGCCGGTGCCCCATAGGTCCTTTTATAGGGCCGGCCAACCCCCTTGGATAAGGATCCAAGGGGATAATGACCCCCTCTCATTATCTCTCCATTATCTCCTTTTTATCTCTCCGCGTATTTATCCGTTTTCCCACTTTTTAGGGCTCGATCTTAACCGTTTTTATCGCCCCATCCCTATCTATATGGCCGGCCCTATAGATGAGGGATTCTTATCCCTACATCATAGGGCCGGCCCTAGCAAGGTGTCACACCACTAGGGTCGGCCAACAGTGAGGTCCGGCAGAGTGAGGTTTTTACCAAAACGCCCCGACGCCTCATTTTAACCATTTCTAGCGTGCGATACCTAGCGGCCACTTCTTAAGTGATCTTTACTAGTTACCTACTATTAACTGAGGCCACCTGAGGGTGCCTCTAGCAAAGTCAACTAGTCAACTCGCAACATAACCCGGTGCATCGCACCTATGCAGCGAAGTTCACTTATGGCTAGGGATTACTACATGCGACTCCGTACTAGTCTCGGGGACAACCCTTAGTACTCGCATATAGTTACGCATCTACCGTGCTCTAGTGCCAAGCACACACGGAGCGTATACTTCTTTCTTCCTCTTGCTTATGGTGTTCCGAGGAGACGGTTCAAGAACCGTACATAATGTTGATAAGGTGGAACCATCAGGGACCGAGGTTCATGGCTTCCAACTCAAGCTCGATCGACACACTACCCGAGTGTACCATCGATCCTCTGAGCTCGAGTTAACCTGCATAGCCACCCAGAGTGCGACGCATGCTACACTCCAATTCACCCAGACTTACTATGTTCTCCATCATACCCCTGCTCTCCGCTTAGTAGTGGTAAACCCGCTGTCCCTCCACTTGATGCCATGATTCACTTCGAGCGGTGAAGACTACCGTCAGACTCGAATGATCATATGACTTGGTTCCTTCCAGGTTGACCTATACATCGTACCTCTGATTACCCCGTCGAGTAATCGAACCCGGTCAACAGTCAAACTGATGACCACCAGGCCTGGGTTTGGTACAGTGTAAGTCACACCAAGGAACGCACCTCCCATCAGGGGTGTGGATGGCCTGCAGGAGTGACACGCTAATGCAACGCCAGCCGGGTAACCCAGTACACCGTGGTTTTGGATCACTACATATGGATCCTCACACATTGGTGCGCCAAAGCACCACACAACTGGTTAGTCCATCAGACGTGGTTCCTCAGGGTTTAGGACCGTTTTACCCTAAGCAGAAACACGGCTTAGTGTACCAGTGTCTGCTCACTGATCTGTACACCGTGTTAGTTCTGTTCAGCCACAGACACTGTGCCTAGTGATGACCATGGTGAAGACATCCCATGAACTGTCATCGCCAACAGCTTATCATGATGAGGCGACCAACCTGATCATAGCTGCGAACTTATTTAGATTATATGGGACAAATCTACTCAGTCTTCAACTCAGTGGACTACCATATAACCATGGCTCTCTGTTCTTAAAAGAACACGTAACTATGTTACGCACCTATATGCATCTCATATAATAATAACTATCAATCTTTATTAGACCAAAACATAAAGTTTTACAAGCTTAGAACACATCAATCCCAACACCTTCCCCATCCGGCCCGGCCCCAGCCTCTCGAACCCCTTCCTCATCCCCATCCGGCCCGGCCCCAGCCACCCGAGCCCCTCCCTCATTCCCCATCCGGCCCGGTCCAAAACCCTTATCCCCACCCCTTCCTATAGCACACCCGAACCCCCTCTCATCGCCCCGGCATACTCACAAGGCTGATCCCGACGGGGACCATGGAATGATCGAAGACAAAGAAGGGTGCCTCGACATCAACTCCCCCTTCCTCGACTCGGAAGAGAGAGCGTGGAGGAATATGTGCCTGCGCCATCATCAGCATCTCAACAGTACGGATTTCCCTACTCGACCAGGTACCGACGTGTTTCACCAATTGGGTCTCTAGTATATTATCTTTGCCAACTGTTGCCCTGTTTTGAGGTTGAGTGTCCACCTGCCTGTAGCGCTGTTAATCTAAATATTGCAAGTAGGACTATTAGGGTTGTCTTTTATCGCCTGATATCGAAATCGATCGGCATTGTTACAGTAGTTCCCAACGCATCTGCCCGTGTTATTTATTTGAATTAATTTTCTCGCTTGGTATCGCAATTAATAGTAAGCCCTGCCTGCTCAATTAATTAATAACATTTTCATCACCTGCATTGTTTCGCATCAACTACTCATTGGCATATAGGAAGTCTCAAAAATCGAAGGTGCTTGGTTTCTCAGACTCGGACTTTATAGGTTATAAGGACACTAAGAAGTCTACATCAAGTTACATCTCATGTTCATTGGAGGTATTGTCTCTTAAAAAAGTGCAAAACAATCCTTGGTGGCATAGTTCATGATTGAAGCAGAGTATGTTGCATATTTTGAGGTAACTAAGTAGGATGTCTGACTGAAGGATTTTATTAGTGAACTGATGGTGGTAGATTCAATCAGTAGGTCGATGAAGTTGTTTTTGTGTCAATGAAGCCGTGGTAACATTCATGAAGAATCGAGATTTCACAGGCTCAAACAAGTGAGAAAGGGTGGATTGAGATTCCATATTTGTCTAATCATGACATGATTGTTTATATATCCATTGATCAAAGGACTACTACCTCTTGCTTTTAAAGGACATGCGCCCAAGTTAAGATGAGGGTTTTGGAATCTAAATTTAGAAAGTTAAGTAAGTTCTTTCCAGTTTTACGAACACTTATTTATATGCTTTCAGTTCTAATTGAAACGTATCCGCTATTACAAGACCTGGTTATTTGATATTGATGCATCATGTGGATATTTGCATGTGCATGTCAAAATTTTAAAGTCTAGCCCAAGAGAATATTGCACAGACTCTCAAGTTGGTTTGGGTTGGACATTAGTGCGCTTCATGTCTATAACCTTCACTTTGGATATAAGGTGATCGTTTTCACATGGCATATGCCATAAAATATCAGTCTGGTAGGTATTTGGGCCAATACATGAAACAAAGACAAATGGAAATATATTATCATTATATGGATATGTATTCTTATTAATTATTTATACTGAAACCATCATAAAAATTACATAAATATTACTAATGGTACTAGCTCTATGACCATATAACTGCCATTAGCCCATATGAGCTCTATGTGTATCTTTGTCCATGCTAGTGGTGTTTTAGTATTTGAGTACAAGTAAAGTGACTTGTCTCCATTGTATTGTTGACATTATTTTCAAAATAAAATGGATGACCACGCATCCAACTGTTATTTTTTTTTTTGAAGGAAACAACTTTTAATTAAAGAACCGAAGAACATGTTTTCTAAAATTGCCATGTATGTGTGTCGAGTGAAAGACTGTTCGATCTCGTTCAGCCCGCACATACATGGGTTACCTAAACCCAGTTCAAGTCCGAGTCAGTAAGATGGAGATGACTGGATCGTGTATAATACAGATTAGGATAGAGTACTCAAGCATTGATGGTTTCCCCTATATTCAGAGTAGGGTTTCTATATACTACAGAGCAAAATCATACAGCACTTTTCAATTTATACTAAAAAGCACATAGAAGTTTTTATGAGGAGATCCTTCACGGAAAAAACCACGCCCACTTTGCACTGGATGGTGAGAGCAATTCACAAAAACACAAGGTCCAGTTACCGACATGGAAACATGAACACAAGGGCCTAACTAGGAGTAAACTTTCCACAACGTACCTCGTTGTCTTCTAGCATGCTCTTTCCAGCTTATCACAAGCTCCCTACCTTGCCTCCTTCACTCTTGCTCTAATACGATTGGACTGGATGCCTGTGAGCACGGAAAAAGATTCGGGTCGTCTTTACTGCGGATCACACGAGATTATAAATTTTTGATCAGGAGATTGTGGGAGAGATCCTCCGGAGGGTCACTTTGATCCGCATCTCCACGTGGTATTCGTGCGAGAGCTCTAAAGGGGTTGCCCAGGACAGAGGTCTTTACAGGGTGAGGGTTTTTGAGAGGCTAAGGAGTTTCCGCCGTTGATTTTGTCCTGTCCGTGCTTCGCGCTTTCTCGACTAGGGAGGCTTTGGGCTTCGTTCCTCGGTCTTCGTGTCTTCCTCGATCCTTGCTCGACCTCGGCGTCCTTGATCGTCGGTTCGCGGCGTTGATCGTGTTTTTGGCGTCAGCTTTGGCTTTAGCTTTCGGCTTTGGCGTAGCTTTGGCGTGGCTCTGGCTTTTGCTTTGCTTTGGCGCTTGCGCTTGAACGTGGACGGGTAGAGACTTGCGATGCTTTAGTTCTTCCGGACTTTGCATCGTATCGGCTAGAACGTGCGGTGCTTTGCTCGTGACCGGCGTAGTTGCTTGGCTTTGGCACGTGCGTTGCTTTGGCGCGGGCTTTACCGGTGCGTTTGCTTTGGCTTCTTGCGTCGGCTTTGACTTTAGCTTTGACTCGATCTTCTTCTCGAACGATTGGCACTACTTCTTCAAGGCTTCTTTATTCTTCCGGCTTCCTCGACGGTTGTGGCGTCGGTCTTGACTTTTCGGCTGGGGGTAGCACCGATCCTTGTACGATGGTTGTAGCGTCGGCTTTTGTTGATGAAGACGGCGGGTGTAGCACCGATCTTTGTGCGACGGTTGTAACGTCGGCTTTTGTTGATAAAGACGGTGGGTGTAGCACCGGCTTCAGCACGACGGTTGTAGCATCGGCTTTTGTTGACGAAGATGGCAGGGGTAGCACCGGCTTCAGGCCTTCTTCTCCCGGCTTTCTTCTTCGTGCAAGGAGTTGATGCCTTTGTTGAAGACGACGGGTGTTGTCGGCTTCGATCTTCTTCTCCGGCCTTTGCTTATGACGTCTTCGGAGCTGATGAAGATCGTTGGAGCAGTCGGGGTGATGACGACTCCGGGTCTTCTTCTCCAAGCTTTCTTCGTCGTGCGAGGAGTCGAAGCTTTGATCTTCGAGTGCAAGGTCTTCACGTTGATGAGGACTTGAAGGGCCAAGGATTCCCGTAGGACGTGCTTGCCGTGCCTTGTGAAGCCTTCGGTCTTCGAGCGTTGGAGCTTCTCTTGCGGAGCTCTTTCGTCTTCAGCTTTCGGACCTGGCGATGGTTGTGACGTTGGCTTCTTCTCCGGGCGTGTTTGGCTTGATTGGAGTTGAAGGCTTCTTTTGGAGATGGCGGGTGTAGCACTGATCTCTATGCGACGGTTGTAGCGTCGGCTTTTGTTGATGAAGACGGCGGGGGTAGCACCGATCTTCGCACGACGGTTGTAGCGTCAGCTTTGTTGGTGAAGACGACGGGGGTAGCACCGATCTCCGCACGACGGTTGTAGCGTCGGCTTTATTGGTGAAGACGGCGGGGGTAGTACCGATCTCCTCACGACGGTTGTAGCGTCGGCTTTGTTAGTGAAGACGGCGGGGGTAGCACCGATCTCCGCACGACGGTTGTAGCGTCGGCTTTTGTTGACGAAGACGGCATGGGTAGCACCGGCTTCAGGCCTTCTTCTCCAAGCTTTCTTCTTCGTGCGAGGAGTCGACGCCTTTGTTGAAGACGACGGGTGTTATCGGCTTCAATCTTCTTCTCCGGCCTTTGCTTATGGCGTCTTCGGAGCTGATGAAGATCGTTGGAGCAGTCGGGGTGATGACGACTCCGGGTCTTCTTCTCCAAGCTTTCTTCTTCGTGCGAGGAGTCGAAGCTGTGATCTTCGAGTGCAAGGTCTTCACGTTGATGAGGACTTGAAGGGCCAAGGATTCCCGTAGGACGTGCTTGCCGTGCCTCGTGAAGCCTTCGATCTTCGAGCGTTGGAGTTTCTCTTGCGGAGCTCTTTCGTCTTCGGCTTTCGGACCTGGCGACGGTTGTGACGTTGGCTTCTTCTCCGAGCGTGTTTTGCTTGATTGGAGTTGAAGGCTTCTTTTGGAGATGGCGGGTGTAGCACCGATCTCTATGCGACGGTTGTAGCGTCGGCTTTTGTTGATGAAGATGACGGGGGTAGCACCGATCTCCGCACGGCGGTTGTAGCGTCAGCTTTGTTGGTGAAGACGGCGGGGGTAGCACCGATCTCCGCACGACGGTTGTAGCGTCGGCTTTATTGGTGAAGACGGCGGGGGTAGTACCGATCTCCGCACGACGGTTGTAGCGTCGACTTTGTTGGTGAAGACGACAGGGGTAGCACCGATCTCCGCACGACGGTTGTAGCGTCGGCATTTGTTGACGAAGACGGCAGGGGTAGCACCGGCTTCAGGCCTTCTTCTCCAAGCTTTCTTCTTCGTGCGAGGAGTCGACGCCTTTGTTGAAGACGACGGGTGTTGTCGGCTTCGATCTTCTTCTCCGGCCTTTGCTTATGGCTTCTTCGGAGTTGATGAAGATCGTTGGAGAAGTCGGGATGACGACGACTCCGGGTCTTCTTCTCCAAGCTTTCTTCTTCGTGCGTTGAGTCGAAGGTGTGATCTTCGAGTGCAAGGTCTTCACGTTGATGAGGACTTGAAGGGCCAAGGATTCCCGTAGGACGTGCTTGCCGTGCCTCGTGAAGCCTTCGGTTTTCAAGCGTTGGAGCTTCTCTTGCAGAGCCCTTTTGTCTTCAGCTTTTCCGACCCTTTGTGCCTTCCCCCACCTCCTCTATTTATAGGCAAAGGGGAGCGGTTGGGGGAGATAAATCTGAAATCTTTTTGTTTCATCCGATATCTCCCCCCATAACCATCAAGATATTGTTCCTTTATCCAAGGAAACAAACCCGATCCCCTCCTTTTTAGTTGGGGTGGTTATGGGCTAGATGTGACTCGATCTTTAAAGATCGAGTTGTTATTTTTTTGTTGCACTTTTGGATCGGATGGCGACACAACATCATCTTGTCCGTTGGATCGAGGGATCATCGCGAATCTACGGCTGCATAGACGTCCACGCCACCTCCCCCCGCATCGAGGCGGTTTTTTTTATTTCTTTTTCTTTTTCTTTTATTTTTCTTTTTCTTTTTCTTTTCTTTTTTTCTTTTATGGCCGGCCCCACCTCTCCATGAGGAGGGGGGCACAGTTTTCAAGAGGGGGGGCCGGTGGGCCCCCCTCTTTGTGTTCGAGTCGTGGGTCCGGTGGGACCCGTTCGCTTCTAGTTGGGCCATGGTGCGCGGATTGAGCTTGCACGCGGGCCGAGTGTGCATGCGGGCCGTTTGTGTGCGGGCCCAATTCTGTATGCGGGCCGTTGTGTATGGGCCAAGGTTCGCATGTGGGCCGTTGTGTGTGGGCCAAGTTGCATGCGGGCCGTTGTGCGTGGGCCAGATTTTCGTGTGTGGGCGCATGCGGGCCGTTGTGTATGGGCCAGGTTTCGCATGCGGGTCGGGTTCGGCCCGTGGGCTAATTTCGGTGCCCACAAATGCCCCCTCAAGGTCAAGTGCGCCCGCGGGAAACGCGAAGCGCTTGGACTTGACTTGTGTGTTTGCTTGGAATTTGGGTCTTTACAAGGACCCTTGCTATTTCGTTTCCCACATTGTTTTGCTAGCATAGGAGATGAAAAGCTTTGGCGGCTTGGAGACAAAGACATCTTCTAGGGTTTTGTTCATCTTCGAGGATGGCGCGAATATCGACGGCGGCCACTGCGCGGGGTCCCAGGCCAGCAAGGCGACGGGAGCTCGAGGATGACCACGGTGCACCCTGGCGGAGGGTTGTTTCCTTTATGAGGACCCTCGCCCTTTCGTTTCCCTCATCATTTTGCTAATGCGGGAGACGAGAGGCTTTGACGGCTTGGAGACGAAGACATCTGCTAAGGTTTCGATCACGCTCGTCGTTGCGGACTTCCTTTGCTTCAAGGATGGCGCGAACGTTGGCAGCGCACGCTGCGCGGAGTTCCAGTGCGGCAAGGCTACAGGAGCACGAGGATGACCACGATGCACCTTGGCGGAGGGTTGTTGCCCCTCTTTGGTGTGGGAGCTCAATTGCGAAGGAGGCAGAGTGGTCGAAGACGCGGTAGATTCCCCTCCTTCTTTCTACTCCTCTTTTTTCCTCCTTCTTTTCTTCTCTTTTTCTTTTTTTTTTCTTCTCTGGTTTCTGTTATGAAATGGTGGTTGCATCGGATATGGATGCCCACTGGATATAGACCCCTAGATTTATGGGATAGGAGATTTATCACTTTTCTATCCCAATAACCGATTATTGCTATATATAGGGGGTTCAATGAAAAACGGATTTCAAATTTTTTTTTTTTGTCTTCTTCGTCTCTGGTTCGCGCGAGACAGCAGCTGCTCGGCATGAGTACGGCGCGCGCGGGGGGCAGCAGCAGCAGCGGCGGCGCGGGCCGGGGCTGTGGCGGTCAAGCGCGGGCCGTGGCCGGCACGACAGGAGGGTACGACGCGCGCGAGTCGGGGCTGTGGCGGCCGGGCGCGGGCTGTGGCGGCCGGGCGCGGGCCGTGGCCGGCGCGGCAGGGCGTGGCGCACGCAGGGGCGGCAGCAGCAGCGACAGTGGCGGCGCGGGCCGGGGCTGTAGCGGCCGGGCGTGGGGAGCGGTGGCCGGCGGTGTCGGGTGATCGGACAGGGTGGAGCGCAGGAGGCGCGGGAGCAAGGATGGGCCCCGGGCGCGGGGTCGTTGGCGTCGGCCAGGGTATAGGAGGCGGCGGGCCAGCGTGGGGTGGCACATCGGCGGTGGCCGGCGTGGGGCGCGACAGCGGCGCAAGGCGCGATGGCGGCGGCCGGGTGGTGCGCGCGGATCGGAGGCCAGCAGCAAGGATGGACGACGCGGGCTACAGCGCGGGGTGCGCAGGCCGGCGCGGGCTGGAGGCGGTCGTGCGGGCAGCACAGGCGGCTGCGGCTCGGGTAGGGCCGCGGGGTCTTCGAAGGCCACAGCCCCGGCTGCGGTCTTTGAAGGAAGAAAAGGGGGCTGCGGCCCTTCCTCCGGTTTCAACTCAGAAGGGGCTGTGGCCCCCACTTCCTTTTTTTTTTTTTTTGATCTTCACTGGTTCGGTGAACAGTAGCAACGGTGCCTGCGGGCTCGGCTGCAACCGGCAGGCGTAGCTGGGTGGTGGTCGGCGTGCATGGCAGGCGGTTGGGCCGGCGCGAGAGCCGACGGTGGCCGGGCACGAGCGGCGGGCCGGCGCGGGGCGCAGGGCACGGACCGGCGGGCCGGCGCGGGAGCGGCAGCAACAGCAGCGGCGGTGTGGTGGGCGCGCGCGACCGGCTGCGGTGGTGCGAGCGAGGCGCAGGCGAGGCGGCAGCCAGAGCGCGGGCCGGGCACGCACGGGGGGGGGGGGGGGGGGGGGGGGGCGGTGGTGGAGGCCGGGTCATGCACGCGGGTCGGAGGCCAGCAGCAACAGCAGCGGCGGCGTGGTGCAGGTCGGAGGGCAGGCGTGGCCGCGCGGAGTGTCGCCGACGGCGGCTGGGGCACGCAGGCAGGCAGCGCGCCGAGGCCAGGCGGGCGCGGAGGCGGCCGGGCGTGCACAGGGTCAGAGCCTCAGCCCTGTTTGGGGGCCGATGGTTTTAAGGGGAGAGGAAGGCTCTTTTTGCTGCGGCCCCTATATAATTTTGTTTTTGTCATTAAGGACGGTGACCTTTGGGATTTATTAACCGATAGCAGCAGCAGCAGCAGGCTAGCCCAGCGGCGGTTCGGGTGGGCTCAGAGACCGACGATGGTGTTCGACTGCGGGCATCCGGTGTGCGAAGGCCGGCCGGAGGTCATGCGGTCAAGGTTGATGAGACACGGACACGGAGCAGGCAGGTCTGGAGAGGCGCGACGTTTGGCGCGGCAGTGGGTGCAGATGACTCCGGGGAGGCGCGGCAAGTGCCTGCGGCACTGATGGCTCCGGCGAGGCACGACAGGTGGCAGCCGAGCGCTAGACGACGCGGTGGCCGGCCGGAGGTCGGGTGGTTGAGGTCGGGCCCGGGCTGCGATGGCTGGCTCGGGATGCGGGCCATAGCGGTGGTGATTGTGGGGTGTGACCGCCGGTCTGGTGAGGCGCGGCAGGTGGTGCGGCATCCGGTACGGCTGCGGGTGCAGACGGCTCGGGCGAGGCGCGACAAGTGGCTGTGGCGCTGATGGCTCCAATGAGGCGCGGCTGGTGGCGGCCGAGCGCTGGGTGCAGATGGCTCCGGCGAGGCACAGGAGTTGGAACAGCAGCCCCGTTTGGGGACTGCGGGGCTTTTAGCGAAGAGAGGGGGCTGGCGGTCCCCTTTTGGCTAGGTCCCACTTTTAGGGGTAAGCGCCCCCCCCCCCCCCCCCCCCCTTTTTTTTTTTACTTCTGGATGTGAACTGCCTTTTCTCCTGGAATTGACCTTGCATCTTGATTTGACTTGCACTTTTCATTTCCTTGAAGGACTTGTCCCTTCGAGTGCTTTTCGAAGGCCGACGGGACCGTTGAGGTCTACCGTGAGAGCAGAGCGACTGGCGAGGTTGCACCCAGGCAGGCTGGGCGAGACGGGCTGGATGTTCCTTTGGACTATGGAGAGAACTTTTTCTGGTGGTGATGTCAGCTTGGAGGACATCAAGATGGGAGTTCTGGAGTTCAACGAGGAGAAAGGCGAGCTACTACCGTTGACAAGGAGCAGCCTGGTTTGATTGTCTTCTGCTTGCCGATCTTGACCTCGGTGACTGCTTCAACGGTCTTTTTGACTTCGTGGAGATCACGGAGGAAGCGGTCCTTGGCTCGAGGCCCCCCCTTTTTTTTTTTTGAATTGACTTGATTTGCTTGTGCCCGTATGTGTGACTGATTTGTACTTTTCTCCCTTTCTTTCTTCAGGGTCCGCCATTATGAGAGCTTTCCGTCGTCTGGATGGATCGTCGATGTGGTCTCCCATGGGAGTACGCATCTTCGTTTCCTTTTTGCGCAAGTCTTCTGCCGCCATTACGAGAGCTTTTCGACTTCTGGATGGACCGTCGATGCGGTCTCCCATGGGAGTACGCATCTTCGTTTCCCTTTTGCGCAAGTCTTCTGCCGCCGTTACGAGAGCTTTTCGACTTCTGGATGGATCGTCGATGCGGTCCCCCACGGGAGTATGCATCTTCGTTCCCCTTTTGCACGAGTCTTCTATCGCTGTACTTCGAAGCAGAAAGCGTGTGTCAAAGTTGGACGAGCTTATTCTCACCGATGAGGGATCTTCACGGCAGATCGTTCGACCGAGTCCAGAGTTGCCATTCAGGAGTCAGTTCCTACGGATGTTTTGGCTGCAGCTTCTTTGTCAGTTCCTGTGGCGTCTTTGACAGCCGTCACAGCGATGGTCCAGGAGGCGGTTCCCGTGCTTGGGTCTTCAGGACAGGATCGCGCCTTGTCTCTGTGCTTAAATGCTTGCCAGCGAAAGTGTAGATCGCAGCGCCTTCTTTCTAATCTTCTTTTGGAGAGTTGTGCTGGAAGTTTATCCAGGCGACGCTCGCACCCTTCCAGGAGAAGGGTCTTGAAGCTTTGAGTAACCGGTGGGTTTCCTGGTGGATGGCTCCGTATTTGAGGAGCATATGTGCACCATTTTGGCAGATAACTAGGCTCATTGCTTGCAACAGGCTGCACTAGAGGAGGACGTTTCCTTGGTGTTGGCAAAGGACGAGGAAGAGGAACGTCGACTGAAGGGGCTTTACACGTTTGCTACTGCAAACTTAGTTCGAGTGCAGAAGAAGGTAGAAGTTACTTGTGCGTCGCTTCAGAAGCTAGATTCCCTCCTTGCAAGGCAGCGTGCAAAGCTGGCGACGCGTTGAACTGGTAGATCGATCGAGAAGGCTTCTGTAGCGAACCTTGCGAAGCAGCGTGCAGAGCTGGCGACGCGTCGGAAGCTGACGGCTTCTCTACCCCTGGAGTTGCAGCGCGTGTAAGCTGCGGGAGGTGAGCCGCTTTGGTGCCTCTAGGACTTCAACTTGCTACTCATGCGTTGCTTCAGAAGCTGGAGTCCCGTTTAGAGAAAGCTCGAGCAACCGAGAAGACTTTTGCAATGGAGCTTGCAAAGCCGCGGGAGGAGCTTACGAATCGCTGAGAACTGGTGGTTTCTCGCTTTTCGGAGTTGCACCGTGTGGGTGCCTCGAGAGATGAGCTGTGGCAGCGCTGGGAGCTGGTGGTTTGACAGAGGCTGACGGCTTCTCATCCCACGGAGTTGGACTTGCGTCTTTTCTGGGCTTATTTTTCTGGAATGGTGGTTTACTTTTTTTTTTGTTTGGACTGAACCTTTACAGGCTGCCTACGTACCCTACTGAGAGAGATCAAGTCGCACGTAGTTCATTTATTCCTTTTTTTTTTTTTTTGGCAAGGGGGGTAACCTTGCGCTAGGCAAAGTACCTTTTGAGGGACTTGCCGCTGGTAGGCAGAGTCGCTGTTGGTTCGCAGTTGTCATCCGTCTTCTTCTCTTCAATGTAGTTAGAAGTGAAGATCTTCTTGCCTGGAGTTTTGGTGATTGCTGGAGTTTGACTGGAGCCGATGTCTCGGTGATTTGGAAGAATTTGTTCGCCGATTTTGTGGAGGCGTGCTTGAGTCTTTGTCAGGCGAAGTGGAATTGCAATTGGAGGTAGTGAACCCATGTGCACTGTGCTTTCTTTGTTGTGGCAGGATTTGAACATCAACTCGGTGGAGTTTTGCCCCCGAGTGTTTTCTGGTTTGATTGCGAGTCGCTCGGGGCTGGTGTACTCAGAAGACTCGGTTGAGCTCGAGGTATGCAACAGACCATGTAATGGCAGTGTCACCTCTTGCAAAGTGATGAAGTTGGCCTCGGAGAATAGTGACGATGGTTCTTTTGCTGGAGTGGAAGGCGATCGTCCTGGCTTGCGAAGCCATTGAGGTGCGAGCCACAGGACTGTTGCAGCTTGAGCAGGCAACGGAACGTGTGGCGTTGAGCTTGATTTGGAGTTGATGTGGATTTTTCGTCTTGATGCTGGCGCTCCTTTAACTTTGTGCACCGTCTGGCTGGAGGATGTCGCTAGTTTTGCAAGCGGAGAGATTTTGTCCCTCGCAACTGGTTTGACTTCTTGGGCTCGTGGTGCCTTTGCTGGAGGAACTTCTGCAACGAGGTCTTCAGCCTGGTAGCACATGGCGTCAGCAATGTGTGCTTTGGCCTTGTTGCACGGCTTACCGTTGGCGGCGATGCTTCTCTCCATACTTTCGATCCGCCTTCTTTATCGTCTTCCTGGAGCACTTGATGAACTTCCATCATGCAGCAGGAAACCTTGAAGTTTTGATCAGCTTTGAGGAAGCGATTGGGAAAGAACTCCTGGAGTGTCACCAGATCTGGGTATGTTTGCTAGAGAAGATTTTTCGGACTTGCTGGAGGTACTTTGGACGTCTTTCTTTCTGGAGTTTCACTCTTTTCTTTGAAGGTCTTTCTTTCGGGGAGTTTTGTTGCTGCCCGATCTTGCTCATGGTTGGCCAGACATGCTATCCTGTAGCTTGATTGTCGTGGCCTTCTCCTTCGAGGTTCTATGGCCCATGCGTTTTCATTAGTCAGATCTTTCTTTCCAGGGTGACGAATTGATGATGCGACCGAATGCTTCTCTTTGATCGGAAGGACTTGCTCTTCTGGAGGCTTTACCGATTCATCTTCTGATCCCCAGCCGGTTGGCTTGATTTCTTTCATTGGGATCGAAGGAGGCTTGGAGTAGAAGACGTAGAAGTCGAACTTACCTGATGGCTGGCCTAGCAGGCTGACCTCAGGGTCTCTTTGCTCGTCTCTTGCTTTAAGAACATGTTGGGATATAGCTTTGTTTGGAAGAGAGAGTGTTTGCATGAGAGGCGGTTGCCCCCAAGGCAGTGAGGATTTGGCCCTGGACACTGCAGGAGCATACCGTCATCGTCTTATTGGAGCTGGTTTCGCCATCGATTTTTGACAGATGATGCGCAGCCTTACTGAAGTGCGTTGTGGAGCAGTCAGCGCTGGCGGGACAGAGTCGAAGGTGATTGACGTCATATTTGACTCGACGATGTCACCAGAGCTGATCTCGATCATCCCTTGCTTGGCGAGTGCCATGATCTTATCTTTGAAGACAAAGCACTTCTCGATGGGATGGCTGACCATCCGGTGGTACTTGTAGAAAAGCAGATCGTTGACTCGATGTGCTTGTTCCGGCCTTTTTGGTGGCGGAAGTTCGATCATCTTTTCTTGCATCACCTGATCGAACATGGAGGAAACTTCCGAGTCTGGGAAGGGATACTCCTTAGCTTCAAGCTCCTCGAGAGTCATCCTTGGTGGCCGTTGAGGCTGAGGAGGTGGTATGGCGGCCCCTTTACCTTTGTCCGGCTTGCCACCAATCTTGAGTGGTTTGGAAGTCGAAGCGAGGTCGGTGACGTTGACTTGCTTTGATGTTGCCGGTTCGTCCTCCTTTTCCACTTTCAGGAAGTCTTTGGCCTTTGAGTCCCCGCGATTTGCTAAGCTGAGCTCCATGTCATGAGCTAGAGTTGCCAGTTCTTCGAATGACCGAGGCTTGATCCCTTTGAGGATGTAGAGCAAGCCCCAGTGCATACCTTGGGTGCACAACTCAATGGCCGAGTCTTCAGACAAGCGATCTCGCGAGTTTAACGCAAGGTTTCTCCAACGATCGATGTAGTCAATCACCGGCTCATCCTTCCTTTGCTTGGTAGCAGTAAGCTCGGTCATACTGACGATGCGCCGAGTGCTGTAGAAGCGGTTGAGGAACTCCCTCTCCATTTGGTCCCAGCTGTCAATGGATCCTGGAGGAAGATCAACATACCAGTCGAAAGCATTACCTTTGAGTGTGCGAACAAACTGCTTCACCATCTCATCGTCGTATGTGCCGGCGTTGTTGCAAGTTTCGACGAAGTGGACAATGTGTTGCCTTGGGTTCCCCTTTCCGTCGAAGTGTTGGAACTTTGGTTGCTGGAACCCGGTAGGGAAGCGCAGCTGTTGGATCCTTATGGTGTAAGGCTTTGAATATGCCGCCGTAATCGGAGGTAGGCTGCCGCCGTGGGAACGCATCATGTCAGCCACTAGTGCTTGTATTTGCTGGGCATTCATTGTTACTGCCATTGAAGGCCATCGAGACCGGCACGGGAGCCGAGGAAAGTGCAGGAGTAGTTGCTAGTGTTGCCGGGCCAACTTCTGCTAGAGCAGGAGTTGGAGATGGGGCTGGAGCAGCTACTGGAGAAGCAGGAGGTTGACCGAATGTTGCGACATCCCTGGCACTCAGCCTCTGAAGCAAGGTGTTGATGTGACAATCTTTCTCTTCCATTAGTCGGGTGAGCTGAGCCATGTGTTCACCCATTTGCATGACTTGGAGCTGGAGAGCGGACGGAGGATGATGTCGCAGGACGTCTCGATGTTGCACGCTCGCACCCTCGCCATCGTCGTCGGAGACGTAGTTACGCTGACTTGCTTCTGCTTGATGACGGATGTTTGCCCCCGGCAAGGGAGGTGCAAAGTCCGCTAGAGAACCCGAACGGGCTCGGGGTTGGGGCTGGTCCTCCCCAAATTTCTGGACAGATGTTCCAGGATTGAGGCTCGTTTCTTCATGCACCAAGGCCTCATTGGCGCCTTGGCGGGCATCTTCGGCAGCAGTTTCTGGCGTGAAGAAGTCCGCAAGAGTTTGAGTACGCCGAGTGTAGACGCGTACTACCGGGGGAATGACATCCTCCGGGTTTTCTGGATCACCGTGTTGGAGTAGTGGAGACTCGACGATAGGTGAGAGGCTTGTTGGAGCAAACGTATCTTCATTCGTTCCGGCCATGGCGAACTTGAAGCAACTCCTTCAAACGTATGGATGAAAGGAGAGGAGGTCCCACCGGGCGTGCCAGAAATCTGTGGGTGCGGAAAAAGATTCGGGTCGTCTTTATTGCGGATCACACGAGATTACAAATTTTTGATTAGGAGATTGTGGGAGAGATCCTCCGGAGGGTCCCTTTGATCCGCGTCTCCATGTGGTATTCGTGCGAGAGCTCTGAAGGGGTTGCCCAGGACAGAGGTCTTTACAGGGTGAGGGTTTTTGAGAGGCTAAGGAGTTTCCGCCGTTGATTTTGTCCCGTCCGTGCTTCGCGCTTTCTCGGCTAGGGAGGCTTTGGGCTTCGTTCCTCGGTCTTCGTGTCTTCCTCGATCCTTGCTCGACCTCGGCATCATTGATCGTCGGTTCGCGGCGTTGATCGTGTTTTTGGCGTCAGCTTTGGCTTTAGCTTTCGGCTTTGGTGTAGCTTTGGCGTGGCTCTGGCTTTTGCTTTGCTTTGGCGCTTGCGCTTGAACGTGGACGGGTAGAGACTTGCGATGCTTTAGTTCTTCCGGACTTTGCATCGTATCGGTTAGAACGTGCGGTGCTTTGCTCGTGACCGGCGTAGTTGCTTGGCTTTGGCACGTGCGTTGCTTTGGCGTGGGCTTTACCGGTACGTTTGCTTTGGCTTCTTGCGTCGGCTTTGACTTTAGCTTTGACTCGATCTTCTTCTCGAACGATTGGTGCTACTTCTTCAAGGCTTCTTTATTCTTCCGGCTTCCTCGACGGTTGTGGCGTCGGTCTTGACTTTTCGGCGGGGGTTAGCACCGATCCTTATGCAATGGTTGTAGCGTCGGCTTTTGTTGATGAAGACGGTGGGTGTAGCACCGATCTTTGTGCGACGGTTGTAACGTCGGCTTTTGTTGATGAAGACGGCGGGTGTAGCACCGGCTTCAGCACGACGGTTGTAGCGTCGGCTTTTGTTGACGAAGATGGCAGGGGTAGCACTGGCTTCAGGCCTTCTTCTCCCGGCTTTCTTCTTCGTGCAAGGAGTTGATGCCTTTGTTGAAGACGACGGGTGTTGTCGGCTTCGATCTTCTTCTCCGGCCTTTGCTTATGGCGTCTTCGGAGCTGATGAAGATCGTTGGAGCAGTCGGGGTGATGACGACTCCGGGTCTTCTTCTCCAAGCTTTCTTCTTCGTGCGAGAAGTCGAAGCTTTGATCTTCGAGTGCAAGGTCTTCACGTTGATGAGGACTTGAAGGGCCAAGGATTCCCGTAGGACGTGCTTGCCGTGCCTCGTGAAGCCTTCGGTCTTCGAGCGTTGGAGCTTCTCTTGCGGAGCTCTTTCGTCTTCAGCTTTTGGACCTGGCGACGGTTGTGACGTTGGCTTCTTCTCCGGGCGTGTTTGGCTTGATTGGAGTTGAAGGCTTCTTTTGGAGATGGCGGGTGTAGCACTGATCTCTATGCGACGGTTGTAGCGTCGGCTTTTGTTGATGAAGACGGTGAGGGTAGCACCGATCTCCGCACGACGGTTGTAGCGTCAGCTTTGTTGGTGAAGACGGCGGGGGTAGCACCGATCTCCGCACGACGGTTATAGCGTCGGCTTTATTGGTGAAGACGGTGGGGGTAGTACCGATCTCCGCACGACGGTTGTAGCGTCGACTTTGTTGGTGAAGACGGCGGGGGTAGCACCGATCTCCGCACGACGGTTATAGCGTCGGCTTTTGTTGACGAAGACGGCAGGGGTAGCACCGGCTTCAGGCCTTCTTCTCCAAGCTTTCTTCTTCGTGCGAGGAGTCGACGCCTTTGTTGAAGACGACGGGTATTGTCGGCTTCGATCTTCTTCTCCGGCCTTTGCTTATGGCGTCTTCGGAGCTGTGTGGGTGCAAATTTTGGCAAGAAGTCTGTAAACAGCGGGACCCACCGGCCCTGCCTGGTGGGCCCCCGAAGATAACAGCGGGACCCACCGTCCCTGCCTGGTGGGCCCCCGAAGACAACAGCAGGACCCACCAGCCTTACCTGGAGGATCCCCAGATACGACAGCAGAAACCGCCATTTACCCCGGAATTCCTCCCAGAGAATCCTATAAATAGCAGAGCCTTCGAATGTAAATGGATCGAACTCTCAGTTCTAAAACCAGAACTCTGGGATTTCCAACTTCACATCCTTTCCCTTTTCTTTAATCTTCATCTTCTCTTTGAAGAGGTAAAGGGTGACTTCAGTGATACTCGGCCTGTCGAGATAACTTCGATACAAGTGTTAGTGAATTCGGGTTGCTCCCTATAGCACGGAGACGTAGGCTTCGGCTGAACTCCGAGATCACATCTCTCGCGTCAATTCTCTGATTGCATCTCTCTATTTACATATCAAAAGGCTTCAACTTCAATCAACAGATCGACCAACGATCTTCAACGTCAACTTCAACTTCAATTGACTGGTGCTGCGAAAGTCTTCGGGTCGGCACGAAGATTTTCCCCCACAGTTTGGCGCCGTCTGTGGGATCCGAGCAAAAAGCCAAGCTCTCTCCACTACTACTTGATCGGTTGAGCCTACAACCGATCTTCTATAGCCAAACTTTCTCGCCTCTTCGGTTGATCAGACAACTGATCGGACGTTGGCACTCTCGTTGCACCCATCGCTCTCTGAAATGGCGAAAACTAAGCATCAGGGTCAACCAGAAGGAAGTAACACTCAACAACAACCTCGTCCTGAGACTCGTTCAATGAGTCAAAGGCTCAACTTCGGACAGCCCCTTGCTGTCCCCGAGATGGGGGTTCGTTCAGGGAGTGGAAGATCTGTCGATCGACCAATCGTCCACCCCGCACGACAGTCAATTGGGCAAACAACCCCCGCTCCTGCTGAAGATCCTCCATCGACTAATCCAATTTCGGTGGTCGACTTCCAACTCCTCCAATTGGCGAAGCAAAATGCCACCCTCACCGCTGAGAGGGATGCTCTTAAGAAAGCAGCTTCCGAGGCTGGGATCGCTCTACCTATCCCCTCAACAAGTGAGAGGGTCGATCTTCCTCGACAATCTACCCATTCCGAGCAACGGAGGTCAATGGGCATTATTGCCCTCGAGAGGATTCATCGCGATCCAACTCCCTCTGCTGCCCCATGGAAGCAAAGTGTTTGGGATCGTCTCGACGATGAGTCCTTCCAATCCTCTTCCGGTCACAACTGCGACAAGAGAGCCCCTTCAAAGCCCAACATATCGAGAAGACAACAAATAAGAGGTGTACCCTCGAAGAGTAAAGTTTCTCCATCCGTTCCACTTCAACAAGGGCTCAGATCGGATCTTCGTCACCGACTCCGACCTGCTGATACTCAGAAGCCTGAACAAGACCTCTCGATCTTGCCCATTTATCCACATACAAGTCGAAGGCATGGTCGTAAAGATGGGTATTCATTAGCCGGACCTCTCCATCGAAGCCTATTCGATTCAACATTTCCGAGGGGATGGAGAACTCCCACTCTCCCCAAATTCAATTGTATCAGAGGAGATCCAACTCTCCATATATTGGCCTTCAAGCAAGCTCTTACGCCACATGAAGAAGAGAACAACGTGCTATGTCGCACCTTTGCCGGGAGCCTCGACGAACCATCTCTCGATTGGTACCATAATATCCGAGCTGGGTCCATCACCCAGTTCAGTGTTTTGGCCAACTTCTTCGTGCAACATTACCAGCTGAACTTGAAGCCAGAGAAGAAGCTCGACTCTCTCTACCGACTGAGGATGGGTGCCGACGAGAGTCTCCGCAGTTTCACCCGGAGATTCCGCAACGAGCATGCTGCCCTCTCGGGACGACATCTGGATGATGAGGCAATCATGCTAGCTTTCCAGAATGCTCTCCGCTTCGACCTACATATCTACAATGACTTCATTCGCAACCCTCCTCCTTCCTTGGGTTCAATGTTTGATCGAATCCAAAAGGAGATTGAGGTGGAGGATGATCAAATAGCTCGAAAGGGGCGAGAGATGAAGCGAAGGCCTGCCGATCGAGAAGCTCCAAAGTATGCTGCTCAATCTCACAATGCAGAGGCAGCAGCTCCACCTGCAAATAAGCGGTCAAGGAATGATGGCCGCCGATCTCCTCCAAAAAAGACCACTTTCACTAAGTGGAATTTACCGATCGAGCAGATCCTCGATCGAATTCAACACGAGGAATTCCTTCGATGGCCGAATCCTCTGCAACCAGATACCAAAGTCACCTCTGATAAGACGGTCTACTGTGACTTTCATCAAAGCCACGGCCATTCTACCGATCAATGCCACCGGTTAAGATATCATTTGGAAGACTTGTTACATGAAGGTCATCTTCAAGAATTTGTCAAAGACAGGTAAGATCATACCAACAAACACCGGCAATGAAGAGCACAGCAGCAGCAAACTAGCTCCCAACTGGGAAGGTCCATACATTGTCGAATCGATAGGAGGCAAAGGATCATATCGACTGATCTCGCCAGAAGGAAGTAGACTACCACGAGCTCGAATGCTGGACATCTCAAATTTTTATACCCCTGATGTAATTTCTATGCTGAATAAAGATTGCTCTCAAACGTCTACTTGTCCGTTCAAATTCTGAGTTATGAGACAGCGCAACATTCAGTTTCAAACCTTCAAGCAAATTCAAGTTGAGCCAGCTCAACCTTCAAGCAACAAGGTCGTTTAACAAGTTTAGGGCCTCGTGTTGCGACACGACCCTTTACGTGCAAATGTTAAAACGGTTTCGGGTTGTGAAACAGCACAACTCTCAATTTCAATCTCCAATGTCATTTAACAAGTTTAGGGCTTCGTGTTGCGACACGACCCTTTACGTGCAAATGTTAAACGGTTTCGGGTTGTGAAACAGCATAACTCTCAATTTCAAGCTACCAGGTCGTTTAACAAAGTTTAGGGCCTCGTGTTGCGACACGACCCTTTACGTGCAAATGTTAAACGGTTTCGGGTTGTGAAACAGCACAACTCTCAATTTCAAGTTACCAGGTCGTTTAATAAGTTTGGGGCCTCGTGTTGCGACACGACCCCTTATGTGCAAATGTTAAACCTATTCAATCATTCTATTCTATCCAGAATATCAACACTCAGATACATAATCTGAGACACCTTCGCTACCTCGACGTGCAGCAAAGTTCAAAGACAAGCCTCAGCACTCGAATGAAAAGTTCAAGATGCTCTACACCGTCTTGACACCTAACGAACTCAGATAGAGAGCTCCGGTGCTTGCAGACAAAGTCCGAAGCGACCATCGCCTCAACACTCAGCAAGTCCAAAATCCGAAACCTGCTCTCGGCACCCTAACAAAGCACCAAGCTCTCAGCCCCAACACATCTCGACATGAAGATCAAGATCCCACGCGATCTGCAGCATTCAGCCAACGTCACTCCAGAGGCAGAACATCCCTCAAACTTACCAAGTCACTACAGAAGACTTTTACCGCTCGACATTCATATAAGAGAGCATCACGCGTTCTCATGCTCGAGGAAGACGCATTCTGGAAGTCCACCACCAGTGAGGGGGTGAATCTACAATTTTCTATAGCCAGCATCAACATACAAAGACATGTGCTCCACGCTCCAAATTAGTTGAGAGAATGTTGCGGCCTAATTTCTGTCAACTGAGGAGATAGGAGAAACAATCCCCCAACAACTTTTGACATTACAAAATGCCTGAAGATTCAAAAACTTACAGACAAAAACTCATCAACCATTCAAGGGCAAAGTCTGAGGCTATCAACCATCACTAGCCATCATTCTCTCACTACAACGGAAACACTTGGCGTCCAAGCTCGCTAAAGAGCTCGCCAAAGCTCGCTCAAGAGCTCGTCCAAGCTCGTTCAAAAGCTCACCAAAGCTCGCTCAGGAGCTCGCCAAAGCTCGCTCAGGAGCTCGCCAAAGCTCGCTCAAGAGCTCGTCCAAGCTCGCTAAAGAGCTCGCCTAAGCTCGCTCAAGAGCTCGTCCAAGCTCGTTCAGGAGCTCTCCTAAGCTCGCTCAAGAGCTCGTCCAAGCTCGCTCAGGAGCTCGCTCAAGCTCGCCCAAGTTCACTCAGGAGCTCGCCCGTAGCCCGCTCCGGAGCTCGACATCACTTTTGACCGATCGATCGAATTCATACTGGATCGGCCAAAAAACTATGTTTTTTGACCGATCACTTCGACCTTGACCGGCTGAATTTGACCGATCACAGTGACCGATCACTTTTGACCGATCGGTCGAATTCCTACTGGATCGGCCAAAAAACTATATTTTTTGACCGATCACTTCGACCTTGACCGGCTGAATTTGACCGATCACTTTTGACCGATCACTTTTTGACCGCTCAAAAGCTCGTTCAAGAGCTCGCCAAAGCTCGCTCAAGAGCTCGTCCAAGCTCGTTCAAGAGCTCGCCAAAGCTCGCTCAGGAGCTCGCCAAAGCTCGCTCAAGAGCTCGTCCAAGCTCGTTCAAGAGCTCGTCCAAGCTCGTTCAAGAGCTCGCCTAAGCTCGCTCAAGAGCTCGTCCAAGCTCACTCAGGAGCTCGCCCAAGCTCGCCCAAGTTCACTCAGGAGCTCGCCCGTAGCCCGCTCCGGAGCTCGACATCACTTTTGACCGATCGGTCGAATTCATACTGGATCGGCCAAAAAACTATGTTTTTTAACCGATCACTTCGACCTTGACCGGCTGAATTTGACCGATCACAGTGACTGATCACTTTTGACCGATCGATCGAATTCCTACTGGATCGGCCAAAAAACTATGTTTTTTGACCGATCACTTCGACCTTGACCGGCTGAATTTGACCGATCACTTTTGACCGATCACTTTTTGACCGCTCAAAAGCTCGTTCAAAAGCTCGCCAAAGCTCGCTCAAGAGCTCGTCCAAGCTCGTTCAAAAGCTCGCCAAAGCTCGCTCAAGAGCTCGTTCAAGAGCTCGCCAAAGCTCGCTCAAGAGCTCGCCAAAGCTCGCTCACTTTTTGACCGATCACTTTTTGACCGCTCAAAAGCTCGTTCAAAAGCTCGCCAAAGCTCGCTCAAGAGCTCGTCCAAGCTCGTTCAAAAGCTCGCCAAAGCTCGCTCAAGAGCTCGTCCAAGCTCGTTCAAGAGCTCGCCAAAGCTCGCTCAAGAGCTCGCCAAAGCTCGCTCAAGAGCTCGTCCAAGCTCGTTCAAGAGCTCGCCAAAGCTCGCTCAGGAGCTCGCCAAAGCTCGCTCAAGAGCTCGTCCAAGCTCGTTCAAGAGCTCGCCCAAGCTCGCTCAGGAGCTCGCCCAAGCTCGCTCAGGAGCTCGCCAAAGCTCGCTCAAGAGCTCGCCAAAGCTCGCTCAAGAGCTCGTCCAAGCTCGTTCAGGAGCTCGCCTAAGCTCGCTCAAGAGCTCGTCCAAGCTCGTTCAGGAGCTCGCCTAAGCTCGCTCAAGAGCTCGTCCAAGCTCGCTCAGGAGCTCGCCCAAGCTCGTCCAAGCTCGCTCAGGAGCTCGCCCAAGCTCGCCCAAGTTCACTCAGGAGCTCGCCCGTAGCCCGCTCCGGAGCTCGACATCACTTTTGACCGATCGGTCGAATTCATACTGGATCGGCCAAAAAACTATGTTTTTTGACCGATCACTTCGACCTTGACCGGCTGAATTTGACCGATCACAGTGACCGATCACTTTTGACCGATCGGTCGAATTCCTACTGGATCGGCCAAAAAACTATATTTTTTGACCGATCACTTCGACTTGACCGGCTGAATTTGATCGATCACTTTTGACCGATCACTTTTTGACCGCTCAAAAGCTCGTTCAAGAGCTCGCCAAAGTTCGCTCAAGAGCTCGTCCAAGCACGCTAAAGAGCTCGCCAAAGCTCGCTCAAGAGCTCATCCAAGCTCGTTCAAAAGCTCGCCAAAGCTCGCTCAGGAGCTCGCCAAAGCTCGCTCAAGAGCTCGTCCAAGCTCGCTAAAGAGCTCGCCAAAGCTCGCTCAAAGAGCTCGTCCAAACTCGTTCAATAGCTCGCCAAAGCTCGCTCAAGAGCTCGTCCAAGCTCGTTCAGGAGCTCGCCTAAGCTCGCTCAGGAGCTCGCCTAAGCTCGCTCAAGAGCTCGTCCAAGCTCGCTCAAGAGCTCGTCCAAGCTCGTTCAAGAGCTCGCCAAAGCTCGCTCAAGAGCTCGTCCAAGCTCGTTCAGGAGCTCGCCCAAGCTCGCTCAAGAGCTCGCCCAAGCTCGCCCAAGTTCACTCAGGAGCTCGCCCGTAGCCCGCTCCGGAGCTCGCCATCAATTTTGACCGATCGATCTATTTTGATGCTAACATTTTGCAAGCTCCTCTGTATGTGTGACAGGGGGTCGTTAGCTTTGCACCACGAATCCAAGCCAGCCAGATGATCTCTAGCTAACTTGGAGGGGGTAACTGTGGGTGCAAATTTTGGCAAGAAGTCTGCAAACAGCGGGACCCACCGGTCCTGCCTGGTGGGCCCCCGAAGACAACAGCGGGACCCACCGGCCCTGCCTGTTGGGCCCCCGAAGACAACAGCAGGACCCACCAGCCTTACCTGGAGGATCCCCAGATACGACAGCAGAAACCGCCATTTACCCCGGAATTCCTCCCAGAGAATCCTATAAATAGCAGAGCCTTCGAATGTAAATGGATCGAACTCTCAGTTCTAAAACCAGAGCTCTGGGATTTCCAACTTCACATCCTTTCCCTTTTCTTTAATCTTCATCTTCTCTTTGAAGAGGTAAAGGGTGACTTCAGTGATACTCGGCCTGTCGAGATCACTTCGATACAAGTGTTAGTGAATTCGGGTTGCTCCCTATAGCACGGAGACGTAGGCTTCGGCTGAACTCCGAGATCACATCTCTCGCGTCAATTCTCTGATTGCATCTCTCTATTTACATATCAAAAGGCTTCAACTTCAATCAACAGATCAACCAACGATCTTCAACGTCAACTTCAACTTCAATTGACTGGTGTTGCGAAAGTCTTCGGGTCGGCACGAAGATTTTCCCCCACAAGCTGATGAAGATCGTTGGAGCAGTCGGGGTGATGACGACTCCGGGTCTTCTTCTCCAAGCTTTCTTCTTCGTGCGAGGAGTCGAAGCTGTGATCTTCGAGTGCAAGGTCTTCACGTTGATGAGGACTTGAAGGGCCAAGGATTCCCGTAGGACGTGCTTGCCGTGCCTCGTGAAGCCTTCGGTCTTCGAGCGTTGGAGCTTCTCTTGCGGAGCTCTTTCGTCTTCGACATTCGGACCTGGCGACGGTTGTGACGTTGGCTTCTTCTCCGGGCGTGTTTGGCTTGATTGGAGTTGAAGGCTTCTTTTGGAGATGGCGGGTGTAGCACCGATCTCTATGCGACGGTTGTAGCGTCGACTTTTGTTGATGAAGACGGCGGGGGTAGCACCGATCTCCGCACGACGGTTGTAGCGTCAGCTTTGTTGGTGAAGACGGCGGGGGTAGCACCGATCTTCGCACGACGGTTGTAGCGTCGGCTTTATTGGTGAAGACGGCGGGGGTAGTACCGATCTCCGCACGACGGTTGTAGCGTCGGCTTTGTTGGTGAAGACGGCGGGGGTAGCACCGATCTCCGCACGACTGTTATAGCGTCGGCTTTTGTTGACGAAGACGGCAGGGGTAGCACCGGCTTCAGGCCTTCTTCTCCAAGCTTTCTTCTTCGTGCGAGGAGTCGACGCCTTTGTTGAAGACGACGGGTGTTGTCGGCTTCGATCTTCTTCTCCGGCCTTTGCTTATGGCTTCTTCGGAGTTGATAAAGATCGTTGGAGAAGTCGGGATGACGACGACTCCGGGTCTTCTTCTTCAAGCTTTCTTCTTCGTGCGAGGAGTCGAAGCTGTGATCTTCGAGTGCAAGGTCTTCACGTTGATGAGGACTTGAAGGGCCAAGGATTCTCGTAGGACGTGCTTGCCGTGCCTCGTGAAGCCTTCGGTCTTCAAGCGTTGGAGCTTCTCTTGCAGAGCCCTTTTGTCTTCAGCTTTTCCGACCCTTTGTGCTTTCCCCCACCCCCTCTATTTATAGGCAAAGGGGAGCGGTTGGGGGAGATAAATCTGAAATCTTTTTGTTTCATCCGATATCTCCCCCCATAACCATCAAGATATTGTTCCATTATCCAAGGAAACAAGCCCGATCCCCTCCTTTTTAGTTGGGGTGGTTATGGGCTAGATGTGACTCGATCTTTAAAGATCGAGTTGTTATTTTTTTGTTGCACTTTTGGATCGGATGTCGACACAACGTCATCTTGTCCGTTGGATCGAGGGATCGTCGCGGATCTACGGCTGCGTAGACGTCCACGCCACCTCCCCCCGTATCGAGGCGGTTTTTTTTATTTCTTTTTCTTTTTCTTTTTTTTTTTCTTTTTTTTTTCTTTTATGGCCGGCCCCACCTCTCCATGAGGAGGGGGGAACGGTTTTCAAGAGGGGGGGCCGGTGGGCCCCCCTCTTTGTGTTCGAGTCGCGGGTACCGGACCCGTTCGCTTCGAGTTGGGCCATGGTGCGCGGATTGAGCTTGCACGTGGGCCGAGTGTGCATACGGGCCGTTTGTGTGCGGGCCCAATTCCGCATGCGGGCCGTTGTGTATGGGCCAAGGTTCGCATGTGGGCCGTTGTGTGTGGGCCAAGTTGCATGCGGGCCGTTGTGCGTGGGCCAGATTTTCGTGTGTGGGCGCATGCGGGCCGTTGTGTATGGGCCAGGTTTCGCATGCGGGTCGGGTTCGGCCCATGGGCTAATTTCGGTGCCCACAATGCCCAACCACGACAATGCGCGGATTGCCTTTATTCACCCAAGCGGAGACATCTAAAAGCATTAGCCTTCGTAAAGGCTAGAACATACCCAAGAGTGAATAACACCTCATGGGCTTATCACTGTATAAAGGATTACTATAGCGAGTTAACCCAGAAGACGGATTCCAAAGGATATTACGACGGTAAACCCTGACTACCTTCTAAGGGGAATTAGGGTTCTTCTTACTTGATTTACTCAGGGAAGACCTGACCCTCTTCCATTTCATATGGAAAAACCCAACACATGAGATTTGTAAGGAAAGACAAAGAGTAAACCAAACTAGACCCGAAAGCTTTGACAAAGGGATATAACAATCAAATCCTCATGAGAAAACCAAACATTCGATGCATAGAATCGAAGCATACAATTTGGAAAAATATGATCAAGCAATAGGATCATACCTTAAAGGACGAGCTTGAAGGGAGGATAAAAGGAGAGAGATTTGCAAGAGCTTATCCAAGCAAAAAAGCTTTCTCCTCTGATTTTTTCCAGACTACTCAAGAGAGTAATGGGGTATATATACCACAGATCAATCTTAGGGCGAAACCAACCATTGGATCAAGGTCTAAAGGCCAAGGATCCAAGTTTGACTTGAATATGCCTTTAATGGGCACTAGCCGTCCGAACAAATATTCAAACGGGCTTGATTACAATTTGAATAGTTGTTCGGACTATAGACCCAAGACTCCCAGGGATAGAAGAAGACAATCCAAACAATTGTCTTGACTTCCTGTTCCCAAACATCCCAAGCAGTTCGGACAGCTTGTACTTAGTCTGATCACCCGTCTAGGAGTTTGGACAACTATTCAGACGCCAGAATCGAGGAGTCTGAGCAATTGCTTGGATGCCTTGTATGTACTTCCAACACTTAAAAATTTTCTACGTGTTGGATCCTATCTACTTAAACTCCAATGAAGTCAAAATCCGATTTACGCATAACATGATAAAGAGTATGATCTATAATATCGATTCATGCGAAATCGATGAAACCATGCAAGTGCAAAACCCAAATGCTGATTAGGTTTTGGGGGCGCTGCGCCTAAACTCCTATCAGGTGGCATTGCCCCTAAACCCCATCAGGTGGCTGGCATTGCCCCATGGACCCCGCGAGCTCATCGAGAAGCTCAACCTCTGTGTGTGTAGCGCATGTTGGTTTGATCCAAGCCACAAAGTATGCTCGACTAGCCCTAGCATAAAAACCAGTAAAATCACTTCGAATCCTCAAAAAACATGAAAGTAATAAACGAGAAAAACACATACAAAACGATGCGATCGAAAATCCCTATTCTACCCCTATAATCCCACTAATCGCACGATTCTCAGGTGTGAATCTAAAGCCATTAGATAGATTGCTGACTCTCCAGATGATCTTGAACCTTTGTGATGCACTTGACTGGTCTTTAGGATTTCAAGTACTACGACTACTCATGTAATTTCTCACAGATTGATTTGGACAAACAAATTAAGCAAACAAAGATGAGATGCCGCAAACGATAATAGATTAAATGGTTTATAATGAAGATATTGTCCAACACAATATAGTAATTTGAATGTTTGAATATTTTTGATTGGGATATCTTAGCTTGCTTAAATATCACGGTATGTCAATGCTATATTATATGAATTCTATTGTTACAATTTGAATGCTCTGCTATTTATTTCCGTCTTACTTATCAAATATTGCATGGATAGAAATTCAACAATTTTCTATAGTAGTGTTAGCAAGGATCAGATCATTTTCAATTTTGTATCTTCCAATGTCACAATTTTAAATAAGGGTTGAAAAAAGTATACCCTAACCTACACAACCTGACTCAACTTGGGTTAATATGAGCTTTAATTTTTTTTCTTGGGTTAGGTAACACAAGTTGCAGGTTGGGTTCGATTGAGTTAAGAGTTGAGGGTTCTAGTACCTGGGTTGGGCTTGTGTTAATCCCTAATCCGACCCAACCAGTCCAAGTTGCAGCCCTACTGTAAATTTGAAGAAACTGGAGGGATAACATGGTGACATTGAACTGGAAAGAAGAGGTGGCATCTCCTGATTAGTAATTAAGATTTACCACTCTGCATGACCAGCATTTACCTTGTGTAGGGATGGCAACGGTGCGGTTTCGGTGCGGTTTTGGGCAAAACCGAAACTGCACCGCAACATCGAACCGCCACACCGAAACCGCACCGCGACTATGTACCATATGTAAAACCGAAACCGCACCATACGGTGCGGTGCACCGCGGTTTAACATTATAATGGTCTAAACGGTGCAGCTTTTTACGGTTTTGGGCAAAATCGAAACCGTACCGCAACACCGAAACCGTAAACCGAAACCGCACCGCACCGCGACGGTTTTATATTTTGGCAAACCAAAACCGTACCATGCGGTGCGGTTTTCCACGGCTCATGGTTTTAAACCGCACCATTGCCATCCCTAAGGTCCTTGTGGGTCCAAAAAAACAAATGGGCCCATAGTCCAATCAGGAGATGCCACCTCTCCTCTCCCCTTCTCGTACGTGGAGTGTCGGCAGATTGTCCCTAAAGTTTGTCTATCCGACACGTATGACACCAGGTGTTGAACGTCTCGAGGGAACCGCCATCAAATACCCACTTATATAACCGTTGCCCTTCCACCTCAACCCCCCCCCCCCCCCGGAATCTGATACCCACTCGGCGGCCGCCATGGATGACCTCAACTGCCGTTCTCGCTGTCTTCTTCTGCTGCTGCCGCTGCTGCTCCTCCTCCTCCTCATCCCATCTCCGTTCGTCCGTGGAGGAGGCTGGCCCCGGGGAGAGGAGGAGAGTCCGAGCCCGGTGGAGAGGGCCATCGGCGACACCACCGCCGCCCTCAACAGCCGCTGGGGCGCCGTCCGTACCTGGGCCAACCTCGCCTGGATGAAAATCCGACCGCCCCCTTCACGGTTCGTTGTTCTTCTGCCTCTGCCTTTTGCTTTCGCCCAAATTATTCACCGATTTCCGGTGGGTTTTCTTTTAGGTTCGATAGGGGCGCGTCGAGTGGAGGGGAGGTGGTGATGGACGCCGCGACGAGGAGCTTCCGGACGGGCAAGGAGACGGTGGAGAAGTCGGCGAGATCGGCGGCGGAGGTGGCGGAGGAGGCCTTTGAGAAGACGAAAGAGAAGGTGAAGCGGTCCGTCTCCAAGCACGGTGGAGCCACGGATGCAGAGCTTTGAGTCGATCCCGGCCAGTCCCGTTCAATTCGTTTGTAACATTTGGTTCTCGTTCTAGTCTCGTCTCGTTGGATTTTACACGTGTGCGTGTTGCTGACTGTTCACTACGGAAATTAAGGTTTGGGCAGGGTATGGGTAATAAGAATTCTACCCGAACAACTTTCGGGTATGGGTATGGGTACCTCAATACCCATACCCGAAACCCGATACCTAATTAACCCCTCTCAATATCCATACCCGATACCTGATTACCCCTCCAACTTTTGGATACTTAGGTAATATTGTTGGGCTCCAGACTCATTATATTATATCCAAAATCTAGCCAAACTCATATCTGTGCCCAAATTAATTCTCTACTAAAACCAATATAGTAAGTAGCCATAGGGTGTCTTAACATTGCATTGCAATACAATGATTGTTTTCTCAAATAATTATCTATACGGTGGAGAAAAAAGAGGGAAAATTATATCCAAATAAAATCCAAAACCCGAATCAAAAATCCGAATGGGTACGAGTCGGGTATGGACCCTCTTGTACCCAAAAGGGTATGGGTCAAGTATGGACTCGGCCCCGTCATGCTCGAATTGGTACTACTTGGGGTAGGGTCCGATGCGAACCCGACACATCTCCACCCCTACCTGGGATCAAATTCTGCCTACACCGACAAGTAGGGCGCTACCTTGACCCTCAGATGAGATGACGATGAGTTTTTTTTTTATATATATAGTTGGAATAACCCCCTTGATATAACCTTCTTGTATTTGAGCAATACAAGCACCATTGTCTTCATAGATAACTGTTGAAATATCTGTTATTGGAGGGAGTTGACGAGCAATTCGAATATGTTGAGCTAAGGATCTAAGTTAAACACATTCTCAACTTATTTTATGGAGTAAATATTTCTGAATGGTTGAAGGAAGTGGCTACCTGTGTTTGCTTAGTAGAGCACTATAAGATAACTGCATTAGACTGATAGAGACAACCTGTTTATGAACGTCTCTTATGGAGAACAAAGAGAGAACCTAAATTTACATAACCTACTATATGTGATTTGTTAAATGTAGAATAAAATAAACACACGTCATTTGTACCTCGAAGGTATCTCATAATATAATTGATATCATTCAAATGCCTACAAGTTGGTACTGAATTATATCTTGCCAAAAGATTAACATAAAATGTAATGTTCGATATCGTGCATTGTGCTAAATATAGTAGTGCACCAATAACACTTGAATATGGTACTTCTGAATTTAGGATCATCTCATCATCATCCTTAGGACGGTAAAGGTCTTTTTTAACATCAGGGGACCAAATGACCATGGGTGTACTAAGTGGATGCTCTTTGTCCATGTTAAATGCTTCATGACTTGTTAGTATACTTTGATCGATGAATAATATTCCACTTGTGTTGCGTTCGATCTGCATACCAGATAGTATTTTGTTTCCCTAAGTATTTCATTTCAAATTCCTTATTTAAGTAGTTGTGGATGCAAAAAGATGGTTCTTTACTACTAATTACCTTAAGAGATTACAGTCACTCCCGGGCCTCGGGGATGGTGAGTCAGGGCGGTGAAGATGTTATCAGAAAATTATATGAGAGATCCTCTAGACGGTCCCTTTGATCCACGTCTCCACAGATCTTCGTGTGAGACTTTGGATAGGTTGCTCAAGACAGGTTGTAGGGGCTTTGAGAGATAAGGGAGTTTTGGTCATACTTTTGTCCCTTTCATGCTTTGAGCATCCATCGGGATAGGGTGCATTCGCATCTTTCCTCGATCTTCATATCTCCCTTGGCTCTTGTTCGACCTTGGTGTCCTTATATCGTTGATCCTCAACTTTGATCTTACTTTCGACATCTGGCCTTGACTTTTGGCATTTGGCTTCGGCTTTGCTTTGGTGTGGCTCTGGTGTTAGCTTTACTTTAGCTCTTGCGCTTGGACATGGATGGATAGAGGTTTACAGTGCTTTTTATTCTTTCGAGCTTTATGTCGTGTTGGATAGAATATATGTTGCTTTTCTCGTCACCTTTCGTAGTTTGTCGACTTTGACATTTGCGTTGCTTTGGCACGGACCTTGCTTTTGCTTTGCTTTGGCCTTGGCTTTTGCTTTAGCTTTGTCTAGATCTTTGCTTCAGATGACGATGGCGATGCCTCTGAACCTTCTTGTTTCCCGGGTTTTCTCCTTTTGGGGACGAATCTTTGATAACGACGGGTGTAGCGTCGGCTTTGGCCTTCTTCTCCGAGCTTTCTTATTTATGGACGAAGTTGAATCTTTCTTTGGCTTTTGAAGATGACATTTGTAGCGTCGGCTTTTGGGCCTCCTTCTCCAAGCTTTCATCTTCGTGAATGGAGTAGTCTTCTTTTGCTTCGTGGACGACGGGTGTAGCGCCGGTCTCCGACTTCCTTCTCTAAACTTTGTTCTTTATTGATGGAGCGGAGCCTTGATCTTCTAGTACAAGACTTCATGTTAATAAGGATTTTTATGGACTAAGCTATTCTCTGTGGGATGTGTTTGCCCGTGCTGCCTGAAGCCTCCACTTTTTGAGCGTAGGAGCCTCCTTCTTTACAGAGCCTCATTTTCTTTGCTTCCTCATTAACCTCTGAGCCTTCCCCCCATTCCCCTTTATTTATAAGCAAAGAGGAGGGGGGTACGTGGGAGATATATGGTAAGATTTTTTAATTCCCTTGAATATCTTCCCCTAACGAATTGGAATCTATCCCTTAATTTTTTCAAGGATTTGATCATATTTTCTTCTTTTTTTAATCTCAAATAGTTATGGGCTAGATTTAGACCCTATCTTTTCGCAATTCGAGCCAAGTTTGCACTTCGATCGATGACGATCGGACTTGTGTTTTGATCGTCGGATCGTGGGATCGGTATCGATCCACACATGCGTAGACATCCACACTACCACCCTTAAGCATTTTTTTCCTTTCTTTTTCTCTCTTTTCTTTCCTTATCTTTCTTTTTCTTTTTCTTTTTCTTTTCTCTTTTTTGGGCAGCCACACCTCCCTAAGGGGAGGGTGCCACACGGTTTAAGGCTGGTGGGCCCCAGTTGCGGGTGGGCCCATCCGGCCCTCCTTTTGGGTCAGTCTTGAGCCTTATGGGAGGGGCCAGTGGGCCAAACTTGTAGGTGGGCCCACTCGGTCTTCTTAGAGCTGGGAGCGGGCCTCGTTTGTAGTGGGTCTTGGCATAAGCTCTTCAACTTGATGGCCACTTGTCATTAGTGGACCGGTCTATTTTTATGTGAGCTTTAGACAATGATTTGTTCATTGACTACAAATGCCCTCTCAAGGATCATTGGTGTAAACCAAGGCATTTGGTACTTATCTTTAGGTTCCTTATTGGAATGGGACTTAGGTTTATTTAAGAACCCATATCCCTCTGCTTCTTTCTTCATTGGTTTCTTCCTTAAGGACTCGACGCTTGGAGGCCGGAGATGAGGGGGCCTTGGCAAAGTCCAAAGGATCGAAGATGAGGAGGCTACCAAGGTTTAACGAGTGACTCTGCTCCATTCCTCTAGTTGTGCCCTCCTTCGTTCTTGGCGATGATGTGTGGATCAAGGATTATTGCCACGAGGAATTTGGTGGTGATGGCGAGGAGGGGGAGACGTCCCAGCAGAAGTATGACTTCTTCTCCCCCCTCCCCCCCCGTTTTTTTTTCTTTCTTTTTCTCCTTCTTTCTTTCTCCTGGGCGCGTGGTGGCTTGTGGCCTCTCTAGGGGCTGCGGCCTCATGGGCCTGTGGCCGCCTTTTTAGAGGGTTGTGGTTCTTTAGGGTTGTGGCCTCCTTTTGGGGGGGTTGCAGTTCTTTGGGGCTATGGCCCCATAATTTTTTTTTTGCTGAGGATCCGTAGCAGAGTACGGGGCCCATGTTTATTTTTTGGCCTTTGACTTTTCCTGGGACTTGACTCATTCGTCGTCTTGATTTCTCTTGACTTGCGCCTTGACTTCCCTTATGACTTGACTTGTTTCCTCTCTTTTCTTTTTTGGACTCCACGCTACAAGGGCCTTCCTTCTTCAGGGTGGGTTGTCGAGGACGTCTCCAACAGGAGTAGATGTCTTCATTTCCCCTTTATTCGGGTCTTACATCACCAGTCCTCCAAGAAGAATGGCAGCTTGTTCACTTTGTAGATCGTCGTTCACCAGCGGATCCAGGAAGATGGGGTTGCGGAAGTTTGTTGTCGATAGTCGAAGTTGGGTGAGAATATTTACACCGATGAAGGGACTTCAATGAGAGTTGTCTAGCCGAGCCTAGACCTACCCTTCCACCACATCGGCGAGGAGTCTATTCCATTCACCTGACCAAGCACGATGATCGTGCTAAACAGGAACCAAGACGGTGCACAGTTCAGTGATACAGACACTGGTGCATAAACCGTCTTACTACTATAGATAATCTGTCATTAACCCTAAGGGACCATGTATACTAAGCCAACTAGTTGAGTGGTGCTTTGATGTGCCAATGTGTGCGGACCTTCTATAGTCTAATACTAGGGTATGTTGGGTTACCTGGCTGGCGCTTGAGTGGCATGCAATACGTACAAGTTATCTGACGTTTAGTGTTGGATGGGTGCGTTTTTATGAGTCAATCTATCCACATAATTAACCCAGGCCTGGTGGTTGTTAGTATGACTGATGACATTCCGGATGCTAGGCATAGCACCGAAAGGTGTGTGGTGTTATAGATGACAAGTCATCAAATCCTAGTCAAATGATCGATCGGGATCTGACGGTGCTTCCCGCCGCCCGAGTCGAATCATGGCACCAGTAACATGAAGGACTAAGGATTATCAGAGTATAGTAGGGAACAGGGTTACGAGGGAGTAACATAAGTTTAGGATCACTAGAGTTCAACTTACGTCGCACTCTGGTTGGCTACGCGGGTTAATCGGATTAGGGCTGATTAATGAAACTTTTAGTGTGTCACCGGAACAGTTAATCAGGGATCCGGTTGGAGCTAGAGATCCTGAACCTTGAAGTTTCCACCCTGATGTTGTGTATTGGAATTGCTCCCCGACCTGGTTGGACATGTTGGATGCGAAGTAGCATGATGGAGCACAAGCCCGGAGCTTAAAAACCTAATTCACATATTTTAAGGGTCATAGGGGTATTTTGGTAAATACTGAAATATGGTTCAGAACATATTGAATATGAATCTTAAAATGAGCGAAATAATTTCAGGAGCTCATAGGCACTGACAGAACTCGATTCCAAGTAACGCACCCCACTCAATCTTTCTTACAGTGTTTCACTTTTTGTGATGGTGTTTTCGTCCAGGCTTCACGATAGATAAGGAGAAACCCTAAAAACCACCCCCCCCTCTCATCCCTATATCTATGGGGCTGGCCCTAACTTGCATAGAGCACTTGGTGGCCGGCCCTATATGAGGATTAGAGAGAGAGGGGCCAGCCCTAAGTGCCTCTCCTCTTAGAAAACTCGACCCCCTTCTTCTCTCTCCTTCTTTGAGGTTTCGGCCAAGAAAGAAAGAGGAAGAAGAAGGAAGAAGGAGGAGGAAGGAAAGAGAAGGAAGAAGAGAGAAAGAGAAGGAGGAGATCTCGCGGCTCGCTGTCATCTTCGCACCGAATTCCTCCGTCGGCTCGTAGTCCTTGCACTCAGAGATAGGACTTCGAGGATTCCTCCCTTAAAACGGACAAGGTGCCATTCGACAGCTTCCCTTGCGATTCACGTGCGGTTCATTATTGTTCCGTTTTCTTCAGATCATAGATCCATAAGGTATGATAATTCTAAACACCTAACTAGATATATGCATGCCTTCCGTAGATCGTAGTATGTCTCTAGGGTGTCCGCACATATGCTAAAATCATAGAGTTGCATGTAGATTGTTTTGTAGAATTAATTGTAATGAAACATACACCGTGAGATCTTCGGATCTATCTTTTGCTTCCGCTGTGATTTTGATAATAGGATCTAAATCCAACAGTTTTCTATTGCTTTGGAATGGGGATGTGATTCGCCCGGGGCCCCTTCTCGTGGTTGCTCGAATGACGGGAGGAGTGATGATTAATTTAGCGTCAGTGATCTTATGCTCCTTGTACCAGGGACTCAGCAGGACTTACTGGAGTCTGTCCAGTTCGGCAAATGCGAATGGAGAGGTGGGCCAGATCGGCTCCTTTTGCCTATTGCATTATTTCTATGGTTGGATTGGCCTTTATTTCATGAAGGGGATTTTTGCTAAGCTGGGGCATTCGACAAATACACCATTCCTTCCATGTATGGAAGGATTCTGAATGCTTTCCACACTTGGGAGCGTCTGAGGGATTGTGCTAGATTTCATGGGATGGGCATGTGAGTAAATAAGAGCCCTCAATGTTTTGGAAGCACTCCCAACAAATGGATTTTCATCGGATGGCCACCATTAACCCGCCGCATGTTACCACAAAAATAAATGTATTTCATTTAACTAGTCATACATTAGCTCTTCTTCCATAAGCTCTCTCTCTGTGTGTGTGTGTGTGTGTGTGCGCGCGCGTGCGCACGCGCAACACCCTAGGGTTTCACTCCATTAATTGATGATAGCTTTAAATACCGATTAAATTAACTTTAAGTATTAAAATGGTTAATAAATTTGTAAATTTGGTTATCAAGTTTGCCCCAACTTTTAACCAAATTTACAACAATACCCTCTCTCTGCTAGATTTCTCCCATTAGTAGTGTTTGTTGTAGGTTTTGATATGAGCCCTTGGATGGGTGTAGACCGAAGGTGTAGCCCAGTATTGTACGATCTTTTATTGGTGTTGATTTAAGACCTTTTTTCCCTTGATTTTTGGTTAGGTTTGATTTGGGATATTTTATTCACAACCCAAAAACTATGTGCATACCACGTTTCCCACTTTTCCTATTTACCCACCTCCTTTTTTTTGGACAAATATATCCTCCTCATCCCCTACTACATACCCCATCAACCACATCTGATGCCTCCACCACCCACATCCGATGTTGGAGCCTTCACCTCCTCCATCCCCCACTGTCGGAGCCGCCATTTCCTCCCCTTCCCATGTTCCATCACCAGAGCCATCACCGCCTCACCTTCCCCTCCTCCTCTCTCCGTCCATCGCCGCCCTCCTCCCTCATCGCCACCACTGTCGCTCAACATTTTTGATATTCTAGTACCAAACATGTAATTCGGTACCGAACATGATGTACAACACTCAGCAGTCAACTGCCGAACTTAGTATTCTTCTGAACAAGGCTTCGATAGTTAACTGAACATTATTCATCATGTTCGGTAGTCAATTACCAAGCATGCTAAATAATATTCGTCAGACAACTCCAATTCGATATTTAACAACCAAATATACTGGGTGGTGGGAGGAGAGGGGGAGGTGGCGGTGGCTTCGACGATGAAAAAAGAGAAAAATGAGGAGAAGAAAAACGGGAGGGGGGGAGGAAATGCACCGCCATCAATGTGTTAGAATTGGTGAGGTCTATAGCTCGTAAAAACCTATAGTTTAGCTATGTATGGTTGATAGTATAGGATTGCATATTGGTACGTACCTTAGTACGTGTTCTGATTACAGAACAGAGAGCCATGGCTACATGGTAATCCTCTTGAGTGGGAGACTCAAGGGACTGGTCCCATGTAACCTAAATACGTTCGCAGCTCTGATTAGGGTTGGTCGCCCTATCACGTTAAGCTGTTGGGATGACAGAGCGTGGGTGTCTCCACCACGGTCATTACCAGGCACAGTGTCTGTGGCCGAACAGAACCAACACGGTGCACAGATCGATGAGCAGACATCAGTGCACTAAACCGTGTTTCTGCTTAGGGTAAAACGGTCCTAAACCCTGAGGAACCGTGTCTGGTGGACTAACCAGTTGTGTGGTGCTTTGGCGCACCAATGTGTGAGGATCCGGATACAGTGATCCAAAACCACGGTGTACTGGGTTACCCGGCTGGCGTTGCATCAGCATGTCACTCCTGCAGTCTATCCACACCCCTAACGGGAGGTGCGTTCCTTGGTCTGACCTACGTCGTATTAAACCCTGGCCAGGTGGTCATCAGTTTGACTAGTGACGGATCCGGTCACTCGGCAGAGTTATCGGAGGTACGATGTACGTGGTCAACCTGGAAGGAACCGAGTCATATGAGCACTCGAGTCTGACGGTATTCTCCACCGCTCGAGTTGCGTCATGGCACCAGTGGAGGGACAGCGAGTTTACCATACTAAGCGGAGAGCAGGGGTATGTGGGAGAACATAGTAAGTCCGGGGGGATTGGAGTGCAGCCTGCATCGCACTCTGGGTGGCTACGTAGGTTAACTCGGACTCAGAGTATCGATGGTACACTCGGGTAGTGTGTCGATCGAGTCTGAGTTGGAAGCCATGAACCCTGGTCCCTGAAGGTTCCACCTTATCGATATTATGTATGGTTCTTATACCATCTCATCGAAACACAGAACATAGTTAGAGGAAGCGAGAAGTCCAAGCATACGCTCCGTGAGTGCTTCGCACTAGTGCTCGGTAGATGCGTAGCTACGTGTGTGCACTAAGGGGAAACCCTAGGTTAGTGCAGAGACGCATGTAGCAATTCCTTGCCATAAGTGGACTTTGCCACATGGGTGCGATGCACCGGGACATGTTGCGAGTTGACTAGTTGACTTCACTAGGGGCACCCTACGGGAACCTCAGAGAATAGTGAAATCACTGGTGCACTTCACTTATGTGTGCCTTGCAAAGTCTCGTACACGAGGAACGACCAACTAGTGGCATAAGGGCGTTTTGGTCATACCATGCGCCACTATGCACTAAGGGGGCCGGCCCTAAGTGTTGAGAGACTGGTCAAGGCCGGCCCCATTAGTTTTGGGAGGCTGTTGCCTCCGATGAAGGGGCCGGTTATGAGGCGCAGAAAACGGGCTGGTTTTGACCGTTTTCGAAAACAAAGAATGGATAGAGATAAAGAAAGAGATATATAGGGATAAGGTTTGAATCAATCATCCTTATCCATACTGTCCTTATCCATATGGATAGGCCGACTATATATATGAGAAGGAGAGAGAGGGGGCACGAAATTAATAGAGCCATGCAAGCCCTAGGGCCGGCCATGGCATGGGGAAACCCTAGCCGCCCCCTCTCCTCTCTTCGCATCTCCTCTCTCGTCTCTCTCTCCCTCGCTTGCGCCATTGGATGGCGACTCGTCTTCCTCACGTGGTGTTTTGTAGAAGGAGAAGGCTCATCGTATGGAGGCACTCAGAGATCCATCGACGAGGTGCCGTGCATCGTGTGAGATCGGGTGAACTAGAAGGCGTCTCCCGCAACCTTTTGCTGTCCAGAATCTGCACAGAAAATCAACGTTGTTTCTGCGATTCCGGGATCTACAGAAGTCCAAACGACGTGAAACTTTTTGGAAAAGTTGCGTCTCGAAGTTGGCTACCTGCAGTCGAAATTTCAGCCCAATCGGAGTTCGGAGCAGAAAGTTATGGCCGTCGCACCGAAGCTATGTCGAGCAGATCCGTAGCCCGTCTCCATCGACAAAGAAGAAATTTGTCGCGGTGAAAGATTCCGCACGCAGGTATGACCTCTAACAAGTAGATCTAACATAATTAGAACATGCATTCATGCTAGTATGTTCTTTCGCGTTAGATCATCGTTAGGGGTTCACGTAGTTGCCATGCTAGATTCATACACGCATATGTAGATCGTTTCGATGAAAATTTTGATATGTAACGCACACCGCTCACGGTCCTCGGACCTTTACTTTGCTTCCGCTGCGGGCCTCTACCATGGATTTATTTCCAACAATTGGTATCAGAGCACGCTAGTGGTGTGCGTTTCATGTTTTTTTTATGAAACCGTCATGTGCGCGCATGAATAGTATGTGCCGCCATCGGGGTTCTACGAGTAGATCATGCATAGTAGATTTTGTATGTTCTATGAATCATTCTTGCAGGGCGCCGCTTCTAAAATTATTCTGGATATGTAAATGCTTGCTACCGGGGGTCGGACCCCGTGTTAGCGATTTTGTCTGGATGTTTTTTTTTTTTTCTTCTGTGTGTGGATAGATTTTAGAGCCATAGTCGGACAAGAGGTAAATATTTACCACCCTTGATTCCCAGGCTTTTGCTAGGTTTGTTTTCCTTTTCTTTTCTAGGAAATTGTGTACGAGCGAGCACTTGCTCGAAGCGTACTAGATCTTTTTCGGTTATAGATTGAAGAGGAGGACTTGCCGTGAAGATCCACCACTGAAAAGATAAGCGGAACCTTGGAGGACGATGGCGATCCGGCGAAGCGTACACGATGACGGCAAAGGGCAGAAAGCGTCAGAAGATCGTATACAGAGGCTTGCACCGGATCGAGGAGCCTTGCGAAGGAGACAGAGAGCCTGCGCTGTGCCAGTCAGGTTCAGGGGTCGGACCCTGAACTTGATTCAGTTGTGTGCTTGTTTCTTTCAGTAGTTCTTTATATTTCTGTAGAGAACCCCGATGCGATAATTTGATTATCTGTGTTAGAGGGATGCCCTTTCCCCTCGGGTCCTAGCGACTTTAGGATAGGATTCCATTAGTGACGCCTATTATTTAATTGACCCTTGATGATAGCATGAATTCCTCACATTTGGTTATGCCCCCATTAGGTCAATACCCGATTAGTCGGGTGTGCCTATTTGGCAAGCATCGAAACCTAGAATGAGTTGGAATTCTACTATGACATCATTCGTCAAATTTATAAGCGAGGCGTCATGGTAGTGGAAGACTTTTCCTGTCAGTCTGACCTTAGGCTAGGCTCCAGGGCATTAGCGTGATAGCCAAGTTTGCAAAGCATCAATGTTTTTGGGATATGTAATGTGACCCTTGAGTGGAGAAATCCACTCGAGGCAGGGACTATGATATTCCAAGATCGATTAATGCTTCGCGAAAGGCTTGAATGCTAGTGGGAGCACGGTATGACTAGGGTCTAGTGTATAGGTTGTCGTGACCTTAGTGTACACTCATACTTGCATTAAATAACCCTCAACTTTAATAAGGGATGTAAGAGAGGACTTTTAGAGATCCTCTGGCCTCCACGGCCAGTCGTTTTGTGTTTGGGTGGGGATGCATAACTTCACACCCCCTAGGGTGGGAGCTGTGTGTTTCTATGCCAAATTACTTAATGACCTCCCTAAGGATATGGCGATTACGAGGCCAGGAGAGAAGGGCTTTTCATCCCACCCTAGTGGGGGCCGCATGAACTCCCGTGTCATAATTGCTTAGGCTCGTGGGTAAGCATCCTAAGTGCACGTGAGGTATTCGTTGCGAAGACAACGGTGATCACGTAGCACTGGCCAAAAGATAACCATGGTCCATCAAAGCCCTTAGTTGGCAGATTTGGACTGGGTCAAGGAAAGGCCCGTGTAAGCGGATTGACGCTGCATGATGCCCCCTAGGGCAGGTGTAGTCGATTCCGAGATCTTACATACATGGTTAATTAATCCATAGAGGTGTCTTCGCTGTGAGGGTAGCGCTGACATTTGGATATAATTAGCTTATTTTCAAAATCCATAAAATAAGTTATTTTGCATTCATTTTCATTCAACCATATAGTTCCCCTATCCGCTATCCCATAAGAGAACCAGTTATCGGGTCTCTAACTACGTAGAGTGGAAGCGCAATCTTTAGCTTATGCTTAGGGTAGTAAATGTACATTGGCATGCAATCTAAATATCCCTGTACGAGACCTAATGGGTCCAGATATCACTAGGGCACTAACTAGGGCATATCAAGACTGGCGAGAGTCTAAGGAGATGTGCAAGTGCTATGTTATAGCAGACTTGCGGATAATTCTTTAGAAGCGAGTCAGAGATATGCCGGGTCTTCTCAAAATAAGTTTTACTTGCATAAGATGTCTGCTAGGCGAAGTCGGTAGACTCATCGCTTATCCACCAAGATACTTGTCGGTATCGAGATGTCAGTGGGTATGCTTGTTCGGGAACACATCTTTGAGTTCCAGAACGAACTAGATTCCCAAGACGTGGTACCAGATGACGAGGTGGTGGAAGACGTATGTCTTGCGTCCTTGTCTGGAACCTTCGAAGGCGTTATCAGAGACTTTAGTTTTAACAAGTTAGAGATGATAAACGCAGAACTTCTAAGGAGATTTCCAAGAGACATAGGATGGGATCAAGATTAAAGGCAAAGCCTTTAGTGCTTAACCTAGGTCTTCTATAGAAGAACCTAAGGGAGTAACTTATAAGAGATCGAATACTATTCTAGTGCAGAAACTAGTATGGACTCCTAAGTATGGTAAAGCTAAGGACGGAAGTGTTTCCGCTTTGGCGAGTGTAGGGGGTATTTGAAGAATGAGTATGGCCTCAGGATGTTAGGAGTTAAGTCGCTATCTAGTAGCAGTTCTTATGCTTCTTGGAATATAGACTCCGGGTCTACAGAGATTCAAGGAAAGCAGAAGGCTACTTTATAGTGAAGTAATCCTAACATAGGTACTGATGCCATAAGCCGCAGCGAAAGCTGTTAGATATGATTGTCTTAGTTTTTCCGAAACACGGATTTTGATTTTTAGAGATGTAATTCTGTTTTCTCTTTGATAAATGAAGTTTTTTAGTTTTAGATAGCACCGTAGGTGTGTATCCTAGACTAAATTGATAGCTTCATAGTTAGAGGAATAGATCAGAAAAATCTCTTTGTATTTAATCTGAATTCGGAAATAGATTTCATGACAGCTGCAGCGTCTAATTAAAATTCATCTAAATCCTTCGGAGAAGCTATCCCATTTTTGACCCCTCTGATTTAGATATTCTGCCTTAGATAAATTCAGAGATAACAGAAGGCCGAGTTTCTGTTCACAGATTCATCGGAGATCCTTCTAACCTCTGAGTGTAATCTGGAAGGCATAATAACTAAAAAGGGCCACAAAAGGTATGGGGGTTAGTTAATTTTGACGTCTATGGTTCCAAAAGCGTCTAGACGATAGAAGACTCTTCGATTTAATCGAAGGAATAAGTCACTATCAGATGAGTTCCATAGGATCCTGAAGGAGCATGGGATTATCTCCCAGTTAAATGCTCCTAGGATGAAACATCAGAATGAAGTCTCCGAGAGAAGGAATTGGACCCTGTTTGACATGATCCGTAGTATGATGAACATTGCCAAATGTACTACCCACCCTTTGGTGGGGTTGTACCTTAAAACAGTAGATTATATCTGAAACTCTCTCTCATCTAGATCAGTGCCTCAGACCTATAGAGAGCTATGGTCTAAGTGAAAGCTGACACTATAGAGTCTCGAGATATAGAGTTGTCCTGCACTTGTACAAAAGGACAAGAGGGATGAGATAGAGATGTAGTTCCAGGTATATCTGTTTGTAGGTTACCCTTAGGAGGCATAAGATGGACTGTTTTATGATCTTGAGGTTAGGAAGGTAATCGTTTCTACGAACACCATCTACCTAGATCAAGATTATATTATAAGACCATAAGTTTATCAGTAAGGTAGTTCTGGGTGAACTACTGGGTACTGATAGAGAGTGCGCATTTGAAAAACGTAGTGGGAGTAGATGATACAAGAAACTAGTATACCAGGTATTGTAGAAACGATTCACTTTGTACCACCACCACCTCATCGTTGTGGGACCATCAGAGCTCCTGAAAGATACTATGGAGAAACTTTGATAGTTAATCCAGAGTTTCAGGAGGATGATCCTTAGAGCTACGAAGAAGTAGTGGGAGCTTCCTTTGTACCACCACCACCTCATCGTTGTGGGACCATCAGAGCTCCTGAAAGATACTATGGAGAAACTTTGATAGTTAATCCAGAGTTTCAGGAGGATGATCCCTAGAGCTACGAAGAAGTAGTGGGAGCTTCCGACAGCTCTGACTGACAAAAGACCATGGAGGCAAGCTTACATCAATGTCCCTTGGAACAGTCTTGACACTTATAGCACTATCACCCTTCAGGGTGTAGGAGGTGTATAAGAAGAGCACCCGGTTAAGACTTAAGTAGCTAGATTAGTTACCAAAGGAGAAGGGATTGACTATGTCAAAACCATCTCACTGGTAGCTATGCCTAAGTCTATAACGGATCCTCTTAATCCATCACAGCCCATTATAGTTGGGAGATCTGGTTGATGGATGTCAAGACAGTTATTCCCTAACGGGAATTTGAAAAGGGACATATGGATGATGTAGCCTCAGGCTTTGTGTCAGTAGGTTAGGAAGATATGGAATGCAAGTTGCAATGGTCCATTTATGGACTGATGCAAGCATCCAGGTTGGAATGTCTATTTTGATCAAGGGAATCCGCTCACACGGATTTGATCAGAATGAGGATAAACCAAGTTGGTACAAGAAAGGTGAAATAGCTACAAGGGTGTATTTAGTACTTTACGTTAACGATATTTTACTGATTGAAAATGATGTAAGAATATTGTTTACGGTAAAGGTTTGTAGTCATCACAATTCGATGTGAAAGACCCTAATGAGGCAAGTTATGCTCTGGGAATCAAGGTAACTCGAGACAACCAGAGCAAGATTCTCTTGCTGTCACAGGCTACGCATGAAGATAAGATTCTAGCCAGATTCATTTTAAGAGGCTAGATATCTATTGCGCAGCAGGAAGATGGGTCGGTTTCAGTCGAACCCGGGTCCAGATCTTTGGACCGATGTGAAGGGTATACTCAGAAATCCTCGTTAAGTAAGGATTGTGAGTTAGCTTGCACTTCACAGGTCCTGATATCGATTGGACACACAGGATCTGACTTTGGTGTCAGATGTGTATTTCAGAGAATCGATTTCAGGGATTATTTTTATTTTGGGATTACAAGCGGTAATTGGTAGAGTGTGAAGCAAGTGCATCACAGACTCTACCACAGATGCTTAGCACGTTGTTGCGTGCGAAGTAGTATATCAGGTGGTAAGGCTTAGGAAGTTCTTAGAGAACTTGGGACGCGTACCAGAGGCTCAGTTATCTGTTGTTACAACAGAAGAGCGGTAAGCAAGGTCTAAGGAGACTAGGCACCGCCGTGAGGGGAAACCCATCAAGTACAAACTCCACTTGATCTGACAGTTATATGAGGAAATGCAAGTAGCGGTACTGAGGTGGAATCTATAGACAATGTTGTCAATTCCTTTAGGGAATTCCTGCAAAGGCTTTTGGGCAGCATGTAGAAGCTACAGAGCTCAACACCGTTATTCCTCGTTAGACCTAGTGGGAGATTGTTAGAATTGGTGAGGTCTATAGCTCGTAAAAACCTATAGTTTAGCTATGTATGGTTGATAGTATAGGATTGCATATTGGTACGTACCTTAGTACGTGTTTTGATTACAGAACAGAGAGCCATGGCTACATGGTAATCCTCTTGAGTGGGAGACTCAAGGGACTGGTCCCATGTAACCTAAATACGTTCGCAGCTCTGATTAGGGTTGGTCGCCCTATCAGGTTAAGCTGTTGGGATGACAGAGCGTGGGTGTCTCCACCACGGTCATTACCAGGCACAGTGTCTGTGGCCGAACAGAACCAACACGGTGCACAGATCGATGAGCAGACATCGGTGCACTAAACCGTGTTTCTGCTTAGGGTAAAACGGTCCTAAACCCTGAGGAACCGTGTCTGGTGGACTAACCAGTTGTGTGGTGCTTTGGCGCACCAATGTGTGAGGATCCGGATACAGTGATCCAAAACCACGGTGTACTGGGTTACCCAGCTGGCGTTGCATCAGCATGTCACTCCTGCAGTCTATCCACACCCCTAACGGGAGGTGCGTTCCTTGGTCTGACCTACGTCGTATTAAACCCTGGCCAGGTGGTCATCAGTTCGACTAGTGACGGATCCGGTCACTCGGCAGAGTTATCGGAGGTACGATGTACGTGGTCAACCTGGAAGGAACCGAGTCATATGAGCACTCGAGTCTGACGGTATTCTCCACCGCTCGAGTTGCGTCATGGCACCAGTGGAGGGACAGCGAGTTTACCATACTAAGCGGAGAGCAGGGGTCTGTGGGAGAACATAGTAAGTCCGGGGGGATTGGAGTGCAGCCTGCGTCGCACTCTGGGTGGCTACGCAGGTTAACTCGGACTCAGAGGATCGATGGTACACTCGGGTAGTGTGTCGATCGAGTCTGAGTTGGAAGCCATGAACCCTGGTCCCTGAAGGTTCCACCTTATCGACATTATGTATGGTTCTTATACCATCTCATCGAAACATAGAACGTAGTTAGAGGAAGCGAGAAGTCCAAGCATACGCTCCGTGAGTGCTTCACACTAGTGCTCGGTAGATGCGTAGCTACGTGTGTGCACTAAGGGGAAACCCTAGGTTAGTGCAGAGACGCATGTAGCAATTCCTTGCCATAAGTGGACTTTGCCACATGGGTGCGATGCACCGGGACATGTTGCGAGTTGACTAGTTGACTTCACTAGGGGCACCCTACGGGAACCTCAGAGAATAGTGAAATCACTGGTGCACTTCACTTATGTGTGCCTTGCAAAGTCTCGTACACGAGGAACGGCCAACTAGTGGCATAAGGGCGTTTTGGTCATACCATGCGCCACTATGCACTAAGGGGGCCGGCCCTAAGTGTTGAGAGACTGGTCAAGGCCGGCCCCATTAGTTTCGGGAGGTTGTTGCCTCCGATGAAGGGGCCGGTTATGAGGCGCAGAAAACGGGCTGGTTTTGACCGTTTTCGAAAACAAGGAAAGGATAGAGATAAAGAAAGAGATATATAGGGATAAGGTTTGAATCAATCATCCTTATCCATACTGTCCTTATCCATATGGATAGGCCGGCTATATATATGAGAAGGAGAGAGAGGGGGCACGAAATTAATAGAGCCATGCAAGCCCTAGGGCCGGCCATAGCATGGGGAAACCCTAGCCGCCCCCTCTCCTCTCTTCGCATCTCCTCTCTCGTCTCTCTCTCCCTCGCTTGCGCCATTGGATGGCGACTCGTCTTCCTCACGTGGTGTTTTGTAGAAGGAGAAGGCTCGTCGTATGGAGGCACTCAGAGATCCATCGACGAGGTGCCGTGCATCGTGTGAGATCGGGTGAACTAGAAGGCGTCTCCCACAACCTTTTGCTGTCCAGAATCTGCACAGAAAATCAATGTTGTTTCTGCGATTCCGGGAGCTACATAAGTCCAAACGACGTGAAACTTTTTGAAAAAGTTGCGTCTCGAAGTTGGCTACCTGCAGTCCAAATTTCAGCCCAATCGGAGTTCGGAGCAGAAAGTTATGGCCGTCGCACCGAAGCTATGTCGAGCAGATCCGTAGCCCGTCTCCATCGACAAAGAAGAAATTTGTCGCGGTGAAAGATTCCGCACGCAGGTATGACCTCTAACAAGTAGATCTAACATAATTAGAACATGCATTCATGCTAGTATGTTCTTTCGCGTTAGATCATCGTTAGGGGTTCGCGTAGTTGCCATGCTAGATTCATACACGCATATGTAGATCGTTTCGATGAAAATTTTGATATGTAACGCACACCGCTCACGGTCCTCGGACCTTCACTTTGCTTCCGCTGCGGGCCTCTACCATGGATTTATTTCCAACACAATGGCCCTAGGACAAGGGAGGAGACCCTAACCTGCAATATGGCCTAAATAGGCTTCTCTCACCGCATTCTGAAGCAGCGCCTTATCTCTATTGGTCAGAACCTCTTTCTGCTCTGGATTCAGCCAATGATTCTCTCACACCGCTTCTCTTCCTACTCTTCCTCTGCGAACCTAGGAGGCACACGGTCTAGGGTAGGTATCCTCCGTCCAGGGCCAGCCACCTTCGCTGATTCAGCCTCGACTCCACCGCGTTCCTCCCCCCGAGACAAGCCAACCCAGTGGAGGAGCCTCTGCCGTAGCTTGCGGGGCCCAAGATAGTCCAGCTCTCTTCTGTTGGAATTGGATCCGCTTATCAGAGTCGCAGCAGAAGCAAAAGATAGATCCGAAGATCATACGGTGTAGGTTTCATTATAATTAATTCTACAAAATAATCTACATACAAATCTATGATCTTAGCATATGTTCGGACACCCTAGAGGCATACTACGATCTACGAAAGACATGCATGAATCTAGTTAGGTGTTTAAAATCATCATACCTTATGGATCTATGATCCGGAGAATACAGAACGATAAAGAACCACACTTGAATCGCAAGGGAAGCTATCGGATAGTACCATGTCCTTTGCGAATTGAGGAATCCTCGAAGTCCCGTCTCTGAGTGCAAGGACTACGAGCCGACGGAGGAATTCGTTGCGAAGACGATGGCGTGCCGGTAGATCTCCTCCTTCTCTTTCTCTCTTCTTCCTTCTCCTCCTTCCTCCTTCTCCTCCTTCCTCCTTCTTCTTACTTCTTCTTCCTCTTTCTTCCTTGGCCAAAACCTCAAAGAGGGAGAGAGGGAGAGGGGGTCTGGTTTTTAGAGAGGGAGAGCACCTTGGGCCGGCCCCTCTCCCTCTATTCTATATATAGGCCGGTCTCCTAGTGCCATACGCAAGCTAGGGTCGGCCCTAAAGAGATTAGGATGAGGGGGGGTCGGTTTTAGGGTTTCCAAGTGTCTATCGTGAAGCCTGGACGAAAACGCCCTTCAAGAAAAGTAAAAAACTGAAAGAGAGATTGAGTGAGGTGCGCTACTCGGAATCGAGTTCCGTCAGCGCCTATGAGCTCCTGGAATTATTTCGATCATTCTAATATCCATATTCAATATGTTCTGAGCCATATCTTAGTATTTATCAAAATACCCCTACGGTCCCTAACACATGTGAATTAGGTTCTTAGGCTTTGGGCTTCCGCTCCATCGCACTACTTCGCATCCAACGTATCCAACCAATTCAGGGAACAATTCCTATACACAACGACAGAGTGGAACCTTCAGGGTTCGGGATCTCTAGCTCCAACCGAATCCTTGATTAACTGTTCCGGTGACACACCGAAAGTTCCGTTAATCAGCCCTAATCCGATTAACCCACGTAGCCACTCAGAGTGTGACGCGAGTTGAATTCTAGTGATCCTAAACTTATGTTACTCCCTCATAACCCTGTTCTCTACTATACTCCGATAATCCTTAGTCCCTTCTATTACTGGTGCCGTGATACGACTCGGGCGGTGGGGAGCACCGTCAGATCCCGATCGATCATCTGACTAGGGTTTGATGACTTGTCATCTATAACACCACACACCTTCTTATGCTATGCCTAGCATCCGGAACATCGTCAGTCATACTGATAACCACCAGGCCTGGGTTAATTGTGTGGACAGATTGACTCATCAAAACGCACCCATCCATCACTGGACGTTGGATAACCTGCAGGGATTGCATGCCACCCAAGCGCCACCCGAGTAACCCAACGTACCGTGGTATTGGACTATGGAAGGTCCGCACACATTGGCATATCAAAGCACCACACAACTGGTTGGCCCAGTGTGCATGGTCCCTCAGGGTTAAGGACGGATTATCTATAGTAGTAAGACGGTTTATGCACCAGTGTCTGAATCACTGAACTATTCACCGTCTTGATTCCTGTTCAACACGATCATCATGCTTGGTCAGGTGAATGGGAATCCCATGTTCCCGTGGTGGATGTTAGAATTGGTGAGGTCTACAGCTTGTAAAACCTATAGTTTAGCTATGTATGGTTGATAGTATAAGATTGCATCTAGGTACGTACCTTAGTACGTGTTCTGATTACAAAACAGAGAGCCATGGCTACATGGTAATCCTCTTGAGTAGGAGACTCAAGGGACTGGTCCCATGTAATCTAAATACGTTCGCAGCTCTGATCAGGGTTGGTCGCCCTATCAGGATAAGCTGTTGGGATGACAGAGCGTGGGTGTCTCCACCACGGTCATTACCAGGCACAGTGTCTATGGCCGAACGGAACCAACACGGTGCACAGATCGATGAGCAGACATCGGTGCACTAAACCGTGTTTCTGCTTAGGGTAAAACGGTCCTAAACCCTGAGGAACCATGTCTGGTGGACTAACCAGTTGTGTGGTGCTTTGGCGCACCAATGTGTGAGGATCCGGATGCAGTGATCCAAAACCACGGTATACTGGGTTACCCGGCTGGCGTTGTATCAGCATGTCACTCCTGCAGGCTATCCACACCCCTAACGGGAGGTGCGTTCCTTGGTTTGACCTACGTCGTATTAAACCCTGGCCAGGTGGTCATCAGTTGGACTGGTGACGGATCCGGTTGCTCGAAAGAGTAATCGGAGATACGATGTATGTGGTCAACCTGGAAGGAACCGAGTCATATGAGCACTCGAGTCTGACTGTATTCTCCACCGCTCGAGTTGCGTCATGGCACCAGTGGAGGGACAGCGAGTTTACCATACTAAGCGGAGAGCAGGGGTATGTGGGAGAACATAGTAAGTCCGGGGGGATTGGAGTGCAGCCTGCGTCGCACTCTGGGTGGCTACGCAGGTTAACTCGGACTCAGAGGATCGATGGTACACTCGGGTAGTGTGTCGATCGAGTCTGAGTTGGAAGCCATGAACCCTGGTCCCTGAAGGTTCCACCTTATCGACATTATGTACGGTTCTTATACCATCTCCTCGAAACACAGAACGTAGTTAGAGGAAGCGAGAAGTCCAAGCATACGCTCCGTGAGTGCTTCGCACTAGTGCACGGTAGATGTGTAGCTACATGTGTGCACTAAGGGGAAACCCTAGGTTAGTGCAGAGACGCATGTAGCAATTCCTTGCCATAAGTGGACTTTGCCACATGGGTGCGATGCACCGGGACATGTTGCGAGTTGACTAGTTGACTTCACTAGGGGCACCCTACGGGAACCTCAGAGAATAGTGAAATCACTGGTGCACTTCACTTATGTGTGCCTTGCAAAGTCTCGTACACGAGGAACGGTCAACTAGTGGCATAAGGGCAGTTTGGTCATACCATGCGCCACTATGCACTAAGGGGGCCGGCCCTAAGTGTTGAGAGACTGGTCAAGGCCAGCCCCATTAGTTTCGGGAGGTTGTTGCCTCCGATGAAGGGGCCGGTTATGAGGCGCAGAAAACGGGCTGGTTTTGACCGTTTTCGAAAACAAGGAAATGATAGAGATAAAGAAGAGATATATAGGGATAAGGTTTGAATCAATCATCCTTATCCATACTGTCCTTATCCATATGGATAGGCCGGCTATATATATGAGAAGGAGAGAGAGGGTGCACGAAATTAGTAGCATGGGCAAGCCCTAGGGCCGGCCATGCAAGCCATGGGGAAACCGAAGTCCCTCTTCTCTCTTCGCATCTCCTCTCTCGTCTCTCTCTCCCTCGCTTGCGCCATTGGATGGCGACTCGTCTTCCTCGCATGGTGTTTCGTAGAAGGAGAAGGCTCGTCGTATGGAGGCACTCAGAGATCCATCGACGAGGTGCCGTGCATCGTGTGAGATCGGGTGAACTAGAAGGAGTCTCCCGCAAACTTTTGCTGTCCAGAATCTGCATAGAAAATTAACGTTGTTTCTGCGATTCCGGGAGCTACAGATGTCCAAACGACATGAAACTTATTGGAAAAGTTGTGTCTCGAAGTTGGCTACCTGCAGTCCAAATTTCAGCCCAATCGGAGTTCGGAGCAGAAAGTTATGGCCATCGTACCGAAGCTATGTCGAGCAGATCCGTAGCCCGTCTCCATCGACAAAGAAGAAATTTGTCGCGGTGAAAGATTCCGCACGCAGGTATGATCTCTAACAAGTAGATCTAACATAATTAGAACATGCATTCATGCTAGATTGTTCTTTTGCGTTAGATCGTCGTTAGGGGTTCGAGTAGTTGCCATGCTAGTTTCATACACGCATATGTAGATCGTTTCGATGAAATTTTTGATATGTAACGCACACCGCTCTCGGTCCTCGGACCTATTCTTTGCTTCCGCTGCGGGCCTCTACCATGGATTTATTTCCAACAATTGGTATCAGAGCACACTAGTGGTGTGCGTTTCATGTTTTTTCATGAAACCGTCATGTGCGTGCATGAATAGTATGTGCCGCCATCGGGGTTCTACGAGTAGATCATGCATAGTATATTTTTTTGTGTGTTCTATGAATCGTTCTTGCAGGGCGCCGCTTCTAAAATTATTCTGGATATGTGATTGCTTGCTACCGGGGGTCGGACCCCGTGTTAGCGATTTTGTCTGGATGTTTTTTCTTCTGTGTGTGGATAGATTTTAGAGCCATAGTCGGGCAAGAGGTGAAGATTTACCACCCTTGATTTCCAGGCTTTTGCTTGGTTTGTTTTCCTTTCCTTTCTAGGAAATTGTGTACGAACGAGCACTTGCTCGAAGCGTACTAGATCTTTTTCGGTTACAGATTGAAGAGGAGGACTTGCCGTGGAGATCCACTACCGGGAAGATGAGCGGAACCTTGGAGGACGATGACGATCCGGCGAAGCGTACACATTGACGGCAAAGGGCAGAAAGCGTCAGGAGATCGTATACAGAGGCTTGCACCGGATCGAGAGCCTTGCGAAGGAGACAGAGAGCTTGCGCTGTGCCAGTCAGGTTCAGGGGTCAGACCCTGAACTTGATTCAGTTGTGTGCTTATTTCTTTCAGTAGTTCTTTATATTTCTGTAGAGAACCCCGATGCGATAATTTGATTATTTGTGTTAGAGGGATGCCCTTTCCCCTCGGGTCCTAGCGACCTTATTAGGATAGGATTCCACTAGTGACGCCTATTATTTAATTGACCCTTGATGATAGCATGAATTCCTCACATTTGGTTATGCCCCCATTAGGTCAACACCCGATTAGTCGGGTGTGCCTATTTGGCAAGCATCGAAACCTAGAATGAGTTGGAATTCTACTATAACATCATTCGTCAAATTTATAAGCGAGGCGCCATGGTAGTGGAAGACCTTTCCTATCAGTCTGACCTTAGGCTAGGCTCCAGGGCATTAGCGTAATAGCCAAGTTTGCAAAGCATCGATGTTCTTGGGATATGTAATGTGACCCTTGAGTGGAGAAATCCACTTGAGGCAGGGACTATGATATTCCGAGATCGATTAATGCTTCGCGAAAGGCTTGAAACGCTAGTGGGAGCATGGTATGACCAGGGTCTAGTGTATAGGTTGTCGTGACCTTAGTATACACTCATACTTGCATTAAATAACCCTCAAATTTAATAAGGGATGCAAGAGAGGACTTTTAGAGATCCTCTGGCCTCCACGGCCAATCACTTCGTGCTCGGGTGGGAGGGCATAACTCAACAACCCCCTCGGGTGAGAGCTGTGTTTTTCCATGCCAAGCTACTTAGTGATCTCCCTCGGGATATGGCGATTACGGCGCCAAGGGTTCAGGCTTTTACTCACCCTCGTGGGGGCCGTTAGAACTTCCGTTCCGTAATTGCCTAGGCTCGTGGTTAAGCATCCGAAGTACACGTGAGGTATTCGTTGCGAAGACAATGGTGATCACGTGGTACTGGCCAAAAGATAATCATGGTTCATCAAAGCCCTTAGTTGGCAGATTTGGATAGGGTCAAGGGAAAGACCCGTGTAAGCGGATGACCTGCACACTGCCCCCTCGGACAGGTGCAGCCTATTCCGAGATCTTACATACATGGTTAAATTAATCCATAGAGGTGTCTTCGCTGTGAGGGTAGCGCTGACATTTGGATATAATTAGCTTATTTTCAAAATCCATAAAATAAGTTTTCCTGCATTCATTTTCATTCAACCAAATAGTTCCCCTATCCGCTATCCCATAAGAGAACCAGTTATCGGGTCTCTAGCTACGTAGAGCGGAAGCGCTATCTTTAGCTTATGCTTAGGGTAGTAAACGTACATTGGCATCCAATCTAAATATCCCTGTACTAGACCTAACGGGTCCAGATATCACTAGGGCACTAACTAGGGCATATGACGACTAGCAAGAGTCTAAGGAGATGTGCAAGTGCTATGTTATAGCAGACTTGCGGACAACTCTTTAGAAGCGAGTCAGAGATATGCCGGGTCTTCTCTAATAAAGTTTTACTTGCATAAGATGTCTGCTAGGCGAAGTCGGTAGACTCATCGCTTATCCACCAAGATACTTGTCGGTACCGAGATGTCTGAGGGTATGTTTGTTCGGGAATACATACTTGAGTTCCAGATCGAACTAGATTCCAAAGACATAGTACCAGATGACGAGGTGGTGGAAGACGTCTGTCTTGCATCCTTGTCTGGAACCTCGAAGGCGTTGTCAGAGACTTTAGCTTTAACAAGCTAGAGATGACAAACGCAGAACTTCTAAGGAGATTTCTAAGAGACAAAGGATGGGATCAAGATTAAAGGCAAAGCCTTTAGTGCTTAACCTAGGTCTTCTTTAGAAGAACCTAAGGGAGTAACTTATAAGAGATCGAAAACTATTCTAGTGCAGAAACTAGTGTGGACTCCTAAGTCTGGTAACGCTAAGGACGGAAGTGTTTCCGCTTTGGCGAGTGTAGGGGGTATTTGAAGATTGAGTATGGCCTCAGGATGTTAAGATTTGCATCGCTATCTAGTAGCAGTTCTTATGCTTCTTAGAATGTAGACTTCGGGTCTACAGAGATTCAAGGAAAGCAGAAGGCTACTTTATAGTGAAGTAATCCTAACATAGGTACTGATGTCATAAGCCGCTGTGGAAGCTGTTAGATATGATTGTCTTAGTTTTTCCGAAATACAGATTTTGTTTTTTAGAGATGTAGTTCTGTTTCTTCCTTAGTAAATAAAGTTTTTTAGTTTTAGATAGCACCGTAGGTGTGTATTCTAGACTAAATTGATAGCTTCATAGTTAGAGGAATAGATCAGAAAAATCTCTTTGTATTTAATCTGAATTCAGAAATAGATTTCATGACAGCTGCAGCGTCTAATTGAAATTCATCTAAATCCTTTGGAGAAGCTATCCCATTTGTGACCCCTCTGATTTAGATATTCTTTCTCAGATAAATTCAGAGGTAAAAGAAGGCTGAGTTTCTGTTCACAGAATCATCGGAGATCCTTCTAACCTATGAGTGTAATCTGAAAGGCAGAATAACTAAAAGGGCCATGAAGGTATGGGAGTTAGTTAATTTTGACGTCTATGGTTCCAAGAGCGTCCAGACGATAGGAGTCTCTTCGACTTATCGAGGAAACAAGAACCTATCGGATGGGTTCCATAGGATCCTGATGGAGCATGGGATTAGCTCCCAGTTAAATGCTCCAAGGATGACACGTCAGAATAAAGTCTCCGAGAGAAGGAATCGGACCCTGTTTGACATGGTCCGTAGTCTGATGAATATTGCCAAATGTACTACCCACCCTTTGGTGGGGTTGTACCTTAAAACAGTAGCTTATATCTGAAACTCTCTCTCATCTAGATCAGTGCCTCAGACCTATAGAGAGCTATGGTCTAAGCGAAAGCTGACACTATAGAGTCTCGAGATATAGGGTTGTCCTGCACTTGTGCAAAAGGACAAGAGGGATGAGATGGAGATGTAGTTCCAAGTATATCTATTTGTAGGTTACCCTTAGGAGGCATAAGGTGGACTATTCTATGATCTTGAGGTTTGGAAGGTAATCGTTTCTACGAATACCATCTACCTAGACCAGGATTATATTATAGACCATAAGTTTACCGGTAAGGTAGTTCTGGGTGAACTACTGGGTACTGGTAGAGAGTGCGCATCTGAAAACGTAGTGGGAGTAGATGATACAAGAAACTAGTATACCAGGTACTGTAGAAACAATTCACTTTTGTACCACCACCACTTCGTCGTTGTGGGACCATCAGAGCTCCTGAAAGATGCTATGGAGAAACTTTGATAGTTAATCCAGAGTTTCAGGAGGATGATCCCTAGAGCTACGAAGAAGTAGTGGGAGCTTCCTTTGTACCACCACCACCTCGTCGTTGTGGGACTATCAGAGCTCCTGAAAGATACTATGGAGAAACTTTAATAGTTAATTCAGAGTTTCAGGAGGATGATCCCTAGAGCTACGAAGAAGTAGTGGGAGCTTCCGACAGCTCTGACTGACAAAAGACCATGGAGGCAAATTTGCATCAATGTCCCTTGGAATAGTCTTGACACTTATAGCACTATCACCCTTCAGGGTGTAGAAGGTGCATTAGAAGAGCACCCGATTAAGACTTAAGTAGCTAGATTAGTTACCAAAGGAGAAGGGATTGACTATGTCAAAACCATCTCACTGGTAGTTATGCCTAAGTCTATAACGGATCCTCTTAATCCATCATAGCCCATTATAGTTGGGAGATCTGGTTGATGGATGTCAAGACAGTTATTCCCTAACGGGAATTTGAAAAAGGACATATGGATGATGTAGCCTCAGGCTTTGTGTCAGTAGGTTAGGAAGATATGGAATGCAAGTTGCAACGGTCCATTTATGGACTGATGCAAGCATCCAGGTTGGAATATCTATTTTGATCAAGGGAATCCGCTCATACGGATTTGATCAGAATGAGGATAAACCAAGATGGTATAGGAAAGGTGAAATAGCTACAAGGGTATATTTAGTACTTTACGTTAACGATATTCTACTGATTGAAAATGATATAGGAATATTGTTTACGGTAAAGGTTTGTAGTCATCACAATTCGATGTGAAAGACCCTAGTGAGGCGAGTTATGCTCTGGGAATCAAGGTAACTCTAGATAACCAGAGCAAGGTTCTCTTGCTGTCACAGGCTACGCATGAAGATAAGATTCTAGCCAGATTCGTTTTACGAGGCTAGATATCTATTGCGCAGCAGGAATGATGGGTCGGTTTCAGTTGAACCCGGGTCCAGATCTCTGGACCGATGTGAAGGGTATACTCAGAAATCCTCATTAAGTAAGGATTGTGAGTTAGCTTGCACTTCACAGATTCTGATATCGATTGGACACACAGGATCTGACTTTAGTGTCAGATGTGCGTTCCAGAAAATCGATTTCAGGGATTATTTTTATCTTGGGATTAGAAGCGGTAGATGGTAGAGTGTGAAGCAAGAGTGCATCACAGACTCTACCACAGAGGCTTAGCACGTTGTTGCGTGCTAGGTAATATATCAGGTGGTAAGGCTTAGGAAGTTCTTAGAGAACTTGGGATGCGTACCAGAAGCTCAGTTATCTGTTGTTTCAACAGAAGAGCTGTAAGCAAGGTCCAAGGAGACTAGGCACCGCCGTGAGGGGAAACCCATCAAGTACAAACTCCACTTGATCTGACAGTTATAGGAGGAAATGCAAGTAGCGGTACTGAGGTGGAATCTACAAACAATATTGCCAATTCCTTTAAGGAATTCCTGCAAAGGCTTTTGGGCAGCATGTAGAAGCTACAGAGCTCAACACCGTTATTCCTCGTTAGACCTAGTGGGAGATTGTTAGAATTGGTGAGGTCTACAGCTTGTAAAACCTATAGTTTAGCTATGTATGGTTGATAGTATAAGATTGCATCTAGGTACGTACCTTAGTACGTGTTCTGATTACAGAACAGAGAGCCATGGCTACATGGTAATCCTCTTGAGTGGGAGACTCAAGGGACTGGTCCCATGTAACCTAAATACGTTCGCAGCTCTGATTAGGGTTGGTCGCCCTATCAGGATAAGCTGTTGGGATGATAGAGCGTGGGTGTCTCCACCACGGTCATTACCAGGCACAGTGTCTGTGGCCGAACGGAACCAACACGGTGCACAGATCGATGAGCAGACATCGGTGCACTAAACCGTGTTTCTGCTTAGGGTAAAACGGTCCTAAACCCTGAGGAACCATGTCTGGTGGACTAACCAGTTGTGTGGTGCTTTGGCGCACCAATGTGTGAGGATCTGGATGTAGTGATCCAAAACCACGGTGTACTGGGTTACCCGGCTGGCGTTGCATCAGCATGTCACTCCTACAGGCTATCCACACCCCTAACGGGAGGTGCGTTCCTTGGTTTGACCTACGTCGTATTAAACCCTGGCCAGGTGGTCATCAGTTGGACTGGTGACGGATCCGGTTGCTCGAAAGAGTAATCGGAGATACGATGTATATGGTCAACCTGGAAGGAACCGAGTCATATGAGCACTCGAGTCTGACTGTATTCTCCACCGCTCGAGTTGCGTCATGGCACCAGTGGAGGGACAGCGAGTTTACCATACTAAGCGGAGAGCAGGAGTATGTGGGAGAACATAGTAAGTCTGGGGGGATTGGAGTGCAGCCTGCGTCGCACTCTGGGTGGCTACGCAGGTTAACTCGGACTCAGAGGATCGATGGTACACTCGGGTAGTGTGTCGATCGAGTCTGAGTTGGAAGCCATGAACCCTGGTCCCTGAAGGTTCCACCTTATCGACATTATGTACGGTTCTTATACCATCTCCTCGAAACACAGAACGTAGTTAGAGGAAGCGGGAAGTCCAAGCATACGCTCCGTGAGTGCTTCGCACTAGTGCACGGTAGATGCGTAGCTACGTGTGTGCACTAAGGGGAAACCCTAGGTTAGTGCAGAGACGCATGTAGCAATTCCTTGCCATAAGTGGACTTTGCCACATGGGTGCGATGCACCGGGATATATTGTGAGTTGACTAGTTGACTTCACTAGGGGCACCCTACGGGAACCTCAGAGAATAGTGAAATCACTGGTGCACTTCACTTATGTGTGCCTTGCAAAGTCTCGTACACGAGGAACGGTCAACTAGTGGCATAAGGGCGTTTTGGTCATACCATGCGCCACTATCACTACACCAAAACAGATAATTTGTAACGGTCAATTAGTAACGGTTGTTACAAAAAGTGTTACAAATATTTGTAACGCCATATTCCTAACATTTTTTTTGTGTTACTAAACATATTTATAACAGTTGGCTGCGTTACTAAATCCTGATTTTGGTGTAGTGTATGCACTAAGGGGGCCGGCCCTAAGTGTTGAGAGACTGGTCAAGGCCGGCCCCATTAGTTTCGGGAGGTTGTTGCCTCCGATGAAGGGGCCGGTTATGAGGCGCAGAAAATGGACTGGTTTTGACCATTTTCGAAAACAAGGAAAGGATAGAGATAAAGAAGAGATATATAGGGATAAGGTTTGAATCAATCATCCTTATCCATACTGTCCTTATCCATATGGATAGGCCGGCTATATATATGAGAAGGAGAGAGAGGGTGCATGAAATTAGTAGCATGGGCAAGCCCTAGGGCCAGCCATGCAAGCCATGGGGAAACCGAAGCCCCTCTTCTCTCTTCGCATCTCCTCTCTCGTCTCTCTCTCCCTCGCTTACGCCATTGGATGGCGACTCGTCTTCCTCGCATGGTGTTTCGTAGAAGGAGAAGGCTCGTCGTATGGAGGCACTCAGAGATCCATCGACGAGGTGCCGTGCATCGTGTGAGATCGGGTGAACTAGAAGGAGTCTCCCGCAACCTTTTGCTGTCCAGAATCTGCACAGAAAATCAATGTTGTTTCTTCGATTCCGGGAGCTACAGAAGTCCAAACGACGTGAAACTTATTGGAAAAGTTGCTTCTCGAAGTTGTCTACCTGCAGTCCAAATTTCAGCCCAATCGGAGTTCGGAGAAGAAAGTTATGGCCGTCGTACCGAAGCTATGTCGAGCAGATCCGTAGCCCGTCTCTATCGACAAAGAAGAAATTTGTCGCGGTGAAAGATTCCGCACGCAGGTATGATCTCTAACAAGTAGATCTAACATAATTAGAACATGCATTCATGCTAGATTGTTCTTTTGCGTTAGATCGTCGTTAGGAGTTCGAGTAGTTGCCATGCTAGTTTCATACACGCATATGTAGATCGTTTCGATGAAATTTTTGATATGTAACGCACACCGCTATCGGTCCTCGGACCTATTCTTTGCTTCCGCTGCGGGCCTCTACCATGGATTTATTTCCAACAGTGGAGACTTTATCACATCCTCTACCTGCCAACAACTTATTCTCGGTGAAGCGACCGGCATCATCAAAGCTGTGAACTAGTTCTAGGTCTACACAGAACTGGTCCACTGGGTCTCCCAAGCATGGATCCACCATGTGCCTCAGTGGCCTACTGTGTTCCCTAGGGTCCTTTTATTATATGTGTATTAACATATACCAAAGTAGTATTCTAATTAAAGCAATAACCAAAATCATCTTTATTAATGTTAATACAGAAAATCCACGCTCAAGACATACGAGCTACAACAATCTCCTACTTGGCCTAGCGGGGAATAACAATCTTAACTCCCATGGCATCCACGTGCTTCTCAAAAGCCTTGGTCGGTAACGCCTTTGTGAAAGGGTCCGTCATGTTATCTGCAAACGCCACCTGAGTCACTGCAACCTCCTCTCGCTTCTGCAAGTCTCGGATAATGTAGTATCTGCTCGATATGCTTACTCTTCTGGTGATATCTTGGCTCCTTGGATTGTGCTACCGCTCCATTATTGTCACAGTAAAGGACAATAGGATCTTGACCTCCCGGTACGCATCCTAAGTCTGTGAGGAACTTCTTGAGCCACACCGCCTTCTTAGCTGCTTCGCACGCCGCAACGTACTCAGCCTCTATCGTCGAATCGGTGATGCATCCCTGCTTCACGCTCCTCCAACTAACAGCTCCTCCTCCTAATAAAAACACAAACCCTAACGTCGATCTCCTGGATTCCGGATCTGACACAAAGTTAGAATCCGTATATCCAATCGGCATCAATTCCTGTGAAAAGTAAACTAACTCATAATCTCTCGTCCTACAGAGATACTTGAGTATACTTTTCACAACAGTCCAGTGCCCTGGACCCGGATTTGACTGATACCTGCCCATCATGCCTACTACATAGCATATATCTGGTCTCGTGCACTGTATAGCATACATCAGACTCCCTACAACCGAAGTATAAGGTATTTTCTGCATCTCTGCCCTCCCTTCAGGAGTCTTAGGACCCTAATCCTTGGACAATTTCATTCCATATCTGAATGGAACCAGTACTGCCCTTCTTGGAGTTGTGCATACTGAATCTGACCAAGATAGTATCTATGTAGGTTGACTGTGATAGCGCGAGAGTCTTGTTCTGGTGATCTCGAGTTACTTTGATCCCCAGGACATAACTCACTTCACCCAGGTCTTTCATGTCAAATTGAGAGGATAACCACACCTTCACTGTAAACAACGTTCAAACATCGTTTCCAATGAGCAGGATATTGTCTACGTAAAGCACTAGAAAAACTACTGCAGTCTTATCGCTCCTTTTATAAACACATGGTTCATCCATGTTCTGTTCAAATCCATAAGACTGGATAGCCTGATCAAAACACATGTTCCAACTTCTGGATGCTTGCTTCAGTCCATAAATGGACCTTTGCAACTTGCACACCAGACTTTCCTGACCTTTTGCGACAAAGCCTAGAGGCTGAGACATATAGATGTCTTCTTTCAAATCCCCATTGAGGAATGCGGTCTTGACATCCATTTTCCAGATCTCCCAATCATAATGGGCTGCAATGGACAAGAGAATCCGGATAGACTTAAGCATAGCCACTGGCAAAAAGGTTTCGTCATAGTCGATCCCTTCTCGCTGGGTATAACCCTTAGCGACTAGTCTAGCTTTGTAAGTCTCAACGGTACCATCCGGACCTCTTTTTCTTTTGTACACCCACTTACATCCAATAGGTTTAATGTTGTGAGGTGGTGTTACAAGTGTCCAGACCGAGTTTTGGGACATCGATGTCAATTCTGCCTCCATAGCTTCCTGCCATGCTACATGGTCAGAGGATACCATTGCTTCATCATAGTTCAGAGGATCATCCTCTTGAAACTCTGGATCTACCATGAAGGCTTCTCCAATGTATCCATCAGGAGCACTTATGGTCCTCCCACTGCGACGAGCCTGTGGTGGTTCCATAGGAGTCGATTCTATAATATCGTTTATCTTAGTGGTATCGGCTCCCACTACGTTTTCTGTCTGCGTACTCCCATCATTACCAAGCAATTCTTCAAGAACTACTTTACTGGTGGGCTTATGGTCTATTAAATAATCCTGCTCCAGGAATACGGCGTTCGTCGAGACGATAACCTTTCTATCCTCAGGATCATAAAATAAATCACCCTTTGTCCCTTTTGGATACCCAACGAACAGACATACCTTAGTCTTTGACTTCATCTTATCATACTTGTCCTTCCGCACATGTGCTGGATAGCCCCAAATCCTAAAGTGGTGTAGGCTTGACTTTCGCTTCAACCACAGCTTCCAAGGAGTTAGAGGTACTGAGTTTGATGGAACAAAGTTCAAAGTATATATTGCCGTCTCTAGGGCATATCCCCAAAAACTAGGTGGCAATATTGCATAACTCATCATAGTCCGAACCATATCTAACAAAGTTTGGTTTCTCCTCTCAGATACACCGTTTTGTTGCGGTGTCCCTGGTGCAGTCAACTGGGATACGATCCCATGCTCACGCAGGTACCCAATAAATTCATCCGATAGGTATTCGCCTCCTCGATCCGATCGAAGAGACTTGATACTTTTACCCGTCTGCTTTTCTGCTTCAGTTTTGAACTTCTTAAACTTATCAAAGGATTCAGACTTCCGCCGCATTAGGTATATGTATCCAAACCTCGAGTGATCATCAGTGAAGGTGATGAAATACTCAAAGCCTCCTATGACACGGACACTTATGGGCCCACATATATCAGTGTGTACCAACTCTAATACCTCCTGAGATCTGCTACCTTTTGGCTCGGAAAGATCGTTTAGTCATCTTGCCTTCCAGGCAAGACTCACGCGTCGGTAGTCTTTCTAAAATATCTGGACTTAAAAGTCCTACCTTAACCAACCTGTGAATCCTGTCTGAGGCTATGTGTCCAAGCCTTAGATGCCAAAGAAGTGTTGGATTATCTGAGGGATTTTTCCTTTTAGATGAATTAACCACACAAGCTTCAGTTATGTTATCATCCTTATGATTGGAGTTAATTACATAAAGACCATTCTGTATTTTTCCCTTACAAACAAAGGAACCATTCAATTTAATTAACACACCAGAAGCATCAAATAAAACTGAAAAACCTTCATTATTCAATAAGAAAACAGAAATTAAATTTCGTCTCAAGGACGGTACATAAAGTATGTCTCTAAGTAATTAACTTTTTCCATCAAGAAACTACAAGACGATATCTCCAACGGCTTCAGCCTCTGCCACGGCCTCAGTTTTCATGCTTAGGATTATCTCCCCATCACCCAATTTTCTTGTCTCCTTGAACCTCTGCAAATTATTGCAAGCATGGTTAGTGGAACCAGAATCAACAATCTATAAAACTGGAGAACAACTGGATGCAACAAGGGATTCCACTATGTGGATTTGAGATATACCTGTCTTAGTCTTCTTGGGAGCCGCGCGGCAGTCACCCTTCCAGTGCCCCTTCTTGCCGCATCGAAAATATTTTCCTTTGGGCTTCGCCGGACCATTCTACTTAGGAACCTGCGACTGTACTTGTCCCATCTTCATGGGCTTCTTAGACTTTCTTTTCTGAAACTTGCCTTTGGCTTTCAGAGAAGAATTCCACTCTACGTTCAGGGATTGGACTCCTGCCTTTATCCTATCCTCTGTCGCTTGGAGCACCGCTAGGAGCTCTGCGTTAGACATCTCTAACCGGTTAAGGTTGAAGTTGGTAACGAAGCCCTCAAACATTCCTGACAGAGACGTTAGAAAAATGTCAGTCTGGATCTCTGCATCCAAGATGACATCGAAAGAACCAAGCTCATTCACATAGCCAAACAATTTCAGTATATGATCCCGAACTAAAGTCCCCTCTGCCATCTTTGTGGATAGCAATTTCTTGATGGTCAGGTAACGAGTTACCCGACTACGACCCTCAAATATTTCCTTTAAATAGAGCATCATGTCTGAAGCGAAGGCCATGTCTTCGACTTGCTTCTGAAGGACGGTCTGCAAGGATGCCACTATGTAGCACTTGCATATCTCATAAGTATCTAGCCAGTCTTTCCATTCCTTCAACTGGGCCTCAGTTACACATGGTCCCGGCATGGTCGGTTGAGGGGTACTTAGGGCAATTGTGTGTTTGCCAACCCTTAGGACGAGCATCAGGTTACGCTTCCAGTCCTCGTAGTTTGGTCCCATAAGTTTGTTTTCATTAAGGATGGAGGCAAGGGGGTCGAGCTTGGTCATGATTTCTGTAAACAATGGTTTAAAGCAAAAATTAGGGTCTACTACAATCTATTTCATAGAATTTAGAAATAGATAATGTTTACTCCAGCCGCTATGTCTTCACTACCTCAAGTGGAGACATCTAGGAATCTAAATTCCCTGGGCTTGAGCACTGAGACTATCGGCCTTGAATTGGAGACAGCATTTCGGTGAGAGCATGCAACCGCTTTTGCCAACGGGGTTTTTACGACCTAGTCTTCATCAGAATTACCTATGGTAAACTGAAAGACCTCCCAGTCTCCTTTTGGCCAGCTTTATGTGACCCGCGTGCGCAGTAACGACGGCTTAACACAAGCTTTCGGATTCTTTCCACAAATCTAGGTGGTATCGGTAGGGGGATTCATAGGCTCCTGCGGTGCCAAAAAAAACCGTCACCCACTGCCACCGGCATCCTCTATGTCCCGAAGAAAACCACTAGGCGAACCAGTATGGAAGGAAACACAGCTCTCACCCGGTGGGAATATCAAACTGCGTACCTCCTACCCAGACCCTTAGCCGGTTGATTGTGGAGGCCAGGGGCTCCTCTTTGGAGGGAACCTCTTACACATCCCTTCTTTATAAGGTTTTATGCATATATTGAAAGGTCACGACCTCCTAGACTTACACCCTGGTCTACCGCGCTCCCACTAGGATTACAAACCTTCCCGCAAAGCATTAGTATCCTCGGAAAATATCATAGTCCCTACCTTGAATACACAGGTTTTTTCTTTCTTACAAGGATCATATTACATAGGTTCCAAAGATCCCAATACTTCACTAGTTTGCCCATAATCCTAAGATCTGGAGCCTAGCCTAAGGTCAACGTGGAAAGGACTTCCACTAGAATGACGCCTCGTTCACAATTTGATGCCTGATGTCATAGTAGACCTTATCTCATTATAGGTTTCGATACTGGCCAAATAGGGACATCCAATAACCTCCGTCGGACCTCAACCTAATGGTGGCATAACCAAATAATGATGAGTTCACACTACCATCAAACGTCAACTAGGGACGGGTATCACTTAGTGGAATCCTAACCTAACTTGGTCGCTAAGACCATATAGGGAAAATGCATCCTACTAGGGTTATCATACTTCTTGTGGAGTCATTAGTTATCTCTAAACAAATCTAACACTGCGTCTATCTTGGTGCACAGTACTTGGCTACCTGAACTACCACGAGGGCGGTTACCACCTTTCCTTTTAACTAGCCACCGGATTCGCACGTGTTAGAACCATATAGAGACACCGATGAATCCATAAGCTAAGTACTAACCCTAAGCCTGATCTAGACACATACTCACAAACAAAATAGATAATTAAAATTATCATCGGGGTTCTCTAAACAATAAGTAAAGAGAATCAACAGAAATAGCATCCAAACTTAATCAAGTCCAGGGTCCGACCCCTGAACCTGAATAGCACAGCCAAAATATCCTGCTCTTCCATTCTGCACGATCTCCGACGACGATCCCGATCATTGCCAACGTGCACGCTTTCACCGGGTCTTTGCACGCCATGGTACTGCTTGCCCGAACCGTGGATGTAGCATCATCTCCTTCTTCCTGTGACTGAAAAACGAACACGCTCGAGCAAGTGCTCGTTCATGTACAATTTTGCTAGAAAGAAAAGGAAACAATCCTAGAAACATGGCCAGGGATCCGAGGGTGGTCAACCTCCACCCTCACCCATCTAGAGCCTTAAAAACCACAGGCATAATAATAATCAATGCAAAATTAAATCCAGGGTCCGACCCCCGGAAGCATGCAATCATATATTATTATTCTGCGCGGTACTTGCAAACAAACAATACATAGCACAATCTATATGCATGATCTACGTCGAACCCCGACGAAAACATATGCCATCATATATTCACATGATGTTTTCATGAATTCATACATGAAACACACACCAAAGCGTGCTCTGATACCAATTGTTGGAATTGGATCCGCTTATCAGAGTCGCAGCGGAAGCAAAAGATAGATCTGAAGAACATACGGTGTATGTTTCATTATAATTAATTCTACAAAACAATCTACATGCAAATCTATGATCTTAGCATATGTACGGACACCCTAGAGGCATACTACGATCTACGGAAGACATGCATTCATCTAGTTAGGTGTTTAGAATCATCATACCTTATGGATCTATGATCCGGAGAGGACAGAACGATGAAGAACCACACTTGAATCTCAAGGGAAGCTGTCGGATAGCACCTTGTCCTTTGCGAATTGAGGAATCCTCGAAGTCCCGTCTCTGAGTGCAAGGACTACAAGCCGACGGAGGAATTCGTTGCGAAGACAACGGCGTGCCAGTAGATCTCCTCCTTCTCTTTCTCTCTTCTTCCTTCTCCTTCCTTCCTCCTCCTTCTTCATTTTTCTTCCTCTTTCTTCCTTGGTCGAAACCTCAGAGAGGGAGAGAGGGAAAGGGGGTCGGGTTTTTGGAGAGGGGGAGCACCTTGGGCTGGCCCCTCCCCCTCCATTCTATATATAAGGCCGGTCTCCTAGTGCCATACGCAAGCTAGGACCGGCCCTAAAGAGATTAGGATGAGGGGGGGTTGGATTTAGGGTTTCCAAGTGTCTATCGTGATGCTTGGACGAAAACGCCCTTCACGAAAAGTAAAAAACTGAAAGAGAGATTGAGTGAGGTGCGCTACTCGGAATCAAGTTCCGTTAGCGCCTATGAGCTCCTGAAATTATTCATCTCATTCTAAGATCCATATTCAATATATTCTGAGCCATATTTTAGTATTTGCCAAAATACCCCTACGGTCCCTAACACATGTGAATTAGGTTCTTAGGCTCCGGGCTTGCGCTCCATCGCGCTACTTCACATCCAACGTATCCAACCAGGTCAGGGAACAATTCCTATACACAACGACAGGGTGGAACCTTCAGGGTTCGGGATCTCTAGCTCCAACCGGATCCCTGATTAACTGTTCCGGTGACACACCAAAAGTTCCGTTAATCAGTCCTAATCCGATTAACCCACGTATCCACCCAGAGTGCGACGCGAGTTGAATTCTAGTGATCCTAAACTTATGTTACTCCCTTGTAACCCTGTTCTCAACTATACTCCGATAATCCTCAGTCCCTCCTATTACTGGTGCCGTGATACGACTCGGCGGTGGGGAGCACCGTCAGATCCTGATCGATCATCTGACTAGGGTTTGATGACTTGTCATCTATAACACCACACACCTTCCGGTGCTATGCCTAGCATCCGGAACGTCGTCAGTCATACTGACAACCACCAGACCTGGGTTAATTGTGTGGACAGATTGACTTATCAAAACGCACCCATCCATCACTGGACATCGGATAACCTGTAGGGATTGCATGCCACCCAAGCGCCAGCCGGGTAACCCAATGTACCGTGGTATTGGACTATAGAAGGTCCGCACACGTTGGCACATCAAAGCACCACACAACTGGTTGGCCTGGTACGCATGGTCCCTCAGGGATAAGGACGGATTATCTATAGTAGTAAGACGGTTTATACACCAGTGTCTAAATCACTGAACTATGCACTGTCTTGGTTCATGTTCAGCATGATCATCGTGCTTAGTCAGGTGAATGGGAATCCCACGTTCCCGTGGTGGAGACTTTACCACATCCTCTACCTGCCAAAAGTTTATTCTCGGTGAAGCGACTGGCATCACCAAAGCTGTGAACTAGTTCTAGGTCTACACAGAACTGGTCCACTGGGTCTCCCAAGCATGGATCCACCATGCGCCTCAGTGGCCTACTGTGTTCCCTAGGGTCCTTTTATTATATGTGTATTAACATATACCAAAGTAGTATTCTAATTAAAGCAATAACCAAAATCATCTTTATTAATATTAATACAGAAAATCCACGCTCAGGACACACGAGCTACAACATCTTCAGCATCGAAACACGCTACCCCCCCCCCCCCCCCAACCGATCTTCAGGCGGGAAGGTATGGTTTCTGACCCTGATGTCCTCTCTTTCATCGTGGGCTCCCCCACTAATTGTGATTTTAGTTTATTCTCTCTTGGCCTGATTGCTCCTTCGTCAAACATTCCCCGAGGACTACTGATCTCCCTCATCAATTTTGACGATGTCAGGACTCTTCCTCTGGCCCACCAGGATTCTCTGAGAAGACCACTGGTCGGGGGGCCCCACCTTTGTGAGCGACCATGTCCCGGTGCTCATTGACATGGGGGAGGGGGATCGCTCTAAGCCCCCTTTTCGCTTCGAAAGGACATGGACCTTAGTGGAGGGATTCGACCAACGTGTCGTGGCTTGGTGGGTGGCTGCTCCTTCACTTGATAGTTCTGTGCTCAGCATCACCTCAAATCTAAGGGTTATGAAGAGCGAATTGATCAGGTGGTCCGCAGGTCATTTTGGTAGCATCCGTAAAAGCAGAAGGATGAAGTCCCTCAGATCTAGCTATAAGAGAGAGCCTTTCCTTCGAACACATGGAGATTCTGCACAGGGAGGAGGTCACGTGGAAACAACGTTCTCGGGAGCGTTGGGTGATCTCGGGCGACTAGAACACAACGTACTTCCACGTGATCGCTAATGGCCGCCATCGTAGAAAGCAAATCTCTACCCTTCTTGTTGATGGTGCCAGTCACGACAATCAGAGAGACATTATCGAGGCGCTTCCACCTCTTCAAGATGGAATTTGCGAGAGATAAGTCATTCCCGTTGAGAACCAATTAGTACTCTCTCCCCTTCCGTACCCTGGCCGACAAAGGTGAGCTAGGTGAGGATTTCTCGGAATAGGAGTTTAGAAGGGCCTTCTTTGACCAAGCTCTGGATGGTGCCCCTGGACCTGACGGTTTCCCTTTCCTTTTCTATCAGTGGTACCGGGAGACTCTCAGGCCCGATCTCCTACTCTTTCTATCGGACTTCTTCTCCGGGAGGGTGAACCTGATGTGCTTGAATCACTCGTGGACAGTCCTCATTCCGAAGAAGGAGAGGGAAGCGGAGATTAGGGACTTTCGACCCATCAACCTCTCTAACTGCATCTACAAGGAAGTAGCAAAGGTCATTGTGACCAGACTAACTACGGTCATCTTGGATCTCGTCGGTACCTCCTAGTTAGCATTCATTAAGGGTAGAAATATTCTAGACATCGTGGCTACGACACAGAAGGTCCTCTTCCACCTTCGGGAGTCCCACTCTGAGGCGATCCTCCTTAAGTTGGACTTCAAGAAGGTCTTCGACCGACTGGACTAGGGTTTCCTGATGGTGACCCTCCACCATAAGGGGTTCACCCAACGTTGGTAAGATTGGATATGGGCTTGTCTCTCCTTCTCCAAGATGTCATACCTGATTAACAACATCAATGATCATTCTTTTTCGATGTGGAGGGGGGTCAAGTAGGGATGCCCCCTCTCACCCTTTCTCTTCATTCTGGTGATCGATGTCTTCGATACTATCATTAAGTGTGCCGTGCAGAATGACTTAATCACGAGGATAATAGGGGACTCCTGGGAGGTCTCCAACCTTCACTTTGCAGGTAACACCCTCCTATTCCTTCAAGCGGACCCAACACAGGCGATGACCCTCAAGGTGCTTCTGATTTGCTTCCAATTGGCTTCAAAGTTGAGCATCAACTTCGCCAAATCTTCCCTCTACTACTTTGGCGAGAACTAGAACCTTCAGCACAGCCTGGACGAGATTCTCGGCTGCAGACAGGGTTCCTTTCCCTTCAAATACCTCAGTCTCCCAATCTCGAGCAGGAAGCTGCCTAAGGATGTTTGGTTAGAACTGATTCAAAAGGTAGAGCGTCGACTCTCTTGCTGGAAAGGGGACCATGTTGGATTTAAATCCTATTATCAGAGTCGCAGCGGAAGTAAAAGATAGATCCGAAGATCTCACAGTGTATGTTTCATTATAATTAATTCTACAAAACAATCTATATACAAATCTATGATCTTAGCATATGTGCGGACACCCTAGAGGGATACTACGATCTACGAAAGGCATGTATGCATCTAGTTAGGTGTTTAAAACCATCATACCGTATAGATTTATGATCCGAAGAGAACGGAACGATGATGAATCGCACGTGAATCGCAAGGGAACCTGTCGGATGACACCTTGTCATTTGCAAATGGAGGAATCCTTGACGTTCTATCTCTAAGTGCAAGGACTACAAGCCGACGGAGGAATTCATTGCGAAGACGATGGCGAGCCGCGAGATCTCCTCCTTCTCTTTCTCTCTTTATCCTTCTTCTTCCTTCTTCTTCCTCTTTCTTTCTTGACCGAAACCTCAAAGAGGGAGAGAAGAGAGGGAGGTCGGGTTTTTTGAGAGGAGAAGCACTTAGGGCTGGCCCCTCTCTCTCTAATCCTCATATAGGGCCGGCCCCCAAGTGCTCTACGGAAGCTAGGGCTGGCCCCATAGAGATAGGGATGAGGGGGGGGGGGGGGGTTAGGGTTTCTCCTTGTCTATCGTGAAGCCTGGACGGAAACGCCCTCACGAAAAGTGAAACACTGTAAGAGAAATTAAGTGAGGTGCGCTACTTGGAATCAAGTTCCATCAATGCCTATAAGCTCCTGAAATTATTCTGCTTATTTTAAGATTCATATTCAATATGTTCTGAGCCATATTTCAGTATTTATCAAAATACCCCTATGACTCTCTTTATCATTCTTCTTCCTTCTTCTTCCTCTTTCTTTCTTGACCGAAACCTCAAAGAAGGAGAGAAGAGAGGGAGGTCGGGTTTTTTGAGAGGAGAAGCACTTAGGGCTGGCCCCTCTCTCTCTAATCCTCATATAGGGCCGGCCCCCAAGTGCTCTACGGAAGCTAGGGCTGGCCCCATAGAGATAGGGATGAGGGGGGGGGGGGGGGGCGGTGGGGTAGGGTTTCTCCTTATCTATCGTGAAGCCTAGACGGAAATGCCCTCACGAAAAGTGAAACACTGTAAGAGAAATTAAGTGAGGTGCGCTACTTGGAATCAAGTTCCATCAATGCCTATAAGCTCCTGAAATTATTCTGCTTATTTTAAGATTCATATTCAATATGTTCTGAGCCATATTTCAGTATTTATCAAAATACCCTTATGACCCTTAACACATGTGAATTAGGTTCTTAGGCTCCGGGCTTGCGCTCCGTCGTTCTACTTCGCATCCAATGTGTCCAACTAGGTCGGGGAACAATTCTTATACACAACAACAGGGTGGAACCTTCAGGGTTCAGGATCTCTAGCTCCAACCATATCCCTAATTAACTGTTCCGGTGACGCACTGAAAGTTCTGTTAATCAGCCCTAATCCAATTAACTCGCGTAGCCACCCAGAGTGCAACGCGAGTTGAACTCTAGTGATCCTAAACTTATGTTACTCCCTCGTAACCCTGTTCCCTACTATACTATGATAATCCTTAGTCCCTCCTATTACTGGTGCCATGATTCGACTCGGGCAGTGGGGAGCACCATCAGATCCCGATCGATTATCTGACTAGGATTTGATGACTTGTCATCTATAACACCACACATCTTTCGGTGCTATGACTAGCATCCAGAACATCATCAGTCATACTGAGAACCACTAGGCCTGGGTTAATTGTGTGGACAAATTGACTCATCAAAATGCACTTATCCAACACTAGACGTCGGATAACCCATAGAGGTTGCATGCCATTCAAGCGCCAGCCGGGTAACCCAACGTACCGTGGTATTAGACTGTGGAAGGTCCGCACATATTGGTACATCAAAGCACCACTCAACTAGTTGGCTCAGTATACATGGTCCCTCAGGGTTAAGGACAGATTATCTATAGTAGTAAGACGGTTTATGCACCAGTGTCTAAATCACTAAACTATGCACCATCTTGGTTCCTATTCAACACGATCATCGTGCTTGGTCAGGTGAATAGGAATTCCACGTTTCCATGGTGGAGACTTTACCACATCCTTTACCTGCCAATAACTTATTCTCTGTGAAGCGACCGGCATCACCAAAGTCGTGAACTAGATCTAGGTTTATGCAGAACCGGTCCACTAGGTCTCCTAAGCATGGATCCACTATGCGCCTCAGTGGCCTACTGTGTTCCCTAGGGTCCTTTATTATATATATGAATTAACATACACCAAAGTAGTATTTTAATTAAAGCAATAACCAAAGTCATATTTATTAATGTTAATATAGAAAGTCCACGCTTAGGACACACGAGCTACAACAGACCACCTATCCATCGGGGCCGGCTGATCCTGATTAACTCGGTTCTATCGGTAATCCCATCCTATTTCCATTCCTTCTACTCCCTCCCAGTGTGGGTTACTCAATGGGTCGACTCGATTCAGAGGTGATTCCTTTGGCGAGGCACCTCAGGATCCTTGGGTTACTACCCTTTTACGCTTGGGGGAATGCTTGCAAATCCATGAAGCAGGGAGGCCTAAGAATTATCAATTTGAAGGACTTCAACCAGGCTATGCTAGGGAAGTGGCGATGGAGACTACAGAACGGGCTGGGTGACATCTGGAAGGAGGTGGTTGCAATTAGATACTTTCGGCATTTCTCACCGCTCCACTCCAGATCCCGCATCTCCGGGACCCTTTCCACGTTCTACACGTGGGGTGACCCGGGTAGCTTCCATCTACCGCTGCGGCTCCAGACTCATCGTGGGGAATGGCTTGAATATTCGCTTCTGGGGGGACATCTGGCTAGGGGAGCTTCCTCTTCGAACCATGTTTTTTAACCTATTTGCGTTAGCCCCTCATAAGTTGGCCACCGTCCGATCGCAGGCGACGATGCGCGGCGGTATCACGGTCTGGCGATCACGGTTCGAGGAACCATTTTCGATTGAGCATCTACAGGAACTTGGCGAACTCTTGTACGCCCTGAGCTGGGTCACCTTAACTAAGGAACTGGACTTGGCGGGATGGAGGTGGACATCTGTCCAGAGTCTGTATGGCTACCTCAACTTCGGAGGGGTTCTGAGTCTTTAAGCCAGGGCCATCTGGCGCACAAGATACCGCCAGAAGACGCAGATCTTCATGCTACTGGCTTTCCGGGATCGTATTCTCACCAAGACCAATCTCATGAAATGTAATCATACGGGGGTGACGGACCTATCCAGCACCCTCTACGGGACGACGAAGGAGTCCACCAACCATCTTCTGCTGAGATTCGACTTCTCTAGGCAAGTGTGGAGGCACTTCCTCGACAAGCTCAACTTGTGCTCCTCGCCTAACTCCGTGGACTCTCTCTGGGGTACATGGAGACGTAGGAAGTTCCGCGGTCCTGATCGCAAGGGTTGGGATGTGCTGGCCATCGACGTTTGTTGGGCAATCTGGCTTGAACGCAACCGGCGGAATTTTCAGAGCAGGAGGGGTACGTTGGAGAGTGTGATCTCCCATACCAAAGCGCTAATTCATCTTTGGCTTGTAATCTGGGGTCAGGGTCGAGGAATTTTATCTTTGACGTTTTGTAACTAGGTTATCCCCCGAGCACCCTCTTCTCTATTTCTTCTTTCTCTTTCCCTTGACCTACTATGCAGCCCCAATTTCTTATTAATAGACTAGTAGGGGTCTAGGCCGAACCAAAACCCATCCTCTCTCATTTTCTAAGAGGAATTTTTTTTTAAAAAAAAAGGAAAAAAAAAAAAGCCTCACAAGCTCTCTTACGTGGGTGTCCAAATTTCGTACTGTATAAGAGATCGTCGAAGACAACTGCATCGCACGTGGCACGCGAGGAACTGGAAGCCTCTAGACTCGTACAGAAGGATCTTTCTTGGAGTCTCTTCCTTTCCCACTGCTTCACTGCATATCGATTCTCTCCGAATTCCCATTTGCCTCAATTTTCTCCCACCCCCACCAGAAACCTGAAAGAAGCAGAAAAGATGAGGTAAACTTTCTTACATAACCCCAAGTTTTCAATCGTAATTTGTTGAAACCCCGGTAAAATTCTCACATAACCCTAAGTTTTCAATCGTAATTTGTTGAAACCCTATCTTTGTTTCAGAACTTGAAAGCTTGCTGATAGATTTTGGCATTGGCCACAAAACCCTAGTTTTCTTCAAACCCTTCATCTGGTGAAATGATACCCTCCGGTACGTGTAGTAGAACTAGGGTTTAGGCACCCATTTGTTGAGATTTTGCCATGAAACCATGATCTAGTGATATCATCACAAAAAATAAGTACATTCTAAAACTCGTAGGTGCATCAAATCACTGGCATATGGAGGTAAGTTTCCTCCATAAGTATGGACTCCCTTTTCCCATATATATATATATATATATATATATATATATATATATATATATATATATATATATATATATATATATATATATATATATATGATGACCTATAAGTTTTAGAATTTGTTTGACACTTGGTGGGTGTGTAGGTTAAGGTGATCATCCTTAGCAAAAATCAGCAATTTCTAAAACTTTTAGGGTCATCAAATGTACAAAGCAAAATTAACGATTACAAGAGATGATTGATAAAGCTTCTAGCATTTGATGACCATAGAAGTTTTAAATTTTCTAATTTTTGCTGAGGATGATCACCTTACGCTAGACGACACACCCACCAAGTGTCAGCAAATTCTGAAACTTGTAGGGTCATAATTCGTCAAATAGGCCAGTGCTGGTCCACTGGTCCAGAAAACCCTCTCTCTCTCTCTCTCTCTCTCTATATATATATATATATATATATATATATATATATATATATATATATATATATATATATATATATATATAGAATAGTGATACATGCGGCCGCTTAACGTGCGGCTGAATGTGAGGCCAACCCCTTAGGGGTTTTTTTTTTCAAATTTTTTTTGAGGATGATCTCCCCTTTGATAGCACACACAAATAATTTCAGCTCATTCTAAGACCTATATGTCTATCCAATGTGCTCGACTTTTATCGGTCGTTCATTGTACCGTCAATTTGATAAGCACATTTGATAGACCTATAGGTCTTATAAATTATAATGAGATGAAACTTTTTGTGTGCGCTATCAACTGGGAGGTGATCAACCTTCAAAAAAAAAATTTTGAAAAAAAAACCCCTATGTGGCAGTGTCGCATGTTAAGCGGCCGCACTGTATCACTACCCTTTATATATATATATATATATATATATATATATATATATATATATATATATATATATATATATATATCGCATGCTCACATAAACTTCTGTTTGATCGTTTTTGATATTGCCTAGAAACCCAAGTTTTCTTGAACCCATTTCCTATTTTATCACAATGCTCCAACGGGCTCAACAGATATTTCCCTATTTTAAACTTTGCTATTGTTCTCACTGTAGCTGGCTAACGGAGTAGGAAAGGTTTGAAAGTGGGTCCCGCAGCTTGAATAAAACGCTTTGTGTAGTTTTGCGAACAGCCCCCGCAAGAGTTTGAAGTGAGATAGCCGAATAGAGGAGCATTTAGTCTTTTTAAGAAAAAAAAAGGGAGATTGAGGAGCCTGTTGGAGTTCTCTTCAGTCCCCACTCCATACTTTGCCCACGTGGGAGGTAGGATCTCCAAGAATAGGGAAGGAACCTAGGAGCCCGTTGGAGATGCTCTTAATTGCTCATTTTCCACTTACTAGTACTAGTTTGGCAGGGACCAATTTCTGGGAGATGATCTGTTAGATACACTTCCTTGGCCTTTCCATTATATAACCCTGATTTTCTTGTTTTTGAGTCTTCGCATTGTATTTTGCTTGTTCATCACTATTTTAAGTATCCCATACTTATTGGTATGATGAGAATACATAGCCATTTTGTTGCGAAATGGAAGAACGTAGTACGTGTTTATTGATTGCTGTGGAGGATAATTGGAAATTTGGAACCCAATGAAATCACAAACTCTTATGAAGTACCTAATGTTCAGTTTGATTGGTGGAAAAGTTGATTCTTGCACAATGCATGTTCTGTTGTAGTTCATTTATGTTCCTCTGGTTGGCAGCCGACACCCACTAACTAAATGGGCGCAAAGATCAGACAAAGTTTTCATCACCATCGAGCTGCCAGATGCTAAGAATGTGAAGCTCACACTCCAACCAGATGGTCATTTTTATTTCTCTGCAACTACTGGAGTTAATGACATACCATATGAAATTGATTTTGACTTGTATGACAAGGTTAACGTTGATGTAAGTGTATGATAGGTTTTTTATTGCATCCATCCTCCCATAGTCTTTTGTAGATATATCAATATATGGCAACCGCGCTGATAACACTTCAGGAGAGCAAAGCTGCCGTCGGATTGAGGAATATATGCTACCTTGTGAAGAAATCCGAGAAGAAATGGTGGAGCCGGCTGTTGAAGCAGGAAGGGAAGCCTCCCGTGTTCTTGAAAGTTGACTGGGACAAATGGATTGACGAAGATGACGAGAAGGGAAAGAAGAGTAAGCATTGTGTGCTTGAAGCATCTGTATTTGAAATACAGATTCTTTTGTTTTGTCGTTTTTATCTAATGCTTTGATCCTTGGCATTCTGTTGTCTAGGTGAAGACATGGAATTTGGTGATATGGACTTCTCGGTATGTACCCATATAGCTGAATAAGTAAATGAAATATGCTATATGGAATCCACTTTTGAATTGTTTCATTTGGTTACTCATGCTCGTTTTTTTTGCTGCAGAAGTTGGACATGGGTGGTTTAGGTGACGATGTTGATGACGATACTGTTGGTAAGGATTCAGGTTCATCTTGCAGGTTTCTCTGAATTTTTTTGCTGTGTTGTCCTTATTCATTACTTGCTAAATATTTTAGTGTAAATGGAGGACTGAGGTTTGCAACTCATCAAAGTTTTCGGTTAATGTTGACTTTTGAATGGTAGATGATTGAAATCTTGCATGTTCTAAGCCTAGTCCCCAAGTTCGGGTTCGGCAATAGTTCGACTCGGTTAAGATTGGGAAAAATCGGCGAAAGTCAGGAAATTCGTTATGAAAACAAAAAAAATCGAGGAAAAGTTCGAGCACATGATTTTATCGGCTAGAATGGAATTTGGAAAAAAATCGGCAAGTTCGGGTCATTTTTTTGGTCTATATTTAAGCAAATAAGACATTCATAACTGATAAATGTAAATATAATAATATTAGGCGAGAAGCCATCAACAAAAATATCTACATGAGGTACTTTTGAACTCAGTGGAACAGGACTGTCAATAAGGCCCTCGACCACGCATGCTAATTGGTCCAAACAAGACTGTAGCGTATTTTACCAAAATCGCTGAATATTGAATAAGTCGGGGTAAAAAATTATGATTTTGGTGACTTGTATTGTTCAGAGTAAAAAACGGCCAACAATCGGCAAGGGCTAACGTCATGATTAGAACATTACTTTTTGAAAAAGCTGGAGATTTTTTTGACTGTGGTTCTAAGTCACCATTTATGCTAAAGGTTAGATCTAGTTGAACTTTCTTTTCTGTCGCAGTCTTGGAATTAAAACTCGGTAGAATATTGGAACGATGTAACCAATAAGTCATGATTTCTGTTTATGGCTAAATCTATCTAGTTCACCTTTCATTTTTGTAAGCAGGCTTGGATTGAACTTTTTAAGTCGCATAGCGTTTGCTTCTAACTTCAAGATTTAACATCTGTTGTCCAGACTTCCTTAATAAGTCGCAGTTAAAACACGACTTGTTCAGTAAACATTTGCTGCACAACACTTTGCCAAAATTTTGAAAAGCCCTGATGTTAAAACATCACGGTTTTTTACGTTTTAATCCCGATTTTCTGGTATGTACTTCCCAGAAAACCCATTGGAACATCTATATTTATTTATTTTTTTAAAAATCTACCGTTTGTTTCCCGAGCCGATTTTTTCCCTAGTTCCGACTTGTTAGTTATGGATTTAACTTCTCTCTTGAGAGGATTTTCTTGAAAGGCAATATTATATAGATTTTGCTGCTTTGGTTTTTGATACCACCACATATTTGACTGCATATGTAACTTTGACATGTATGCCTCCACTTGTCTTGCTAATTGTGTCGTACGTTGAGTTCAATGCATCGTGAGTCTTCGTTAAGGCCGTATTTTTTACTTGCAGATGATGAGATGGGAGAACCAGAGTCCGAGGAAGCCCCAACCGCAACTGCTGGGTCGAAAGTTCCACCACCGGCTACTAACGAATCAGAAGAGGAAACATAGAAGCTTATCCTTGTGTATATTTTCTATGGTGGTGAATGGAAACATGTACCACATGTTAAACATGAATGGGAGTCCTGGGTTCTGTGAGTAATGGTTGTGCAGTGGGGTGTAATCCCTTTGGACGAAATGTTTTGATTTGGTTTCTTTTTGAGATTCTGTCTTACCGGTGATTTTACATTGGGAAATATCGGTTGTGCAGTGGGGTGTAATCCTTTTCGAAGAAATGTTTTGATTTGGTTTCTTTTTGAGATTCCATCTTACGGGTGATTTTACATTGGGAAATATCGGTGTTCAGGAAATGTTCAGTTTCCTTCCTGATATGTAGGGCTGGCAATTTCGGACCCGACACGGCAGACCCAACACGAAGTTAGCGGGTCTGGGTCAAGGTTAAACAGGTTCGGGTTGTAAACGGGTCGACACGATAGACCCTTTTAATAAACAGGTTGGGTCCGGGTTTAGGGTTTGGACATGGTAGACCCAGGAAGACCCGTTTAAAATTCAAGGGGTTATGTTGGGTCGGGTCTACCTGCAATCCGATACTATAATATAGAGTACCAGTGGGTCTATCGGGTCTGGTTGGGTTGGATCGGGTCAACTAAATAGACCCGAGTGGTAAACGGGTCTTATAAGATCTACCTGTCTATAAGCGGGTCGGGTACGGATTTAGGATCTAGATATGATTACTTAAACGGGTCGGGTCTGGATCCGGGTCTAGCGGTTTTGGACATGACCCGAAACTAGACACGAACCCGACCCGACCCATTACCACCCCTATTGAGATGGAAAAGCTTTGTTTGCATCTGCAAGTACCATAACATTTCTTATCCCATCTTTGCTTTGAAAGAAACCTCTCATTAATGTCCAACCATTTAATTGTATCAGTGGGTACATAAAATATTCACCCCAGCTCGGTGCCTTCCCAACGAAGACGGATTAGCCCAAATCGGCCAGACGCAGCTACTAGCGCAAGACTGCAAAGGAGGCTGAGGGGCACGTGCGACCGGACCAACAAGTACACCTTTGTTAAGGCTAAACAACATCATGTGGGGGAATCTGTGGCACATGCTAGTATGCGACAACTGTCAGCACATATGTACCAAAAAAACAAAAGAACAACTGTCAGCACTTAATGGGCTACTAGCCCTCCTAATGTGAATGTAACACGTGACGAGACACATGTCATATGATGTAAGGCTTTACTCTTCCAGCACCCACTAGAAATTGCAAACTTATTATATGCAATTGAAGAAAATTACCATTCTAATAAAAGAACTCTGACTCCTCTCTCTCCTTTAGGGATATGCCAATTAACTGGGGTTACCGGGTTACCCGACCTGACCCGAACCTATTGGGACGGGTTTGGGATGCTCAGAAACAGGTTTGGGATTTGAATTTAAAACCCGATCGTGTTCGGATTTGGGTTTTACTCTAATCTATCTCGACCCGACCCAGTTATATATCTTATATAGAGTTATATATATGATTCTCTGCACTCTACAGTCTGCAGAACATCAGAAGTGCATAACGCATGAGTCGCACGATGCCACGAGGCCCACGACCTGAAAGCCGATCACCTCGGGCTGCTTGCATTAGAGTTTGGATCTCCTCCAATCGGTCATCCCCGGTCGGTGGCCCGATGCCCATCATAGATTCATTGTCATCCCTACTCTCTCTCTCTCTCTCTCTCTCTCTCTCTCTCTCTCTCTCTCTCTCTCTCTAAAATCATAAACAGTTAGAACATGAACACTCTGGGGCACCGCTCCCAGAGAGGAGTGCTATTCGTGCTAGCAGCTCAGCGCTCATCCTACTGGTCTGATGCTTGAAGGAAGGGAAGGAGGAATTCTGAGTCACAACTCCCTCCAGGGGATAGTAGCAGACTCTGATCGTGGAGGTTGTGTTGCAAAACACTTCCCCCACAATCTGGCACCGTCTGAGGGAACCTCTAGAAAGAAGTCGTCTTTCTAGAAATCCACAAAGAAACCCATAAAATCTCGAGTTGAGAACACAACACAAGCGTCGACAACAATGGTCTCCCGCCGCCACGATGGAATGGATGGGCGAGTCATCTCGTATCAAGGTTGTATCCAAGTCGTTGTCCCAGAAAGCCCTGCGAGAACCCAGAGGAACAAGGCAGCCTCTGAGTGATTCTAGTGCCTTTACTATTGGTCCCGGTGCCCACTCACAAAGGGCCACCGTCCTCGCCAGCACCGTCGTGAGCACCCCTGGCCGAGGAGCCTTCGAGGAGCCTTCTACCTCAGAGGCAGCATCAACTGAGGTGATAGCCTATTGAATGAATTTGACCCAAGGACCATATCCTCTACAGAATATTCAGCATATCTCAGGTTTTTACGCGCTTGAGAATTCAATTAATTGCATCATACTCTCACGTTATGAAATCCATAAAAGTATTGAATTTTGGTCCAACATTCGAACTTATAAACTGAAAAACTATTCATAATTCCTACAAGAGGCTGAGAGTTTCTTCGACATCCAGATTCAGCAATTTTATTTATTCAAATTTTCTAAATTCTTTTTCTTCCAAGAATATTGAGGAATGCTTTTTGGAATGCTTTTTGGAATTTGGTATAATACTATTGGGTCTTTCATGAGAACCATATGTTTGTAAAAGTGTAGCATACGAAACCATGGAGAACTAATTAATCATAAGTAATCATAAGTTCAAAGTGGGTTCTCAGGAAGAAGGAGGGTATGCAGAACGAAAACCCAAAGTTGAAGGCACGTTTGGTTGCAAAGGGGTTTGCTCAGCGGGAATGAATTGCCTATAAGGAGATATTCTCTCCCGTAGTCAAGCATACCTCCATTAGACTTTTATTGGCTCAAGTTGCTCATTACGATATAGAGCTGGAGGAGATAGACTTGAATACAACGTTTTTTCATGGGGATCTTGAGGAGAAGATTTACATGTCACAGCCAGACGTGTTCGTTGAAGAAGACAAGAAGGGCCACGTGTGCAGACTGAAGAAGTCAATCTATGGACTTAAGCAGTCACCGAGGAAGTGGTACAAGCACTTTGACTCAGTCATGGTACAAATAGGCTACTCGAGAGGGATGCATGACTATTGTATTTACACTTGTACCTTTTAGAATGGAGAGATCGTGACATTGAAGCTCTATGTCGACGATATGCTCATTGCATGTCATGACATGAGAAATATAGTCAAACTCAATAACATGCTGACCATGGGAGTTCGAGATGAAGGATCTTGAGAACGCTAGGAAGATTCTCAGTATGGAGATTAGGAGGGACAGAAAGGCCAAAAAACTCTGGTTGTTTCAAGGGACCTATATCGAAAGGTCCTTGAAAGGTTTGATACGAAGGATGCAAAGCCAACCTCTACGCCATTGGCTTCACACTTCACTCTGAGCACGAGGTAGTGTCCTACCATAGAGAAGGATATCCAGGAGATGCAAAATACAACGTACACCAGCATGGTGGGTTGTCTAATGTATGCAATGGTTTACACAAGGTTGGATTTGGCATAAGCGGTGATGTCGTGTCAAGATTAATGTCAAATCCAGGGAAGATCCATTGATAGGCGGTCAAGTGGATCTTGAAATATTTAAAGGGCAGTGTAGCTAAAGGGATCTTGTTTGCCAAGTAGAAGGGAGAGATCAGTATCATAGGATACTCAGATTCAGACTTTGTAGTGGATCTGGACAGGAGGAGGTCTACCACTGGGTACGTATTCATTTGTAGAGGAGGACCGGTCTGTTGGAGATCTATGCTACAGTCAGTAATGACGCTCTCTGCTATAGAGGCAAAGTATATAGCTCTGACAAAGGTTGCAAAGGATGCTATCTGGCTAAAGGGTTTGGCTTGTGAATTGGAACTGAGGTAAAGATCAATGACGGTATAGTGTGCTAGTCAAAGTGTTATTTGTTTGGCGAAGAATCCTATCTTTCATCCAAGGACTAAACACATAGACATCAGGTACCACATGATCAGGGACTGGCTGGATGATGGTGAGATTGAGGTAAAGAAGGTTCAAACAGATGAGAACGCTTCAAGTTATCTCACAAAGTCTAACACTAGGGAAAAGTTTGAGCATTGCTCAAGCTTGCTTCAACTTGTCTTCTACTGAGCGCAGTGGAAAAAGCACCTCGCCACCTGAGGTGTGATGGAGGCATGTTGAGACTCGCCAAGGTGGAGGTTCGTTGGAACGAGAGCACTGGCCGAAAACTCACATTGTGGAGTTTGTTGGACTAAGTTTCATCGAGGACAGAGCACGCCAGAAGGCTCGAGGCAGAGGATCTGGGTGTGCACGTTAGCAGATTGGTGCCTTAGGAGCCAACTGTGTGGTGCCTGGTCACTGACGGGCGTCAAGTACTGGGGCCAGCCACTGGTTGGGCGCACTTTGGCGCCCAGGGCAAAGTATCATTTTCCGGTGATTTTTTGAGGCCCCAGGTCGTTGCCATCTGATAGCGCCCTGGGCGCAAGATCAGGCACCCGGAAAGAAACATGCACGGGTTTGATTTTTTCTGTACAGTTTTGGGGGGCTATAAATAAGGTTTTTCACCTTAGGTTTTGTGAGAGCTTGTCATTATGTTTGACGGCTAGTTTTAGGGTCTTACTTCGAGCTTCTCTATTGTTTTTAAGAGATGAATAATGTGACGACCAAGGTCCAATAGACAAAAGCTAAGAGCTAAGACTCCTGAGGCTGGGATGACAAGAATCACAAGATGGATGAGGTGAGGTGTACAAGGCCACGAGTTAGCCCCACATCGCCTAGAGAGAAGGAGATCCTGAGCTACTTATATAATTTTCCCTCCCAAATATAGAAGACACGTTTTTAAACTGTACTGCTACGGATTTCATAAGAACTCCGTAATTAAGTCTGCTTGGGCAAAAGTAGTACTAGGATAGGTAACCCACCTAGGAAGTCCTTATGTGGGCATGGGCAAAGCGGATAATTTCTTGTGTATTTGGGGCAGATGTTATAAAATGGTATTAGAGTCGGTTCTCCTCGCAATGGGGGGGGGGTTCCTAATTCTACATGTGGACGTGTAGCACTTAAGGGGGGTGGATTGTAACGACCAAAATCCAATAGGCAAGAGTTAAGACTTTTGAGGTTGTGATGCCAAAATGGATGAGGTGAGGTGAGGTGTACAAGGCCACAAGTTAGCCCCACATAGACTGGAGAGAAGGAGATCCTAAGCTACTTATATAATTTTTCCTCCCAAACATAGAAGATATGTTTTAAAACCGTGCACCGCTACGAATTTCGTAAGAACTCCGTATTTAAGTGTGCTCGGGCGAGAGTAGTACTAGGATCGGTAACCCCCCTGGAAAGCTACTGCTGGTACGGGTAAAGCGGACAATATCATATGTGTTTGGGTAGATGTTACAAAGAAGATCGAGGATCGGGATAGGAGATTGGTCTCTTTGAGATCCAGTAGAGGCATGGAAGAATAAGAGGGTTGTAAGCCGAATCTAATTCCATATTACTCCAGGACGGTGATCGACACCCGCAGAGGTAGGGATTTTCGAACTACGTGAACAAACATCTTTGTGGTTTTTGGATTGCTTGTCTCTGTAAGTTTTTTTTTTCTTTGTGATTGTGATCATTGTTAGCGCATCGATCATTCTCTTCGGATCGTCGGAGATCCGAAAACCCTAAAACTCTTCCGCAAGCGTGAGGCGACAAGTCGAGTCCTTGTCTGAGGTATTCCGCGCCAACATTCGGGACACCCATTGATCTTCGAAAAAAATAAAAATGGAAGGATGAAGTCAATTTTGACATTGTGTGCTGGAGATAGCAATAGGCAGGGTAGCTATTGTTGGTATCGTGCACCCCTGCATCGACATTTTAGCTATTCTACCACCAGTAGGAGCATACATCTTTTTCCAGTTATTTAATTGAGTGTTTTTGGGAATGGGAAATGATTTGTGTATGTAACCTTGCCCATTCCTAATAGGGTTCTTCTCATATAAGAGAGAAAGAGCATCAGTTATCTTCATAGTTATCAAGATGGAAGTTAGGAAAAAATCGGCTAGGGGAGGAGTTAGAAAAATCAGATGAAGACAGAAAAGAGTCAATAAACAAATAGTAGAATTTTAAAATATTTATACATATAGATGTTCCAATGATTTTTTTGAGCAGCACATGATGAGATTAAAATATAAAAATCATGATTTTTTTGCAAAATATGAAAATTTTCAAAAATAAACGAAGAGTTAGGTAGCAAACATTTTCTGAATAACTCAATGCTTTAATCATGATTTATTCAAAAAGTCAAAGATTTTGATAACAGAGGCTATGTCTCCTTTATCTCCTCGGGTTCATCAACATCCCAGGTGTAGTTGAGGTTTTAACCAAAATGACCCTTAACTAACATGTATTGATCTAACTGACCCTAGGTTTCAACTCTTTACTTTTTTAACCTTTTTTTTTGGACGACTTTGCCCCCGCGAATATCATCTCTGTGAAGAGGCGTCGCTCAGGCACCGCTCGAGATTTCAGGTTTTCCTCTCAGGCCCGCTCGAGGTTTCTCGGTTTTCCATCCGCAACAAAGAGAGAGAGAGAGAGAGAGAGAGAGAGAGGGGGGGGGAGGGAGATCTCTTCGAGCGCCGGCCATTCCGTCTCCTGAGCGTGAGCGTCGTCCCCTGAGCGTGAGCGCCAGCCGTTCCATCCCCTGAGTGTGAGCGCCGGCCGTTTCATCCCCTGAGCATTAGCGGCGGCCGCTCCGTCCCCTGAGTGCATCTGCAGTGGAAAGAGAGAGGGAGATCTCCACTACAGGTAATCTTCACATCCAATTTCTTCTTGTTATTCTTTGTATATTACATTGTTTATTTTTTCCATTCCTAAAAGTTTTGAATGCAAAATTAAGGATTTTGATTGGTTTGATATTCTAGGGTAAGGAGGCTTTAGATGCCTTTTGACGAAAATCTTAGCCTTTATGAATGCTCCAATTTCTGGATGGGATTGAAGTATATGCTCCAATTCAGTTGGGGGGACCTGAACCAATGCATACTTACCGCGAAGAAGCACCTAGGGGCCCTAAATGCCAGCTTTATTTTCCTGAGTAGCTGGCGCCTGTTTAATCTTCTTCTTTCCTGAGTGACGATTCACATGCCTGCTACTTTCTCCTCTTGTCCACTTTTGACCCTTATGAGAGATCGTATTGATGCCATGAGAGCTCTCCTGTCTCAATTTGATCTCCTCTTGAATACACATGGTAAGTAGTTAATTCATTAACCATTTTTCCTTCCGTGCATTGTAGTATATCTTGAAGGGTCCAAATTCAGATGGTAGGAGTTCAATATGAACTGCACCAGAAAGGAGTCTGAGATCGTAATCTCAATAGCATTCAGCTACGATGCAATGTCCCGCATCTCCATCATATGATCCCGAATGAAGCCTGATCCAGAGTACCTCATGGAAGAGAGCTAACTCATTAGGGTGCTGGCTAGTGCCTTATTGGAGCTAGCAAACTATTTCTCCACAGCCTCGATAAATTCACGGGATGTCTTACAATCAATGATAGATAATTTTATGTTTTTTTCGACATGCGCTTTCATCAGCATCAAACGGAACCGATTAGAGCGCTTCCACTTATAAAAGTGGGCCATTTGATCTGGCATAGACCCCTCTGTAGGAGAGGCTGACTTATCAGCCCTTAACGCCAGATCTAGATCCATGCATCCTAACAGTATCAATATTCTCTCCTTCCACTCCATATAGTTGGAGTCTTTAATGATAGGGAAATAATTATTCATGGGTAGTAATATAGTAGAATTACCATCTGTAAAACAGAATAAGTAAAAAAATTAAATTAGAAGCTACATCACATAATTTCACACTTTAACTATCCCAAGTCACGATTTGAGCATCAGACTAAGGTGGCTTGGTGAGCAACCACATGAAACATCACAACCCCTCCTTTGGGAGCAAAGCTATGACCGATCTAGGTTCACTCAACTTGATAGTTTGCAACTGTCTGTAAGACTGGTGATTCTTAAGTTTCCAGTTTAAAAGAGTATGACACTTTTGGGTAGTCAAGATCTTTTCAAAATAGGTCACAACAGAATCCCCATCCTACTCCATCCAGAGCCTACTTTCATATTCAACCTTCCTTTGGGAGCAGACTGGGTACGTTAGTACTCAGGTACAAGGTTTGTGTGAACATAGGCTTTATGTGATAAACTCTCAGATTCTTCTGCCTGAGGCTGCTTTGTCTTGCACATAGACAGTGAAAAGAGCAGGTAAGTACCACCCATAAGTGTTGCACTCAAAACACTACGACAAGTAGTGAACACTAAATAGTGCTAACTCAAAAAGCTTTATTTGACGAAGAAAGCACTCACTCCAACTTGAGGCCGCTATGGCAAGCACTCAGTTAGTGTAGGTACAAATCAAAATCATCTAGACGAGTTGCATCAAGCAAAAAATACATTAATGACATAATTTAGTGATTTTAAAAAATTAGGATCTTTTTTATCAATTGATGTAAAACAGGACTTTAGGGTTCGGCTAGGGATTCCACATATCCACACATCATCAAAAAATAATAGACAGTCCAAAGTTCAATTATACAGACCAAAATTGATAAATAAAACAACTTGGAAGCACTGTTTACAAACAGACCACATCAATTTATAAAATTACATAAAAGAACTTTCTATGTTTTCCTTCACAAGACCTGTTATTGAATAATCCCATAGCTTTTGGGATCACGAACAGGTCCAACTGTGTGCATAGCATAAACATTCACAATATTGTAGAAACATTCACAGAGAATAAATTGCATATAGGTTGCTGACCTACCCAATTTTGTTTTTGCAGAAAAACCCTTATTTTATTAATTGATAGATGGTTCATGATGTGGTATGACTCAATTCAGTCCAAGCCAAATCGGTTCTACCCGGATTGGTTCGATTTGAAACAATTTGGATGGGATGACTTGAAGGTAGAAGAGCTGGATCAAATCATTTAGGTTTGATTGGGTTTAACACATGTCACTGTTTGCACATTCACGGATTTGTAATGTACAACCAATGGTGTGTGAAATTCCTTAACAATTCTAGTTGGGTAGGGTTCACAAAAACCCAACAGCTGCCCAAATAAAACCCAACAAACACAAAGTCCAAAATGATTCTTACTGAACCCTTATGTCTTCATGATCTCAGAATCGCGAAGGGTCGGGAAGCCTCACGACGTCGCCATTCAACCAATTCGTCCAGCCAGAACCACAGCTCTGATACCATTTGTAAGTGGAGTTTAATCATAATTCATCCATGAGAGATCGTAGTTCTAAGAGTCTAGGATCATTACCAAAGCGGAAGAATCCATGGATGAAGAACTTGTGTGAATTTTGATCTTCGATGCGTGTTTTTCGAACTTGATTTTCACTCCCTAAGGCTAGAGGGATCTCTCACTGGTGTGGACAGAGGGGGTATTTAAAAAACTCACATAGAGATGTCGTTACCTGGGAGGGAGACTAAATATCGTTATTTATAACCTTCTATGATTTCTCCCCATCAGAGAAATCAACCGATCCAACGGATATAATCGTTCTCAAAAGTAGGTCCAGTAGCCCCGAGCATATACACTTATGGAAAGCCCAATCAACAATCACCTAGGCTCATCCTTATTGGGTTTTAGCCTTCATGGACTGTGGACCTCATGTGTAGGCACGTGGGTCACATCTGGAAGCCCATAGGCTTATAGGATGGCCCACTAGGGGATAGAAGAGTTGGCAAAGCAACTGATGCTTTGGTGAGGAGGTTGTGGGTTCAACTCCTCCTCATGATTGATCTACCCGGGTGTATAGTGGGAATTGCCGAGTGGGTCGGGCTTCACTCTTGGAGAGATTAATCCGAGCATGAAGTGAGACATTGTTCGAAAGGTTTCGGAACACCCATCAATCTCCAAAAAGAATAAAAATGGAAGGATGGAGTCAATTTTGACGTCGTGTGCTGAAGATAGCAGCAGGCGGGATAGCTATTGGTGGTATTTTGCACCCATGCAGGGACATTTTAGCCATTCTACCACCAGTGGGTGCATACATCTTTTTTCATTTATTTAATTGAGTGTTTTTGGGAATGGAAAATGATGTGTATGTAACCTCTCATTCCCAATAGGGCTCTTCTCAAATACAAAAGAAAGAGCATTTGTTATCCCAATAGTTACCAAGTTGGAAGTCTTAGGAAAAAAAATCGACTAGGGAAGGAGTCGGAAAAATCGGATGAAAATCAGAAAAGAGTCGAGACAAAATGGTAGATTTTTCAAATATTTATATATATAGATGTTCCAATGGTTTTTTTTAGCAAAACATGACGGGAATAAAATGTAAAAATCCTGTTTTTTTCACAAAATTGGGACTTTTCCAAAAATTCAAAAAAGAGTCATGTAACGACCATTTACTAAATAAGTTAGTATTTTAATCATGACTTACTCAAAAAATCGAAGATTTTGGTAACATAGGCTGTCTCCTGTCTCCCTTATCTCCTCCGGTTCATCATCGTCCCCGATGTGGTTTGCCCCTCCATCAATGAGTGGAGCTTGCTGTGTGGTATTGTCCCGGCATTCCTGATCATGGTTCGTTAGCGATCTTGATCAGAGGTCTCCCGCTCTGCTATCCTCACTTCCCGAAGGATTGATTGTGATCGGTCGGTGAAGATCCTCGCTTCTGCACAATGTTACCCAATAGCTGTCATATATTGTTCTTTATGTAAAAACCAAAGGTGTTCCACTGTGGATTGTACAGTAGATAAACATGAGACCAAAGTGGTTATGGAGCATAAATAAAGATTCACAAGCAAAATGTCAGGTTCTCTTATACTACCAAGTAATAACTTTGTACCAAAAATTAAAAATAAAAGTAATAAGAGGTGTTAAGTGGCACCCAGAGTTCCCCCAAACACTTCAGTAGGGATCGGCGCTTTCGGCTGAACCTAATGAAGTGCTGGAAGGAACTCGAGGGGGCACCCAACTCTTGTTACACTGCCTTCCTTGTCCAAGAACTGTTCCGGCCATGTACTATTTATAAAGGGGTGGCCCTGGTCATTCATAAAGGTTTAGGAGTGTGCTAGCTTTGTATTCTCAGGAGGAGGAAGGGGATTTGTTACATACATTGAACTTGGCCAATGTCCTGCCTTTGTCTAGAGGGAAGGAGAATAACCAATCCTTCAGAGTCACAACCATCTCTCTCTCTCTCTCTCTCTCTCTCTCTCTCTCTCTCTCTCTCTCTCTCTCTCTCTCTCTCTCTCTCTCTCTCTCTCATAACAGGTTGACATGCTACTTGGATGCACAACTAGGACAGTTCATGATAAGGTTTGGTGGGTTCAAACACTTGGTTTTGGAGGAGTGGCTTGGTAGCTGTGAGAGAGAATAAGAGGCATGAAAGAGAAAAGGACTTGAAGGTACCCTACCCAGCACACAAATTGGAGACAGGATAGGAGGAGAAAAGCATGAGCACTTATGCTTTTGAAGGATTCCATCCCCTCCCACCTGAGCTACAAACATGGCAAGGTTCAATACAAGTTGTTTTTTCTTCACAATACTCGTACCAGAGGTAATGGAGGTAATCCTTCTTATGTTATAATTAGGATCACTAGTCACACTGTTACAAAAAACTCCGACTTTTGAATAAGTAGCGATTAAGACACGATTTATTTAGTAAACGTTCGCTACTCGACTTTTTTCCGATCTTTTGAAAAAGTCATGATATTATGAAATTTTTTTTATAATTTTCATGTTTTAATCCTAAGTTATGCATTTTAATATCGATTAATCACATTTTAATCTTATCGTGTAATGCTCAAAAAACCCATTGCAACATCTGAATATAAATTTATTTTAAGATTCTATCGTTTGTTTTCGGACTTTTTTCTGACTTATCCGCTGACTGATTTTTTTTTGACTTCTGACTTCTTTAATCATTACTTCTTTCGTTTTTTTTTCGATTTCGATATTCGATTTTTCCAGCGTCACCATCGGATCATCTTTAGAAACACCCCCAGCTTCTGTAGATTTCTTGATTCATTCATTCTTTTAGAGATTTTTAAAATCTTCAATTATGTGATCTTTCACATGACCATAATTATACTTGCATCCTTCTTCCTAAATTTTTTTTTTTCCTTCATGAGCTACTAGACCTTTATTGCTTCAACATTAGACAAGCTTCTTTTGAAACTCATTACACAACCTAGTTGTCGTCACATCCTCTAGGTTAATAACATTCTTTCTATACAACAATGCCGTGAAAAGATGCTCAAAAGATAAAAGTAACGAGGAAAAACATATTAGGGTTGTATCTTCAATGATCTTAATATCAAAGTAGGAAATATTTTTAATGAATAATTTAGGCTGTCCTATATATTCATTGCCTCTTTTATCCTGAGAATAAATAAATTATGTTTAACGAACAACTAATTGTTAGAGATGCTCATGTAGAGGTTCTCTAATCTTTCCCAAAGTCTCATTATTGAATCTTTCTCAAGGGCATTGTAAAAAAACATTGTCTGTTAAATAGAGATGAAGTAATTAACTAAGTTATATTATTATGAGATCGGTTAGAAGTCCTTATATAAATAAGTTTTGGACTTGTATTATAAAAACAAGTTAGAGACGGGCTAAATTTGATATTCATGAATGTTAATTGAGTAGTCGTCCTATATTTTAGTCTTTTTTTTTATAGAAAGAGTGATTTTTTTGAAAAATGATCACATATAATTAACAAAGTCTATTATTAAAAAAAAATGTATTGAAAGGTAGTAAAATAATATTATAAGGAAAATATTAATCAGAACAATCCAACCTAACCCCCTTGGGTTGGGTTGAGACTTCCCCACTCGAGGTTCGTTTGGGTTAGAGTTAGAGTTGAGGTATACTGACATTGGGTTGGGCTAGGGTTGAGCACCAACCCATCCCAACCCACCCAAGTTTCATTCCTAAAGGAAACACCGACAAGTTGTGATTAATCGATATGAAGTATAGTTGCTTCATACTAGCTAATGGGGAAGTCTGGAATTCCACTTACTCACTCCTCAAACTGACCCGGTAAGGATAGTTCAACACTGCATCGAAATGGTTGTCATATTTCACAGTGTGAGAAATACAAAATTACTTATTTGGTGTGCATTACATTGACATGACAACATAAATTTGCTTAGTAGAAACAAAAGTTTCAAAGTCAGAAGCTAGGAAAAAATGGGATAGGGGAGAAGTTGGAAAAGTCGGGAAAAAAAAGGTAAGTTTTTGAGCAACATATGATGGGATTAAAACATGATTAATCAGAATTAAAATGAAAAAATTATGAATTTTTTAAAAGCAAATCGTTACTTAAAAAAAAAAAAAAAACGAAAAAGTCATGTAGTTATCATCAAACCAATAAGTCGTGTTATTTGTTTTTCAAAATGGGTACCAGTACATCCTCTATAATATATCCATGATAATAACCTGACCTAAGATCAGATTAAAGCTTCTAGTGTGCATGCCCTCTATTAGTCATAATGGGTACCACGACATATTTGGATGCTTATACTTTATAATTTATCCTGCTACAATTGTTTAAATGATTAGAATGAAGTGAAGTTTAGTGCGTCAATTAATTTTCAACATATCTCAGGTTTTTACATACTAGAGAATTCAATTAATTGCATCATACTCTTAAGGTATGAAATCCATAAAACTATTAAATTTTGGTCTAACATTCAAACTAATCCACTGAAAAACTATTCATAATTCCTACAAGAGGTTGAGACTTTCTTCGACGTCTAGATTCAGTAAATTTTTTTATTCAAATTTTCTAATTTCATTTTCTTCCAAGAATATTGATTAACATGTCATTGGATACTTATTAGATCATTATCTAATTTAAATCCTAAGAAATGATTTTTGGAATATAAAGCCCTTAACTTAGTCACCCCGAACCACAGTATCATCGTGGTTCATGGTCCGGCCATTGACACCTGTTATTTCCATCTAAGCGTTGAAAAATCATAAGTTAGTGTGTTTCGGATTTGAAATTAGCTTGGATTCGATCGGATCATTATCGGATCGCATCCGATAATTCGTAATTGGATGTTTTTTCGTATTTCGGACTTGCGAGCAAGTTCTAATTAGATATTTTAAAAATTTATCCTCCGATTGACCAATTTAGAGTCTAAGCGTTGAAAATTTATAAGTTAGCGTGTTTCAGATTTGAAATTGGTTTGGATTCGATCGGATCGTCATCGGATCGCATCCGATAATTCTTATTTGGATTTTTTTTTCGTATTTCGGACTTGCGAGCAAGTTTTAATTAGAGATTTTAACAATTTACCCTCCGATTGACCAATTTAGAATCTAAGCATTGAAAAATCATAAGTTAGAGTATTTCAGATTTAAAATTGATTTGGATTTGATCGGATCATCATCGGATCATCATCCGATAATTCATACTTATATTTTTTTCGTATTTTGGACTTGCGAACAAGTTTTAATTAGATATTTTAACAATTTACCCTCCGATTGACCAATTTAGAGTCTAAGCGTTGAAAAATTTTAAGTTACCGTGTTTCGGATTTGAAATTGGTTTGGATTCGATCGGATCATCATCGGATCATATCAAATAATTCGTACTTAGATATTTTTTCGTATTTCGGACTTGCGAGCAAGTTCTAATTAGATATTTTAATAATTTACCCTCTGATTGACCAATTTAGAGTCTAAGCGTTAAAAAATCATAAGTTAGCATGTTTCGGATTTGAAATTGGTTTGGATTCGATCGGATCATCATCAGATCGGCATCCGATAATTCGTACTTGGATTTTTTTTGTATTTCGGACTTGCGAGCAAGTTCTAATTAGATATTTTAAGAATTTACCCTTCGATTGACCAATTTAGAGTCTAAGTATTGAAAAATCATAAGTTAGCGTGTTTCAGATTTTGAAATTGGTTTGGATTCGATTGGATCATCATCGGATCGACATCAGATAATTCATACTTGGATTTTTTACTTATTTCAGACTTGCGAGCAAGTTCTAATTAGATATTTTCATAATTTACCCTCCGATTGACCAATTTAGAGTCTAAGTGTTGAAAAATCATAAGTTAGCGTGTTTCGGATTTGAAATTAGTTTGGATTCGATCAAATCAACATTGGATAATTCATACTTTGATTTTTTTCATATTTCGGACTTGCAAGTAAGTTCTAATTATATATTTTAACAATTTATCCTCTGATTGACCAATTTAGAGTCTAAACATTGAAAAATCATAAGTTAGCGTGTTTCGGATTTAAAATTGGTTTGGATTTGATCGGATCATCATCGGATCGACATCCTATAATTCGTACTTGAATTTTTTTTGTATTTCGGACTTACGAGCAAGTTCTACTTAGATATTTTAATAATTTACCCTCCGATTGATCAATTTAGAGTCTAAGCGTTGAAAAATCATAAGATAGCGTGTTTCAGATTTGAAATTGATTTGGATTCGATCGGATCGTCATCGGATCGGCATCCGATAATTCGTACTTGGATTTTTTTTGTATTTCGGACTTGCGAGCAAGTTCTAATTATATATTTTAATAATTTATCCTTCGATTGACCTATTTAGAGTCTAAGTGTTGAAAAATCAAAAGTTAGCGTGTTTCGGATTTAAATATGGTTTGGATTCGATCAGATCGTTATCGGATCGCATCCGATAATTCGTATTTGAATGTTTTTTCGTATTTCGGACTTGCGAGCAAGTTCTAATTCGATATTTTAATAATTTACCCTTCGATTGACCAATTTAGACTTTAAACGTTGAAAAATCATAAGTTAGCATGTTTCGGATTTTAAAATTGGTTTGGATTCGATCGGATCGTCATCCGATAATTCATATTTGGATTTTTTTCGTGTTTCGGACTTACGAGCAAGTTCTAATTAGATTTTTTTTATATTTCGAACTTGCTAAGATCAAATAACAGCGCAATCGTACTTATATTAATTTTAGTAAGATGCTGTTTTATATTAATATTATAAAGATTATTAAGTACTTGATCATGAGCATGAGCCACCGCTAGAGTGTCTCATGAACTCATCAAGCCGACACTCCAATTCTCTGCGAGCTTCTCTTTCCTCCTTAACTCGCCGCTCGAGGGTCTGTCTCTTCTCGCACTTCATCTGAAACCTGTTCTCGAGGGCCTGCCTCTGCTCGCGCTCCACGTCTAGTGCAGATTGCAACTGAGTGATAACCCCGGTATGGGTGTCCCGTGCCCTCGAGCGTATACCCTCTCGTCTAAAGTAGGAGGAGGGCGTGACTCGAAGGCCCGTACAGAGGATGCGTCCGTGTGTGGCAGGTTTGAGTATAGTATCCATCGCCGGGTTGATAGATACTTAGCTGGAAGAGTAGCCGGCCTTGCCCGACGGGGTCACCATAAGTCTCATTCTCTTCTATATGAAAACAACCAATGATATTCAATAATATTTGATGGCATACGTATACGAATGTATTAACAATAATTTAATTACTTACGACTTGCGAGGCAACCTTGTCGTCCAGAAATGCCCCATCGGTACGCCGCCTCCTAGATGCCTCAATAAGGTCAATCCGATTAGGCTCGTGGCCCAAGGATCGTGTCTGTTTTTTGGTATATAAAATAAATAGATGAGTTAACATAAGATTTATAGAGCTTTAAGAATAAAATAATTGTATCATTTACTAACTGTTGGGCAAGCCGGGGCATGGAGGTCCTCCTCCTTACTGGAGTAGGTGTCATCGAGGCTTTTCTATTCTGCTTGCCTTTAGTAGAACTCGCCTGTGTCAATCGATTAAATTTTCAAACATCAATACAAATTTTTAGCATAACATTAAAACAAGTATGAATCAACAAAATAATAATTATACTTGAAACTGAAGGATAGCACAGTGAGCGACCAAAAACTGTAGAACGTGTAGCGGAGGTGTATCTCTCGTCTCGGTCGCAGCTTGTAACTCCTTAGCCGGCTCGCCGACCAAGTAACCGTAGAGCTAGTAGAGCTCGTAACGATAATCTCTGTACCCCTTACTCATTGTCTTCCATAAGTCCTCCCGGTGGGTGTCGGTTTCCATGTTCTCCCATTTAAAATTTTCTTGTAAAATCAATTTAGAAACAAATAATTTTATCAATTCAAATTATAAAGTATGATATTATTCTTAAATGCTTTAATTAAACTAATGTACCAAAAAGACCTGATACATCCTCACCTTATAGGATGCATCGATGTTCTTCCACCCCTTTATTCCCATAATAGGGGTATTCCTCTCGTCCCGTACTTTCATGCCGACCCACGTGGCGGCGTTAGAAGCATGCTTGCTCACAAAGAACCTACCGCTCCACTGTAGGAAAAGCGACTCGTGTAAGCTTGACAAGCGCCGAGCCGTCGTCATGCCTCGGTCACCTACGTGCCTAGCGATCCTCGACCCTGCAAATAAAATATACATCAGTACTGAACAAGTATTTACAACATGTTTATAACTTTAGGTCTAAATATTACTTGTGGGCATAGACACTGTAGCTGAGTACTGAGCGCTGCTCGAAGCTCCGGAGACTGCAACCTCAGGAGCTGGTGTGGAGAGAAGAACAACACTCGTAGATCCGGAGGGCTCGACCTCGGACCCTGAGGTGGCAACCGGAGCGCTCCGAGCTAGCCCACCCCTGCCTCTATGAACCCTCGACCATGATGCCATCTGAAAGCAGTAATATTTTTCTATATGAAATAATATGATATAAATATGAAACGGTTTGATTTACATATAAAACAGTATGATTTACATATGAAACAGTTTGATTTATATATGAAACAGTATAAAATAATATGATATACATATGAAACAATATGATTTATATATAAAACAGTTTGATTTACATATGAAACAGTAAGATATTAATTTTCTAACAGTTGAATCTTTTTAAGTGTAAAGATTCAATCTTAGATTCAAGGGTTCTAGAAGTTGGAGCCACTCTTCTACCTCTATAATATTTCCAAAGGAGTTGGGACTCAGAGCTAGCATCAGAACCCACAGATCCCCCATCGAATAATCGAGTTGAGCTATCAGCTTTGGTATATCTGAGCTTGGCTTATTTATTAAACGAGCCTAAACTTTGGGCTGGGGTTGACTTAATTTGTAATCAAACAAAGTTTAATGATCCATTATCGAGCTTGTTCACGAACTCCAGACTCAGTCAATAGCTTAAGCGATATATATTATGTCTATTTAAGCCTTTTAGGAACTTATTCCCTAGCCTACTTGCGAGTTTGCTCACCAAATCTAAACAAGCATGTTCGCATGCACGACTGAGTCGTGCTTTGCACTGTTTGAGCTTGGCTCGTTTATTAAACAAGCCTAAACCCTAACCCTAACTTAAACCTAAATCTTCGAATATCACCTAACCCTAACCTAAACCTGAAACCTAACCCTAATCCTAACCTAAACCCTAACCCTAAACCTAACCCTAAACCTAATCAGCTAATCCTAACCTAAACCTATCCCTAATCCTAACATAAACCCTAAACCTAATCTAAACCCTAACATAAACCCTAAACCTAAGTCTAACTCTAATCCTATAACCTAAACCTAAACCTAAACACTAAACATAACCCTAACCCTAATTCTAAACTCTAAACCTAAACCCTAACCTAAACCTAAACACTAAACCTAACCCTAATCCTAAACCCTAAACCTAACAATTAAGTTTTACCGTCAGATTAATTAATTTTGTACAAATAACTTACAAAACTAGCCTAAACCTAATTTGTCATATGGGGAATTTTGACATAAACCCTAAACCTAACCTAAACCTAGGGCTGCAAACGAGCCGAGCCGAGCCGAGCTTTGGCCTGTTTGAGCTTGTTCATTTATTAAACGAGCCTATATTTTAGGCTTGGGCTTGGCTTGTTTAATAATCGAGCCGAGCCAAGCCGAGCTTTGGTCGGCTTGAGCTTGTTCACGAGCCTGTTCACAAGCCTAAACTTCAGACTTGGCTATGCTCAATTAGTGATTGGACAGTCCCTTATCAAGCTTGTTCACGAGCCTAAACTTCATACTAGGCTATATGTTATGCTTATTCAAGTCATTTATGAGCCTATTCACGAGCCCTTTATGAGCCTATCGAGCTTGTTCACGAGCTTTGCTCACGAGCCCTAAACATTTAAGCATATTCGCGAGCCCAAACGAGCCGAGCTTTGGTCTGCTTGATCTTGGCTTGTTTATTAAACGAGCCTAAACTCTAGGCTTGGGCTTGGCTTGACTAGTAACCGAACGAACTCAAAACGAGCTTTTATCGAGCCAAGCCGCGAGCTGCTAGCCCTCAAAAACAGCTTGGTTCGTTTGCTGCCATACCTAAACCTAAACCTAACCTAAACCCTAAACCTAATTTTTGAAAATATAATATTCTGAAAAATTCCAATAATTTCGAGTCGGAATTGGATTTCGAAATTCCAAAATTTCGGAATCAGATTCAGAATAACATTTGGGATTCCCAAAATTTTTGGCAACTTTCCAAACACCTCTATTCCAATCCGATCCATCCAAAAATCAGCTCTAGATAAATTGATCAAATTAAAAATTAAGTAGTTGACAAAATGGGTATTGTGCTAGAATTTCAAACTTTAGGGTACGATTCTGAACAAAATAGTTGACAACAGGGGCATTGTGCTAACATTTCAAACTTTAGGGTGCGAATGGGAACAAATTAAATTAGATAGGGAGGAGGAGGAGGAGAAGGAGGAGGGGAACTCACCGGAGGAGGAGGAGGTACCGGTCTTAGCCAGAGGAGGAGGAGTCCCCGGAGGAGGAAGAGGAGCTGGTGCCGAAGGTGCGCAGGAGGGGAGCCTGGAGGGGATGGGAGGCCGAAGGTGCCAAGGAGGGGAGGGGAGGGGAGGGCAGGGGTGGCCGACCGGAGGAGAGGTTGGAGGTTCGCTGATTGTAGGGGAGGGGAGGGCAGTGCAAAGATCAGTTCGCCGGTCAGAGGGGAGGGGAGGGCAATGGAGCTAGGCTAGGGGATCGAGATAACAGAGAAAAGGCCAGAGGATCGGTTTCGGTTTTTATAAATCGTAGGGATTTTACCGACGGATATTAAATATTCATCGGTAAATATTTATTTAATACCGACAGATATTATATATCCATCGGTAAAAAGTATATCAAATATTATTATATATAATAATTTATAATTCCGACAGGTATATTTAATACCATCGGTAATATATATATTTGGCCAACGGATATAATATTATCCGTCGGTAAATATATTATGCCGACGGACTTTTTTTACTGTCGGTAATTAAAATGGCAAAAATATTTAAAAATTAATAGTTATTATGCCGACGGATATTATTGTTACCGTCGATAATAATTATATTATTACCGACAGTAAGAAAATATTCCGTCGGCAAAATATGTCTTTTTTGTAGTGCAAGTAATAAGTTTGTAACAAAAATAAAAAAATAAAAGTGTTGAGGTACTCCACCGATTTAATCCCACATCGATAAGGGATACTCATTGGCCGCTTAATATATCCACTGTAGGTCTTCCCTCACAACCTAGGTTTTGAAGTGTGAGGGTATCAGAGCTGATCGTCTCCTACTCATGCTCTTGCTCTAGATGCGCTCTTACCGATTGTGTCTTGTCATGCATGCTCTGTATGAGGGGCGGTGTTGAGATAGTCTACCGGTTTAGTCCCATATCAGTAAAGGAGGAACCAATTGGCTGCTCAGTATATCCACTGTAGATCTCTCCTTACAACCCGGGGGTTTTGGGTGTGAGGATATGTAACAAAAAATAATATTACTTTAACCTCAATCAAAGAAAGCAATGCTTAAGAGGCAGAAAACAGTGATGCAACACAAAGAGGTTCCGGAATAATCCTTTTCTAACTTTTTTTTTTTTAGAGAAATCCCTCTCAGTGTATGAGGGGGGGTTCGGCCTAGACCCCTACCAGTTTATTAAAAGAAAGTCCAGGAACAAGATACAAAAAACCCACTCAAAAGAGATTACATAAAATGTTATCTAATTGCTGAAGTTTCTGTCCCTGCAAGGCAACCTTCCACTAAAGCAGTCTCCCCTTAGCCAGATTCTTGACAGCTTCCGAATCCGAACTCTTCTGACTGAAAATTCAGCAGTTTCGCTCCATCCATATACTCCAGCACACAGCCATAACCACCAGATCCCAGCTGTGTCGGAGTCTTTTCTTAATGCGCTTCTCCCTCCAGACAGTCCATAAGGAGAACACTGAACCTGGCGCACCTCTAATCTTCAGGCCTCTCCTCAGGGGATCCCAAATCCTCTGAACAAAAGGGCAATGCAGAAACAGGTGGTTCACATCTTCCCATCCATGGCCGCAAAGGACACAGACAGCGTCGGTCACCCGTGGATTACCACGACGGAGCAAGTTAGTCTTGGTCAGCAACTTCTTCTTAATCATCAGCCACATAAAAATCCGAATCTTGAGAGGCGCTCTGGTCTTCCACAAAGCTCGAGCCACAGGGTAAATCACCCCTCCCTTGTTAATGAAGTTATAGAATGATTTCGTAGAAAAAGTGTTAGAGGGAGTCAGTCTCCAGGTTGTCTCATCCTCAGCATCCTCCAAAGAAGTAAGTTGCAGCAGGTCCAACAATTCTCGAACTTGAAATTGGAGAAAAATCGGAATATCCCTGCGGAATTTCAGATCCCAGATGGTTATGGAGTTTGAAAGTTGGCATTGAGATCGCACCGACGCTTTCTTATCCCAAGCTAGCTCGTAAAGGTCTGGATACCAATCTCTGAGCTGACCCTCTACCAGCCACCTATCCTCCCAGAACAGAGTAGACTTACCATTCCTCACACGCAGCATAGTCCCACATTTATAGATTTGGCCTATCTTCTGGATACCCTTCCAAAAAGGCGAGATTTTCCCAGAGAGTCTACTCCGAACCTGCTGCGGCCTGAATCTCTTGAAGTATCTCCCACGAATCACCGAGCTCCAGTGATCACCTTGATCATTCTGAAGTCGCCACCACCACTTGCCTAGAAGTGCCCTGTTGTGGTCCGCCAGATTGATGACGCCCAGCCCTCCTTCTTCTTTAGACTTGCAGACCACACCCCACTTAGCTAGATGATAAGCTTTCACACTAGTGTCTGCCCCTTTCCACAGGAAGTTGCTTCTGATCGAGTCGATCTTAGAGATCACCCATTTAGGCATAAGGTAAAAAGAGAGATGATAGGACGGTATCATCGTGAGAACTGCATTGATAAGCGTCAACCGTCCTCCCAGCGAGAGGTGTCTGCCTTTCCACCCTGCTAGCCTGATATCCATTTTTTCAATCACCTTGTACCAGTCGCTTTTCTTAATTCTGTTGTCGTTCAGAGGAAGACCAAGATATTTCGTGGGCAAGGAATCTCTACGGCAATTCAGCACTGCAGCTAAGGAAGACGCAAGCTGATCATCGATCCCAAAATGGAAAAGAGAGGTCTTCGAAAAGTTCACCTTCAGCCCGGAAACCATCTCTAGAGAGTAGAGAAGGATCTTAAGAAGGCTGATCTACTCTTTCTTCGCCGCACAAAAAATAATTGTGTCATCCGCAAAGTGGAGGTTCGCAGTTCTCCATCTGGGGTCCCCGACACCAGTAATCAGACCTCGGTTCTCCACTTTTCTTAGCATGGCATCAAACACATCCATAGCGAGGATGAAGAGGAATGGCGACAGAGGACAGCCCTGCTTGACTCCTCTACCAGTCTTAAATTGTTTGCCCGGATGACCATTCACTAAACACGCAATGGTGGAAGTGGAGAAGCAGTTCCAGATCCAACGAATCCAGTCGTCCGAGAAGCCTTTAGCTCCGAGGGTATTCAGAATGAAGCTCCAGTTCAGTCGGTCGGAAGCTTTCTCGAAGTCAATCTTCAAGATGATACATTCTTCTTTACGCTCCTTGATATGAAAAATGAGCTCTTGCGCCGTAGCTACACTGTCTAAAATCAGCCTCCCCGTAATGAAAGTTGTTTGGTTCTTGTTGACAAGATCATTGATTTTACTCGCCATACGGTTAGCTAGGATCTTCGTAATAATCTTATAGATGCAATTCGCAAGACTGATAGGCCTGTAGTCATGAATGGTTTCAGCCCCCACCTTCTTAGGGATCAAAGTAATCCAGGCATAATTTAAACTATGCAGAGAAATCTTGTGCTGGAAGAAATCGAAAAGAAGCTGGCAAAGATCCTCTTTAATAACATCCCAGAACTTCTGATAGAACAGGATGGGAAGACCGTCCGGCCCTGGAGCTCCCTCCGCCTTCATGCCGAAGACTGCCTGTTTAAACTCTTCGGTTGAGAAAGGTCTATCCAGGTCATCCACGTTGTCTAGCTTGAGGAGGTCTAACCCTGCTTCCCAATCAACATCAGTCCGCTCCACTCCATTCCTCGCGAAGTACTTCTGAAAGTGCCGAGACACACTATTCGAGATGTCTTCTTGAGTCGTCTGAATATTGTTCCCGTCTCTCATGGAAAGAATGGATGTTCTGCGTCTGGTGTTGTTCGCAATCTTATGGAAGTATGTCGTGTTGCTGTCCCCCAATTTAATCCACTTATCTCGAGAGCGCTGCTTCCACATCACCTATTCTTTAATAAGAACCGCACTAAGGTCCTCTTTCCAATCTGAAAGCTGTTTCTTCTCAGATCCCGAAAGAGGTGTATCTTCTTCTTTGCCTTCGAGAAAGGCCATCTTCGACGGAAGATCCTTTTTCTGAGCTATAACATTACCAAACTTCTTGCGCTCCCACTCTTTGATTCTCAGCTTCAGAAATCTAGTCTTCGCATTCCAGTTCCTGGCGGAATTAGAAGTGTCCCCTGTTCTAGCCCACCAAATTTTGACCAGGTCTGAAAACTCAAGGTCTTCGAGCCACATCGCCTCAAAGCGGAAAAGCTTGCACTGTTTAAAATTATCCGAATGCGAATCAAGAAGAATAGGAGTGTGATCGGAGATGAAAGCTGTAAGACCTTTTTGAGTCACCTTCGGGTAATGAGAGTCAAAGTCGTCAGAAATAAGGAAACGGTCTAGTCTGGCGAAAATAGGTGAGTCTCTCTTGTTGTTCCAAGTAAATTTTCTGTTGTTCAGAGGCAGATCTAGCAGAGAGAGATCTCGAATGACCTCCGCAAAATCTTGCATGTCTCCTCTCCTCCCCATGGCTCCACTCCGCTCATAGGAAAATCGAGTGATGTTGAAATCTCCCCCAATGATCCAGGGGCCAGGGAAATTCTGCCGGATGTCTCTAAGTTCACTCCAAAGGGCCGGCCGAAGCCCGTACTCATTTGGTCCGTAGACATTAGTCACAACACAGAGAACATTAGAAACGGAGGACTTCAAAACTACCGATAAACAAAAAACTCCTTTACGGACATCAATCAGACTGAATCCAGAATTGTGCCATCCTGTAAGCAGGCCATCCGCGGTACCTGAGGCATCTAACCATTCCCACTTCGTGATCCTGCCACCACCTAAAGAGCGCAGAAAACTCTGACTAGGGGTGGCACACTTCGTTTCCTGCAGGCACAAGACATCTAGGTAATGAACATTAACGTAGAGATTAACAGCTTTCCTCTTCTCAATAGAACCCAATCCTCTAGTGTTCCAGGATAGAAGTCTCATCGTAAAGGTCAGAAACACACACCACAGAACAGACAACTAAGAGAAATCATCAAACGGAGGGTGGGACCCTCTCCTTTTCCATTTCCCTTAGTGTTTTTACAAACAACGCAGGATCAAAGCCCTCCTTCTCTACGGCTATCCCACATTCACTAGCTAACGCGATCACCGTCTCCTGGTCCAGAAAGGAGAGAAGAGAGTGTAGTTCCGCATCCGTGCTCTTCTCCACCATCTTCTTCAGATGCATTCCCAAAAAGTTCTGCTTACCCCTATGGTAAGTATTATCGAAGGCCTTCAAAATTTGCCTCTGGCTCCGACGCACTGAGGTCTTCTGGCTTGTCTCCAAAACTTTTGCAATTTGTGAGGTTCTGTTTGGTTGGTTCTCAGGTAGTCCTCCATTGCCCTGCCAATCCACATTTTGGGAAACGTTAGAAGGCAAAACCGGGTCAGCAGGGAAATCAAACCTGTCTTTCTGCGGTTCCAGAATCTGGTTAAGATCTTGGTCTAAGATATTAGTGTTAGCAGAGACTTCCCTGAGCTGCTCCACATTGTCGGATAGAGAGTCAAGCAGATCATGAGATATGATCTTACCACGATCTTCAGTAGCCCCAGGGTCAGATTCTTTAGCAAAATTAAAATTCAAATGAGAACACCCCGCTTGTCCGTCATACATCGAGGAGAGAAACCCATTCCACCCATTGTTCTCTACAAAATCGGCAGGGTTAAGGGGGTTACCTCCTTCCTCTGGCCTTTCTCGACTCGGTAAGATGTGGCTCGGGGATAGCTCGCCAGTCTGTTCCCCTCTCCGAGCCTCCATCTCGCGGAAGAAACGATCTCCTGAAGTCTCCGCCTCCGGCAAGGAACGGATCTGTAGTTCGTAGTATCTATTCCCGAGCCTGCAAGTGATAGAAGCTGGGATGTCGCAGGGCCTGTGGGTGTTTATAGTCACTTCTGCCTCTCGGAGGTCTTCCGCCTCCTCCCAATCCCGAGCCAGACTGAGGACTTCCCCATAGTTCCTCAGGACACTCCGGATCGACTCTAAGCTCCATGCATGACAGGGAAGACCACCAATGAAGAGCTTAAGGTTCTGATAGACCCTAGACCCTATCGCCCTGTTATCTACAGACCAGGGAAAGAACTTGACTGAGACCTCCCCTAAGTTGAAGAAGCTCTGATTCACAGCATTAGACAAACTCGCCTTGGAGGGAAACTCCACCAAAAACTCATCTACCTCTAGCATCCTTGTTTTCCAAGGCCACTCCACACCCCAGGCCCTGGAGAAACAACTGGACAGGGATGCAGGCAAACCTACTCCCTGGACTACCTTACAGATGGCACACCATCGAAGGTTGTAAAGAGAATCAAGGACCTCTTGATCAAAATCAATAGTTTCACAAGATGCAGGATAGAGAGGGGGAGGGGACGAAGGGGGGAAGGATGAGGAGCCTCTAGCCATGCCACTCCTGCGGGAAGGGCAATTTGCCATACGGTGACCAATACCCCTACAACCGAAACAAACGATCCCGTTCCTACAGGAGGCTTGAAGGTGCCCTTTCTCTCTACACCTGAAACAGAACACCTCTCTGCTTCCCTTCTTAGAGAGATCTCCCACCTTCGACGGTCCCACCGGCTTTAATGGCGGCGCTTCGGTTTGAACAAAAGAACGGATTCTGCGGGCCCAGGGATCCACTGTTGAAGGGACAGAATGGTGAAGATCTGGAGGCGTATGTTGAATCCCAAAGGATCTGGTGACCTCAGCGTAAGAGGGTCGCCGCATCCCTCCAAAACGCCCGTCCAATCCCAGCGGATGCTTCGTAAAGGCGCGGGATCCTCCCACTTGATGAGGATCTCCTCCCTGGAAACGAGGAGGACGGCCATACCAAGGAGGTCTGGCAGCGAAATCAACCCTTCTCTGCCCTAGGTAGCCAGACTCATCCCTCCGGAGTTGCTTCGGACGACTGGTAGCACCCCCCCTAGGGTTCCTCATCTGCCAATCATCCCTCCAACTCCCTGACCTCGGACTCAGAAAACGAGCATCCAGAGTTTCTAACTGAGTACACCAACTAGAGGTGTTAAAGTGGCACCCAGAGTTCCCCCAAATGCACACTTCAGTAGGGATCGACGCCTTCGGCAAAACCTAATGAAGTGCTGGAAGGAACTCGTGGGGGCACCCAACTCACTGTCTTCCATGTCTAAGAACTGTTCAAGGGTGGCCCTGTTCATTCACCTAGGTTTAGGAGTGTGCTGTTTTGTATTCTCAGGAGGGGGAAGAGGATCTGTTACATACATTGAACCTGGCCAATGTTCTGCCTTTGTCTGGAGGGAAGGAGAAGAACCAATCCTTCAGTGGTCACAACTATATATATATCTCTCTCTCTCTCTCATAAATATGGCCATGCTACTTGGGTACACAACTAGGACAGTTCATGATAAGGCAAGAAAGAGAAAAGGACTTGAAGGTACCCTACCCAGCACACAAATTGGGGACAAGATAGGAGAAGAAAAGCATGAGCACTTAAGCTTTTGAAGGATTCCCTTCCCTCCACCTGAGCTACAAACATGGCAAGGTTCAATACCAGTTGTTTCTTCTTCAAAATATCAGAGGCAATGGAGGTATAAAACCCTAATTCTGTTATAATTAGGATCATTAGTCACGGTTCGAGAGTATTAATCCAGCGTCACCATCGGATCATCTTCAGCAACACTCGCTGCTTCTGCAGTTTTCTTGATTATTTCTTTCTTATTGAAAATTTCAAAAATCATCAATTATGTGATCTTTCACATGATCATGAGTTTTATTTTTGGTAGTCATAGAAAGGGGAGGTTACAACCGGACCTCCAGAAGACGCAACATGTCGGCGCAAGCAAAGCAAAGTCCGCCACCCCACCCGGAGGGAACGAAAAACCGTGGCCACTATCGGCGGAGCCAACACTACAAAAAAAAAAAAATTCAAGACACCAGGCTGGTGTAGACCGACAACCCCAAACACGACAACCGCACACCGGTGTTGACAGACCTCGCTACATGACCATAAGTTATATACTTACATCCTGTTAGGTACCCTCACATCCCAAAACCCGGGTCATAAGGGAAGGTCTACAGCGGGTATATTAAGCTGTTGATGGGTGCCTCCCTCACCGATGTGGGACTATCCATTAACACTCCCCCTCACGCAGAACACACGTGGCAAGGATCCTTCCACATAGAGCACGCATGGCAAGACACGATCGGTGGGGAGCACCCGGAGCAGGAGCAGGAGCAGGAGACGGGTCAACTCTGATACCATGTTAGATACCCTCACACCACAAAACCTAGGTCATAAGGGGATTTTCATACGCCTTAAATTTTGGCATTTTCATACGCCTCGTGCCACAATTCTTCTAATTCGCTCAGTTGGAGTCGGCGATTAGCTCCGGCTTCCTTCATATCGAAATTGAAGGACTTAATAGCCCAGTAAGCACGGTGCTCTAGCTCAACCGGTAAATGGTATGCTTTTCCGAAGATAAGCCGATAGGGTGACATATCGATGGGAGTTTTAAAGGCAGTTCTATATGCCCATAATGCGTTGTTAAGTCGAGTTGACCAGTCCTTGAGGTCCGGGCGGACGGTTCTTTCAAAGATACGCTTGATCTCTCGATCTGACACTTTGACCTGACCACTTGTTTGAGGATATTAGGGAGTGGCCACTTTATGCGTGATATTATACTTACATATGAGGAATTCGAACTCCCTATTGCAAAAGTGACTCCCACCGTCACTGATGATGTCACTGATGATGGTCCGGGGTGTGCCAAAATAACAAATAATATCATTTTTAAGAAATTGGATAACCAACTTTGTGGTCGTTCATCTTTGCAAGTAATACCAGTAAAAATACCAGTAAAAATCGCTTTGCAAGACTTTAGCAATAGTTTTTCTACCACCGAAGTATCCTCCACATGCCTGAGAGTGGCAAAATCAAGAATGATGTGCTTGCTCTCAGGCACACATCAACGAACCACTTGGTTAGAGCAAAGTTTGAAAAGTTCAGGATCATCCCAAACGAAGTACCAGACTTGCGAGAAAAAACTAGTCTTTATCTTGTTTGGACCAGTAGAAAGGTATTTGTCCTACGGCTAGGTAATTAACGATGTGCGCAAACCAAGGTTGGGTTCCTTATGATACCTCTAACATCTAATCATCTAGGAAAGAGTCGTTTATAGGGATGGTGTTACCGGGGGCCTCTGGTCTGATTCTGGATAGATGGTCTGCTACCATATTTTCAGTATCTTTTTGGTCCCAAATTTCATAGTTGAATTCTTGAAGTAGAAGAATCCATCTTATTAACTGAGGTTTGGCTTCTTTCTTGTCCCGCAAAATATCGCAAGGAGGGATGATCAGAGAAAATGACAACTTTAGATCCTAAGAGGTAGGACCTAAACTTATCGAGAGCAAAGACTACTGTCAGGAATTCCTTCTTTGTTGTAGTATAATTTAACTGTTCTCCTTGATGGGTCTTTCTAGCACAGTAAATGACATGAGAGGCATGATCGATCCGTTGTCCCAAAACTACCCCAACAACATAATTTGAAGCATCACACATAATTTCGAATGGTTGGGGCGAATCGAGGAAAACAAGGATTGGGGCACTAGACAGGGCAGACTAGAGCTTTTTGAATGCCTTTACGTAGGCAGTATCAAATATGAAAGGCACATCCTTAGTGAGGAGATTGCACAAGGGTAATGAATCTAACATGACCTAGGAAGGCACATATTTGTTTTGCCATTTGAGGTGGTGGAAGTGTCTCTATCAAGTCGAATTTTGCTTTATCGACTTCGATGGCTCGATGAGATACAATGTGACCGAGAACAATACCCTATTGGATCATGAAATGATCTTTTTCCCAACTAAGCACAAGGTTCGTTTCTTCGCAACGAGCGAATACTAGGTCTAAGTTTTGTAGACAATCATCGAAGGATAGTCTAAAGACAAAAAATTCGTCCATGAAGACCTCCAGAAAATTTTCTTCCATGTCTGAGAATATGGACATTACGTATTATTGGAAGGTAGTGGGTGCATCTCACAACCCAAAGGCACCCGCTGGTAGGCAAAAGTACCATAAGGGTAGGTAAAAGTGGTCTTTTCATGGTCATTGGAGAATACTGACATTTGGTTGTACCCAGAATAACCATCCAAGAAACAATAGAAATGCCGGCCTACGACTCGTTCTAGGATCTGATCAAGGAAAAGGAGAGAAAAATGGTCTTTTAGGGTGGTAGAATTAAGTTTCCGGTAGTCAATGCATACGCGCCACCCTGTAGTAGCACACGTGGGGACTAGCTCTCCCTGTGGGTTCTCGGTGACTATTATGTCGGATTTCTTCGGGACAACTTGGGTGGAACTTACCCACTTGCTATCAGAGATAGGGTAGATGATCCCAACATCGAGTAACTTGACAACCTCTTTTAGAACAACTTCCTTTTTGTTCAAGTTCAACCTCTGTTTGCAGGCTTGGCATCCTCCTCGAGGTGAATATATACGATCCATGCAGATAGAGGGGTCGATCCCTTTGAGGTCGGCTACAGACCACCCTATTGTACCCTTGTGTTTCCTAAGAAGGCTCACAAGTTGATTCTCCTGATTCCAAGATAATTGGATGCTATGATAATAGGGGGAGTATCATTGAGTCCTAGGAATGCATACTTGAGTGATGAGATAATCGATGGGAGAGCAGATGTACTAGATGGGGCTGGCAAACTCTAGAACTTGGATATCCATGGTGGGTTGTACAAGGGAGTTGTAGAATCAAGAAAAGTGATCATTTCCCCCGTATCATCCCCCAAACTTAAATTTGACAGGCTAAAGTACGAGAGACAAGCTTCTAACGGATCCTCAGCTAAAATGTAAGGAAGAGCTTCTTCGACCAAATCATTGACAATGTCTATTTGGAAGTAATCGATCTCTTGAGGTCTTTGGTTAGTGATATTGAACATGTTGAGTTTGACTCTTATGTTTTCGAAGGATATATTCATTACCCTGCTGTCTCTAGGAAGGGGTGGCCAAGGATAACTGGGATTTGATGTGAAGGATTCCTAATCGGTTCCATGTCTAAAACTAGGAGGTCCACCAAAAAGTAGAACTTATCTACTTGAATTAACACATGTTCAATGATGCCCCTTGATGTCTTGACGGAACGGTCGGCGAGCTGGAGCGTGATAGTTGTGATTGTAGCTCACCTAGATCTAGTTTCTCATATAATGAGTAGGGGAGTAGGTTGACACTTGCCCCCATATCCAACAAGGCACTATCCATGGAGTAGTCTCCAATGACACAAGAGATAGTTGCGGTGCCTGGATCTTTTAGTTTCGAGGGTGTATCTTTCATAAATAAGGAACTCATGATTTTCTTGGACATGTTGGATTTGGATATGTGCTTATGTGTGCACATGTCCTTAAGAAATTATACATAAGCTGAGACTGCTTGATAGCTTCTATCAGAGGGAGATTAATTTTTGCCTATTGAAAGGTATCCATGATATCTTCAGCCGTGGCTCCCTTTTTAGGGAGGGGAGGTAGTGCTCTAAGACTTTGGGAAAGGGCGCATGAGGTGTAATTTACTGAAAGGGATATTGATGGTTGGAGAAATTGGATTGGAATGTGCATCAATCAGTTTCTCAGTAGGAAGGCTTAGTGGAGGTGATGGTTCATCCTCTCCCAAGCGATTGACCTTATTGTCTACTATCCTCCCACTTCTCAGGGCTGTGACGTCCTTAGCTTTCTCGTGATAGACATTCGAGTGAGCTTAGTTGACCTAATTATGGCCCCTAGGGTTAGCTATGGGTTGACTAGGAAGCTTTCCCCCTTCGATTTAGTGCATTAGCGCGTTGTCCCATTTGGGAAGTTTAGAAATCGACTAAGTTTTGCAGTGCAGCAGTTGTGTGTTGGCTTCACGATTTTGGAGCGCGCCCAACACCTTATCTTCGAACGAAGGGTTCCTTTGGGGAAGAGGATTGGGGTATTGGTATTGTTGCTGTAGTGGCCTATAGCTCTATTGGGGGTTTTGGAAAGGTGCTCTCGGAGGTTGAGAATAAGAGTTAGTAGGTGTTTGAGGTTTCCAGGAGAAGTTAGGATGGTTTCTTCATCCCGGGTTGTAGGTATTAGAATATTGATTGTTGCCCGCAGTGGGATTGGTATTTAGTGCATTTATCTGCTCCTACACAAACTCCGGATATTGAGGTCCTAAAGGGCAGGCGCTCACATGGTGAGTGGGGAGAGAGCATAAAGCACAAACCTTAGTCTGAGGTAGGGGCTTGGAGGATATATTGGCTATAATCGGAGGAGCCGCTATAGTAGGAGGGGCTCCTATGGATAGTAGTTGATCTAACTTTTGGGCGAGAGCATCTACCTTGTTAGAGACGTCTGTTGAGCTAGAGAGTTTATGAAGGCTTTCCTTTTTTGAAAGGATGGTCGGCCCTGCTCGGCTATCGATCTCTACTAGAGGAAGTGTGTTGGAGGGAATCATCGGAGAGGTTTTCAAAAACTTCCCATGCTTCGACTTCGTTTTTTTAGCTTAAAGGCTCCTTCGCATGCTGCATCAATATTTTGACGATTGGGTTCGACCAATCCGTCATAAAAGTTCTGAACAATTTGCCACTGGGACACAGTATAGTGTGGGCATTTCCTTAGCAGGTCTTTTAAGCTTTCTCATGTTTCGTAGAGTTGTTTAACATTCAATTGGGTGAAACTAGTGATAGCTCACCTGTACTGGATGGTTCTACCAATAGGGAAATATTTTTTAAGAAACTCATGCTGAAGTTGTGCCCAAGTAGTGATTGTGGCGTTTCCTAAGGTATGAAGCTAATGTTTGGCTTTGTTTTTAAGTGAGAAGGGAAACCATCGTAACATGATAGCTTCGTTGTCTAAGGATTGAAGCTTAAAGGTCATGCATAATTCGTCCAGGTGTTTGTAAGAGTCCCCATTAGAGAGCTCGTGGAAAGAGGGGAGCATATTGATAATGATGGACTTATGTATGATGGTGAGGTGTAAGTGGTGATCATGAAGTATGCCCTTAGCATCCTTGGCGCTTCAGGTGCTTCACTAACCTCTGGTGCTATTGCCCTGGGTAGGGTTTTCGACATTACTATCCATCTTGGGTTGGTTGGGACTTTTACGTTACAATCTATATGTTCATTCAAGGTCAAAATATAAAGGTATTAGATGTGGTTGTAGAAAATGATGACCAAGCATGCGGTAACAACTATTAAAAGTAAAATACGAAAGCAAAACAAATGATTATGCTAAAAAGAAAAATTAATTTAATGTAAGATGTAATGACCTAGTAACTTATTAATATGGCGCCTACTTTTAGTGAGGACGACAACATCACACATAAACTCCTTGATTTATATGTCGAGCTTTCAATTCGCAGGGAGACTCAATATCAATAAGATGGACGACTAAAGCCTCCACACAAACGCTTCGCTGCGAGGGTTAGGGTTAGGGTTTTCCGCTTTCTTGACCTCCCCGGCCGCCGCCGTCGGCTCCGGGGAGGTCAGGTGCTCGTTGATGGCGGCCTCCGGGTTGCGTTCCCCCTGTGCATAGGTGCTTTCCCCCCTCGGCCGCATTTTGTGTTCGCCAGCTACAGATTCGGGAGGTGGCCCCTCCTCGGCTCGTATCTTCACCGACGGATCGTGGATTTCCGGCCGATTTCGTGAAGGAGATGGTGGCTCTGGACCCCGGCCTGTGTTTGCCGTGGGATTTCCAGCCTCCTCCTTTGCGTGGTGGCGGATCCTGGCGATTCGGGCTGGTGGTGGTGGTTCGCGGTAGTTGGGGACGCTGATCGGCTCTGCATCGTCTCCGGCGGCTCCGAGGGAGGCGAATCCAGCAATGGTTCTATTTTGTGCTGGTTTGTTTCAGTCCCTGTTTGGTTTTCCCTTTCTTTTTCTTAGTCTTGGTCTAGGATTCATCCTGCCACGGGTGGTGTGCTCTCCCCTGTGATGTTGTTGGTGGTGGCCGGCCACTAGGGTTGGCTCTGATTTTTCTTTTTATCCGCTTGTGTGCGGGTTTGGTTTGCGCCGGTATGAGGCGTCTTGCTAGTACCAGGCTGTGGTACCTCCTGAGATTTGTTGCGATCTCACCCTTCTAACTACCCAAAAAAAAAAAAAAAAAGATGGACGACTAAATTAAACTATATTAAAACTATTACTAGAAGCAGATATTATTATGAGGTTAAGTCAAAAGTACTTATTTGGAAAAATAGGTAGCTGATTCCTGTCTTCCGTTAATAAGGTATTAGAAAAGGGAATGATGAAATTATTGAGATCACGAAGAAGATAAAGATCAAACAGATTTATTATAAAAATAATTTCTAAGTTATCATTACTAACCCCCAGCAATAGCACCAAAAATTATGATCGATTACGGTCACACCGTTATTATTTGCCGATCGAGTTGTAGTTATAGGGCTAGCTAGGTACCAGTATCTCCTCAGGGATTGCAAATAGGTAAACTTAGGTTAATTCTTTGAACTAAATCGATTAGATAAAAAGGTTTGGTTTAAATTATCAACTAATTAAAATGAAGATTAAAGAACTAAATTAAAGGACTAAATTAAAAGAGATATATGGTGGAGAAGATCTAGGCGACAATCTACCACTAGCTCCAAACTAGGCTACTCTATGCTAGTTACAGTTGTTGTTTCGATGGATTGTTTCGATCCGCTATGGCTAAGAGCCATGACGGAGTCTCAACAAAAACCCTACAATCTTCAACTGCATGAATTATCTTTGGTTAGCACGATTTGTCCTATAGGGGCATGGATCGTCTCCCTTGAGCACAACTCATTTCATAGAAAGATTATAGAGAAAAATAAGATGCTCTACCATTGTGCACGTGGCATGTATTATCTTTAGTTTAGCACAATCTGTCATTTTGGGGCACGGATCGTCTTTCTAAATATGGTTCATCTCTTGCGTGATGGTAGGTTCCATTAAGATCAAAGCATGAGAAAGATTCAATCAATTCAATTTCTACCACACATATTTCAGATCAAAGCGTAATGGTAGGTTCCACTTAGATCGCCTGGTCCGATTGAACGGAGCTCGGGCCCGATCGATCGAGCATGGTATTTTCTCTATCTGTAGAAGGCGGCAGTGGCCGATCGATCGGGGGTCGGGACCGATCGATTAGGAATAGCAATTCCTCTGTCTACAGGGAGGCTGGTTGTGGGGGTGCCATAAGATCGAGGCTGCGTTCTTTTGCAAGTTACCCATGGTCTTTCCTCCTGGCTTGTTGTCGATGCTCATTTCTTATGCTATTTTCGTCATGGGTAGTTATTTTCTTGTCAAACACGAAAACATACTCAATAAAGTTCAAATGATACCGAGACAACATGAATAAGAAAGGGTTTAAGTATTTGCACACCGATCAGGCACCCATAACTTCGCCTGTCGACCATCTAGCGAGCGTTGCCCTCGTTGCGCGCTGTGTCCCACCAGCACCACATTGATCGTTTTCCCTCTTCAAAACAAAAAATATAAGCAAAAAAAGAACAACCGAGTACAAAGTTATGACCATTTAAAATTATGGTATATATATATATATATATATATATATATATATATATATATATATATATATATATATATATATATATATATATATATATATATATATATATATATATAATGCATTTGTTTGAAATCGGATAGGGCTTTTGTCTTCACTGATGCATCTGGTTTTTCAAAACGTTTACAACGTCATATTATATGATCAAAATTGATGACTATGTAAAAAGTTATGATCATTTGAAATATCAATAAATGTCACGACTTAGGTAGAACATTTGGTCCAAAACTTAAAACTCGAATTTACATGTAACATTCATAATGTTACATATGATATGAATGTTACATGTGGTATTATGAATGTTACATATGCTCTTGCTGAACAAGAGCCCGTTCAAGTTGGGCTTTCAACAGGCCTGCTACAATTATCACACTCCTGCTGGATGGGTCTCTCCTCCAGTCCATGGCGAATCCACAATATTGTTGTGGAATGCATGAGTCTCATGAAGCATTTCTCCTTGGTCCAACCCAGATATTCCAGAAGGGATACAGAGGGCTGCTCATAATCTTGCATCGTTTGCACTTCATTGTAATGGTTGTTTCTTTTTATTTCTTCTCCCCCACTTTGATACGGGAACGAAGTCTTAAAAATATTAATAATATGGCCGGTTCTCGTCGTGACGAAGCCCATCGAAATCCGACTAATTCTATTAGCTATGGACAACCCGTTGGGATTGTTACCCAGTGATTAGGCGGGTGGGGTGGGGTGGGGTGGGGTGGTTGTCCGGCACTCGCATGATGACCACATCCTGTGTTCGTATTGTTTTCCACAGAGCCATATATCCAAGGCTGCGACATAGTGCCATCGGCCGGTTGCTCCCCAAATGTCACCATGTACACTGCTGCTTTAGGCAGTTGGTAGTGGTACCGCTCCTAGCGAGCATTAACCCAGGTTCGATACCCGTTCTCCGCCCGGTGTGGCGCTCCCGCTTGTTCGTGAGGTAACTTTCTGGGGTTAGTGATGTGGACATCGGTACCGAGCCGCGCCCATGGCGCGTGTACCAGCGCAGGAGGCGCTAGCTTAGCTTGTGGATGTGATCAGCTAATCAGGACTGATCCCAGTTGCTATTATTTATGTTGTATTTATTTTCTGCATTTGTGTTTAGTCCCACCTCGCCTGTTGGCCATGTGGGTTAGTCGTTGTAAGCCTTTATAAAGGCCCCGGTCCTTTCATTTGATGGCACTGAATAAAAAAATAAAATTTTGTTTTCCTCCACATGCGTTGAGAGAAATCAGAGTGAGGTGTGTGTGAAACCCAACCCCAAACCCTAGGCGTGTGAAACCCAAACCCTAGGAGGATTCTATTTTTTCCCCAGTTTCATCCCTGCCTACCCAGCCGCAGCCCCCTGTCGTTCTCTCTCCTCTCTCCCGTGACCTCTCTCTTCCTCTTTCTCCTCTCCCCCGCGATCTCCCTCTGCCTCTCTCTCCTCTCCCCCGCGATCTCTCTCGGACCCGCGCCCAACCCCGCCTGACCCGCACCCCAGTCACCTCCCGCTCTCCCTCCTCCCCTGCTAGCCACCCCCAGGTCCGACCCCCTCCTTCTCTCCTCTGTCCCTCCCTGCAACCCGCACCACAGTCCCCGCCTCCCCCTCCTCCTTGTGGCCCCACACCCCAATGCCCTACCTCCTCCGCCCCGCACCCTCCTCTCTGCCATCTCCTTCTTCTCCCTTGCAAGCCACTAACCATCCCATGCTTTCGCTTTCCACTCTCCTCCATAGTCCGACCCCTAATCCCCAGAACCAATCCCCCTCCCACCCTTGGCATGCTTGCATGGCCGATCTAGATGTGGATCACGGCTTGATTCAACACGAAGACGGATACCTCGATGTCAACTCTCCCTTCCTTGACTTCCAGCACAACGAAGGGGAGAGTGTGGAGGAATACATTGACCGTATTGCCTACACAGTTGCTTGTGACGCCGAGGCCCGCCTTGGCATCAGCGAGTGGCACCGCCGCTGGCATCCAGACGCGCTTGTACATCGGAACATTGTCTGACTCCACCTGCTTGCCGACGCAACTCCAAGTCCCTGCACTGCCTTCACCTCCCCCTGAGGCTCCTGCACCACCATCACCTTCCCCGGAGGTTCTCGAGGCTCCAGAAAAGGTCCCTGCACTACCATCACCTCCTCAGTAGGTACGCTTACCGGGCAGGGTACTCCTGTGTTCTATTAATCAAATCTCTTGTGTATTATCAATAGCTCGCCGCTATCCACCTTCGAGAGATTGTGTGTCCATTCCTGCCTGATAAGTTTATTAATACTTGATATTGTGGGAAGGACTCATGCTCCGTAATTTAAGCATTGATCATTTTAATTCTAAACACTGAAAGATAATTGTCATATGCTAGTAGTAGCTTGTTAAATCCATCATTCCCTATGATTGTACGAACAAAGATTCCTGCTTAAAAGTTCTTAACTTATTGAGAAACATTGCTCGCCAATCAATGCTGATTTTCTGTTCCCCTGCATCGTTTTGCATCAGCCAGGTGGCCCCTTCCCTTCGCTCTGTGTGGCACCTCCTCTCGCTGATGTAGCGACTTCCTGTGGGCCAGGTGGGTCTTTCTTCTGTGACTGTATAGTTGTATGCCTTTATGGTGACTCTTGGGTCTAGATAGGGCCCCACTATGTATCCAAAAAAAAAACAACACTACACATCAAGTTTCCAAGAGCAAGGAGTGGGCTAATGAATGGAAATTTTGAAAAAACTACCAGGTAATGCTTTTAGCACATGTTCATCACTCAAATGCAAGGTAAAGAAACTGCAGGAATCGTAGAAGAAAGGGTGCTCATGGGTTTACATAAATCTGCCAAGAAATTATCATGCTAGTATCACACGTAGTTTAGCACGACACAAGCTGCTACAAATGAACTCCTTTCACATTCAGTGTACACGCGGCGATCGCCGATGCGCCGGCAATGGGGACCCACCCGGCATTACGCCCTGCGGAGAAGGTTGATGCCTCATAGGCGATCTCGCGATGGGGCTGGAGGACTTCCGCTGTTCTGTTACGTCCGGCTTTGCTGCATCCTTCAAGTCTAACAGCTGCTCCAGTGTTGCCACGACCTCCGACATCTGGGGCCGGCGTTTGGCATCATTGCCGAGACACTGCAAGGCAAGAGTGGCGACCGCCTGGGCTCCTTGTTTTGGATATTGACCCCCCAGCTTGGAGTCCATGATCTTAAATAACTTGCGCTTGTGATCCAAGCAAGGCCTCGCCCACTCCACCAGGTTCTGCTCTATGCCTACTTTCGTCTTGTCGACAGCCCGACGTCCCGATAGCAGCTCCAACAACACAACCCCGAAGCTGTAGACATCGGCCTTTGCAGAGAGACGACCTGTTAATATATTTGGAACATTAGAATTACAACCAGAAACAAATATATATATATATATATATATATATATATATATATATATATATATATATATATATATATATATATAATCAATCCCTCTAGTGCGATCCACTTGGTGCGACCTTGACGAGTAACATGCACTGAGAGTTTTGCAACATATGCAGCGGAGCTCAACATGTGGGTGTTAGTGTGCATGCACCGCCCAGCCGCCTATTGCGACATATGCGAGCAAACATACATTAGCTATGATGCATGCACTACTCAAACGATGCATCACAACCATTCAAATTAAATCCAACGGCCCACAGCGACGATGCATCACAACCATTCAAATTAAATCCAACGACCCACAACGAGCTAACATATGTTAGCTGTGATGCATGCACCGACAAACAATACATCACAACCATATAAATTAAATCGGAGGGCCCACAATGCTCGGATCATACCAACGGAGTCGCACCAACATGATTGCACTAGAGGGGGCCTCTCTCTCTCTCTCTCTCTCTCTCTCTCTCTCTCTCTCTCTCTCTCTTCTATATATATATATGTGTGTGTGTGTGTGTGTGTGTGTGTGTGTGTGTGTGTGTGTGTGTGTGAAACTGAATTATGCCGTGGAAGAGCAGTCGTGGACTCATGGATAAAGATGGTTTCTGCAAGACGAGGGTTCACAACATTCACTCATCCCAAAAGTTTTAGCTGGGCAATATGCAACTTGTTTAGGGTCTCATTGTATCGATGTAGGTATAGTTTGAGAAATAAGAGATTGCATGGATTATATTAGTCATCCTTCACTTTTAAATGATAACTGAAAGCCATAAGTTTAAAACAAAGGAATCGGTACCGGTATCGGTAGGCTCCGAACTGATACACATCACCGATATGACTTGGTATCGGCCTATTAAAAAAAAATCAAAAAATAAAATAAAAAACAAAAAAAAACTAAAAACAATATTAGGACTCTTAATATTGTTCTCTCTTTCTCTTCTCACTTTCAGAGTCTGAATAAAGTAAATATATCGCTGCATGTTTTACTTTACTACTTAGCCTTGAAAGTTTAAACCTTTGAGCTCGTAGCTTGCCTCCTAAGTCATCACCTTTGCTTGATACTTGAGAGGAGAGGAATGCACTTACCCTTTCATGCAAAGATAAAATATGAAAAGGAGCGTTATTTAGCGAGTGAACACAATTAAGCTTAAAATAATTGTTTGCATTGTGTTGCTGAGGCAAGCAGTCACGCGGCAATTTTATTTGGTCGAGTGTTCCCTTCGTAATCCTGGAACCTCCCTACAGGATCCCCTCTTTAGGGAATTATACTTGATATCAGAGCCACGTTTTCTTGTCTTTGTGTTTGGACGTTGCTTTTTGTTTGTTGAGTGTTTGTTTGTTTGCATTCGTTTGTTGTCTTTTGTTTGCAGCAATGGATGCCCAATGCGAGGGTAATCGGTAATATTATCAACATGCCACCCTATCTCAAATGACCTGATTAGCCGTTTTGGAATGTCCAGATGAGGGTGTTTCATATGTCGATTGTGTCTGTATCTGGGAGATCGTTGAATCAAAAGATGGATTGATCAATCTATAACAGTGGTGACAAGCGTTGAAAAGGTGATTCCTAAGCCGATCCGCGAGTAGACTGAATTCGAGCGAGAGCAGTGCTTGTTTGACAAGAAGGGATTGAATGCAATCTATTGTGGAGTCGGCAAAGATTAGTTTTGACGCATCAGAATTGCGAATAGCTCTAAGGAGGCTTGGGGCATCCTAGAGGTGACACATGAAGGTACCTATACCATTCATCAGGCTAAACAACAAGGCTTGATAACCACATCCGAGAACCTAAAGATGGAGGATGATGAATCGTTCTACTTCAAGCTTAACCAGGTGTTGAACGAATCCTTCAGCATGGGAGAGTGTGGTGTAGCGGAAGAGACGGAGCTCCGCATAGAGAAGATGCAAAGATGCAGATACGTGACCCAACATCGCAGATCCCCGAAATGTCAGATCTCATCGGTGCATCCCATACTGCATTGAGTTCGATATGGCACAAGTACACAGAAAATCACAGACAAAAGGGACACAAGATTTTACAGAGGTTCACCCCAAGCTGGGCTATTGTAGGATGTAATCGGAGGCGCAGCAAAAGTCGGATTCCATCTCGAGGATTAGTTCGGTGTGTGGTCTATGTTAAAATATTTTTCATCCGAATCAAAACTGAACGTTATAGATGAACCGAAAAACTAATTGTGCCCCTACGGTCTTCTACCGAATCTAACATAATAACTAATTATGTGTTAATGTACATACAGTCGGGTCGGGTTTACTGTACAGTCGGGTCGGATTGTATAGATATACATGTACATATATTGGGCTTGAGTCCCTCAATGGAATGCATTCTATTCCTCTCCAAACCCTAGCCGTCATCTCCTAACATGGTATCAGAGCTCTAGGGTTTCTTGCGCGACGGCAGCACCTCCGGCAGCACCTCCGGCCTCTCCTCCACCCCGGCAGTCCCCTTCGCCCCCCCTCCGGCCTCTCCCTCTGCTCCGGCAGCCCACCCGACACCTCCCAGCCCCCCCTTTCGGGCTCTTCCTCTACTCCGGCAGCCCACCCGACCCCCTTCCCCCCTTCCTCTGCCCCGACTTCCCACCCGGCACCACCCGCAGCCCCCTCCGCCCCCTCCGCACCACCCGGCAGCCCCCTACGCCCCCCCCCTCCGGCCTCCTCCTCTGCTCCCAGCCCCCCCCCCCGCCCCCTCCGCACCACCCGCAGCCCCCTCCGCCCACTCCGCACCACCCGGCAGTCCCCTCCGCACCACCCTCCGCCCCCTCCGCACTACCCGGCAGCCCCCTCCGCCCCCCTCCGGCCTCCTCCTTTGCTCCGGTAGCCCACCCGACACCTCCCAGACACCCCGCCCCCCTTCTTCTGCCCCGGCAGCCCCCTCCGCCCCCCCTCCGGCCTCTCCCTCTGCTCCGGCAGCCCACCCGACACCTCCCAGCCCCCCCCTTCCTCCCTTCCTCTGCCCCGGCAGCCCACCCGACCCCCTTCCTCTGCCCCGACAGCTCACCCGCCCCCTCCCCTGCACCCCCGCTAGCTCCTTCACCCCCTGAAGGCTGAAGCCCCATCGCCACACCTTCTCCTCTGTACCGAACTGCCCGTCTCCTCTGTACGGACTGCCTCAGACCTTCCTTGTGCCGGTTCGCCCCCGTACTTCAGAGCTATGGCTTCCTCCAGCATCTCTCGGCTCCCATACTGCCTGCACACCGTCGCTGATCGTCGAGTCCCTCCGTCTCCTCGTTTTGATGGTATTCTCGGGCCACGTCCCTCCACCACATCCGTTGACTGTGGCCGTCGTCAGGGTCTCCTCCGCCATGATGGCGAGACTGCTGCTGCTGCTGATCTCCCTACTCCAGCACCGCCTGCCACCACTCCTGCTCCGTCTCGGTCTTACTCCGACCGCCTCCAGCGCTTTGAGGAGTTACTGTTGCGATACCTCGCCTCCACCAGCTCTTCGACAGATCACGGTCTCTCTGCCACTCCGGGTACTTCTGCTCAGTCTCGGTCTTACTCCGACCGCCTCCAGCGCTTTGAGGAATTACTGCTTCGGTACCTCGCCTCTACCAGCTCTTCGACAGCTCACAGTCTCTCTGCCACTCCGGGTACTACTGCTCTATGGATATTCGACTCGGGTGCCTCCTGTCACCTCACGTTTGACTCCACTGTCCTTACTGACTGTTCTCCCACTACCACCCACCAGGAGGTTCGCACTGCGGATGGGACTCTCGTCCCTATTCCGCAATGTGGATCCGTCACTACTACCTCTGACCCTTCTGGTCGCCTGACCCTACCCCATGTCCATCATGCCCCCCGTCTTAACATTAATCTGATCTCTATCAGTTCTCTTTGCGACTCTGGCCTGACTGTCACCTTCACCCCTTCTGTTTGTGTTGTGCAGGATTCGCGAACGGGTCAGAGGATTGGGCTGGGCTGTAGAGCAGGAGGACTTTACCAGCTGGACCATCTCCATGTGTCTTCCGTTCCTGTTGCGTCTGTCATGTCTGTTACCTCCGATGCCGACCTGTGGGATAGAAGGTTAGGTCATATATCGAGTGATCGACTCAAAAGCGTATTCCGTTCGGGCGCTTTGGGTCGAGCGTCCTTCTCCCCTCTCTCTGTTTGTACGGGTTGTAGACTAGCAAAGCATCTAGCTCTTCCATTCTCTGCTAGTGCTTCCCAATCTGATGCGTTATTTGATTTAGTACATTCGGACATTTGGGGTCCTGCACCTGTTGCATCCATTTCGGGTTACATGTACTATGTGTGTTTTATCGATGACTACTCTAGGTGCACCTGGGTTTATATTATGCGTCATCGGTCTGAAGTCCCCCATATCTTTAGGAGATTCACCACTATGATACACACTCAGTTTGGTCGGCGCATTAAGACCTTTCGGTCTGATTGTGCCAAGGAGTATCTCTCCTCTAAGATGCGTGAGATTCTTCAGTCTCACGGCACTCTTCACCAGCAGTCCTGTCCCCACACCCATGAGCAGAACGGCATTGCCGAACGCAAGCATCGTCATGTCCTTGAGACCGCACGAGCCTTGCTCCTCTCTGCGTCTGTTCCTCACTCTTACTGGGTTGAAGCTGTCATGACGGCTGTCCACCTCATCAATATCACTCCGTCATCTGCTCTGTCCGGTGCCACCCCTCACGAGCGCCTTCACTCCAGCCCACCTGACTACTCTCTTCTTCGCACGTTTGGCTGCACGTGCTTCGTTCTTCTTCCTCCCCATGAGCGCACCAAACTTTCTGCGAGGTCCGTTAGGTGTGTTCACTTGGGGCTCAGTCGTGAGCACAAGGGGTATCGCTGCTATGATCCCTTAGCTCGTCGGATCCGTGTCTCCCGTCACGTCTCCTTTGTTGAGGATGTCCCGTATTTTGCACCTGAGTCTCGGGATCTTTCCTTGCCTCCTGCGTCATCCTCCTCGCCCTCCTCACATCTCCACATCCCTGTTCTATCCCCGGTTTCTGTCGCCCCATCCACGCCTACTCCACCACCACCACCTCCTCCTCAGTCTCCACCGCCACCTCCACCACCACCACCACCTCCTCAGTCTCCCTCGCCACCTCCACAACCACCCATTACTCGTGTCTATGTACGTCGGTCTGCAGCTCCCCCTCCAGAGTCTGTTCACACTGGTACTCCCTCGCCTGCTGCTGCTACCCCCTCCTCCCCGGTCGTGGATCCTGCTCCTGTTCGGCGCTACCCAGCGCGCGAACATCACCCTCCTGACAGATATGACTACTCTCCTGACAGGTTTGGCTACTCTGCTTTTCCTTCTGACTCTCCTGACTCTTCTGGCTACTCTGCCAGTGTCTCCTATTCACCATTCTTTCAGGCCTTTCTTACTGCTATACACACCCATCGGGAGCCCCAATCGTACCGTGAAGCAGCGTTACATCCAGAGTGGCGGCAGGCCATGTCAGTTGAGCTTGAGGCTTTTCAGCGGACCCAGACCTGGGAGTTGGTGCCTTGTCCCTCCGGGGTGGTGCCTGTTAGCTGCAAGTGGATATTCAAGGTCAAGACTCGACCTGACGGATCCATTGAGCGGCACAAGGCTCGCCTCGTTGCTCGCGGCTTCTCCCAGGAGTATGGGATTGACTACGAGGAGACGTTTGCTCCAGTTGCTCGGATGACTACTGTGCGCACCCTCTTAGCTGTGGCAGCTGCTCGAGGGTGGCCTCTCCATCAGATGGATGTCACCAATGCGTTTTTCCACGGTGATCTCTCCGAGGAAGTCTACATGGCTCCTCCTCCGGGTACTTCAGTTCCTCCAGGGCACGTGTGTCGGTTGCGCCGAGCCATCTATGGGCTCAAGCAGGCCCCTCGTGCCCGGTTTGAGTGATTTCGCAGTGCAGTTCTGGCCGCCGGTTTTGTTGAGCGTCACTCCGACTATGCCTTGTTCACTCGCTTCTCCAGTCAGGGCATTGCAGTTCTTCTCCTCTATGTGGATGATATGATCATCACTGGGGATGACAGTGCCACCATCGCCTCTCTCCAGCGGCACCTCCAGAGTCAGTTTGAGATGAAAGATCTGGGATCTCTTCGCTACTTTTTGGGCCTTGAGATTGCCCGGTCAGCTCGTGGTCTGTTGGTCTCCCAGCAGAAGTATATCTCCGACATCCTTGCTGATGCTGCTCTTACTGACACGCGCACTGCTGATACACCCATGGAGCTCAATTTGAAACTTCTCGCTACAGACGGTGAGCCGCTCCAGGATGTCTCCCGCTACCAGAGGCTGGTTGGGATGCTCGTCTATCTCACCATGACCCGGCCAGACATTGCCCATGCTGTTGGCATTGTTAGTCAGTTTGTTCAGGCTCCACGGTCGGTACACTATGCAGCTGTTCTTCGGATTATCCGCTACCTCCGGGGCACCATCACTCGTTCACTACTGTTTCCCTCCACCTCTCCGTTGGTGCTGCGTGCCTACTCCGATGCAGATTGGGCAGGAGATGCAGCCACTCGTCGATCGACTACAGGTTACTGTGTGTTTCTGGATGATTCACTGATTTCGTGACGCAGCAAGAAGCAGGAGTCTGTTGCTCGCTCCAGCACCGAAGCCGAATACAGGGCTATGGCTTCCACCACCGCCGAAATTGTCTGGCTTCGCCGCCTTCTGCTCGACTTGGAAGTGGTGATATCCGGGCCCACCCCGCTCTTCTGTGACAACCGGAGTGCTATTCAGATTGCTAGCAACCCGGTCTTCCATGAGCGAACAAAGCATATTGAAGTTGATTGTCATTATGTTCGCCAGGCGTTTATCGATCACCTTATCTCCCTGCCTTTCATTTCCTCATCGGAGCAGACTGCTGATTTTCTGACGAAGCCCCTGACGATTGCTCGCTTCCGACATTTTCTAGGCAAACTCTCGGTTCATGATCCACCGTGAGTTTGAGGGGGAGTGTTAATGTACATACAGTCGGGTCGGGTTTACTGTACAGTCGGGTCGGATTGTATAGGTATACATGTACATATATTGGGCTTGAGTCCCTCAATGGAATGCATTCTATTCCTCTCCAAACCCTAGCCGTCATCTCCTAACATTATGCATGCAAGATTTCAGATCTAGGGGTTCAGATGTTACCTTCGTGCGGTAATTGACACTGCGATGTCAATCTACAGGGTTGAAGAAGGAAGTATCCACGAATTGGTTTTCTTCGAGTTCACCCTGTCTCGCAATCAGGCCAAACCCTAGCACTCGGTCTCTGAGTGCCTTAAAGTGCTAGTCCTCTCCTATTCTAGATCTCACTAACCTCAAGAGAAGAAGAAGAAAAGAGAGAGAGAGAGAGTGAGAGCCTTCTCAGTTTCTCAGAAAAAACTCGAGAGCATCTGCCAGAGAGAACATGAGAACGGATAAGAGAGAGAGTGGTTAGTTGGTTCTATTTCTTAGGGCCTCAAATTGTCTGAGCGGGGGGGGGGGGGGGGGGGGGGGAGCGGTTTTTTTCTCTGAGGAGGCATCAGGAACCGTGCCCCCTTCCTTTTTGCCGATCTCACTCTCTCTCCTATCTCCTTGTAACCACCAAGATTCCTTGCCTTATATTGTTCCTAAAATTAGGGGAGGGATATTAGAAAATTCAAATAATCCTCATCCCTTGATTTTAGGGATGACAACTCTCTACGCAAACCCTAATAGGGTGGGTAGCCTACTAGGGCATACGGGACATTTTGGTTGGACCAAAATGCCCCCCATGCATTTAGTAGCCATCTACCTTATGCAGGGGCACACATGGTTCGATTTCTATGTGCGATAATGCACCCTAGCCATTAGGACACTCATCCACATTAAGTCATCATACAGTGGGTCGATGAATAGTGATTTTACTGTTCACTGGGGTCCCTCGGTAAAACATGGGGTGACCCTAAGTAAAAGTCACTAAACGATCATCCTGCGTTCTAGTGCGATGCACACACACATAACTGACCTTTTTCGATGTAAAGGTGAGGTCGTGCATCTCTACACCACTCTGGGGTTATCCTCTAGTGAACTCACTTAGCCCTATGCATCTTCCATTCTCCAGTGCGATGCACTCATGGAATGCATGGTGGTTAGGGCATCTTTTCTTCAACTCTAATAATGTAGTCAGACTAGAAAAAAGTAAGTCTGACATGATTATGGATAGGGTGGAACCTTCAGGGACTAGGGTTCATGGCTTCCAACCAAGCCCGATCGACACACTATGCAAGTGTCTCTATCAGTCCTCTAGGTCTCAGTTTACTTGCGTGGCCACTCAGAGTGCGATGCAGGCTGCACTCCAATCCTCCTAGACTTATTACGCTTTCTCATATACCCCTGCTCTCCGCTTGGTATTGGTAATGCAATGTCCCTCCACTCGGTGCCGTGTGTCAACTCGAGCGATCGAGAGCACTGTCAGACTTGAGTGACTATCTGACTAGGTTCCTTCCAGGTTGATCATCACATCGCACCTCCAGTTGCTTTGGCCAAATAATCGGATCCGGTCAATAGTTCAACTGCTAACCACTAGGCCTTTGTTTAGTGTGGTGTATATAAGACCCAGGAAGGCACCTCCCGATAGGGATGTGGATGGCATACAGGAGTGGCCTGCCAATGCAACACCAGCCCGGTAACCTAGCGCACCGTGGTTAGATCCCTCACACGTTGGTGAACCAAAGTTACCTGCAACTGGTTAGTCCACCGGTCACGGTTCCTCAGGGTTTAGGACCGATTACCCAAGCAGAAACACGGCTATGCGCACTGGTGTCTGCTTACCGATCTATGCACTGTGTTGGTTCCATTTGGTTACAGACATTGTGCCTAAGACTGACCATGGTGGAGAAACTCATTCTCTGTCAATCCAATAGATTAACCTGATAGGGCGACCAGCCCTAATAAGAGCTACGAACTATTTAGGCTTATAGGACCAATCTATTGAGTCTCCCACTTAAATAGACTACTATGTAACCATGGCTCCAATAAGTCCTATACACAGAACACGTACAAATATACTCACCATTAAGCAAAATATCAACCAAGTTTTTACAAGCCCTAGACCACATCTCATACAACAATCTCCCACTTGGTATAGCTAGGAAAAACGGTTTTGACTCTCATAGCTTCTATATGCTACTCGAATGCCTTTGTAGGAATCGCCTTTGTGAAGGGATCAACAATATTGTCTGTAGATGCTATCTTGGTCATTATTACTTGCCCTTCCTTCTGAAACTGCCAAATCAAATGGAATTTGTGCTCGATGTGTTTCCCCTTCTGGTGGTGTCTTGGCTCTTTGGCCTGTGCTACCGCTCCACTATTGTCACAATAAAGGACAATAGGTAACTGAGCCTCTGGTACGCACCCTAAGTCCAATAAGAACTTTCTGAGCCATATTGCCTCTTCGCCGCTTCGTAATCTGTGGCGTACTCGGCTTCTGTGGTAGAGTCTGCGATGCAACCTCGCTTCACACTCCGCCAACTAACCGTTCCTTCTAAGATGAAAACATACTCTGAAGTCGATTTTCTGGATTTCACATCTGACATAAAGTTAGAGTCCGTGTATCTAATCGGCGTTGGGTCCTGTGAAGTGTAAACTAACTCATAGTCCCTCGTGGAGAAGGTGACCCGGGGGGAGGAGCGTGCCTTGCTCATCCCCTGGGTCGATAAAGGGCGAGCGACATCCACAACACCGTGTTGGAGCACCACTTTGCGGGTGCTTGGTGACATATCCCGAAGGAATTCTACTTCGAGGATGTTAGGCGATGACGACTAGGGTTTGGAGAGAATGGAATGATTCTCATTCAGGGACTGAAGCCCAATATATAATTAAATGTATACACATAGAACCCGACCCGACTGTACATAGAACCCGACCTGATATATACATTAACACTCTCCCTCAAACTCACGGTGGATCATGTACCGAGAGTTTGCTTATAAAATGACGAAATCTAACAATCGTAAGGGGCTTTGTGAGAAAATCAGCAGTCTGCTCCGTTGAGGGAATGAACGACAAGGAGATGATGTTTACAAGAAACTCCTGCTGAACATAATGACAGTCGACGTCGATGTGTTTGGTCCGCTCATGAAAAACCGGGTTGCTAGCAATTTGAATGGCACTCCGGTTGTCACAGAACAGAGGTGTAGCCCCAGAAATCCTGACTCCCAAGTCGAGTAGAAGACGTCGAAGCCAGACAATCTCTGCAGTAGTGGAAGCCATAGCTCGATATTCGGCTTCGGTGCTAGAGCGTGCAACAAACTCCTGTTTCTTGCTACGCTAAGAAATGAGAGAATCACCAAGGAACACGCAGTAGCCGGTAGTAGATCGACGAGTAGAAACATCGCCAGCTCAATCGGCATCGGAGTAAGCACGTAGAACCAGTGGAGATATGGAGGGAAACAACAGCGATCGAGTGACAGTGCCACGGAGATACCGAATAATCCGAAGGACTGCTGCATAGTGAACCGAGCGAGGAGACTGAACGAACTGACTGACAATACCGACGACATGGGTAATGTCAGGCCTAGTTATGGTGAGATAAACGAGTATCCCAACCAGCCGCTGATAACGAGAGATATCTTGGAGAGGCTCACCATAGGTAGAGAGAAGCTTCAAGTTAAGCTCCATAGACGTGTCAGCAGTACGAGAATCAGTAAGAGCAGCCTCCGCAAAAAAATCGGAGATGTACTTTTGCTGGAAGATCAACAATCCTCGAGCTGACCGAGCAATCTCAAGGCCAAGAAAGTACCGGAGAGGGCCGAGATCCTTCATCTCAAACTAGCTCTGGAGGTGATGCTGAAGGAAAGCTATGGTAGCACTGTCATCCCCGGTGATAATCATATCATCCACATACAGAAGTAACACAGCAATACTTTGACTGGAGGAGCGGGTGAACAGAGCGTAGTCAGAGTGTCTCTCAACAAACCCAGCAGCCAGAATTGCACTGCGGAAGTGCTCAAACCATGCCCGAGGTGCTTATTTGAGTCCGTAGATAGCACGGCGTAAACAACAAACGTGCCCTGGAGGAACCGAAACGCCCGGAGGAGGAGCCATGTATACTTCCTCGGAGAGGTCACCGTAGAGGAACGCATTGGTGACATCCATCTCATGGAGAGGCCACCCTCGAGCAGCTGCCACAGCTAAGAGGGTGCGCACAGTAGTCATCCGAGCAACTGGAGCAAACGTCTCCTTGTAATCAATCCCATACTCCTGGAAAAAGCCACGAGTAACGAGGCAGGCCTTGTGCCGCTCAATGGATCCGTCAGGTCGAGTCTTGACCTTGAATATCCACTTGCAGCTAACAGGCACCACGCCTGAGGAACAAGGCACCAAATCCCATGTCTGGGTCTGCTGAAAAGCCTCAAGCTCAACTGACATGGCCTGCCGCCACTCTGGATGTAAAGCTGACTCACGGTATGATTGGGGCTCCTGGTGGATGTGAAGAGCAGTAAGAAAGCATGATAAGATGGCGAATAGGAGGCAATGGCAGAGTAGCCAGAGGAGTCAGGAGAGTCAGAGGGAAAGGCAGAGTAGCCAAACCTGTTCTGAGAGTAGTCATATCTGTCAAGAGAGTGATGTTCACGCGCCGGGTAGCGCTGAACAGGAGAAGGATCCACGACCGGGGAGGAGGGGGAAGCAGCATCAAGCGAGGGAGTACCAGTGTGAACCGACTCTGGAGGAGGGGCTGCATACCGACGAACATAGACATGAGTAACAGGTGGTGGTGGAGGTGGCAAGGGAGACGGAGGAGGTGATGGTGGTGGTGGTGGAGGTGGCGGGGAAGATGGAGGTGGAGGAGGCGTGGGTGGGGCAGTAGAAAACGGAGGTAGAACGGGGATGTGGAGAAGTGATGAGGGCGAGGAGGGTGACGCAGGAGGCAAGGAAAGATCCCGAGACTTAGGGGAAAAGTACGGGACATCCTCAACAAAGGAAACGTGACGGGAGACATGGATCCGGCGAGCCAAAGGATCGTAACAACAATACCCCTTGTGCTCCCGACTGAGCCCCAAGTGAACACACCTAACAGACCTCGCAGAGAGTTTGGTGCACTCATAGAGAGGAAGAAGAACGAAGCACGTGTAGCCAAACGTGCGAAGAAGAGAGTAGTCAGGTGGGCTGGAGTAAAGACGCTTATATGGGGTGGCACCAGACAGAGCAGACGACGGAGTGATATTGATGAGGTAGACAGCCGTCATGACAGCTTCACCCCAGTAGGAGTGAGGAACAGACACAGAGAGAAGCAAGGCTCGTGCGGTCTCAAGGACATGACGATGCTTGCGTTCGGCAACTCTGTTCTGCTCATGGGTGTGGGGACAGGACTGCTGGTGAAGAGTGCCGTGAGATTGAGGAATCTCACGTATCTCAGAGGAGAGATACTCCTTGGCACAATTAGACCGAAAAGTCTAGATGCGCCGACCAAATTGAGTATGTATCATAGTGGTGAATCTCCTAAAGATGTGAGGGACTTTAGACCGGTGACGCATAAGATAAACCCACGTGCACCTAGAGTAGTCATCGATAAAACACACATAATACATGAAACCAGAAATAGATGCAACAGGTGCAGGACCCCAAATGTCAGAATGTACTAAATCAAATAAAGCATCAGATTGGGAAGTACTAGCAGAGAAGGGAAGAGCTAGAAGCTTTGCCAGTCTATAACCCGTACGAACAGAGAGGGGAGAAAGACGCTCGACCCAAAGCGCCTAAACGGAAAACGCTTTTGAGTTGTTCACTCGATATATGACCTATGCTTCTGTGCCACAGGTCGGCATCAGAACTAACAGACATGATAGATGCAACAGGAACAGAAGACACATATAGATGGTCCAGCTGGTAAAGTCCTGCTCTACGGCCCAGCCCAATCCTCTGACCCGTCCGCGAATCCTACACAACACAAACAGAAGGGGTGAGGTGACAGTCAGTCTAGAGTCGCAAAGAGAGCTGATAGAAATCAGATTAATGTTAAGACGGGGGGCATGATGGACATAGGGCAGGGTCAGGCGACCAGAAGAATCAAAGGTAGTAGTGATGGATCCACATTGCGGAATAGAGACTAAAGTCCTATCCGCAGTGCGGACCTCTCGGTGAGTGGGAGTAGGAGAACAGTCAGTAAGTACAGTGGAGTCAAAGGTGAGGTGACAGGAGGCACCCGAATCGAAGATCCATGGAGCAGTAGTACCAGAGGTGGCAAACAAGCCGTGAGCAGTCGCGGAGCCGATGGAGGCTAGGTGACGAAGGAGGAGCTCCTCGAGGCGTTGAAGACGGTCTAGCTCAGGCACGGAAGGTGTAGTGGTAGCAGTGGGGAGCATCGAGGGCTCTACAGTAGCCGCTGTACCACCAAAGTAGCGGAAGGAGGACGGACCATGTCCATGGCTCCGTCTACCTCGACCGCCTCGTCGATCGTCCCGGGAGGCAAGAGCCCAGCGTGATGCTTTCTCATCCGGACCCCAGTGGGGGTTGCGTGGAGGACGTGTAGGACATTCACGCTTCATATGTCCGGGCTCCTTGCAGTAGTGATAGAAGACAGACTCATCGGAGAACCCGGCCGCCAGGACGGTGTCTGAGCCAGGAGCAAGTGGAGGATGACGAGTACCCTGAGTCTGAAGGCGAGTCTCCTTATCGACCAAGACGAGCAGGGCATCCTCTAGCCTAGGGAGTGGCTCAGGTACAGGACCAGAGCAGCTAGGAGAGAAAAGTCCGGCCGAAGCGCTGCCAGGAACTGGTGCAGGTGGCCCTCATCAAGGTAGCGCTGAAAATCCCTAGAGCATGGGCAAGCACACCGCTCCGGGATCAGGGAGTACAGCTCATGCTAGTAGGCACTCATCAGACTGAAGAAGTCCTGAATCGTACGCTCTCCCTGACGAGAATACTGCGAGTCACAGATAAGCTGATGCCAGTGTGCACCACCGCGCCGGAGAAACCGGTCCCGAAGATACTCCCACATCGCGCGCACTGTAGGAAGACGATCGATGGGAGCAAGGAGCGGACAAGCAACGAAGTCCAGAAGATAGGCCCGGATGGCCTGATCGTGGCAACGCCATGTGAGAGCAGCAGGCGTGGCTACCGTGGTAGCAGTCGCAGCAGAAGACGCAGCAGGTGTGATCGGAGGGAGGATAGAGGCCGAGGGGGCTGTCGGGCAGAGGAGAGGGGCTGAGGGGGGCTAGGGAGGGGCCGGTCGGGCGGAGGGAGGGGCTGGGAGGGGTGATCGGAAGGAGGAAAGGGGTCGGGGGGGTGGGGGGTGGGGGGGCTTGTCGGGCGGAGGGAGGGGCCGGGAGCGCTGGGGGGGGCCTGTCGGGCGGAGGGAGGGGTCGGGAGGGGTGATCGAAGGGAGGAGAGGGGCCGGGGGGGGGGGCTTAGGGGGGCCTGTCGGGCGGAGGGAGGGGCCGGGAGGGCTAGGGGGGGCTGGCGGGCGGAGGGAAAGTCGGAGGTGGGCTACCGGGTGGAGGGGAGGCCAGAGGTGGGCTTCCGGGTGGAGGGGGAGACCGGAGGTGGCTGCTGTAGTCGCCGTCATCGCGCGAGAAACCCTAGAACTCTGATACCATGTTAGGAGATGACGACTAGGGTTTGAAGAGAATGGAATGATTCTCATTGAGGGACTGAAGCCCAATATATAATTACATGTATACACATAGAACCCGACCCGACTGTACATAGAACCCGACCCGGTATATACATTAACAGAGGAAAACCTAGAGAAGACCCAATTTTCGGGGAAGATGCCTTCGGGCATGGTGGCGAGTCATGGAGGGCGAGGCCACGTTGCGAAGACAAATACCATGATGTAGCGAGTCTGAGAGGAGGCGCGCAAGACCGTTGAGAGATCCGTGGTGCTTCGATGATGATTGATTTGACAGATCGTGACTGGTGAGTACCTAGATCATATCTTTTGTGGAACCCGTGAGAGTCATCTCTATAGAGATTGCCATGTTCGATATGTTCAGTCAGATTTGTGAAAGAGAGAGTGCACAAAGAGGTAGAGTTTTCTTTTCTATCATGTAGCATGTTCAGTTTTGGTCTTCTCTATTTGGTGGTTTTTCGGAGAACCGTTGGCGCATGTTGGAGACAGATTGGTCTCCGTTAATGCGCATGGTCATTTTTTGAGGTGGAGAGATGTGAGGATTTGTTAGAGGGCATGGAGTGCCATCGGGTGTAATCCTGTTTATCTTCTTCATAGTGGATTCCTGGAGGTGGTTGCCGGAGAGAGAACGTAGCCCTGTTTGGGGTGAACATCTGTAAAATCTTGTGTCCCTCTGTATGTGATTTTCTGTATCTATGCCATATCGAATCGGTGCAGTATGGGATGCACCGATGGGATCTGCAGCGCCGGGCCGCATATTCGTATCTTATTAGTCCCTTGTCTATGTTAGGCTCCGTCTCGTCCACTGTGTAACAAACTAGTATCAGAGCTTTGGCAATCGGTGTGGGATTGTTTTGATTCCAACGATCTTCGTATCAGAGCTTTGGGTTGCTTCTTCAGAGTGCCATTGCGGAGTCACCGATAAGCAACTATTCCAGCCACCGATGAGCGGGCTGACGTGGTTGCCGACAGGTGGCTGGTGGAGGTGCTGACGGGCACCGACACGAGTTGTTATACAGTGATTGGTGGAGGCACTGGCTAGCGTTTGGGATAACGGCATAAAGAACTTTCTTCTGGTCAGATCTTGGTGGCACAAGACACAAGTGGGTCCGATGTTATCGGTCCTGGAGAGGTGACAGTTTGAGATCATCTTTCTAATGGATCTCGTTTTTAGAGTACGAGCAGTCATTGGCACTATAATGAAGATTGCAGAGGAAAGATGGAGCATAGCCGACAGATTTTGCTCCAAGTTTTGACCAGTGATAGGGTCGGGTTCGGTCCGAATACAGAGCTATGACTTTCACCACTGTCGAGATTGTCTGGCTTCAATGTCTTCTACTTGACTTGGGAGTTAGGATGTCCGGGGCCACCTCTCTCTTCTGTGACAACCGGAGTGCTATCCCGATTGCTAGCAACCCGGTTTTTCATGAGTGTACCAAACACATCGAGGTTGACTGTCATTATATTCGGCAGGAGTTTCTCGCTTACATTATCTCCTTGCCATTCATTCCCTTGACGAAGCAGACTACTGATTTTCTCACAAAGCCCCTTACGATTGCTCGATTTAGTCATTTTATCAGCAAACTCTTGATACATGATCCACCGTGAGTTTGATGGGGAGTGTTAATATATATATCGGGTCGGGGTTCTATGTATAGTCGAGTCGGGTTGCTTGTATATTGATGTACATTTTTATTGGGCTTTAGTCCCTCAATAGATATCATTCTATTCTCTCCAAACCGTAGCTGTCATGTCCTAACAAGTGCTATCACGTTTTATCAGATGTGGAGTCTGATCGGGGGGTTATCTTGGCGATAGCTCATGATCTGCTGAGATTCTAGTGTTCTTGATAGCGGTAGATAGTTGTTGGTTCACACGATTGAAGTTCAGCAACTTAGTGTGATGGTGGCCAGTTGACGACAGAAGCGGCATACTCAGGTGCTGACAAGAGGGGGCCGTAGGTTCGTCATATGTCAGCGTGTGAGAAGATAATGGATTTCTTTCCAACTCAAGTCTCACACGGGCACATTCACCTTTGGAGGTGGAGCTTGTTAGGACTTCTTTAGAGATCATTATTGGAGGCCCTATGAGCTGGGGATTATTTGGCATTGTTAGGTATTGGCTTCAGGCGTAGTGGGCTTTGTTACGAAATATGGCTATAGGTGGAGCGTTTTCTCAGCAATACAAATCTCGAAGAATATGTCTAGTGGTGGCGTTTGCTACATGATGCATGTCCTCAGGCATGGGGCAGATGCATATATCATCAGGGATAGTGACTGAGCACTCATAGTGGAGTGTGTGGAGGTGCGACTAGCTTTGCTTACCCGACAGAGATAGAGGGGAGGTTGATGCTGAGGATCTCTCGTCAAGGTAGAGACTGTTGAGCATTGTGTGTTGGCTCGGAATCCTATTTGGAGGAGAGCCGATTGGCTTAGAGTTCTATTTGGAGGAGAGTCACATGTTCACAATATTGAGCGAGAGCAAATCCGGCGGGATTGCCCGCTGGCACAAGTCCATCAGTGCGGTAGAGCTTGTTAGAAATCGGAGGAGACTTCAAACGTTTGTCCATTGGTGATAGAGCGATATCAGTTGAGGTAGAGCTCGTTTGGATGTCAGAGGAGATTCCGGGTGTTGTGGCCACTAGAGGATGGATAAAGGAGGTGATTATCGGGCATGATGATCAACCATCAGGACACCGAGGAGGGGCTATTTGGCACCTTCTAGGTGCTGTTTGGAGCGCCATCAGGAAGCGGGTTCGTGATACCGACAGGATACCGCTTGGCACTGTCAGAGTGCTTTGAAGATGACAAATAGCTGTCTGGTTTGTGACATCTCGCCATGGTGGAGATTGTTGATGATGTCTCGAGTCAAACCCGTCTCCTCGGGATGGTCGTTAACACCACCTTTCCATGCCGTGTGCACGACATGTCCAGGTGTCGTGCACATGACTATTGGGTCATGCGCATGACTTGGAACACGACTTTCTCGATGCGTCTTTCATCAGAAAGACGTAACCAGCCTACAGATAGTCGTGCGCATGACTTTCCAGGTTATGCGCACGATTGTGCCTGACAGACACGGGTTTGACCAAGTCAAGCATGTTTTCACTTTCCTTTTGGGTCTGTTTGAGGAGAATTTCGAGATTGAGCTTATGATACCTATTCCCCTCCTATATAAAAGGATCTAGGGTTTTGGCAACTCATCCTTGGTTAAAGAGGATTATTGTCTTCTTTGAGGGAGACTTGACGGCTTTTGGTAAAGCTTCTCATGGAGAAGATGAACCCGGGGGAGGAGCGTGCCTTGCTCCTCCCCCAGGCCGATGAAGGGCCGGCGAGTGGTGTCCACGAAGGCGTATTGGAACACCGCTTTGCGGGTGCTTTGTTGAGCGTCCATCTGATGCGAATTATCCTTTCTTTTTCATGCACATATCGTTACTTTGCTACGTAAAACTTTCATAATACACGTAAACTGCATGAGTTTCTTTGCACCACGATATAGTAGACTTTTATACGAACCCAACGGCATATTGGTTCACTCTCATATATTGAATACATGAAAAATACAGAGCCCGAAAGTCCAAATTATTCTTTTATCGATAATCGCGTTTGAACCTGATAAGCGTCATTTCATGTGTGTTTTTCAGGGAATTGATCTAGTTTTTGATGCAGTCAGCTCAAGGACATCATGACCAAGCCGTGGATATTCTCACGGGGATTCGATGGAAGATGCACAGCTCGTTTGGAGACTTATTATGAAGAACGATAAAGAAAAGGATACTTGGAAGAATATAGCCAAGGGAAGACTTCAACAAGCCGCTGCAACGCAGAAATCGAACCAGAAGATGACTACATGAATGCGAAGGAGCGATGATGGATTTGATGATGAATTTGGATGATGGTGATTAAGTTTCCCACGTGACCCATTCGACTTGAACCCAGATAACTCGAGTCCATCCTTCTCTCTTTCTTATTTCACCATCCGATCCCATCGCAACCGTCCATTCCATCTTCGAACCAATCCCAGCTCTCTTTTCTCAAAACCAAACCCAGCCGTCCCTAGCTTCCATGCACATGCATGCATATGTCACATTAACTGTCCCGTGCACCCGACGTGAGATTTTCTCTCTAACACTCGAGATCACCCATCCATGCACTTGATCACAGCCATCCAGGCAAACTAGAACCATAGCCATATGCATGCATGCATACACCGCGGCCATTGAATCCCATCTTAATTCCATGATTAATCATAGCCGTCTATTCGATTCAAGAGCCATGCAGGCCCTTAACCCGTGACCCAGTCATCCCTCTCCTCCCCACTTAATCACAATCATCCCTTCCATGCACATGCATGCATGCATGAATGTGCCATTTAAAAACCCAGGCATTCGATCAAAGCCCTTCAATGCATCCCACTCATGCATGCAAAAATCAGTCCATCTCCATATCATCTAATCACAGCCATCCATTTAAACCAAAACCCATGCAGCACCACCTGATCCGTATCTAATCCATGCGATCCATCACAGCCCTCCATTGCATCAAACCCATGCACAGCATGCACCCTCTTCCTCTTTACCAAAACTCATATATAGCAATCGTCCAGTGCATCCCATTGATCTCCAAATCCCAGCCATCCGATCCATGATCCCATGCATGCAGCCCCTTTACCTGAACCCCCTTTCATATGAACCGCACCCTCTCTCTCTCTCTCTAACCCAACCACAGAGCTCCATTGCATGAAATCGATCACAGCCATCCTTTGTAAACCCAACAGCCGTCCGATCCATGAACCCATGCAGAGATCTCCCTCATGACCCGTCTCTCTCTCTCTCTAAAACCCAATCACAGCCGTCCAATACCCAGTGCCCAGATTTTCTCCCTCTAAACTAGATCCCATCAGAACTTCTTTCTCTCTCTAAACCATCTGCAGATCTCTCTCATGTCCTTTCTCTCGGTTTCCAGTTGGCACCCGATCTTCTCTCTACAACTGAATTCCGGCCCCTTATTCCTCTCTCTTGATCTCTTTTCTAAAACCTGACGTGATTCTCTCTTTCCCTATTTATTGTTCTCTCTCTCTAGCCGCCCAACTTGGCAACCCAAGAAGACAGCCGTCCATCCTACCCGATCGACCTGCACCCATACTTTCTCTCTCTAAAACTTAAAACCGAAACCTAGCTGTACCGGAGACCAAACCCATGCATGCAGCCCCTACACCCGACCCAGCCGTCCATCTCTCTTTCCTTTTTATTTTCATTCATCACAGCTATCCGTTCCATTTAAACCCAGCCGATACACCCACTCTCTCCCGTCTCCGTTTTCCTCTCCCATCCATGCATCTCTCTCTCTGATCTAATCACAACCGTCCAACCCGACCAAACACAGCCGTCCCGTGCATTCAGGCATGCACGTCCGAGCCCGCAGATCTCACCTTCTACGCGAACTTCTCTCTCTCTCTAGCCCGATCTTCTCTTTCAGATCCCGATCTCCTTCCCATCTCCGAGCCATCCGCACACTCCCGAGCCATGCACGTCCCCGCTCCGGGATTCCCTCCTCTCAACCGAACGTTTCTCTCTCTAACGTCTCTTTCTCTTTCCTTTCTTTCTATCTTACCCGACCTCTCTCTCTCATCTACTCTCTCTATATAAATCGGACCATCTCGGGGGGAGGGGAGGAGGGCGACAACCAAAACCAAAGAGGCTTATACGGACTGCTATCTACCACCTCCGAAACCCTTCCTTCAACCCATCATTAACATCACCATCTAGCTTCCTTCCCGCTACCATCCCGAACCGATCATCATTCACACCACCATCACCTCCGAAAACCCTAAACCTTCACATTCCATCATCCATCATACGAGCCATCGTACTATCGTCAACGATGTGCCGCATCCGAGTCCAGTGAAGGAGCATCAATCGAAGAGGACAACGAAGTTCACAGAGTTTATTTCGAGCATGATCTGTATCTTGTTCTTCCCTTATCTTACTTTTGATGTAGTGCGAACCATGATGAACTAAACATATTGCTAAGGCCGAGATGAAACCACGGTTATGAATAATTATTTGGTTTATTTATATTGTCTATGGCATGCTCTCTAGTTCGAATATTTGGTTCAATTATCGGATTATTATGATGGAAGTCTCTCACATAGTATGTCATGCATCCTTTGTCGTTATGATAACCCTTCGTAGTAATCAATGCATGTTTATTAATGAAAATTTAGAATCTTGATTAGTTGTGCTTTAGCTACCGAGGTGGATTCGAATGCCTTAGTACCTTCTCCACTTGGAACTCGACTTACCGTAACTTGTTTTTCTTCCTTTAATTAATTTATTTTTAATCTCAAAACAATCAACTCCAATTAAAATTATCTTTTAAAGTAGCTTAGGTAGATAGATTAATAACCCTAGATTAGACTGCTCCCCTCATTAGCAATTCCTGTGGGATTGACCTCATAATACGTACCGCTTCTACAAAGCGATTTGTGTACTTGCGAGTTATAATTTAGATCAAATTAACCCCTTAATTTAGGATTAGTTTAGATCGCATCATGCTTGGTGACTGATCCCGAAGGAATTCTACTTGGAGGAAAAGCTAGAGAAGACCCCCTTTCCGGGGAAGATGCCTTTGGGCATGGTGGCAAGTCATGGAGGGCGAGGCCACGTTGCGGAGACTGAGGCCATGATAGAGCAAGTCCGAGAGGTGTGCAAGACCGTTGAGAGATCCGTGATGCTTCAATGATGATTGATTTGACAAATCATGACTAGTGAGTATCTAGATCATGGCTTTTGTAAAACCCATGAGGGTTATCTTTGCGGAGATTACCATGTACGATCCATTCAGTCAGATTTGTTAGATCTGTGGGAGAGAAAGCGCACAAACAGGTAGAATTTTCTTCTCCATCTATCATATAGTATATTTAGTTTTGGTCTTCTCTATTTGGTGGTTTTCTGGAGGACCGTTGGCATATATTGGAGACAGTTTGGTCTCCGTTAATGCGCATGATCGTCTTTTGTGGTGGAGAGATATGTGAGGATTTGTTAGAGGGTATGGAGTGCCATCGGGTGTAATCATGTTTATCTTCTTCATAGTGGATTCCTGGAGGAGGTGGTTGCTGAAAAGAGAACGTAGCCCTGTTTGGGGTGAACCTCTGTAAAATCTTATGTCCGTGATTTTCTGTATCTTGTGCCATATCGGATCAGTGCAGTATGGGATGCACCAATGGGATCTGACGTTTCGGGGATCTGTGGTGCTGGGCCGCTTATTTGCATCTTCGTAGCCCCTTCTCTATGCCGGGCTCCGTCTCGTCTGCTGTGCAAGATAACTCATGTAACTCAAGAAATTCAAGACAAGTTACTCGTCCCAATCAACTCAACTGCGTTTGTTAATGATACAAAGGGTTTTTTAATCAATTTAAGGGACTACGCATAGATTGGCAATACGACAACCATTGCAAAGTAACATTACCGGGAAGAGAAAAAAGTTAGAGATAAGAAGAATATTGAATTGGAACCAAGAGTATATGCATGTCTAAGCATCGGGTTCCTCAAATTTGAACATAGAGGGGCAACATAAATGAGGATATATGCATCTAAGCTGCTAAATTCTTCAGTGGTGGAGTAATGCAAGCATGAACGCTAAGGGGTTTTGAACCATAGACAAATATTATAAGCAAATAAATAAGAAACAACTTATTAAATTTTAAAATAACAAACAATCAAGAATTTACTATCTACAAGATTAGAGTTTTAGAAACCTGTTGCAATGTATTCTGGAGCTGCATATCCTTGAGTGCCCATGACTTGAGTGGAGACATGGGTCCTATCACCTGTTGGACCAGCTTTTGCCAAGCCGAAGTCTGAAAGTTTTGCATTAAATTCCTGGATTCAAAGAAACAAATTATGCTTCAGAAAATCTAAAACCCATCTTTTATAGCAGATGTAGCATGTGACTGCCCTCTCACTATGCACTATACCATGTCAAGGAGAATGTTTGAGGCCTTAACATCTCTAAATATAACTTGCAATTCAGCATCATGCAAAAATGAGATTCCCCTAGCAGCTCCAATGGCGACTTTAATTCTTATTGCCCAAGAAAGGGGCTCGACACCTCCTAAAGAGAGCAACATTAAAACGTATGCCAAAACATAACACTGGAAGAAATTTACAAGTTCCTTTTAACAATGCCGAAACAGTATTTTTTACACATGATAGAAAATAGCACTTGATGCATGAGCAAGTAGGCTTCTGTAATCATAAATAATTCCCTTTCTTTACTTAAAACATTAGATTTGTAGGTAGACTTCTTTACTATTTTCATGATTATCAAAAAGAGGTTCCTCCATTAGGACACGAAAGGATGGTCATGTAACTAATTGCCACTTTGCCAGGTTAACAACAGTTTGCAATGTCTGGCAATAGACCATTGATTTGGAGTTCTACTAGTGCAACAACAGTGATTCAGAAAGAAGCCAGATATCTACAGATTTATTGAAGTATGGTGCACCAGCATTTGGCACTGGAGACCGGAACCAATAATCATGAAATACTTTGTAGTCACATCATGCTTTTGGTAGCATTGCTACAGATAGTATTAATGAAGCTCCAAGCCACGCACACATGACAACACAAGCGAGGTGCTGCAATCAGCCAAGGACTAGAGTGCAAGGATCTCAATTCTTACATCAAATGGAGCCAGAGAAGGTAAATAAACTAATCCTCCAGAAGTACAAGACTTGATCTATCAATTGAAGTTTTTGGGGCTTTAATCGGAAAGCTGTGACGTAGTACATATAATGTTGAAAAAAGTGTAAGTTGCATGCTTTTAAAAATCAGTAATAGCCACTAGCTCGTCTCTGTATAGAATGATAATAAACACTAAGTCAAGATATTGGTGGATGTGCGCACCCATAGTTAGCATCATGCCCACCAAGAGAAATTTCTCTAAGAGTGAGAACTGGCAGGGACATTAACCGTAAATTCAAGAAGACATTTTCGCAACCCGAAAAAATTTAAATAGTCAAACCAGGGTTTTGAATATAAAACATTTTAAAACATTCTCAGACTCCGAAAAGTGTTAGAACATCCAATCATAAACACACGCAATTCAAGGAAAATGGTTCCGAAGGCAAGACAAACTAAAATCCTTTTACACCCCTTTTAAGAATAAAATTGCGGACCTTGTGGTACTTCCTGGAAATAAGCAAGTTAGGCAGTCTGATCAACTCTGATTTTGTGCCACACTTATAAAGTTGTTAATGTATAGAGATGGATCGGGTTTTATGTATAGTCAGGTCGGGTTCATGTGCTATTGATGTTGTTAAGATGTATTAGTGTATATACATACACTCAGTGTATATATGACTCACATGTACTCACCTTATATATTGGCTATTGGCCTAATGAGAGATCCATTCCATTCTCACCCCAAACCCTAGCTCTCCCTCTCTCTCTCTCTTCCTCAAGGGTTTGTCACATGGTATCAGAGCAAGGTTGATCGCCGGCGTCATCAACGGCTCCCTTGTCTCCGTCAATCCAGATCCTCCCCGCGCCCGCCGCCCGCCGCTCGCGATCAGATCCCGCAGCTGTCCCTGCGCTGTCCCGATCATCAGCGGCTCCCTGCGCTATCTCGATCCTGCAGCTGTCCCGATCCCGCGGCTCCTGCCGCTCGCGATCCCGCTTCCGCCGCGCCCCCCCGATCAGATCCCGCCGCTCGCGATCTCCCTGCGCCTCGTGACCCAATCCCGTGGCTCCCTGCGCCTCGCGACCCCAATCCCGCGCTCCCTGCGCACCCCGATCCCGTGCCGCGCTCGCTTGCGCTCGTGACCCCGCGCCCGCGGCTCCCTGCGCACCCCGATCCCGCGGCTCCCTGTGCCTCTCACCCCGATCCCGCGGCTCCCTGCACCTTGCGATCCCAATCCCGCGGCTCCCTGCGCATCTTTGCGCCGCTCACCCCAGCGCCCTCCGATCCAAGTCCCGCAGCTAGCTCTTCGCGCCCTCTCTCTCTCCGGGCATGTCCTCGACTTCCTCGATGACAACTCCGCCGTCTCCTCCGGTGACTCCCTATGAGATTCCACGGGATTTCCTCCCGCTCGTCACCGACTTTCTTCAACAAGAGGCCTCCGACTGGCCGGCATGGTCCGCCACGGTGGAATCCACCCTTGAGGGTCGCAATCTTCGAGGACATCTTGATGGACCTTCCACACTTTCTGCTTCCGATGCAGAATACGGTCCCTGGCGCCTTCGCGATCAGCGCATCAAGGCCTACCTTGTTGCGTCTGTGGATCGTTCTCTTCGCCGAGACATGGTTGGGCTTGCCACTTCTGCAGCGATTTGGGGTCATCTCACTGCTCAATTTGTTGAGAAGAGTGGAGCACGTGAGTATCAGCTTCTCACACAGGCCCAGTCGGCACAGCAGGGAGAGTTGACGGTCCAACAGTTTTATTGTCAGATGCGCTCCTATTGGCGTGATCTTCAGGATCTCGCTCCCGTTCCTGATCCGTCCCGTGCTGTCGACTATCAGCTCTACCGGGAGTGCCTTCAGCTCTATCAGCTATTCGCTGTCCTACGACCAGAGTTCAGTGCTCTGGCCAGTCAGCTTCTTCACCGGGACAGCCTTCCTCGTCTTGATGAGGCTGTGGCTGAGCTGGTCGCTGAGGAGACTCGTCTGCGTACTCTTGCCTCTAGAGCCTTACCTCTTCCATCCGGACTTCAGGGTGTACTTGTTGCTGCTCCGCCACCAGTCTCCGGCCCCCCAGTGTCTTTTGTGCCTTCTCTCTTAGCTACTGCCTCTCATGGTAGACCGTTTTGCACTCACTGTCAGACACCGGGTCATTTCGTGGACACTTGCTTCTCACTTCATCTAGAGAAGCGTCCTACCTACAGAGATCGAGGACGAGGACGAGCTCGAGGTCGTGGTCGCCCTGTTCCTACTGCTGCTGCTGCCTCCTCTGTCTCAGCTGGCGAGCTACAGTCTATTCGTGAGGAATTAGCTCAACTTCGACTCTCTCAGCAGTCTGCCGCTACTCCTGGATCTTCCAGCGCCACAGCTTTCTCTACCTCTTCTGGTAGTCCCATTGTTTGGATACTGGATTCGGGCGCCTCACACCACATGACTCCGGATGCCTCCCTGCTCACTGCCTGTCAGCCTGCGACGCACCTACCACCGATCCACACTGCAGATGGTTCTCGCTTAGCCATCTCACAGTCTGGATCCATTACCTCAGCCTCCGCCCCTGCTTGCCATTTCTCCTTATCCTCTGTGCTTCATGCTCCCACACTCCACATGCACCTGATTTTTGTTAGTGCTTTGTGTGACTCTGGTTGCTCTGTGACATTTACCCCTTCCTCTTGTTCTGTGTAGGATCTGCATACTGGCCGACCGATTGGAGCAGGTCATAGGGCAGGCGGACTTTACCAGATGGAGTTTCTTCACTCTTTGGATTCGTCATCATTTGAGTTTTGTGGAGTTGTCTCTCCTAATGCCGACCTGTGGCATAGGAGACTAGGTCATGTGTCGGAACCGCGACTTAAGAGATTACTCCATTCTGGAGCTCCCTCGGCACCACTGGATCCTTTGCTAGTTGTTTCCCCAGCGTCTCCAGGGGACTTCTCCGAGGCTTCCTCCTCTATGCCTGTGTCTCTCTCTCCTCCCCGGGTTGTCTCTCCATTTCCTCAGGTCTACTCTCGCCGGCCTACCCCTGTGTCTCCGTGTCCTTCCTTCTCCGCGGATGCCGGCTCCCCTGCTGTTGAGGTTACTCCTAGTTTTTCACCTCTTGTGCCTGCTTCGTCATTGCCAGTCGTGGATCCAGGCCCGCCTCGCTACCCTCAACGCCAGCATCACCCGCCTGATTGTTTTAGCCACGATACTGGGCCTCCTGATCGTTTTGGTTTTGCCTCTGTCTGCAGTTACTCGCCTCAGTTTACTGCCTTTCTTACTGCTATGCACGCAGATCAGGAGCCCCGATCCTACTCTGAGGCAGTTCAGTTTCCTCAGTGGCGTCAGGCTATGGATGAGGAGTTTCAGGCCTTTCAGCAGACTCAGACCTGGGATGTTGTCCCTCTGCCCTCGGGCGTTCAGCCTGTCAGTTGCAAGTGGATTTATAAGGTCAAGCATCGCCCTGATGGATCCATTGAGCATCACAAGGCTCAGGTGGTGGCTCGTGGCTTTACTCAAGAGTATGGCGTTGACTACGAGGAGACCTTTGCTCCGGTGGCTCAGATGACCACAGGTTTGCACTCTTCTGGCGGGTGCAGCTGTTCATCAATGGGCCCTTCTTCAGATGGACGTGAAAAATGCCTTTCTTCACGGTGACCTGTCTGAGACTGTCTACATGACTCCTCCTCCTGGTCTCCGTGTTCCTTCTCAGCACGTGTGTCGTCTTCGTCGGGCCATTTATGGGCTCAAGCAAGCTCCTCGTGCCTGGTTTGAGCGGTTTCGTCGTGCTGTCAGGGAACTTGGTTACTCGGAGAGCAGTCAGGACCACTCTCTGTTTGTCAGGTCGTCCCCGCAGGGCCGGGCGATTCTACTGTTATACGTGGACGACATGATCATCACTGGAGATGACTCTGCTGCGATTGCTAGTCTTCAGTAGCACTTGAGGAACCAATTTCAGATGAAGGATTTGGGTACGCTTCGCTACTTTCTTGGTCTTGACTTTTGAGGTAGCATACAGTGCAGATGACATTCTGCTCTCTCAGCAAAAGTACCTTTCAGACATCCTTAGTCGTGCTGCCCTCACAGATAACCGCACAGTAGACACCCCTCTTGAGCTTCACTCGAAGCTACGTCCTACAGATGGAGTTCCTCTTTCAGATCCCACTCGGTACAGGCAGATTGTGGGACAGCTCGTCTATCTCTGCATCACTCGGCCTGACATTGCACACGCTGTCAGCATTGTCAGTCAGTTTGTTGCAGCTCCACACTCAGTTCACTACAGTGATCTTCTTTGGATCCTCCGGTATCTCAGAGGGATAGTTACTCGCTCTTTGTTTCTGTCGTCGTCCTCCTCTCTCAGACTTCAAGCCTACTCAGATGCAGACTGGGCTGATCCGACTACACGCTGCTCCACCACTGGTTACTGTTTGTTTCTCGGCGACTCTTTGATATCCTGGCGCAGCAAGAAGCAGAAAGTGGTGTCTCTCTCTAGCACTGAGGCTGAGTACAGGGCCATGGCCTCCACGACTAAGGAGATAGTTCACCTTCGACGTCTCCTTAGTGATCTCGGTGTTGCTTTCTCCGAGCCTACTCCACTTCACTGTGATAACCGGAGTGCTATTCAGATTGCTAGCAACCCGGTTTTTCATGAAAGGACAAAGCACATCGAGATTGACTGTCACTTCTTCCGACAGGAGTATGAGGCCATGACAATCTCACTACCTTTCATTCCCTCAGCAGAGCAGATCGCAGACTTCTTCACGAAGTCACATCCTACACCACGTTTTCGGTCTTTGATTGCCAAACTCTTGGTGCATGATCCACCCTGAGTTTGAGGGGGGGTGTTAAGATGTATTAGTGTATATACATACACTCAGTGTATATATGACTCACATGTACTCACCTTATATATTGGCTATTGGCCTAATGAGAGATCCATTCCATTCTCTCCCCAAACCCTAGCTCTCCCTCTCTCTATCTCTTCCTATAGGGTTTGTCACAGATGTACATATATATTGGGCATATATATGTACATCAATAGCACATGAATCCTACCCGACTATACATCAAACCCGATCCATCTCTATACATTAACAAAAGTCTTCAATGGATTGTGAATGGACATGATGTCCTAACTCACTGGATTAAGTGGACCTCACCAAATTGGTTTGTGCTCACAAACTACAACAAAAAGGATGTTTTCAATTGTTGTATTAGGAGATGACGGCTAGGGTTTGATGAGAATGGAATACTTCTCATTGTGGGACTAAGCCCAATACATATGTACAACATAACCCGACCCGATTGTACATAGAACCTGACCCATCTATATATTAACACTCCCCCTCAAACTCATGGTGGATCATGAACCAAGAGTTTGCTAATAAAATGCCGGAAGCAAGTAATAATCAGCGGCTTTGTGAGGAAGTCAGCCGTCTGCTCCATCGAGTGAATGAATGGCAGGGAGATGGTGTGGGCGAGAAACTCCTTGATAACATAGTGACAATCGACCTCAATATGTTTGGTTTGCTCATGAAAGACCGGGTTGCTAGCAATCTGAATAGCACTTCGGTTGTCGCAAAGGAGAGTAGGCTCGGAGATTACGACGCCCAAGTCTAGAAGGAGATGGCGGAGCCAGACAATCTCTGCGGTGTTGGAAGCCATAGCCCTGTATTCTGCTTCAGTGCTGGAACGAGCGACAGATTCCTATTTCTTACTACGCCAAGAGATAAGGGAGTTATCAAGGAACACACAGTAGCCGGTAGTAAAACGGTGAGTGGTAACATCTCCAGCCCAATCAGCATCAGAGTAAGCACATAGTACCAATGGAAAGGTGGAGGGAAAAAGTAGAGAGCAAGTGACGGTGCCCCATAGATAGTGAATAATCCAAAGAACCACTGCATAGTGAACAGAGTGAGGAGCCTGAACGAACTGGCTGACAATGCCAATGGCATGGGCAATGTTGGGCCTAGTCATGGTGAGATAGACGAACATTCCAACCAGTCTCTGGCATCGGGAGACATCCTGGAGAGGCTCAGCATCTGCAGAAAGGAGCTTCAAATTGAGCTCCACGGGCATGTCGGCAGTATGAGAGTCAGTGAAAGCAGCATCAGCAAAGATATCGGAGATGTATTTATGCTGGAAGATCAACAGTCCACGAGCTGACCGGGCATCTCAAGACCAAGAAAGTATCAAAGAGGGCGCAAATCCTTCATCTCGAACTAACTCTGGAGGTGACGCTACAGTGGCACTACAGTGGAGGTGACGCTACAGTGGCACTAAAGAGGGCGCAGATCCTTCATCTCGAACTAACTCTGGAGGTGACGCTACAGTGGCACTGTCATCCCCGATGATCATATCATCCACATACAGAAGCAGAACAACAATACTCTGATTGGAAAAGTGGGTAAATAGAGTATAATCAGAGTGTCTCTTAACAAATCCAGCTGCCAAAACTGTACTGTAGAATCGCTCAAACCAGGCATACAGGGCTTACTTAAGGCCATAAATGGCCCGATGCAGACGACAGACGTGACCGGAAGGAGTAGAGATGCTTGGCGGAGGAGCCATGTACATCTCCTCTGAGAGATCACCGTGGAAGGCATTAGTGATGTCCCTCTGATGGAGAGGCCACCCTCGAGCAGCTGCCACAGCTAAAAGGGTGCGAACAGTGGTCATCCGAGCAACTAGAGCAAACGTCTCCTCGTAGTCAATCCCATACTCTTGGAAGAAGCCACGAGCAACAAGATGAGTCTTGTGCCACTCAATGGAGCCATCAGGTCGATCTTTGACCTTGAAGATCTATTTGTAGCTCACAGGCACCACGCTAGAGGAACAAGGAACCAATTCCTACGTCTGAGTCTACTGAAATGCCTCAAGCTCCGCTATCATGGTCTATCGCCACTTTGGATACAAAACTGGCTCACGGTACGACTGGGGCTCCCGAATGGAGTGGAGAGTAGTGAGAAAGGCCTGGTAGGATGGAGAATAGGAAGTAACAGCGGAGTGTTCAAAAGTGTCAGAAGAGGCAAGGGTAAAAGCAGAGTAACCAAACCTGTCAGGAGAGTAGTCATATCTGTCAGAAGGGTGATATTCGCGTGCAGGTAGCGCCAAAAAAGACCAGGATTCACAGCTGAAGAGGTAGGAGCAGCTGCAGGCAAAGGAATACTAGTGGAGATAGTCTCGGTGATAGTGACTGTAGAGCGACGAATGTAGACACGCGTGACAGATAGTGGTGGTAAAGGTGGCGAGGGAGACGGGGTAAAAGGAGGGGGAGGTGGCGGTGGAGGGGGCGAGGGAAGTGGTGGAGATGGGGGAGGCGGAGGTGAGGAAGGTAGGGAAGGCTCAACTGGGAAGGGCACAGCCGTGGGTGTGGGAGTAAGATACGGAGGTAGGAAGGGGATGGTGAGAGGGGGTGAAGGCATAGAGAGTAGCATAGGCGATGAGAGAAGATCCCGGAACTTAGTGGAAAAGTAGGGGACATCCTCAACAAAGGAGACATGACGAAAGACATAGATCAGGCGAGCCAAGGGATCGTAGCACCGATAGCACTTGTTCTCCCGACTGAGCCCCAAGTGGACACACCTAACAGATCTAGCAGAGAGTTTGGTGCGCTTATATGGAAGGAGGAGGATGAAACATGTGCATTTAAAGGTAAGAAGAAGAGAGTAATCAAGGGATATGGAGTAAAGCCGCTCGTACGGTGTAAGACCAGAGAGGGTAGAGGATGGAGTGATGTTAATAAGGTGGATAGCGGTCAGAACAACCTTGGCCCAGTAGGAATGTAGAACAGAAGCAAACAGAAGTAGAGCTCGTGCTGTCTCGAAGATATGGCGATGTTTACGCTCAGCGACACCATTCTATTCATGGGTGTGGGGACATGATTGTTGGTGAAGAGTGTCGTGAGCCTGAAGAATCTCATGCATCTCAGAGGAGAGATACTCCTGGGCACAATCAGACCGAAAGGTCTTAATGTGCCGACCAAACTGGGTGTGAAGCATAATAGTGAAGGTCTAGTAAATATGAGGAATCTCGGAGCAACAACACATAAGATAGACCCAGGTACAGCGGGAGTAATCATCTATGAAACTCGCATAATACAAAAAACCAGTAAAAGAGGCAATTGGAGCAGGGCTCCACATGTAGAGTGCACGAGATCAAAAGGGGCATTGGAACGGGAAGCACTAGCAGAAAAAGAAAGAGCAATATGCTTTGCTAATCGACAATCAGTGCAGACAGAGAGGGGGGAGGACACCCGACCCAAAGCGCCAGAGCGAAAAACACTTTGGAGTCGATCATTGGATATATGACCTAACCTTTTGTACCACAAGTCAGCATCAAAGGTGATAGACAGAGCTGACGGAGTGGAAGGAGTGGAAGTGGGAACCCGAAGGTGATCCAACTGATAGTCTCCCTGCTTTACGACCCAGCCCAACTCTTTGACCCATCTATGGATCCTGCATAGAACATGACGAAGAAGTAAATATAATGGTCAGGCCCGAGTCACAAAAAAAACTAACAGATATTAAATTAATGTTTAAAAGGAGAGCATGGTGAACACGAGGCAAGGTCAAGCGACTAGTATGATCAGAGGCAAGGGAGATGGATCCACACTGCGAAATGGGTACAAGAGTCCCGTTAGCAGTACGGACCCCCAGGTGGGTGGGAGCAAGGCTACAGCCCGTGAGTACAGAAGTATCGGAGGTAAGGTGGCAAGAGGCACCCGAGTTGAAGATCCATATAGCAGTAGTACCAGGAGTAGCAGATAGGCCGTGATCTGTGGAAGAGCTAGTGGAGGCGAGGTACCGAAAAAGTAGCTCCTCAAGGCGCTGGAAACGGTCGGAGTAAGACCAAGGCTGAGCAGGAGTAGTGACAGGCGGTGTTGGAGTAGTGAGATCAGCGACAACAGCAGTCCCGCCATAATGGCGGAGGGGACCTTGACTATGTCCATGGTCGACTAACATGATGGAGGGACGTGGCTCAAGAACACCGTCAAAATGAAGAGACAGAGGGACTTGATGATTAGCCACTTTATGCAGGCAGTATAGGAGATGAGAGATGCTGCAGGAAGCCAAACAGTCCCAAATCTGTTCTGCTGGGAGAGAAAGGAAGGAGCGAGGCCACTGGCGCGAGGTCGGTGCAGTGCAGTTTGGGCGGTCCGATACAGAGGAGGGCTTGGGCGGTCCGGCACAGGTGTGGACATAGGGGAGGCGCGGGTAGGTGTCGAGAAGGTGCAGGGGGGGTTTGGGTGGTGCGGGCATAGGGGAGACGCAGGGATGCCAGAGGGAGACGCGAGCAGGTGTCGGGGAGGCATAGGGAGGGCCTGGTCAGTACGGGCACTTGGGAGGCGCAGGGGGGGGCCTAGTCTGGGTCGGGTGCGGGCACAAGGGAGGCACAAGGGGGGCCTAGCAGGGGATTGGGGAGGAGGGAGGTGGCCGATAGGGGTCAGGAAGGAGGGGGTGGAGTCGGGGTCGGGAACAGGGTCGGTTGGGGTTGGGATCGGAGTAGGAGACACAAGAGGGAGGGCCTGAGCGGTGTGGGTAGGTGTCGGGGAGGCGTAGGGGAGGTCGAGATCGGAGTGGGTCCGGTGGGGAATGGGGATCGGAGTGGAAGAGAGGTGGGTCGGGATCGGAGTAGAAGGGAGGGGGATCGATAGGGAATGGGGAGGAGAAAGGTGGCCAGTGAGGATCGGGTGGGAGCTGAAAGGTAACGGGGTAGAGGAGGGGGAGCGGTGGGGATCGGGTGGAGGTCAATATGAAGAGGGGAGGTCTGAGGAGGTGCAAGAACCAGAGGAGGCCAGAGGAGGTGCCGGAGGAGCCTTCGCCGCTGGAGAAACCCTAGAGCTCTGATATCATGTTAGGAGATGACGGCTAGGGTTTAAGGAGAATGGAATACTTCTCATTGAGAGACTAAGCCCAATATATATGTACAACATAACCCGACCCGACTGTACATAGAACCCGACCCATCATACAGTAACATGTAACACTACCTTCCTCTTTGTGCTCTCCTCTAAACCAAACTCTATCGTCATCGCCCCCTCGCCCTTGTGTTGTGCCAACTTGCTGCCGAAACGACGTTTATGCTGCAGATGCCCACTACCAATTTCACACTACCTGATTTTCGTTTCTTGTTGTGCTATATTTATAGTGTCGATGCTCAGGCATCTTGTGATCATCTGCAATAACAGTAATCTGAAAACATAGAATTGTTATATGTTATTCCACAACATCGAAGCAAAACTAAAATACCTGTGACCTCACAGGACCACTATAAAACCCGTGATCTTAGAAACTGGCAGAGCGTGCCCTGCAGACTGCTGACCCTCGATAACCTTAAACTCCTTCTATGGCCTCTTAAGGGTCATATACAATAGTTCCCAGTCTATCAATTAGAGATCTTCAGCAGATGTGACACTCTCTCTAACTATCGTATCTCACTTCTACATCTGCCTTAGCACAATCAGGTATTACTGCATCTGCTCTTTCTTCCAGTTATGTCATGCTAAATACTTTGTGGATTATTGATTTTTGTATGTCTGATCACTTGAATGGTATTGCTTCTCTGTTTTCCACGGACAATTTAGGTTCATGTAAGTGTGACAAACCCTGTGATGGACAAAAGAGAGATAGAAACTAGGGTTTGGGAGAATGGAGAATCCTATCGCATTCATGAGACCAATGGCCTAAATATATAGGACTATACATGAGGCCTATACAAGGCAAAGTATAAAATGTAAAATACATATATACTAACACCCCCCCTCAAACTCAAGGTGGATCATACACCGAGAGTTTGCAGACAAAGAACTGAAATCACGGAGTAGGATGTGACTTCGTGAAGAATTCGGCAATCTGCGTGGTGGAGGAAACATGTGGAAGAGATACCATCCTAGGCATAAAATGCTGACGAACAAAGTGGCAGTCGGTCTCTATCTGCTTCATGCACTCGTGGAATACCGGATTACTAGAAATCTGAATAGTGCTCTGGTTGTCACAGTGCAGAGGAGTAGGACCAGAGACAACACCAAGATCCCTGAGAAGATGCTGAAGGTGGACAATCTATTTGATCGTGGAGGCCATGGCACGATACTCGGCCTCAGGACTAGAAAGAGACCACCCCCTGCTTCTTGCTGCGACATGACACCAGAGTCACCAAGAAAGAGACAGAAGCCAGTGGTGGAGCGACGCGTAGTCGGATCACCCACCCAATTAGCATCAGAGTAGGCCCGAGGGGTAAGGGAAGAGGTAGAGGACAAAAACAATGACCTAGTGGCCATACCGCGAAGATAGCGAAGGATACGAAGGAGAGCACCATAGTGAACATAACTCGGAGCTGCAACAAACTGGCTGACAATGCTGATGGCATGGCCAATGTCTGTCCTAAGATGCAGAGGTAGACAAGCTGACCCACAATCTGCCGGTACCGAGTGCGATCAGGAAGATGTTTGCCATCTATGGGACGGAGCTTCGAGTGATTCAAGGTACAAAATCTCGAGATATTTCGCGAAATATCACGAAATATTTCGGTTTTCTCAAACCTCGGCACGAAATTCCTATTGTGATATCGAACGAAATAGAAATCACGATAATATCGCGATATATCGTGATATTTCGCACGATATATTTATCGGCACGAAATATCATGATATTTCGTGGAAATTTTGAGACATTTCGGAAAATTTCAGGAAATTTTGAGAAATTTCAGGAAATTTTGAGAAATTTCGGGATTTTGGCACCGAAACGTTGGGACTGACTGGTTATAAAAGGGGACTGGGGGTTTCATTCTCAGCAGCTTATTTACATATAAAAATTAAGTAAGACGACATTTACTTTAATGTTATTATATGTAAATAAGCAAATACCCCCCCATTTGATTTCAATAAAAATATCAAAAAAATCAAAAACCAAGTGAATCAAAAAGTAGGTTTTCAGTTTTAGTAGGAAAAAACAGTTTTTTCGGTTTTTCATAAAATTTGTATGTTTAGAAAAGTGGTTAAATCAACTCATTTTTAGCTCAAAAAATTCCACAAGATATAGAACTACAAGTACATCTAGAAAACCATGGTCCGTCAAATAAAATTTTGAATGTATAAAAACTTTTATTTATAAAAACTCATTTTTTCAGACTTTATAAAAAAACAGTGTTTTGCATTTCAGCATAATTTTTGCACGATTTCAAACTTGCACAACTTTCTTGTTTTAAGTCCGTTTTCAAAATCGTTTGAAGCATTATTTTAACAATCAACTAATCTTTATTTTGGAAATATTTTTATCCACAAAAAAGATTAAAAGCTATTTTAAAAACATAGATCAAAACAGGACCAAACTAGACAGCAAAAGACTCACAGACTCAAATGTAGAATACATGCTTTGTGATGCTCTACACCTGTAGATTGGGTATAATTATTATCTGAGTGTTCCAAATTGTGTATATATACTTGGTTTATGACTATGCAGAGATTCACTAAAGAATTCTATTAAAAAATCAATATTTCCACCATTTCTATAAAATCACAATATTTCCACACTGTCAAAATATTTCCACGAAATATTTCCATATCCAGAGGGGTCGAAATATTGACCGAAATGGAAATTTCGAACCTTGCGAGTAAAGCTCGAGAGGAGTGTCCACTGTGCTAGTATCAGACAGGGCGGAACGACTGAGAATGTCGGTGAGGTACTGATGGGAGAGCAGAATACCACATGCACGATAAGCAACCTCGAGTCCATGGAAGTAGCGAAGACGGCTGAGGTCTTTCATCTGAAATTGGAGCCGAACGTGTTGCTGAAGGAAAGCAATCGCAACGAAGTCATCATCTGTATTAATCATGTCGTCGACATATAACAGGAGAATTACCCGGCCCTGTGAGGACGACCGCACAAATAGGGAGTGATCTTGGGAACTCTCTAGGAAACCAACCTCTGTGATAGCTCATAGAAAGCACTCAAACTAGGCTCAAGGGGCCTGCTTGAGCTGTAGATAGCTCGACGAAGGCGACAAGCATGCTGAGGAGGGATGCGAAGACTAGGAGGAGGTTGCATGTAGACAACCTCAGACAAGTCACCATGAAGAAGGCATTCTTCACGTCCATCTGTAGTAGAGGCTAGTGACGAACTGCAATAACAACCAGGAGGGTACGAATGGTGGTCATCTGAGCCACTGGTGCAAAGGTCTTCTCGTAGTCAATGCCATATTCCTGGGTAAAGCCACGAGCCATCAACCGAGCTTTATGTCGCTCAACAGATCCGTCAGGGCGTCGCTTGAGCTTAAAGATCAATTTATAGCTAACAGATGCAACACCAGCAGGGAGGGGACAACATCCCAAGTTTGAGCCTAAGCGAACGCCTGGAACTCCTCTGCCATGGCTCGCTGCCATAGAGGGGACCGAGCTGCCTCGTGATAGGTCCGGGGCTCCTGACCAGTGTCAAGGGCCAATAGAAAGGCAGTGAACAAAGGGGAGTAGGAGCTAACAGAAGTAAAGCCAAAGCGGTCAGGCGGGGCAGTGCCAAAGCTAAAGCGATAAGGTAGGCGACGCTCGCGCTAGGGGAAGCAAGGCGGGCACGGATCCACAACAGACGAGGACGAAGCAGGCATAGTAGGCACAGTACCATAGGTGTCCACAGCATTGAATGAGTCAGAGGGACTAATCGAGGAGGAAGGGACCAGAGGGGCTCGAGCCGCTCGACGAGTGTAGACCCGAGGAAAGGGACTACAAAGCCTAGAAGAAGAGGGAGGAACGAACGGAGAGAAGTCACCGGAAGAGTCCCCAGAAGTAGGGAAGGAGGCAACTGGCGAGAAGGGCAGAGGTGGAGGTGCGGGTGGAGTAGGTAGAACAGGCGAAAGCAGAAGAGGAGACGCAGGTGGCGAGGCTAATGGGAAAGGAGGATCTAGGAAGGTAAGATCCTGAGACTCAAAAGAGTAGTAGGGCGTATCCTCGACAAAGGAGAATGCTGAGAGATACGAAGAAGACGAGCTAAGGGATCATAATAGCGATATCCCTTGTGCTCGGAGCTAACCCCAAGAAGAATGCATTGAGCTGCTTGTGCAGATAGCTTTCTGCGCTTATAGGGAGGAAGGACAAAACAGGTGCAAACCGAATGAGTGGAGTAGACTATAGTTAGGAGGCGAAGAGAAAAGTTGCTTGTGAGGAGACACATCACCAGGGAGGACAGAGGAAGGAGTGATGTTGATGAGATAGACAGAGATCAAGATAGATTCTGCCCAAAAACGGCGAGGAACAGAGGCTGAGAGGAGAAGAGCACGCGCAGTCGCAAGAATGTGACGGTGCTTCCTCTTGACAACACCGTTCTGTTCATGAGTGTGAGGACCAGAGTACTGAAAGAGAGTCCTGTGGGACTGAAGAAGAGTCCGCATAGCAGCGGAGAGGTACTCAAGAGCACAGTCAGACCGAAAAATCTTAAAGCATCGAGCAAACTGAGTGAGAACCATCGAGGTAAAGTCCTGATAGGCCCGGAAGACATCAGAACGGTGATGAAGGAGGTAAACCCAATTGTAGCTGCTGAAGTCATCTACAAATAAGACAGAATATACATATCCATTTATCGAAGGAAGCGGGGACAGACCTCAAATATCAGAATGAACTAAGTCAAAAGGAGCAGAGCTCTAAGATATACTATAAGAAAATGAAAGGATGCAGCTTTAACAAGCTTGCAACCAGTATATGTACTCAAGGAAGAAAAAGGACCATGAACCAGAGCCCCAGAGTGGAGAAGTCTCTTGAGTTGAGGTTCTGAAACATAACTTAACCTCATGTGCCACAGATCGACATCAGGGGAGACAGCACCACAAAAACTCGAATAAGAGGTAGCCGAAGATGAAGGTAGTCCAGTTGATACAAGGCGCTTGCCCTACGACCTGTCCCAATCACCCAGCCAGAATACGGATCCTGCACAACACAAAAAGATGAGAAGGTCACAAAGTAGCCTGAGTCACATAAGCTACTAACAAAAATGAGATGCATGCAAAGCTCAGGTGCATAAAGAACAAAGGGTAAAGAGAGACGGCTGGTCAGTCCGAGGTGGTGGTAATAGACACAAACTGAGAGATGGACAAAAGAGACTCATCAGCAGTGTGAATCGGAGGAATATACGAGGCAGGCTGACAGGCGGTGAGTAAGGAGGCATCAGAAGTCATGTAATGAGAAGCCCCAGAGTCTAGAATCCAGATGACAGAAGTACTAGGCACGACAGAGAGTGCAGAAGACGGGGAGGGCCCAGAGGAGCTGACGGAATGCTGGAGGAGCTGAGCAACCTGCTGCTAGAGGAGCTGAACATCAGCTGCAATGGTCGTGGTACTGGTCAGAGGAGCAGCAGCAGTAACAAAGGTGATCACTAGGCGTCCACGGCCTTGGAAGGTCTGGCATTGCTTCGGGTGAAGATGAAATAAGGAGTCTACTAGGTGACCTGGCTTCAGGCAGTGGGTGCACATAGGCTGTCCCCTGGAGGTAGGAGCCGTGGAAGAACCAGTGAGAGGAGGCAGCGCCGAAGCTAGAATGCCCTGAAGACTAGCAGAAAGAGGAGAGATCCGAGTAGCGATCGTACGCAGTCTAGTCGCCTCGGCCACCAACTCAACGATAACAGTATCCAAGTGAGAAAGTGGATCCCGATAAATAAGTTGGCCAACCAAAGAACCAAACTCGGGACGAAGTGCCATGAGGAACTAGTAAAGCTGGGCGCCGCTCGCGAAAGGCCTGATATCCAAAGACACGGGAGGCATCAGGAAGGGGCTTGAGCTCCTGTAGCTTACGCAAATAGGTAAGCAGCTGACAGTGGAACTGCTGAACAGACAACTCACCCTACTGGGCAGTCTGAGCCTGAGAAAGGAGCTGATACTCCTGCGCTCCACTCATCTTTAACAAAACGCTCAATGAGATGGGCCCAAATCCCGGCAGTAGTGGCAATGCGGACGAGATTAGAACAGAGGGAGCGGTCCACAGAGGAAACAAGAAAGGCTTGAACCAGGCGAATGCGCTTCTGCTAGGCGGAGGCAATGTCAGCAGAGGAGTCAGACGCATGTGGAAGAGAGATCGACGAAGGAGCAGTGGCACCAGAGGAGACAAGTGTCGCTGCGATGACCGAGCTCGCTGAGAATGACACAAAAACAGAGCCATCTAGATGCCCGAGAAGATCACGACCATCAAGGGCACTCTGAACGGTGGTAGACTAAGCAGGCCATTCACTGGCCGACAGAAGGGGGAAGTCCGTCGAAGATGGAAGGAAGTCCCGTGAGTACTCAAACGGAGCCTCAGAGGTTGAAGCCATGAGGAGCAAAGGATGGAGCACGATAATCTATGCCCAGTGCTGGAGGGCTTGACCGATGCAAGGGAGGCACGACGAGGAGAAGGGGAAAAGAGGCATGTGCAAGAGACCTATGGAGCCGGGAGTGCAATCTCGCAATGAGCCGGGAGGTGCGATCTCGCGATGGAGGCGCGGATCTCGAGGAGTCGATCTCGCGATGGAGGCTCGGGGACGTGCGCGCGATCTCACGATGGCGGCTAGCAGATCTCGCGATGGAGGCTCGCGATCAAGGTTCAAAATCACGGTATTGATCGGCCCCGAACGGCTATGTATCAGCCGGTACGTACCGGTACCGGTCGATACGGACCGCTACTGGTTGAGGAAAAAAAACCCAAAAAAAAAAAATTTAAACCTGTCGGTACCGGCCTGAACCGGCCGATACTGACCAATACGGCCCAGATATCGGGATCAGGTGTTGTACCGGTCTCGAGCCGGCCAAAACTGGTACGTACCAGCCGGTACGTACTGGTATCGGCCGATACTTCAAACCCGGCTTGCAATCTCGCAATTGACTCTGCTGGCCTCTCTATCCACGATCCCAGATCAGATTGATCTCTTGGGCTCTGATACCATGTGACAAACCCTGTGATGGATAAAGAGAAATAGAAACTAGGGTTTGGGAGAATGGAGAATCCTATCCCATTCATGAGACCAATGGCCCAAATATATAGGACTATACATGAGGCCTATACAAGGCAAGTATAAAATGTAAAATACATATACACTAATAGTAAGGATGAGGTGATACTTGTAGACGACTCCATTCCCACTTTGACAAGAAAGGGTATACTATCAAGTTAAAGATAGCTTACCATTTGCTCTCCATGTTCATAATTTTTCAACTTATCATACTCCTGCAAAGTTCTTAAATTTCTATGTGACAGTACATTCATATTGTGTGTTCCAGGACTTGGGGGCCAAGCAAGCGATTTGGAGTAGTCATGAAGCTAGAGTTCTTTATCTTCTGGATTGTGGATACTGAATTTATTTCAATATTTCAGTCAATTGGTAGCTGTATGTTTATCCCCACCGATGTTCTTGTCAATATTCATTCATTCCACGTTCATCTAGATCATCTTTCATTCAAGTCATTAAAGGTTTTTGTTCTTTCTAAATATGTTTCATTACCTTTGGACTCTTTATAGTGTAACGTGCCCCAATTGTCAAATATCACATATTACATTTCCTTATTCTATGAATAAGAGTACAGCTACTTTTGAAATTATTTGAATAAGAATAAGGTTACTTTTGAAATTGTGCATTCTGTCATTTGAGGACCATCATCTGGGATTGCTATGGATGGTTATCGACACTATACAAGATTTATTAATGATTACTCTCATTGTACCTTGATATATATCATTAAAACTCAAGATGAACTGATGAAGTGTCACAATACATCATCAAAATTCGAGATGAAGTGCCACTTATCATGCATGTTTTTTGCAAGATGGTTGAGATGGTTTGGGACAAAAGTTTAGATTGATCCTTTGGTTTGATAATGATTTTTTTGAGTGTCCACTAAATACTTGGAGAATCAAGGTGCGCTTCATCACTCTTCAGGTCCAACCATTGCAGTGATGCTGAGAGAGAGAATACGCACCTGCTAGAGATTGCTTGAGCTTTATTATTTCAGCACAATATGCAGTGATTATAGCTTCATATATTATTAATAGAATGCCATCCAGAGTATTACATCTAAAGATTCATATTTCTATCTTGACTCCTGAATATCCTATTTTTCTCTGAGCGTATTGGTTCCTAATCGTAATTGTTAGGAGAAGACGGCTAGGGTTTGGAGAGGAATAGAATGCATTCCATTGAGGGACTCAAGCCCAATATATGTACATGTATATCTATAATCCGACCCGACTGTACAGTAAACCCGACCCGACTGTATGTACATTAACACTCCCCCTCAAACTCACGGTGGATCATGAACCGAGAGTTTGCCTAGAAAATGTCGGAAGCGAGCAATCGTCAGGGGCTTCGTCAGAAAATCAGCAGTCTGCTCCGATGAGGAAATGAAAGGCAGGGAGATGGTGTGGTCGATAAACGCCGGGCGAACATAATGACAATCAACTTCAATATGCTTTGTTCGCTCATGGAAGACCGGGTTGCTAGCAATCTGAATAGCACTCCGGTTGTCACAGAAGAGCGGGGTAGGCCCGGATATCACCACTCCCAAGTCGAGCAGAAGGCGGCGAAGCCAGACAATTTCGGCGGTGGTGGAAGCCATAGCCCTGTATTCGGCTTCGGTGCTGGAGCGAACAACAGACTCCTGCTTCTTGCTGCGCCACGAAATCAGTGAATCACCCAGAAACACAAAGTATCCTGTAGTCGATTGACGAGTGGCTGCATCTCCTGCCCAATCTGCATCGGAGTAGGCACGCAGCACCAACGGAGAGGTGGAGGGAAACAGTAGTGAACGGGTGATGGTACCCCGGAGGTAGCGGATAATCCGAAGAACAGCTGCATAGTGTACTGACCGTGGAGCCTGAACAAACTGACTGACAATGCCAACAGCATGGGCAATGTCTGGCCGGGTCATGGTGAGATAGACGAGCATCCCAACCAGCCTCTGGTAGCGGGAGACATCCTGGAGCGGCTCACCGTCTGTAGCGAGAAGCTTCAAATTGAGCTCCATGGGTGTATCAGCAGTGCGCGTGTCAGTAAGAGCAGCATCAGCAAGGATGTCGGAGATGTACTTCTGCTGGGAGACCAACAGACCACGAGCTGACCGGGCAATCTCAAGGCCCAAAAAGTAGCGAAGAGATCCCAGATCTTTCATCTCAAACTGACTCTGGAGGTGCCGTTGGAGAGAGGCAATGGTGGCACTGCCATCCCCAGTGATGATCATATCATTCACATAGAGAAGAAGAACTGCAATGCCCTGACTGGAGGAGCGAGTGAACAAGGCATAGTCAGAGTGACGCTCAACAAAACCGGCGGCCAGAACTGCACTGCAAAATCGCTTAAACCAGGCACGAGGGGCCTGCTTGAGCCCATAGATGGCTCGGCGCAACCGACACACGTGCCCTGGAGGAACTAAAGTGCCCGGAGGAGGAGCCATGTAGACTTCCTCGGAGAGATCACCGTGGAGAAATGCATTGGTGACATCCATCTGATGGAGAGGCCACCCTCGAGCAGCTGCCACAACTAAGAGGGTGCGCACAGTAGTCATCCGAGCAACTGGAGCAAACGTCTCCTCATAGTCAATCCCATACTCCTGGGAGAAGCCGCGAGCAACGAGGCGAGCCTTGTGCCGCTCAATGGATCCGTCAGGTCGAGTCTTGACCTTGAATATCCACTTGCAGCTAACAAGCACCACCCCGGAGGGACAAGGCACCAACTCCCAGGTCTGAGTCCGCTGAAAAGCCTCATGCTCAATTGACATGGCCTGCCGCCACTCTGGATGTAGCGCTGCTTCACGGTACGATTGGGGCTCCCGATGGGTGTGTATAGCAGTAAGAAAGGCCTGAAAGGATGGTGAATAGGAGACACTGGCAGAGTAGCCAGAAGAGTCAGGAGAGTCAGAAGGAAAAGCAGAGTAGCCAAACCTGTCAGGAGAGTAGTCATATCTGTCAGGAGGGTGATGTTTGCGCGCTGGGTAGCGCCGAACAGGAGCAGGATCCACGACCGGGGAGGAGGGGGCAGCAGCATCAGGCGAGGGAGTACCAGTGTGAACCGACTCGGGAGGGGGAGCTACAGACCGACGTACATAGACACGAGTAATGGGTGGTGGTAGAGGTGGCGAGGGAGACTGAGGAGGTGGTGGTGGTGGTGGAGGTGGAGACTGAGGAGGTGGTGGTGGTGGTGGAGTAGGCGTGGATGGGGCAACAGAAACCGGGGGTAGAACAGGGATGTGGAGATGTGAGGAGGGCGAGGAGGATGACGCAGGAGGCAAGGAAAGATCCCGAGACTCAGGTGCAAAATACGGGACATCCTCAACAAAGGAGACGTGACGGGAGATACGGATCCGACGAGCTAAGGGATCATAGCAGCGATACCCCTTGTGCTCATGACTGAGCTCCAAGTGAACACACCTAACAGACCTCGCAGAAAGTTTGGTGCGCTCATGGGGAGGAAGAAGAACGAAGCACGTGCAGCCAAACGTGCGAAGAACAGAGTAGTCATGTGGACTGGAGTGAAGGCGCTCGTAAGGGGTGGCACCGGACAGAGCAGACGACGGAGTGATATTGATGAGGTGGACAGCCGTCATGACAGCTTCAGCCCAGTAGGAGTGAGGAACAGACGCAGAGAGAAGCAAGGCTCGTGCTGTCTCAAGGACATGACGATGCTTGCGTTCGGCAACGCCGTTCTGCTCATGTGTGTGGGGACAGGACTGCTGGTGAAGAGTGCCGTGAGACTGAAGAATCTCACGCATCTCAGAGGAGAGATACTCCTTGGCACAATCAGACCGAAAGGTCTTGATGCGCCGACCAAACTGGGTGTGTATCATAGTGGTGAATCTCCTAAAGATGTGAGGTACTTCAGATCGATGACGCATAAGATAAACCCAGGTGCACCTAGAATAGTCGAAAAAGTACACATAATACATGTAACCCGATAGAGATGCAACAGGAGCAGGACCCCAAATGTCCGAATGGACTAAATCAAATAAAGCATCAGACTGGGAAGCACTAGCAGAAAAAGGAAGAGCTAGATGCTTTGCCAGTCTACAACCCGTACAAACAGAGAGGGGGGAGAAAGACGCCCGACCCAAAGCGCCCGAACGGAATACGCTTTTGAGTCGATCACTCGATATATGACCTAACCTTCTGTGCCACAGGTCGGCATCAGAGGTGACAGACATGACAGACGCAACTGAAGACACATGGAGATGGTCCAACTGGTAGAGTCCTCCTGCCCTACGGCCCAGCCCAATCCTCTGACCCGTCCGCGAATCCTGCACAACACAAACAGAAGGGGTGAAGGTGACAGTCAGGCCAGAGTCGCAAAGAGAACTGATAGAGATCAGATTAATATTAAGACGGGGGGCATGATGGACATGGGGTAGGGTCAGGCGACCAGAAGGGTCAGAGGTGGTAGTGATGGAGCCACATTGCGAAATAGGGACGAGAGTCCCATCCGCAGTGCGAACCACCTGGTGGGTGGTAGTGGGAGAACAGTCCATGAGGACAGTGGAGTCAAAGGTAAGGTGACAGGAGGCACCCGAATCGAAGATCCATGGAGCAGTAGTACCAAAGGTGGAAGACAAGCCGTGTGCAGTCGCGGAGCCGGTGGAGGCTAGGTGGCGAAGAAGGAGCTCCTCGAGGCGCTGAAGACGGTCCGGCTCAGGCGGAGAAGGTGCTGTGGTAGCAGTGGGGAGCGTCGAGGCCTCTACAGTGCCGCTGTGCCACCAAAGTGGCGGAAGGAAGACGAACCACGTCCACGGCCCCGTCCACCTCGACCGCCACGTCGATCGTCGCGAGAGGTCGAAGCCCAGCGGGGGGCTCTCTCATCCGGACCCCAGCGGGGGTTGCGTGGAGGACGTGTAGGGCATTCGCGCTTCATGTGACCGGGCTCCTTGCAGTAGTGACAGAAGACAGCCTCATCGGAGAACCCGGCTGCCAGGACAGAGTCGGAGCTAGGAGCAAGTGGAGGAGGACGAGCGCCCTGAGTCTGAAGGCGGGTCTCCTCGTCGACCAAGGCGAGTAGAGCATCCTCGAGCTGAGGGAGCGGCTCACGGTGCAGGAGCTGGGCAGCTATGAGAGCAAAGTCCGGTCGAAGTGCTGCCAGGAACTGGTGCAGGTGGCCCTCGTCGAGGTAGCGCTGGAAATCCCGGGAGCGGGGGCAGGCACACCGCTCCGGGATCAGTGAGTCCAGCTCATGCCAGTAGGCACTCATCTGACTGAAGAAGTCTTGAATGGTGCGCTCCCCCTGACGGGCAGACTGCGAATCACAGATAAGCTGATGCCGGCGTGCGCCTCCGCGCGGGAGAAAACGGTCCCGGAGATACTCCCACATCGCGCGCGCTGTCGGAAGGCGGCCGATGGGAGCAAGTAGCGGACGAGCAACCGAGTCCAGTAGGTACGCCCGGATGGCCTGATCGTGGCGGCGCCACGTAAGAGCAGCAACGGTGATGGCCGTGGTAGCAGTCGCTGCAGAAGACGCAGCACTGCTGGTGACAGAGGAGGAGCCGGAGTAGTCAGTGGGAGGAGGATCCTCGCCGGTGATGTGACCCCACAGATCATGACTGGAGAGGGCGGCCTCGACGGTGAGGGACCAGTCAGGCCAGTCGCTGGCCGAGGACAAGTGAAAGGCGACCGCCTTCAGCGGTGGAGAGATCGTAACGACGGACGGTACGGCTGGAGAAGCCATGGAGGAGGCTCAATAGATGGGGGAAATCGGGATGGGTGGTAGGGCTGAAGTGGGGGTTGGCGGGGGCTGTAGGGAGGGTCGGGAGGGGGTCGGGGGTGCTGTAGGTGGGCGGAGGAGGGGGGCGGTGGGTGTAGAGGGGTGGAGGAGGGTGGTCGGGGGCAGTAGGTGGGCGGAGGAGGGGGGCGGGAGCTGTAGGGGGGGTCGGGAGGGGGTCGGGGGGGGGGCAGTAGGTGGGCGGAGGAGGGGGGCGGGGGCTGTAGGTGAGCGGAGGAGGGGGGCGGGGGGTGTAGAGGGGTCGGGAGGGGATCGGGAGGGGGTCGGGGGTGCTGTAGGTGGGCGGAGGAGGGGGGCGGGGGCTGTAGGTGAGCGGAGGAGGGAGGCGGGGGGTGTAGAGGGGTCGGGAGGGGGTCGGGGGTTCGCGGGGTTGCTATATGTGGGCGGAGGAGGGGGGCGGGAGCTGTAGGGGGGGTCAGGAGGGGGTCGGGGGGGCAGTAGGTGGGCGGAGGAGGGGGGGGCGGAAGATGTAGGTGGACGGAGGGTGCAGCCGGCGGGAAGGAGGGACCGGTGGAGGGTGCAGCCGGCGGAAAGGTGCAGCCGGAGGAGGTGCAGCCGGAGGAGATGCAGCCGGAGGAGGAGGGAGGCCGGAGGAGGTGCAGCCGGAGGACCGTCGTCGTCGGGAGAACCCTAGAGCTCTGATACCATGTTAGGAGAAGACGGCTAGGGTTTGGAAAGGAATAGAATGCATTCCATTGAGGGACTCAAGCCCAATATATGTACATGTATATCTATACAATCCGACCCGACTGTACAGTAAACCCGACCCGACTGTATGTACATTAACAGTAATAAATTGGAACCCAAGTCTGTTAAAGGGATTGTTCTTGGTTATTGTCTTGTACAGTGTTAATATGGTCATTCCTCACACTGTTTAGTCCCACATTGGTAATGGGAGTGGAAATCCTTGTCTTAATATACCTGGTTACTCCCCTCCTCAACAGGTACCTTTTGGGGAGGAACTCGGAAATACATATACATTAACATACAGAAAAGATACAAGTGTCTTGATCCTTGCATAGGGAGGAAGTATATTACCAAGGATGTCACCATTTTTTAATCTGAAAGTAATTTGGGCCTTCCCAAAATTCTTTTCCGGGTGAGCTGTACTGGGATGGAACAGAAGTTTTTAGCCCTCTTCTGTACTCTCCTAGTCTATACTAAAAGTTCTTGTTTCTTCAGTGGCCAGCTATTACTAATGTAGGTATTGTTCCTGTTAATGTATATACCGGGTCGGGTTGTATGTACAGTCGGGTCGGGTTCTATGTGTATACATGTACTTATATATTGGGCTTCAGTCCCTCAATGAGAATCATTCTATTCTCTCCAAACCCTAACCGTCATCTCCTAACATGGTATCAGAGATCTAGGGTTTCTCGCGCGACGACGGCGACAACGGCAGCCACCTCCGGTCTCCCTCTCCACGCGACAGCCCACCTCCGGCCTCCCCCCTCCACCCGATCACCCACCTCCGGCCTCCCCTCCGCTCGATAGCCCCCCCCCCCCCCCGGCCCCCCTCATCTGCCCGGTAGGCCCCCCGGCCCCTCCACTCCACCCGATCACCCCCCTCGGCCCCTCCCCCCCATCCGATCACTCCCCCCAACCCCTCTCCTCCACCCGACCGACCCCCCCGACCCCTCTCCTCTGCCCGTCAGCCCCCCGGCCTCTCCCCTTCACCCGATCACCCCCCCCGGCCCCTCCCCTCCACCCGATCACCCCCCCCCCCCGGCCCCTCCCCTCCACCCGACCACCCCCTCGACCCCTCTCCTCTACCCGATCGACCCCCCCGATCCCTCTCCTCTGCCCAACAGCCCCCCCAACCCCCCCATCCACCCGCAATCCCTCTCCCGGTTCCCCTCTCTTTTGCATCTCCTCCATGGCATCTCCTATTGTGCCGTCCGTCGTTGCGATCTCACCACCGCTGACCGACTGGCCTGATTGGTCGTTCACCGTCGAGGTCGCGCTCTCCAGTCGCGATCTTTGGAGTCACATCACCGGTGATGATCCTCCACCAGCTGCCTCTTCCGGCTCCTCCTTTGTCATCAGTAGTGCAGTCGACATCGCCGCATCCTCTGCTGCGACTGCTACCGCCACGACTACTACCACGGCTGCTGCTCTCACGTGGCGCCGCCACGATCAGGCCATCCGGGCCTATCTTCTGGACTCTGTTGCTCGTCCGCTCCTTGCTCCTATTGGCCACCTTCCTACAGCACGCGCGATGTGGGAGTATCTCCGGGACCGGTTTCTCTCGCGCGGTGGCGCACGCCGGCATCAGCTTATCTGTGACTCGCAGTCTGCTCGTCAGAGGGAGCGTACAATTCAGGACTTCTTCAGTCTGATGAGTGCCTACTGGCATTAGCTGGACTCCCTGATCCCAGAGCGGTGTGCTTGCCCACGCTCTAGGGATTTCCAGCACTACCTTGATGAGGGCCACCTGCACCAGTTCCTGACAGCGCTTTGGCCGGACTTTGCTCTTATCGTTGCTCAGCTCCTGCACCGTGAGCCACTCCCTAGGCTAGAGGATGCCCTGCTCGCCTTGGTCGATGAGGAGACTCGCATTCAGACTCAGGGTACTAATCCTCCTCCACTTGCTCCTGGCTCAGACACCGTCCTGGCGGCCGGGTTCTCCGATGAGTCTGTCTTCTGTCACTACTGCAAGGAGCCCGGACACATGAAGTGTGAATGTCCTACTCGTCCTCCACGCAACCCCCTCTGGGGTTCGGATAAGAAAGTATCACGCTGGGCTCCTGCTTCCCGGATCGATCGACGAGGCGATCGAGGTGGACGGAGCCGTGGACGTGGTCCGTCCTCCTTCCGCCACTTTGGTGGTACAGCGGCTACTGTAGAGCCCTCGATGCTCCCCACTGCTACCACTGCACCTTCTTCCGCGCCTGAGCCGGACCGTCTTCAGTGCCTCGAGGAGCTCCTCTTTCGTTACCTAGCCTCCACCGGCTCCGCAACTGCTCACAGCTTGTCAGCCACCTCTGGTACTACTGCTCCATGGATCTTCGATTCGGGTGCCTCCTGTCACCTCACCTTTGACTGCACTGTACTCACTAACTGTTCTCCTACTCCCACTCACCTAGAGGTCCGCACTACGGATGAGAATTTAGTCCTATTCCGCAATGTGGATCCATCACTACTACCTCTGATCCTTCTGGTCGCCTGACCTTGCCCCATGTACATCATGCCCCCTGTCTTAACATTAATCTGATTTCTATCAGCTCTCTTTGCGACTCTGGACTGACTGTCACCTTCACCCCTTCTGTTTGTGTTGTGCAAGATTCGAGGACGGGTCAGAGGTTTGGGCTGGGCCGTAGAGCAGGAGGACTTTACTAGCTGGACCATCTACATGTGTCTTTTGTTCCGTTGCGTCTGTCATGTCTGTTACTTCTGATGCCGACCTGTTGCACAGAATGTTAGGTCATATATCGAGTGATCGACTCAAAAGCGTTTTCCGTTCAGGCGCTTTGGGTCAAGCGTCCTTCTCCCCTCTCTCTGTTTGTACGGGTTGTAGACTGGCAAAGCATCTAGCTCTTCCCTTCTCTGCTAGTGCTTCCCAATCTGATGCTTTATTTGATTTAGTACATTCTGACAGTTGGGGTCCTACACCTGTTGCATTTATTTCTGATTTCATGTATTATGTGTGTTTTATCGATGACTACTCTAGGTGCACCTAGGTTTATCTTATGTGTCACCGGTCTGAAGTCCCTCACATCTTTAGGAGATTCACCACTATGATACATACTCAGTTTGGTCGGCGCATCAAGACTTTTCAGTCTGATTGTGCCAAGGAGTATCTCTCCTCTGAGATGCATGAGATTCTTCAATATCATGGCACTCTTCACCAACAGTCCTGTCCCCACACCCATGAGTAGAACGGAGTTGCCGAACGCAAGCATCGTCATGTCCTTGAGACCGCACGAGCCTTGCTTCTCTCTGCGTCTGTTCCTCACTCCTACAGGGCAGAAGCTGTCAAGACGGCTGTCCACCTCATCAATATCACTCTGTCGTCTGCTCTGTCCGGTGCCACCCCATATGAGCGCCTTCACTCTAGCCCACCTGACTACTCTCTTCTTCACATGTTTGGCTACACGTGCTTCGTTCTTCTTCCTCCCCATGAGCGCACCAAACTCTCTGCGAGGTCTGTTAGGTGTGTTCACTTGGGGCTCAGTCGGGAGCACAAGGGGTATCGTTGTTACGATTCCTTGGCTCGCCGGATCCGTGTCTCCCATCACGTTTCCTTTGTTGAGGATGTCCCGTACTTTTTCCCTGAGTCTCAGGATCTTTCCTTGCCTCCTGCGTTACCCTTCTCGCCCTCATCACTTCTCCACATCCCCGTTCTACCTCCGTTTTCTGCTGCCCCACCCACGCCTCCTCCACCTCCATCTTCCTCGCCACCTCCACCACCTCCTCCGTCTCCCTTGCCATCTCCACCACCACCTGTTTCTCGTGTCTATGTTCGTCGGTCTGCAGCTCCTCCTCCCGAGTCGGTTCACACTGGTACTCCCTCGCCTGATGCTGCTGCCCCCTCCTCCCTGGTCGTGGATCTTGCTCCTATTCGGCGCTACCCGGTGCGCGAACATCACCCTTCTGACAAATATGACTACTCTCCGGACAGGTTTGGCTACTCTGTCTTTCCCTCTGACTCTCCTGACTCCTCTGGCTACTCTGTTATTGCCTCCTATTCGCCATTTTATCAGGCTTTTCTTACTGCTCTTTACACCCACCAGGAGCCCCAATCGTACCGTGAGGTAGATTTACATCCAGAGTGGCGGCAGGCCATGTCAGTTGAGCTTGAGGCTTTTCAGCGGACCCAGACATGGGATTTTGTGCCTTGTCCCTCAGGCATGGTGCCTGTTAGCTGCAAGTGGATATTCAAGGTCAAGACTCGACCTGACTGATCCATTGAGCGGCACAAGGCCCGCCTCGTTGCTCGTGGCTTCTCCCAGGAGTATGGGATTGATTACGAGGAGATGTTTGCTCCAGTTGCTCGGATAACTACTATGTGCACCCTCTTAGTTTGGCAGCTGCTCGAGGGTGGCCTCTCTATCAGATGGATGTCACCAATGCGTTCCTCCACAGTGACCTCTCCGAGAAAGTATACATGGCTCCTCCTCTGGGCGTTTTAGTTCCTCCAGAGCACGTTTGTCGTTTACGCCGTGCTATCTACGGGCTCAAACAAGCACCTCGGGCATGGTTTAAGCGCTTCCGCAGTGTAATTCTGGCAGCTGGGTTTGTTGAAAGATACTCTGACTACGCTCTATTCACCCGCTCCTCCAGTCAGGGTATTGCTGTGTTACTTCTGTATGTGGATGATATGATTATCACTAGGGATGACAGTGCTACATAGCTTTTCTTCAGCGTCACCTCTAGAGCCAGTTTGAGATGAAGGATCTCGGCTCTCTCCGGTACTTTCTTGGCCTTGAGATTGCCCGGTCAGCTCGAGGATTATTGATCTCCCAGCAGAAATACATCTCCGATATTTTTGCCGAGGCTACTCTTACTGATTCTCATACTGCTGACACGCCTATGGAGCTTAACTTGAAGCTTCTCTCTACCGATGGTGAGCCTCTTCATGATATCTCTCGTTATCAGCGGCTAGTTGGGATGCTCGTTTACCTCACCATGACTAGGCCTGACATTGCCCATGCCGTCGGTATTGTCAGTCAGTTCATTAAGTCTCCTTGCTCGGTTCACTATGCAGCAGTCCTTCGGATTATTCAGTATCTCCGTGGCACTGTCACTCAATCGCTGTTGTTTCCCTCCACATCTCCACTGGTTCTGCGTGCTTACTCTAATGCCAATTGGGCTGGCGATGTTGCTACTCGTCGATCTACTACCGGCTACTGCGTGTTCCTTGGTGATTCTCTCATTACTTGGCGCAGCAAGAAACATGAGTCTGTTGCACGCTCCAGTACCGAAGCCGAATACCGAGCTATGGCTACCACCACTGCAGAGATTGTCTGGCTTCGACGTCTTCTACTCGACTTGGATGTCAGGATTTCTGAGGCTACACCTCTGTTTTGTGACAACCGGAGTGCCATTCAAATTGCTAGCAACCCGATTTTTCATGAGTGGACCAAACACATCGAGGTCGACTGTCATTATGTTCGGCAGGAGTTTCTTGCAAACATCATCTCCTTGCCATTCATTCTCTCGAAGGAGCAGACTGCTAATTTTCTCACAAAGCCCCTGATGATTGCTAGATTTTGTCATTTTATAAGCAAACTCTTGGTACATGATCCACTGTGAGTTTGAGGGGGAGTGTTAATGTATATACCAGGTCGGGTTGTATGTACAGTCGGGTCGGGTTCTATGTGTATACATGTACTTATAAATTGGGCTTCAGTCCCTCAATAAGAATCATTCTATTCTCTCCAAACCCTAGCCGTCATCTCCTAACAGTTCCAATGACTGAATCAGCATAAAAGAAGGAAAAGGAAAAAGAAGGTATTAACAGCTCAAGATGGCAATCCGTTGAATGCCAACTCCTCAAGCTAAGGTACATCTTTGCTATTTGACCCTGTTGCTCCTACTATTTCATCTGTCGGATCTCAAGATGTTATTACTCTATCGAGTTTAGATATAGACATTGCTATTAGGAATGGCACTCATGAGTCATTAGTCAACATCTCATCTTATTTATCGATATACTTGATTTAGTCATTTGTCTCAATTTTACTTTGTAACCTTGTTGGCTTTGTCTTATGTGTCTTTTTCTTTTTGAAAGGTGTCTTATGTGTCTTTACCTTCTAGGTTTCTACTAGTTGTTATGGATGCAAAGTGGTGACAGGCTAAGAACGATGGGATGAAAGCACTAAAGAAGAACAATACTTGGGAACAAGTAGACTTACATATAAGGAAAATTCATTGTTGGTACTCACATTCTCCACGTTCCATCCTTTTTGGGAGTGAGCAAGGCAAGAATTGCACATTATCTCAAACTCAATCGAATAAACCCTTCGCGAAGCAACTGAGAAACTTTCCAATAAAGCTCTTTGTACTCGCTCGGACTTATCCTAAAATATGGGAAATGTGGTAAACAAACTCTTGCAAACATATCAATCTGATGTTATATGTCTCTCAATAGTGGAAATCCATTAGGTAAGACGTCAAAAAAATCTGATAGAAGTGGTCATAATATTAATGGAATCTAAGAACATCCTCGCTATTCTTAATAAGACAAAATCGTTTACTCTCAACTTGCTTCTCATTTGTGCTCCGCTAACAATAAGAAATGTTTTCTCCGGAGACTTTGTGGGACTAGGAGTTGGTTCTTTTTTCTTGCTTGGGCCAATTTGTTAGGATAAACGGACTGTCGTGCGACCGTCCTTTAAAATGTTTTTGTATTGGAGGCACCATCATGTAAAGCTTTCCTATCATCTGTCAGGGTCGTCCTAGCAATATGTAACAAACCTCTAAAGGGATAACATCATACCAACCTCTATCATTGTAGATTGTCCCAATGGTGAACTTGACAAGGCAAAGATGTGTGACATTATTTTATTCCCTTCTTTGAACTATGTCAATTTGTAGGTTCTCCTTAGGGGTTCGGCTTTTGGACCATCAATGTAGCAATAAAATTGTTCGTGCTTCCACTACCAATCAGTTGGTTACATAGTTTTCCATGAAATATGCATTTAGTGTGGAAAATACTCTCAAGCACAGATCATCGGTAGGAGCCTTTTTGACCTTTTTTGGGAAATTTTGAGGAAACATCATCACTCAGTGTGAATTACCATTAGTGATATTATGCACTCATCCCTAGTAGTGTGTATTGGCTTAGAATCTAAGTCTCCTCCCCCTCATCATTCGCTTGATTCTCCTCATCTTCCTCATCCTCTATGAGGTTGGCTTCGGGATTGAACGTTCACTTAGGATAGTCACCCAACTTGTGTCTGGGTTGATTACACTTGAAAGTGCCCGGAGCCGACTCTAGTAAACCCTTTGCTTTGTTCCATGTATCCTCTTTAGGTTGGGAAGATTTCTGATTGCAAGTATTTTGATTGTTGTTTGAGGGGGATTTGCATGGTCATACCTACTTATTTTTGGAACTAGTTGATGCCTTGTTTCAAAATCAGTTCGTGGAGATTAAGAAGACACTGGAATCAAAGCATTTGTTCCGAGTACACATAACAAATGCTGCAACATGGCGACCGGCCATGCCACCTGTTTAGCAGGCCACCTATGACGACCATATTTACTAACATTTTTTTGTCTCAGCAAAAGAATTGATGAACTGTGTATTCTAAGATAATAAGCAAGCAGTAGTTTATATGAGGAAAACTAAAAAGGAAAGTGGGAATGCAGAGATTTGGAGAAGAGAACACACTAAACCATGAGCCCTTTCCATTGATTATATAGATATGTATGGTGTATCTAATACAATCTATAACCATAATGGGTGAATCCCTCTAATAAAGGAATACTATATTTAGTTACAAGATTCAAGGGAATCTGTTATGGAAGGTGAGCAGGAGATTGAGGCAATCAATCAATCACTCCTCATATTCCCCCTCAAGCTCAAGGAGGGAAGTCCCAAAGATTGAGCTTGCCACGAAGTAGCAGAACCAAGGACTAGGTAACGACTTGGTGAAAATATCAGCAAGTTGAACCAAACCGGGCAAATGGGCTACTTTGATTGTCTCATTAAGCACATGTTAACGAATAAATTGAACATCGATGGCAATGTGCATTGTTCGTCGAAGATAAACAGGGTTCTTAGCAAAATGCAGTGCACTGATGCTGTCATAGTAAAGAGTGGGAGACACTGAAGACAAAAGCTTTAGCCAACGAAGTAGATGTAAGAACCATAAGACTTCCGTCATCATTGTAACAAGAGCACGATATTCAGCTTTTGCGCTCAAAGAGAATAGAAGAGGGGGAGAGGATCGGGAAAAAAAAATTACATGTTAGAGCTCTGATACCATATGAGGAAAACTAAAAAGGAAAGTGGGAATGCAAAGATTTGGAGAAGAGAGCACACTCAACCGTGAGCCCTTTCCATTGATTATATAGATATGTATGTGTTAATGTACATATTGGGTCGGGTTCTATGTACAGTCGGGTCGGGTTGCTTGTCTATTGATGTACATATATATTGGGCTTGAGTCCCTCAATAGAGAGCATTCCATTCTCTCCAAACCCTAGCCATCATTTCCTAACATGGTATCAGAGCTCTAGGGTTCTCACGCGCGTCGACGGTGACAACGACGATGACGACAGCTACCTCTGGCTTTGATCTCCCTCCTCTGGTCCCCCCTCGCGCCCTCCTCTAGCCTCCCGCAGCAACCCCCGCCCTCCTCTGGCTCCAAAGCACCCCCCCCTCCATCAGGCCTCCAGCAGCACCCCCGCCCCCCCCCCCCCCCCCCGCACCCTCCTTTACCTCTCATGCGCCCCCTGCACCCTCCTCTGCCTCCCGTAGCACCCCCCGACCCCTCCTCTGCCTCCTGCGCCCCCCCTGCGCCATCCTCTACCTCTCGAGCCCTCTCTACGCTCCTCCCTTGCCTCCCATACCCCTTTCCCAGCAACCCCTTCCCGAAACCCCCCTCCCTCCCCTCCCCAATCTTCACCTAATTCATCGTCTTCATGGCGTCTCCTACCGTGTAGTCTGTCGTCGCGATCTCTCTACCGCTAAAAGCGGTCACCTTTCAGTTGTCCTCGGCCAGCGACTGACCTAATTAGTCACTCACCGTCGAGGCCACTCTCTCCAGTCGCGATCTTTGGGGTCACATGACCTACCTCTGGCTGTATCCTCCGGCTCCTCCGTCACCAATAGCACTCCTGCTAGTGGTGAGTTTTCTGCTACTGCTGCCGCCACGGTTGCTGCCATGACTGCTGCCACGGTCGCCCTTACGTGGCGTCGTCACGATCAGGCCATTCGGGCCTATCTCCTAGACTATGTTGCTCATCCGCTCCTTTCTCCCATTGGCCACCTTCCTACAGCACGCGCGATGTGGGAGTATCTCCGAGACCGGCTTCTCCTACACGGTGGTGCACACCGACATCAGCTTATCTATGACTCGCAGTCTGCTCGTAAGGGGGAGCGTACGATCCAGGATTTCTTCAGCCTGATGAGTGCCTACTGGCATGAGTTGGACTCTCTGATCCCCGAGCGGTGTGCTTGTCCACGCTCCGGGATTTCAAGCGCTGCCTTGATGAGGTCCACCTGCACCAATTCTTGGTAGCGCTTCGGTCAGACTTCGCTCTCAGCGCTACTCAGCTCATGCACCGTGAACCACTCCCTCTGCTAGATAATGCCCTGCTCGCTTTGGTAGATAAGGAGACTCGCCTTCAGACTCAGGGTACTCGTCATCCTCTACTTGTCTTTGGATCCGACAGCGTCTTGGCGGCCGGCTTCTCCGACGAACCTGTATTCTATCATTACTGCAAGGAGCCCGGTCACATGTAGCGTGAATGTCCCACACGTCCTCCACGCAACCCCCGATTGGGTTTGGACGATAAGGCACCACGCTGGGCTCCTATTTCTTGTGATGATCGATGCAGAGATCGAGGTGGATAGAGCCGTGGACGTAGTTAATCATCCTTTCGTCACTTTAGTGACGTTGCTGCTACTGTAGAGACTCCGGCGTCCCCCGCTACTACACCTTCTCAGTTTGAGCCGGACCGTCTCCAGCGCCTCGAGGAGCTCTTCTTCGCCACCTAACCTCCGCCAACTCCCCAACTGCTTACGGTATGTCCGCCACCTCTAGTACTGCTGCCCCTTGGATTTTCGATTCGGGTGCTTCCTACCATCTCACCTATGACTCCACAGTGTTCACAGACTGTGCTCCTGCTCTTGCCCACATGAAGGTCCGCACTACAGATGGGACTCTCGTACATATTCCACAGTGTGGATCTATCACTCCTATCTTAGACTCTACTGGTCGCCTGACCCTACCCCATGTCCATCATGCTCCTCTTCTTAACATTAATCTGATCTCTATCAGTTCTCTCTGTGTTCTGGACCGACTATCACCTTTACCTCCTCTACTTGTGTTGTGCAGGATTTATAGACAGGACGGAGGATTAGGCTGGGCCATAGGACGGGAGAATTTTACTAGCTGGACCATCTTCATGTTTTCCTTGTTTCTGTTGAGTCAGTTATGTTAGTCGCCTCTGATGCCAATTTGTCGCATGGAAGGCTAGGTCATTTATCCAGTGATCGACTCAAAAGCATTTTTCGTTCGGGTGCTTTGGGTCGTGTGTCCTTCTCACCTTTCTCTATCTGTACGGATTGCAGATTAGCAAAGCATCTGGCTCTACCATTTTTGGCCAGTGCTTCCCGATCTGTTACCCCTTTTGATTTAGTCCATTCTGACATTTGGGATCCTGCTCTGGTTGCCTCCTTTTCTAGTTTCTTATATTATGTGAGTTTTAGCGATGACTACTCCAGATGCACCTGGGTCTATCTCATGCGTCGTCGCTCTAAGATTCCCCATATCTACCAAACATTCACCACCATGATTCATATCCAGTTTGGTCAACATATCAAGACCTTCAAGTCTGACTGTGCCTAAGAATACCTCTCATCTGAGATGCATGAGATCCTTCAGACTCACGGCACATTCACCAACAATCATGCCCCCACAACCATGAACAAAACGGCGTAGCTGAGCGCAAGTATCGCCATGTCCTTGAGACAGCGCGCGCTCTACTTCTATCTGCTTCTGTTCCACATTCCTACTGGGCCAAGGCTGTTCTGACAGTTGTTCACCTTATCAATATCACTCCATCCTGCACCCTCTCTGGGGTTACCCCGTACGAGCGACTTCACTTCACATCTCCCGACTACTCCCGTTTTTGCATCTTTGGATGTACGTACATTGTTCTCCTCCCTCCACATGAGCATACCAAACTCTCTACTCGATCGGTTAAGTGTGTTCATTTGGGACTCAGTCGGAGCACAAGGGCTATCGATGCTATGATCCCTTGGCTCGTCGGATCCGTCTCTCATCACGTCTCTTTTATCGAGGATGTCCTATACTTTTCCACTGAGTCCCGGGATCTTCCCTCACTGCCTACATCACCCTCCACGCCTCAACTACATCTCACCGTCCCCTTTTTACCTCCGTATCCTGCTCCTGCACCATTGGTTGTGTCTTCTCCAGTTGATTCTCCATCACCCTCACCACCCCCACCTTCCCCTCCCACGTCTACCCTGCTACCTCCACTACCACCGCTTGTCACGTGTGTCTATGTTCGTCGCTCTGAAGCTCCTCCTCCCGAGTCGGTTCATACTGTTACTCCATCGCCTGTTGCTGCTGCTCCCTCATCTCCGATCACGGATCCTGACCCTGTTCGGCGCTACCTTGCGCACGAACATCACCCTCCTGACAGATATGCCTACTCTCCGGACAGGTTTGGTTACTCTGCCTTTACCTCTGACTCTTCTGGCTCCTATGACTACTCTGTTGTGCCTCCTACTCTCCGTCTTACCAGGCTTTCCTTACTGTCCTTCACACCCACCGGGAGCTCCAGTCGTACCGTGAGGCAGCTTTACACCCAGAGTGGCGGCAGGCTATGTCAATCGAGCTTAAGAATTTTTAGCGGACAAAGACATGGGATCTGGTTCCTTGTCCCTCCGACGTGGTGCCTGTTAGTTGCAAGTGAATCTTCAAGGTCAAGACTTGACCTGATGGTTCCATTAAGCGACACAAGACCAACCTCGTTGCTCGTAGCTTCTTCCAGGAGTTTAGGATTGACTATAATGAGACGTTTGCTCCAGTTGCTTGGATGACTACTGTGCGTACCCTCTTAGCTGTGGCAGCTACTCGAGGGTAGCCACAACATCAGATGGATGTCACCAATACATTCCTTCACGGTGACCTCTCCGAGAAAGTATACATAGCTCCTCCTCCGGACATTTCTGTTCCTCTAGAGCACGTTTGTCGTCTGCACCGGGCTATCTATGGGCTCAAACAGGCACCTCGGGCCTAGTTTGAGCGATTCCGCACAGTTCTTGCAGCTAGGTTTATAAAGAGACACTCTGACTATGCTCTGTTCACCCACTCCTCCAGTCAGGGTATTGTTGTGCTGTTTCTGTATATGGATGATATGATCATCACCGGGGATGACAGTACTACCATCGCGTCACCTCCAGAGTCAGTTCGAGATGAAGGATCTGGGCCCTCTCCAATACTTTCTTGGCCTTGAGATTGCCCGGTCAGCTCGTTGATTACTAATCTCCCAGCAGAAGTACATCTCTGACATTTTTACTGAGGCTGCTCTCACTGACTCTCATACTGCTGACATGCCCATGAAGCTCAACTTGAAGCTCCTCTCTACAGATGGTGAGCTTCTCCAGAATATCTTTCGTTACCAGTGGCTGGTTGGGATGCTTATTTATCTCACCATAACTAGGCCTGACATTGCCCATGTCATTGGTATTATCAGTCAGTTCGTTCAGGCTCCTCGCTCGGTTCACTTTGTAGCAGTCCTTCGGATTATTCCGTATCTCTGCGACACTGTCACTCGTTCATTGTTTTTTCCCTCCACCTCTCTGCTGGTTCTATATGCTTACTCCGATGCAAATTGGGCTAGAGATGTTGCTACCCGTCGCTCTACCACCGACTACTGTGTGTTCAATGGCGATTCCCTCATTTCTTGGCGCAGCAAGAAACATGAGTCTGTTGCTCGCTCCAGCATTGAAGTCGAATACCGGGCTATGGCTTCTACCACCGCAGAGATTGTCTGGCTTCGACGCCTTCTACTCAACTTGGGAGTTAGGATGTCCGGGGCTACCCCTCTCTTCTGTGACAATCGGAGTGCTATTCAGATTGCACTCCGATTGAGGGACTAAAGCCCATTATATAAGTACATGTATACACATAGAATCCGACCCGACTGTACATAGAACCCGACCCAGTATATACATTAACACTCCCCCTCAAACTCACGGTGGATCATATACCGAGAGTTTGCTTATAAAATGACGAAATCTAGCAATCGTCAGGGGCTTGGTGAGAAAATCAGCAGTCTGCTCTGTCGAGGGAATGAACGGCAGGGAGATGATGTTGGCAAAAAACTCCTGCCGAACATAATTACAGTCGACCTCGATGTGCTTGGTCCGCTCATGAAAAACCGGATTGCTAGCAATTTGAATGGCACTCCTGTTGTCACAGAATAGAGATGTAGCCCCAGAAATCCTGACTCCCAAGTCGAGTAGAAGACGTCGAAGCCAAACAATCTCTGCAGTGGTGGAAGCCATAGCTCGGTATTCGGCTTCGGTGCTGGACCGTGCAACAGACTCATGTTTCTTGCTGCGCCAAGAAATGAGAGAATCACCAAGGAACACGCAGTAGCCGGTGGTGGATCGACGAGTAGCAATATCTCCAGCCCAATCTGCATCAGAGTAAGCACGCAGAACCAGTGAAGATATGGAGGAAAACAACAGCGATCGAGTGATAGTGCCACGGAGATACCGAATAATCCGAAGGACTGCTGTATAGTGAACCGAGCGAGGAGACTGAACGAACTGACTGACAATACCAACGGCATGGACAATGCCAGGCCTCGTCATGGTGAGATAAACGAGCATCCCAACCAGCCGCTGATAACGAGAGATCCTGGAGAGGCTCACCATCGGTAGAGAGGAGCTTCAAGTTGAGCTCCATAGGCGTGTCAGCAGTACGAAAGTCAGTAAGAGCAGCCTCGGCAAAAATATCAGAGATGTACTTCTGCTGGGAGATCAACAAACCTCGAGCTGACCGGGCAATTTCAAGGCCAAGAAAGTACCGGAGAGGGCCTAGATCCTTCATCTCAAACTGGCTCTGGAGGTGACGCTGAAGGGAAGCTATGGTAGCACTGTCATCCCCGGTGATGATCATATCATCAACATACAGAAGTAGCACAGCAATACCCTGACTGGAGGAGCGGGTAAACAGAGCGTAGTCAGAGTATATCTCGACAAACCCAGCTGCCAAAACTGCACTGCGGAAACGCTCAAACCATGCCCGAGGTGCTTGTTTGAGCCCGTAGATAGCACAGCGTAAACGACAAACGTGCCCTGGAAGAACTGAAATGCCCGGAGGAGGAGCCATATATACTTCCTCGGAGAGGTCACCGTGAAGGAACGCATTGGTGACATCCATCTGATGGAGAGGCCACCCTCGAGCAGCTGCCACAGCTAAGAGGGTGCGCACAGTAGTCATCTGGGCAACTGGAGCAAACGTCTCCTCATAATCAATCCCATACTCCTGGGAGAAGCCACGAGCAACGAGGCGGGCCTTGTGTCGCTCAATGGATCCGTTAGAGCGAGTCTTGACCTTGAAGATCCACTTGCAGCTAACAGGCACCACGCCTGAGGGACAAAGCACCAAATCCCATGTCTGGGTCCGCTGAAAAGCCTCAAGCTCTACTGACATGGCCTGCTGCCACTCTGGGTGTAAAGCTGCCTCACGGTACGACTGGGGCTCCCGGTGGGTGTGAAGTGCGGTAAGAAAAGCCTGATAAGCTGGAGAATAGGAGGCAATGGCAGAGTAGTCAGAGGAGTCAGGAGAGTCAGAGGTAAAGGCAAAGTAGCCAAACCTGTCCGGAGAGTAGTCATATCTGTTAGGAGGGTGATGTTCGCGCACCGGGTAGCGCCGAACAGGAGCAGGATCCACGACCGGTGAGGAGGGAGCAACAGCATCAGGCGAGGGAGTACCAGTGTGAACCGACTCTGGAGGAGGAGCTGCAGACCGACGAACATAGACACGAGTAATATGTGGTGGTGGTGGAGGTGACGGGGGAGAGGGAGGTGGTGGGGGAGGTGGTGGAGACGAGGGAGGTGGAGGTGACGGTGGTGGAGGAGGCTCAACCGGGAAGGTAGGCGTAGGAGCAGGATACGGAGGTAGGAAAGGGATGTTGAGAGGGGGAGATGACGTAGAAGATGACGTAAGTGGTGAGGGAAGATCCCGGGACTCAGTGGAAAAGTACGGGACATCCTCTACAAAGGAGACGTGGCGAGAGACACGGATCCGGCGAGCCAAGGGATCGTAGCACCGATAGCCCTTGTGCTCCCGACTGAGTCCTTAGTGAACCTAACAGACCTAGCAGAGAGTTTGGTGCGCTCATGGGGAGGGAGGAGGACGAAACACGTGCACCCAAAGGTACGAAGAAGAGAGTAGCCAGGAGATGTGGAGTAAAGCCGCTCGTACGGGGAAACACCAGAGAGGGATGAGGACGGAGTGATGTTGATGAGGTGAACAGCGGTCAGGACAGCTTCAGCCCAGTAGGAATGTGGAACAGAAGCAGATAGAAGTAGAGCTCGTGCTGTCTCGAGGAAATGGCGATGTTTGCGCTCAGCGACTCCGTTTTGTTCATGGGTATGGGGACACGACTGTTGGTGAAGAGTGCCGTGAGTCTGAAGGATCTCGCGCATCTCAGAGGAGAGATATTCCTGGGCACAATCAGACCGAAAAGTCTTAATGCGCCGACCAAACTGGGTGTGAAGCATAGTAGTGAAGGTCCTGTAAATATGAGGAATCTCGGAGCGGCGACGCATGAGATAGACCCAGGTGCAGCGGGAGTAATCATCTATGAAGCTCACATAATACAAAAAACCAGCAAAATAGGCAACTGGAGCAGGACCCCACACGTCAGAGTGCACGAAATCAAAAGGAGCGCTGGAACGGAAAACACTAGTAGAAAAAGAAAGAGCAAGGTGCTTTGCTAATCAACACCCAGTGCAGACAGAGAGGGGAGAAGGACACTCGACCCAAAGCGCCAGAGCGAAAAACGCTTTGGAGTCGATCACTGGATATGTGACCTAACCTTCTGTGCCACAAATCGGCATCAGAGGTAACAGACAGAGCCGACGGAGTGAAAGTGGAAACCTGAAGGTGATCCAACTGATATAGTCCCCCTGCCCGACGACCTAGCCCAACTCTCTGACCCGTCCGCGGATCCTGCACAGAACAAGAAGAAGAAGTAAATGTAACGATCAGGCCCGAGTCACACAGAGAACTAACAGATATTAAGTTAATGTTTAAGCGGGGAGCAAGGTGAACACGAGGTAAGGTTAGGCGACCAGTGGGATCGGAGGCAGGGCTGATGGATCCACACTGTGAAATGGGTAGACGAGTCCCGTCAGCAGTGTGGATCCCCATGTGGGTAGGAGCAGGGCTACAATCCGTGAGGACAGAAGGATCGGAGGTAAGGTGGCAAGAGGCACCCGAGTCGAAGATCCATGGAGCAGTAGTACCCGGAATGATAGAGAGACTGTGAGCTGTCGAAAAGCTGGTGCAGGCGAGGTATCGAAACAGTAACTCCTCAAAGCGCTGGAGGCGGTCGGAGTAAGACCGAGACTGAGCAGAAGTACCCGGAGTGGCAGAGAGACTGTGATCTGTCGAAGAGCTGGTGGAGGCGAGGTATCGCAACAGTAACTCCTCAAAGCACTGGAGGCGGTCGGAGTAAGACTGAGACGGAGCAGGAGTGGTGGCAGGCGGTGTTGGAGTGGGGAGATCAGCAGCAGCAACAGTCTCGCCATCATGGCAGAGGGGATCCTGACGACGTCCACAGTCGACTGACGTGGTGGAGGGACGTGGCCCGAGAATACCATCAAAACGAGGAGACGGAGGGACTCGACGAGCAGCGACTGTGTGCAGGCAGTATGGGAGCCGAGAGATGCTGTATGAAGCCATAACCCTGAAGTACGGGGGCGAGCCGGTACAAGTGAGGTCCCGGGCAGTCCGGTACAGAGGAGACGGACTGGAGGAGGAGGGCCAGGGGAGGAGCGGTGGGGCGATGGAGGGCGGTAGGGGGTGCAGGAGGGGGGCGGTGTGGGCTGCAGGAGGTGCAGAAGGGGAGTGGCAGGGCGTCAGGGGGTGCAGGAGGGGGCTGCAGGTGCTTCAGGGGATGGCGGGGGGATCGAAGGGGCTGCAGGGGGGGTTCTGTTGGAAGAGAAGGGGTGCGGGGTGCTGTAGGAGGTGCAGAAAGGGGGCGGCGAGGCTTCAGGAGGTGTAGGAGGGGGGCGGCGGTAGTTGCAGGAGGTGCAGGAGGGAGCGGCGGGGGCTTCCGGAGTGCTGGAGGGGCTGCCGGAAGGGGGAATCGAGTGTAGGAGGGTGCTGGAGGGGCAGCCGGAGGGGGAATCGGGTGCAGGAGGGGGTAGGAGGGGCTGCCGGAGTGCTGAAGGGGCTGCCGGAGTGGAGAATCAGGTGCTGGAGGGGCGGCGGGGGCTGCAGGAGGTGCAAAAGAGGGCGACGGGGGCTTCCGGAGTGCTGGATGGGCTGCCGGAAGGGGGAATCGGGTACAGGAGTGTGCTGGAGGGGCTGCCGGAGGGGGTAATCGGGTGCTGGAGGGACTGCCGAGTGCTGGAGGGGCTGCCGGAGGGGGGAATCGAGTGTAGGAGGGTGCTGGAGGGGCTGCTGGAGTACTGGAGAGGCTGCCGGAGAGGAGAATCGGGTGCTGGAGGGGCTGCCGGAGGGGGGAATCAGGTGCAGGAGGGGGCTGGAGGGGCTACCGAAAGGCCGGAGGAGGAGGAGGTGTAGGCCGAGTGGGGTGCAGGAGGGGAAGGTCGGAGGAGGAGGAGGCCGGTGCCGGAGGAGGAGATGCCGGAGGAGTCGCCTTCGCCGCGGAGAAACCCTAGAGCTCTGATACCATGTTAGGAGATGACGGCTAGGGCTTGGAGAGAATGGAGTACTTCTCATTGAGGGACTAAAGCCCATTATATAAGTACATGTATACACATAGAATCCGACCCGACTATATATAGAACCCGACCCAGTATATACATTAACAGGACCAAACACATCGAGGTTGACTGTCATTATGTTCAGCAGGAGTTTCTTACACATATCATCTCCTTGCCGTTCATTCCCTTGACGGAGCAGACTGCTGGTTTTCTCACAAAGCCCCTTACGATTGCTCGATTTCGTCATTTTATAAGCAAACTCTCGGTACATGATCCACTGTGAATTTGAGGAGGAGTGTTAATGTATATATCAGGTCGGGTTCTATGTACAGTTGGGTGGGGTTGCTTGTGTGTATTGATGTACATATTTATTGGACTTGAGTCCCTTAATAGAGAGCATTCCATTCTCTCCAAACCCTAGCCGTCATCTCACAACAGTATGGTGTACCTTTTACAATCTGTAACCACAATAGGTGAATCCCTCTAATAAAGGAATATTATATTTAGTTACAAGAATCAAGGGAATATGTTATGGGGTGAGCTGGAGATTGAGGCAATCAATCAGCCAAGATTACCACAAGATCCATTGGTTCATTTATGTATTCACCTAAATAGAAAAAAGAACAGATCTTGTGAAAATCAGAGAACAAATAAAGTATATGGCAAAAATATGATTGCAAGATTACTCTTATGTTATAACTTACCAAACTGTAGGCAGCATCACTTACTTCTAAATAGATGATACTCCAGACTACCTTTTGGCATGAATTCATATACCAAAAGGCGGTTATCACCATCTGAACAGTACCCAATAAGCTTAACCAAATTTGGATGCTGAAGCTGACTAAGATAGTTAACCTCTGTCTGCAAACATTGGTGAACAAAAAGTTCACAAAGATCATAAAATAAGGAGAAAAAAAAACAGAACAGAAAGACCAAAGGTGAAGACAGTAGGGAAAACCTACCAACCATTCCTTATGGCCCTGAAAACCCTCGGGCTTAAGCTTCTTGACGGCAATAGCCATGCCAACGCCCCGCCTTGAAGCAGCAAAAGTTTGTTCATTGATCCAACCTTTATAGACATAACCGAATCCTCCTTCCCCGATTAGACTGTCGGGGCGAAAGTGTCTAGTGGCAATTTTCAGTTCATTGAATGTGAAGGCCTTTGAATTTGAGGATGATAAAATTTCCCTTTCGTTAAGTGGTGTTGGAAGAGTGTCACTACCATTCCTTTCACTAGAAGAAGGGAGAGTTAAAGTTGAACGAGTTGAACTTGTCTGAGTCGAAGGAACTGAAGATAAGCTTGTTTTGCTTGTAACTTTTGAGCGATCTGCTTTCCCAAAACAAAAACAAGAATAAACTTTTGTAAACCACCTCAAATTTCCCTTTGAATTGAACCAGTAGTAATAGATAGTATTCACATGATAAACGTGCCACGACATCTGCTCACTAGAAAAGAAAACAACCACATGATTGATGCATCTTTCTACACACACACACACACACACACACACACATATATATATATATATATATATATATATATGAGGGCTGGGTTCCTATGACAGCATCGTAGGGAATACCCTATGACATTCGGTGAATTAGTAATACTAGAATATTTAGAATGTGCTGAATTTTTTTGAGAATGATCATCTTACCTTAGATAGAATGTCCACAAAAAATCAAAGCATTCTAAAACTTGTTGGGACATCAAATGCTAGAAGATTTATCGGCAATCTATTTTAACCATTAAATTGAAAAGCATATTTGATACTCCTAGAAGTTTTAGAATTTGCCGGATTTTTGTGGGTGTCCTATCTAAGATAGGTTGATCATCCTCATAAAAAATCAGGACATTCTAAATATTCTAGACTTACTAATTCGCCATATGTCATAGGGTACTCCCTATGACATGTCATAGAAACCCATTTTCATATATATATATATATATATATATATATATATATATATATATATATATATATAGGGGGCTGCTATGCTGCGGCATGCGGTGCGTGCGGCATCGCACCACAGCCGTGTGATGCACTGCTGCGTGCATCGCATGCACGCAGCGCGTGCATCACACGGCTGCGGTGCGATGCCGCACGCACCGCATGCCGCATTCAAGCAAATCCCTATATATATATATATATATATATATATATATATATATATAGAATACGGGGTATGAGCTGACAGCCCATTTGGGCAGTCAAACAATGAATCAAAGTAGGAAAAAACCCTGCTTTGATAGGCAGGATCGCATTCCTCTATATATATATATAGAATACGGGGTATGAGCTGACAGCCCATTTGGGCAGTCAGCTCACAGCCCTCCGATCGTGATCACCGGCCGTCCTTTTAAAAGAAAAAAAAAACACCGAACCCACTACTCTCTCTCCCTCTCCCTCTCTTTCGTGAGCGGCAGCGACAGCCCCGTCCCGGAGACGGGCGCAGGGATCGGGGGCGCAGGGCCGGGGGCCGGAGGCGGGCGCAGCTGCCGGAGGCAGGCGCAGCTGCTGGGGGTGCCGGAGGGGACCGGGGCCGGAGATGGGCGCAGGGCTGGGGGTCGGGGACCGGGCCGGAGGCGGGCGCAACTGCCGGGGGCGCCGGAGGGGACCGGGGTAGGAGGGGACCGGGGCCGGAGACGGGAGAAGTCGGGTTTGAGGGTGACAGCATCGGGGTCGGGTTTGAGCTTCAGCAAAGGAGAGAGAGAGAGAGGAAGAGGGAGAGAGAGAGTACTGGGTTCGGTTTTTTTTTTTTCTTTTAAACAGACGGTCGGTGATCACGATTGGAGGGCTGTGTGCTGACAGCCCAAATGCCCAAATGGGTTGTCAGCTCATACCCCGTATTCTATATATATATATATATATATAGGGGAGCGTAACTTTGTATGCCCATTATTTGAAGGCTTCAATGTATGCTCCTCTATTAACATACATAGAGGTTTCCAAATTTGCTAATTTTTTGTGGAGATGATATCTATGTTGAGATGATCATCCTCACAAAAAATCAGCTAATTCTAAAACCTCTAAGCATTTCAAATAAGATTATCAAATTAACGGTTGAAATGGACAGACGATACAACTTCTATCATTTTGATACACCTAGAGATTTTAGAATTTGCTGATTTTTGGTGAGGGTGATAATCTTGCTATAGATAGCACATCCACCAAAAATCAACAAATTCTGAAACATCTAGGTCTATCAAAATGTTAGAAGCTTTATCAGTCGTCCATTTCAATGGTTAATTTGATGAGCTTATTTGAAATGCTTAGAAGTTTCAAAACTTACTGATTTTTTGTGAGAATGATCATCTCAACATAAATATCATCTCCACAAAAAATTAGCAAATTCGGAAACCTCTATATATGTTAATAGAGGAGCATACATTGACGCCTTCAATGCATGGGCATACAAAGTTATGCTTACGATCAAGACTTCTTCAGCCTGATGAGTGCCTACTGCCATGAGCTGGACTCTCTGATCTCCAAGCGGTGTGCTTGCCCGTGCTTCGGGGACTTTCAGTGCTACCTTGACGAGGGCCACCTTGAAGTTCCTGGTCGTGCTTCAGTCGTACTTCACTTTCATTGCTGCTCAGCTCCTTCACTATGAGCCTCTCCTTCAACTAGAGAATACCCTGCTAGCCTTGGTCAACGAGGAGACTCGCCTCCAGACTCAAGGTACTCATCCTCCTCTACCTAGTCCTGGACCAAACAGCGCCCTGGCCGTCAGCTTCCCAGACGGGCCTATCTTCTATCATTACTACAAGGAGCCCGGTTATATGACGCATGAATATCCCACACGTCCTCCTTGTAGCCCCCGCTGGAGACCGAACGAGCGGGAATCACACTGGGCTACTGTTTCTCGTGACGACCGATGCGGCGATCGAGGTTGACCGAGCCGTGGACGTAGTCAGACCTCTTTCTGTCAGTTCGATGGTATAACAGCTGCTACTACAGCGACTCGAATATCTCCCGTCGCTACCACTGCACCATCTCCGCCTGAGCCAGATCGTCTTCAGCGACTCGAGGATCTCCTTCTTCAACACCTCTCCTCCATAGGATCCTCGACTGCTCACGACTTGTCTGCCACCTCTGGTACTGCTATCCCATGGATTTTCGATTTGGGTGCCTCATGTCACCTCACTTGTGACTTTACTGTGCACATTGACTGTACTCCTTCCACCCACCTGAAGGTCCGCACTGCGGATGGGACTCTCGTACCTATTCCGCAGTATTGATCCATCACTACTACCTCAAATCCTACTGGTCGCCTAGCCGTATCCCTTGTCCATTATGCCCCTCTTTTCACATTAACTTGATTTCTATCAGCTCTTTTTATGACTCTGGACTAATTGTCACATTCACCTCCTTTGCTTGTGTTGTGCAGGATTCACGGATGGGTTAGAGGATTGGGTTGGGCCGTAGAGCAAAAGGATTTTACTAGGTAGACCATCTTTATGTTTCCCCTATTTCTGTTGCATCCGCCATGTCAGTTACCTTTGATGCTGACTTGTGGCATAGAAGATTGGTCATTTATCTAGTTATCGACTCAAAAATATTTTTCGTTCGGGTGCTATGGGTCATATGTCCTCCCCCCTCTCTGTCTGTACGGGTTGCAGATTGGCAAAGCATCTTGCCCTTCCATTTTCTGCTAGTGCTTCCCGATCTGTCACCCTCTTTGATTTAGTGATGTTAATGTATATACCGGGTCGGTTCTATGTACAGTTGGGTCGTGTTGTGCGTGTATACATGTACTTATATATTGGGCTTCAGTCCCTCAATGAGAACCATTCCATTCTCTCCAAACCCTAGTCATCATCTCCTAAAATGGTATCAGAGCTCTAGGGTTTTCTCGTGCAACGACGGCAGCCACCCCGGTTCCGATCTCCCTCCTCCAAGCCACTCTGGTGACGACAGCCCCCCCTCCGGCCTCCTCCTCCTCCTCCATCCGGACCCTCCCATCCAACCGTCGGCCCCCCCGGCCCTTCTCCCTTTGCCCGCCAGCCCCCCGACCCTTCTCCCTTTGCCCCCCGGCCCCTCCCCTCCACCCGTCAACCCCCCTCGGCCCATCCCCTCCACCCGACAGCACCCCCGTACCTTCCCTCCACTTGCCAGCCCCCGGCCCCTCCCTTTGCCCTCCCCTCCAGCCGTCCGCCCCCCCCCCGGCCCTTCTCCCTTTGCGCGCCAGCCCCCCCGGCCCCTCCCCTCCACCCGTCAGCCCCCCCAGCCTTCTCCTTTACCCGACAACCCCCCCTCTATCCGACAACCCCCTCGGCCTCTCCCCTCCATCCGACAACCCCTCTAGCCCCTTCCCTCCACCCGCCAGACCCCTTTCCTTTGAGATTCTTCCATGGCATCTCCTACTGTGCCGTCCATTATTGCGATCTCTCCACTACTGAAGGCAGTCACCTTTCAATTGTCCTTGGCCAGCGACTGGCCTAATTGGTCACTCACCGTCTAGGCTGCGCTCTCCAGTCGCGATCTTTGGAGTCATATCACCGGTGATGATCTTGCTCCAGCTGCCTCCTCCGGCTCCTCCTCTGTCACCAGTAGCGCAGCCGACAGCGCCGCGTCCTCTGCTACGACTGCTACCGCCATGACTACTACCACGGCAGCCATGACTGCTGCCCTCACGTGGCGTCGCTATAACCAGGCCATCCGGGCCTATTTTCTGGACTCCGTTGGTCGTCCGCTCCTTATTCCCATTGGCCGCCTTCCTATAACGCTCGCGATATAGGAGTATCTCCGGGAATGGTTTCTCCCGCGCGATGGTCTACGCCAGCATCAGCTTATCTGTGACTCGCAGTCTGTCCGTCAGAAGGAGCGTACGATTCAGGACTTTTTTAGTCTGATGAGTGCCTACTGGCATGAGCTAGACTCCCTGATCCCAGAGCGGTGTGCTTGCCCATGCTCTAGGGATTTCCAGCGCTACCTTGATGAGGGCCACCTGCATCAGTTCCTGGCAGCGCTTCGACCGGACTTTGCTCTCATTGCTACTCAGTTCCTGCACCGTGAGCCACTCCCTCGGCTAGAGGATGCTCTACTCGACTTGGTCGATGAGGAGACTCGCCTTCAGACTCAAGGTACTCGTCCTCCTCCACCTGTCCCTGGCTCAGATAGCATCCTAGCGGCCGGGTTCTCCGATGAGCCTGTATTCTGTCACTACTGCCAGGAGCCTGTACACATGAAGCGTGAATGTCTCACACGTCCTCCACGCAACCCCTGCTGGGGTACGGATGAGAGAGCATCACGCTGGGCTCCTGCTTCTCGGGACGATCGACGTGACGGTCGAGGTGGACGGAGTCGTGAACATGGTCAATCCTCCTTCCGCCACTTTGGTGGTGCTGCTACATCTGTAAAAACTCCAGCACCCACTGCTGCTACTACTGCACCGTCTCCACCTAAACTGGATCGTCTCCAACGACTTGAGGAGCTCCTACGTTGCCACATCGCCTCCACCAGCTCTTCGCCTGCTACCGGCCTAGCTGCCTCCTCTGGTACTACTACCCCTTTGATTTTCAATTCGGGTGCTTCTTGTCATCTCACATATGACTCCACCGTGCTCACCGCCTGTACTCCTGCTCCTGCCTATATGGAGGTTCGCACTGCGGATGGTACTCTTGTACCTATTCCGCAGTGTGGATCCATCACTCCTACCTCGGACTACACTAGTCGCCTGACCCTATCCCATGTTTATCATGCTCCTCTTCTTTATATTAATTTGATCTCCATTAGTTCTTTCTGTGATTCTGGACTCACTGTCACCTTTACCTCCTCTGCTTGTGTTGTACAGAATTCGCGAATGGGACGGAGGATTGGGCTGGGCCGTAGGACGGGGGAACTTTACCAGCTGGATCATCTTCATGTTTCACCTGCTTCTGTTGAGTCAGTCATGTTAGTCACCTCTGATGCCGACTTATGGCACAAAAGGTTAGGTCATTTGTCCAGTGATCGACTCAAAAGCATTTTCTGTTCGGGCGCTTTGGGTCGTGTATCCTTCTCTCCCCTCTCTGTTTGTAACGGTTGCAGATTAGCAAAACATCTGGCTCTATCATTTTCAGCTAGTGCTTCCAAATCTGTTGCTCCTTTTGATTTAGTGCATTCTAACATTTGGGGCCCTGCTCCCGTTGCTTCTTTTACTGGTTTTTTATATTATGTAAGTTTCATACATGATTACTCTAGTTGCACCTGGGTTTATCTCATGCGTCGCCGCTCCGAGATTCCTTATATTTACCAGACCTTCATTACTATACTTCACACCGAGTTTGGTCGACGCATTAAGACGTTTCGGTCTGACTGTGCCCAGGAATCTCTCCTCCGAGATATGTGAGATTCTTCAGACTCACATCACTCTTCACCAACAGTCGTGCCCACACACCCATGAACAGAACGGAGTCGTCGAGTGCAAACATCGCCATGTCCTTGAGACAGCGCAAGCTCTCCTTCTGTCTGCTTCTGTTCCGCATTCCTACTGGGTCGAGGCTGTTCTGACTGCCGTTCACCTCATCAACATCACTCTGTCCTCCACCCTTTCTGGTATTGCCCCGTACGAGCGGCTTTACTCCACATCTCCTGACTACTCCCTACTTCGCACCTTTGGGTGCACGTGTTTTGTTCTCCTCTTTCCCCATGAGCGCACCAAACTCTCTGCTAGGTCTGTTATATGTGTTCATTTGGGGCTCAGTCGGGAGCACAAGGGCTATCGGTGCTACGATCCCATGGCTCGCCAGATCCGTGTCTCTCGTCACGTTTCATTTGTCAAAGACGTCCCGTATTTTTCCACCGAGTCCCGGGATCTTCCCTTATTTCCTACGTCACCCTTCACGCCTTCACTACCTCTCACCATCCCTATTTTACCTCTGTATCCTGCTCCTACCATAGTTACCAAATCGTCCATTTTTTTGAAAAAAATGCGTATAGAACGCGTACTGATCTGGATTCGTAGCATACGCAAAAAAAACGCAAAAAAACACGTTTTTTTGAAAAAAACAGCTCTGTGCGTTTAAAATGTTTATTACGTGAAAACGGTTTAATACGGGTTTAGTTCGGCAAATGGGTTCGGGTTCAGTTTCGGGTTTTTTTAAAAATCCACCGGATCAGGGAAATGGGTTCGGGTTCGGGTTCGGGTTTTTTTAAGTGGGATATGACCGAGTCGGGTTCAGGTTCGGGTTCGGGATCGGTGGAATAAAAGATGCGCAATGGTCTTTTATCCCCGGATCCCTGCGACTGCGATCGGCGACGGCGAGCTCTGAGGCTGCGACTGCGATCTGCGACGGCGACGGCGAGCTCTGAGGCTGCGACTGCGATCGGAGAGCCCCTGTGAGGTTGTGCTCAGCGAAGCCCCTGCGACTCCAAGGCTGTGCTTAGCGGCGAGCACCTGCGACTGCGATCGGCTGTGCTCGACAGGGTTTTGTCCCCTGTGAGAGGCGTCTGCGCGCGGCGAGAGGCGGAGACGCTCAAGATCACTGCGAGAGAGGAAGGCAGAGCCACGGAGTAGCAGATCTGTTGATTCTGCACAAGCTAGGGTTATGATCGGGAGTCGAGGCGACGATATCACTGGTAGGTTTGCATTTTTCTCTATTCTTTATTCCTTCTAATTCTCTCTTTTTTCCATGATTCTATGTTTCCCTCTCTTCAGTCTTTCCCTCATCTTCCATATTTCACTGCAGTCAAAAAAAAAAATTGTTTTCAATTTATACAGAAGTTACAGAAATTCAGAAATCAAAAATCTTCCATATTTTTTCCTGATGTTTTCCCGTTTTTCCAGTTTTCATCATATTTTTTCGATTTTTTCCCTTGCCGTTTTTTTCCGTTTTCCGACTTGGTAACTATGGTTCCTGCACCATTGGTTGTGTCTTCTTCAGTTGAGTCTCCCCCACCCTCAGTACCTCCACCCTCAACACCTCCACCTCCACCCTTCCCTCCCATATCTCCCTCGCTACCTCCACCACCACCTGTTACTCGTGTCTATGTTCGTCGCTCTGTAGCCCCTTCTCCAGAGTCGGTTCACACTGGTACTCCCTCGCCTGTTGTTATTGCTCCCTCTTCACCGATCGTCGATCCTGCTCCTGTTTGGCGCTACCCGGCGCGCGAACATCACCCTCTTGACAGATATGACTACTCTCCGGACAGGTTTGGCTACTCTGTCTTTACCTCTGACTCTTCTGACCCCTCTAGCTACTCTGCCATTGCCTCCTATTCTCTATCTTATCAGGCTTTTCTTACTGCCCTTCACACCCACCAGAAGCCCCAGTCGTACCATGAGGCAGCTTTACACCCAGAGTGGCGGCAGGCCATGTCAGTGGAGCTTGAGGCTTTTCAGCGGACCCAGACATAGGATTTGGTGCCTTGTCCTTCAAGCGTGGTGCCTGTTAGCTGTAAGTGGATATTCAAGGTCAAGACTCGACCTGACGGATCTATTGAGTGGCACAAGGCCCGCCTCGTTGCTCGTGGCTTCTCCCAGGAGTATGGGATTGATTACGAGGAGACATTTGCTTCAGTTGCTCGGATGACTACTGTGCGTACCCTCTTAGCTGTGGTAGCTGCTCGAGGGTGGCCTCTCCATCAGATGGATGTCATCAATGCATTCCTTCACGGTGACCTCTCCGAGGAAGTATACATGGCTCCTTCTCCAGGTATTTCTGTTCCTCCAGGGCACGTTTGTCGTTTATGTCGTGCTATTTACGGGCACAAACAAGCACCTCGGGCATGGTTTGAGCGATTCCGTAGTGCAGTTCTGGTAGTTGGGTTTGTTGAGAGATACTCTGACTACGCTTTGTTCACTTGCTCCTCCAGTCAGGGTATTGTTGTGCTACTTTTGTATGTGGATGATATGATCATCACCGAGGATAACAATGCTACCATAGCTTCCCTTCAGCGTCACCTCCAGAGTCAGTTCGAGATGAAGGATTTGGGCCCTCTCCGGTACTTTCTTGGCCTTGAGATTGCCCGGTCAGCTCGAGGATTGTTGATCTCCCAGCAGAAGTACATCTCTGATATTTTTTTCGAGGCTGCTCTTACTGATTCTCGTACTACTGACACGCCTATAAAGCTCAACTTGAAGCTCCTCTCTACAGATGGTGAGTCTCTTCAGGATATCTCTCATTATCAGCGGCTGGTTGGGATGCTCGTTTATCTCACCATGACTAGGCCTGACATTGCCTATGCCGTTGGTATTGTCAGCCAGTTTGTTCAGTCTCCTCGCTTAGTTCACTATGCAGCTGTCCTTCGGATTATTCGATATCTCCGTGGCACTATCACTTGATCGCTGTTGTTTTCCTCCATCTCTCCACTGGTTCTGCGTGCTTACTCTGATGCAGATTGGGCTGGAATGTTGCTACTCGCTGATCTACCACCGGCTACTACGTGTTCCTTGGTGATTCCCTCATTTCTTGGCGCAACAAGAAACAGGAGTCTGTTGCATGCTCCAGTACTGAAGTCGAATACCGGGCTATGGCTTCCACCACTGTAGAGATTGTCTAGCTTCAACGTCTTCTACTCGACTTGGGAGTCAGGATTTCTGGGGCTACACCTCTATTCTGTGACAACCAGAGTGTCATTCAAATTGCTAGCAACCCGGTTTTTCATAAGCGGACCAAGCACATCGAGGTCGACTGTCATTATGTTCGGCAAGAGTTTCTTGCAAACATCATCTCCTTGCCATTCATTCCCTCGATGGAGGAGGCTGCTGATTTTATCACAAAGCCCCTGACGATTGCTAGGTCATTTTATAAGCAAACTCTCGATACATGATCCACCGTGAGTTTGAGGGGGAGTGTTAATGTATATGCCGGGTCAGGTTCTATGTACAGTCAGGTTGGGTTGTGTGTGTATACATGTACTTATATATTGTGCTTCAGTCAAGGAACAAAAAATCGATAAATTTCGCGAAATATCGCGAAATATATCGGAAAAATGAAAGCCCGATACGAAATATGACCTGCAATCTCGAGCAGAACGATAATGTCAAAATATCGAGCGGTTTCGCGAAATATCGCGATATTTCCACGAAATATTTCTATCTCCACGAAATATCGTGAGATTTTGTCAAAATTCACGAAAATTTTGAAAAATTTCGCGGTTCTCAGCAGCTTATTTACATATAATAACATTTATTTACTTTAATAACATTTATTGTAAATAAATGTTATTAAAGTAAATAAATGTTATTATATGTAAATAAGCAAATACCCCCCATTTGATTTCAATAAAAATATCAAAAAAATAAAACAACAAAGGAATCAAAAAGTAAACTTTCAGTTTTAGTAGGAGACAACAGTTTTTATGAATTTTTATAAAACTTACATGGTGAGAAAAGTGATTAAATCAACTCTTTTTTAGCTCAAAAAATTCCACAAGATGTAGAAGTATGAGTGCATCTAGAAAACCATGGTCCGTCTTAGGAAATTTTGAATGTATAAAAAATTTTCTATATAAAAACTCTTTTTTTCAGACTTAGTAAAAAAACAGTGTTTCATATTTCAGCATAACTTTTGCACAATTTCAAATTTGCATAACTTTCTTGTTTTAAGTCCGCTTTCAAAATCGTTTGAAACATTATTTTAACAATCAACTAATCTTTATTTCAAAAATATTTTTATCCAAAAAAAAGATTAAAAAATATTTGAAAAATATATATCGAACCAAATAAGATTGCACAAGACTCACAGCCTCAATACATTGAATACATGTTATGTGAAGCTCGACACCCCTAGATAGGGTACAAATATTATTTGAGTGTTCCAAAGTGTGTATCTATACTTGGTTTTTGACTATCCGAAGTTTCACTAAAAAATTCCATCAAAAAATCAATATTTTCACCATTTCTACAAAATTGCAATATTTCTACACTGTCGAAATATTTCCACGAAATATTTCCATATCCAGAAGGTCGAAATTTCCACCGAAATAGAGATTTCGAACCTTGGCTTCAGTCCCTCAATAAGAACCATTCCATTCTCTCCAAACCCTAGCCGTCATCTCCTAACAAGTGCATTCTGATATTTGGGGTCCTACGCTTGTTGCCTCTATTTCTGGTTTTATGTACTATGTTTGCTTCATAGATGACTACTCTCGGTGTACTTAGGTTTATCTTATGCGTCACCGGTCTGAGATCCCCATATTTATCAGATATTCACCACTATGCTTTATACTCAATTTGGTCGCAACATCAAGGCCTTTCGGTCTGATTGTGCCAAAGAGTATCTCTCCTCAGAGATGCGTGAGATTCTTCAATCTCACGGCACTCTTCACCAGCAGTCTTGTCCCCACACCCATGAGCAGAATGGAGTCACCAAAAGCAAGCATTGTTATGTCCTCGAGACAGCACGAGCTTTGCTTCTCTCTGCCTCTGTTCCTCACTTCTATAGGGCTGAAGCTATTATGACGGCTATTCACCTATCAACATCACTCCGCCCTCTGCTCTTTCTAGTGTCACTCCGTACGAGCGCCTTAACTCCAGTCCACCTGACTATTCTCTTCTTTGCACGTTTGGGTGTACTTCTGTGAACATAACAAACTTTCCGCCAGGTCTGTCAAATGTGTTCACTTAGGTCTCAGTCGCGAGCACAAAGGGTATCGGTGCAATGATACTCATAGCTCTTTTCCAAAAAAAAAAGTGGGGTTATCAAATTGGTGATCGGCAAACAACCCTAGAAAAGGAAAAAAAGAAAAGAAAAGAGAAACATCTATATAGCGGTACAATCTCTAACACTTTTTTTTTTTTTGAGAAATCCCTCTCAGTGTATGAGGGGGGGTTCGGCCTAGACCCCTACCAGTTCATTAAAAAGAAATACAGGTACAAAAACAAGACAGGAAACACAATCAAAAGAGGTTACATATAATGTTATCTAGTTGCTGAAGTTCCTTTCCCTGCAAGGCAACCTTCCACTGAATCAGCATCCGCTTAGCCAAATTCTTGACAACTTCTGAATCCGAGCTCTTCTGTCTAAAAATTCTGCAATTACGCTCCATCCAAATACTCCAGCACACAGCCATAACCACCAGATCCCAGCTGTGACGGAGTCTTCTCTTAATGTGCTTCTCTCTCCAGACAGTCCATAAGGAAAACACTGAACCTGGCGCACCATTAATCTTCAGGCCTCTCCTAAGTGGATCCCAAATCCTCTGAACAAATGGGCAGTGCAGAAACAGATGGTTAACATCTTCTCGGCCATGTCCGCATAGGACACAGTCAGCATCTGTGACCCGCTGATTACCACGACGGAGTAAGTTTGTTTTAGTCAGCAGCTTCTTCTTTATCATCAGCCACATAAAGATTCGAATCTTAAGTGGAGCTTTGGCCTTCCACAACGCTCCAGCCACCGGGCAAATCACACCTCCCTTGTTAATGAAGTTGTAGAAGGATTTCGTAGAAAAAATGTTCGAGGGTGCCTGTCTCCAAGTCGCCTCATCCTCTGCGTCCTCCAAAGTAATGAGTTGTAGCAGGTCCATCAGCTCTCGGACTTGGAATTGGAGAAATATCGGGATATCTCTGCGGAATTTCAGATCCCAAGTGGTGATGTTATTGGAAACGTGGCATTGAGATCGCACCGACGCTTTCTTATCCCAAGCTAGCACATAAAGGTCCGGGTACCAATCTTTAAGCTGACCCTCCACCAGCCATCTATCTTCCCAGAAAATAGTAGATTTTCCGTTTCTCACTTGCAGTTTAGTCCCACATTTATATATGTGGCCTATCTTTTGGATTCCTTTCCAAAAGGGCGAGATTTTCCCAGAGATTCTACTCCGAACCTACAGCGGTTTGAATCTCTTGAAATATCTTCCACGAATCACCGAGCTCCAGTGGTCTCCTTGATCATTTTGAAGCCGCCACCACCATTTGCCCAGAAGTGCTTTATTGTGGTCCGCAAGATTGATGACTCCCAGCCCTCCTTCTTTAGACTTGCAGACCAAACCCCACTTAGCCAGGTGATAAGCCTTCACACTAGCGTCCGCCCCTTTCCACAAGAAGTTACTTCTGATCGAGTCTATCTTCGAGATGACCCACTTAGGCATAAGGTAAAAGGAGAGATGGTAGGACGGTATCATCGTGAGAACTGCATTGACAAGCGTCAATCGTCCTTCCAGCGAAAGGTGCCTGCCTTTCCACCCTGCTAGCCTGATATCCATTTTTTCAATCACCTTGTACCAGTCACTTTTCTTGATTCTGTTGTCATTCAGCGGAAGACCTAGATATTTCGTAGGCAGGGAATCTCTTCGGCAATTCAGCACTGCAGCTAGAGAAGTCGCAAGCTGGTCATTGATTCCAATATTAAATAGAGAAGTCTTCGAGAAGTTCACCTTCAGCCCGGAAACCATCTCTAAGGAATATAGCAGGATCTTAAGTAGGCTGATCTGCTCCTTCTTCGCCGCACAAAAAATGATTGTGTCATCCGCAAAATGAAGATTAGCCGTTCTCCATCTAGGGTCACCGACGCCAGTAATCAGACCTCGGCTCTCCACTCTTCTTAGCATGGCATCAAAGATATCCATAGCGAGGATGAAGAGGAATGGCGAAAGAGGACAACCCTGTTTGACTCCTCTACCAGTCTTAAATTGTTTGCCAGGTTGACCATTCACTAAGCAGGCAATGGTGGATGTGGAGAAGCAGTTCCAGATCCAACGAATCCAATTGTCCGAGAAGCCTTTAGCTTTGAGGGTATTCAAAATGAAGCTCTAGCTCAGTCGGTCAAAAGCTTTCTCAAAGTCAATCTTCAAAATGATACATTCCTCTTTACGCTCCTTGATATGAAAGATGAGCTCTTGCGCCGTAGCTACGCTATCTAAAATCAGCCTCCCCTTGATGAAAGCTGTCTGGTTTTTATTGACAATATCATTGATCTTGCTCGCCATACGATTAGCTAGGATCTTCGTAATAATCTTGTAGATGCAATTAGCTAAACTGATGGGCCTGTAGTCATGAATGGTTTCAGCCCCAACCTTCTTTGGGATCAAAATAATCCAGGCATAATTCAAACTATGCAGCGATATCTTGTGTTGAAAAAAATCGAATAGGAGCTGACAAAGATCATCTTTGATGGTATCCCAGAACTGTTGGTAGAACAGAATGGGAAGTCCGTCTGGCCCTGGGGCTCCCTCCGCCTTCATGCCGAAAACCGCCTGTTTAAACTCTTCAGCCGAGAAAGGTCTATCCAGGTCGTCCACGTTATCCAGCTTGAGAATGTCTAGCCCTTCCCAATCAATATCCGTTTGCTCAATCCCATTTCTCACGAAATACTTCTGAAAGTATTGAGACACACTGTTCGAAATGTCCTCTTGAGTCGTCCGGATACTGTTTCCATCTCTCAAGGAAAGAATAGCGTTTCTGCGTCTGGCATTGTTCGCAATCTTATGGAAATACGCCGTGTTGCTGTCCCCCCATTTTATCCACTTGTCTCTAGAGCGCTGCTTCCACATCGCCTCTTCTTTAATAAGTATAGCACTAAGGTCATCTTTCCAATGTGAAAGCTGTTTCTTCTCAGCGCCCGATAGAGGGGTTCTCTCTTCTTTGCCTTCGAGAATGCCCATCTTCGACAGAAGGTCCTTCTTGTGAGCCATTACATTTCCAAACTTCTTGCGCTCCCACACTTTGATTCTCTGTTTCAGAAATCTCGTCTTCGCATTCCAATTCCTGGCAGAGTTAGAGTTGTCTCCTGCTCTAGCCCACCAAGCTTTGACCAGATCTGGAAACTCAAGATCTTCGAGCCACATCGTCTCAAAACGGAAAAGCTTGCACTGTTTAAAATTATCCGAATGGGAATCAAGAAGTATAGGAGTATGATCGGAGATGAAAGCTGTTAGACCCTTTTGAGTCACCTTCGGGTATTGAGAGTCGAAGTCGTCGGAAATAAGGAAGTGGTCAAGTCTGGCAAAAACTGGAGAGTCTCTCTTGTTGTTCCAAGTGAATTTTCTGTTGTTTAGGGGCAGATCCAAAAGAGAGAGATCTCGCACCACCTCTGCAAATTCTTGCATGTCACGTCTGCTGCCCATAGCTCCACTCCGCTCATAGGAGAATCGAGTAATGTTGAAGTCTCCCCCAATGACCCAGGGGCCTGGGAATTTCTGCCGGATGTCTCGTAACTCATTCCAAAGGGCCGGCCGAAGCCCGTAGTCATTAGGTCCGTAGACGTTAGTCACAACACAGAGATCATCAGAAAGGGTGGATTTCAAAACTACCGATAAACAGAAAACTCCTTTATGGAGATCAATCAGACTGAATTCAGGTTCATGCCATCCTGTAAGCAAACCACCCGCAGTACCTGCGGCGTCTAACCATTCCCACTTCGTGACTCTGTTACCACCTAAAGACCGAAGAAAACTCTCTAACACATTTTAATAAAACTCCATAGTTGTACAATAGGATAAATTAGAAGACCCTTTATTTCTATAGGACACGTAGTCAATAGTCTCCAATTGATTCATTCACCATTACTGACATCAAAATGTGGTTTTTTTGTAGTATGAAATACAAAATGCAAAATACCCTTGACAATTGCGTACAAAGAAATTTTCCGTTCTATCATTTCCGAAAAAGTTGATAAACTAGGTTGATATGTAAAAGAAATTATTAGTTTTCCATCACATGGACACGTATAAAAAAATTATTGTGACATTTCATTTCGTACAACATTTTCAAATCGATCATTTTTTATATATCGCAATGGACAATTCCATCGTTTATAATCGAAAAGAAGAGTTATAAAATGTTTTTCAAATTGGAGCGAGCATCAAATCAGACGCACCTTTTATATGTCCATGCAACTATGGTCTGTTTATACTTGAATAGCTACTTCTTTTTGAGCTAAAACCATATAAAAAATATTTTACCATGTACGACATTTGAACCTACTTTATCGAGAACAGAACTTCACTATTCAGAACCAAAGCCCAATCAAAATTAATAATAGGAGAATGAAACGGTTCTACAAAACGCTGTCTTTGACGTATTGTAATATAATGAAATCGGAATCAATCCTTTGAAATGCCAAATCATATAACAACAGATAATTTAATGGGTAAATTACACTTTGCCCCCCTATAGTTTAGCTAAAAAATACTTAACCTCCCTATAGTTACAAAACTACATTTTGCCCCCCTTCAATTCAGTTTTGATCAGATAAAAATTACCAAATAAGGAAATCAAGCAGCTGACAAAAGGGGTAGTGTGTTAAAATTTCAAACTTTAGGGAGCGATTTGGAACAAAATAAACTACAGCAGGGTTAAGTGTTTTTGAACTAAACTTCGGGGGGGGGGGGGGGGGGGGGGGGGGGGCGCAAAGTCTAATATACCCTAATTTAATTTATCAGCAAAGGAAAGTACCAAATTAATCAGTTTCTAAATCTACATCCCAAAGAACCCCATCCTAAAGCCATGAAATCAGAAATATCCTCCATATACATGATAACTCCAACCCTCGATGCACAACAAACACATCAGATCAGATCACATCGACAATAAGAAAATCCTTACTGACCAGATCACATCAGATCTCTTAGATGAAATTTTTTTGAAACAAACATAGATCAAACCATTGTTGTGAGGGATTCAAGGGTAAAATAAGGGTGAAGAGGGAGGACATAAATTAGCAAAACAACCATGTGAGCTCCCAACTTGAACATTAAAATCGACGAAAGGCCATGAGGGGAAAAAAAAAGAGGGGAAATTCTCCATGCAGCAATAAACTGATAGGGAACATATAGAACACCCATCTTTCTACCGCATCAAAGCATCAAACAGCAGAGCCCAAGCTGCCCAACACTCATAAACTCGAAGAAAAATTTCACCCAAATTGGAAATCTAAAACATAAGCGATTATAACTAAGAGAGAGAGAGAGAGAGAGAGAGAGAGAGAGAGAGAGACCTGTTGTGTGAGGAGAACTATGAGAGTTCTCCACTCCCGAAGAAGGCTTCAAGCAGTTTCCCATGGCCTTCTCCAAGAAACCCAATAACCCATAAAAGAATTCTCCGGTTGCCCCTCTTCTATCGCCTTCTTACTGATGAGAGAGAGAGAGAGAGAGAGACCAATCAGAACAGGGAAAACTATGAAGACCAGAAGACGGTCTGCGGCCACCTGAAACTGAAAGATCACATGTGACGATATGCCCGAAATGCCCCCCTTGCTCTTGTCCGAAATGCCGTTGCGGGTGGGATGGGGCAGTTGCCACCCTTGCCACCCGCGTTCTTTTGGCGCACTTGACTTTATTTTAGGGTAAATCACACTTTGCCCCTCTGACATTTAGCTAAATAACACTTAACCCTCCTGCAAATTTTTTAAAAGTTTGAAATGTTAGCACACTACCCCGTTTTGTCAACTACTTATTTTCCTCGTTTGGTAATTTTTATCAGTCAAAACTGATTTGAAAGGGACAAAATGCAATTTTTAAACTTTAGGGGGTTAAGTGTTTTTGAGATAAACTTCAAGGGAGCAAAGTATAATTTATCCTTTATTTTATATTATTGGCACCTTCAATAACCCTATTGTCCCCCTCCCTTACCTCCGTACATTCAACTCCTCGATGACACATGCATCCCCCAACATCATCCCTTCCCATCTCTTCCTCCTTCCTCCCTTCTCCTTTCTTCACTTTTTTCCTCCTCCTCAACCTTTCTTCATCTTTCTCTCGCCAAACCTAATAGCACATCGATGGTTGTCTGCCGATGGTGTCGGTGGAGTAGCCACTAATAGTGTCGGCAGGCAACAGTCAACGTATTTTATACTTGGCTTAGGGTTTTTGGATGGCGAAGATGGAGGAAGGAGGAAGAGAAAGGAGGGCAGTGGAGAAGTCTAGGATCGGCATCATATAAGAGGCTGGCAAGGAGGGGACAATGATATAGGTCCGGTGGGTGAGAGTTGGCCAGAGGTTAAGGCAGCTAGGTATTAAAAAAAATTTAAAAATTCGGGCACCAATCTGTATCTGTTTGGTGCAAATAGAACGTGTCCTCCCCATATATGTAGGGGTGTAAAACGAGTCGGGTCCGGCCTTCTCGGGTTTGACACTATGCACGGGTAGGGCCACAAGTCAATGGGAGAGGCACGAGCTTGCCCCTATCGTGTTTCAGGCCAGTGCAGGTCGAGTCTAAATTTTGGACTGTTGTAGCTCGTGTGTCCTGAGCGTGGATTTTCTGTATTAATATTAATAAAGATGACTTTGGTTATTGCTTTAATTAGAATACTACTTTGGTATATGTCAATACACATATAATAAAAGGACGCTAGGAAACACAGTAGGCCACTGAGGCGCATGATGGATCCATGCTTGGGAGACCCAGTGAACCAGTTCTGTGTAGACCTAGAACTAGTTCACAGCTTTGGTGATACCGGTCGCTTCACCGAGAATAAGCTATTGGCAAGTAGAGGATGTGGTGAAGTCTCCACCACGGGAACGTGGGATTCCCATTCACCTGACCAAGCACGATGATCGTATTGAACAGGAACCAAGACGGTGCATAGTTCAGTGATTCAGACATTGGTGCATAAACTGTATTACTACTATAGATAAACCGTCCTTAACACTGAGGGACCATGCGCACTGGGCCAACTAGTTGTGTAGTGCTTTGATGTGCCAACGTGTGTGGACCTTCCATCGTCCAATACCACGGTACGTTAGGTTACCCGACTGGCGCTTGGGTGGCATGCAATCCCTACAGGTTATCCGACGTCCAGTGATGGATGGGTGCGTTTTGATGAGTCAATCTGTCCACACAATTAACCCAGGCCTGGTGGTTGTCAGTATGACTAACGACGTTCCGGATGCTAGGCATAGCACCGGAAGGTATGTGGTGTTATAGATGACAAGTCATCAATTTCTAGTCAGATGATCGATCAGGATCTAACGGTGCTCCTCACCGCCCGAGTCGTATCATAGCACCAGTAATAGGAGGGACTAAGGATTATCGGAGTATAGTAAAGAACAGGGTTACGAGGGAGTAACATAAGTTTAGGATCACTAGAGTTCAACTCACGTCATACTCTGGGTAGCTGCGCGGGTTAATCGGATTAGGGCTGATTAACAGAACTTTCGGTGTGTCACCAGAACAGTTAATCAGGGATCCGATTGAAGCTAGAGATCCCGAACCCTGAAGGTTCCACCCTGTTGTTGCGTATAGGAATTGTTCCCCGACCTGGTTGGATACGTTGGATGCGAAGTAACGCGATGGAGCGCAAGCCCGGAGCCTAAGAACCTAATTCACATGTGTTAGGGGCCATAGGGGTATTTTGGTAAATATTGAAATATGGCTCTGAATATATTGAATATGGATCTTAGAATAAGTGGAATAATTCCAGGAGCTCATAGGCGCTGACAGAACTCGATTCCGAGTAGCGCACCTCACTCAATCTCTCTTTCAGTTTTTCACTTTTCGTAAAGGGCGTTTTCGTCCATGCTCCACGATAGACACTTGGAAACCCTAAAACCGACCCCCCCCCCCCTCATCCTAATCTCATTAGGGCCGGCCCTAGCTTGCGTATGGCACTATGAGACCGACCTTATATGTAGAATGGAGGGGGAGGGGCCGGCCCTAGGTGCTCCCCCTCTCCTAATACCCGAACCCCTCTCCCTCTCTCCCTCTCTGAGGTTTCGGCCAAGGAAGAAAGAGAAATTAGAAGGAGGAAGGAGAAGGAAGAAGAGAGAAAGCGAAGGAGGAGATCTATCGATCGTCTTCGCAACGAATTCCTCCGTCAGCTCGTAGTCCTTGCACTCAAAGACAGGACTTCGAGGATTCCTCAATTCGCAAAGGACAAGGTGCTATCTGAAAGCTTCCTTTCCGATTCAAGGCGGTTCTTTATCGTTCTGTCCTCTCCGAATCATAGATCCATAAAGTATGATAATTCAAAACACCTAACTAGATGCATGCATGTCTTCCGTAGATCGTAGTATGCCTCTAGGGTGTCTGCACATATGCTAAATTGATATATTTGCATATAGATTATTTTGTAGAATTAATTGTAATGAAACATACATCGTATGATCTTCGGATCTATCTTTTGCTTCCGCTGCAACTCTGATAAGCGGATCCAATTCCAACAATTGGTATCAGAGCACGCTTTGGTGTGTGTTTCATGCATGAATTCGTGAAAATATCATGTGAATATATGATGGCATATGTTTTCGTCGGGGTTCGGCGTAGATCATGCATATGGATTGTGCTATGTATCATCTTTTTGCAGGTACCGTGCTGAATAGTAATCTGTGATTGCATGCTTCCAAGGGTCAGACCCCGGATTTAATTTTGCATTGATTATTATTATGCATGTGGTTTTTTAAGGCTCTAGATGGGCGAGGGTGGAGGTTGACCACCCTCGGATCCCTGACCATGTTTCTAGGATTGTTTTCTTTTCTTTCTAATGAAATTGTACACGAACGAGTACTTGCTCGGAGCGTGTTAGTTTTTCGATTACAGAAAGAAGGAGATGATGCTACATCCACGGTTCGGGTAAGCGGTACCATGGCGTGCAAAGACCCAGCGAAAGCATGCACGTTGGCGATGATCGGGATCGTCATAGGAGATCGTGCAGAACGGAAGAACAGGAAATCTTGGTTGTGCTATTCAGATTCAGGGCTCGGACCCTGGACTAGATTCAGTTTGGATACTATTTCTGTTGATTCTCTTTACTTATTGTTTAGAGAACCCCGATGATAATTTTAATTATATATCTTGCTTGTGAGTGTGTCTCTAGATGGTTAGTACTTAGCTTATGGATTCATCGGTGTCCCTATATGGTTCTAACAAGTGCGAATCCGGTGGCTAGTTAAAAGGAAAGGTGGTAACCGCCCTCGTGGTAGTTCAAGTAGCCAAGTATTGTGCACTGAGACAGACGCAGTGTTAGATTTGTTTAGAGATAACTAATGACTCCATAAGAAGTATGATAACCCTAGTGGGATGCCTTTTCCCCACTTGGTCCTAGCGACCAAGTAAGGTTAGGATTCTACTAAGTGATACCCGTTTCTAGTTGGCGTTTGATGGTAGTGTGAACTTATCATGATTTGGTTATGCCACCATTAGGTTGAGGTCCGGCAGAGGTTGTCGGATGTCCCTATTTGGCCAGCATCGAAACCTATAATGAGATGAGGTCTACTATGACATCAGGCATCAAATTGTGAACGAGGCGTTATTCTAGTGGGAGTCCTTTCCATGTTGACCTTATGCTAGGCTCCAGATCTTAGGATTATGGGCAAACTAGTAAAGTATCGGGATCCTTGGAATCTATGTAATGTGATCCTTGCAAAAAAGGCGAAAGCTGAGTATTCAAGGTAGGGACTACGATATTTTCCGAGAATACTAATGCTTTGCTGGAAGGTTTGTAATCCTAGTGGGAGCGCGGTAGACCAGGGTCTAAGTCTAAGAGGTCGTGACCTTTCTAGATATGCATAAAACCTCATAAAGAAGGGATGTGTAAGAGGTTCCCTCCAAAGGGGAGCCCCTGGCCTCCACAATCAACCGGCTAAGGGTCCGGGTGGGAGGTACGCAGTTCGATATTCCCACCGGGCGAAAGCTGTGTTTCCTTCCATGCTGGTTCTCCTAGTGATTTCCTTCGGGACATGGAGGATGCCGGTGGCAGTGGGTGACGGTTTTTTTCTTCACCGTGGGAGCCTATGAACCCCCTACCGACACCACCTAGATTTGTGAAAAGCATCCGAAAGCTTATGTGAAGCCGTCATTGCTGCGCACGCGGGTCACATAAAGCTGGCCAAAAGGAGATTGGGAGGTCTTTCAGTTAGCCATGGGTAATTCTGATGAAGACTGGGTCGTAAAAACCCCGTTGGCAGAAGCGGTTGCATGCTCTCACCGAGATGCTGTCTCCAATTCAAGGCCGATAGTCTCAGTGCTCGAGCCTAGGGAATTTAGATTCCTGGATATCTCCACTTGAGGTAATGAAGACATAGCGGCTGGAGTAAACATTATCTATTTTTAAATTCCATAAAATAGATTATAGTAGACCCTAATTTTTACTTTAAACCATTGTTTACAGAAATCATAACCAACCTCGACCCCCTTGCCTCCATCCTTAATGAAAACAAACTTACGGGACCCAACTACGAGGACAGGAAGCATAACCTGATGCTCGTCCTAAGGGTTGGCAAACACACAATTGCCTTAAGCACCCCTTAACCGGCCATGCCGGGACCAAGTGCTACGAAGGCTCAATTGGAGGAATGGAAAGACTGGCTAGATGTTGATGAGATGTGCAAGTGCTACATAGTGCCATCCTTGCAGACCGTCCTTCAGAAGCAAGTCGAAGACATGGCCTTCGCTTCAGACATGATGCTCTATTTAAAGGAAATATTCGAGGGTCGTAGTCGGGTAACTCATTACTTGACCATCAAGAAATTGGTGTCCACGAAGATGACAGAGGGGACTTTAGTTCGGGATCATATGCTGAAATTGTTTGGCTATGTGAATGAGCTTGGTTCCTTCGATGTCATCTTGGATGCAGAGATCCAGACCGATATTTTCCTAGCGTCTCTGTCAGGAACGTTTGAGGGCTTTGTTACCAACTTCAACCTTAACCGGTTGGAGATGTCTAACACAGAGCTCCTAGCAGTGCTCCAGGCGGCAGAGGATGGGATGAAGGCAAGAGCCCAATCCCTGAATGTAGAGCGAAATTCTTCTCTGAAAGCCAAAGGCAAGTTTCAGAAAAGAAAATCTAAGAAGCCCGTGAAGATGGGCCAGGTGCAGTCGCAGGTTCCTAAGCGGAATGGTCCGGTGAAGCCCAAAGAAAAATATTTCTGATGCGGCAAAAAGGGGCACTGGAAGGGTGACTGCCGCGCAGCTCACAAGAAGGCTGAGACAGGTATATCTCAAATCCACATAGTGGAATCCTTTGTAGCATCCAGTTATTCTCCAGTTTCATGGATTGTGGATTCTAGTTCCACTAACCATGCTTGCAATTATTTGCAGGGGTTCAAGGAGACAAGAAAACTAGGTAATGGGGAGATAATCCTAAGCATGGGAACTGAGGCCGTGGCAGAGGCTGAAGCAGTTGGAGATGTCGTCTTGCAGTTTCTTAATGGAAGAAGTTTATTGCTTAGAGACATATTTTATGTACCGTCCTTGAGACGAAACTTAATTTCTGTTTCCTTATCGAATAATAAAGGTTTTTTAGTTTTATTTGATGCTTCTGATGTGTCAATTAAATTGAATAGTTTCTTTGTTTGTAAAAGAAAGATACAGAATGGTCTCTATGTAATTAACTCCAATCATAAGCTGGATAACATAACTGAAGCTTGTGTGGTTAATTCATCTAAAAGGAAAAATCCCTCAGATAATCCAATACTCCTTTGACATCTAAGGCTTGGATGCATAGCCTCGGATAGGATTCACAGGTTGGTTAAGGTAGGACTTTTAAGTCTAGATATTTCAGAAAGCCTACTGACGTGTGAGTCTTGCCTGGAAGGCAAGAGGACTAAAAGATCTTTTCGAGCCAAAAGTAGCAGATCTTAGGAGGTATTAGAGTTGGTACACACTGATGTATGTGGGCCCATAAGTGTCCGTGCCATAGAAGGCTTCGAGTATTTCATCACCTTCACGGATGATTACTTGAGGTTTGGATACATATACCTAATACGGCGGAAGTCTGAATCCTTTGATAAGTTCAAGGAGTTCAGAGTTAAAGCAGAAAAGCAGACAGGTAAAAGTATCAAGTCTCTTCGATCGGATCGAGGAGGCGAATACCTATCGGATGAATTTATTGGGTAGCTATGTGAGCATGGGATCGTATCCTAGTTGAGTGCACCAGGGACACCGTAACAAAACGGTGTATCTGAGAGGAGAAACCGAACTTTGTTAGACATGGTTCGGACTGTGATGAGTTATGCAACATTACCACCTAGTTTTTGGGGATATGCCCTAGAGACGGCAGCATATACTTTGAACTTTGTTCTATCAAAGTCAGTACCTCTAACTCCTTGGGAGCTGTGGTTAAAGCGAAAGCCAAGCCTACAGCACTTTAGGATTTGGGGCTGTCCAGCACATGTGCGGAAGGACAATCGAGATAAGATGGAGTCAAAAACTAAGGTATGTATGTTCGTTGGGTATCTAAAAGGGACAAAGGGTGGTTTATTTTATGATCCTGAGGATAGAAAGGTTATCGTCTCGACGAACGCCGTATTCCTGGAGCAGGATTATTTAATAGACCATAAGTCCACCAGTAAAGTAGTTCTTAATAAAAAGCTTAGTGCGGATGGGAGTACGCAGACAGAAAACGTAGTGCGAGCCGATACCACTAAGATAAACTGTAGAATCGACTCCTATGGAACCACCGCAGGCTCGTCGCAGTGGGAGGACCATAAGTACTCCTGATAGATACATTGGAGAAGCCTTCATGGTAGATCCAGAGTTTCAGGAGGATGATCCTCTAAACTATGACAAAGCGATGGTATCCTCTGACCATGCAGCATGGCAGGAACCCATGGAGGCAGAATTGACATCGATGTCCTAAAACTCGGTCTGGACACTTGTAAGACCACCTCACAATATTAAACCTGTTGGATATAAGTGGGTGTACAAAAGAAAAAGAGGCCCGGATGGTACCGTTGATACTTACAAAGCTAGACTAGTCGCTAAGGGTTATACCCAGCGAGAAGGGATCGACTATGACGAAACCTTTTCGCCAGTGGTGATGCTTAAGTCTATCCGGATTCTCTTGTCCATTGCAGCCCATTATGATTGGGAGATCTGGCAAATGGACATCAAGACTGCATTCCTCAACGGGGATTTGGAAGAAGACATCTATATGTCTCAGCCTTCAGGCTTAGTCGCAAAAGGTCAGGAAAGTCTGGTGTGCAAGTTGCAAAGATCCATTTATGGACTGAAGCAAGTATTCAAAAGTTGGAACATACGTTTTGATTAGGCTATCCAGTCTTATGGATTTGAACAGAACATGGATGAGCCATGTGTTTATAAAAGGAGCGATAAGACTACAGTAGTTTTTCTAGTGCTTTACGTAGACGATATCCTGCTTATTGAAAACGATATTGGAACGTTGTCTACAGTGAAGGTGTGGTTATCCTCTCAATGAGACATGAAAGACCTGGGTGAAGCGAGTTATGTTCTGGGGATCAAAGTAACTCGAGATCACCAGAATAAGACTCTCTCGCTGTCATAGTCAGCCTACATAGATACTATCTTGGTTAGATTTTGTATGCACAACTCCAAGAAGGGACTGGCTCTATTCAGACATGGAATGAAATTGTCCAAGGATCAGTGTCCTAAGACTCCTGAGGAGAGGGCAGAGATACAGAAGATACCTTATGCTTCGGATGCACAACTCCAAGAAGGGACTGGCTCTATTCAGACATGGAATAAAATTGTCCAAGGATCAGGGTCCTAAGACTCCTGAGGAGAGGGCAGAGATACAGAAGATACCCTATGCTTCGGCTGTAGAGAGTCTGATGTATGCTATACAGTGCACGAGACTATATATATGCTATGCAGTAGGCATGTGGGCATGTATCAGTCAAATCCGGGCCCAGGGCACTGGACTGCTGTGAAAAGTATACTTAAGTATCTCCGTAGAACGAGAAATTATGAGTTAGTTTACTCTTCACAGGAACTAATGCTGAATGGATATACGGATTCTGACTTTGCGTCAAATCCGGAATCTAGGAGATCGACGTCAGGGTTTGTGTTTTCATTAGGAGGAGGAGCTGTCAGTTGGAGGAGCGTGAAGCAGGGATGCATCGCGGATTCGACGACAGAGGCTGAGTACGTTGCGGCGTGCGAAGCAGCTAAGGAGGCTGTGTGGCTCAAGAAGTTCCTCACGGACTTAGGATGCGTACCGGGAGCTCAAGATCCTATTGTCCTTTACTATGACAATAGTGGAGTGGTAACACAATCCAAGGAGCCAAGATATCACCAGAAGAGTAAGCATATCGAGCGGAAATACTACATTATCCGGGACTTACAGAAGCGAGGGGAGGTTGCAGTGACTCAGGTGGCGTCTGCAGATAACATGGTAGACCCTTTCACAAAGGCATTACCGACCAAGGCTTTTGAGAAGCACGTGGATACCATGGGAGTTAAGACTGTTATTCCCCACTAGGCCAAGTGGGAGATTGTTGTAACTCGTGTGTCCTGAGCGTGGATTTTCTGTATTAACATTAATAAAGATGACTTTGGCTATTGCTTTAATTAGAATACTACTTTGGTATATGTTAATACACATATAATAAAAGGACCCTAGGAAACACAGTAGGCCACTGAGGCGCATGGTGGATCCATGCTTGGGAAACCCAGTGGACCAGTTCTGTGTAGACCTAGAACTAGTTCACAGCTTTGGTGATGTCGGTCACTTCACCAAGAATAAGCTGTTGACAGGTAGAGGATGTGGTGAAGTCTCCACCACGGGAACGTGGGATTCTCATTCACCTGACCAAACACGATGATCGTGTTGAACAGGAACCAAGACGGTGCATAGTTCAGTGATTCAGACACTAGTGCATAAACTGTCTTACTACTATAGATAATCCGTCCTTAACCCTGAGGGACCATACGCACTGGGCCAACTAGTTGTGTGGTGCTTTGATGTGCCAACGTGTGCGGACCTTCCATAGTCCAATACCACGGTACGTTGGATTACCCGGCTGGCGCTTGGGTGGCATGCAATCCCTACAGGTTATCCAACGTCAAGTGATGGATGGGTGCGTTTTGATGAGTCAATCTGTCCACACAATTAACCCAGGCCTGGTGGTTGTCAGTATGACTGATGACATTCCGGATGCTAGGCATAGCACCGAAAGGTGTGTTGTGTTATAGATGACAAGTCATCAATTCCTAGTCAGATGATCGATCGGTATCTGACGGTGCTCCCCACCACCCGAGTCGTATCATGGCACCAGTAATAGAAGGGACTAAGGATTATCGGAGTATAGTAGATAATAGGGTTACGATGGAGTAACATAAGTTTAGGATCACTAGAGTTCAACTCGTGTCGCAATCTGGGTGGCTGCGCGGGTTAATCGGATTAGGGCTGATTAACGGAACTTTCGGTGTGTCACCAGAACAGTTAATCAGGGATCCGGTTGGAGCTAGAGATCCCGAACCCTGAAGGTTCCACCCTGTCGTTGCATATAGGAATTGTTCACCGACCTAGTTGGATACGTTGGATGCGAAGTAACACGATGAAGCGCAAGCCCGGAGCCTAAGAACCTAATTCACATGTGTTAGGGGTCGTAGGGATATTTTGGTAAATACTAAAATATGGCTCAAAATATATTGAATATGGATCTTAGAACGAGCAAAATAATTCCAGGAGCTCATAGGCGTTGACGGAACTCAATTCCGAGTAGCGCACCTCACTCAATCTCTCTTTTAGTTTTTCACTTTTCGTGAAGGGCGTTTTCGTCCAAGCTTCACGATAGACACTTGGAAACCCTAAAACCGACCCCCCTCATCCTAATCTCATTAGGGCCGGCCCTAGCTTGCGTATGGCACTAGGAGACCGGTCCTATATGTAGAATGGAGGGGGAGGGGCCGACCCTAGGTGCTCCCCCTCTCCTAATACCCGAACCCCTCTCCCTCTCTCCCTCTCTGAGATTTCGGCCAAGGAAGAAAGAGGAAGAAGAAGGATGAAGGAAGGAGAAGGAAGAAAAGAGAAATAGAAGGAGGAGATCTACCGGCACGCCATCGTCTTCGCAACGAATTCCTCCGTCGGCTCGTAGTCCTTGCACTCAGAGACGGGACTTCGAGGATTCCTCAATTCGCAAAGGACAAGGTGCTATCCGACAGCTTCCCTTGCGATTCAAGTGCGGTTCTTCATTGTTCCGTCCTCTCCGGATCATAGATCCATAAGGTATGATGATTCTAAACACCTAACTAGATTCATACATGTCTTCCGTAGATCGTAGTATGCCTCTAGGGTGTCCGCACATATGCTAAGATCATAGATTTGCATGTAGATTGTTTTGTAGAATTAATTGTAATGAAACATACACCGTATGATTTTCGGATCTATCTTTTGCTTCCGCTGCAACTCTGATAAGCGGATCCAATTCCATCATGGACCTAGTAATGAATTGTTAGGGTTTTTAGCAACTCGACCCCCACAAAGTTATCTAATTGCATATTAATCATTGGAGATCTTATATTTACATAGACTATCCAAAACATTAAAAGTTGTGCATATTCACCCACTTTGTTACTTTCATCAACCGAAAGTAGCTTAACCATGATGAGCTTCTAACTCGAGGTCCAAATTACTATTATTTTTTTTTGAGTAGGTCCAAATTACTATTTTACACATGGTCAAATGGTGACTTACCACCTAGATCGATTAACATAAGTTCTTGTCAATAGAAGAACTTCGTCCAGCCCTCCACACTTATACGACATCCCTCCACGTTTACACCTAACAATCAATAAAGAAATATTTCGGGTATATTCACACTTTTCAGCAGGTAGCTCACGAGACGGGATCTCTCTCTCTACGATGGGGCGATGGGGATGGCCGGGATCCGATCTCTCTTCTTCTCTCCCTCTCTCTCTCCGATCTCTTCCCTCTCTCGTCGTGCCGGGCACGGGCTCGAGGGTAGCTCGTGCTGATAACGTGTTGGGAAAAACTCTGTTTATTATTCACCAAAGCCCCTATATATAGGCATAATATGCCATAGGGATAGAGACGGGGTAAATCTCTAAATCCCTTGAATCCGGGGGTCTTTATCCGGTGGGCATCCATATCCGATGCAACCACCGTTTCATAACACTCCCCCTTGGATGCCCACTTTTCAAAACATTGCCTCGTTAAAACCTTACTAAGGAAAACCCAATGGGACAAAACCTTTAGTGAAGGAAAAAGAGTACAACGCGTTCTTCAAGAACGTAGTTCTTCAGGAACATAGTTCTTCAGGAACAGATTCGTCTAGAATCTCAGATTCTTCTGGAATCTTAGTGGGTGCGACTTACACTGCCTCATTAAAACCTTTCGATGGGAAAACCCTGTGGGAAAAAACCTCATCGCAGGAAAAAGAGTACAATGCGCAAAAGACATTCTTCAGGATGTCTCCATCTGCATCTGCAGGATGCTCCCCCTCATCTTTATCCTGCATTCTATTACAAGCATTGCTTACATCAATCTTCAAAAGAAAAATACTCCCTCCCCCTAATACATTTAAGATGCTACTTCCCACCCTGTTAATACATCAATTTAAAATAAAATTCACATGCTCTGTTGGTGAAGTCTCCTCATGCCAATCTGATGCACCAACTTCTGGATTGTAGACTTTGGAAGCGCCTTGGTTAAGAGATCTGTCAGGTTCTCAGTTGACTTCTCCTGCTTTATAATAGTCTCTTCATTCTCTTGAAGTTCATGGGTGCAGAAGAATTTCGGGGAGAGTCGCCTTTGATGAAGCCACTTTGAATTTGATCTAGGCATGCTGCATTACTTTTAAGAAACACATAACATATTTGTGATCTCCCTTTATAGGGATCAGATAAATAATCTGATTCTGCATATCTAATTGGGTTAGTCCTTTTACATGAATAGTATAAACCAATGTCAAATGTCCCCTTTAGCTATCTAAATATGTGTGCTTTATACCATTCCAATATCTATGTGTAGATGCAGAAATATATCTAACAAGTAGATTAACAGAAAATGGAATATCAGATCTAGTGCATTGAGATAAATAAATAATTGCACCTATTGCACTTTAAATAGGGTACTTCAGGACCCAGGGTACTTTAGGACCCAGGGTACTTCAGGACCCAAGACGTCTTCATTTCCTTTTCTAGGCCTGTATAGGTCTTTGTTAACATCTAAAGACCTTACATGTGGATAACACTTATCCGTATTAAATCTCTTCAGGAGATTTTCAGTATATTTTGTTTGATGGACTAAGGTCCCATCCTTATTGCGTTCGATCTGCAGGCCGAGGCAAAATTTGACTCATCCAGGTCTTTCATTTCAAACTCCTTTTAAGATAGCCAGCAGTCTTCTCAATCTCTTCGGGAGATCCTAGTAGATTTATATCATCTACATTTACTGCTGCTTTTGCAAATCCATTCTGGGATTTCTTAATAAATACGTATGGGCATATAATATCATTTTTATAGCCTTTCCTAGACAGATATTTACTGAGCCGATTGTACCACAATCTTCTGGATTGTTTCAGACCGTAAAATACTCGTTTTAATCTAATTGAATGCGTATTTCTAGATTTGGAGTTTGGTAAATCAAATCCTTCAGGGATTTTTATATATATTTCACTGTCTAGGTTACCGTATAGGTAAATCAAATCCTTCAGGGATTTTACATGGTTCAGTATCATTATCATCACCCTTCATTATCTCATTTGTCGTAGTATATAAAAATATATCATCAACGACTATTTCTTTTCTATTCCATATTTCCCCTGAGTATGTGTAGAACACAGATATCTCATTATTGTTGGGTACCGGTACCTCTTTCCCAGTCTCTTCTAGGATCTGGGGCATAACCTCTTCCGGAGCGATATGCTTTAATTTGGGGAAATTAGATTTTTGATTCATGACATCTTCCGGACCGTCATGAATCCTCTCTTCAGGAGAGTTTATATTAAGAACAGCTTCTTCAGGAGCTGTATGGTGTGATATGTTATTTAATCTCCTCTTCTAGGGAGCTAAATCTTTGGAACCTATAGGTCTGCCACGCTTCTGGCGTGTGTCAAACTCATTTACTGCCATTCTCCTAACGTCATGCTTACATTGGGGAGTCCTAGGGTCTAGATGAGACAGAATGGAAGAATTCCACGATAATTCACGTCGTTCCTTCTTGGACAGGACATTTATTATCTTTCTTATCTCCCCCTAACGACGGGAAGACTGTCTCATCAATGTGACAATCCGCAAATCTTGCGGTAAAAATATCACATGTTAAGGGTTCTAAATATTTGATAATGTGCTAAGGAATGACCACAAAAGTTTTCTACGATCGTTTTCATCATTATTGTCCTAGGATATCCTAGATGATCATGCCAGATATTAAAAATTATAGGATTATGGAGCTCCTGGCTCACTATTTGTCTTGGATTAGTACTGAGCTGTTAGCTCATGTTTTCATGTGACTCAACAATCCCAATGTGGGTGACGTATATCCCTAAGGATAGATTGGAGAATTTCTCTAGAGTAAACTTCTGGTTTCCAACACTAGAGGTTATACATAAGAATTCATTGTTCCCCTCGCTCAGGGTTTCTATGTGATACCCATTTATTCTTATATCTTTGAAACTGAGTAAGTTTCTTTTAGAGTTACTAGAGTATATGGCAGATTGTATAAAGATATGGGTTCCATTAAGTAACACAGGTGTGCTCTACCGGAGCCTTCTATTATCCGAGCGAGGTCAGCTATAGTCTATATACATGTCTCCCTTAGATTCTATAAGAAATGAGAAATATTTAATAAGAGAGATCTAAAAGATATCAAGAAACCGAATTATCAACTATAATAAAGCAAATAACTGTTCTTATAAAAATAAATGATATGACAGTCTAACAAGCAAATGAAATATTAACTACTAGAAATCAAACAGTTATTCTAATAAACGATAGCAGTTTATCACTCAAAATATCCTGTCCCCCCTAGTTGTCGTTGAAGAAATCAGAAGTTGTGAGCTTGGTTTTTCCTTGCATCTCATTGAGTTCATCTTCAAGGAGGTCATCATTATCGAGGTCAAACACTGCATTACCCTCAGCTTTCTGTGATGCTTGAAAGTTTGCCACCTCTTCTTTAGATGTACGACAGTTGCGAGACCAATGGCCTTCACGCCCACACTTGAAACAAGTGTCTGTAGGCCACTTATTAGAAGGAGAGTCTTTCGTCACTTGTTCTGCGTGCCAGGGCTTGTTACTCTGTTTCTTGAAATTTGTATTTTGCTGCGGATTGAGTCCACCTCTGCTGGGGTGGCCACGCCTGCCTCTACCTCGGTAGCCTCCTCTGCTGGGGTTGCTACCTCTGTCGCCCCTGCCACTTCTGCCAGAGTGGTTATGGCGACCACCTCTTCCAAACCTTCCTCTGCCTCTACCTCTGTGGTATCCTTCATTGGCATGCGCTTCAGGGAACGCCAATGCTCCAGTTGGTCTGGAGTTGTGATTCTTCATAAGAACTTTATTGTTCTCCTCTGCAACTAAGAGTACCGAAATCAGATCTGATATTTTCTGGAAGTTTCGCTCCCGATATTGTTGTTGCAGTAGGACGTTCGTTGCATGGAAGGTGGACAGAGTCTTATCGATCATATGTCCTTGGGTAACTGGCTCTCCACATAGCTCAAGTCGGGACACGATGTTAAACATTGTAGAATTATATTCTGCGACCAATTTAAAATCTTGGTAGCGCAGGTTTATCCATTCATTCCTCGCTGCTGGAAGGATGACAGCCCTTTGATGATCATATCTATCCCGTAGGGATTCCCACAGAACTAAGGGGTCTTCAACGGTTAAATATTCGTTCTTCAGGTCTACATGTAGGTGACGACGCAGAAAGATTGTCGCTTTAGCCTTGTCTTCAGGACTAAGGCTTTCCGTGCCTGTAGGCTGTATAATCGCCTTACCCAACTTGATTGATTGTAGATGGAGCTTAGCATCTAGCCTCCATGCTAAGTAATTATTGCTGTTAACATCAAGTGCGGCGAACTCCAACTTTGTAAGGTTTGACATCTGGGGACGGGATAGGAGCCTAGTTAATTGATAGATTAAAGACTATCGGATTCTATGAACATCGAAATCCTAACCGTTATGGAACTACTAGTTAAGATGTATCCATAGCCACATTATACTGTCTCGGCTGACAAGGGCCGAGCTCACACACAGGCTATGGATGAGGTTAACGATTATCATTTTAACTAGTCAACATATGTCCATAAACAAATAATATTCGGTATTGGCACTAACAATAGTGAAAATCATTTTATCTAACAATGATAAAATTAATACACACTACGAGATATAAGATATCTATCTTAACCATAGTCATATATTCATGTATGCACGCATGTTCATATATTCATTAATTACTATGATTATCATATTCATCACATGTGCATATAGAGATATATTATAGAAAACAATTTGACATATCATGTACAAAGCCTATTAATACTGGGTATTAATAGGGTCCTTTTAGAAACCACTTGCCAAGGTAGAGCGGGTTCTATAGAATCGTCATGCGCCTTGCCAAGCTTTTCTAAAAGGTTCTAATTGCCTAAAGTACATCTAATGAAGAAAATAACATCTTATGCACATGGAATATGTAAGAAAACAAAAGATATAAGTACATCGTAAAGTCTGTTACAATTAAGGACAATTTTGTCCTTATTTGTAAAACAGATATTGCATATTGGTCCCTTAGGGGCTAAACAGTTAAATACATAAATAATATGTATGAAATAACAAATTCTGACCATACCGATGCGTCCGGAATGGTTCGGATACCCAAGATCTATATATGGATCGAATGGTTTGGATATAGATCGGACTTACAAAACAGAATTGAAATTAACGGTGTATATCAAATCAGTCAATCATATGTATGTGAGTGCATATAAGAATGGACGGGTCGGGTCTGTCTATGCAGTCGGGTCGGGTCTGCTGTATAACAGTCGGGTCAGATTTGTATATACAGTCGGGTCTGCATTAAGTATATCGGGTCGGGTCGATCGGGTTTAATAAAACCCAGGATGAACACTGTTCATCTTCTCCAAACGAGAAAAGAGAAAAGAAAAAAAAAAACGCAGAAACCCTAAAAGCTCGTCGTGCCGCTCGCGCGTCGTCCGCCGCCGCTCGCACAGCCCACACCCGGCCTCGCGCAGATTTTCGCCTCCGTTCGCGCAGCCCGCAGCCGCCGCTCGCGTACCCGATGGGTTCGCCGGAAAACCCACCGTCGGACGCCGCTCGGACCCCAACGGGTTTGCCCGGAGGCCGCCGTCGGACGCCGCCTGGAGCCTGTCTCCACTGTCGTGCGCGGCCAATATTGCCGTGCGGGGTTGGTCTGAGGTGGGCTGTGGGTTTCGAGATGAGTCGGCGGGATCGCCGGCTGGGTTGCCGGACGACCTGGGCACGGTCGGAGGGGTCTCCGACTGACTGTGATGTGGTACGGCGGACAAGAGAGGTCTCGAAGCATACCTTGTTCACGTGATCGAAGCCGGAGTAGGGGAGGACGAGAGCCGGAGTTCTCACGAGACGGGATCTCTCTCTCTACGATGGGGCGATGGGGATGGCCGGGATCCGATCTCTCTTCTTCTCTCCCTCTCTCTCTCCGATCTCTTTCCTCTCTCGTCGTGCCGGGCACGGGCTCGGGGGTAGCTCGTGCTGATAACGTGTTGGGAAAAACTCTGTTTATTATTCACCAAAGCCCCTATATATAGGCATAATATGCCATAGGGATAGAGACGGGGTAAATCTCTAAATCCCTTGAATCCGGGGGTCTTTATCCGGTGGGCATCCATATCCGATGCAACCACCGTTTCATAACATATATATATATATATATATATATATATATATATATATATATATATATATATATATATATATAGAGAGAGAGAGAGAGAGAGAGAAAGAGAGAGAGAGAGGGAAATGATAAAATGTGGCGTGCGGTGTCAATGCACGCAACGGTGCATCAGACGGCTGCGGTGCGACGCCGCACGCACCGCATGCCGCATCCTAACATGCCAATATATATATATATATATATATATATATATATATATATATATATATATATATATATATATATATATATATAGGGCTGTTAGGTTGAGCTGTGAGCTACCGGTTTAGAAAGTGAGTTGCGCTTACTTTGACCCCCCTAGAAGTTTTAGAATTTGATGAAATTTGGTGTGGGTGTTGTCTAGGGTAAGATGATCATCCTCACCAATTTTCATTAAATTCCAAAACTTCTAAGGAGGTCAAATAGTCGAAGCAAAATCTGTCGTCCGCAGTCACCTTTAAAATCTGCAGATTTTGCTTCGACCATTTGACCCCCCTACAAGTTTTGGAATTTGATAAAAATTGGTGAGGACTGTTTGGGATATTTTTCATTGCCTCGCGCGGTCTACCTGCAAGAACAAGGAAAAACATAAGAACGGCTGGCTCCCTAAGGAGCGCAGGCCCTCCGACGCTCAAGTCAGTCTCAGGTGATTGATGGAGTCCGGGCGTAAACGAAAGTGGTAGGGATGAGGGTTTCCAACCTGTACTTTGGAGCCTGGGGGTGTTCATTTATAGACGTTGGCGACCTATCGAAGCCCGACACGTGGAGGTTCTTTCCGGTGCCTTCCAGGCCCCACGTGCCGACCCACATGGGTCTCTGACAATTTTTGGAACTTGGGCCCCTAACATTCTTCGTCGCCTAGCTCGTCAGGCAGAGTAGTGGGGGAGAGTATCTTTCTTGTGACTGTCGGTGGATCTTCTGGAATGTTCAAGTCTGAGAGGTCTCAAACCGACTCGGGCGGGCTTCCGTGGACTACAATCGTCCACGTAGCTTCAGAGGGATTTCGACACCTGGCTGCCTTTATGCCGCTTTACTGGGGGCGATCTTAGGGAGGAAACAAAAGCGAGCTCGCCCCTCAGTCCTCCACCTTCCCCTCCATATTTGTCAAGAGTCGGTCTTTTGCAAGGGCGACCTCTTCGACAAACAGGGGAAGCTTTCGGCGAGCTTTGGTGTGAGCTGTTGATCCGCCTCATTCTTCTTATTGCCAAGAGTCGGGCTCCTGGGAGGGCGACCTCTTCGACAATAGGCGCGACCTGGCGGGCTCCTGAGCGCGCTACTGGTGTTCGTTGATACCATTCTAACTTTCTTCTTTGGCCAAAGTTCCTTCGATCGCTGGGCGGGCTGCGAGATCTTGTACGAGTCAGATGTTACGTTGTTCCACCTTCTTCTAACTATTGTCAAGAGTCGGGCTCCTGGGAGGGCGACCTCTTCGACAATGGGTACGGGTGATCCGCCACCTTCTCCCTATTGCCAAGAGTCGGGCTCTTCAAAGGTGTGACCTCTTCGACAACGGGCGTGGTCCGGTGACCTGAGCGCATCGCGGGTGGGTTGCGAACGTCTGTTACTCCGCCTACTCCATCCTACTGTCAAGAGTCGGGCTCCGCAGAGGTGCGACCTCTTCGACAACGGGCGTGGTGTGGCGAGCTTAGGAGTGAGCTATGGCGAGCTCATAAACGGAGCTGCGACGATCTGAAGTTTGTTAAGTGGCGTTTGAGGGGTGTTATGCACGTGGTTTGGATTCTTCTGGCTTCTGGGTGAACTGGAGGCGAGCTCCTGTGCGAGCTGGGGCGAGCTCCTGTGCGAGCTCCAACTCTGAAGTGTGCCTGATATCAATGTCTTTTGTCAGGGATATGGGCTCTTCCGCTACCCCCAACATTACCCCCTCCTGAGGGAGCGGTTAAGGACACGTGCCGCTTGCTCAGGAGTCTCGTAGGAAAGGTTTCCCCTTTGGGCGCGGGCTTCTTTTGCACGGCGTTCCAACTTCAGCTGTGGTCAAAAATCGAGGTGGCCAGGAGGCACTCTTGCTCATAACGGGGGCACCCTGAGCAAGCTGCGGTTGGCGTAGTCGCCTCCTTCTCACCGCTCTTACTACTGGCTCTCATGATGCGGGCTCTGATACTGTCGTTATGTCTAGTGGATGGGACATCGAGGATAACTCTGCTATGTCCGAGGAACGCAGCTACCTGCTGCCTACAAGCGCTGGGCGGGCTGGGAGCATCAGTCGCAAGCGATCTCCTTCCGGTGTGAGCTCGTCACACACGGTCAGGGTCTGCATCGGGCGAGCTGCAGGCCTCTGCCGCATGCGACCTTGCGGCGTGGCCTCTGGCTCGGCGTGTCTCATAAGTGAAAACATCGACAATGCTGCTATGCCACAAGCGCCGGGTGGGCCGGGAGCATCAGCCGCGAGCGATCTCCTTCCGGTACGAGCTCATCGTACGCGGGCAGGGTCTACATCGGGCGAGCTGTGGGCACTTGCCGCAGGCAACCTTGCGGCGGGGGCTCCGGCTCGACGTGTCTCATGAGTGAGACATCGAGGATAATGCCACTTTGTTCAAGGGACGTAGCTATCCGTTACATAAATCGCCGGGCGGGCCATGAGCACCAGCCGCGAGCTACCTCTTTGGGGGCTCCTGCTATCTCATCGTGCTGCTCTTCTTTCTCCTCTGTCTCCAAGTGGGATGACAATCTTGACTTGGAGTGGGTTATGTGGGGTGCCACACGCTTAATTCGCGCGCATGAGAATCCAACTTTCGTTAGATTCTCTTTGCCTGCCCGTGATGTCACCAGTTTGCTTAGCAAGCTAAGCTGCGTGGCATCAGGCCGCGTAAGGTATCTCTGTCACGTCTACCTATGATGTCACCAGGTCGCTCAACGAGCTAAGCTGCGTGGCATCAGGCCGCGTAAGGTGTCTCCGCCGCGTCTGCCCGTGATGTCACCAGATCGCTCAACGAGCTAAGCTGTGTGGCATCAGGCCACATAAGGTGTCTCCGCCGTATCTGCCCATGATGTCACCAGATCGCTCAACAAGCTAAGCTGCGTGGCATCAGGCCGCGTAAGGTGTCTCCGCCGCGTCTGCCCATGATGTCACTAGGTCGCTCAATAAGCTAAGTTGCGTGGCATCAGGCCGCGTAAGGTGTCTCCGCCGCATCTGCCCATGATGTCACCAGGTCGCTCAACAAGCTAAGCTGCGTGGCATCAGGCCGCGTAAGGTGTCTCCACCGCGTCTGCCCGTGATGTCACTAGATCGCTCAACGAGCTAAACTGCGTGGCATCAGGCCGCGTAAGGTGTCTCCGCCGTGTCTGCCCGTGATGTCACCAGATCGCTCAACAAGCTAAGCTGCGTGGCATCAGGCTGCGTAAGGTGTCTCCGCCGCGTCTTCCCATGATGTCACCAGGTCGTTCAACAAGCTAAGCTGCGTGGCATCAGGCCGCATAAGGTGTCTCCGCCGCGTCTGCCCATGATGTCACCAGGTCGCTCAACAAGCTAAGCTGCATGGCATCAGGCCGCATAAGGTGTCTCCGCCACGTCTGCCCATGATGTCACCAGATCGCTCAACGAGCTAAGCTGCGTGGCATCAGGTCGCGTAAGGTGTCTCCGCCGCGTCTGCCCATGATGTCATCAGATCGCTCAACGAACTTAGCTTTGTGGCATCAGGCCGCGTAAGGTTTCTCCACTGCGTCTGCCCGTGATGTCACCAGGTCGCTCAATGAGCTATGCTGCATGGTATCAGTCCACGTGTGTAGTTTCCCCGACGATCCGAGGACCATACCCCGGACGAGGTAGCTAAATCGATAAAAAATAAATGACATCGCAAAAAGATCGAGATGCATAAAAATTCGATATGTGAAATAGTGGGGCCCTATAGCTCGACAAAAATACAAATCGATAGAAATCAAACCAAAACAGAGCATAAGGGCCAAAGGGTGGAAGTTCAACGAGCGATGAAAAAAACAAAAAGCTAGCTACCCCCTGTCCGGTTAAGGATCTTCAGAACCCCGGTTTTGCTTATCGCGTCCGCGCGACAGCGGACAGTGGCCTTGCCTTTAGCCTTCGATGTTAGTGGCTTTCGCATTTCTCTTTTGCGACCTCACCACGTTGTCAAGCTTCGAGGAGTACCAATAGATTTTCAAGTCGCCTAAATGGGTGGTCGCCCATTCAGGTCCCCTTAGATCACCCCGGGGTGCTTCCTTTCATGGCGTGTGAATGCAAAGGACCCCGGTCCTGTTTAAAGTCCCCTAGACAGCGGACTATCCCGGCGATCTCAAGGTCGTTCGGGACGGCCACTGAGAACCCCGATCTTGCTTTAAGTTCGCACGACGGCGGACTGTTCTTTGAGAAAGCTGGGTGCGAACCGATCGCGTGCGAGCTGTTCTCTGTGGATTACTATTGAGCATAGATTTGAACTCCTTTAGTCAAAACATTTCATTGCACAACATGGTTTACAGGAGGGCGCCTACGCGTAAGGTAGGAGGCTGCTGATGTTCGGCCATCTTCCCTCGGCGATCCAACACCACATCTTCGAGCTTAATGTGTTGCTGGACCAAAGCGAAGAGCTCGATCATGGTGCGGGGATCGGAAATGACAATTGCGTCATGAAGCTCACCTCCTTCGGGGAGCACACTCCGAAAGGCACTCACGGCCGTCCGGTCTCGCCCGGCTAAGTCCTCAAGGGCGAGATAGGCATTCCAGAATCGCATCGAGAAGCATCGGAGGGTCTCCCTTGTGCCCATGGTGAGGCCGAACAGTGATTCGATTCGCTTCAGAGGTTGTCGATTGCACCGGTACTGTTCCAGGAACAGTCCGGACAGAGCAGTGAATCTCGGGATTGAGCCCGGAGGTAACTTATGAAACCAGTCCAGGGCCGAGCCCGTCAAGCTGCTTGGGAAGGCACGACATAGAACATGATCCTGGTCCCAAAAGAATAACAACTTTCGGTAGGCCAAAAGGTGATCCACGGGGTCTTGCGATCCGTCGAACAATACAAACTTTGGTGGGGTCCAGTGCTGAGGAAAACCTCCCTGGTGAACCTCGATTGTGAAGGGCGAGCTCCCTCCACGGGCGACAAGCTCTTCTAAGAGGTCGACGGGCATGCTAGGTATCTGCCAGCACTCGAGGTGGTTTCCCAAAGACAGTTGCGCAGGCCCAAGCGATCATACACGCTTCCTCGAAGCCGGTCCGTACCCTTGTTGTGACAGTGCTCGGGGGCGACGTCCTGGCGATGGCTCCGCCGCTTCATAGGTAGCCGCATCGGCACAGGGAAAGGTCTGTGCGAGGCTATCACCTCACGAGTCTCCGCGCGAGGTAAAATTTCCACTGCGGGTTCCTCCTCAAACTGATGGTGCGGGTTACGGTCCATTAAGACCTTGCCTCTGGCTCGTTCGAGTTCGCACTTCGGCTAAGTCGTCGAGGAGGGGCCGTTGGTGGGGTTGCCCTATTGCTGAATCGTTGGGTGACGAGTCGCTGCAGCCGCTCTAGAGTGGTCCCTCTCGTTCTGCACGCCACTGCGTCCTCCACAGGGGGCTCCTGCTGGGATGTCCACCGCGGGGATGCTATTGTGGGTTGATGCAAGGTTGGGGCAGGAGGAGGTCGCGCAGGGGGAGCGACCCCCGCTGAAACTCCCGGACACTGGGGCGGGACAGCTGACCCTCCCCTCCGCGGGCCGAACCCGGGGGAGAGATCAGTCACTCGGCTCGTCGTCGGAACCTGACGCAGTCGCACTAGCTCGTCCATTATGGCCCGCTAAGTGGCCAACATCTCCAAAAGGAGCTGGTCGCTGAGCGGGACAGAGGGTTGGGAGGCTTCAGCGAGCGGCCCGTCTTGCGTAGACCCGGCGCGGGCTTTCGCCCGTCTCTGTCCCCGCGTGGCCGGAGCCATCCGGGTATCTGGAGAAGCACGACTTTTAGCTGTGTGGTCGTGAGCGCTCTCGCAGGAACCAGTCGAAAGATCCCACAGACGGTGCCAAATGTTTGGGATATTTTTCGCTGGCTCGCGCGGTCTACCTGCAAGAACAAGGAAAAACGTAAGAACGGCTGGCTCCCTAAGGAGCGCAGGCCCTCCGACGCTCAAGTCAGTCTCAGGTGATTGATGGAGTCCGGGCGTAAACGAAAGTGGTAGGGATGAGGGTTTCTAACCTGTACTTTGGAGCCTGGGGGTGTTCATTTATAGACGTTGGCGACCTATCGAAGCCCGACACGTAGAGGTTCTTTCCTGTGCCTTCCAGGCCCCACGTGCCGACCCACATGAGTCTCTGACAATTTTTGGAACTTGGGCCCCTAACATTCTTCGTTGCCTAGCTCGTCAGGCAGAGTAGTGGGGGAGAGTATCTTTCTTGTCGCTGCTAGGTAGATCTTCTGGAATGTTCAAGTCTGGGAGGTCTCAAACCGACTCGGGCGGGCTTCCGTGGACTACAATCGTCCACGTAGCTTCAAAGGGATTTGACACCTAGCTGCCTTTATGCCGCTTTACCGGGGGCGATCTTAGGGAGGAAACAAAAGCGAGCTCGCCCCTCAGTGCTCCACCTTCCCCTCCATATTTGTCAAGAGTCGGTCTTTTGCAAGGGCGACCTATTCGACAAACGGGGGAAGCTTTCGGCGAGCTTTGGTGTGAGCCGTTGATCCGCCTCATTCTTCCTATTGCCAAGAGTCGGGCTCCTAGGAGGGCGACCTCTTCGACAATAGGCGCGACCTGGCGGGCTCCTGAGCGTGCTATTGGTGTTCGTTGATACTATTCTAAGTTTCCTCTTTGGCCAAAGTTCCTTCGATCGCTGGGCGGGCTGCGAGATCTTGTACGAGTCAGATGTTTCGTTGTTCCGTCTTCTTCTAACTATTGTCAAGAGTCGGGCTCCTGGTAGGGCGACCTCTTCGATAATGGGTACGGGTGATCCGCCACCTTCTCCCTATTGCCAAGAGTCGGGCTCTTCAAAGGTGCGACCTCTTCGACAACGGGCGTGGTCCGGTGACCTGAGCGCATCGCGGGTGGGTTGCGAATGTCTGTTACTCCGCCTACTCCATCCTACTGTCAAGAGTCGAGCTCCGCAGAGGTGCGACCTCTTCGACAATGGGCGTGGTGTGGCGAGCTTAGGACCGAGCTATGGCGAGCTCATAAATGGAGCTGCGGCGATCTGAAGTTTGTTAAGTGGCGTTTGAGGGGTGTTCTGCACGTGGTTTGGATTCTTCTGGCTCCTGGGTGAACTGGAGGCAAGCTCTTATGCGAGCTGGGGCGAGCTCCTGTGCGAGCTGGGGCGAGCTCTTGCGCGAGCTCCAACTCTGAAGTGTGTCTGATATCAATGTCTTTTGTCAGGGATATGGGCGCTTCCGTTACCCCCAACAAGGATGATCATCTTACCCTAGACAACACCCTCACCAAATTTCATCAAATTCTAAAACTTCTAGGGGGGTTAAAGTGAGCACAGCTCACTTTCTCCTCCGGCAGCTCACAGCTCACTGTAACATTCCTCTCTCTCTCTCTCTCTCTCTCTCTCTCTATATATATATATATATATATATATATATATATATATATATATATATATATATATATATATATATATAAAGAGAGAGAGAGAGAGTGCGCATCCGAAAGCATAGTGAGAGTAGATAATATAGAACTAGTATACCAGATACTGTATAAACGATTCACTTTGTACAACCACTACCTCGTCATTATGGGAGAACCATCAATGCTCCTAAAAGATACTGTAGAAAAATTTTATTAGTTAATCTAGAGTTTCAGGAGGATAATCCCTTGAGCTACGTCTAAACAGTGGGAGCTTTCGACAGCTCTAAGTGACAAAAGATTATAGACATAGATCTAGAGCGTATATCAATGTCCCTTGAAACAGTCTCGACTCTTATTACACTATCACCCTTTTGGATATACAGAGTGTATAAGAAGAGGACTCGATATTCTTGTTAAGACTAAGTAGATAGATTAGTTGCCAAGGGAGAAGAAATTGACTATGTCGAAACCTTCTCTCCGGTAACTATACCTAAGTTTGTTTCAAATACTCTTAATTCATCATAACCTATTATAATTAGAAGATCTGGTAGATGAATGTCAAAATAGTTATTCCCTAACGAGGATTTGGAAAAGAACATGTATATGATGTAGCCCCAGGCTTTGTATCAGCAAGTCAGGAAGAACTGAAGTGCAAGTTGCAAAGGTTCATTTATAGACTAATACAAGTATCTAGAAATTGGAATATCAATTTTTGTCATAGAATCCGCTCATACAGATTTGATCAGAATGAGGATAAATTAAGGAGTGTACAAGAAAGATAATGAAGCTACAAGGATATACCTAATACTTTACGTTAATGATATTCTACTGATTAAAAATAACGTAGTAATATTATTTATGGTAAATATTTAATTATCATCACAATTCGATATAAAAGATCATAGTGAGACGAGTTATGTTCTGGGAATCAAGGTAACTATAGATTACTAGAGTAAGGTTCTCTAGCTATCATAAGGAACGCATAAAGATAAAGCTCTAGCCAGATTCAATTTACAAGACTAGATATATATTGCACAGCAAAAATAATGGATAGGTTTCAGTCGAACCCGAGACAAGATCACTGGACTGATGTAAAGGGTATACTCATACATCCTCATTAAGTAAAGATTGTGAGTTAGCTTATACTTTGTAGATCCTGATGTCATTTGGATGCACAAGGTCTGACTTTTTGTATCAGATATGCGTTCCAGAGAATCAAATTTTAGGAATTATTTTTACTTTGGGATAAGAAGCGGTTAGTTGATGGAGTGTGAAGCAATGATGCATCACAGACTCCACCACAGATAGTAGGTGATACAACTTAAGAAGTTCTTAATGAACTTGGGATGCGTACCAGATGTTCAGTTATCTATTGTGACAGTAGAAGAGAGTAAACAAAGTCCAAGGAGCCTAGACATCACTGTAAAGGAAAACTCATCAAGTACAAAATCCACTTGATCCGATAATTATAAAAATAAAGGCAAATACCGGTAACTGGGGTAGCATCTGCAATAATATTGCTAATTTCTTGACAGAATTTCTGCAAAGACTTTTGGGCAGTATGTAGAAGCTATAGAGCTCAACACCATTTTTTCTCGTTAGACCTAGAGGGAGATTATTAGAATTGATGAGGTCTACAACTCTTAAAAACCTATGATTTAGCTATATATAGTTGTTAGCTTAAGATTGCATCTTGATATGTACCTTAGTATATGTTCTGATTACAGAGCATGGAGCTATGGCTACATGGTAATCAACTTAATTAGAAGACTCACTAGACTGGTCCCATGTAACATAAATCATTTGCAGCTCTGATTAGGGTTTGTCGCCCTATCAGGATAAACTGTTGGGATAATAGAGCATTAGTGTCTCTACCGCGGTCATCACCAGATACAGTGTCTGTAGCCAAAACGAAACCAACACAATATACAAATCGGTGAGCAAATACAGGTGAACTAAACTATATTTCTTCTTAAGGTAAAATGGTCCTAAACCTTGAGGAACCACGACTGGTGGGCTAATCAGTTGTGTGGTGTTTTGGCACACCAATATGTGCGGGTTCGGTTACGTGACCAAAAACCACAGTATGTTGGGTTATTCGACTGGTGTTGCATCAACGTGTTACTCCTACAGGCCATCTACATCCATAACGGGAGGTGTGTTCCTTGGTTTGACATGTGTCATATTAAGCCCAGGCCTTGTGGTCATTAGTTGGACTATTGACTTGATCCGGTTACTCGATAGGGTAATAGAAGGTACAACATGTGTGGTCAACCTGGAAGGAACTAAGTCATATGAGCAATCGAGTCTGGCAATATTCTCCATCGCTCGAGTCGCATCATGACACCAAGTGGAGGGACAATGGGTTTACCACTATTAAGCGGATATCAGGGGTATGCAAGAAAACATAGTAAGTCCGGATGAATTAAAGTACTACAGCGTGTGTCGCACTCTGAGTGGCTACATAGGTTAACTCGGACTCAGAGGGGCGATGGTACACTTGATTAGTATATCGATCGAGTCCAAGTTGGAAGGCATGAACCCTGGTCTCTAAAGGTTTCACCTTATCCGCATTATGTACGATCCTTGAACCATCTCCTCAATTCACAGGACGTAGCTAGAGGAAGTTATAAGTCCAACCCTAATACGCTTCATGTGTGCATCGCACTAGTGCACGATAAATGTGTAGGCACGTGTGTATGCTAAGGGGCAACCTCAGAGTGGTACAGAGACACACGTAGTCAACCCCTTAACTTCAATGGGCTTCACTACATGGGTGTGATACACCAGTAGATGTTGCGAATCGAATAATAGACTTTACTAGGGGCTCCTTATGTGTTTACTGGCACCTCGGTAATAGTGAAATTATTATTGAAGGCCTATGTGAATGCGCCATGCGAATCCTTGTATAAGGGAGGTCGGTCAAGTAGTGCTATGGGGGCATTTTGGAAAACCAAAATCCTATCATGGAGCGCCCTATGTATTAGGGCATGTGCATGGCCGGCCCCTCCCCTAGTTTGTAGGAGTTACAAGCTAAATTAAAGTGGATGGGGGCTATTAATAAGGGGGTTTGACTATAGGGGGGCGGCTTTGTATGGCAACAAGGGCCCGGCCTATGAAAACACGCAAGGGAAAGAGAGAAAAGGAGGGGCCGGCCCTAGTAATGTGCAAGCACAAGCTAGGAGGCCAGCCCCTATATGAGAGCATAGGAAAAGGGGGACCGACCTCTTAATGAAGCCCTAACCATCATCTCCCCTTTCTTCTTCTCTCTACTCTCACGTATATGTATAGGTTTGGATTTTGTCGAGACTTCCTCGCTTGGTGAATTGAAGACGGAGAAGGCTCATCGTATGGAGGCACTCAGAGATCCATCGACGAGCTACCGTGCATCATGCAAGATCGAGTGAATTAGAAGGCGCCTCTTGCAATCTCCCGCTGTTCAGATTTTGCACAAAAGATCCACGATGTTTCTATTTTTGTAGGATCTACAAAAGTCCAAACAACCTCAAACTATATACAAAAGTTGTGTCACGAAGTCCTTTACCTCCAGTCCAAATTTCAGCCCAATCGTAGTTCAGGATCAAAATTTATAGCCTTTGTACCGAAGCCTCTACGAGTAGATCCGAGCCCATCTACATCGATAAAGAAGAAATTTGTTGCGGTGAAAGAATTTGCACAGAGGCATGACTTCTAATATGTAAATTTAGTATAGAGGTAGAACATGCATATATGCTAGATTGTTCTTTTCACTAGATGGACGTTAGGGGTCACGTAGTTATCATGCTAAATTTATACACGCACGTATAGATAGTTTTGATAAATTTTTTGATATGTAACGTGTATCACCCATGGTTTTCGAACCTACCACTTGCTTCCGCTGTGAACCTCTACCATATGATTATTTCCAACAATACACTTATAGGTAGCCCCCTGCAACCATCAAATGAACTAGAATTGCAGCAATGACCGATTGTAGAAGGGTAAGTCATCTGGCTTGAGATAATAATCTCTACTTCCACCCAGTCAGACGCGACTCCATCTTCTGTAAGAAAAACTGAAAACCCATAGATGGGACTCGAGTCCCACAAATGGGCACCCCAGATGAGTCCAGGTCCCCCAATTCTTCAATCATACCCAAAGAGCTGAGAATCTTCCTCCTCATCGTCCTGGGGACACACTTTGAGAACTTAATACTGGATTTCAGGGGGTTAACTCTAAGGCCAGTACACTGCTTAACCGTAGCAAAGACAGATCGAAATCCCCAAGCATCTAGAATTGAAGCATTAGTACAGAGAAGAAAATCATCAGCATAAGCAATAGCGCACAACGATCAGGGATTCCTTGAAGTGTTGAAGCCCACAATATCCCCCGCGGCTAAACTCTGAGCAAGTGCCCAATGAATAACTTGTGACACCAATAGAAAAAGATACGGTGAAAAGGGGTCCACCCGCCTTAAGCCAAAACTTGGAGAAAAAACCACCGTCTCCGCCCGGTTCACTTACAATCGCATCGAAACCGTTGAAACACAATGCATAACCCACCGGCGCCAGATCGGGTTAAACCACACCACTGAAATCATGCATTCCTTTCAATTGACATTTTCAAAGAATCCTACCATTGAACCCAACAGGAGATAGGAGAGTTGGTAAGCAACTGATGCTTTCATGAGGAGGTTGTGGGTTCAACTCCTCTGTCCCTCGAGTTACTCAGGAGTGTCTAGGGAAACTTTCGAGTGGGTCAATGTGCATTTTCGGAGGGATTAGCCTGAAGTAGATCGTCGCCCAAAAGGATTCGGACACCCGTTCAGCTCAAATAATAATAATAATAAGGGTTATTTTGACTTTGCCTTCCAAATTTTGCCCTCTATATTTTCATTAATTGGACTTTACTCCCCAAAACTAATTGTTCCGTCAGCTCACCATCTAAGAGAAAGTGGGGGTGCAACTTGGGTCGAGTAAAACCAAGAACCGACCCAACCCGACCTAAATGGGTTGGGTTGGTTCAGGTTTTTTGACTAGTGGTTCGGTTCTAAGTTTTGTGGACCCGATTAAATATGGGTCGGTTGCGGGTTGCGCTCGGGTAGACCCGACCCAACCCGAGAACCGAACTCATATATATTAGGCCACAAATATATGTCATGGGTTGGACTGTTGGGCTACATCACACTAGCACTCGAGTAAACATTAGTTGTTTGCTAACATTGAACCAACTACCAAGAGAACTCAATGGGTGGCTAAAGTCTAAAGCCCAACGTGGACCTCCGGCTTGCTAGTAAATAGTCGGTGGCCATTATTTTTTTAGACCAACTACCAACCCGAGAACTGACCCAAACCAACCCGACCTTAGTATGGATCGGGTTGGTTCGGGTCTATGCCCAAGTTGGATTGGTTTGGGTTTTAATATGGTAAATCCGAACAGTTTGGTTTGGTTCCGGGTTGGCTCAAACCCGAACCAACCCGACCGAGTTGCCCCCCTAAGAGAAAGGGTGCGCTGACGGAAAAGAAATAAAGTTTTGGAGGGTGAGTTGACGGAACAGTTAGTTTTGGGGGGTAAAGTCTAATTAATGAAATGATGGGGTCTAATTCAAGGCAAAATTTGGGGGGCAAAGCCAAAATAACCCTAATAATAATAATTCTACCATTGTACACGTGCAAATTTAAATCGGGGGCAATTCTATATCTTTGCTCTCCATCTCCTGTGAATTCGTATAGAATCTAAGCCATCTTAAGACTTGGACAACATACTGATTGTTTCCTTACGTATCATTCAAAATTCCAAAGACCATGTTTGATTTGGTCCTTCCATACATCCTTTGACCTAGAGTTCAGATGCAATCGGGATGCGGATTGGTTGGCTGAACATGGTCATCTGCTAGATTGGCTGAATATTTGGGTTTCCGATGATTCAGATCCTCCTCCAGTCGGTGGGCTCGGTATGCATCACAGCCGCATGCTGTTGGCTGGAGTTCGATTCACTTTCGGATCGCCGGCATCGTGCGGCTGTGCTGTGCGCCAGGCCCACTGAAATCTTATTCATATTCCAAAATACTTTACATATCCCATTTTCTCCAAAAAGTCGATTCCCGACAACCTCATACCCCCTACCTGAATCACCTGTTTCCTTCCCTTCCAAACCGCAGGAGTCACCACCCAACCACTTCCCCTCCTTCTCCTTCCCCATCACCACCGGAGCTGCCGTCGGAGCTTGTCAAGCCAGTCATCAAATCCACCTCCTCCCTTCTCCATCGTTCCCACCGCCACCAAAGCCGTAACCCACCCTAGAGCCGCCGGAGACGGAGCTCTAGGGTGGGTTAGGGCTTTTATAGCAGTGGAGAAGATGGAGGGAGAAGGTGGCTTCGACAGCAGGCTCAACGAGCTCTAGCGGTGGCTCCAGCAGTGATGGGGAAGGAGGAGGAGTTGAAGTGGTGGCGATGGAAAAGATGGAGGGAGGTGGTGGCTTCGATGGCTGGCCCAACGAGCTCCGGCGGCGGCTTTGGCAGTGATGGGAAGGAGGAGGAGGGGAAGTGGTGGGGTGGTGACTTCAACAGCTTGGAAGGGAAGGAAGGAATCAGGTGGGGGATTACGAGATGGGAATCGATTTTTTGGAGGAAACAAGTTATGTGAAATACTTTTAGGGTATGAATAAAGTTTTCCTTTAATAATTCCATAATCTCGTGAACATGGAATCAACGACATGAATTCTCACGCACAAACATGTCACAACGGCCTTGAGGAAAATTTCGCTCCAGGGTGTCCATACTGGGAGTCGAACATGGAACCTCTCCAACATGGGAGAGAGGAAGTTCCACCAGGCCAAGAGCCCATTGGTATCAGAGGTTTCTTGAGCAGTTTGGGCTATAACTGGTTTTCGGTATTGGGTCATAATGTTAGTGTAAAACTCTTGCAAAAAAAAAAGGGTAATGCATCCAAGGTCTCTGACATCAGATTGATGGGGTGAAAAGGACACGCAATATATGCCTTTCACCTAAGGTCCATGGTCAAAAGATCGGATCGGTGAAAAGGACTACCAAAACCTGAAAATGCCCTCCCCTTTCTCCTGTTTTATCTCATGTTACGGATCCTCCTAAACGATGCTAGATGAACAATCTAATATCATATCATTCTAACCATGTGGGCCAACGAGGATCAATTGTGAATTATGATTCTCTGACGAATCAATGCGGAATAAGCAATCCAACACAAATAGAGAAATAGCAAGGCAAAAAGAAAACAACCATAAAGCAATCATACCAAGAGAGTCGAGAGATTTAAAGTCAAAACCCTTGCAGTAAAAACTACAGATGAAAATGATCGGACAATCCACTAGAACGAAGAATGAAGTAGAGTTACAAGCAATGCCCAACTCCAACGAGATAAATTTTCTTCACTGAGAGCATCTCCTTCTACTCCAAACCCTCTCTAAGCCTCCCTCAAAGTTTCCTCTTCAATGCAATAAAATCCCCAAAACCCTAGACCCCTTTATATATCAAGGGAATATGTTATATAAGCTTAATCCCGAAATCCCCCTCAAAACAGCCCAAACAAGAAAGTCAAATCGAGCTTGACTTTGGCTGACCCGTGCTTGTCAGGCATAGCCGTGCGCATGACCTGGGTAAGTCGTGCGCACAACCGCCTATAGGCTGGTCTCGTCTTTCGCTGAAGGATGCATCGAGATTGTCGGGCTCCAGGTTATGCGCACGACTCTATAGTCGTGCACACAACCACCTGGGGACAGACGCTCGCCTTTTTTTTTTTCAAAAGATACATCGACTTTTTTGGAGGGCCGGGTCGTGCACACGACCCCTATAATCGACCTATATCCAACAATTTCTACCTTGCTGAGAAGTCCGAATCAAAATCCGATCGTCGTATCCACCTGCATCTTGACGGCACACGAAGATGCTTCCTCGGCATCCCAAAAACGTATCCCGAAGATGCGCCAAAGCATCCTAAAGGTGCTCATGCAATGCCTGAATTTAGTCAATGGAATTGGCTTCGTTAACATCTTACAGGATAATCATGCCTAGAAATCTTCTTCAAGAACTGCGTTTCTTTTTATATATTGCCGAACAAAATGATAACAGATATCAATATGCTTCGTCCGTGAGTAATGGACTTGATCATCGTTCGCCAAATAGATAGTGCTCTAGCTATCTGAAAACATCTCTATGCTAAGCTGCGAAAGATCAAACTCGACCACAATGCCTTGGAGCCAAATCACCTCCTTAGCGTCTTCCATGATGGCCATGTATTCAGCCTCTGTCATCGACGGTGCAACTGTGTCCTGTAGAAAGGCATTCCAACTCACTGGACCATCTGTCAGGGTGAACAAATAACTTATCATAGATCGACACCCATCAAGGTCACCAACATAATCTGCATTAATATATCCCATTGTATCTCTGACTGACTCACTGTCCCACAGAAAGAATAATCCCAAGTTTAGTGTACCCTAAAGGTATCATAATATCTACTTCACGGCCTGCCAATGCTCCTTCCCCGAATCGATCATGTAACGACTGACTACACTGATCGCCTAATCAATATCTGGATGAGTACACACCATGACGTATATCAAACAACCGACTGAGCTCACATATGGCACACGAGTTATATAAGTATGCTCGTCATTGGTGTTAGGAGACTGTCTTGCAGATAGTCGAAAGTGTGCAGCAAGGGAGATGCTAATTGGCTTAGCACCACCTATCCCATAATGAGAAATTACTTTATGAAGATAGCTCCTTTGCGTCAAACGAACTGTACCATGCATTTGATCCCTATAAATCTCCATCCCAATAAATTTTTTTTACCGTCCAATTCTTTTATCTCAAATTCATTGCTCAACTAAGATTTTATGATATCGATATCTGACATGCTCTTTGTAACAATAAGCATATCATCTATATATAAAAGAAGAAATACCATAGAACCGTCATAAAGCTTTCTGAAGTAGACACAATAATCATACTAGCTTCTGACGTATCCATGATCTTTCATGAATATATCAAATCTCTTGTACCACTGTCTCAACGACTACTTTAAGGCTGTACAAGGACTTACTCAATCGACACACATGGTCTTCCTTACCTTCTATCGTGAACCCCCTAGGCTGCTGCATGTAGATTAGCTCCTCCAACTCTCTATGCAAGAACGTTTTCTTCACATTTAGCTGCTCTAACTCGAGATCAAACAACGCCACCATGGCCAATAAAACACGGATAAAGGTGTGTTTCCCCATAGGTGAAAATACCTCATTATAGTCAACGTTTTTCTTCTGTAAGTAGTCTTTAGCTACCAATCATGCCTTATACCGAATACCGCATGAAGCCTTCTTTTTCTTCTTATAAACCTACTTGTAACTGATCACATTCTACCCTTTGGGTCTCGCAACAAGCTCCCAAGTCTGATTCTTATGAGGAGACTTAATCTCTTTACCCATAGTCATGCCCCAGTCAATGCAATCTCTATTCTGGACTACCTCTTGAAAAGTGATCGACTCGTCGCCATCAACAACAATTAGTGCATATGCAACTAACTCCTCGTATCTATATCTGATTGAAGCTCTGGTAGTTTACTTTTTCCTGACGGCTATAATGGACTGCTATACTGGAACCTGAACTGCCTCCTCTAGAGTAGTCACCTCTATCGGAGTAGTCTGCTTTACCTCTGTAAAAACTATAGGAGCCTATAGCTTCATCGACAACTGATCACTGTGACTTTCGCCCTCAAGATCGATCTCTAACCTCTGTCTATTGGAAGTCTGCAGTTGAGTCTCATCAAAATTTATATCTCTACTAGTAATAAAGTTATATGATTCTAGGCACCAAACTCTATACCCTTTAACTCCGGAAGCATTCTCTAAGAATATGTCATTCTTTGCACGCGGATCTAACTTGCTATCTTTGACGTGATAGTAAGCCGGATATCCAAACACTTGCAAGATCGAGTAATCTGTCAGTTTGCCTGACCAAATCTCATCCAAAGTCTTCAAAGCAATCAAAGTAGCTGGTGTCCGGTTCACCAAATAGCATGTTATATTTACGGCCTATGCCTAAAAATCTTTACCTAAGCCTCACTCAGACAGCATGCAGCGTGCTCGCTCGAGTAAAGTCCGGTTCTTCCTCTCTATGGTGTCATTCTGCTAAGGTATCTTCCTATCCATAAAGTGTCTAGCAATGCCTTCTTCTTCACAGTAGTGATGAAACTTCGTTGATGTAAATTTTCCTCCAATGTCGCAGCGGAGATGCTTCAACTTCTTACTAGTTTATTTCTCTATCAAAGTCCTTTATCTTCAAAACGTCTCAAACATCTGATCTTTAGTCTTCAATATATAGACCCAGACCTTTCTAAAATAGTCTTCCATAAACGAGACAAAGGACTTTAATCCTCCCTTAGAAGCAATTCTGGAAGGACCCTAAATATCTACAAGGATGTAATCTAAAGTCCCCTTCGTGTGATAAACTACTGTACCAAACTTGATCCGATGTTGTTCCCAAACACACAGTGCTCGCAGAAGTCAACCTTAACGTTCTTCACATCTGAGAGCAAGTCCCACTTGCTCAACTAAGAAATGCCTCTCTCATTTATATAGCCCAGACGTTTATGCCATAACCGTGATGAGATTGCCTCCAGATCTTCCACCGAAGTAGAAATCGTTGCACTACCTATAACAGTACTCCCAGAAAGAACATAGAGGCTCCCAATCCTGTTGTCCTTCATGACGGTCATAATCCCTTGAGATACTCTGAGAACTCTATCTTAAGCGGTGAACTTGTATCCCAATAAATCTAGAGTACCAAGAGAGATAAGAGTCTTCTTCAAATATGAAATGTGCCTAACGTCAGTTAAAATCCTAAAAATGCCATTATGCATATGGATTTTGATTTCTCCCTTCCCTATGGTCTTGCATACGAAATCATTCTTCATCAAGACCGAACAACCATTCACTTTCTGATAGGAGGAGAATCAATCTCGATTGGGATATATATGGTAGGTGCAATCAGAATCTAGGATCCACTTACTATTCAGATCCACTGGAACTATGATCGATAAAACTGCATCATCTGACATATCCTCCGCTACGTGATCCACTTCAAACGACACCTCAGAATGTGCACTCTTTCCAGACATACTCCATTTCGTTTTTAGCGTAGGACAATCAGACTTGATATAACCCCTTTTGTGACAGTAATAACACTTCATGTCTTTCCTTGATCTAGACTTAGATCTAGACTGTCCCTTGGAAGAGCCCTATTCTCTGACCTTTCTCTCTCCACAAACAAGTCAGAACTACTCTCCGTCCGTGACTCTGTAGCCGAAAGCTTTTTCCAGAAATCATATGATAGAAGGGTCACCTAACTTCCTCTAATTTAATGATTTCCTTCACATAGAGCATCATTGTACTGAGGTGCTCAAAGCGCTCCAGTAAAGAAGTGAGAAGGATAAGGGATTTGTCTTCCTCTTTGATGTCTACTTCGTTATTCAATAATTCAGACGTGATCTGACTGAATTCATTAAGGTACTGGTGGATGGAAGTATCTTCCTTCTTGCAAAACATGTAAAACTACTGCTTCAAGAACAACCGATTTGTAAGAGATTTCGTCATGTATCAACTTTTAAGGTTTGTCCAGATTATCGCTACGGAACTCTCATACATGATGAGAAACTTGATCTTCTTCCCCAAACAAGATCGGATTATGCTATAGGTATGAAGATCAAACTCTTTTCAATCTTCCGCCAATATATCTGTAGGCTTCGCCTTCGAACCATACAGGGCTCTGTGAAAACCCTATTGAATCAACATATCTCTGACGCTAACTTGTCATAAGCCAAAGTTAGACTTCCCATCAAATTTCTCTGCTTCGATCTTGAGATTCGATACCCTCATTAAATTGGTTGCCATGATAATTGATCAAGAACGATAATCCTTGCTTTGATACCAATTTGTTGCAGATCCTCCTAGATGATGCTAGATGAACAATCCAATATCGTATCATTCCGATCACGTGGGCTAACAAGGATCAATTATGAATTATAATTCTCCGACGAATCGATACGAAACAATCCAATATAAATAAAAAAATAACAAAGCAAGAAGAAAACAACCACAAAGCAATCACACAAAGAGAGTCGAGAGATTTATATGGAAATCCTTGCGGGAAAAACTATGGGCGAAGACGATCGGACGATTCCCTAAAATGAAGAACGAAACGGAGTTACAAGCGATCCCCAACTCCAACAAGATGAACTCCCTTCATCGAGAGCACCTCCTTCTTCTCCAAGCCCTCTCCAAGCCTCCCTCAAAGTTTTCTCTTCAATGCAATACAATCCCCAAAACCCTAGACCCCTTTATATATCAAGGGAATAGGTTACATAAGCTTAATCCTGAAATCCCCCTAAAAAAATCTAAACAGGAAAGTCAAATCGAGCTTGACTTGGGTTGACCCGTGCTTGTCAGGCACAGTCGTGCGCACAACCTGGGCAAGTTATGTGCATGACTGCTTGTAGGCTGGCTTTGTCTTTTGCTAAAGGACATGTCAAGATTGTCGGGCTCCAGGTCGTGCTCACAACCCTACAATCATTCGCACAGTCACTTAAGAACAGACGCTCACCTTTTATTTCAAAAGATGCGTCGACTTTTTCGGAGGGCCGGGTCAACCGTCCAGGTCGTGCATACGACCCCTACAATTGAGCCATATCTCAACACAGCGAAGGCGGCAACGACAAGCACGAGTTGCAGCTGCTCGTCGCCGCTGCCCCAACGGTGACGATCAGCAGAGACGAGAGGTGGGGACAGATGGAGGGGTTCGGTTACGTTTAGATTTAGGATATGGATTAAATCTAGGATTCAACCCATGCCCTATAGATTTTAGGGTTTAGGATTCGGTTTAGTTTAGAAAAGAGTGATATTGAAATGAAAATTTGTGGCATAGTGAGAGATATTTTTATTTTTAAAATATGGTTGTCCTTTAGCTAAAACCGATCTCTTGTCAGGGACCGTCAACTAAGTTTTCCAAATAATAAATATAGATGATGGGTATGCAATAGGTAGTCGGTAGGTGTCTACATCATTATGATGGGATAAGTACAACACCCCACTGTCCCAGGGGAGACTCTGCCTACAAAGACTCAAAGGACTTTGACCATTTTTTTTAGGGGGGTTAGCTGTAGCTTTCTTTGGCAGACAATGAAAGAATAAATTTTTTCTTTCTTTTATAAAATCAGAGACTGAAACCTAGTTGGGCGATTTCGTCCAAAACCGTAAAAAATTGTACCGTTTAGATCATTATAATGTTAAACCACGGTGCACCGTACCATATGGTGCGGTTTGGTTCGGTGTTGCGGTGTGGTTTCGATTTTGCCCAAAACCGCACCGTCGCCATCCCTACTGCTCTCCAATTAGCGGGGAAGGCAAGCTACTTACTTTAAGCATCTCCAACGGACTCCTATGTCCTTACCTATTTTTGGAGCTTCTACCTACCATGTAGTCAAAGTATAGAGTGAGAATTAAAGAGCACTCCAACAGGTTCCTCAATCTTTCCTTATTTTTCCTTGAAAAATCCAACTCAGCTAGCTCACTTCAAACCCAAATGGGGGTTTCGGGAAACTACACAGCATTTTATTAAACCCATTGCTTGTTTGTTTCGCTATAGTACCGAATGATGAAAGGCTTAGGAGTCCGTTAGAGATGCTCTTACCTCCTAATTTGAGATACCGGCCAGTTCGGATACCAGAAAGAGATAAACATAGGCTCATCCATCCTCCCTTGCTTCTGTTCAGGACAAAGTCTGAATGTATGATACTTAGGGCTGGCAATTTTGTACCCGACACGACCCGACGTGAAGTTACCGGGTATGGGTCAGGACTAAACGGGTTCGGGTCGTAAACGGGTCGACACGATAGACCCGTTTAATAAACGGGTCGGGTCCGGGTTTAGGGTCTGGACACTGTAGACCCAGGAAGACCCGTTTAATATTTAACGGGTCGGGTCTGCCCGTAATCCGATACTGTAATATATAGTATCAACGGGTCTATCGGGTTAGGTCCGGTCGAGTCGGATCGGGTCAACTGAATAAACCCATGTGGTAAACGGGTCTTATCGGGTCTACCCGTTTATAAACAGGTCGGATACGGGTTTAGGATCTAGACACTATTAGTTAACTGGATCGGGTCCGGATCTAGGGTTTTGGACACGACCTGAACCCGACCCGACCCGATCCATTGCCACCCCTCGATTTACCGAAGAGAGGAGTGGGAATTGCCGAGGGGGTGAGGGATTAGTCTGATCTTGAAGTGGGCTATTGCCCGAAAGACTTTGAGGCACCCGCCGATCTGAAAAAAATAATAAAAAAAAGATATGGGGCCCACATATAAAAAAGTGCGCATAGTCCAATACCTGCATGCCACGTCGGCGGTTGGAGCCTGCTGCGTCAACTGCCATTGTAGCCAAGTTGTGTTCATTCTAAATCCCCTCTTGGTCAAAATTTATTTATTTTCTATTTTTTTCAAAATAATGTTTTTTATAAGGGTAAATTACCCTTTGCCACCTGAGGTTTATATTTATTAAACTTTCCCTGACGTTTCTGAAATTACACTTTGACCCTCTAAGGTTTAATGCTGGCTCACATTCCCTAACGATCAGTAGAGCCGCTTGACAACCTTAGAAGAAGCATGCTGATGTCGGCAATGTGTTTAAGTTTGAATATCCTTTTAACCTTCAATCATGCAATAAGTAGGACATACCTTCATTATGTATCTGCATAGTAAAGCAAAGTTTTAAAACAAGGAGGGGCTAGGATTGATTTGAAGACATGATAAAGATGAATTAGGATTGTTCTCTTTCCTTCCATTGGTTTTTAATATTACATGCACTCGTTGATCCCCCCCTCTCTCCTTCTCACAAGCAGTGATAGCATCTCATTGCCTGCCGATTGAAGGTGAGTGTGATTTATCGGTCGGGACTGGGTACAATAGACGACTATGAGCACGAAACATCATTCTGGTTGAAAGAATTTAGTAAATCATTCAGGACAAATAGTATTTTTTCATCTCTTTCTGTGTAACATCTTCCCCAAACAAACAAGATATTGTCTGCTTTGTCTGTGCTCGCACGAGGACTTCCCAAGGGGTCACCCATCCTAGTATTACTCTCGCTCGAGTACACTTAACTACGGAGTTCTTACGGAATCCATAGCGGCACACAGTTTTAAAGCGTATTTCTATGTTTAGGAGAGAAAATTATATAAGTAGCTCAGAATCTCCTTCCCTTTAGACGATATGGGGCTAACTCATGGCCTTGTATAACCTACCTCACCTCATCAGCCTAAGGAGTCTTGGCTATTAGCTATTGTCTCTCTCTCTCTCTCTCTCTCTCTCCTCTCTCTCTCTCTCTCTCTCTCTCTCTCTCTCTCTCTCTAAGAGGGAGGGGGTTGCAGTCCACTGGTGATGGCGGAGGCCATTGTCAACGGGTTGACCAATGATGTGTCGTCAAAGGTTGCTATCTCTGCTGCGCGCGAGTGCAGTCCACCTAAGGCTGGGCCATGGCCTCTACACTGTCGACATGCAAGTCTTACTGGTGTATATTGGTATTTTACACTTGCTCATTTAACTCTGTACACATCTAGCATAAAGAGTATTTTTTCATCTTTTGACAAGACATTTTTTATATCTTTTTTTTTTAAAAAAAATCAGTTTGAGACAATGGTTTTCTTTAAGGGTCTGTTCTTTTGGCGAGTAAATTAGGTTAGACATTAAATTATCCGGGTAATCTCACTTTGTGCCACGTTCTTTTGTTCAATGTTTCGGGTAAATGAGTTTTCAAGATTCATTTTTCTCTTAATTTGATAGCACATTAGAGTCCTATCAAAATTGGTCGGATATTGATTGCCCACCTCAGATGAGACAAATTTGCCGAGATCTATTTGATTCATCAAAAATTTAGATCAATTTGTCCAACTGAAAAGAACATGAGACATTTAATTTTTCGAGACATCATTATCCTTGTCCATGAATGTCTCATGAAAATGAATTTTCCATCCCATTTATGTTCCGCCAAAAATATGGACCCTAATTGTAACTTGCTTATGTTGTTAACAGCATTTTGTTGAAAATCTCAAGGGAAAGTGTAATAAACATAAATATTAAGCGATTAAAGTGTAATTTATCCTTTTTATTAAGCAAAATTGGAAGAAAACATGGAGGCTCACCTATCCCCTTCCGGGCCTGTGGCATGTTTGCCTATAAAAGGCTGAGAAGAGCATAGCTCTTCTGCTTCTTTGCTGATTTTTGCCAAACACATCCATTTGTAAGAGAGTTCTCTACGGCATCATACTTGGCTTGAAAAGTGCAAATCATGTTTAGTCTGAACAAATTTTACCGTGAAATGCTATTCAGACTGAAGGTTTTCCCGATTCTGCTCAGCCCGATTACAGGAGCAACGTTCAGCTGGTGGTGCAAAAGATTTAAATGTCGCTAGTGGATTTCAGCCACCAATTTTATGCTGCCAAGTCAATCGGGCTGGCGGAATCGGAAAAACCTTTGGGCTGAATAGCATTTCTCAATTTTACAATGCGATTGAGACACTGATGCATGTGATCACTGGGTCATGTACTCGGTAAGTGTAAAAGGCATGAGACGTGGAGAGTATCTACTGCGGAAGCACCTGGTTTGTGATCAATCATAGAGCAAATAACAAAACAAACAAGCACAGAGAACATATAATATTTTAAAGATGCTTCATCAATCTAGGGCTATGTCCACCATTGTCGGAGCTCGGAAGCTTTTCACTATAAGAATGAAATAAAAAGATGTACACCATGCACCTTTCTTCGACAAAATCAGGAAGCCTCCAACCCGATCCCCGCTTCATGGAGAGTTCCCATCTAGAGTTCTTTCTCTCTTGAAGGAACCCTAAAAGTCACCCCTCTCTGAATAGCACACCTTGTAATTGCCCACATCATAACCGAACCGTGCTTCCCAAAACAACTCTATTGAAAAACCCAACCATATGTAGTTTATTGAGAACATGCGCACGATAGGTAAAACGTGTGCACGATCCGACACGACTAAAAAACCCGCAACAAGAAAAACATGCGCATGAATTCCCATCGTGCGCACGATGTCCTGCTTGCCCAAAAACGTGCTCATGATGTTCTGCTTGCCCAAAAACGTGCACACGATGGGAAAAATGTGTGCACGATCTTCTATTCGTCTCTGTTTTGCTTCTGATGCGTATAATTGTCTCCCCAGGATTGTGCTCACGTATTTCTCAATATACGTATGTCCTGCCTGGGTCTTCATGGGTATGTCATGGGTATGGAAACCCAACAGTCACCCCCTTTAGGCCCATGAACAGGAGACCTCCTTCCACTGCGCACTCCATGCCGACAAGATCCTAATAGAGCTCTTCCTTATCCTTGACGATAATCTTCGACATCATATTTGAAGGGTTCCTAGTCGTGCGAACCTTCTCAAGCTCCATGTCACCGTATTTCAGCACATCTCGAATCTAATGGTATACACATCTATATGCTTTTGTCCTCCCATGGTATGTAGAGTTCTTACTCAACTCCATCACGCTCTGGCTATCGCACCACAACGTGAACTTCTACTTCAGATCCATGTTTTGAAGAAGCCGCTTCATCCAGAGTAGCTTCTTGCCCGCTTCAGTCATAACATATACTCGGCCTCGGTAGTTGACTGTGCAACGCACTTCTAAAGCTTCGACTTCCATGAAGTCGCTCCCTCTGCAAAAGTGAACACGTATCCAGAAGTAGATCAACTATGATCCAGTCTCTATCCATGTCCTCATTTGTGTACCCCCCCCCCCCCCCCCCCCCCCCCCCCCCAAGATTGACTTTGCATCTCCGAAGTACAATACAACCTTAGATGTACCTTTCAAATATCTCATGATCCACTTCATTGCTACCTAATGCTCCTTCCCAGGGTTTGTGAAGAACTTGCTCACCATGCCGACTGCGTGAGCAATATCAGATCTCATGCACACCATCCAATACATGAGACTCCTCATGACAGATGAGTAGGGAATCTCTGCCATCTCTACTCTACCTTCCTCTATCATCGGGGATACATTCGTACTTAACTTGAAGTTGTTAACAAGTGGGGTGCTAACCGACTTCGAATTCCTCATATTGAATTGAGCGAGCACTCGATTAACATAGGCCTCCCGTGCAAACACAGCTTCTGAGCCCTCCTATAGATCGCAATATCTTCATCCCGAGAATCTGTTGTACTGGCCCTAATTATTTCTTCTCAAAGGACTTAAACAAGTCCATCCTCAGCTTACTGATCATGTCCTTATTTCTCCTGACAATCAGCATATTGCCGACATAAAGCAACAAAATAATGAAGTCCGTCTCAGTGAAGCACCTCACGTAGACACAATGGTTGGCCTTGATTCTCTTACACCATGACTCGTTATAAACGAGTCAAATTTCTCGTACCACTGCCTTGGGACTTGCTTGAATAGTTCAGAATACCTGTTATCCCAAGTAGTTCGAACGAACTTGAACAGTTCAGACTACCTGTTATCCGTCTGAATGACTATTCTGACGTCAAACCCCAGCATCCAAATAGTTGTTTGGATGGCTAGTATGGACTTCCAACACTTAGAAAAATCCAAGTGTTCGACTCCTCTCGACCTAAAATCTGACAATGCCAAAATCATTTTTCGAGTATAAAATAATATTTTATTTAAAAAAAATTACTCTAAGGTGAAATTCATTTTAAAATCCCGTTGAATCCTCGAAAAACATGTTAAGATAAAACCAATGAAAGTCACACGAATCGATACAATCGAGAAACCATAGACTACCCCTTCAAATTCGACTCATTGCATATCTCTGATCAGGTGAGCATCTAAGGCCGTGTGATAAACTGTCAAGTCTTCAGATGTTCTTTGAAAAATTGTGATGCACTTGATCTTCATGAAGGCAAGCACTATCACGGCTCAACAGAATCCAGGGGCGGAGCCAAGATTTTCTTACAAGAGGGGCAAAGGTATCAGATAATATAATGTAATATCGAGAAAAAAAAAGTTCCTTGTGTAGTTGGGCGCTTGTGCTAATTTCTCATTGGCAGTTGAGTGTCTGAGACAGCTACGGTGTTTTGAATTGGCGGATGGGGTACATGACAACGGATGGGATGTCTGACAAAGAGTTCTACGGTTTTTTTAGGGAGCAGCTTGGGAAGGCCAACCCGAACCCAACCCAAATTTGGGCGGGCTTGGGTTAGGATTTTATTTGCATGGATTGGGCTTGGGTTGGAAAATCCCAACCCCATCTCAATTCAGGTTGGGCTTGGGCAGATGCTTCGGGCAACCCGAAACCCGACCATTTAGTAAATAATATTTAATATAATATAATACTAAATAGGTCCAATCAGAACCCATATGTAAATCATCCGTTGAATAAAAATTGATGTCGCACTGTGGTGGAACTTTGATAGATATTTATCCCTCTTCTAATGGCGATTGTTGGATGAGCATTTATCCATTCAACGATGGACCATCATCTATATAAGAATGCAAATAATTGATTTTTGCATTGTACTATCGCAAAGGAATTGTTATGTGTTGATTATTTTTTAGGTAATTACACTTTGCTCCCCTGAAAGTTTAGCTCAAAAATACTTAACACCCCAGTAGTTTATTTTGTTCCAAATCGTCCCCTAAAGTTTGAAATGTTAGCACAATGCCTCCTTTTGTCAACTACTAAATTTCCTCATTTGGTAATTTTTATCTGATCAAAACTGAATTGAAGGGGGAAAATAAATTTTTTAACTATATTGGGGTTAAGTGGTTTTTAGCTAAACTAAAGGGGGCAAAGTGTAATTCGTCAAGAAAGTTTCACAGAGGGAAAGGAGGGCTCGCAACTTTCCATCACGTCTAAAAGAAGGAAGGTTCCCAATTAGGTTTGTTCACGTATCAAAGAAGCAATGAATGTTACAAAAATTGGTTTTGATAGAGAATGAAAAAATCGGTTTTTGGGTTTAGTCCCATATTGCCCGCGGGGAGATCTTTTAATGCTTTTATAATGGAACTCCCTTCATTGGGCTTTGTAGCTTTCCAAGAGCCAAGCCATAGCCCACCACACACGCGCGCCGAGCCGAGCCGGGCCGGGCCAGGTTGGGCACGGGCCGCGGCTCACGAGTCGCGTGGACGTGAGCCACGTGGATGCGAATGGGCTTCGGGCTTAGGGCCTTCTTTTACACTGAGTTTTAATTTTTTTCTTTTCTTTATGGAGATTTATTCTTTCCGTTACACTCTTCATGAGGCCGAGCTAGGTTCATTGAACCTAGACCTCTGCACTGTTGCATGCAACCGTTACACCCGACAGAGCAGTGAATGCTCATTAGTGCGCTGCATATAATGGGCTGTGATTGTGGGAACGTTATGGCTAAGGACCTCTATATAAGAGAGGGTCCTGTGAAGCCAGAAAAAACACCAAGCATAGAGCTCTCTTCACTCTCTCTTCTTATTTCTCGTTCGTGATTCTGTTCCTGTCTGGAGTACGTTGAGAGTCCCAAAAGGGTTCCCTTCGGTGCTGAAGAGGAATCCAGTCGTTGTACCCTGGGGAGCGTTCGTCAGAGGCCTTGAAGCACCTACTGAGGCGGCGAAATAGCTTTCAGGGCATTGTGCTAGCACAAGCCTCGACTACTGCTAAGGTCCTTGTTCTTCTTCCTCCTCCCCACCTCTTTGCCATATCTGTAGACAACCTTAGGACAATCTAAACCTTGATTGATTGTAGTGATCAACTTTGCATGCTAAACCCCTATAGTTTGTTCTACTACTTTTTGCACTAGATTTGTAATCTCTCTATATTGTGCTAGTCATCATTTGCATGTCTTCATAGAGTAGAATACCCAACAACTGAAAGCTATTTCTCATTCTATTCTATTCCGTTTAGATCTAGATCCAATACGATAGTATTTAGATCTAGTCTCTTATTAACTGTTAGAATTCCTTTGATTTTTCATAAGTTTGGCGGTGTCGAGAAAAGCTTGACAAACCGGCATTAAATTACCCTAGGAAACTTGATATTTAAGCGAACCAAGTGCTCCACCTCCTTCCTGGATCTGACCTAGCCATCAAATTTTTAAAAAGTCAAAAGGAACCCTTCCTAGATGACTACTGAGATGGAGAGGAAACCTAGCAAGTCTAGTGAGAAGCCTGAACCATTCGATGGGAAGAACTTTAAGAGATGGCAGATGAAACTTAGGTTCTATCTGACTGTCCTTAAGGTTGTCGACCTTATCTCTTCCGAGAAGCCTACCCTTATCTCTAAGGATGATGGCTCATCTAACCAAACCGACTTAGACTCCTGGGAGAGGTAGGATTACATGTGTAGGAACTATATCCTCAACTGCCTTGTCCCCGACCTCTATGATGTCTACTTTACCTGCAAGTCCGCCAAAGACCTGTGGAACTCCTTAGAGAAGAAGTACGCCACAGAGGACGCCGGGTCGAAGAAGTTTGTAGTCGGGAAGTTGCTGGAGTTCAAGATGGAAGATGGGAAGTTTGTGGTCTCCCAACTTGAGGAGATACAGATTATTATCCATGAGGTCCTTACTGAGGGGTACAAAATCTGTGACGGATTCCAAGTGGCAACTATCATAGAGAAGTTAATTGCCTCCCTCGTGGAAGGAGTACAAGAACAGTTTGTAGCACAAGAGGAAGGAGATGACCCTGGAAGACCTCGTGGAGGGGAAGTCTTCCAAAAAGAAGGCTCTTGCTCCTAAGCCCTGGGAGAAGAACAAGCTTTCCAAGCCTCAGTTCAAGAAGAAGCCGAAAGGAGACTGCTTTGTATGCGGCAAGCCAGGACACCTAGCTAAAGAGTGTCGCTTCAATGCAACTAATCGGCCAAAGAACAAGTCCGAGGCGAACATGGCTCAGAGTAGTTACTTCTCTGTGGTGGTCACTGAGGCCAACTTAGTCAGCAACCTTGTAGACTGGTGGGTGGACACGGGAGCTACCCGACATATATATGGGTTGAAGAGCTGCTTCTCCACCTACACACCTGCAAAAGAAGAAGAGACACTATACATGGGGAACTCCTCAGTTGCTCAAGTCGCTGGGAAAGGGAATGTGATTCTGAAGTTCACCTCTGGAAATCTTCTGACTCTGAAGGAGGTGCTGCACGTCCCATACATCCGGAAGAATCTGGTCTCCGGAGCAATGCTGAGCAAGAAGGGCTATAAGCTTGTATTTGAGTCGGACAAATTTGTCCTGACTAAGGGAGGGTCTTTTGTGGGAAAGGGTTATCTTGATGAGGGCTTATTTAAGCTGAATGTAACCTCTTTCACTAATGATAATAAAGTATCTTCTTCTGCTTACTTGTGTGATTCTTTTGATCTGTGACATGCTAGACTAGGACACGTTAACTCTAAATCCCTTAAAATATTAGTTAACTTAGGTAGTATACCTAAATGTGTTCTATCCTCAAATAGAAAGTGTGGCATATGCGTAGAGGCTAAATATGCCAAGAAACCTTTTAAGCGTATAGAGCGTAGCCTAGAAACCCTAGACTTGATCCACTCAGACGTGTGCGACCTTAAAGGTTACACTACGAGAGGAGGGAACAAGTACTTCATCATATTTATTGATGATTATTCCTGATATTGTTCAATCTTTCTCCTTAAGAGTAAGGACGAGAGCTTGTCCAAGTTTAAATCCTATAAGTCTGAGATAAAAAACCAGTTAGGGAAGAGGATCAAAGTCCTTAGGTCGGACAGAAGAGGTGAATATGAGTTCGGAGAATTCACTAAATTTTGTGAAGACAACGGTGTAATTCATCAGACCATTTGCTCTACATTCCCCTCAGTCTAATGGAGTAGCTGAGAGGAAGAACATGACCTTAAAGGACATGGTCAATGTCATGATGATCAGTTCAGGGGTACTTACGAACCTGTGGGGGGAAGCTGTGCTCTCAGCAGTAATGTTCTTAATAGGATCCCATTTAAGGAATCTGAGCAGACTCCTTATGAGATTCTGAGAGGTAGGAAGTCATCCTATAAACACCTCAAAGTGTGGGGTTGTTTAGCGAAGGTATCCATACCTAACCATAAGAGGACCAAGCTGGGTCCTAAAACAGTTGACTCTGTGTTCATAGGATATGCCCAGAACAGTAGTGCGTATAGGTTTTTAGTAATCCATTCTGAAAACCCATACGTAGATGATAATACCATCATCGAGACTAAGGATGCCAAATTCTTTGAAAATCGGTTTCCTTATAGAGAGAGGTCTAAGAAACCTCAGGAGCCCAGTTCGCTTGAGAGGCCTGCTCCTAGACAGAGGGATGACTCTTCAGATAATGAAGAGATCGAACCTCGAAGGAGCAAGTGAGCAAGGACTGGTACTTCATTTGGGCCTGACTTAATCACATATCTAGTGGAAGAGGATCCAACTAGTTATAATGAAGCCATGACCTCAGTTGACTCTATCTTTTGGAAGGAAGCTGTAAAGAGTGAACTTGAGTCCATAATATCTAATAACACCTGGGAGTTAGTTGAGCTACCTCCTGGTTGTAAAACAGTTGGATGTAAATGGATATTCAAGAAGAAGCTTAGGGTAGACGGATCCATAGAAAGATATAAGGCTAGGTTGGTAGCTAAAGGCTATAAGCTTAGGGAGTAGACTTCTTTGACACTTACTCACCAGTGACTAGGATTACATCTATTAGGTTGCTTATAGCTATAGCTGCTATCCATAACCTTGTAATTTACCAGATGGATGTAAAAACTGCATTCCTAAATGGAGAATTAGAGAAAGAGATCTACATGGATCAGCCTGAAGGCTTTATAGTGCAAGGTTTGGAGAAGAATGTTTGTACACTAAAAAAGTCTCTTTATGGTCTCAAACAGGCTCCAAAACAATGGCATGAGAAGTTTGACCATGTGTTAACTTCAAGTGGGTTTAGAATTAATGAATCAGATAAATGTATCTACACTAAAGTCAATAACTTGACTTGTGTGGTCATATGTCTCTATGTAGATGATATGTTGATCTTTGGAACCAACTTAGAAGTAGTGGTCAAGACCAAGGACTTCTTGAGTAGGCACTTCGATATGAAGGACATAGGAGCTGCAGATGTCATTCTTGGAATCAAAATTAAGAGAGATTCCAATGGCATAGCTCTACCTCAATCTCACTATATTGAGAAAGTGCTTAGGAAGTTCGGTCATTTTGATTGTCGACCTGCCAGAACGCCATATGATCCTTCAGTACACCTGAAGAAGAATTTAGGGCCTAGTGTATCACAACTAGAATATTCTAGGGTAATTGGCAGTCTTATGTATATCATGAACTGCACGAGACCCGATATTGCCTATGCGATAGGTAGACTTAGTAGATACACTATTAACCCTAACCAAGAGCATTGGGATGCTCTAATCCGAGTTCTAAGGTACTTAAAACATACATTAGATTATGGCATTTTCTATAGTAGGTATCCAGCTGTCCTAGAGGGATACAACGATGCTAATTGGATTACGGATTCCTTAGGAACCAAATCCACTAGTGGGTATGTGTTTACCTTGGAGGGGGTGCAATTTGTTGAAAATCATCCAAGCAAACATGCATTGCCCGATCCACTATGGAGTCGGAGTTCATAGCCCTAGATAAAGCTAGTGAAGAGGGTGAATGGCTAAGGAATCTCATTATGGATATTCCTTTTTGGCCAAAGCCTATTCCTACTGTCCCAATTTATTGTGATAGCCAAGCAGCTATAATGAGGGCCATGAATAACTCCTATAATAGAAAGTCATGACATATTCGTCGCAAACATAACACTGTTCGACAGATGTTGAAAGATGGGATAATTACTATTGACTATATTAGGTCAAAGGATAATTTAGCAGATCCCTTAACTAAAGGACTAGCTAGAGAGTTAGTTCTAAGTACATCGAGGGGGATGGGGCTGAGGCCTATAAACTAATAAGTCTCCGATAACGGTAACCCAATCTACGTGATTGGAGATCCCAAGATCTAGGTTCAATGGAAAAACAAGTTATTCGAGGGATTTGTGGGGGTGTTATCAAAATTTTTCCCTTCCTATGATGTGATAGTACATTCTGTATCGCTGAGAGGCTGAGTTTTAGACTCTTAATGCTAACTATAGCTGACATACCAGTGGGGTGTATAGATACAGAGCACTCTTGATAGTAAGCACCTATATGAGTGTAAAAGTGTGGCTGCTTCTATGAGAATTGAGGCTAATTCTCTAGAACACTCAAGAAAACTGGGGAAGGCTCATGGCCATAAAGAGCACAACCACATGGGACTCTATGATGTATATGAGAGTATGGATGAGACTTGCCGACTAGACTTACAATATATAGATGTACAGTTCAAGACGTAAGTTCACTGTCAACTAGTAAGTCCTGTAGGTCTACACTAAGCAAAGGTTCAAGTCGAAAGACACCTTATGTCTATACATACGTCTTATAAATACTCCAGACTACTTCTTTCGATTCGTTTTTCGATATTTTCATTCTTGTGGGGGATTGTTACAAAAATTGGTTTTGATAGAGAATGAAAAAACCGATTTTTGGGTTTAGTCCCATATTGCCCGTGGGGAGATCTTTTAATGCTTTTATAATGGAACTCCCTTCATTGGGCTTTGTAGCTTCCCAAGAGCCAAGCCATAGCCCACCACACACACGCGCGCGCGGGTCGAGGCCGAGGCCGCGGCTCGCGAGCCGCGTGGACGCGAATGGGCTTCGAGCTTAGGGCCTTCTTTTACACTGAGTTTTAATTTTTTTCTTTTCTTTATGGAGATTTATTCCTTCCGTTACACTCTTCACGAGGCTGAGCTAGGTTCATTGAACCTGGACCTCTACACTGTCGCATGCAACCGTTACACCCGACAGAGCAGTGAATGCTCATCAGTGCACTGCATGCAATGGGCTGTGAGTGTGGGAACGTTATGGCTAAGGACTTCTATATAAGAGAGGGTCCTGTGAAGCCAGAAAAAACACCAAGCATAGAGCTCTCTCTACTCTCTCTTCTTATTTCTCGTTCGTGATTCTGTTCCTGTCTGGAGTACGCTGAGAGTCCCAAAGTGGTTTCCTTCGGTGCTGAAGAGGAGTCCAGTCGTTGTACCCTAGGGAGCATTCGTCGGAGGCCTTGAAGCACCTACCGAGGCGGCGAAATAGCTTTCAGGGCATTGTGCTAGCACAAGCCTGGACTACTGCTAAGTTCCTTGTTCTTCTTCCTCCTTCCCACCTCTTTGCCATATCTGTAGACAACCTTAGGACAACCTAAACCTTGATTGATTGTTGTGATCAACTTTGCATGCTAAACCCCTATAGTTTGTTCTACTACTTTTTGCACTAGATTTGTAATCTCTCTATATTGTGCTAGTCATCATTTGCATGTCTTCATAGAGTAGAATACCCAACAATGGACAACTTACATGGCTTGATGATTTTCTCACAGATCAGGTGTTAGGGTCAATCAGTGAGGTGGTTAGACTCTTGACATGGGGGGCAGCAGGCTGTCGTCGCCGGAGTGGCCCAGAGGAGGAAGATCAGAGCCGGGGTGGCTGTCGTCGTCGCACGAGAAAACCCTAGAGCTCTGATATCATGTTAGGAGATGACGGCTATGATTTGGAGAGAATGAAATGCATCTCATTGAGGGACTGAAGCCCAATATATATGTACATGTATACACACAACCCGATCCGACTGTACATATAACCTGACCCATCTCTATAAATTAACACAAATTTGCGGATTTAAGCATTTTTCAGGTTGCAAATTAATTTTTTATGGATTTATGATTTTGCCACTGGAGGACCCGTTTACGTAGATTTTTGTCTAAGTATTGGGAGGCCAAACTCCTCTATAATGTCCGGATCACGACATAGGCGGTCCATACCACATAAGCAAATGTAGGACCATACGACACATTAAAAGAATGTGGGTAATGAGTGATATGATAAAGTAACTTTTGGAATTTGACAATTGTAGCTATCTTTATGGAAGCAACCTAACATGGCTCCTAATTTGCTGTGTTATTGAGGTCAACCATAAAAAATGATGTTCAATTGTAGTGGCCACTGTTCTAAAAAGCGGTCCGGGCGGCCGCCTAGGCGTTTTAGGGGGTTGGCCGCTCCGCTTCAGCAAAAAGCGGCACTGCAGGCGGGTTGAACAAAGGCGGGCGCCTAGGCGGGATCCGGCCCGCGCCCGCCTAGGCGGGTAAAAGGCGGGCGCCTAGGCGGGATCCGACCCGCCTAGGCGGGCCTAGGCCCGCCTAGGCGAGTAAAAGGCGGGCGCCTAGGCGGTCTCACTGTATGCAGTTGCTTGAGGATTTTTTTTTTTCAATGTATTGTGATGAAATGTTTAAGCTCTTACGATTTTTTACTATATTGGTTCTTGTATGGTATGAGTTTGGATAGAATTTGGATAACAATATATGATTGGTTGGAATTTGGGTACATCACAATAAAGTTGGAGTACAACTGTATTATCTGGTATACTCAAGTTAGAGGGACAATCGGGTATAGGTATTAAGGTAACCATACCGAAATACTCCTACCCACCCAATCCCCTCCTCCCTTTTCATAAAACTTTTATATTCAGATTGGTAGTTTTGATGCTTGCATATGTAAAACTTTCTAATATTATTTTTTTATATAGAATTATGAATTTATATATATACATACATATAGAATATATATAATATATTTTATATAGGTGGGTGACCGCTTTTTTCTCCGGGCGCCCGCCTAGTCGTCCGCCTTCCGCCTTCCGCCTTGAAACCACTTGAACGCCCGTCTTCCGCCTTCCGTTTTTTAAACCATTGGTAGTGGCTTCTTAATAGTTCCAACCACTTAAGATTCATGTTGTATATTTGTCTTGTACTTATCTTCATCCTATTGGTTTTTTATTTTTTATTTTTCTTAGAAAGAACCACACGGTCAGTCCTTCACCGATTTGTGCTTAGAGCCCAACATAGAACATGGTTTTTCAGTGAACGGGCATGTGCCCCACACGTGCCCGCTGACTAGTCATAATTAAACATGTTCCTCTCTCTCTCTCTCTCACGCACACTCTCTCTCTCTCTCTCTCAAATGATGAGGAGCTAGATTCGATGCCATATGTGCGATTCGTTCGATCGGCATCACAACCGTCCGTGCATTGCACGGGATTAGTACTAGTCATGTATAAATTCAACCCTTTTCTCAGTAATTTTTTCTCAATTGTTTTCACTTTAGAGGGAAATGGTTGTCATTAAGTCATAATCGGACGCCAGAGAAAACCAATCAACTGGAAGCTACCTGAACCCGAGGGCTCCATAGAATTCTTTTAGTCTATCAATTCGAGATGACTACTGTTCTTTACAAGAGAGTTTATTGTTTCCATTCACCATTTTATTATGACCATATAAATTCCTTAGAACTTTCTATTCTACTAAGGTAACAAATCACTGAACAATTCAAAGATCACAAACCTATTCACAGAATAATACAAAACCTACCCATACTTGCTGAAATCAGACTCTAGCATAAAGGGTTATAGTCTAGATCAAATGATTCAAACCCTTCGAGAACTTTTAAGTTGGCCTTGCCATGATGGCTTGGTGCAAACATTTTCATCACAGATGGAGCACAATTTTTTCTTGCTATAGCTCTATAATTGGCTAGATCAACTAATAATTTGAATACTGCTCTCTTTATATATATATATATATATATATATATATATATATATATATATATATATATATATATATATATATATATATATATATATAGGGGTATGCTAAAATGCGGCATGCGGTGCGTGCGGCATCGCACTGCAGCCGTCTGATGCACGCGCTGCGTGCAGCAGTGCATCAGACGGCTGCGGTGCGATGCCGCACGCACCGCATGCCGCATTTTAGCACTTCCCTATATATATATATATATATATATATATATATATATATATATATATATATATATATATATATATATATATATATATATATATATATATATATATATATATATATATATATATATATATATATATATATATAGGGAAGTGCTAGAATGCGGCATGCGGTGCGTGCGGCATCGCACCGCAGCCGTGTGATGCACGTGCTGCGTGCATGCGATGCACGCAGCAGTGCATCACACGGCTACGGTGCGATGCCGCACGCACTGCATGCCGCATTATAGCAGCCCCCTATATATATATATATATATATATATATATATATATAGAGAGAGAGAGAGAGAGAGAGAGAGAGAGAGAGAGAGAGAGAGAGAGAGAAGTTGGCCCAAATTTCTGACCACTTCACCTCCTCAGACCAAATACTTCTTTTTTTTTTGTTGTAGTACCTTAGAGTTGAAATAGACAAACATAAAATTATATTTTCTCAATTTATCCTCTTCGATGAGCCACCACAGGAACACAAAAGGAAAGAAAAAAAAAATCCATACATGTGTTTGTTCATGACTGCACTCTTTTGCATAAAAGTTCAAGAAGTGGGAGCAATGATTCATATAAGGGGGGAGCAAATAATGATATCATACACACAAAACCATCAATATATCTTTATTCCAATCACAATCTTACATATATCTCCAAAGAGTCTTTAAGAGGAGGGCTACACATAGTATGATATAGCACACAACAGAGACAACATATGGAATGGCTACATACATGACCCAACCATGAGGGTCTCCTTATTCTATTTCTTGCACACAAAAACCCACTCCAATTGGATGACCCCTCCTCCAATTGTTCTACAAAACTCGATGCAAAATTACAAAACGCTATAATGCAGTGTATATGTACAACCAACCGGCAAACAAAACATCGAAAGAAGAAAGAATGGGGGAAAAAAAACCCGACATATATGTCACAAAAACACTATGCAAAAGAAATAATACTACTGAAACTCAAACCCTAGGGAGGCCTGAAATGTTCAAAAGCACGAGCGAAGCTTCGAACGCCCGGATATGAAGTCTGTTTTGCGAGACAAGTGGTAAGACGTAGTAGAATCTTCTTCGATCATATCAGGACTGTCAGAGTCGATCGAGAAGAGCTCTCTTGCAAGATGGCTGTTGGATGGAATCAGGGTTGGAGGCTGGGGACGACAAACCAAACACGTCCAGTAGAAACTGCCTCTCCTGAATAATGCAAGGGAGCCAAATGCTAGATTCAGATATCAAAATTTTGCCAATTTATATGAGATGATTCAAATACAAACTGAAATACTACTGCATCCATTTACAATCACACATTTAATTAGTTCAATCACTGAAAATTCATTTTAGAGATCATAGTCCATTGGATTTCTGTGCACAAGCATGTTGAAGGACAAATGATGATCTGAAATTGATTAACTTACACTTGCTGAAAATTTTGGGCTTGGAATTCCTTCTGCTAAGGATCGGAAGAGTGGCACTGTTTGAAGAGGGGATCTGAATTCTGAACTTGGTAAGATGCAGATATTTCCATCATTATCTTTGGGCTCTTCAGAAGATGGCAAGGCTGCTGCTGCTGCTGTTGCTGCATTAGGAAGAACTAATTTTGCATAATATCTCTGGCCTTCACTGGTTATGAAAATTTTGAATTTAAAATGAGTCTAATCAAATATAGTTTACCTTGACCACCACTTCTTGGATCCAACACATCTTCAAGAAAGCTGCTGACTTCAGCATTGTGGTTTGAAGAACAGTCCTCAGTCTGTTGTTGATCATTTTTATTCCCCCGAGTGTCCGTGTGTTGGAATGATCCAATGCTGTATGCAGAGCTACCTTGAGATTCCTCATGCAGATCATGTTCGCTGCTTGACACAATAGTCATTCACTTGATGCCTTACCAAACATCAGAATCTACGGAATTATCAAAAACTCATATCATCATATGAATATTACCTCCATGGTAGCCGACTTCCAGTATTATGGCTCTTCAGATCCTCTATCAAGTCCTTGAAATCATCTAGTAGGAAGTCCATTCCAGAGATTTTACTTCTCAATGACTCACTTTCTTCGGTTTTCATTAGATAATCTTGGAGTTCCTGAACAATCAGATTGACTAAAATTACATGATTTAACTACGTGCAATGTACTGTTGTACCATACTTTTATATTTAAATGGAAAGTTCCAATGTAAACACGATTTAAAGCACCTTCCACGCATCCTCGAGGCTTTGGTTGGTATTTTCAGTGTTGACCTTCTCTGCAAGGGAGCTGAGAAGATCTGCTTGACGCAGCAAGGCAGCCAATTTCGGATCATCCCTCTTAAGGAAAGTGCTCAAGATCTTATTGTTTGGAACTGTAATCCACAAGGATGACAGATTTTCAATGACTTAACATGCACTTTTCGTGAAATGAATTGATTTAGAGAGAACTACGAAAACAGAGCGCTGAGATAGCTTACCACCATATCCAACTGCCTTCATGTTGTTGTTGACGGGAATCTGAGCTTTTAAGCCACCCACACCGTTAAAATTTTGAACAAGCACTGCAAGAGGAGGCCTTAACTGTTCTTCCTGCCTTCCATGCTGCCTAATCATCCTTTCACTTAGGTTGTGATTTTCACCAAGATCTGAGATATGATGCCTATCTTGCAGAGGAAAAAGTTATAAAGGCATTAATCATAGGTATTATCAGTCGCCATTAACATGAAAAATATGTGATGCATTGATGATGCTGAAATATGATGACTTGTTCTCTACCTCATTTGCTTGAAGGGTGCCAATGGCTCTGCTATACCATCCACGATACATCCCTCTTGAGCTACGACCCTCTTGTTGTTTGGGTTGACATATGAACCAATGTTCTCCTTTGATGAGGCCTCATGCTTTGCCCGTTTCTTGCAGAGAGTAGAGAAGCGGTTCTTTACCGCATTATCCGTTCTGTATTAAGTAATGACACAATTTACTTTGGCTGTATTGTTCTTCTTTCCCTTTCTTTACTTGTGCTCAGTTTAGAGGGCTATTATTGTGAATATTAGTAAGTATTACATACCTTCCCGAGACTACCTTTGCGATCTCAGTCCATCGGTTCCCAAAAACCTTCTGAGCCTGCACATTTGATTAACACTAAGTGGCCATTGCAATATTCTGGTATCAGAAACTAAACACCAATTGGTTACATGGAAATACAATTGCCAAGAATATGAAACAGAAGCATAGAGGTGTTTTCTTTTCTTTTCCTTTTTTTATTTGGCTCACTCTCATCTTCTACTCCTACTTCAGAAGTTTAAGTCTGGATTCCATAGCGATGAAGAGAGTAGAAAGCGAGAAGTGTAGGCTGACCCAGTGTCATCAAAGCGCTCCTAGGAGGGGTCACCTATACGATTTTGGCCCATACCTCCTAGGCAGGAAGTAAGTTAAACAACCCCCACCCACCCCCAAACCTGAACCTCTTCACTATTTTCTAAAAGAAAAAAAAAGAGAGGAGATGAAGACAGGTGCAGCCACCAAAGACAACTACCGACTACCTATGAACTCCAGCAACATCAGATTTATTCTCTTTCCTCTTTTTTGGTAATGCTTCCTCCTCCGTCACTCTTTTTGTTCCTTCTCTCTACAACTTCCTCTGTCTTTTTCCCGCCAGCTCTATCTATTTCTCTCTAACTCCTATCTGTTGGATAATTGGCCGCTATGATGCCAATTGTTGCGCACACAATCCGGCGATCCACCGAGTCTGACCGGAAGCTTTGAGGATGGTGCTAAAAGGATCGAGGATTAGACCCCTGCAGAGGTCACACCCAAACACAGAGAACTTATACATCCACACAATAGTACGAACGACAGAAATAATCGGCAATAAAGGATATGGATTATCAATCATCAAGATATTACCGCCAAGCAGTGGTTCAACATTTGTCAGAACCCCAAAACCTTCTCTCGATGTTTCCCCTTTCATAACAAGCACACAAAAATACAGAGTAGAGATCAACACCGTATAAGATCCATAGAAATATCGGAGGATACCAAGAGATGAAAGCACTTGCTGAAGTAGAAGCCAAGGTAGACGCGCCAAGGAATCCGTAGATGAACTTGGAGAATACCCGAAGTAAAATTTGGAGATGAATCTCTCATCTTTTCTTCTTCTTCCTTCCTCTTCTTTTTTCCTTTTCCTTCTCTTCTCTTTCTCACTTCCTTTCTTCATTCTCTTCTCTTTCGCTGTCACAAGAAATCCAAGATCTAGGCTCTTCTTCCTCTCTCAGTCCCATCTTCTCTCGTAGGCGACTTTGAAGTTCTTGGGGTTTCCTTTTGACACACTTCCCTTATATATTGTGATACCACAATCACCAATAGATAAGGAATCGTATGGCTTTAGGAGTCCCAATATGACTGGGTATTGACTTGGTCTTCATCTAGGTACAAGGAGAGAAACATGGATTTTCCAAACTCATTCAGGAGTTAATCCCGCAGGCCCTAGACCTTTGCCCCCGTCCAGATTCGCCCAAGCGAAATCCTTGGACGACAGTCTCTACCCACCCCCAGGGCACTCAAGCGAAATTATCGGGTGCCCGAGCGATTTCCTGGATGTCTGCCCTTTGGGTTCGGCCTTTACAAGGCAAATCCCAACACTATCTTGGGGTTTTTTTTGGGGTAATGTGCCTAAGGTCCTTGACAATAGATAGATATAGTGATAAGGACCGACAACAAAATGGCTTTGCACCAGGTCCTCTCGTTTAGAAAATGACCATTTTACCCTTAGACAATTTGGAAAATAACAATTTTATCCCTACACAAACCTGTACAGTGAAATCACATGAAGAGTAATCCGGTAATATAGAGTAATATTTGCTACAGTGATTTCACTGTAGCAAAAAAACAATTAAAAAGAGATTTGATTAAAAAAAAAATTGTTACAGTGAATCACTATAGCAATTATTACTCTTTATTACTGAATTGAGTAGCAAATTTTTTTTATCGAGATTTCTCCAAAAAAAAAAATTATATAGTGAAATCACTGTAGCAATTGTTACTCAATTCGGTAATAAAGAGTAACATTTGTGATTTTAGTATTCGGGGCAATTTTGTCATTTAAAGGAAATAAAAGTCAACGGAGGGACTTGGTCTAAAATAGTATCTTTTTCGGGAGGGACCTGGTGCAAAGCCATCTTATTGTTTGTCCTTTACACTAAACCAATCTATCGTTAGGGACCTATCACTAAGTCCTCCTTTTTGTTCTCATTCCTTTTTTGCTCAATTTTATTTCTTCTTAATAACTTTGTTGATCACTAGATTGTTCTTTGGTCTTAGGAGAGAATAGAAGCAAAGCACTCTCGTTTGAAGTTCTCTTTACCCCTCGTATCAACTTAATCTGTGGGGCGAGTAGTAGAAATGGAAGTTTGTGCTCTAGATGGGTTTGGTATTGCTGGCTGAGGACCACTCTTCTTTGCATTTGCAAAATGACTCAAACCCAGGACCTCCTCTGTTAAAGAAGGGTTGCCAAACCATCCGAGCAAGCGCTCATTGGACTCATAGAGGGGTTTTCAATTGTCATAACAGGTTTACAACACATATATTAACATGCATGTTCAAGACCCAGATAATAGATGTACCAAACAAAAGATTAAAAAAAAAAATTTATCATCTCTAGCACAAGATCCCTTCTTTTCATATGATCAAGGACCAAATTACTTGGAAAGCTCAAATTTCCAAGTCAATTTCACTTCTTACCTCGCAGAGGATCATGTCCTCCTCCTGCGACCACCCACCTTTCTTGCACTCTGAATTCAAGTAAGTATACCATCTGCAATCCACCACAACATCACCACCATTTCAATATCTACGACCAAATTGAAGAAATACATGAATTTTTTCTCTCTCCCCCCCCAATCCCTCATTACCTTCTCCGGCACTGCCTGCCGGTCTTGTTCTTGAATTTAGCCGCAATACTCGTCCAACTGTCAGTGCCGTCGATGGAGACTCGATCTCGAAGCAAATCATCCTCCTGCGATCAAAAGCATCAGAAAACCGCATCCCGGCGAATCAACAAGAACAGGGGACGGGACAAGCGTCGGGAAAAGGGAAACCTGTGGAGTCCAGGTGACGACGTGCCGATCCCTTTTGGAAGGAGGAGGAGGAGGAGGCTCCGCCGCTGCAGCTAGCTGAGCTGTCGCTTCATCAGATCTCATCCCTGCCGCCGCCGTAGGATCCGATCGCTTCTCCATCTCTCCGCTCCCCGCATGATCCACGAGACCAAGCCGCGGAGCTCGGGGTCCGATCGAGATGTATCCGATCCCAAGGGGGTGGGGGGTGGGGGGGAGAGAAATAATTAGGGCTTCTGGTGAGCGCGAACTCTGGGAATTTGAATTATTATTTTATTTAAAAAAAGAAAAAGAAAATGAAGACTGAGTGAGACTCAGGGAGTGGTAGAAGATAAATAGAGGAAATGGTTGGTGGGTGGAGGAGGAGGATGACGATATGATGGGATTCACCACCCGGTATGTTTAAGGTGACCTCACGTTCTACGTGACCCAGCTTTTACTGAGGTTGGAATATTACAAAAAAAAAAAAATTTATACCTCAAAAAATTATTCATATCCAGATTTTTCAAAAATTTATATCCTTATCTTATACCCCATATCCAACTAAAACATAAAACTTAATCTTTTAACCATCGACTGCAATTGAAAATGAATTGCAATCGATATTCTCTGATCGAATTCTTCCAAACAAGATCTAACCCCTCTAGCAATGAAAAATAAGGGATCTCTCTCTCTTATCAAGCCATCAATGAATGGCAAATAATCAAAATTATCCTCCCCATGTCTCTATACTCATGGGGCTTTAACATCGGAAAAAGAACGGGGTATAATCAAATGGGACGTTCCATTTAACTGAGGTTTATTTAAGGTGGGGTGTAAGAGGGAAGAGTATTTTTGGGATAGAAATGGGATATGATAAAAAAAAATGGGGTGTGTTCAAGTTTGTCCGAAATGGGATCTAATTACAGATTTTTGGGATATGAATAAAATTTTTATTAAAAAAAAAAGATAAATTACACTTTGCCCCCGTGAAGTTTAACTCAAAAACACTTAATGCCTATATGATTTATTTTGTTCCAAATAGCTCCCTAAAGTTTGAAGTGTTAGCACAATACCCCCATTTTGTCAACTACTTAATTTTTCTTATTTGGTAATGTTTAGGTTAAATTACACTTTGTCCCATGTAATTTATTTTGTTTGGCTCAAAAACACTTAACTCTCATGTAATTTATTTTGTTTCAATCGCTCCCTAAACCCTTTTGTCAATTACTTAATTTTCTTAATAAGTAATTTTTATCTGGTCAAAACTGTATTGAAGGGGCAAAATGTGGTATTTAACTATAGGGGGTTAAATATTTTTTAGCTAAACTACAGGGGGCAAAGTGTAATTTATCAAAAAAAACGTTATTTATATTTTTTATTTGGAAATTTTTTACTTTCTTCGCCTTCTCCAACGGCCATGAATTTTCACCTGGTTTTATTTATTGTTACCCGCTCCCGGGTCTGATCACCGCCCTGTGAGCGTAACCTCCAGCTTGGAAACTCCAGCTGCCCGTTTTGCTTGGTGGGAAATGGACGGTTAAGATAAGGTTGCCGACGTGGGTCCCAGGCGGGTGCAACAGAAGTCAGCAGCAATGTTGGATGCAATGGTCGGTGACTCCTTTTTCTGAAAAGATTAGAGGGAAAGATGAGAAATCGTAGAGCGACATTGAATTTGAACCCGCACGGAAATACACGGCCACGCGTCGACTACGTCATCACCTACTTCTCTAAGTTCGGTGCGAGTCCTTTCAAATAGCCGTTGCAGATTTAAAGCGACGGGGGGTGCACGTAAGCAGGCTCCACCTGATTGGCGAGGCTCAAACCTTTCTTTTTGAACGACTCTAAACACTGTAGCCTTACAGGCCTGCCAAGTTTGTCGGCTACAGTGAATTGAGAAGCTTCGCCCAGCTCCATCCCGACGTTTAAAGATTAGGGCTGGCAATTTGGACCCGACACGGTAGACCCGGCACGAAGTTAGCAGGTCTGGGTCAGGCCTAAACGGGTTCGGGTCGTAAACGGGTTGACACGATAGACCCGTTTAATAAACGGGTCGGGTCCGTGTTTAGGGTCAGGGCACAATAGATCTGGGAAGACCCGTTTAAAATTCAACCGGTCGTGTTGGGTCGGGTCGGATCGGGTCGGGTCTACCCGCAATCTGATACTGTAATATATAGTATCAGCGGGTCTATCGGGTTAGGTCGGGTCGAGTCGGATTGGGTCAGATCGGATCAACTGAATAAACCCATGTGGTAAACGGGTCTTATCGGGTCTACTCATTTATAAACGGGTCAGGCACGGGTTTATTATCGAGACATGATTAGTTAAACGGGTTGGGTCCGGATCTAGGGGTTTTGGACATGACCTGAAACTAGACACGACACGAACCCATCCCGACGACCTATTGCCACCCCTATTAAAGATGAACAATACTTGCTCCAACCCCGACGTGGCACGCATGGATAGGGCTATACAATGCCTTTCACATGCGCTCCCTACCACTTTTAAAACATACTAGCATTGTCCATGTGCCCGTCGGCACACCACAACAATCCCCCGGCCGTCTTCGACGGCAGCGGCGACGGCCGGCGACAGTGACGCACACCCAGTCGTAAAAATAAATTTGATTAGAAGAAATTTAAAGAAATGCGAACATTTATTTTGAGAGAGATAGTCATGATTGTGAAGAGAATGAGAGAGAGAGTAACAACCTAATCTGAAATACGAATTAGTGGTGAAGTTCAACACAATTATTAGATAGGTCAGCAATGGCATCCAATTGTAGCTTATAGTAGTCCATGAAATTATTCAGAAGACAACAGGCTATAAAGTAAAATAACATTCCATGTTCAGATTCAAGTATCCTCTAAATCACCAAATAGGACCAGTCCCCAGAAAACCACGCATTGGCTATCTAAGTTGCTCAGAATTGTTGGAAGGGAAAAGAACTTCATGATCTATAAAAAAGTTATTAGAAAATTGCTTTAAAAATGCGATTTTAGATAGAGACAAAGTAAGAGAGAGAAAGAGAGAGAGAGAATCGGGGAGGGGGGTTAGAGAGAGAGAATTGGGTGGGAGAGAGAGAGAGAGAGAGAGAGAGAGAGAGAGAGAGAGAGAGAGAGAGAATTGGGTGGGAGATAGAGAGATAGAGAGAGAGAGGAGAGATGCAGTGAGAGAGAGACATGGTTAGAGAGAGAACGGGTGGGAGGAGAGAGAGAGAGAGAGAGAGAGAGAGAGAGAGAGAGAGAGAGAGAGAGAGAGAGAGAGAGAGAGAGAAAGATTACATACCTGTGCGAGCGAGGGTTCGATCGTTTGATCGTTCAGAGAGAGAGAGAGAGAGAGGGGAGTGTAAAAGAGAAGTACTGCTCGATTGTCTAAGGGCATCACCCTTGAAAGGAGGGAGACAACTCTCTCAACTTTTCTAAGAGTATTGCTCTTGTAGGCGCACGGGAGTCGAGTTCAGAAGGCGAGTCATTCCTCACGTCACTCGAAACTAGCGTTAAGAGGCTCTTAACACTCATTCATTTTATAATTTAGATTAATATAAGCAGTTGGTATCTCGAGCCAGAATAACATAGCACCAGAATCAAACTCTATCTCTCTATATATCAACAGTCTTTACATCTATTCATGGAATACAACTACAATACACTCCTGGTCTAAATAAGACATAGGTAGAATTCTAAGGTTCATACTCCAGCTCCAGCTCTCCACAGCAACTTCACAGAGCTATATAGCTCCTAGCTCCGCTACTCCATCAGCTCCACACGTTCGTCTGATACTTGAAACACGCCTTGTCCTTGAAACAAGCCTTGTAATTTTTGTGGGAAAAATGAGGCAACAAGACCTTTGTTCAGAAAATCACACTTGAGGTGAAGATGTCATCAGGCATGACTCTTCACTATTGGAATTTAGATGAAGGCTTCATCAGAGAGTAAAAACAATGCTAGAGACCACATTTCTCCATTCTGAAAGCTTTTTTTTTTGGCTGGATCAGCCCAAGGAAAGTGTGCTAAAGCAAAGACTCAAAGAGGTCCGGAGATTGAAACTAGGGAGGCAGCAGTAGCTATTTATTAATTCCATGATAAACCTGAACATGACATCAATGGTCAGGATTCGCACGTGCAAACAACGAACAACAGTCTTGAGGGATAGTTCGCTCAACGGTGTCCATACCGGGAGTTGAACAAGGAACCTCTCCATAAATGACAGTCACACGTACTTTCACCAATACATTGACAGAGCTCTACACCAAATCACCTGGCCTTATGTTACAAGATGAATTTCTCAACAAAAAAAGAAGAAGGAAAAATACTCCTCACTTCCAAAATCATTTCTTCTTTCAGTATTTAACTTCGTCAAGGAAGGAAAGAATTTCATTGGATTCTAGTAGGGGTGGCAATTTTGGACCCGACACGAAGTTAGCGGGTCTGGGTTAGGGTAAAACGGGTTCGGGTTGTAAACGGGTCGACACGATAGACCCGGCCCATTTAATAAACGGGTCGGGTCCGGGTTTAGGGTTTGGACACGATAGACTTATTGAAAATTCAACAGGTCATGTCGGGTCGGGTCGAGTCTATCCGCAATCCGATACTGTGATATATAGTACCAGCGGGTTTATCGGGCCAGGTCGGGTCGAGTCGGATTGGGTCAACTGCATAGACCCGTGTGGTAAACGGGTCTTACCGAGTCTACCCGTTTATTAACGGGTCGGGTACGGGTTTAGGATTTAGACACGATTAGTTAAACGGGTTGGGCCCGGGTTTAGGGGTTTTGGACTCGACCCGAAACTAGACACAACACGAACCCAACACGACCCGACCCGTTGAAACCCCTAGATTCTAGATCCAATAACAGGAAACAGCCTTGTAAAAGGAAAGTGAGATTAAAAAAAGAGCAAAGTGAGAAAAAAAAAAAAGGAGAGAGAAAGTGCACGTTATGTGAGCTAAAGCTCGAATTGAGCCAAAGCAATAGAGAAGTTCAGCAAAGCCTTTCTCTTTTATATTTCTTGCCTTTTCCATTTTTTGACTGAAAATCTTGCTTTGGTTGTATTAAGGGAGGATATTCCCTTAGAAGGGCTCCACTCCCCAGTGATTCAACCCAAAATGCGAACGGTAAATTACACTTTACACCCCTGATGTTTAGCTCAAAATCACTTAACCCCTCTATAGTTAATAAACTACATTTTGCCCCCCTTCAATTTAGTTTTGATTAGATAGATATTACCAAAATATGAAACTGAGTAGTAGATAAGAGGGAGTATTGTACTACCATTGAAAACAATAGGGACCGATTTGGAACACAAAAAAACTTCAGGGGGGTTAAGTTATTTTGGGATAAACTTTGGGGGGATGGGGGGGTGTAAAGTGTAATTTACCCAAATGAGAATGCAGATGCCCGACTTGAAGCAAGAATAGGAGCTATGTCATCATGCTCTATATCATGGGTTTCTGATTCATGGGATTCCAACACTTTGTGTGTGTGTGTGTGTGTGTGTGTGGGGGGGGGGGGGGGGTGGATGTTTCGAAATCTGAGCCATCTTTTAATCCTCCATTTCCCCCACCATAGACAAACTCTTGTAGAAAAGCAAAATGAATTGGAATCCTATGCCCTTGTGCTCCACCTCCATGGCCATTGTACTATTTGTTGTAAAGATGGAGCCTCCTATTGTCCCACCCCACACTGCATATCAGTATCTTTTCCAAGTAATCACTCAAAGAGGGTATGATGATGAGTGTGGACTGGGCATTTTATAATAAATGCTACTTTTAGTTGAATTGGATTTTTTTGAAACTAGGCTAATTACATATTAACCCATGGAAATATCATATTTATATATCAAACCCTTAAAAATTGAGGAGAGGTCACAATTTACCATTTACCACCAATATTATTTAACCCAACATCATCTGCTCTCTACTAACCCTAATTTAGAGTTTTTTGGGTCATTCTTCGGATCCAACTTTTCCTCATGTTAAGTAATGGTAAAATCATCCCAACCCTAAATCCTAAGTAACGATGTCAAAATGCCGTATGAAAAGTAACAGTCAAACCACAAGTATATCTAGAATCCCCCCCCCCTCTCGCGGCAAGTAGATTTTTCTAGTTTTCAAGTGTCGACATGAGAATATGAAGTTTTAACGGATTTAATATGCAATTACCTTTGAACCTAATTGTTAACGGATAATCCCACATCGGTGAGAGAGGCACCTATCACCAGCTTTATATACCCTCTGTGGACCTCCTGATAGGGACATCGAGCCTCGACCCTGGTGGGTGTACCAGCGCAGGAGGCGACACCTGAGCATGTGGTTTTGAGTCTAGCCATGTTGGCTGTTTATTTTTATGTTGGGTCAAGCCCGCACTATTAGTGGGTTGTGTTTTTTATTAGAGTACTTTTAGTCCCACCTCGATTAGTGGGCTGTTTTGTTGGTCATTGTAAGCCTATTTATAGGTCTATTATCTTTTCTTTCAGTATGCAATGAATAAACAATTTTGTTTCCCTTTACATGTGTTGAGAGAATTAGGGTGAGGCGTGTGAAACCCCAATCCCAATTCTTAGGTATGTGAAACCTAAGAAGGAGTTAGGAGTGTGAAACCCTAGCCCCACTTTACCCCACCCCATGCAGCCGCCAAAACCCCCCGTGCCCTGTCCGTGTGATACCCGATCCCAGCCCTCCCCCCTTCCCCGCTCGCGATCCCCAGACCCCCCTCTCCCTCTCCCCTCTCGCGATTCCCCTCCCCCTCTCACCCCGCGCGCGCGACCCCTCCCCCCCCCCCTCCCTTCTCTCCCGTGCCCCGTAGCCCGCCCCAACCCAACCCGACCCCTGCCCGCCCGCAGCCGCCCCTCCTCCCCTTCCCTCCCTCCTTCCGGTGGCCCGATCCCAGCCCACCCCGCCCAGCCCCTTACCCCCCTCTGCAGCCCGACCCTAACCCTGGCCCCACACCCCCATTCCCTTCCCCTCTTCCTCGTCCCACCGACCACCAACCCCTCATCCCCTCCCGTTGCTGCCAGCCCACCCGACCGACCCTCTTCCCTTTACCAATCCCGATCCCTCCCTTTCATCACCCCTCCCCTTGTCCCAACGGCACGCATCCCACCTCTACCCCGCCTTTGCCTCGGCATGTTGGCATGGCCGATCCAGATATCGACCACGGGTTGATCGATGACGAAGACGATTTTCTCGATATCCGGTCCACATTCCTCGACTTCCAGTTCAGTGCCGGCGAGAACGTGAAGGAGTACGTGGAGTGCATCACCTACCTCGTCGCCAAGGACGCAGAAGCTCGGCTGGGAATCACTGAGGACCATCAACGGTGGCATCCCGGCGCACTCGTGCACCCAAACATCTTGGCACTACGGGCCCTCGTCTTGGCCCCGCCACCACCAGAGACCTCTGCACCAGTCCCACTGCCACCAGAGGTTGCTGAGGACAGCCCGACTCCTCAGTAGGTGAGTTTTCTTTTCCCGGTCAATATCGAGGGTCGCACCGATAATCAACTCTCCTAGATTTTATCTATGCAAACTGCTGTCCACCATAACTGTGAGCTGTGTGATTCTGATTAACCATGTTCATTATTAGACCTGATATTGTCTGTGGAACCTTGCTGATATAACCAAGTACATGTTGTTCAATTAATTAGAATTGGAATAACTGCTTGCGTGCTTGTACGATTTTGTTAAACCCATTAGTCACAATATCTGTTTAAATTAATTTCCTGCTTAAGCTAGTGGCAGATTGGTGAACCCTGTACCTGCTCAATGAATCCTGAATTCCCTGTTAACACACACTGTTCCACATCACCTCCTCTTACAACCCGGGGTTTGAGGTGTGAGGGTATCTAACATGGTATCAGAGCTGGCCTGTCTCCTGCTCCTGCTCCCCATCGATCGTGCCTTGCCACGCATGCTCCACGTGGGAGGATCCTTGCCCCGCGTGCTCTGCGTGAGGGAGAGTGTTAACGGATAGTCCCACATCGGTGAGAGAGGCACCTATCACCCGCTTTATATACCCTCTGTGGACCTCCCCTTACAACCAGGGTTTTGAGGTGTGAGGGTATCTAACACTAATGTTCACACATTGTAATAAAATTTTCAATATTTTCTTGGGCCCAATAGAACGAATTCTCCACATCATGGTAACCGGAGCTCAAGAGCTTTAGGGGTTGTATGGATACGATTCTGCTATGAGATTTTGGGATTATGGGAGCCCTAAATCCCTTAAGCTGGCGGATAGTACGTTTGGAAAACCAAACCGGATTTTTGCAGAGCCCAAATTATGAGGCGGAGAGCCCATTTTGGGATTCTGGGAGCTGGAATCCCATAGCCTAAAAGTAAAGCTCTGGGATTAAGGATTCACGGAATCCCAAAATCCCGAAGCAGAATCGTATCCAAACAGCCTCTTAATTTACCTTTGTCACTAGCAAGTGAAACCTAATAGAGAACACCTAAACCAAAGCTGTGAGCAACGGTGAGTTGTTACTTTTATTTTTTAACATAGGATTGGTTGAAAAAGGAAAACCAATGGAGGAATCTGAATTCCTAGGACTCAGGACATCCAATTTTGAAATAGAGGTATTGTAAGAGTTCCCCCTCTCATTTGAAGAAAACAAGGCTGAGTTCTTTTCCTGGGGATTGGAATTCCCAGGAGATTGGTCCACTCCCATGATGCTCTTTCATAAAACCACAATCTTTCCACATCTGGGTATACAAGCTTTTACCAGGAGGAAGTGGGAGGTAGAGAGTAGGGGGTGGCAATCCTTGACCCGACCCGCCAACCCGACCCGAACCCGACCCAAATTTAGCGGGTTTGGGTTTGGCCTAAACGGGTTCGGGTCAAAAACGGGTCGACCCGATTGACCTATTTATTTAATGGGTCGGGTACGGGTTTGTACTTATAACCTGATTGACCCGACTTGACCCATTTACCAAATGGGTCGTGTCAACCCGACCCGAGCCAACCCGAACCAACCTGATCCAACCCGGCCAAATTCGACCCGTCTTAACCCAACCCGACAAGTTTACATGGTTCTGTTGACCCAACCCGAGCCAACCCGACCCGACATGACCCGACCTATTTAGTAAACGGGTTAAACAAGTCGGGGTGGGTCAACCCGTTTATTAGGCGGATCGGGTTTGGGTTTAAGTTTTCGACCCGTTTATTAAATGGGTCGGGGTCGGGTTGGGAGTTTTTCCCTTGTACCTATGTCTAAACCCGACCCGACCCATTGCCACCCCTAGTAGAGTGATTTTTCAAATCTTAGATTTTAATGTAGAAATTAAATCCCACAAAACCCAAGAACAAGCAAACATACAAGCCATGTTTTGGAAATAGCATGGGAAGGGTCCATCTCCTGAGAATTCCAATTCCTAGCAAAAGAACACAGCCCAAGTGAATTCCAATTATTTTGTAGACCAATGACCATAACATAAACAAACTGACAGACAGTTTCTCCGTCACGGTTCCACAGTGGCCACAATAGTCCAGACTTCTGAAGCTGTAAAAAATTGGGCTTTTAAAGCCCTTAACTTAGTCGCACCAAACCATGCTATCACCGTGGTCCGGCCATCGACACCGGTTATTTCCGTCCGAATGGACGGTTCTGGAGTGTTGAGATCTACAAGCCACCGAGAGAATCCCAGGGGGCTTCCATCATAAGAGCCAAGTTATTGAACATGTGGGGACATGTGTCGTTGGCTGGACCCCAAACCACGGTGATTCTATGATTCAGGGCGACTATTTTAAGTCATTCCTTTAGTCATTCATTCCATTTGAGGACAGTAAGCAATGAAAAATTCTAGCTTTGTGCTCATTAGGTGCCACATTGTTTTCCAAAAATAGCTTACAAATTTGGCATCACAGTTAGACAATATGGTTTTTGGTATCATATGTAACTTGACGATCTCATTGGAAGATTTGGGAGATTCAACTTGCATCAGATGTTTTGGAGCAAGCGATGAAGTGGGCGATTTTCAAAAATCAGTCCACAACATCAAACACGAAATCGTGCTTCCTACGAGTTTTCGAAAGCCCAACCATTCCTCCGTCATGGAGCTCCCACAAAATAAAGTTTTTTAAACAATTTTGACGCACACACAACTTGCTGGCTTTAAAGAGGAAGCCATTTTGGAGGAAGACATCATTTGTTTCCCTTCCAAGCTCATCCTTGAGAGCCAAGTAAGCTTATCCAAATTTAGGCCATGTCTCGTAATCATCGATTATTTTATCAAACCTTTTACTTCTACGCTCAGTGTGTATCAAAGTGAGACGATTACTTACTGCATCCACAACTCAATTTTCGACTCTTGGTTTGTGCTTTAACAAATGATAACAGGTGGCTAAGCCATGATAGCTTTGCACCTCATGAATGTTTTTGGGTTCGAGCCAGTTAATAATGGCTGATACACCTTCGGCGTATTTCCCATGAGGAATGAGCATTGTTGATGTTGGAAAACAAACTTTCTTTACCGCATGGTGTCGCGGACTAATCATAGATGGCTATCGATATATTCTTTGCCATAGCAATAACACTAGCACCCACAACAATGTTTTGTCCCTTGTTCGTCAACTTGGACGAACCTCCTTTCTCACAAAGAACCTGAAGAAACACAAACCTTAGCATTCTTGAGCTTATGAAACATTAGATTGATGTGTCTCTTGACCCCAAAGTAATGGAAAAACTGCGAGGATGATTAGTAGTCACTAAAGTACTCTTGGTACTCGTTTTAAACAAACTAATCACATCAAAACCAAGACCTCTACGGGCCCTAATATCCTTCCATATGTTAAGAAGCCTACCCAATGTAGAAGTGCCACTGGCTTGCTTCTTAATAAGGTTCTCCAACTTCCTAGGGTCTTGACCAAGCTGGTCATTTCTGGACTTGGAGCGTCGTCTCCACCTCGCTCGACAGTTCAATACATTCCTTCTCGGAAGTCCCTCCCTCCAACTCGCCAATATAGGCGAAGGAATCCTTAGCATCTGATTGAAGTTAAGGTAATACTTCATCAGCCTTTTCGTTCGTTTCCAACAAGTCATTAACCTTTATGTTCAGCCTTTCCTTTATGAAGTTTGTTGCATTGATTAATAGCATCCATAGACAACTTCTCATGATAAAACATTTCATGCAAAGACTAACAATCACTATCAGTGTTATCAGACATATCAAAAGTAAAGTCATTATTATGCATAGAATCAAAAGATGCATCATGAAGAAATGAAGCTAAGGATCCATCAACCAATAGAGGGTGATCGATAAAAATACCTTTGCGTTAGGCATCCATCGCATGAGGTACACAAAGGGTAAACATGATCAACTCCAAGCAAAGTGCCAAAATCAGAAAAAACACACCAAAAATGTTTTAGGTGAAAAATCTAAACGGGTAAAAAACCATCCCAAGCAAGCTCGGATGCAAAGCAATTCACTATGAGAAAAAAAAATTACAACTAGAAGGCAGAGAGTTACCCTTGAAGATCCGATTCACAATCTATGGTCCATGTCCCTGTGGAGATGACCGAACAACAACTCGTGATACCATCATCCTCCTAACAATTTCCTTTACTTCTGAAGCTCCTCTACGGCCAATCAACAAGCGTCTCTTCGTGTGATTGCTAAGCTTCGGATCTCGAAACCACTCCGAGAAACTCAACTCCCCGTAGGAAAGCTCGAGGAACACTTTGGATTCATCAACTATGTTCTTCCCTTAGTCATATTCAATGAGAAGGGAAAAGAAGAAGAGAAAAGGTCCTCGAAAGAATTTGGCACAAAACAACGGACTCACCTCTTCAATGGTTTGAACACCATATAGAATAGATGATGGTATGATGTTCAAATCATTGAAGGAAAGAAGATGAAGCTTTAAAAAAGAGAGCCCCCCAATCAAAGAAACTAGGGTTTGAAGCATGGAATCAAATTTCAACAAATGTGGGTCGAAATCACCGACATATGTCGGTATTTGGAGGCTCTGATATGAAAAAAGTCTGAATTGTCGATATTACAATTTGTCGGTTGACATTTTCGGTGGATGTTGACAAATGTCGGTGATTTGTTGGTGCTGTCGGTGAAAAGAACCTGTGACTGTACAATTGTTTCATTTGTCGGGCTATTTGTCGGTGACATCATCGACATTTGTCGGTGGACTTCAGTGGAAAAGCTGGGATTCCCAGTTGTTGCTCTTCCTTTGGGAATAAAATATAAATTTTTGGGTTGATAGCATTGTATAAATTGTATGCTTACTTGTATTAATAGTTTGCAGTTGTATGCTTGTATTTTGTATGGAACTTGAGCATTCTAGTACTATATTTGTACTTTATAGTTTGTACAACTATTCTACAATCATTGTTTATTTTATGGTTATGGATTCTACATCCAGTTTCAGACTTTGAGTGGCTTTGAGCTTTTGTATGACATTCTACTTTGTAGTTCATTAAGTGGTTTAAAAGTTTAAATATCAATCTAAAGTTCAAGATAAGTAGATATGCATATTTATGTCACAGAAAGGTTATTATAAAGTTTTACTGAAATATTCCATCTTTTTCATATCAAACGAATAAATTCGAAATCTGATCGAAAAACGACAAATTTCCGTCAAAAAACACCGAAATTTGACCGGAAAACGAATTATTTCCACCGAAATTTATCTTTCCATTTTACAAATTTTTCACCGATAAATTACCAAAAAACAAAAAAATTTCTTTTTTTGGCCAATTGACATGGACACCGAAAACGGCATTTAAAACCTTGCCTTCACATGGAACAAGAACCCGGCAAAATATCTCTCATCAGGGATACACCAATACTTCAAAACAGGTGCCATACCAGTATCGGATACTTTCCGATACTCCGATACGGCCCGATACGGCGGGATACGTATCCGATAAGGGTAGGAAGTATCGGAGTTTAAAAAACACAAAAAAAAAAAAGATCGATACGTCGGGGATACAGGGCCGATACACCGAGGATACGAGACCGATACGCGAGGATACGGGACCGATACGCGGGGATACGGGACCGATACGTTGGGGATACGGGGCCGATATGCCGGGATACGTATGGATGGTAATATAGTCCAAAATCCAAAAATCTGACCCGAACCCAACCGAAACTCGACCAAAACTTCGGATATGAGTCTAAATTCTATACATGAACATTTACTTAATGATATCATTTAAATGTTTTGTTTTTTGGATGATGCATGTGACACTAACTTTGTATTTTGTAATGGATGATGAGTGTTAGCATTTTGTAATGGACGATGAATATGACACTTGTGTAATGTTGTTAGCGTTATTTTTTGTAATGGATGAATGTGACACTTGCTTTAATTTTTGGTTGTATTGGATATAAATCATGTATGAATGATGAGCATGGTCATATTTAATTTTCAAACTATTCCCTATTTATATTCTAGCACAAAATATTATATTTAATTATTAATATTATATATATACATATATATATAATTACAAACGTATCCCTGCCATACCGCGCATCCTAGTTTTTCAAAATTCCACGTATCGCCGTATCCGTATCCTTATATCTGTATCCTCGTATCCATACCGGTGATTCCTAGTCTCTCATCTTCAAATCCTATAACATTTTCTTTTAAAATAAACAAGAGTCCTAGAGTATTAAGGACTCAAATTTGTAAAAATCGGATTGCCAAAAACAAAAAAAAAAGGTATAAGGAAAGTGCAACCCATTCCCATCTCGTGGGGATGCCCAGGCATGGTGCATTTCTAGGCGCGCATGCCACTCATAGAGAGTTTAGGTGTGCATCATGACCAGCACATAACCCTAAGGCTCTAGAAATTCTTGGAGACTTGAAAGATTCCATAAAATTTAGTATGTATATATACACCATATGATCAATAACATACAAAAAACAATCACGTACTCGAGGGGACACTCAATTTAGGCTCTATAGATGAGTCTATGAGCTGTCCGATATTTTCTGTGAACTGTTAAAAACTTTGCAACAGTCTGTGAATTAAACAATCACAATAAGATTACATACACTAGGAAGCATGATAAAATATATCAAAACCCATATGGTTCACCGTACATAAAAGCATATCACAAATCTATAACTCATAAAGCATAAGACATAATAACCATAAAGCATCTTACAGACTTGATGCGATTCATGTTTATCATCTATTCTTCACGAAGATCTACTTAAGAATTTTAAGAAATTAAAAAAAAGAAGATTTGAAAACATGCCTCAACTTAGAAGCTTGGAAGAAACCTCAAATATGTGAAGGAAGGCTTCAAATCCACTAAAAACAATAAATGGAGGGTTTAGATTTGATTTATATTTTGTTTAGAAACCTAAATCAAACAAAAAAAATGGATGAAATGTGAAAAAAGGGATAAATTCCATGGCAAATTCTCCTCCCACCGCCGAATGGTATGAACCTAAAATTGTTTTTGTTGTAATCGATATCGAATCCGATGAATCGTTCGGGTGAGAAGGCGGTCGGATTGTGTGCTCGATAGGTAGAAAGAGCTAGAGCTCCTCATCAGTATTGGTGATCTATAGGCGATATTTCGATTTTTTCTCCAAAACAGAGGAATTTAGTCTGCTTTGATGTCGGAGCCTAGAGATATAGCGATATATCGATGATATATCGCTATATATCTCCGATATTTTAAACCATGGGCTGAGTGTACTATCTTGTTGAACATTAAAGCTTTCGTACAGATGCAATTGTGATCTTCAGTGTTACGGATGTACGAGCAGACGAACGTGTGCACACTCCTGGGACTTATTCCCCATAAAGTTTTTGACATAATACTTTAGCAAATTAAAGAGACCCCACAGAGTGATAACAAGGGGGGAAGCCCTGGAGTCTCAGCAAGGTTTCAAAAGTCATACTCCAAGGCTCATCCAATCTCAAGATTTGAACTTACAAAAGTAATCAGATTTTCAATTCATAGATCAAATAACCATTGGTAGGACCTTTAAATAGGCTCTATGTGCACAACAAAACAATTTCCCAAGCAATATGGGACTAAATAAACCAAACATAAGTCCAAAACCATGTCCACCAAAATAGCAAGGTTCTAAAAAGCGCTAGGCGCTAGTCGGGCGGTGGGGGGCCGCCTAGCGCCTAGGTGTTTTGCCTTTTTTTTAATTATTTTAATTATTATTTTGATATTAATATATATATGTTTAAAAATTAATATAAGTTCAAGATTATCCCAAACCATTATTTTAAAGAACAAGTATGTAACCATAATTCAAGATTGATTGATTAACAAGAACAAAAGCAAACATGGTCCACCTGGCCAGCCTCAGCCCGCCTGACCAGCCTCAATCCGCCTGGCCCGCCTGGTCAGCCTCAGCTCACCTGGCTCACCTGGTCCGCCTGGCCAGCCTCAGCCCGCCTAGACCGCCTAGGCGGCCGCCTTGCCCCGCCTAGACCGCCTAGGTGGCCGCCTAGCTCCGCCTAGAAGCTTGGCCGCTTTTCTGGAGCGCCTAGGGCCTAGGCTAGGCGGTGGGGGGCCGCCTAGACTGCTTTTTAGAACACTGCAAAATAGCCATAAATAAATGATAGAAATTATAGCTATAAATAGATGGGCCTCCAAAGATGGGCCCACGAAGCAGTGTGGCTATCGCCAAGCAAAAAAGAAACTGGCACGATCGTCACCGTCACAGATACACCCTCAGATCGAGTGCTCTAAGCATGGTGTCCTCGCCAGTATGATCCAAGTGTTTGAAAGTGTGTATCTATAATTGATTTATAATTGCCCAAAGTTTATTTAAAAAATTCAAAAAAAAAAGATCAATATTTCAACCGTTTCTATAAAATTGCAGTTTTTCTCCACTTCTGAAATATCTCTATGACATCTTCCCATAACTGGCAATGCCTATTTATTGGTCGATTTGGATTTTGAACCTTAGTTGCTACTCTCTCTTCCCTCCTTTTCCTTTATCTCATACTACATTTTCTCCAACCCTAAACTCATCTCTGTGGGAGGCGTCTATATAAGGGGTGGCAAAAGGGGAGGAAGCCTCACTTGGTATTCTTAAAGGAATGATAGAGGGGGTCCATCCTTATGGGAAACCTTAAACTTCACAAGACCAACCTTTAGGGATCGTTTGGTTCGCATAATTGCCTCTTGGCAATCAATTCCATTTCCATGGACTTGATTGCCACATAAATGGAATTGATTGTCGTTGTTTGGTTCGAGTAGGAAACCAGAAGGGCATCCATTTCGATTGCCTAAAACTATTTGGTACACAGAAAATAAGAGGGAGAAATCCTGAAAAGTAGAGATCCAAAAAAATTGCCAATTCGTTTTCAAAGGAAACCCCCTCATTTCCCCCCAACCTTGGGATGAATCCATCGCCCCCCTCTAAGCCGCTAAACAAAGAATTGATCTCCCCCCGACAAAGATTTCTGCCCTCAAATCTGCGAACCAAATGACCTGAGGGGGCAGTTCAATTCCATTTCCGCGGAATTGCCCTCAATTCTGTGAACCAAACGACCCCTTGTAGTAATACAATGAGACGAGGGGGGTGGCTGGGAGGTTAGTGCGGGCTCCTGCAGCCCAAATTTCTCTACTATCAAATGGATGGGCCAATCTAATTGAGTAGTCCAACAAATGACAAATTTACTTTACGCAATTTTACACATGTTCTCGGGCTTTTGTAAAATTACAAATACGTTCCTATGTACACAAACATCCATATAGGATAACTTTGTCCACAAATCTGTATCCATGCCTGGTACTGCTTAGGTACTGGCCCAATACAAGCACAACATGAGGTCTATCGATACTTATACAGTATATCAAAGCATTCAAAAAATGATCGATATAAATATCCATAATTTTAATAAATATCAAATAAAAATAACATGACATCGGGTCCAAGTTTTTCTCGATCATGTACCGTTAGTAATGGATGGATGTCATTTGTAAGACCCTGACTCAGTACATAACCTATCAACCCACTGTGCTCCACGTTCATAAACCCGCTAACCAGTATGGTGGTTTTCCAAAAAGTACCTAGATAATATCATTAGCAAGAGGTTGTGTCCTCTGGTTTAGGAATAAGTTGTAATTGTGTACAACCAGAGTTTGATTAGTTAAACCAACAACATACATTTGTGAAGCAGATCAACAAAACTGTTTAAACTATCCAATTACACACCCATGTACTAGTGAGGTTTACCCGACCAATGACTACTCGGATATCATTCCCTTATCAAGACATTGAAGACCAATTTTATTTGTGGACACCTTTTCCACCCCTAGGTATGAACCATTTCAAACTGTATGAAATAATAAATTGAGTTAGTGACCAAACAACAAGATCATTTGATCATTCCACAAAAGCAGATTAACTACACATATGGACTGTTTCATAACACAGTCATATGTACTTCAGACAATTATAAAACACACACATAACATGTAACAGACCATGTGTCCTTAAGCTTATAAATTATTACGACATGATGAAATCGGTGTACAGCATTATCATACTAAGTGGCTAGACACATTGGTGTCCTTGATTATCCACATCAAATAAAAAAGATAAGAGAGAAAAATGAAAGAAGAGGAAGACAATAACAAGAGAGTTCACCACTAAAATAAACAACTTCGATCAATTCATTATCAAAATTAAGTATTGCACTTAGGGCTGCAAAAAAGCCAAGTTTTAGTCTGCTTGAGGTTGTTCGTTTATTAAACGAGCCCAAGTTTTAGGCTTGGGCTTGGCTTGTTTAATAATCGATCCAAGCCGAGCCGAGCTTTGGTCTACTTGAACTTGGCTCGTTTATTAAACGAGCCTATACTTCAGGCTAGGCTTTGCTCAATTAGTGATCAAACAGTCCCTTATCGAGTTTGTTCGCAAACTCCAAACTTAGTCAAAAGCATGGACTATATATTGTTAGGTCTATTTAAGCCATTTATGAGCCTATTCACGAGCCTTCTTACGAGCTTGCTCACGAGCCTACTTGCAAGCTTGCTCACAAGCCCTAAACAATCATGTTTGAGAGTCCAATCGAGCCAAGCTTTGGTCTGATTGAACTTGGCTCGTTTATTAAACGAGCCTAAACTCTAGGCTTGGGATTGGCTTGACTAGTAACCGAACGAACTCGACCGAGCTTTTATCAAGATTCTTAGCCAGCCTCTCTAAACAGCTTGGTTCGTTCGCAGCCCTAATTGCACTACTACTCTCCTCCTTTATGATATAGGCCTAACTTGTGACGTAAAGAAAATAAACTCATAAATACTTTGTATATCGGTTCTAATATTGATATGACTTCTATTAGATGTTTCCTACTAAAAATACTAAATATTGTATACATCCAAAAACCAATGACCCATATGGAATAATAGCTAAACGAGATTAAAACTCAATCATAACACACTCATGTTTTCCTAATCCAACTGATGATACAAATAAGACATTGCTGAGAATAGATACAGCTAAAATAAGACTCTTGTGATGAGTACAACATGTACAACACTATTAAAAATTTAAAAATAGCAACTAAGTGGCTAAAGATAAACTTGGCTTATCCTAGTATTAATATAAATTTAATGGCTATATCAAATGATTCTGAATTTCTGATACAGAAATCTCATCCTTGGGATCATGATAGTGGATCTTCATTCGTAGCTTCCACATTTCGATCTGAAAAATTAGGCATGAACCCAATATTGCTCCTCGTATCGTTGTTGAATAATAGTTCTGGCTCCTCCGAATTATTTGCCTTGATTGGGCTAATGGATTTATGATTAAAGTGTACAAATTACACTGAACTGTTACAAACAAGGTTTGTGATTTCGATTTCGTGTCTGGTTTCAGTCCAGGCCAAAACCGAATTTTCGATCGAAATTTTGTGATTCACCGGTCGGGCTGGGTTCAATGGATTGGACGGTTATGATCTAGACAAAAATTTGCGGCACATAGTATCATTGGGGGTGCTATCGTGCAATCTTTTTTCTTCTTTTTTTTAAAGAGCGGGTCCGATTTCATTGGGATTGCCTTGTGGAAAATGAATGTCCCACTACTAGTGGGCAAACAATGTCCGATCAAAATAGGTGGGACTCCACAATGTCCAGCCAAAGTAGGATAAAAGGAAATCTTGAAAATTGGGACATTAGCAAAAGAACATGAAATTTCCTAGGTAAATCAATGTCCAACCTATTTTACTTGCCAAAAGAGCGGACCCTTAATGTATGACAGGATGCGATCAAGGTTTGTGTATGAAGTGGTTGATTGAAATCTATAAATGGTCATGAAAGATAAAGCATGAAAAGGGAAGTGCAATAAACCACATGGATTTCATGGCTAAATGAAATAAATTCCAAACTCTAAACTCAACCCCGAGGAATTGCTTTTGTGGATAGTGATCATAGAAGATGTTGAATATAGGAAATCCTATCCATTTCATTCTGAGCGAACTCTTCATGTTATCTTAACCAAGCAATCTACGGAAGGTCTAGATAACACTCTACTTAAAATAGACAACCCCAAGCTTAATTGATTCATAAAACATAAACTTCCTTTGTGAATAACAAGCTTGTAGATAATCTACAAATAAGAAAATGTATAATTTTGCAATAAAATGAACAACATTTTGTAGATAAATTCCCTTCCATATAATTGGAATTCCAACATAATCACATACCTCTCAATAAAAGAAAAAAGGAATCCCCGCCCACACTAACCGCCCGGAGCTTAAAACCCTCTGGTCCCACCTCCCCTCTTCTCATTCGGCCCCTTGGACAGGTCGGCCATGGTGAGGCAGTAGTCGGCGATCTCACGGAACCTCGGCACGCTGCGGAGATCAACCTTAGTCCCATCCTTAAGCGTGATCACGATGTCCCCCCACTCCCCGACGAACCTCGGGACGGTCTGCACGTCCCGGATGACGGAGTACGGGAAATCACTGCGGTCCTGGCCGGCGAGGCCCGAGATGACAGTGACCCGTCGGTTGGTGAAGCGGTAGCGGAGGAAGAAGGCCCTGGAGATGGCTGCGAGGGTGAGGGGGAGCCAGAGGAGGGTGAAGCCCAGGATGAGGTTGGCAACGAGGTCACCATAGTGGGCGCCGCCGTCGAAGAAGATGCGCTCCTCGTCCCCGGAGGAGGCGGCGGAGGGTTTGGGGGGGTTGAGGGTGGGGGTTCTCGACGGTGGAGGGGAGGAGACGAAGAGCTTGGTGGGGCTTCTGGATAAAGACGGGGTTTTGGTGGTGGGGTTTGAGGGGTAGGATGAATGGTGTCGTTTGGAAGGGATTTGACGGAGGGCCTTGGGGATGGCGGCGTGCGGTGGGGAGAGGAAGAGCGCCGCCGTGGCGGTGGTGGCCATTTTGTTTTGGCGGGCTTATCAGTTGGTCGTCGGTTTCATGAAGGATTTGGGTGGATGCGATGGATAAAGGCCTCCTATTATCCTTTTTTTTTTTTAGGTAAATTACACTTTGCCCCCATGAAGTTTAGCTCCCCTTTAGTTTTGAAAACTACATCTCGCCCCCTTCAATTCAGTCTTGATCAGATAAAAATAATCAAATGAGGAAATCAAGTAGTTGATGAAAGGGGGTATTGTGCTAACATTTCAAACTTCAGGGTGCGATTTGGAACAAAATAAACTATAGAGGGGTTCAGTGTTTTTGAGCTAAACTTCAGAGGGGAAAAGTGTAATTTACCTTTTTTTTAGTTTAGTTTTTGAGTTTTTTTTCTTTTCAAAAATAGCATTTCAAAAATAAAATATTATTTTAATAGACATCTGTGATATATAATTTCAAAAGTAGCCTTCTAACAGCGATGTGGCGGAATATGTCGCAAAGTGCTCACCACATTGGTCGTCGGGTTTTTTTTTTGGGAAACTTAGTGAGAGGTCCAAAACAAGAGATCCGTTTAAGCCAAAGGATAGAGGATGAAAATGCCCCTCAATGTGCTTCAAATATTTATTTGCATTCCACTCATCTATAAACTAAACCGAAACCTAAAACCTAAACTGAATCCTAAAACCTAAGATCTACAGGCCATGAGATGAACCCTAGCCTAGACCTAATCCTAAACGTAATATGAATTCTAAAACCTAATCCAAATCCTAAAACCTAAGATCTACAGACCATAGGATGAACCCTAGACCTAATCCGAACCGAACCTACCCGTTTACTGCCCACCTCTCATCTTCGCTGCTCGTCGCCGCTGCTACTCGCGCCATTGAGGAGGAATAAGAGGCGTCGAGGCTGGGAGGAGGCGAAAGCGGAGGTTGCCCTTACTGCTGTTGTTGCCGATGTTGCTCGAGAGAGAACATGGGAAAGGGGATAACGAGAGGCATTTTCGGGTTTATGAAATGAATTTGGGACCTCTCCTTAGAGGGATCTTATGAGTGTCTTGTTCATTAACCTGATCAGTTGTATGGGATCTAACACCCATGTCACCTCTTTTATTTTTATTAATATATATATATATATATATATATATATATATATATATATATATATATATATATATATATATATATATATATATATATATATATATATATATATATTAGGCCCATGTTGTATTTATTAGTTAAAGTAAAGACATCTGTGGGTGCAAAATCTGGCTAACACCTGATAGTGGGACCCCCAGTCCTGCCTGGGGCCCACAGAGACGACAATGGGGCCCGCAGCCTTGCCTTGGGCCCAAGGAGACAACAATGGGACCCACAGCCCTACCTCGGACCCACGGAGATGACATTGGGACCCGTAGCCCTGCTTGGGGCCAACGGAGACAACAGTGGAATCGTAGCCCTACCTGGGGCTCACGGAGACGACTGTGGGACCAGTAGCCCTGCTTGGGGCCCACGGGTATTATTCGAGGTATGCTAAATCCCCTAGTTATTTGCCAAAACCTTTGATATTCCTAAACCTCTATAAATAGCAGACCAGACAAATATTTCAAAAAGGGGAAGGGATCGAATATTCCAGACCACATTCCCACTTTCTGTTTTTCAAAGCTCTCTGAGCCTTCTGGTGATCAGACTCCAATCAAGCCTATTCCACCCTTTGTCTATTTTGTATAAGTACTCCTCGGTCTGTCGAGAGTAGCTCTACTTCTTTCAGAGTTAGTGGATTCAAAGATTGCGTTTTACCGCACGGAGACGTAGGTTTTTGGCCAAACTTCATCAGCATCTCTTGTGTCAAACCTCCCTCCCTCTCTCTCTCTCTCTCTCTCTCTCTCTCTCTTTCTCTCTCTCTACTCTACTCTACAGTGTTAGTGTGATAGCTCAGCACATGACAGCTCAACGCTCTACAGCGCACCATATCTCGAAGGTCAACACCTTCAATCGACTGTTGGAGGGGAACTGTACGACGACCATAATCCTCCTCCACAATATCATTTGGGTTTAGCGTAGCCCGTCCTACAGACACATTAGTACTACAAGTCCCCAACCAAAATTTTTGACTTTTTCAACTCTTTAAATGAGAAAACTGCCCCTCCAACAAGAGCATCAATTCGGCTTGGTAAGAATATCAATTGATCGAAATGATATTGTTGTTACAATGATTTCACTGTAGCTGCTACAGTGAAATCAATATAGCAATAGTATCAATTTTGTTTGGTAAGAAATCCAAATAGCTGGAATGATACTGTTGCTACAATGATTTCACTGTAGCAGCTACAATGATTTCACTGTTGCAACAATATTAATTCGGTTTTGTAAGAGTACAAATTAGCTGAATTGATATTTCTGTTACAGTGATTTCACTATAGCAACTGCATTGAAATCATTGTAGCAACTACTACATGCACAATGTCAACCGGCGAATTGATACTCTTGCTAGAAACGAATAGATATTATTGTTGGAGATAAATTGATAGTCTTGCCGGATAAATCGGAGGAGCAATTTTGTTATTTGAAGGGGTAAAAGAAGGGTGGGGGACTTGTTGCAGGCTACAACATATGTTGTTCGGGTGTGACTTAGTGCAATATTGAAACATTACCTGTCCTTTAGCTAATATAGCATATGCTAAAAAGATTTAAGGCTAAGTCTTTTTTTTTTGTTTGGATGTGAAAATCGGTATTTAAAGCTAACCATTATCAATAATATCTGATGAAATTAAAAAAAATGAACTCGGTATTGTGATCACCGATTATAATGCAAGGTTTAAAACCAGGGTATTTGAAATATCGTTTTATAGTGAATTGGTAAAAGCGATATTTTAAATACCGATTTCAATTGTACACGACAAACCCACTACTTGGGTTTTTTCTCTGGGGGATAGAAGATTAACCCAACACCGGTTATAATGCAACGGTTAAAACCGGTATTGAAAATACCATTTTTTAGTGAATTTGTAAAAAGGTATTTCAAATACCGATTTCAATTGAACACCACAAACTCAACACTTGGGTTTTTACCCGAGGGGATAGAAGATTAGAAATGACATTTGAAATATTGATTTCAATTTTTTTATATTTTTAAAATTCTCATCAGCTATTGATCATTACAGGTTAGTTTATAGTGAAACCAGTATTTCAAATACCAATGTTCACGGCCATGCAAAAAAAACCATGACAGCTAGCCGACGTGGCGTAGCGCTTTACAATGCCACCCACTATGTGGCTATCAGTGATCACTTTTGAAGTTATTTGTTGCGTGGCTATTAAAATAATATTTTATAAAAAATACTATTTTGAAAAAAGCCCTTTTTGTTTTCTTTTATAAGTAACCCACACATCTTTCTTCCCACCCCAACAAAAATTATATATATATATATATATATATATATATATATATATATATATATATATATATATATATATATATATATATATATATATATATATATATATATAGGAGTGATCTGGTGCGAAACCCCTTAAGATGCGAAACTAAGCCACAGCCGTCCGATCAACCGATCCGTATTCACCCCCCGACCGTAGCTGTTACTGTGGCGGGCACAGTAACAACGATTTCGGTGGGGGTTGAACCCCGGCCGTCCGATCGGAGTGAATCGAACGGCCAAAATTCTTTCCGCCCGGTTAAAAGATGTAGCCGTTCGATTGAATGATCGAACGGATGAAATCCCATGGGAAACATCAAATAGGACAAAAAGTAATGATAGTAATCATTACTTTTTGTCCTATTTGATTGTTTCCCACGGGATCTCATCCGTTCGATCATTCGATCGAACGACTACAATTTTTAACCGAGCGGAAAGGATTTGGACCGTTCGATTCAAGACGATCGAACCGCTGGGGTTCATCCGGACCACCAAAACTGGGGCAGAAAGGATTTGGGCCGTTCGATTCACTTCGATCGGACGGCCGGGGTTCAATTCCCCACCGAAATTGCTGTTACTGTGCCTGCCACAGTAACAGCTGCGGTCGGTGGGGTGGTGAATACCGATCGGTTGATCAGACGGTTATGGCTTAGTTTCGCAAATAAGGGGGTTTCGCATCTTAACCGGGTTTCACAACAGATCACTCCTCTCTCTCTCTCTCTCTCTATATATATATATATATATATATATATATATATATATATATATATATATATATATATATTTATTTTGGTAAGCAGCTTACTAGAAAAAGTCAAAATATTACATCATTGTTTAACCAACGCAACGGGTGTAACGACATGTGCTACAATCTTTCTGGGCAAGCCTCATAACTTCTAGAGGGAATTCGGACGTCCAAACTTTGGTAGCTCCAGTTATCCGTGCATATCCTGCGAGCCAATCAGCTACGGAATTTCCTTCGCGGTAGATGTGAGATGTCCGGATTCTGGCTGTAGACTGGAGCAGAGATTTGCAATCGGCAATGAGGATGGACGACACGGTATCTGAAGATATTTGAGATAGTACACTTTGAGAGTCCTCTTCGATCCACATTGCATGCGCGCCCAAGGAACGACGTAGTGGCTGCAACAAGTCCTTCCCATAGTCCTCTTGTCTCCGCCACCTGCACAGAGTCCGTGGTTAGAGAGATAGCACCCGCGATGAGAAGGGTCCCCTTGTGATCACGGATAGCAAAACCCGCACCCGCCGCCTGACTCCTTCGATCCACTGATCCATCAAAATTTAGTTTAAACTCCTGTAAAGTTGATGGAACCCATTGGACTGGGATCGCCTCCATCTGATGAGGGATGTTTTGATTATACAAATCTACAGAAATGGAGTTAGCAGAGCAAAAAGAATCAAAATCTGCTATTATCGAATCAAAAGTAATATGGATTGCTGGATTTGTCAGTTCAAATAAAGCTTTGTTCCTGGCTTTCCATATGTGCCAAAGAGAATATCCAAGGAAGGCTTTGGCAATCTTGTTATACCCAACACCCTGATCTTGAGTATGGCTAAACAAACGGCCAAACTCAGTGACAGAGGTGGGGATAGATGTCATACGAATTTTGCTACCAACATAACTCCATAGTTGACTAACGGGAGAGCACAGAAAAAACGCATGGTTCAAAGTCTCATCATTAACCAAACAAAGGGGGGAAAGCGGGGAGACTGTCATCCCGATACGACAGAGGTACGAACGAACAGGAAGGCGCAGATGAAAAAGCTTCCATAAAAGCATCCGAACACGGGGCCCCATAGGTGGCTTCCAAAGTGAACGCCAAATCCTAGGTATTAGTTCATTTGGTGTAGGTTCTCTTAAAAGAGAAAGGTGACAGGCCGTGGCCACATTAAAACCCATCGTCTGCTGAGGCCCCCAAGTAATGGAGGACCGGGGTTGATTTTGGAGGATCGGTATGCTACGGATCAAAGGCACCCATTCTGATGGAAAGATTGCCTGAAGATTTTTAATATGCCAACCTTGAGGGCCGAAGAGGTCAGAGATCGACCAATATTGAGACGCTAAGCCACAGTTGTAGGGAAACACCATCCGGGAAAGAGGAATTGAGAAGTACCAAGGGATCATCCATACGTTGAAGGTTGCCCCCTCCAAGACCGGCTGTCGCATATGATACCGAACAACATCCAGACCCTCAGAGATAGCACGCCAGGCCCATGAGCATTTAGTGGGTCGTGGCCATTGCCATGGATCTTCAGACACCTTATATTTGTCTTGCACAAAAGACACCCAGGGGTTGTTATAGTTAGATAGAACCTGAAAAACTTTTTTCCCCATTAAAGCTTGTCGGAACAAGTGAATTTGTCTAAAGCCCAAACCCCCCTGTAACTTTGGGCGGCACACATCGGCCCATTTGACAAGGTGTAACCCATTTTTGGTGTCACTCTTGGCCCAAAGGAAACGCCGAAACTCCCATTCCAGTTGGTCTAGAATGCGATGGGGAATCCAAACAGCACCCAACTGGAACACCGGAATGGATTGAAGAACTGATTGAAGCAAAGTGACCCTGGCTGGAAAGGACAGTAGATGAGCTTTCCAGCTATCGATACGTCTAGTAATACGACTAACCATCGGAGACAGGTCAGAGGCTTGGATCCGTCGACCTGATATACGTGTTCCCAGATAGGTAATGGGGCCAGAAATAGCCGACATCCCTAGAGATGCTAGAAGAATGGGGCGAAGATTAGCTGCAACCCCTGCCCCAAAAAGCACAGCTGATTTTTGGAAGTTAACTTTTTGTCCCGAGAAACGACAATATTGCCTGATGAGCATCTGAAGAGAAGAAACATTTGAGGGGGAAGCCTCGGCAAAAATTAAACTATCATCAGCATAGGAAAGAACTCCAATGGAGCTAGCGTTAGGGGAGGAGCGAACACCTCGCCACGTACCACGTTGGATATTAACGTTGATATTACGAACCAGAATATCTGCACCCAAAATGAAAAGATATGGAGCCAAAGGGTCCCCCTAGCGAAGGCCACGGGTAGAGCTGAACCAAGACGTAGGGGAGCCATTAAGAAGGATGGCGAAAGATGGATTTTCGATACAACCTTTGATCCACTGGATCCAAATCTGATGAAACCCAATTTTTGACAGAACCTGATAGAGAAAGTCCCAAGCCATCCGGTCATAAGCATTTGCCATATCGAGTTTAAGGGCTAGCAAATCTTTATCGCATGTGTCAACCTCCATAGAATGGAGGGCTTCTTGGGCCAACAAAATATTATCGGAAATATTTCGGCCCTGGATAAAGGCGCATTGCTCCGGGGACACAAGCTTACCAATGACTGACTTAAGACGGTTTACAAGCAGTTTGGATATAATCTTGTACAGGACCGTACAGAGACTGATTGGCCTGAATTGTTCCAGCCGGCAGGCCTCAGACGTTTTAGGGATAAGAGTAACATAGGTGCACTTCCACGTGGCTGGCATATATCCTGTATTGAAAAAGGATTCAATTGTAGAACAAACCTCCGGCCTGACAATGCCCCAGTTTTTAGTGAAGAATTCTATTGAGTACCCATCTGGCCCCGGAGCTTTGTTACGTGGGAGGGAGAAACAGGTACATCGCATTTCCTCCCTCGTAACTGGGCTGATGAGAAACCGATTATCGGTAGCCGTCACGAGAGTTGGAACTGCATCCAGAAGATCTTCATTGCCCCGAGGAGTGAAGGAGGTCCACTTGGCTTTGAAATGACGGAGGAGAACCTCTTCGATGGCTACCCGAGTCGTCTGGCGAACTCCAAATTCATCATCTACAAAATGGATTCTATTACGTTTGCGACGCACTTGGGTAGTCATATGAAAGAACTTGGTATTGGCATCACCCGCTTGCAGCCATTGGATGCGAGATTTTTGGCGCCATTTAAGTTCCTGGAGGTAAAGGAGATTGGTGTACTGACATTGCATGGAACGCAAGGTACCTACTTCGAAAGCATTCAGCGGTGTAGACTCCTCACGGGCCGTCCAAGACTGAATCTGAGAACATAAGGAATCAATTTGTAAATCTAGATCACCTACATGAGTCTTGTTCCAGACACGAAGAGCATCTCTCAGGGAAACTAGGTTTTCACTCAGCCTAGAAAAAGGAGTTGTGGAGGGACCAGACCGCCAGGCATATAGGAAAAATCGATTCCAGTCCAGATGCTCCAGCCAAAAATTTTCAAAACGAAAAGGCCGGGGCCCCCGAAGAATAGGAGGATGTAAGGTAAGTAGGAGAGGACAGTGGTCAGACACAACCCTATCAAGATGAGAAATATTTGCCTCCAGAAATAAACTGACCCATTTAATATTACAGAAACCTCTATCAAGACGCTCAAGGATGCGAGTTTCTGGGGCCTGGTTATTGCACCACATATAAGCTGACCCAGAAAATTCCATATCTATCAAACCATTAGACGCAATCATCTGACGGAATTCATCAACAGCCGTATCAACATGAAACTCGACTCCCCCTCGCTTATCTATGGCATGAAGCAAGACGTTAAAATCGCCACAGATAAATAAGGGGAGGCCAAGGGAGTGCAGTCGGGTGATAGAATTCCATAGAGATCTTTGCTCCCTATAATCTGTGCTAGCATAAACCCCAACCAAGCACCAAGAAAACTGTTGATTGGAAAGGATACCCACCACCATTTGCCGATTCAAGGAGAGAAAGGTGGTCTCCTATCGGGTTCCGCGCCAGAAGACAAGAATACCACCTGATCGACCAATTGACTCAACACAAAAACAATGCCATCCCGGACCAAGGCGATGGGAAACCCAACTTGCCGAAGCTCGGCCAACATGAGTTTCAAAAAGGATAAGAACTTCTGGGTCGTAGCGATTAATAAGCCTCTTGCAATGGGAGACACAGGTCAACCGCCTGGCTCCCTGACAATTCCAGAAGACAAAAGACATGATCCAAAAATTAATGGTTAAAAAGACCAGCCAAGAAATCGCCAACCAAAAAACACAAGAAACAGAAAGGAAGACAGCGAAATTAAACTTCCCGTTGGGATTCTGTGCCCTCCAGTTGTTGGTCGGAGGATAACCCTTCCTTTCGCCTTTTGAGTGCTATTGCACGAGGGGAAAGGGTGGGGTCACAACCTTCATGGGTCTCACCCCCTACGATTTGCTCCGAATCCTTCCGGTTCCCCTCTGTGGAGCAAGAGGTATCCCGCAGCACAGAGCAAACATGGTCGCACACTTCAGAGTGGGTCCTCAACCCCTCTGTAACTACAGCCGGAAGTCGACTAGTAGAGGTGGATGAAAGTTTACCAGGACCCTTTCGGACATTACCGGGAGAAACCGCCTGTCTGAGGCCTGCAGCCTCATCTTTGCCCGGACCCCCCGCCATCTGACTAGAGAACACCATAGGACCTTCCTTGATTAAAAACGTGCTACTAGAAGGGCCATCCTGACCCTGGTGGATGTCAAAAGGATTTGTGATAGAAACTTCTGAACCACCTGATCCTAGGTCTACCAACGTATCTGCATGGGCGCCAGAGACAACGTGGGATTTTGTTAGAGAACCGCCATGATCAGGGCCTCCATCATGTGGCTGAACCACAGTAGTAACCCGGTGTCGAGGCGAGCGTCCAAGAGAGCGCCAGCTATCACAGTTTCTAGGGGCCTCGGAACTCGAGGTAGCGTTTGTGGTCTTAGAACCATCGTCCGCCCCCAAGGTGGGGCATACTGCTCGAGGCACAGAGGCAAGAGAGGACACGGGCACCCGCACTGGTCTAGGAGTGACTGGGGGTCGTTTGGAACCGGATGGGCCCCCAGTAGGTGTGACCGGGGCTCTAACCCGACCCTTTCGTTTACTAGAGCGGACATCCTGCCACCCATCGGAGGTGGGCGGAGCAAACACCGGGGACGAGCTCGACGAAGGTGAAATCTGAGAAGATAAGGGGACAGGTAAGGTGGGATCCTGAACATGTGGACCAGGGACTGGGGGGGAGTGCAGCAGCGGACTCGGCACGGTGAAACCTGGGTCACTAAGGCCCGGATCTTTGGGAGATTGCTTCAAGGGGCAAAGACCTGAAGCATGCCCTAAAGAGCGGCAAGATGAGCAGAAAGGGGGCACCCCTTCATAAATGAGAGGTTGCCAGATCGATACTCCGTCATGACAATCTAGCCAGACACCGAAGCGGAGCTCCTGGCCCAAAGAAATCTCCACACAAGCACGGGCAAATCTCCCCCTAACCATTTTACGGGTAAAGGCATCGAGATCAATAGGGGTACCAGCAGCAGCAACTATAGAAAGGATGAGATGTGGCTTCCGGAATTCCGACGGAAGGTCAGGTAAACGAACCCAAACAGTGGCCATGGTAATATCATCCACAGAAGCCCTGAACCCCGGTCTCCATCCTTCTAAAGCCAAGGTTTGGCCATTAATAATCCATGGTCCTCCAATCCGCACCTTGCGGAGATCTCGCTCGTTACCAAATCGAAAAATATATAGTCCTCGATTTAGAGGAAGAATATCGACTTCAGCCTCTGTACTCCATTTTCGATGGAGCATCCGACCAAGAAAATCCGGCGACATACCTGGCCCGAGTAGCTTACCAATAAGGGCGAATTTCCAGTCTGCACGAGCCTCTTCCATCACGTCTTGAGGGATCTGGAGTCGCCCATCCACCGTTGGAAGCAGAGGTGGCAAGGTATCTGAAACCCCATGAGGACCATCCTCCCTGCCTCGACTGTGGAAAAGATCCGACCAACGAGGCTGAGGGGGAGGAGCCACCTGGGATCCAAGAGCTGCCGCCACTCCACCCAAGTCCGGACCGTCTGCAGTGTCCCTTCCGGTCCCCGGAGGAGAGGGGTATTGAAGGACTTCCTCAACATCCATCCTGGATGATTTGCCAGGAGAGCCACCCACCTGAGCTGGACCCCCCAACCCACCATCCAAGATCTTCCTCTCACCTGGAGGAGAAGGACCACCCAAGCCCTCCTCCATTCCGGCACCTTGCGCCGCCCGTCCGGCCAACCCACCACCTGAACCTCCACCCTCACCCGGCTGAGGGGGGGAGTCGGAGTCGATATCCATCGCCCCCTCACCGGCGGAGGGGGAGATCGCTCAGATCGCCCAAAAACCCTAGATCTGTCCCACGCCGGCTCTGCTCCGTCCGATTGCCCGCTCTGCTCCGCCGGCCGCCTTCAGAGCATCCCTCTGCTCCGCTCGATCTGCTCCTCCGGCCGCCTTCAAAGCATCCCCCGGTCGGACTGATCCGCTTTCCTCCGGCCGCCTTCAGAGCATCCCCAGGTCCGGTTGATCCCAGCGCTAGCCCGATCTGCTCCTCCGGCCGCCTTCAGAGGTCTGGGCCAACGCACCGATACTTATCTTGTGTAGCTAGCTCTATATATATATATTTAAAAGTAGAATATGCACCCTAGGAATCGAGTCAGTGCTTCTCCCTATTTTTATCTGACAAAAATGCCCTCATAATTGATAAAAGACATATAACAAGTGATGTTTTCAGGCGAACAAGGTGGAAGCTAGGTCTTAGGGTTGCAACTTGGGCGACCCAACCAAAGTGCAACCCGATTTTTGGGAGGGTTTTACTGATCTATTTTACGACTAGATTGGGTTAGGGTTGAAAAATACAACCCGAGTTAAATTCAGATTGGGATAGGCCTGAGTGGTCATGCAACTTAAACTCGATTTCTCTTATAAATATGTATGTGTTATATCGGTAACAGTTGTACCCGAGACCAAGAGTACTCATAATAAAAGATAGCGGCTTTGGCTTGTGGATCTGTGGGCTATGGTATCACTCATAGCCATTCGATAGCTGACCCGAATCACACTCTCATTTACCCTAAATAAAGAGTAAAACATGAGGGCATACTCCTTTCTAAATAAGGTCTATCATCTTCTTTCAAAAATGAAAATAACTGGCACTTCTTGTGAGTTGAATGGCTTATTAAAGAAGATATTGTCCAACACAATATTAGGTTGAATATTTGAATCTTTAGATTAGGATATCTTGTTTGAATATCACGATAATCCATGTGAATGCTCTATTATATGAATTCTCTTATTATCATTGGAATACATATATTATTATTTATTTACTTCTTGCTTATCAAATAAAGACAATATTTGAAACCACATGAATAGTTTTTCTCTTGGTTGGCGTAACTTATGAGACTAAAAATAAACTATCAGTTATGTTAGTTTATGTGTTGTTCAATCCTTAGTGTCTGTTGTTAGTTGTGCAACCCTTGAACATCCGTTGCAGACATGATTGCATCTAACGAAACATTAGAAGATTTGATGTGATCCCATACAAGGTATGATTTCTGAATTTGGAATGGATTTCTTGGTCTTGTTGGCATTAAAGGCAAATCGAACTTGAAAATATTTTATCGAGTTTTATCAGGTTTCTTGCATTGCTTTTTAAGCTGATTTGTTTCGCGACCGAATAATAGTGCATTTGCATTATACTTAAAGCCAAATTCATGTTTTTATGCATTTAGTTGCATTTGGATTTAATCCAGTGCTTTTTGGATATTTTCGGGGACGATTTGGAGTATCACTGGTAAATTGACTGATTTTTGTACTAACCATGTGCATGGCCTTTTGGACCATGCGCATGGACTATGCTTTCCAATAGCCTGGAATTGTCCAACACACTCACACTTGGATCATGTGCATACACTATGATTTTTAGTGCAGACCAGCATGGGTCACGATCCATGTGCGTGCCCTATAATTTCTAGTGTAGACTAGCACGGGTCACGAGCTATGTGCATGGACTGTACCTAGGATGAGTTTTGCTTTCCTTTTGCAACGAATCCATGCGGGGGTTTGGGTTTTCAACTTTCTAAAAATGCTTTACCCATATAATAACCTCTCTTCAACTCCTATGGCATCCAACAAGAGGAGAATCATTTTGCAAGGCCTTTTCTAGGGTTTCAACGATCCAGTCTCCATCTCGTCTTGCACGATACTTAGGTGGCTCGCTCACTGATCTTTTATTGATCATCATTATACCTCTCTCCAATGGAAATGCATTGTCTCATCATCGCATTCATGTGGTGATTTCCATTGAAGAGGGCACAAATCTCTATCACTGATAGATCCAGAAAGAAGTCATTTCTTTCTCCCCCATCCCCAACACTCTTGTTCTTTGGGGTTTCTCTCCATCAATTGTTGCTTGTGCGGAGTGGTGTGCCTTCTCTTGAAGGTTTGGGAAGGATTCTCAAACATTGAGTGTGGATTGTTCGGGACATCCGATCTAGCTGAAGATGTTCGGAGTGGTATCGAATGAGGTGGATTTATCATCAACAAAGTAAAGGAAAGTTCCAGGCGATAGGACATGGTCGAGGAAGTCCGTCATCAATGCCATCGTATATTCAGAGGTTGCATAGGTCAGTATGCGTCAAGGGTATGCTCGTGGTCTTTGTATGATTCATTTATTTGCTTTAGTGGATTTGGATGACACCCCGAGCTTGCTCGGCAAGGTTTTTCCCTATGGGCTTTCCTCGTAAAAAATTCTCTTGCATGCTTTAGTTTAATGTTTAATTGGTTTAGCCTTATTTGTTGTAACCCATATTCGATTGTGAGAGTATGTGTGTGTGTGTGTGTGTGTGTGTGTGTGTGTGTGTGTGTGTGTGTTTGTGTGTGAGAGAGAGAGAGAGTTGGTTTGTATTGTCAGCGACCACCAAATGGTTGATGATGTTGTGTTTTCTGGTTGTGACCTTGATGAGCGTAGGCTGCTTCCCCCTTCGATCTGTCACTAACCTTCGCTAGTGATTCCAGTCGTTGTTACGTGCCATGCAGGAACCCTTTGGTTCTTTGTGAGGTTTTCAGTTAAATAAAAAAAGGGTACCCCTCACTCCATGTTCAATTGGTCTCAGAGCCTTGTGCTATTGTTTTGGGCTTTTACCCTTCCGTTGTCTAGGTTTTTTCTCTTTCTGCTTTTTGTGCCTAGTATTGCATATCCGTAGCTCTTTTTGTGATGTATCATTACATATCTATAGCATTTGTGTCCTTGCTTGTGCCAGTCTGTGCCAGTCTGTTTGCCTGAATGATTTCTTAGAAAAATAGGCAGCGCCATAAACAAGCCTTCATTCTTCAATGGCCAAGACTATCCATACTGGAAGTTCATAATGCATGACTTTTTGAGGTCACTCAATGAAAGTGTCTGGATGGTAGTTGAGAATGGTGGGGAAGCTCCTATAATGATGATTGACAAGGCAAATTGGGACAAGGCTGAATAGGAGACTTACAGCATGAACCAAGGGCTTGAATGGGATCTATGTTGGGCATGGGATATTTTGGAAATGACCCATGAAGGCAGTAAGGGGTTCATTTGGCAAAACTGCAGGAGCTTACTACCTTATTTGAGACATCAGAATTGAAGTCTCAAACATTTGATGAGTTTTGCATTGGGAGAGAAGATTCCGAACTTCCGAGTCGTCATAAAAGGTTTTATAAATATTTTATTTAAAATTTTTTAGTAAAACATATGACGTCGGCATAGATAGGTTTTTTCCCGACGCTTTCCCCTTGAGTCGGAAAAAAATATACTTTTACCGACGCATATTGCGTCGGCGAACGTTAACCTTTTGCCGACGCTACATTACCACGTCGGCAAATACTTTTCCAGATGCATTATTCCCGACGCTGTGCCGGCGATGGAGATTGCGCCGGAAAAATATTTTCCTGACGTTATATTGACTATTACCGACGTATTTTTTCGTTGGAAAACATGCAATTTGTTGTAGTGCTATAAGTGACTGCAATATGAGAGTATAAGTGCCTGATGACCTGGTTGGCAATCTCCGGACTCATGAAGCTACCCTTCCACAGCCAAAGAAGTGAAAAGGAGAAGCTTTCTCGCCTTCAAGAAAGGAGTCGTCGTCCGAATCTGATGACTCTGTGCCAAAAAGAATGTTCGGAAAAGGAGGTAAACAAAGGCCAACCCTCAGCAAGGTGACAAGATCGATAAGTGGTTGGTGGAAACCCAAGGGTATATAGCACCGAGGACAAAAGGGGTTTCTCAAAGATGAGGGGTTCATATAGTATTTGGGATATACTCAAACCGATAACAAATTTGCTGGCGTGAAGTACCTCAGACGAGGTTATTGTCACTCTCCTACGTTAAATTTTCATAACACAGTTAAACTGTATGATTTTCTTTGCACCAATAAAAGACTTTTATATGAACATAATGATATATTGGTTCACTATCATACAACTTATGAATGAAAATACGGAGTTCGATAATCCAAATTATCTTTTTTTATTGATAATTGCACCAGAAGTTGAAATGCATCATTTCATATGTGTTTTTTTAGGCATTGGTCTAGTTCTCGACGCAGTCAGCTTAAAGGCATCATAACTTAGTAGGGGATATTATTACAGTGATTCGATGGAGGATGCATAGTACGCTTTGAAGCCTTTCTTGAAGAACGATGAAAAAAAGGATAATTGTGATAATCTAGCCAAGAGATACATCACCAGCTTAACACAACACATGATTTCAACTAGAGGAAGACTAGACGCATGCAAATAAGCGATGTTGGATCTGATGATGGGTTCAAATGATGGTGACGAAATACTGTCTTTACCCTCCATTCTTTCTTTCTTTCTATCTAATTTTCTCCTTTATCTTTCTTTCTATTTTCTCTTATTTCTTCTCTACTTTCCACACTCATTCTCTTTCCTTAATTTTTATTTAGTTGTTTTATTTTTTTTATTTTATTAAATTATTAAACTCCTCATTTCTCTTCCTCATCTAAATCACATCTCAACTATTCAAACAACCTAACACGATCGCACCCATGTTTGCTCTAACATTGTACCGAATTTCTCACGACTTGATCTGCCGCCTCACACGATCTAGGGTTTTTGGATATCTGACAATCTGAAGAGAATGATTGAATCCACTAATGATGATTGCAGTCACAAAGAAAAGATAACAAAGAAAGTAATCTACACGCAATAACCACTACAAGAAAGATGTTTATTGCAAACAGTTATATTAATTATTTACTATCGATTAAAAGACTATTAATATCGAAGGATCTATATGTATCTGTCGGTATAACATATTTATAACTAATTATTTGGATATTTTATTCCGACGACTAATTAATGCTCGTCGGTATAAATAATATACCGACAGAAATATTATTTACCATCGGTAAAATATTATATTACTAACGAGTTATACATGTTCCATCGGTAATATATTTTTTTAATTCTCAATTGAAATTAATTTTTTACTGACGGTCATAATTATTTTCGTCGCTATTAAACTTTGATTTAAACCAACATATTGTTTTCAAGTCGTCACTAAAACTGTATTATACTGACGGAAACAAATATGGCCGACGGTATAACTTCCAGTTTTAATTTACCTGAGCTCGACCCCCGACCTGTATTCACTGTGATCATCATATCCCCTCCCCTCCCCTCCCACGCGCCTCCGGCCTCGATCCGTCGGCGTCGCTTGCTCCTCCTCCGATGAGTCCTCCTCCTCCTCCTCTTCCCTCTCCGGTAACCCTAATTTTTTTCAATCCCAAATCATACCCTAAAGTTTGAAATGTTAGCACAATACCCCTTTGTCAACTACTTAATTTCCTCATTTGATCATTTTATCTGATTAAATATGAATTGCAGGGGGTAACATGTAGTTTTTAAAATGAGAAATTCTACTCAGCCCAAAGGTTTTCCCGATTCTGCTCAGCCCGATTGACGTGGTAGCTTATAAGTGGTGGTTGAATCTCACTATAAGCTAATTATATCAAAATTCCAACGCTACTCGTACACCGAAGAAACCTCTATGGATTAATTAACCATGTATGCGAGATCTCGAAATCGGATACACTCGCCCGAGGGGGCAGTGTGCAATGTCATCCGCTCACACGGATCATTCCCTGACCAAATCTAAATCTGCTAACAAAGAGCTTTGATGGACCATGGTTGTCTTTTTGGCCAGTACAACGTGATCCCCATGCGAAGCAATAGAAGTCTCATATGCACTTTGGATGCTTACCCACAAGCTTAGGCAATTACGACACAAGAGTTTATGCGGCCCCCATGAGAGTGGGATAAAAGCCCTTATCTTCTTACCTCATAACTGCTATATCCCGAAAGAGACTGTTAAGTCATCTGGTATGAAAAAAACATAACTCTCACCCGAGGGGGATGTTGAGCTATGACCTCCAACCCAGAGACAATGCAGTTGACTATGGAGGCCAGAGGATCTCAATGAGTCCTCTTACACATCCCTTATTAGAGTTGAGGGTTATTTTAATGCAAGTATGAGTGTAAACTAAGGTCACAACAACGTATACACTAGACCATGATCATACTGTGCTCCCACTAATGTTTTATGTCATTCGCAAAGCATTAATCGAACTTGAAGTATCATAGTCCCTACCTCAAGTGGATTGCTCCGCTTAATGATCATATTACATACTCCAAGAATGTCGATTCTCCTTAAAATTGAGTATCACCCACCTCTAAATACTCTGGAGCTTAGCCTAAGGTCAGACTGATAGGAAATGCCTCCAACTACCATGTCACCTTGATTATAAACTTGACAATTGATGTTATAGTAGATCTCTATCTCATTATTAATTTTGATGCTGGCCAAATAGCGACACTCGACAAGTTAAGCATTGTCTTAATGGTGGCATAACCGAATGTTAAGAGTTCACACTATCATCAAAGGTCAAATATATAATCGGTACGTGTCATTAGTGGAATCCTATCCTAATAAGGTTGCTTAGACCTGAGAAAAAAGGATATCCCTCTAAAACATTGATAATCGAATTATCATATCGTTATTCTCTATAAAAATATAAAGAACAATAAAAAGAAACAACCACACAACTGAGTCAAGTTCAGGGTCTGACCCCTGAACCTAACTAGCACAGTACAGGTTCTTTGTTACTTTTCGCTAGGTTCCTCGATCCGGTACAATCCTCTGTATATGATCTCCTAACGCTTTTATCCTTTGTCGTCATTGTGTATGCTTTTGTCGGATCACCATCATCCTCTGAGGTTTTGCTTATCCTCCCGGTGGTAAATCGCCGTGGTAAGTCCTCATTCTCAATCTGTAACTGAAAAAGATCTAGTACGCTTCATGCAAGTGCTCGCTCATACATAAATTCCTAAAAAAAAAGAAAAACAAGCCTAGCAAAAAATCCTGGGAATCAAGGGTGGTCAACCTCTACCTCTTGCCCAAATATGGCTTTAAAACTTATCCACACACAGAAGAAAACATATCCAGATAAATACTAACATGAGGTCCAACCTCAGTTAGCATACAATCATATGTCCATATTATTTTAAAGCGGCACCCCACAAGAACAATTCATAGAACACATAAAATATATAATATGCATGATCTACTCGTAGAACTTTGATGGCGGCACATACTAATCATGCACACGCGCACATAATGATTTCATGAAAAACATAAAACACACATCACTAGCATGACTCTGATACTAATTATTGAAAATAATCCTATGGTAGAATCCTGGAGTGGAAGCAAATGGTAGGTCCAAAGACCATGGGTGGTGTGTGCATATCAAAATTTTTATTGAAACACCCTATATATGCGTGTATAAATCTACCATGGCAACTACGCGACCCCCTAATGTCAATCTAGCGTGATAAATAATCTAGCATGCATGCATATTCTATATAAATTAGATCTACAAGTTAGAGGTCATACCTCCATGCGGATTCTTTCACCGTGATAAATTTCTTCTTTGTCGATGAAAATGAGCTTGGATTTGCTAAGAAAAGCTCCAGTGCAATGGCCATAACTTTTTATTCTGAACTCTAATTGGGTTGAAATTTTGACTGGATGTAGACGACTTTGAGACACAACTTTTGCAATAAGTTTGAGGTTATTTGAACTCCTATAGCTCCCAAAAAATAGAAATATTATTGATTTTCTGTGCAAAATTTGAACTGTGGAAGATTGTGAGAAACACCTTGTTCACCCGATCTCGTACATTGCATGACACCTTGTCGATGGATCTTTGAGTGCCTCTATACGATAAGCTTTCTTTATCTTCTATTCATCACATGAGGAAAAAAAGCCGCATCGAAACTATTCGCACTGGCAAGGGAGACAAGAGTGGAAAAGAAGAGAAAGGGGGATGATGGGTAGGGTTTCATTAAGAGAGGTCGGCCCCTTTTCCCTCATCTATATATAGGGCCACCCCGCCTAGCTTGCGTATGCAACTTGCTAGAGGCCGACCCCCTTGTTTCTCTCCCTCCTTGCGTGTTTTAATAGGCCGGCCCCCATTTCTGTATGTGACCGATCCCCAAAAGTTAACTCCCTTAAATTAAGCACCCCTTCCCTATACTTTTGCTTGCAACTCCTACAAGGTCGGGGAGGGGCCGGCCCATGCTTATCCCCATATGCTAGGGGTAGCCAACCTAACATATAGTGATATTTTGGTTTCTCAAAATATCCCCATGTCACTAGTTGGTTGACCCTCTTGCTTAGGAACTCACATTGTGTAATTATGTGGGTTATGACTAGTGATTCCACTATCACCAAGATGCCCTTAGTAAACACCTAGGGTGCAACTAGTAAAGTTAACTATTCAATTCGTAATACAAACCAGTGCATCGCACCTATGTAGCGAAGCCCACTAAAGGTAAGGGGTTAGCTATATATGTCTCTGTACTACCCCGAGGTTGCCTTCTAGCACACACATGCGTATACTCATCTACCATGCACTAGTACGATATACACATGGAGCATATTAGGGTTGGACTAATTACTTCCTCTAACTATATTCTGTGAATCAAAGAGATAGTTCAAGAACCGTACGTAATTTGGATAAGGTAGAACCTTTAGGGACCAAAGTTTATAGCTTCCAACTTGGACTCGATCGATATACTATCCGAGTGTATCATCGACCCTCTGAGTTTGAGTTAACCTATGTAGCCACTCAGAGTGCGACGTAGACTGCACTCTAATTCACCTAGGCTTATTATGTTCTCTCACATACCCAAGCTCTCTGCTTAGTATTGGTAAACCTGTTGTCCCTCCACTTGGTGTTATGACTCGACTCGAGCGGTGGAGAACCCCATCAGACTTGAGTGGTCATATGACTTGGTTCCTTTTAGGTTGACTGTCTATATAGTATCTCTGATTACTCTATTGAGTAACCAAATCCGATCAACAGTCTAACTGATGACTACCAGACCTGGGTTTAATACGATGTAACTTATACCAAGGAATCCACCTCTCGTTAGGGGTATGGATGGCCTGCAACAGTGGTACGTTGATGCGATGCCAGCCAGGTAATCCAGTACACTGTGGTTTTGGGTCATGTAACTATACCCTCATACATTGGTGCGCCAAAGCATCACACAAACTGGTTAGTCCACCAGACATGTTTCCTTAGGGATTAGGACTGTTTTATCCTAAACAGAAACACAGTTTAGTGCATCGACCTATGCACCGTGTTGGTTCTGTTCGACCACAGACATGTACCAGGTAATGATCGTGGTGGAGACATCCAGATTCTGTCATCCCAACAACTTATCCTGATAGGATGACCAACTCTAATCAGAGCTGTGAACAAATTTAGGTTATATCGGACCAGTCCATTGAGTCTTCCACTCAAGTGGATTACCATATAGCCATGGCTATCTATTCTATAATCAAACACGTACTAAGGTATGTATCAAGATGTAATCCTATGCTATCAACTATACATAGCTAAACTATAGGTTTTTACGAGATGTAGACCTTATCAATTCCAACAAGAGATAAAGGATCTCGGTAACACAAGAAAAATCCTCAGTATGGAGATAAGGAGGGATATAAAAGTTGAAAAGCTATGGTTGTCTCAAGGAACCTATATTCAAAAGGTTCTTGTGAGGTTTGATATGAAGGATGCAAAACTAATCTTTACTCCATTGGATTCACACTTTGATTTGAGTAAAAGACAGTGTTCTACTATGAAGAAGGAGATCCAAGAAATAAAGAAGACACTGTACTCCAGCATGGTTGGATGTTTGATATATGCGATAGTTTGCATGAGGTCGGATCTAGCATCGACGATGAGCGTCGTGTCCAAATTCATGTCGAATTCGGGAAAGATCCATTGGCAAGCAATCAAGTGGATCTTTAGATATTTGAAGGGTAGTGCAGATAAAGAGATCTTGATTGCCAAGTAGAATGAAAGGAGAGATCAATATAATAGGATACTCAGATTCAGACTACACAGTGGATCTAGAATCTGAAGCACATAGACATCCGATATTCCATGCAAGGATGAAGCACATCGACATCTGGTACCATATGATTATGAACTGGCTAGAAGATGGTGAGATTGAGGTGGAGAAGTTCCACACTAATGAGAACGCTTCAGATTTTTTCACAAAGTCGGTCACTTGGAAGAAGTTTGAGTATTACTCAAGCTTGCTCCAACTTGTCTCCTGCTAGCACAGTTGAGAATGCACCTCGCCACCTAAGGTGCGATGGAGGCGAGTTGAGACTCAGGTGGAGGTTTACTGGAATGTGAGCATTGGTCAAAAGTTTACTAGGTGGAAGGTTCGACGTGGAGAACCTGAGCGCTCACGTAAGCTGGTTGGTGCCTTGGGCTCCAATTGTGCAGCACTCGGTCACTAGCGGGCACCAAGGTCAGGGTCAGCCTCGGGCTGGTGCACTGGGCACCAATAGTGTGGCATCCGATCATTGGCGGGCGCAGTAATCTGGGCTAGCCTCTGGCTTGCGCCCTAGGTGTCACTTTTGGTGCCCAAGGTGAAGGTCTCGCACCGGTGATTTTTTGGGCTCTCCAGGTCGATGGCACCTTGGGCGCCATTGGGCACCCAGCGAGAAATGTGCATGGGTTGTACTCGGATTTGCACGGATTTTCAGAAAAGTGGTTTTCACCCTAGGTTTTGTAAGGAGATTTTATTGTGTTTGACAGGTGGCTTTAGGGTCTTGCTTCGGACTCCATTGTTTTTAAGAGACAAAAAGATCGGGCCGGGATCGAGATATGAGATTGGTCTCTTTGTGATCTGGTGGAGATGTGGAAAAAGAAAAGGGTTGTAAGCCGAATCTAATTCCATATTGCTCCAGGAATGCGACTAACACCTGCAGAGGTAGGGATTTCTGAACTGCGTGAACAATCATTTTTGTGTCGTGTGGATTGCTTTTTTTTGTTATCTTTTCTCTATGATTGCGATCATCGCCAGTGGATTCGATCTTTCTCTTCGGATCGTCGAAGATCTGAAAACCCTAGATCTCTTCTGCGAGCGTGAGGCGGCAAATCGAGACCTCGTCTGGGATATTTTGTGCCAACAAAATTAATAAAGAAAATAATTATAGGTTTCATGCTTTGTAGGATGGCTGAAAAGATTACTAGGGGTGGAGATTAGGGGTACCTCGCAACTACAGAAAAAGAGTTAAATTACTGAGAACTTGTTGAAGAAGTAGGCTCGCAGCTTGCACTTCGATGCAGTTAGGGCGGTCTCGAGGTGAATCTGACTTTGATGGTGTTGACCAAATTGTCGGAAAGATTCATAAAGAAATTCCTAAAAAATCGGGCCTTAGATGGCTCGTGAATTGATCCGGCATAAGGACTAGCTTAGCGGAGTGACAGAGGAGCATCCGACAGGATCGAGGGAGCTTTGGGATTGCTGGAGTGGCCTACTAAGCTCGTGCGGGGCTTGTTCGACGATCATGAAGGCCTGATTGGGCCCGTTGTTGCTATCGGTGGCAGTCGGCCTGGCTGGTTGCTTTGGTGCCCTGCCTAGGCTCAGTTGGCCGGGGCTGATGGTAACCGACTAGGGGCTGACTATGATCAATGCCGAGAGGGAGGGACATGTATCGAGGCGACGATCGATCGGGCAAGATCAAGGGGGGACTAATATGGTAAAGGAGAGAGAAAGGGGGCGGCGGCGGCTTTAGGGTAAATCGATTTTGATGCCGGGTTAGGAATTTCTCACCCCAGAGTTTGTCGCCCGAGTTGTTCAACTCCCTTTCTTAGGAAACCATGATAACAAACCAAACTAATTTTTTTTTTATTAATCCAACCATACTAAAACCATGGGGCCAAACTTTATATAGACTTGGCTACAGAGGAAATAAAAGTATATATTCGAGTAATATGGGACTAAATGTGCCCCTGAAAAGAAGGAATACCCAAGATAACCATGTGTAGGTGGGTCAGCCTATAGTGGAAAGAAGTCCCCCTGTGCTACTTGCCAAGACACAGCGACAGGGACTGGGCCATCCTAGAACGTGGTGCTGATACACTCGGAACGGAGTCGATAAGCTAGTGATGTCCCCATCTCTCTCTCTCTCTCTCTCTCTCTCTCTCTCTCCAGGATACAACCACTAGCTTGCATGTCTCCCTCATTCTCTTACAAGATTACCCCTCTCTCTCTCTCTCTCTCTCTCTCTCTCTCTCTCTCTCTCTCTCTCTCTCTCTCTCTCGGATACAACCACTAGCTTGCATGTCTCCCTCATTCTCTTACAAGATTACCCTTCACTTCTGCTCAGCATATTCACTTGTATGTTTCCTCCATTCACTTGCATATTCCCCAGTTTGTCTGTTTCCTCCATTTGCTTGTATGTTCCCCTCTCCATTGCATGGGTCCCCTTAGATTACTACTCCCCCATTCTTTTACTTGCAACCCTTTCACTTGCCACTTCCCCCACTTACTTACACCTTCCCCATTCACTTGCTACCTACCCTCCTTTTCCTAAGTACCTTACCCATTAGGGTTAGTGCACACACCTTGGATCCCATCACGGTTTTAGTCTTGTCGCACCTTATCTAGCTAGCTAATAGTGTTGTGCATTACCACAGTTTCCTCTTTTTGACTCGACTTCGTTAGCTTGGATCACTAGCTCGAGCTACTCTGACGATGCTAGGTGAGTCCCTACCAATCCTTACTTATACTTAAACCCCCCAACCTACGTGCGCGCGCGCGCGCACACACACAGAGAGAGAGAGAGAGAGAGAGAGAGAGAGAGAGAGAGAGAGAGAGAGAGAGAGGAACCATCTCTTGAGGTTGCCACGTGGCATAGAGAGAAGGATGAGAAAGTTGCCACGTGGCACTCAGTTGTTTGAGGGCTACTATTTTAGTAGCTATTTGGATTGGAATTCACTTCGGGGCTCAAGATTAACTTCCAGAAAAGTAATCTCTACTATTTAGGAGGAGCAGAAGATTTGGAAGCAAGTTTTGTTAGATTGCTCAACTGTAGAGAAGCTTCGCTGCCCATGAAATACTTGGGGATTCCGATCAGCGACAAGGTCTTGAGGCATGAGGATTGGGAGAAGCTAATTCAGAAGATTGAGAATAGACTTGAGGGTTGGCAAGGAAAGTTCATTTCTCTTGGCGGGCGTCTGGTCTTAGTCAACGCGGTTCTTTCCTCTATCCTTTCCTTTTATCTGGCCTATTTCTATTTCCTTGCCTGGGTCATAGAAAGGATTGACTAGTTCCGCAGATCGTTTCTTTGGAGAGGGGTAGGAGGATCAGGAGGGGCATACAATCTGCTGCGATGAGACCAAGTTTGCCTACCTAAGGATAACGGCGGCTTGGGGGTCCTCGACCTGAGACGTTTTAATATTTCCATACTTGGTAAGTGGTGGTGGAGACTGCAGAACAAGGTTGGGGGATCGTGGAGACATATTATATTGGCCAAATACTTCAGGAGATTCTCCCCGATCAACTCTCGAGACAGGGTTTCAGGGCGGATCTCGCACTTCTGGAGAGGCGTGATTAAGGTTAAAGACCTTTACAAGCCGGGTTGCACCATTTCGCTGGGAGACGGTAAGAGCGTGCGTTTTTGGGAGGATGCTTGGATTGGCGACGTCAAGCTAAAGAACTTTTTTCCAGATCTTTTCTCGATCACCAGAAGACAAGAGGCTTTGATTCATTCTATGGTTCGGAACTCTAATTCAGGCAGTCATTGGAGGATCCTGTTCTTCACTCCTTTTTCCTCGTCGTTGTGCCTTCAGCTAACTGATTTTAGGGAGATCCTTTCGGCAGTGAATTTCAACCATCGAGCGATCGAACAAGGTGGAAGTGGCATTCTTCTGGAGTCTTCTCGGTCAAATCTTTTTCTAAGAATTTACTGCCCTCGGTGGAGAGATTTTTGCCTTCAAAATCTATTTGGAAATCTAAGGTCCCGGCGAAGGTTAAGATCTTCTCTCTATTAGCTTCGAGAAACAAGATTCTGACGAAGGTAAACTTGATGAAAAGACATAATCCACTAGTAACCGAATCTTCATGTACTTTTTGTGGTCCGGAGGAGGAGTCCCCATCGCATCTTCTGCTTGGCTGCCCCACGGCGAAGAGGATCTGGTTTCATTTTGAGGACATCGGTGGTATAGCCTCTCATCCTCGTAACCTACGGGCACTTTGGCACTCTTGGCGACGCCGTGTGATAAAGAAGGAACTTCATAGTCCTTAGGATATTCTGGCTATGAGCATTCTTTGGACCCTTTGGCTAGAGCGGAATAGGCGCATTTTTTATCGAAAATTGGCTACGGAGGATGAGCTTAGAAGGTCAGTCGTCGCAACTTTTATGATCTGGATTGTACCATAGGTGGAGAAATTCTCGATGGAGAGGAGAGATTTTTGTAACCGTATCATTCCTTGATATTGATTTAATATAACTGGTTGGGTGCTACCTAACCCTCCCTCCTCTAGGAGGGGTTCTTAAAAAAAAAAAATTTAGTATTATCTATATTATAAGGGATCAAGTTTTCATCTTGGAGATAAACGTAAAGATAAACCAAAGACAAAGAATGACCGAAATCGTCCCATACCATCCTGTCAGATTTTCAGGATTGGGCGATTCCAACCTAGCTCATTTCGTGGAGGAGAAAAATGACCGGTAATTTATTGCAAACGTTTTTCATGGGTATTCAAATCAGATTGATCTTTGTGGCCTTAATCATTTTTGAAGGGAAGAATGACGGTCATTTATTGCAAACAGATTTCGTGGTATTCATACCCGATTGATTTTTTATCATTTATTAATTTGGAGGGGGAGAATGACAAGTATTTACTCTCTCTCTCTCTCTCTCTCTCTCTCTCTCTCTCTCTCTCTCTCTCTCTCTCTCTCTCTCTCTCTCTCTCTCTCTCTCTCTCTCTCTCTCTCTCTCTCTCTCTCTCTCTCTCTCTCTCTCTCTCTCTCTCTCGCACGACTATCTCTTGCGCCGAGTACCGCGGCCTGGAGAGTTTTTCCGCCAAAGACGACTATCCGAGTGCCATGGCCAGGGAGTGTTGCCACTGAATGAGGCCGTCCTAGTGTCGACAGACATGAAAATTACTAGTAGTATAGAGTGTAGCTTGTTTTATTTCATAGATTTTTCCTCATATAATAGCACCCTTTGGCTTATTGCCTTGCTGTCTTGAGCTTGTTAGAGCGTTATGAGTGAGACCCATTTTGCCTACCTAGTGGCCGGCCTTGTCTAGTAGTACTAACTTATCTCCATTGTAGTGTTTGGTTGTTTACCTTAGATTGTGGCTGTCCTACTCGTATGCCTATATCTCTCGATTGTAGCTCTCCTTTTCATCCTATCTCGTACCTATTTGTGGTTAAGCTTGTACACTTGGATTCTAATGGGAATTTGGAAGGTGAACCCCTCGTGCGCCATTGACCCAATTTTAGTAGGTTGGGTCATGAGGTTGTATATACATTAGGCCGAGAGGTAAAAGATTGGTGATGTACATATGAGGTGAGTGAATAATTAACTAAGTTTGAGGCGACGGTGGCTGGATTTCGTGGTAGATCGGGGAGGTGCGGTTCCTTATCCTCTTCGCCGGCGCTGATGGTGGTGGTGGATCCGGTGTGTGGTCCATTTTTTGGGTTGTTATTTTGTTGTTGGTTTTAGGTTCCTGTTTGCCTCTTTTCTTCTGTGGTTGTGTCTCACTGTCGGAGTCCGGTGACTGGTGTGAGCGCCGGAGTGGCGTAGGTGGTGTTTTTCGTCGGTTGGCGGACTGTGTTTTGCCCGATGGTTGGCGATCTGTTTGATCCCGCGGAGTGCGGGTTGGGTTTGTCCCCGTCTGGTGGCTGTTGTTCTACAGCGAAGCGAAGGGGTTGTCTCTTTGGTAGCGCCGACATGTGGCGCCTCCTAGAGGTTCGGTTGTGACCTCCCCTTTGAAGTAAAAAAAAAAAATAAAAATTCTAAGTTGTTAAGTTCTCGAGAACGCAAGTAAGGCTCATGACTCCTCCGTGAGGGACATGAAACACCACTTGACAATTTGGCCCTGAAGATGGATCTCGAAGGCTATAGAGCTTGGCCATCTGAAGCGAAATAAAGCCCAATAGTAATACCGATCGGGCATGATTGTAAGTCCGGTTTTCATATAGCCTTGACCTTTCTTGCTTCCTTGCTCTTCCTTTTCTCCTTTTACACTTACACATCTAGTTAGGCTGTTGTTTCTCATCTCTCTCGTATGGTTAGTTGCTTGCTTGCCTTCCCTATCGGTTGTTGACGATTTGGAGAGTGACATGTTGTGGGTGGTGGTTGGCGGTCGGTAGGGGTGGCATCCCCACTTGGGTTCATCCCATGACCACAGATCATAATAGTTTGTTTTCGGATCACCACACGCCGCTCCTCAGATCGTCAGCGACTGATACGGAAGACGATCATCAGTGGAGAGGAGTCGAACCCTGCTCCTTGGCGTACACCAAGTCAAGCTGCGGTGCACACCACTTGTGCTATCAGAACGCATTTGATCTTGGTTAAGTATTGGGCACCACATGCCCAAGAAATAATATGCTTAGGGTGACCTTCATCCTTCATAGAAAATAATTAATGAAAGAGAAACTTGATCAACCATATAGTAATTAAGAAACTAAAACAAACATTAATTGCCGAATCATGATCATTCCGAGTAAACCCTTTCTGTGGAGAACTTGTATTGACAAATTAGGTTTTGATTAGTGTAACAATTATTAGTGTGCAATACTATCACATGGTTAGCTTGTTGATGAAGATGAAGTGCCAAAGATGGACGATTACAAGCGCCAACAAGCATGGCGATATATACAATCTCATTAGGTACATATAAAGCACATTATTTACCTAATTGACCTATAGAGGACACACAAAATGCATACATAACACATTTTCTTGATTAGTCGAGTGCATGATTTTTAAAAAAAATATTATTTATTAAATGATTTTAGAGAAAATTTTAAAACAGCCAAGTTGTATTTTGAAAATCATACAAAAAGGTTTTTCACAAAAAGTTTTTGCTTTTATTGAAATCAATAGTTAGGAAACTGACCGATCAGACCTTACTGGTTGACCGATTGGATTGTTGTGTATTGACAACATGGAATAAGGGAGCTTTAGTCCGTTCCCAGGCTTGCCGGAGGCAGGGGACAATCGGGTGGCGCATAAGGCTTAGTGCTCCGTTAGACCATGATGGTCGGCGGGAGCTGCAGGACCTCCACTCAATTCTGCAGGCGGCATCGTTTAGGCCGACCCGGGATGAGGTCCGGTGGAGTGGCACATCTTCAGGAGTTTTCTCCATTAGATCTTTCTATGACCATCTTCTCCCTCGGGTTCGGCGTCAAGGGCCATCTAAGGCTATCTGGAAGACGAAGGCGCCCTCGAAGGTTCAGATCTTTTCCCTGCTGGCCTCGAGGAACAAGATCCTGACGAAGGCGAATCTGATGCAGCGAAATCACCCCCAGGCGATGGACGCTTCCTGCACTTTCTGCGCCTCAGAGAAGGAAACGTCTTCGCATCTACTGCTCAGATGCCCTTTTGCCAGGCACCTGTGGGACCACTTTGAGAGTAAGGCAGGTTTATCTTCGCATCCCAGGACCCTAAGGGGCCTTTGGACCTCTTGGAGAAGGAGCAGAATCCCGGTGGGGATCCGAAAGCCGTGGGACATTTTGGTCATGGCGATCGTGTGGGTCATCTGGCTTGAGCGGAATAACAGGATCTTCAATGACAAGTCGGCAGAGCAGGAGAAGTTGAGACATTCGGTGATTTCCCTTTTTAGTGCTTGGATTGTATCTTGGAGAGATAGACTAGGGACGGAGGCTCTCAGTTTTTGTAACAATCTACTGTCTTAGTTTTTAATGGTTTCTGGTTGGGGTCCGCCAAACCCTCCCTCCTTTAGGAGGGGTTCTCAAAAAAAAAAAAAAAAACATGGAACGAAGATCGAGAACACGTAGCAAAGACATTTGATGCATGGACTAGAAGGCGTGAACCTATATATGTAGACTCGGATATGGTCCTGTGGATATTGGAACCTATATATGTAGATCCGAACCATGTTAAAAATAGCATGCCTCGAGTTTGTGATTGGTAGATATTATGTTGCTGGTGATTATCTTTTATAGAGTAAGATAGCTAGAGTGACTTTATAACCTATTTACCATCTAGGTTGTCTCTATGCTTGTGCTAGTCTGTTGGGTTGACACAATCGCCCTCACCAGGCCGTATCTATATACTCACATGGTTTGGATGAATGCTATGTTAATAGACCATATATTGCTTTTCGTAAGGGTCAGACAAAAGGAAAAGAAGCATAATGTTGTCCAGGGGGTGGCCGCATATACGACTCCCCTAAAGATCACCACGATTTAAGGCATATTTGGAACTTCAGTTGATAGAGTGGCCAACTCCTGCAATGGGAATATTGGTATTTACAATAGTCATCTTAGCCACAGGCGCGAAAGTCTGCTCATAATCCATGGCGTACTACTCGCAGTCACCTATGGCGACCTTGTATCCCGCAACAGACCATCATATCGGGTCTGGACTTTATAAACCAACCCAATGACAACCTTACCAGATGAAAGAGGAACAAGATCCCAAATGACATTCTGCGGAAGGCCAGTTAGTTCTTCATACATTGCCTATTCCCAACTTGGAATAACGCCAGCCTACGGCCTCCTTATTTGACTAAGGCTCATGGAAAGAGTGAACAACAACTAAAAAGACATAATGACGAGGAGCGAACAAGTGAGATTCAATGAAACCAATAGGTTACGAAAATGCGAGAAAAATGAACAAGTGAGATTCAATAAAACCAATAGGCTACTACCATAGTGTACCAGGGTACACTATCACTCTAAGCTGACGTTCTAAGAAGTTTGTAATGCATAAAACCAGTCCAAACAGAAAACGAATTCAAGTATAGACATAAAATAAAGATATCTTGAATGATAATTTAAGACCAATTTTGGAATGAAAAATTTGTAGAGTATTAAACCTTAGAAATCGCCGATAAAAATGCAAATTAAGAATGGTAAAATATGGCCTTCCTATGTTTGAATATAAATCCTGAAGTCCTAACCATCCAAAAGTCATAAGTAAGAATTGTTGGGGGTAGCTGAAATCTACCCTGGAGTTCGCTCCCCCCCCGTGCTCACCAAAATCATCTTGACAGGGAGCGAGATCCACATTGGGCTGAAGGGGCCTAGGCATAGAGCTCGCTCAGAAGCTCGCCTAAGCTCACTAAGGAGCTCGCCAAAACTCACTGGAACTCGCCTAAGCTCACTCGGGAGCTCGCCAAAGCTCGCTCAGGAGTCAGGAGCTCGCCTAAGCTCGCTCAGGAGCTCGCCCATGCTCGCTAAGGAGCTCGCCCAAGCTCGCTCAGGAGCTCGCCCAAGCTCACTCAAGAGCTCGCCCAAGCTCGCTCAGGAGCTCGCCCATGCTCGCTCAGGAGCTCGCCCATGCTCGCTAAGGAGCTCGCCCAAGCTCGCTCAGGAGCTCGCCCAAACCCACTCCGGAGCTCGCCAAGCTCGCCAAGACTCTCCTATTTATCGAAGAGGTCGCTCCTGCGAGGTCCGACTCTTGATAGATGTGGAAGAGAAGGCGGAGCAACGGAGGACGAGCTCGCCCTGGCTTCCCACCGGAGGTCGCCCCCATAGAAAGACATAAAGGTGGCCAGGTGTCGAAATCCCACGGAGGCTACGTGGACTAACATCCATGGAAGCCCGCCAGAGTCAGTCTTGAGATCGCCCAGACTTGAACATTCCAGAACAGCCAGCTGGCAGCAACCAGAAAGATGCCCTCCCCCACTCAAACCGCCTGGCAGGCTTGACGATAGAATGTCAGGGCGCGAGTACCAAGGACTGTCAGACCCACGCGAGCCAGAACGTGGGGGTCTAGAAGGCCCTGGAAGAATCTCCACGTGTCGGGGCACGGTAGGTCGCCGATTGCTATAAATACTCACCCCCAGGCTCCATAGTACAGGTTCGAAACCCTTTTCCCTACCGCTTTCACCCACAATAGCTCGCCGTTGTGCACCTGTGACTGACTTGAGCGTCGGAGGGTCTGCGCTCCTAAGGGAGCCAGCCGTTCTTACGCTTTTTCTTTGTCTTGCAGGTAGCCCGCACGGACTAGCGAAAAAATCCCCCGAACATTTGGCGCCGTCTGTGGGATCTATCGACTGGTTCCTGCGAGAACACCCACGACCACGCGGTTGAAAGCCGTGCTTCTCCAGACACCCGGATGGCTCCGGTCACGCGGAGGCAGACACGGGTGAAAGCCCACGCCGAGTCTGCACAAAGTGAGCTGCTCGCTGAAGCATCACAACCCCCTGTCCCGCTCAACGGCCATCTCCTTTTGAAGGTGTTGGCCACTCAGCGGGCCATGGTGGGCGAGATAGTGCGACTGCGCCAGGTTCCGGCGACGAGCCGGATCACTGATCTCTCCCCCGGGCTCACCCCGCGGAGGGAAGAGTCAGTGATCCCGTCCCAGCGTCCAGGAGTGTCGGCGGGGGTTGTTTTCCCTGTGCGACCTCCCCTTGTCCCAGCATCGCATCAGCCCACTATGGCGCCCATATGGCGGGCATCCCAGCAGGAGCCCCCTATGGAGGATGCAGTGGCGCGCCGGACGAGAGGGACCGCGCTCGAGCGGCCGCAGCGACTCGGCACCCAGCGCTCCAGCAACAAGTCAACCCTGCCGATGGCCCCTCATCGCCGACGAAGCCCCGGTGCGGACTCGGGCGAGTCAGAGGACGTCGCCCCCGAGCACAACCGTAGCAAGGCTGCGAACCGGTTTCGAGGAAGCGCGCAGGATTGCTTGGTACCTGCGCAGCTGTCTTTGGGAAATCACCCCGAGCACTGGCAGCTACTTAGCACGCCCGTCGACCTCTTAGAAGAGCTCGCCGTCCGGGGAGGAAGCTCGCCCTTCACCAACGAGGTTCACCAGGGAGGTTTCCCTCAGCACTGGACCCCACCAAAGTTTGTTTTGTTCAACGGGTCGCAAGACCCCGTGGACCACCTCTTGGCCTACCGAAAGTTGTTATTCTTTCGGGATCAGGACCACGTTCTGTGCCGCGCCTTCCCGAGCAGCTTGGCGGGTTCGGCCCTCGACTGGTTTCATAAGTTACCTCCGGGCTCGGTCCCTAATTTCACTGCTCTATCCGGGATGTTCATGGAACAGTACCGGTGCAATCGGCGACCTCCGAAGCAGATCGAATCACTGTTCGGTCTTACCATGGGCGCAAGAGAGACCCTCCGGTGCTTCTCAATGCGATTCCGGAACGCCTATCTCACTCTTGAGGACTTAGCAGGGCGAGACCGGACGACCGTGAGTGCCTTTCGGAGCGCGCTCCCCGAAGGAGGTGAGCTTCATGACGCGATAGTCATTTCTGATCCCCGCACCATGATCGAGCTCTTTGCCTTGGTCCAACAACACATTAAGCTCGAAGATGTGGTGCTGGATCGACGAGGGAAGATGGCCGAGCAGCAGCAGCCCCCTACCTTGTGCGTAGGCGCCCTCTTGTAAACCATTTTGTGCGATAGTGTATTTGGACTAGTTCAAATCTGTGCTCGATAGAAATCTACAGCGAACAGCTCGCACGCGATCAGCTCACGTGCAGCGTCCTCAAAGAACAGTCCACTGTTGCGCGGACTTAAAGCAAGACCGGGATCCTCAGAGGCAGCCAGTGGGCGACCTTGAGCTTCCCGGGGCAGTCCGCCGTTGTGCGGACTTAAAGCAAGACCGGGATCCTCAGAGGCAGCCAGTGGGCGACCTTGAGCTTCCCGGGGCAGTCCGCCGTTGTGCGGACTTAAAGCAAGACCGGGATCCTCAGAGGCAGCCAGTGGGCGACCTTGAGCTTCCCGGGGTAGTCCGCCGTTGTGCGGACTTAAAACAAGACCGGGATCCTCAGAGGCAGCCAGTGGGCGACCTTGAGCTTCCCGGGGCAGTCTTAAACCGAGGTTCTGAGGATCCTTAACCGGTCAGGGGGTAGCTAGCTTTTTGATTCTTTCATCGCTCGTTGGATTTCCACCCTTTGGCCCTTACGCTCTGTTTTGGTTCGATTTCTATCGTTTTGTATTTTTGTCGAGCTATAGGGCCCCACTATTTCGCACATATCGAATTTTTATGCATATCGATCTTTTTGCGATGTCGTTTATTTTTTATCGATTTAGCTACCTCGTCCGGGGTATGGTCCTCGGATCGTCGGGGAGAACACATACGCGGCCTGATGCCACGCAGCTTAGCTCGTTGAGCGACCTGGTGACATCACGGGCAGACGCGGCCGACACCTTCCGCGGCCTGATGCCACGCAGCTTAGCTCATTGAGCGACCTGGTGACATCACGGGCAGACGCGGTAGAGACACCTTACGCGGCCTGATGCCACGCAGCTTAGCTCGTTGAGCGATCTGGTGACATCACGGGCAGACGCGGCGGAGACACCTTACGCGGCCTGATGCCACGCAGCTTAGCACGTTGAGCGATCTGGTGACATCACGGGCAGACGCGGCACAACTTTCGGCACAAGGCCACACCAGTTTGTTGTCCACGTGGCGGCACAAGGCCATACCAGTTTGTTGTCCACGTGGCAGTAGCGGGAGGCAGTTTGGGCAGAACACAGAGAGAAGAAGCACCAGTGGCCATGGCTCACAGCCCGCCCGGGACCAACCCGTGGCTGTGGCTTGTAACCCGCCCGGAGACCCTACGCGAGGTCGCTTGCGGCAGGTATCTGCAGCCCGCCCGGTGTGGACGCCGACTGTGCGCGGCTAGTTCGCACCGAAAGGAGGCCGCCCGTGGAAGGTGCTCCCGGCCCGCCCGACGCTTGCAGTAGCGAAGAGCTGCGTTCCTTGGGCATAGCAGCATCATCCTCGAGGTCTCACCCATGAGATGCCGAGCCAAAGCCCACGCCGCAAGATCGTCCACGGCTGGTGCCCGCAGCTCGCCCGAGGCAGACCCTGACCGCTAGTGATGAGCTCACGCCGGAAGGAGATCGCTCGTGGCTGACGCTCCCGGCCCGCCCAGCGTTTGTGAAATACTGGGAGTCAAAACTCTCGACGTAGATCGCCCGTGGCAGGTGCCCAAGCTCGCCCGAAGCAGACCCTGACCGCGAGTGATGAGCTCACGCCGGAAGGAGATCGCTCGTGGCTGACGCTCCCGGCCCGCCCAGCGTTTGTGAAATACTGACAGTCAAAGCTCTCGGCGCAGACCGCCCCCGGCTGGTGCCCGCAGCTCGCCTGAGGCAGACCCTGACCGCGAGTGATGAGCTCACGCCGGAAGGAGATCGCTCGTGGCTGATGCTCGCGGCCCGCCCAGTATTTGTGATGTACTGGCAGTCAAAGCTCTCGGCGCAGACCGCCCACGGCTGGTGCCCGCAGCTCGCCCGAGGCAGACCCTGACCGCGAGTGATGAGCTCACGCCGGAAGGAGATCGCTCGTGGCTGACGCTCCCGGCCCGCCCAGCGTTTGTGAAATACTGACAGTCAAAGCTCTCGGCGCAGACCGCCCCCGGCTGGTGCCCGCAGCTCGCCTGAGGCAGACCCTGACCGCGAGTGATGAGCTCACGCCGGAAGGAGATCGCTCGTGGCTGATGCTCGCGGCCCGCCCAGTATTTGTGATGTACTGGCAGTCAAAGCTCTCGGCGCAGACCGCCCACGGCTGGTGCCCGCAGCTCGCCCGAGGCAGACCCTGACCGCGAGTGATGAGCTCACGCCGGAAGGAGATCGCTCGTGGCTGACGCTCCCGGCCCGCCCAGCGTTTGTGAAATACTGACAGTCAAAGCTCTCGGCGCAGACCGCCCACGGCTGGTGCCCGCAGCTCGCCTGAGGCAGACCCTCACCGTGAGTGATGAGCTCACGCCGGAAGGAGATCGCTCGTGGCTGACGCTCCCGGCCCGCCCAGCGTTTGTGAAATACTGACAGTCAAAACTCTCGGCGCAGACCGCCCACGGTAGGTGCCCGCAGCCCACAAGGTGGAAGCCGCCAATGACTGGTACTCCCAGTCCGCCCGGCATGTGCAACAAGACTCCTGAGCAAGCGCCAAAGTCTCCTTGGTCGCTCCCTCAGGAGGGGGTAATGTTGGGGGTAGCTGAAATCTGCCCTGGAGTTCGCTCCCCCCCCCGTGCTCACCAAAATCATCTTGACAGGGAGCGAGATCCACATTGGGCTGAAGGGGCCTAGGCATAGAGCTCGCTCAGAAGCTCGCCTAAGCTCACTAAGGAGCTCGCCAAAACTCACTGGAACTCGCCTAAGCTCACTCGGGAGCTCGCCAAAGATCGCTCAGGAGTCAGGAGCTCGCCTAAGCTCGCTCAGGAGCTCGCCCATGCTCGCTAAGGAGCTCGCCCAAGCTCGCTCAGGAGCTCGCCCAAGCTCGCTCAGGAGCTCGCCCAAGCTCGCTCAGGAGCTCGCCCAAGCTCGCTCAGGAGCTCGCCCAAGCTCGCTCAGGAGCTCGCCCATGCTCGCTCAGGAGCTCGCCCAAGCTCGCTCAGGAGCTCGCCCAAACCCACTCCGGAGCTCGCCAAGCTCGCCAAGACTCTCCTATTTATCGAAGAGGTCGCTCCTGCGAGGTCCGACTCTTGATAGATGTGGAAGAGAAGGCGGAGCAACGGAGGACGAGCTCGCCCTGGCTTCCCACCGGAGGTCGCCCCCATAGAAAGACATAAAGGTGGCCAGGTGTCGAAATCCCACGGAGGCTACGTGGACTAACGTCCATGGAAGCCCGCCAGAGTCAGTCTTGAGATCGCCCAGACTTGAACATTCCAGAACAGCCAGCTGGCAGCAACCAGAAAGATGCCCTCCCCCACTCAAACCGCCTGGCAGGCTTGACGACAGAATGTCAGGGCGCGAGTACCAAGGACTGTCAGACCCACGCGAGCCAGAACGTGGGGGTCTAGAAGGCCCTGGAAGAATCTCCACGTGTCGGGGCACGGTAGGTCGCCGATTGCTATAAATACTCACCCCCAGGCTCCATAGTACAGGTTCGAAACCCTTTTCCCTACCGCTTTCGCCCACAATAGCTCGCCGTTGTGCACCTGTGACTGACTTGAGCGTCGGAGGGTCTGCGCTCCTAAGGGAGCCAACCGTTCTTACGCTTTTTCTTTGTCTTGCAGGTAGCCCGCACGGACCAGCGAAAAAATCCCCCGAACAAGAATTATACCTTAGGTTGGGGTGGCGATAGCCTCTGGTCTTTAATTGTAGCTATGTCTCATTCGATGTCTTCGTGGGTTGCGATATATTGACACTAGCCAGTCAGGCACATTGGACTCGTACTTCCAATTCGATCTCACAAAGAATATTTATGCGTATAAATTATGCCAATAAAGGTGGTACACTCTTGGTGTTAACAAACTCGTCTATTCTGATAACATTTATACTACAACAAAAGAATTTTTTGCCAACAATAATTATCCGTTGGTAAAATCCAATTTTCGTCGGAAAAGATCTTTCCTGACAGAACTAATTTTCGTTGCTGACTGTCGATGGTATCAAGAAAAGTAAATACGCCAAAATAATTGATGTGAAACAACATGCAAACAGGAGATCAGAAGCTTAATCATTCTAGCAATGTTTCATTATTAATTATGAGCGCCAAGTAGGAGATTTAATTCAAACTTGTAATATGGAATAATGGATTTAACAAAAAAAAAAAAATCTAGCGCGAGCACAGGTCAGTTCCAATCTCGAGAATTTAAATGATAATATTTAAATTATGTGGCAATGGTCCCAATCGCAATATCAGGATCAGTGAGCTTACCTGCAGGTGTAATGCTCAACTTACGAAAGGTGGATAGAAGGCATCACAAATAAAATAATGAAGACTTGATTACTGGTGTTATCCGATAATACCCAATCGGAAGAGGAAACTCATCTACTGTAAATCACACTTAACCTCAGGAGCCTCTGGTGTTGGCGATGCTGGTCCGCAAATCAGTAAGACCACAACACTCGAGCGCACACGCGTGTCCAGATGCCACTTTCGATGTTCATCGCTGATCCGAAGTCGGCTTTGGCATCCCGAACAACGTCGTATGCAAAACGATCCACATAGAAGAGTGCCTTGGTTTGACTGGGTTGAAGGGTGGTTGTGGGCTTGAGAAAGGGAGCAAAGAAGGGGCGGGGGTCGGTGGCTGTGGGCTCCGGAGGAGGAGGAGGGGTGGGGTTGGGGTTGGCGGCCGGTTACGAGGCATGGGAAGGGAAAGGAGGGGCCGGTGTTTGCGGGCTCTAGTAGAGAAGGGGACGCAGGGGGGGTTTTGGGTTACGGGCTCGGCAGAGAAGGGGGGTTAAGGGGGGCTGCGGTCTCGGACATATAAGGGGACGCTGGGGGGGGGGGGGGGGAGGGGGTTGAGAATGCGGGCTCGGAAAAGAAAAGGGGAACATAGGGGAGAGGGGTTAAGGTGAGGGAGGGGGGGTGCTGCTGGGTGAAGGGAAGGAGGGTGGGGGTTTACCGGGGAGGGTGAGGGTGGGCCGGCTGCGGGGGTTACGGGGAAAGATGATTTGGGTGGGTGGGTGGGGGGGGGGGGTGGCGCTAGGGTTGGGATAACGAGATAGGGCAGGAGAGAGGGAGGGAGGGCAACTGTCACAGGAAGGGTAGACACAACTATGGTTTCACACGCATAGCGTGTACATAGGGTTCGACACACCTAGGGTTAGGGTTTCACATATCTTGCCTTTGGTCTCTTAACATGAAGTGGAGAAAACCAAAAAATTTATTATTCTTCAGTACCATCAAATGAAAACAAGGGGCCTATATATAAGCTTACAATGAAGAGCAAAAATATCCCAAAAACAAGGTGGGACTAAACACATAACCCAACTGACTCTACTGAAATAAAATAACATGAAATAACATCAACGACTTGACCAACTGATCAAAACCAGATGCTTCGGTGGTGTCTCTCGTGCTGGTACATGCGCCAAAAGTGCGGCTTGATGTCCACATCAATAATATCCCCGCCAATAAAAGGTTTTTTACCGACGAACATGTCTGTGATCATCGTATATATTAAATAAATTAAATTAACATATAAATGTATTTGCCGATGGATGTTTTAAACTGTCAATCAGAATAAATTTATTAATACTGACAATATTTATGATGACTGCCTGGAAATAATGATTTTTAAATATATTATTAATTATATTTGTGCTAATGTAATTTAAGAGTATGTCAGTATTAATATTTATATCAACTAAATTGCTGGCACATTTCATCAGTCTATTCTGTCGGTATATATATTAATACTAACGAACATATTTATTTTCATCGATACAAATAGTTTTTTTAAAAAGATTTTAATTTAGTTATTTTATACATGTTATATTATACACCGAATATAAGAAACAATAAGATATAAAAGCAAAAATAATTACAAAACAGTTATAAAAACAAAGATTCAAATATTATAAATTTTTTATAATAAAAAATTAAAAATCATCCAAAGCTCCTAGTCCGGGTCCTAATCTTGCTCTTGCCCCCTGGTGCTCACTCATACAATAAGAACAGAGATTGTCAACATCATCAATATAAAACTCTATCAATTACATAAATAATAACAAAAATTTTATATTTGGATTTTGCATGCTTTTTGTTATTTTGAATCAGATCAGATCCAAATTCAAATTGGATCAGATCAGATTCGATCTAGACCAATTGAGATATTTTTCTGTGTTTTGTAATTTTCATATTTTTGACCTAGGTAGGAACTTTATCAAATCATATTGGATCAGATCTGATTTAGACAAAATCATATATATTGGTTTTTCGTATTTTGGACTTGGTTTAGATCTTTATCAATTTGGATCAGGTCAGATTTTTTCTAGTGTTTTGGACTTGCTCGATTTTTTGTATTTTGGATCGGATCATATTTAAAAATCAAATTGGATCGGTTTGGATCCGATTTTTGACAAATTTAGATTAATTTCTTATGTTTTGGACCTGAACCAGCTTGTATGAACCAGAATGAACCAGTATGCGAGTCAGCCATTACCATGACATAAACCTACATTTTGAACCTTGGATCAGATTCTGCACTAATTTAGATTAGTTTTTTGTGTTTCAAACTTACTTTCGATATTTTAGGCTTAGTTTGGATCTTTATCAAAGCGGATTAAATTTTAGACCAAATAGTACTAGGTTTTTGTGTTTTGGACTTAGTTTGGATCTTTATTGATTTAGATCGGATCATGTTATTTTTTGTGTTTTGAACTTTTATGGATTTTTAACAAATTTCGATAAATTTTTTGTGCTTTGGACCCGTATCGGTCCATATTGACCAATATCGCGATCAAAACCCGCATTTCGAATATTGGATCAGATTCCTGACCAATTTAGATTAGTTTTTTGTATTTCTGACTTACTTTCTGTATTTTAGACTTATTTGGAGCTTTATAAAATCGGATCAGATCATATTAAATTTTAGACCAAATCGTATTAATTTTCTATGTTATGGGCTTGTTTGGATCTTTATCGATTTGGATTGGATCGGATTATTTTTTTGGCTTTGGATTTGTATGCTTTTTCATATTTTGGATCGAATCATATCCAAAATTAAATTGACTCAGATTCGATTTTTGGCCAATTTAGATTAATTTTTCATGTAATGGACCCATATTGGTTCGTATTGGCCGGTATGTAGTGGTATGTGGGTCGTTTGATACCACGACCTAAACCCGCATTTCAAAAGTTTGTCTCTCTCTCTCTCTCTCTCTCTCTCTCTCTCTCTCTCTCTCACTTGCTATCTTGTTCTTGCTTTCCCAAAACCTTAAACGAATCCTAATTTTTTTTTACTTCTAAATTATACTAAAATAACTTTGGAATTTTCCTAATTTTTCTTCGAATCTTCCCCTCTAGTCCTCCTATCTTCTCGCCCTATCCTCTCCTCTATTTTCCCTCATCTCTTCCCCTTTTTTCTACTCCCCCACAGCCATGCCACCTTTGACCCCCCTCGTGCCCAAGCTGTTGTTGTTGTGCAGCAGCCAGCCATGGTTGTTGCTGTACTCGACGGCTAGGGCACAGGGCGAGGGGGGTGGCAAGGCTGAGAGGGAGGACGAGAAATGGGAGGAGCGGAGAGGAGGAGGGAAAGGAGATAAGGGAGGAGGAAGGATGAGAAGGAGAGAAAGGAGAGGAGGGAAGGGAGGATGAGTAGAGGGGAAGGGACTCACTGGAGAGGGATAGGACTGTCGTCAGTCACCGAAGATGGAGAGGTCGAAGAGGCATGTCACCCGGAGAGGGAGAGGACAAGGGTTTTTGATTTGGGGGGATGGGGGGATCGGGATTAAGTCAGACCTTTTGCCGGTGGAACTTGAAATTTCATTCGGCACAATATTTTCGTTGATAGACAAAAATGTTTCGTCAGTATATAAATACTTTATTACCGATGGTAAAATAATTTTTCATCAATTATAACTATTAAAATATTAATAATTTAAAATATTCTACAGATAAGCGTTTAACAATCTGTTAGTAATAAAGCATATTATGCCGATTAAATATAACTATTAGTTGTTATTAAAAATATTTCTAAAGTCAGAAGTAAATTTTCCATCGGTAATAAATATAAAAACAATTTAAAAATCAATAGGTTCGTGCTAACAAGAATTGTAATTTTTGTCGGCACAAACCCATATTATACCGAAGGGGAAAATATATTCCGTCGGCACAAAACCCATTTTCCTTTAGTGATTAAGATATATCCATCATGTGGTTCGTTCTTGTTGAGATGTGGCTCGACGGCTTGTCCACAGCAGTCGTGCGCACGACTTGGGAAAGTCGTGCGCACAACCCGGCCTCCGACTTTATCGACGCGTCCTTGAAAAATGGCGTGTCTGTTCCTAGGTGGTCGTGTGCACAACTTGTCCAGGTCGTGCACACGACCTGGAGTCCGAGAAACTCGATGCATCCTTCAACGAAAGATGAAAGTCAGCTACAGGTAATCGTGTGCATGACTTGTCCGGGTCATGCGCACGATTGTGCCTGACAGACACGGGTTTGACCCAGTATTGCACGATTTGACTTGCTAGATTTGGCTATTTTGGGGGAATCTCGGGATTAAGCTTGTGTAACCTATTTCTCTACTATATAAAGGGGACAAGGGTTTTGGGGATGTGAGTGCATAGCTATTGCTGTCGCGCCCCAGAAATCTGGAACCGATCCCTGGGGTGTGAAATGAGGAAAACAAAATGGTTTACGGTCTGATCGCCTATCTACACCAATTAGGGTTTCTCACAGGACTGTGACTCTCATAATTGAAGAAGGAGGAGGGAGAAACAAGGAATATTTTAAAACTTAATTTTTTTTTAATATATATTTTTATTTTAAAAGAAAGCAGAGATATAACTTTTTTTTTTTTTTTGATAGAGAGATGATCACGCTCGACCTTCAACCGGGTTATCCTTTCAGCATGTGTGGCCTGTCGGCGCTACTACCTACTGACAGGAATCCCTCTAAGGGAGCACGAGACTCGAGCCACTGATGGCGAGCTAGGAGTCTCACCCAGTCCCTGACACTCAGTGCACTAGTCTAGAGGTCCTATCTACTGGGCTAGTCAATTAGGCCATTTAGATATTTATATTTTCATGGTGAGCTATCCTAGGCTTGTGGCCTTGAGGAGAGGCCTACCCAAAGGAATCCAGCTGTATCATTGCTACTAACAAATAACAAAAACACTAATCCTAAACTAAATGATTCTTATACAAAATCCACCCATTATATTGCCACGAAACTACATACCAAAATAGAATACTACTGTAACCCTAAAACTACCTCCGGCCTCCCACTGCTACTCTCGAACCTCTGGACCTGCAGGAGAGTCTACTCGTGGGAAAGAGTAGCCCCCAATGGAAAATTTGGAGATTAGCCAAATTAATGGCTAGTGACATCCTAATAGTCTTTAATAATATGAGACGATATATTTAATTAAATTAAATTACATAAGCAGTTCAAAGTTTACAGAAGGTTAACCTAAGCCTATCAGTAGTCTATGTTCACATGCAAATCCTACTGTCACTAGGTTATCTATCATACAGTCCGTTAGATATTCTACAGTGCTTAATTATGAATTACAATATAAATCATATATCCTAAAGTGAACCCTGGATTATCATAAGGGATTTTCTATCCTTCATAGTGGAGCTCTATCACCCCACTTGTGTTACTTTGGGGACTTTAACTACCCCGGGACAGAGTTGCTAGGCCAATCCCCACTAGAGGGCTACTCCTATTGGCTTTACCACAACCCTTGCCCGTGACCCCTTAGCCTACTGGTCTTCGGCTATGCGTGTCAGGTGGTTCACGACCCTTGCGCGCACGGGATCCAATCTTCCCACATGATTGAGTATTATAATAATAAAATAACTTTGACGTTTTATCCCGGGATTCGCACTGCACTCACAACAGTTACTCTCGCCCGTATTCCCGTGTGCCCGGGTCTCCACACTCCACTTAGGAGGGTGGGACCCGATAATTATTATTCAATTATTAATTTTCAAAACTTAAGGGAATTCCTACTTACGGTGTCCAAGCAATCAGCAGAAAGATTATTATTTAATTATTAATATTTTTAAGCATGCGTCGCCGGACTCGCGACTCCGCATGCAAGGCGGGGTCCACTCGACCACATGCGGCGATGTCCGGTGGGACCCGCATGCAGCGTTATGGATACCTACCTTTAGTCATTCTCATTTCTCACTCTTAAAGACCACGCAAAGGTAGTAGATGTCACCTGGTTGTCGAACACGAGCTTCTGCGAGGCGACCTCCGCTCCGTCTCCAACTGGGTCAACACGGCAACGGACTGTCAAGCACACACAACGGGTCTATGGTCATTGCTTGCTATCGAGAAAGATGGGTTTAGGCCCAAGTTAGCCGAGTCGAGAATTTTTGGTATCATCGGACTCGGTTTACTAGCATGCAAAATGATGAAACCAATGGTACCATCTCGGCTTAGGTCTAGGCGAGGTCGAAAGTCCGATTCGTCGTCCACCCAAGATGACCTCGTGCTAAGGTTTGAATACTAAGGTCGTTACTTTAATTAAAACGAGTCGCACGAGCCTGAGCTCGGATTGACGGCAGCTATTACGCCTAACCCAATCAGATCCCGGGATTGGCAAGATTTGGCACGTGGGCCGCTGGCGGTCCACCGTCGTGCATGACTTGCATAAAAAGAATGTAACAGCGTGGTATCATCAACCAACAATGGTCAAAAGATTGCATGACCCAATAACATAGTCACATGGTTTGATGACTTCAGCAATTGCTATCATCGTGTCATGGGCACGAAAATCGATGCGGTTAATGGGGTGACTTGGTGCGTGATCGGATTGTCCCTACCCGACTTGCACCCTATAAAGGTTCATGAATTACTATTTCGTCTAGAAAAAGGTTGCATAGACCATTGGTCTAGCAAGTCGGTTATATATAAGATTTATGACAGGTTGCGATCAACTCGATCTCGTTCGCGAGGGACCAAAGGCTGCAATCAGCCATAGGGAAATATGAGGTCATGGATCTGTCATTGTATGGTCATTTAGTCATCGAGCCCGCAGCACAACAAAAGAATAAATATTATATTTTCAGCCAGGGGCTTTTCGCCTTCGGTTGCTCGGCCACGATTGACAGGCGGGAATTAAGCCAAACTGGGTTTCCTGGGCAAACGAGCACGGCCCAATCACCGAAATAAGGGAAGGGGCAAGGTTTGGGGATCGATGGAACTGGTAGTGCCTGGCTGAGGGCGGTCGGACTCTGTCAACATAGGTTGTACAGCCGTTGGCCATGTAGCCAATGACCGTGGCCACGACTACGAAAACAGGGCAACAAGGGTCGGCGCGACTAGTGGCTAAGCACGGGGTGGTGCTAGACCGAGGGTGGTCGGAGTCACTTATTACCTGACCACCAATGGTCAGGCTGTCGACAGCCGTTACAGCACGACACAGGGACACAAAAGGATGGTCGGTGGGCCTAGCCTGGCTTGGTCAAGCCTTGCGGCCGGTTGTACAGACGCCGGTTACCTGGCCGGTAGCCATGGTTACATCAAGGTTCTAAGGCCGCAAGGGCTGGATCGGATCACACAATGAAGAAAGAGAGAGAAGGGAATGAGGCACGGGGTAGTGCTAGACCGAGGGTGGTCGGAGTCACTTATTACCTGACCACCAATGGTCAGGCTGTCGACAGCCGTTACAGCATGGCACAGGGACACAAAAGGATGGTCGGTGGGCCTAGCCTGGCTTGGTCAAGCCTTGCGGCCGGTTGTACAGACGCCGGTTACCTGGCCGGTAGCCATGGTTACACCAAGGTTCTAAGGCCGCAAGGGCTGGATCGGATCACACAATGAAGAAAGAGAGAGAAGGGAATGAGGCAGGCCCTGCCAGAAGTGGGGTCGTCGATCGGGTCTCAACGGAACAACAAGAAGAAAAGAAAAAAAAACAGAGGAAATATAGGGGAGCTGGCCGACCTGGTGCAGGGACTCGACATCGGCTGCGGCTCCTCGCTCTGGCCGACTGCTCTTCTCCAGCCACCACCGCACGCAGCCACCGAGAGGGAGGAGAGAGAGGAAATCAGGGAGAGAGAGAAAAGGAAGAGAGGGGTCAGAGGGAAGAGACATCAGAGAGAGGAGAGGGTCGGGGGTCGGATCCGGGCTTTAAAAAAGAGGGAAGGGGGTCGGCTGATAGGGTAGAGGGGGGTGGCTGCTAGGGTGGAGGGGGGGGGCTGTTAGGGTAGAGGGGGGCGGCGGCTAGGGCTGCAGGATAGGGGCGGCGGCGGCGGCGGCGGCGGCGGCTGGGTAGGGGCGGCGGTTAGGGTCTAGGGGGGTGGGGATCGGCTAGAGAGAGGAGGGAGATTGAGAGTTTGGGTGAGAGATCAGAGGGGTGAGAGGGTACGGGTCGGGTTTGGGATGAGAGGGAGAGGGAGAGAGAGAGAGAGAGAGAGAGAGAGAGAGAGAGAGAGAGAGAGAGAGGGAGAGAATTGTGGTCGGGTCGGGTTTGGGGTATGGGTTGGGTTTTAATTTTTAAGTTTTAGTTTTAGTTTTTTTTTTTCTTAATCCTGGTCGAGCTCTACTCGTGCTTGACTCGCGTCGCACCGAGGCGCGCCGGCACGCAAACCTTGCCGGGTCCGATATACTTGTCACCATATTATTTTATTATTTTATTATTATATTACAAAAATATCATTCGTGCTATGCCTCGATAAACGTGCTCATGCAGCTACACCTCCAATATAGCCTCGTGACTCGTACTCGGGACCCACTGGCTGGTCCCGTTCAAGCACAACAAAACATCATCACGACCAAATATATTAAAATAATATTATAATAACTGTTATGAAACGGTGGTTGCATCGGATATAGATGCCCACCGGATAAATACCCCTAGATTCATGGGATAGGAGATTTCCCCGTCTCTATCCCAACCTCCAATTATGCCTATATATAGGGGGGTAAATGAATAATACAATAACGTTTTTCCCAACACGTTATCAGCACGAGCCGAGAGCACACCCGGCCGACCCCATTGCAGAGAGAGATCAGAGAGACAGAGAGAGGGAGAGAAGAAGAGAGAAAGACCTTTTCTCACCCGGCTTCGGATCTCGTCCTCCCCGGCTTCCGATCCCGTCTTGGGAGACCTCTGGATCTCGTTACGTACGAACCCGGCTTCGTACTCCCCGACTCCGACTCCGACTCCGACTCCGATCAACTCACGGGTATTCTCTGAACCAGGTACGCCTGGATCACCTTTACATTGCACGCCGGTCATATTCGGCCGGAGACCAAAGACCCGGCACCGTCTCTTGCCCGAGGTGAAAAAAAAAAAAAAATGGTCTCTTGCCCGAGGTGAGACCAAAGACGCCGGTCATATTCGGCCGGAGACCAAAGACCCGGCACCGTCTCCGGCCAGCGTAATGGCGCCCGTAGCTCGATCCGGCCGAGACCCCGAAGCCATCAACGGATAAACCCCGAGTGGCTCGAGGCCTTGTACGGTTTCATGCAAACCGGGTTGCCGGCTTCATGCATCGCATGCCCAAGGGCCTGTGCATGGTAGTTCGGCATCCGACCAACCACGGCCACACGGAAACCAGCTCGAATGGTTTTAGGTGATCCTAGATCCAGAACCAAGAGAAAACCATTATTCTGTTTCTATCCTTTAACAGAGAAGCTGATGGCATATGTTTTGAAAATTGAAACAACTCTAAGGGCATAATAGTAATCTAATTGAATTACTTTAAGCTTATTTCTTTAATTTGGATTTTGGGTTTCCAACCCAACTTAAACCCAACCGGCCCGTTTGCACTTCATTGATTAAACCCGACAGTTTAATATAATAAACCCGACCCGAGCCCTAAACTCAGACCCGACTGCATGTACAGGCTCGACCTGACTGTATTTAGTACAGACCCGACACCCTACATAAACCCGACCCAACTGCATTATACAATTCAGACCCGACTGACTACAGTAGACCCGACCCGACTACTATATAGGAGGCCCGACCCGACTGTAATTTACAGATCTGACCCGTCCATTCTTATATGCACTCACATATATATGATTTCCTGATTTGATATATACCATTCATTTCAATTCTGCTTCGTAAGCCCGATCTATAGCCAAATTGTTCGATCCATATATGGATCTTGGGTATCTGAAATATTCTGGACGCATCGGTACGGTCAGATTTTACTATTTTATACACACTGTTTATGTATTTAACTGTTTAGCCCCTAAGGGACCAATTTGCAATATCTGTTTTACAAATAAGGACAGAATTGTCTTTAATTGTAACAGACTCTATACTGTATATTTATCTTGTGTTCCATGTGCATAATATGTTATTATCTGCATTAGTTGTATTTAAGCAATTAGTACCTTTTTAGAAAAGCTTGGCAAGGCACATGACGGTTCCATAGAACCCGCTCTACCTTGGCAAGTGGTTTCTAAAAGGATCCTATTAATACTGAGTATTAATAGGCTTTTGTCCATGGCATGTCACTTGTTTTCTACAACATGCCTTTATATGTGGAATATGATAATCATAGTAATTAATGTTAATCTTTATTAAATCTTCAGATGTCAAACATTACAAAATTAGACTTCCATGCATTAAATGTCAATGGAAGTAATTTTCTGAATTGGCGAGTAGATAGTTTGCCCTCATCTTCCTTAGGCACCACATACACGATCTGAAGAATGTATATATGAACATACTAGATCTTACAGATCTCTGGAAGGCACTCAAGAAACGCTACGATCACCAGAAGATGATCACTTTGCCTGCAGCAAAGAGCGAACGATAAAACGCTATCTACCCAAATAATATCATTCTACAACAGCAATACAGGGGAATGAAGTACCAGAAGTACTCATAACTCATATAAGTTCCCCTGATCGCTGAAAAACATAATACCCTACTGTTAAAGAATTATAATTCTAGATCCATTGGACCATTGGCATTGCCAGAAGCAAATGTCAATGATATCCATAGAGGTAGGGGTAGAGGCATAGGAAGGAGAGGTGAAAGACACGGCAGCGAAGGACGCAATTAACTACCCTGGAAGAGGTAGAGACCACCCTGGAAGAGGTGGACACCAGTATCATCCTGGAAGAGATGATAATTAGGGTCCTAGGAAGGACATTGGTCTAGAAACTATCGTGCCAGTAAACATGAGAAAACAATGAGTGGCCTGAAGATTACCAGAAGCAGACCGATGCCCTGAAGACATCGTACCTGGAAAGTTTAGATTACTTTGATGAGTTAGATGATGGCACATTAAATCCCTGAATCTTGGGATCTCTGAAGACTTTAGTTTTTCTTTTATTTATTTCGTCAGACATTGCTAAGTAGTTTTTATTCCCTGTCAAACATTGCTAAGTAGTTTTTATTTCCAGTCAGACATTACTCAGTAGTTTTTATTCTGTCAGACATTGTTGAGTAATTTTTATATTCTGTTGGATATTATCAATTTATATTGTCGTTCTGGTGATTTTACTTAGAAATTGTGTTAGTAAGTTTTATCATTGATACTTCTCTTATGGTATTTATTGACTCATAACTTATCATTTAGGAACGATGACCAACTGCAAAGAGATTTGCCTGATAGATAGTGCAACAACACATACCATACTGAAACACAGAAAATTCTTTACAAATCTTGAATATAATTCACGTATGGTTACTACAGTGGCTGGCCCTACTGACATAGTTACAGGGTCCGGAAGAGCCCATATACTTTTACCTAATGGTACTCATTTGCTAATTAAGGATGCTCTATACTAAGAAAATTCCAGAAGAAATTTACTGAGTTTCAAAGACATCCGAGCAAATGGATATCATTTAGAAACTACAAATGAAGGCAATCTAGAATACCTCTGCATCACATCTAAAAACGGAGAGCATATTTCAATACTAGAAAAATGCTCAACCCTATCTTTAGGGTTATACTTTACCTACATTGGGGTTATGGAGTCCTATGCCACTCACTTGAACCAGAAGTTCCCAAATCCTGAAGATTTGGTCCTTTGGCATGATAGATTAGGTCACCCAGGGTCCGGTATGCTTAGAAAGATCATTTACAATTCCTATGGTCATCCTCTTAACAATCGAAGTTTGACTTTTCCAAATGACCATTTTTGTGACCCTTGTTCCCAAGGGAAGTTAATCACTAGACCTTCTTTTAAGAAAATAGAGACAGAATCACCTACCTTCCTGCAGAGGGTTCAAGGTGATATCTGTGGTCCTATACACCATCCTAGTGGTCCATTTAGATATTTTATGGTCCTAATAGATGCATCTACTAGATGGTCATACGTGAGCCTACTCTCTACTAGAAATTTAGCATTTGCTAGATTATTATCCCAAATTATCAAACTTAGAGCTAGTTTTCCTGATCACCCTATCAAATCTATCCGATTGGATAATGCAGCTGAATTCTCTTCTAAAATCTTCAATGACTTCTGCACATCCATCGGAATAGAACTCGAACATTCTGTCCCCCATGTCCACACCCAGAATGGCCTTGCTGAAGCTTTTATCAAGCGCTTGCAATTAATAGCTAGACCATTACTCTTACAATCCAAACTTCCAATTTCTGCATGGGGGCATGCTATCTTGCATGCTGCTAATCTTGTTAGACTCAGACCTACTTCATACCATAATTTTTCTCCTGCACAACTTGTGTCAGGTATTCAGCCCAATATATCTCATCTTAGAAAGTTTGGATGTGCTGTGCATGTCCCTATTCCCCCTCCAAATAGAACTAAGATGGGTCCTCAACGTAGATTGGGGATTTATATAGGTTTTGACTCACCTTCAATCATAAGATTCTTAGAACCCTTAACAGGTGATCTATTTACTGCTAGATTTGCAGATTGTCATTTCGATGAGACAGTCTTCCCGCCGTTAGGGGGAGATAAAGAAGTTTCTAGACAACGACCTGTTCCCGAAGAACGGCGTGAATTATCATGGAATACTTCCACTATGTCTCATCTAGATCCTAGATCTCCCCAATGTGAGGTAGAAGTAAAAAGGATTTTGCATTTGCAAGATATTGCAAATCAATTACCTGATGCCTTCAATGATGCAACTAATGTAACTAAGTCGTTTGTTCCAGCCAAGAATGTACCTGCAAGAATTAATATTCCAACTCCCACTAATAAAACTGCTGCACGTCAGAAACGTGGCAGACCTATAGGTTCCAAAGATTCAGTTCCCTGGAAGAGGAAGTTGAATGAAAAATCATGCCCTAAAACTCCAGAAGAAGTTAAGGTTCCAGAAGAACCTGGTCATAATGCTCCAGAAGAGATTATGGACCATATTTTTCCAGAAGAAAATATTTCCCAACGGCCAAATTTCCCTCAAACTCCTGAAGAGATCCCTGCAGTGATTATGGATAAGGTACCGGTACCAAATAATGAGAGCTCAATATTCCATATGAGGGGTGAAATTTGGGACCGAAAGAAAATAGTCATCGATGATATATTTGCATACAAAGTAGCTACTGAAATAACAAAGGGCGATGATGAAGATAATGAACCACGTAGTATCTATGAATGTCGACATAGAACTGATTGGCCAAAATAGAGAGAAGCTATTCAAGCTGAACTTGAATCTCTCAAGAAACGTAGAGTATTTGGACCTATAGTACAAACACCAAATAACGTAAACCCTGTAGGTTTCAAATGGGTGTTTGTAAGAAAAAAAAATGAAAATAATGAAATCGCTAGATATAAGGCAAGGCTTGTAGCCCAGGGATTCCTGCAGAAACCCGGGATTGATTATGAAGAGACCTATTCCCCTGTTATGGATATAGTTACATTTAGATATCTCATTAGTCTCACAGTTTCTGAAAAACTAGAGATGAGACTAATGGATGTCGTAACGGCATACCTATACGGGAACCTAGACACAGATATTTATATGAAAATCCCAGAAGGATTCAAGTTGCCTGAAGCAACATCAAAAGTCCCAGAAGGATTCAAGTTGCCTGAAGCAACATCAAAGAGTACGCACTCGATAAAACTAAGACGAGCATTGTACGGCCTGAAGCAATCCGAAAGGATGTGGTACAATCGCCTTAGTGAATACTTGTCTAGGGAAGGTTATAAGAATGATCCCATATGCCCATGCGTTTTCATAAAGAAATCAGAAAATGGATTTACAATAATTGCAGTTTATGTGGATGACATAAACTTGATTGGGACTCCTGAAGAGCTCAAGAAAACTTCTGATTATCTAAAAAGGGAGTTTGAAATGAAAGAACTTGGTGATACTAAGTTTTGTCTCGGCCTGCAGATCGAGCGTAACTCTAGTGGGATTCTAGTACATCAATCCTTATATACTGAAAATTTGTTAAAGAAATTTAATATGGATAAATGTCACCCACTAAGCACTCCCATGGTTGTTAGACCTCTTGATATTCATAAAGATCCATTTAGACCTAAAGAGGAACATGAAACTATTCTTGGTTCTGAAAAACCGTATTTAAGTGCTATTGGTGCTTTATTGTATTTAGCTCAATGTACTAGACCAGATATATGCTTTTCTGTTAATCTATTAGCTAGATACAGTTCAGAACCGACTCTTAGACATTGGAATGGAATAAAGCAAATATTTAGATATTTGCGAGGAACCACTGATATGGGATTATTTTATTCTTGTGGTACTCCTCACTTGATTGGTTATGCAGATTCAGGTTTTCTCTCTGACCCCCATAAGGGTCGATCCCAAACAGGGTATGTATTTTTGAATAACAATGCAGCTATTTCTTGGAGATCGACCAAACAAACACTTGTGGCCACATCATCGAACCATGCTGAAATATTAGCCCTGCATGAAGCAAGTAGAGAATGCGTATGGTTGAGGTCACTTGTGCAGCACATCAGAAGCAGTTGCCAGTTGGCATCAGTTACCAAAGAGCCGACAGTTATCCACGAAGATAATGCCGCATGTATTGCTCAAATTCAAGCTGGCTTCATCAAGGGAGATCGAACAAAGCACATCTCACCAAAGTTTTTCTACACCCACGAACTTCAGAAGAAAAGGGAGATTGAAGTCAAGCAAGTACGGTCAAGCGACAATCTTGCGGATCTCTTCACCAAAGCTTTGCCCAAGTCTACTTTCCAGAAGATGGTGTACGGCATCGGACTGCGATGGCTCAATCACCAAACAAATTGATGTAATAAGGAGGAGATATAATCAGGGGGAGAGATGTAATAATGTAATCAGGAGGAGATACAATCAAGGGGAGAGATGTAATAATGGTAATGTAATTGTTAGGCGGAGGGCATCCTGAAGATGCAGATTTATGCGTGCTGTACTCTTTTTCCTTTGGTAGGGTTTTTCCCACAGGGTTTTCCCATCAAAGGTTTTAACGAGGCAGCATTATGCGCACCCACCATAGTTCCTGAAGAACTAGTTCCTGAAGAACTAAGATTGTCCTCTTTTTCCTTTGATAGGATTTTTCCCACTGGGTTTTTCCATCAAAGGTTTTAATGAGGCAATCATTGATAAATGGTGGTCATCTAAGGGGGAGTGTTATGAAACGGTGGTTGCATCGGATATAGATGCCCACCGGATAAATACCCCTAGATTCATGGGATAGGAGATTTCCCCGTCTCTATCCCAACCTCCAATTATGCCTATATATAGGGGGGTAAATGAATAATACAATAACGTTTTTCCCAACAATAACTGTGTTGTTCTGGGTGAAAATACCCTGGAAGGCCGGTCATTACAATTGCATTGAAGAGGAAACTTGAGAGAGGCTTTGGAGGAGAAGAAGATGCTCTCGGCGAAGGAAGTTCATCTCGTTTGAGTTGGCCGTTGCTTGTAACTCCGTCTCGTTTTTCATTCTAGTAGATCGACTGATCGTCTTGACCCGTGGTTTTTCCCACAAGGATTTCCATGTAAATCTTTCGATTCTCTCTCTGTGTTTGCTTTGTAGTTGTTTCTTTCTTGCATTGTCATTTCTCTATTTTATGGTTGGATTACTTGTTCCGCATCGATTCGTCAGAGAATCATTTTGTGCGATTGATCTTTGTTGACCCACACGGTCGGAGCGATTCGGTATCAGATTGTTCATCCGGTATTATCGAGAGGGATCCGCAACAATTCTAACATACCACCTATGTAGTGATCAAGGCAAATCACTTTAAATGTATCCTACTAGTGCATGCCCATGTCGATTGGCACGAAGCGGGCGCCTTCGGCGTGACCACCGCTCACCCCCAAACCTAAATCTTCTACCCCATCGTTTGTTCCCCAAGTCACAGTCGTCCATTGCACCCATACCCCACTCGTGCATCGCACTCAGCTCCAACTGGCAGGCAAAGAAACAAATGTGATTGGCCCCCCGACATATGCTCTATGTTGTACCTGATCACTGTCGTCCCTTTGCCTACCAGTTGGGGCTGAGTGCGATGCACCGGTTGGGTCTGGGTGCAACGAACGGTTGTGACTTCGATGGCAGAGAAATGCAGCACAAGATTTGGGTTCCCAATCCCCCCGGAGAGAGGGGAAAACATTCACCACATCTTGCGTACGCTACTACTGTTACCCAGAGCCTATCAACACACTCAAGTGTTGGGGGCCACTACCCCCATGTGCTGGGACATGCTACCCCATGTCTCTTGAGTTACAGTGGCCCTGTGGTTGTAGTATATGCAGGATGCGCTAAATTTTTTCTTTTTGATATAAAGATAGATAGAGAGAGAGAGAGAGAGAGAGAGAGAGAGAGAGAGAGATTGTGGGGAAGAGAGAGTGTGGGTGCAAATTTTGGCAGAAGTATACCAACTACCACGGGACCCACCGGCCCTGCCTGGTGGGACCACGAAGACTACCACGGGACCCACCGGCCCTGCCTGGTGGGACCATGAAGACTACCACGGGACCCACCGGCCCTGCCTGGTGGGCCCACAAAGACTACCACGGGACCCACCGGCCCTGCCTGGTGGGACCACGAAGACTACCACGGGACCCACCGGCCCTGCCTGGTGGGACCACGAAGACTACCACGGGACCCACCGGCCCTGCCTGGTGGGCCCACGAAGACTACCACGGGACCCACCGGCCCTGCCTGGTGGGACCACGAAGACTACCACGGGACCCACCGGCCCTGCCTGGTGGGCCCACGAGGGCCACCGCGGGACCCATCGGCCCTGTCCGATAGGCCCACGAGCCTGTAGAAACCCCAGAAGACTGCAGCGGAGCCCACCAGCTTTACCTGGAGGATCCCCAGATACGACAGCAAAAACCGCCATTTGCCCCGGAATTCCTCCCCGGGAATCCTATAAATAGCAGAGCCTTCGAATGTAAAAGGATCGAATCTGAGATCGAACTCTCAGTTCTAAAAAACCAGAGCTCTGGGATTTCCAACTTCCCATCTTCCACCTCTCTTTGATCTTCTTTTTCTCTCGAAGAGATTAGAGTTTTCAGTGATACTCGGCCTGTCGAGATCACTTCAACATAAGTGTTAGTGAATTCGGGTTGCTCCCTATAGCACGGAGACGTAGGCTTCGGCTGAACTCCGAGATCACATCTCTTGTGTCAAACTCTCTCTCTGATTGCCTCTCTGTTTACATATCGAAAGAGGTAACTTCAACTCCAATTGACAGATCGATCAACGATCTTCAACTCGAACCTTCAATTGACTGGTGCTGCGAGAGTCTTCGGATCGGCACGAAGATTTTCCCCCACAGTTTGGCGCCGTCTGTGGGATCCGATCAAAAAGTCTAACTCTCCGTTACTACTTGATCGGTTGAACCTACAACTGATCTTGATAGTCAAACTTCCTCGCCCTCTCGGTTGATCAGACAACTGAACGGCACTCTCGTTGCACCTTTCGCTCTCTGAATGGCGAGGACGAAACATCAAGGTCAACCAGACGGAAGTAACACTCAACAACAAGCTCGTCCTGAGACTCGTTCAATGAGTCAAAGGCTCAACTTCGGACAGCCCCTTGCTGTTCCTGAGATGGGGGTTCGTTCAGGGAGTGGCAAGTCTGTCGATCGACCTATCGCCCACCCTGCGCGACAGTCGATTGGGCAAACAACACCCACTCCTGCTGAAGACCCTCCGTCGACCTACCAAATTTCTGCAGTCGACTTCCAATTGCTCCAATTGGCGAAGTAGAACGCCACCCTCACTGCTGAGAGGGATGCTCTGAAGAAAGCAGCTTCCGAGGCTGGGATCGCTCTACCTATTCCCCCTGCGAGCGAGAGGGTCGATCTTCCACGACATTCAATCCACTCCGAACAACGGAGGTCAATGGGTACTACTGCCCTCGAGAGGATTCGACGTGATCCAACCCCCTCTGCTGCCCCCTGGAAGCAGAGTGTTTGGGATCGCCTCGAAGATGAGTCATCCCAATCTTCTTCTGGCCACAACTGCGACAAAAGAATACCTTCGAAGCTCAACATACCAAGGAGGCATCAGATGAAAGGCGCTCCTTCAAAGAGTCGAGTTTCCCCTTCCATCCCACTTCAGTGTGGGTTTGGATCGGATCTCCGACATCGACTTCAACCAGCAAATACTTCTATGCCTGAGCAAGACCTTGCGATCTTGCCTCTTGACCCACCTCTAGGTCGAGGACATGGTCGCAGGGATGGCTATTCTTCTGCCGGACCTCTACATCGAAGTCTCTTTGAGACAACATTTCCAAGGGGATGGAGAACTCCTGTCCTCCCCAAATTCAACTGCGTTCGAGGAGATCCTACTCTCCACATTCTCGCATTCAAGCAAGCTTTAACACCGCACGAAGAAGAAAACAATGTGCTCTGCCGCACCTTCGCAGGAAGTCTCGATGAGCCGTCGCTCGACTGGTATCACAATCTCCGAGCTGGGTCTATTACCCAGTTTGATGTTTTAGCTAAACTCTTCGTGCAGCATTATCAGCTCAATCTAAAGCCCGAGAAGAAGCTCGACTCTCTATATCGGCTAAGGATGGGTGCTGATGAGACTCTCCGAAGTTTCACTAGGAGGTTTCGCAACGAGCATGCTGCCCTCTCTGGAAGACATCTGGATGATGAAGCCATTATGTTGGCTTTCCAGAACGCTCTCCGCTTCGATCTACACATCTACAACGACTTCATCCGTAATCCCCCTCCTTCTCTGGGTGCTATGTTCGATCGAATCCAGAGAGAGATCGAGGTCGAAGACGATCAAGTCGCTCGTAAAGGGCGAGAAACAAAACGAAGGCCTGCGGAAAGAGAAGCTCCTAAGTATGCCGCCAAGACTCACAACGCTGAGGCAGCAGCCCCTCCAGCCAACAAACGATCAAAGAATGATGGGCGTCGATCTCCAACGAAGACCACTTTCACCGAGTGGAATATGCCGGTCGAACAGATACTCGACCGCATTCAACATGAAGAGTTCATTCGGAGGCCCAACCCTCTTCAGCCGAACTCGAAATTTACAGCTGATAAAACAGTATATTGCGACTTCCACCGAAGTCACGGCCACTCCACCGATCGGTGTTTTCGGCTGAAGTTCCATCTTGAAGACCTATTGCGAGAAGGCCATCTTCAAGAATTCGTCAAAGGCGGACATGATCAACGCCGAGCCTCTGCAAAGGGGAAAGAAGTATGTTGGGTACACCAAATCTCCTCCAACCGGCAACTAATCTCTGTGAAAGCCAATATCTTTGGCATTCACGGATCATTGCACAATCAATCAATAACCGGGAAAGAAGTGGATCGACAAGTTCGACGCATCTTCCATGTTCGTGCTGCAGCAAACAAGGAAGACACTTGGATCGAGAAGCCCATTGAAGGTTTGGCTTGGCCCTCTATCGTTTTCAATGACGCAGATCTTCAAGGAGTTCACACTCCCCATCGAGACCCTCTTGTCTTGAAACTCCTCATCGACGGAAGCACTGTCAACCGGATCCTCATTGACACCGGAAGCTCCATCGACATTATGTTCTCAGACTGCTTCAAACGTCTAGGACATAAGTATCAAAGCCTCGACGTCGTCCCGACCGTGATCACCGGCTTCAACGGCGAACAAAGCATCACGGTGGGCGAGTCTAGATTTACCATCGACCTCAGCTGAGAGACTCGAGTCTCGGTGAGGTTTGCAATCGTCGAAGGAATGTCTAGCTACAACGCCATTCTTGGGCGGCCATTCCTCCACCAAATCAATGCCATCTCCTCTTCTTATCACCAACTTCTCAAGTTTGCAACAGGAGAAGGCATCGTCTGCATTCGAGGTGATCAACAAGCTGGAAGGTCTTGTGAGGCTGCTGCGGCTAAAACAGATCGAAAGATCAACATTGCTCCTCCAAAGCGGCCACGAGATGAAGCTGGTCCCTCTTCCAAATAGCAATCAAAGGAGATTCCGCTGACCGAACCTCCACCAATCGAATGGGAAACATCACCTTCAATTGAAGAAATCATCCCTATCAACATTGGCAGTGGAGATCTCCCTCGACAAACATTTATTGGTACCGGTCTTAGCGACGCAGAAGCGCAAGACATGGTATCCTTCCTCCAGTCCAATATCGACGTCTTCGCCTGGTGTTTCGAAGACATGCCTGGTATCAATCCGGATGACGCTTGTCACCAACTTGCAATCAAAGAAGAAGTAAAACCTGTCAAGCAAAAGCCACGCACCATCCGGCCAGAGCTGCAAGTTGCTGTTCAAGAAGAAATCACCAAGCTACTCGCAGCAGGCTTCATCCGAGAAGTAGAGTATCCTACCTGGATCTCTAACATAGTTGCTGTTCCAAAGAAGAATGGGAAAGTCAGAGTCTGCATCGACTTCACCAACCTCAACAAGGCTTGCCCCAAAGACCCATTCCCCATGCCAAGAATCGATAGACTCGTCGATGCCACCGCTGGCCACGAGCTATTGTCTTTCATGGATGGGTATTCTGGATACAATCAAATTCCACTTCATACAAACGATCAAGAGAAGACTTGCTTCGTGACTAGCCGAGGTCTCTACTGCTACAACGTAATGCCATTCGGCCTCAAAAATGCTGGTTCCACCTATCAACGGTTAGTCACAAAAATGTTCGAAGATCAGATCGGCCGCAACGTCGAAGTCTATGTCGATAATCTCCTCACCAAGAGTTCCATTCGGAGCAAGCATCTTTCTGATCTGGCAGAAACCTTTCAAGTTCTTCGAAAATATCGTATGAAGCTCAATCCAGCCAAGTGCGCTTTCGGAGTTCAATCTGGCAAATTCCTGGGTCATCTTGTGACCAGGAGGGGTATTGAAGCCAATCCTGATCAAATTCGAGCTATCCTCGACATGCCATCACCTACCAATCGAAAGGAAGTGCAGCGCCTCACTGGAAGACTTGCTGCCCTCAATCGGTTCATCTCAAAGTCTTCTGACAAATGTAAACCTCTCTTCGACAAACTACGAAAGGCGGATACTTCAGGGTGGAGTCCAATTTGTGAAGAAGCATTTCACAGCATCAAGAAATATCTGGTGCAAGCTCCTATCTTGACGGCTCCACTTCTATAAGAAGACTTATGGCTCTATCTCGCCGTAACCAATCAAGCAATCAGTGCAGTCTTAGTCAGTAGAAGAGAAGGCTTCGAGCATCCAGTCTATTATATCAGTCACACTCTTCTCCCGGCTGAAACTCGCTATTCAAAAACTGAGAAAGTCATCCTAGCCTTACTCACTGCATCGCGTCGCCTTCAACCATACTTCGTCTCTCACCAGATCACTGTCATTTCAGAACATTTGCTCAAAGATATCATTGACAAAGCTGGTCGAGCTGGTCGAATGACCAAATGGGTGATCGAAATGAGTTCCCTGGGGATTCAGTTCGAATCTCGCACTTCTATCAAAGGTCAAGCTATTGCTGATTTTCTAGCTGATTTTCCAGTTGAAGACCCCATCACTTGGGAAGAAGATGTCGATATGCGCTTGGAAGATGAGGACAATACTCCGATCAACCTTGCAACAAAAATTGATCCAAATCTCGAAGCTACTGCTGCAACTCCTCCATGGAAACTTTATACTGATGGAGCTTCAAGTTCGATCGGTTCGGGAACTGGGATAGTCTTGGTATCCCCCGAACTTGATCATCTCCAGAAAGCCACTCTCCTCGGATTCACTGCCACCAACAACGAAGCCGAATACGAAGCACTCATTTCTGGACTCGAGATGGCGAAATCCCTGGGGGTAGATCGAATTATCGTCTACAGTGACTCCCAATTGATCATAAGGCAAATCAATGGAGAGTACACAGCTCGCGAAGAAAGAATGCAACTCTACTTGGCCTTAGTACGACATCTTCAACAACGTTTTATTGCCGCTGAATTCATTCAAATCCCCAGAGCAGAGAACCGAGAAGCAGATGCCTTAGCCAATGCTGCCTCAGTTCTTGGAGACTCACTCGGAGGAAGGCAAATACAGATCGATTATCAAGAAATGCCCAAGACCACCCCAGATCAACAGGTCCTTACTACTACAAAAGAATCTGGGGGTGGAGATCAGCTTGAAGACTGGAGACGATCAATCTTTGATTTCTTCAAGCATGACAAAATGCCGGAAGATCCAAATCAAGCCCGAAGACTTCAAAGGAAGCTCCCATGCTACATTCTGCAAGGTGAAGATTTATATTTCAAATCTCACAACGGGATGTTGCTCAAGTGCCTTGGTCCCGAGCAAGCACTGGCAATCCTAATTGATATCCACTCTGGAACTTGTGGGAATCATTCGGGAGGAAGATCTCTTGAAGCCAAGACGAAACTACAAGGGTACTACTGGCCAACAATGGCAAGGGATGCTCAACAAGTTGTTCAAAGATGTGAGCCATGCCAAAGACACGCTCGAGCTATTCACCTCCCTGCAGATGAGCTTCATCAACTATCAAGTCCCTGGCCATTCCATCAATGGGGGTTAGATTTCTTGGGTCCTTTCCCTCCAACTCCAAGCAAGAAGAAGTATCCAAGCTCGATCCGAGCGTCTTCACCTTCCGGGATGCTGGAGTAGCACGCCTTCAAGTCCTCTTGAAAATCCGACTCCACGCGGCAGAATGCGTAGATAATTCGCCAGGCGTTTCCAGTGACCTGCCCCGGGCAAAGGCCAGAAGTGTTCAGTAATCTTGCCGCAAAGGGTGGCAACGGTAGACGCAGACCGCAGTTGAGTTGGCCGATGGTTACGATGGTTCCCATGACCTTCTCATTGCTAGCAAAGCTGGTGAAGACGGTCTTCTTGTCAATACCGAATGCAGTCTGAATGCTGGGGAGCGAAGGTTGCACCCTTCCTTCGGTGAAGAAAGAAAGCAATGTCTGCCACTTCTTCCTCTTTGAGTCTGTAAACTCGCCACCAGTATTGTATACATACTCAGTTTCCTCTGACAGAGACATGAGCGGGCCCGGAACGAACTGTACCTTAGGGATATACTCTGGCCTCGATGGCGCTGAAGCAAACCCTACTCCCTGGTGTCTTTTTCCCAGCTGCCCCAGTTCGGCAAGCACAGCCTTGCCCTTGCCGCGGCCGCCCTTCGGAGAGGATGGAACCTCAATAATCTCTTTTCCTTTCCTCTTCGAAGGGACCCCGCCTGACTTCTTCGAGCTTCCAGAAGACGCCATCTGATCGATCGAGCAAAAGCAGAAATCGGGAGCAAAAAGTCTGGACTTCGAAAATTTTTTGAAGCGTGAGGCAAAAATGACAGCCAGTGAAACTCATATACCCAGGGTAAAACAGGTACGCAAATCGAGAAGACACGTGTCTTCACCATATCAAATCGCGTGTTTTTGTAGGAACACGTGGCATCCATCCGTAGCAGGCGCAAAATCAAGCGAACCGTCGGACCAGACGAAACGTCGGACCACCGGTCCACGTGAACCAAACGGTCCAAGCGAGTCACCGGTCTGAGTAAACCAGACCGCCGGTCAAAAGCCTCATTCAAACCAACCAAAGACTCAACACAGGAAAGATCAAACTCCATCAATGTTCAAAACTCTGCCAGAAGATCGAAGAACGGAACAGTTACAAAACCCTCTTTAAGGGCAGGTTCAAAACTTTCAACTAATCTGTCAAATTTCTACTGGATCTGGCAAAAAACCAAGGGTTTTTGCCGATTACTCGAACCTTGACCGGATATTTTTTAACCGATCGGTCAAACTTGACCGATCGGCTAAAATCATTCGATCCGTCAAATTTCTACAGGATCTGGCAAAAAACCAAGGCTTTTTGCCGATCACTCGAACCTTGACCGGATATTTTTTAACCGATCGGTCAAACTTGACCGATCGGCTAAAATCATTCGATCGGTCAAATTTCTACTGGATCTGGCAAAAAACCAAGGTTTTTTGCCGATCACTCGAACCTTGACCGGATATTTTTTAACCGATCGGTCAAAATTGACCGATCGGCTAAAATCATTCGATCGGTCAAATTTCTACTGGATCTGGCAAAAAACCAAGGTTTTTTGCCGATCACTCGAACCTTGACCGGATATTTTTTAACCGATCGGTCAAAATTGACCGATCGGCTAAAATCATTCGATCGGTCAAATTTCTACAGGATCTGGCAAAAAACCAAGGCTTTTTGCCGATCACTCGAACCTTGACCGGATATTTTTTAACCGATCGGTCAAACTTGACCGATCGGCTAAAATCATTCGATCGGTCAAATTTCTACTGGATCTGGCAAAAAACCAAGGTTTTTTGCCGATCACTCGAACCTTGACCGGATATTTGTTAACCGATCGGTCAAAATTGACTGATCGGCTAAAATCATTCGATCGGTCAAATTTCTACTGGATCTGGCAAAAAACCAAGGTTTTTTGCCGATCACTCGAACCTTGACCGGATATTTTTTAACCGATCGGTCAAAATTGACCGATCGGCTAAAATCATTCGATCGGTCAAATTTCTACTGGATCTGGCAAAAAACCAAGGCTTTTTGCCGATCACTCGAACCTTGACCGGATATTTTTTAACCGATCGGTCAAACTTGACCGATCGGCTAAAATCATTCGATCGGTCAAATTTCTACTGGATCTGACAAAAAACCAAGGTTTTTTGCCGATCACTCGAACCTTGACCGGATATTTTTTAACCGATCGGTCAAACTTGACCGATCGGCTAAAATTATTCGATCGGTCAAATTTCTACTGGATCTGGCAAAAAACCAAGGTTTTTTGCCGATCACTCGAACCTTGATCGGATAATTTTTACCGATCGGACAAACTTGTCCGATCGGCAAAAAACATTCGATCGGTCAAAATTCCTACTGGATCGGTCAAAAAACCATGTTTTTTGACCGATCACCCTATTCTTGACCGGTTGAATTTTGACCGATCGGTCAAAATTTGACCGATCGGTCAAAAATTAACCGATCGGTCAAATTTCAACCGATCGGTCAAATTTCCTACTGGATCGGTCAAAAAACCCTGCTCTTTGACCGATCACCCGATTCTTGACCGGTTGAATTTTGACCGATCGATCAAAATTTGACCGATCGGTCAAAATTGACCGATCGGTCAAAATTGACCGATCGGTCAAAATTGACCGATCAATAAAAATTGACCGGTTAGTCCTTTTTTATGCTAACACTCGACAAGCTTCTTCATGCCTTTTGCGACAGGGGATTGCTATTTTTTGCACCAAATCCAAGCCAGCCAGAACGAACTCTAGCTAACTTGGAGGGGGTAACTGTGGGTGCAAATTTTGGCAGAAGTATACCAACTACCACGGGACCCACTGGCCCTGCCTGGTGGGACCACGAAGACTACCACGGGACCCACCGGCCCTGCCTGGTGGGACCACGAAGACTACCACGGGACCCACCGGCCCTGCCTGGTGGGCCCACGAAGACTACCACGGGACCCACCGGCCCTGCCTGGTGGGACCACGAAGACTACCACGGGACCCACCGGCCCTGCCTGGTGGGACCACGAAGACTACCACGGGACCCACCGGCCCTGCCTGGTGGGACCACGAAGACTACCACGGGACCCACCGGCCCTGCCTGGTGGGCCCACGAGGGCCACCGCGGGACCCATCGGCCCTGTCCGATAGGCCCACGAGCCTGTAGAAACCCCCAGAAGACGGCAGCGGAGCCCACCAGCTTTACCTGGAGGATCCCCAGATACGACAGCAAAAACCGCCATTTGCCCCGAAATTCCTCCCCGGGAATCCTATAAATAGCAGAGCCTTCGAATGTAAAAGGATCGAATCTGAGATCGAACTCTCAGTTCTAAAAAACCAGAGCTCTGGGATTTCCAACTTCCCATCTTCCACCTCTCTTTGATCTTCTTTTTCTCTCGAAGAGATTAGAGTTTTCAGTGATACTCGGCCTGTCGAGATCACTTCAACATAAGTGTTAGTGAATTCGGGTTGCTCCCTATAGCACGGAGACGTAGGCTTCGGCTGAACTCCGAGATCACATCTCTTGTGTCAAACTCTCTCTCTGATTGCCTCTCTGTTTACATATCGAAAGAGGTAACTTCAACTCCAATTGACAGATCGATCAACGATCTTCAACTCGAACCTTCAATTGACTGGTGCTGCGAGAGTCTTCGGGTCGGCACGAAGATTTTCCCCCACAGAGAGAGATACAAAGAGAGAGAGAGATCGTGGGGAAGAGAGAGAGATATGGGGGGAGGGAGAGAATGGTAAGAGAGAGATACAGAGAGAGAGAGAGATGGAGAGAGCGATACGAAGAGAGAGAGATAAAAACTACATTTAATTAAGGATAAATTATACTTTGCCCCCTTACTCAAATCACTTAACCGTCCTATAGTTAATAAACTACATTTTGCCCCTCTTCAATTCTGTTATAATTAGATAAAAAATACTAAATTAGTAGTTGACAAAAGGGATATAATAAAAACTACAGGGATTGATTTGGAACAAAATAAACTATAGGGGGTTAAGTGATTTTGAACTAAACATGAGGGGATAAAGTGTAATTTACCCTTTAATCATTCATCAAACAAATATTACGGGCATACATTCCCAACAAAAATATTATTAAACGATCAATAATCAACAAACACCATCTGATGCTTGGGTGAGGAGGCTCTGCATTCGACCCCTCCCCCCCCTTGATTTACCTTGGAGTGCGGTGAAAAATTCCGAGTTCATCGAGCTTCAATCTCATATGGATTAGTTCGAGCACGAAGTGTGCCACTGCTCGAAAGGTTTCGGAACATCTGCCGATTAAAAAAAAAGTTAATAAGTTAATATAATTTACTCATTAATTTGGCTTGATGAACTCCTGATCAATTTATGTGAAATATTGAAAAGTTTTCTTTTATGCAAGGAACTTATAACTGTGGTAAAAATACATCGAAAATGGATTCTGGTGGGTTGTAGAGTGGATTCTGTCATGTTATGGTCTGAAGTCTGAACCCTCATCTGTACTGTCGGTAAGTTGGTGGCTGGCAGTGGATCACATGCCACTCTTGTCATGTAAACAAGACTTTTTCGTGTGTGTGTGTGTGTGTGTGAGATAGAGTCAGAGAGAGAGAGAGAGTTTTTTCTAGAGAGAGAGAGAGAGAGAGAGAGTACATGGGGGGAGGGTGCCTTCCCATTTCAGCAGGATATTACGACCAAAGTGAAAGACAGGACACCTTGTTTTCTTCCCCCATGTTCTTTTCCTGCCTCTATCTACATCCCTTACCCCACCCATACAAAGTTGTTTTGCTTTAGGTTTTGATCTTTATTAGTGGGCATCTTGAAAGTCTTCCAATAAAACACTTGAGCCACCACCCTTTTGTTAAGATAAAGGAACTTCAGAGCATAAATTTAAACCACAAACTTGTGAAGGAACCCTTCAAATCCATGTAGTACTTAGGAGGCTTGATACTTTCATATTTTCATCCTGTCTCATAATTTATTTCTTATTCTTTTTGAAGAGGATAAAATTGTCCTGATTAGAGCAGATGCCTGCAAGTGCTATTGCACAAGAGACCGTAGTTCGATGCATGGCAGCTGCAGGAGCGCAAAGTATTTTTTTCCTCCTGGCTCTTGCCTTGGTGGTACTTTCTCTCTCCCATGTTGGAGGGGTTCCCTGTTCGACTTCCAATATGGACACTATGGAATGAACTTTCCATTGTGTCTTGTTTGAGTGTGCGAATTCTAGCCGTTGATGTCTGCTCACGGGATCATGGAGTTTAATAAATAGCAACTTGTGCCTTTCCCCGTTTTGATCTCCAGACCTCTTTGAACCTTGTTCTAGACTCTACCCTCGGACTGCTTGGCCGGTCCAACAAAAAAAAAAAAAAGACCGAGCCTTGTTTCTGCCCATAGGTGCAACCCTTAATTTATACCCCACACTGTTGCGTAGCGGACATACGAAGTCTGGCATAGAGAGAGCGCAAGAGTGTGACTCACGACCCAATGCCGCAGATCACAAAACTTTAGATGTCATTGGTGTATCCCATACTACACCTATCCATGACGTGCACACGCCCACAGAAAATCACAGACAAAGATGACACATGATTTTATAGAGGTTCACACCAAATTGGACTACACCCTCTCTCTGGCAACCACCTCCTCTAGGATTCCACTATGAGGAGATAAACATGATTACACTCGACAACACTCCATGCCCTCTAACAAATCCTCACAGTACCTCTAAACTATAAGAATAATCATGCATATCAACGTAGACCCAACTGTCTCCAACATGCGTCAACGGTCCTCCGAAAACCTCCTAACAGGGAAGAACCAAACAAAAATACTACATGATAGATGAAGAAGAAATATCTACCTCTTTGTGCGCTCTTTCTCACAAGATCCGACTGAACGGATCGCACATCGCAATCTCCGTAGAGTTAATCCTCACGGATTCCATAAAAGGCATGATCTAGATTCTCAACAGTCACGATCTATTAGATCAAATATTATCGTGGCAACACGGATCTTCAATGGCTTGCATTACTCCTCTCAGACTTGCTACATCATGGCTTCGGACTCCATAACTTGGTCTTGCCCTCCATTGCTCGGCCATCATGCCCAAAGACATCTTTCCCAAAAAAGGGAGTGTCTTCTCTAGGGTTTTTCTTATAGTAGAATTCCGCCAAGAACGGTCACCAAGCACCAACGATCCGGTGCTCCAACACGATGTCGTGGACACTGCTCACTGGCCCTTCAACTGCACGAAGTGGAGGAGCCATGCATGCCTTTTCCCCCCATGGTTAATCTAGCTCCTCCTCGATAAGCTTCACCAAGATCCACTATTGAAGAAACAAATGTTTCCTCCCTTCGATATGACTTCCGTATATACCCCAAAACCCTAGACCCCTTTATATATTGAGGAAATACGTATACACAAGCTCTATCTCGAAATTCTCATCCGACAGCTAAAAAACAAAAGTCCAAAACGCATCAAGATTGGGATGCCCGAGCGGATAGAATAGATCGTACGCATGACTTGGGATAGTCGTGCGTGTGACTTTGCTTCACTCGAGTGAACAGAGTTCTTGCTTGAGTGAGAAAAGACATGCACACGATCTGAATAAGTCATGCGCACGACACCTGGAAATGTCGTGTGGATGACCTGATGTTGGGAGGAAGGTGCGAATCGAGCCATCTTTAACACACACGGTGTAAGACAAGTCCGAGATTCGATCCTGCGATCTCCCAGGAGGGAAACAGTACTGGGGTTAACCACTAGGATAAACCGTAGCTATATACGTTCTCATAAAATTGAAGTTGGAATTGCAAAGTTTGGGAAAGAGATTCATATTTAAGGTGGCAAAGGGCATATATAAAATGGTGCACAAGGGAACCAACCACCAATAAGAGATGAGGGACTAAAGAAAGAAAACCCATGTACATATTTATAGGTCTAACATGAATGATTCAAATCTAAAGTATATGAGCATCTTTCTCCTTTTTCTACAATGATAAAGAGGCAAAATTGTGGAAATATTTATAGAGACCCAAATCTCATGGCCTAAACAACCATCTACTAAAAATTATATAACACAGCTTGATCTCATAACATTATTCAATGATTTCATCAATATAAGGAAGAAAATAGAAAGCGGTATTGTTCTTCGTACAACAACGGAGACATGAATTCCAAGCTTATAGTAGAACTCAATTACCATGCATCAAGTTGTTAAGTTTCACGAAAAGGAATGGATCGAGAGTGACCAATCAAGAAGATACATCACCACAAACAAAACAATCAAACGGATCAATGGAAATGGTGGTGATCTGACCATGGCCAGTACGCGGATTGATCTTCCACGCCACATAACAAGTTGGTGAAATTTTCATCCGCGACCACGGTGTCGATCTTGGGACATTTGAACTCTGTTCTTGAAGGGGTGTGGAGGAGTTGGGCCATTCTTGGTGGCCTAAGTGATGTGAAGAAGGGGATGCTTTGTTGAGGATGCAGGGGGCTCTCTATGGCTGATGTTCTTGACATGTCCAAGTTGACTTCAGAGCTATTCTCACTTCTGTTGCTGGATGAGCCTTCAGTTTCCTTGTTGAGGTTGATAAGTTCTGGTGATTCTCTACCTCTAAGAGCCAAGATCTGCACAAATTGATTAGGACCCATCATTTATTGTGGGAGTCAATGAACTGTGGAATGTGATGTGATCATTGCCAATAATTGCTTCAGGTGAAAGGAGAACTCAGCCCTTTATCCTCCCATTTCCCAAAAATCCATGATAATTCCCAATCATTAGAACAATATATAACAAATCTCCAGGCTAGAATCTTTTTCAAAAGGCTCAATTCAAAAAGATTTGACAACCCCATGAAAGAAATAAACTATTTTGGGAAGAAAACAACCTCCTTGCCTAGAGAAATAACAACCCAAGAAGGTGAGAATTCCAATACCCAAGAACCAATTTTTTTTCCCCAAGTGATGTGAGAATTCCAAATACCTCAGCCTGCAGCTTCTTGTTGTGGGATTGGAGAGTATCATTGTCTATCTTGATGGCCTCAAACTGCTTTTTGAGCACCTCATAGTCTTTCTCCAATTGCTTGGTCTTCCACCTAGCCCTCCTGTTCTGGAACCATATAGCAACCTGCCTTGGCTGCAGCCCAAGGGCCCGGGCAAGCTGAGATTTCCTCTCTGGATCCAGCTTGTTCCCCACCTCAAAGCTCCTCTCCAGTGTCCTCACCTGCTCCATGCTGAGCCTCCTCTTCTTCTCCCCTGCCTGCGAGCAGTCGTCGGAGAGGTCGTCGTCGCCGCCGCCGTTCATCTCCTCACAGGGCTCGATCCCTGAGAATGACATGGATCTCTTCCTCCCCATCATTGTTGCCACACCTGCAGCATCAGAAGCAAAGGAAACCAATGTGGGTCAAACCCAACTGAAGGGCTTGGAGGAGGGTGGGAATGGTGGATCCCCTCACCTACGAAGTCTTGGGGGTTGGTGAGAGGAATATGGGGCTGATGCTCCTCTTCATGGGTGGTGGTGGTCTGCATCTGGAGCATGAAGTTTGGGTGGGAGAAGGGGGAGGAGGCCATCCCATTGCAGGCCATTTCACTTCAGAAGCATGGGGTCTCTATCCCAACAAGTTGTTCTGGTGGAGATCTGGTGATGGTATGGTGAAAAGGAGAGGAGGGGGGTTATGAGAAGGATGTGATGGATGGATGGAGGAGGAGGAGGAGGATAGAGGCTTGAGACTTTTGAGGGAGCTGAGAAGATGGAGATATTGGATAAGAGAAGGAAGATCTGCATCAAAATAAAAAGAACAAAGACCATAAGATGAAGAAAATACAGTAAATAGTACTTTTGAGAGGTTTACATACTCTCTGAAAGGATTGAACTTATACTGAAAGTGTGTTCTCTTTGTAGAGAAGGTGGCTTGTCTTCCTTAGTCTTCATTATACTTAGACATGAGAAGCAATTACGAGTATTCTCCATTAGCTTTAACTGGCATGATTAGGAGTTTATCCACACATGAAACACTACAATCAACTTGGATTTCAGAGGTGATTACCAGCAATAATTGATAATTATGAATCTTTAATTACAGAATGACTAACCATAAGCAATTCCCGGCCGGCGATCCAACCCGCGGTACCTTCCTGTATAATCTGATGTTATCATTCGACACATTGATGCGCAAACCAAGGAGTATTCTTCTTGTGATCATACTTAAAACTGTCGATTATTTTTAATCCATGTTTTGTCAGAACATTAAATCTTTCTTGCTTAAGTTAATAGGCATGTTAATTCCTGATTCTCCTTAGGTTAGTGAGTTTTTTTTTTTGGCAGGAATAGGTTAGTGAGTTGATCAAGTTGAGCTATTCAAGGATACTTTAGAGTTTGTTCATATAAGTTGGCCATAATTCATCCCAATTGTAATATATATAGGGGAATGCTTAGGTGCGGTCAGTGGTCCGCGGTCTGCAGCCGTCTGATGCAACATTCCGTGCATCGGATGCACATGACCAGTGCATCAGACAGCTACGGACCGCAGACCGCACCTAAGCATTCCCCTATACACACACACACACACACACACACACACACACACACACACACACACACACACACACACAGAGAGAGAGAGAGAGAGAGAGAGAGAGAGAGAGAGAGAGAGAGAGAGAGAGAGAGAGAGAGAGAGAGAGAGAGAGAGAGAGAGAGAGAGAGAGAGAGAGAGAGAGAGAGAGAGAGGAGAAAATGAGCTACGATAAAAAATGGCACCCTATAAGTTTCGAAATTTGTTGAAATTTGGCTGGTGTGTTGTCTAGGATAAAATGATCATCTTCACCAATTTTTCACAAATTCCAAAACTTCTAGGGTCATCAAATGGTAGAAGCTCTATCGACCATCTATAGTAACCGTTAATTTTCTTAGCACATTTGATGATCCTAAAAGTTTTGGAAATTATTAAAAATTGGTGAGGATGATCATCATACCCTAGACAACACACACACAAAATTTCAACAAATTTCAAAACTTATAGGGTGGCATTTTCGATCGTAGCTCACTTTCTGCTCTTATATTGCATAGCTCGATCACCGTAACACTCCTCTATATATATGTAGTTTTGGGAAAGAGTGAGAAGGAGGTTATAAAGACTTATCGGTTGACGAGATTGTCAAGGCTCATGTGTGGACACAATGTCATGAAAGAAAGAACGCAGTCACTCCGGTGATCCTCTGAAGTTACTCTCGACCGCCTAGGTATATATGTTTCCCAAGATACAAAAACAAACCTTCCTTTCAAGTACGAGGAAGAAGGCCTTGGGACTTGGGCAAAACTCCAAACAATAGCCGAACAGAGAAGTGGAGATAGTGGCAGAGAGAAAAGAGTTATTGGATTGTGTGTCTTTGGCTTCCCTAGACTATCTCATATATAGAGGTCCTTAGCCATAACGTTCTCTCGTCCATAGGTCACCGCATACAGATACGGTTCCCGCACTGAATACTATTCATAGTTCTGTTGGGTAACAGTTTCATACGTCCTGGCATAAGACCATATTCAACGAACCTGGTGATCCCTCGGGTAACGTATAATAGTAGGAATAACTCTCTATTTAAAAATTAAAACTCAATTAAAAAGTAGGCCTGAATTCCATTCTCGACTCGAAAGCTATGATCTTGGCCTCGACCTCGGCCCATGCTTGTGCTCGGCTCGGCGCATGCATGTGTGTGTGTGTGTGTTAGGTAGGGTGTGGCACTTGTGAAGCTACAAAGCTCTAAGGAGGGAGTTCTATTAAATTTGCAATTATAGTTCTCCACCCGGGCATTATGGGACTAAACACAAAACCCAGTTTTTATTTTCACTAAGAAACTATGTTTTGTAACAAACTCCCACAAGAATGAAAATATCAAAAAGCAAATCAAGAAAGTTGTATGGAGTGCTAATTATGAGTGGTATGTATAGGCAAAAAGATGTCTTTTGACTTGAACCTTTGCTTAGTGTAGATCTACAGAATTTATAAATTGGCTAGTGAACTAAGTTTTGAACTATTCAGTTTTAATGTAAACCTAGTCGACAGATCTCAGTCATACTCATAGTTTAAATATCTTAGAGTCCCTTACGGTTGCTCTATATGGCCATGAGCTGCCCCTAGTTTTCTTAAGTGTTCTATAGAATTTTTTATCTCATTTCTCATAGAAAAGACCACACTTCTACACTCATATAGGTGCTTTCTATCAGGAGCGCTCTGTTTCTATACACCCTATTGATTTTCCAGCTATAGATAGTATTAATAGTCTAATACTCAGCCTCTCAGTGATACATGATATACTACTATATCATAAGGAGAGGTAATTTGCTTGATAGGACCCCAACAAGCCCCTTAAATAACTTATCCAATTGAACCTCATTCTTGGGATCTCCAGTCATATAGGTTGTGTTATCTTAATAGGAGATTTTTTAGTTTATAGGCTTCAGTCTCATCTTTCTCGATATATTTAGAGCTAACTCTCTAGCTAGTTCTTTAGTTAAGGGATCTGCTAAGTTAACTTTTGACCTTATATAATCATTGATAATTATCCATTCTTTTAATACCTATCGCACGGTTTTGTGTCTACAACGAATATTTTATGACTTCCAATTATAGGAATATAATTGTTTTTAGCCCTCATTATAGCCCTTGCCTATCGAAATGAATTAGGATAGCATGAATAGGCTTTGGCCATAAGGGGATATCAATAAGAAAGTTTATTAGCCATTTACCTTCCTCACTAGCCTTATCTATGCCTATGACTTCGATTCCATAGTGGATCAGGCTATGCAATTTTTGTTTAGATGATTTCCAACAAACTTCACCTCCCTGCTAGGGGATTTGGTTTCTGAAGAATCTGCAATCTAATTGTATCAATGTACACCTCTAGGACAGTGGGATACTTGCAATAGATAATATAACAATCCAAGATATTTTTCAAGTACATCAGAACTCGGATTAGAGTACCCCAATACTTCTAGTTAGGGTTAATAGTGTATCTACTAAATTTTCCTACCACATGGACAATATCGGGTCTTGTGCAGTTTATGACGTACATATGACTATCAATTATCCTAGAATATTCAAATTGAGATACACTTGCCCCTAGGTTCTTCTTCAAGTATACTGAAGGATCATATGATGTTCTAACAGGTCGACAATCAAACTAATCGACTTCTTAAGAACCTTCTCAATATAGTGGGATTGAGATAGAGCTATGCTATTGAAACCTTTCTAGATTTTGATTCCTAAGTCCTTCATATCGAAGTGCCTACTTAAAAAGTTTTTGGTCTTGACCATTGCTTCTAAGTTGGTTCCAAAATATTAACATGTCATCTACATAAAGACATAGGACAACATATGCCTCGTTAATCGAGAACCTACTTGAAGTCAATAAATGGTAAAAATTTCCATTACTTTGGAATCTGTTTGATACCATAAAGATACTTCTTCAATATATAAACCTTATGTTCTAAGCCTTACCCTATGAAGCCTTTAGGCTGATTCATATAGATCTTTTCTTCTAATTCACCATTCAAGAATACAGTCTTTACATCCATCTGATGAATCACAAGGTTATAGGTAGAAGATATAGCTATGAACACCCAAATAGATGTAATTTTGGTCATAAGAGAGTAAGTGTCAAAGAAGTCTACTTTCTCTTGTTGCCTATATCCCTTAGCTACTAAAATAGCCTTATCTCTCTCTATGAATCTATCTTCCCTAAGCTTCTTCTTGAATATCCATTATGCACCCAATAGTTGTGCTACCATGAAGTAGCTCCACTATCTCCCAATTGTCATTGGATCATATGATCTTAAGCTTATTGTTTACAACTTTCTTTTAAAAGATGGAGTCAGCTGAGGTCATGGCTTCAATAAAACTGGTAGGATACTTTTCTACTAGATAAGTGATGAAGTCAGGCCCAAATAAAGTACAAGTTCTAGCTCGCTTGATCCTTCTAAGTTTGTTCTCTTTATTGTGTGAAGAGTCATCCCTACGCCTAAGAATAGGTATCTCGAGTATACTAGACTCTTTAGGTCTCTTAGACCTATCTCTATAAGGGAACCGATCTACAAAGGACTTGGTATCCTGGCCTAGTCTCGATGATGGTATTATCGTCTATGTATGGGTTTTTAGAATAAATTACTAAAAACCTATACACACAATTGTTCTAGGCATATCCTATTAACATATAATCAATTATTTTAGGATACAGCTTGGTTCGTTTGGGGTTAGGTATGGATGTCTTCGCTAAACACCCCCATACTTTGAAGTGCTTGCAAGAAGGTTACATATCTTTTAGGATTCTATATAGTGTCTGCTCAGACTTCTTAAATGAGATTCTATTTAGGACATATACTACAGAGAGCATAACCCCCCACAGGTTTGTAGGTACTCTGAGCTGATTATCAAGGCATTGACCATATCCTTTAAAGGTTATGTTCTTCCCCTTATCTATTCCATTAGAATGAGGGGAATAAGTAGCAATATTTTGGTGAATTACACCGCTATCTTTAGAGAACTTAATGAAGCCTCCGGACTCATATTTACCTCCTCTGTCTAACCTAAGGACTTTAATTCTCTTCCCTAGCTAGTTTTCCATTTTAGACTTATAGGAAATAAACTTAAACAAACTCTCATCCTTACTCTTAAGGAGAGAGATTGACTAGTATTGAAAATAATCATCAATAAAGGTGATGAAATATTTGTTCCCTTCTCTCGTAGTGTAACCCTTAAGGTTGTACACGTCTAAATGGATTAATTCTAGAGTTTCTAGGCCATGATCTATACTCTTAAAAGGTTTATGGGCATATTTTACCTATTCGCATATGCCTACACTTTCCATTAGAGAATGGAATACATTTAGATATGCTACCTAAGTTAAAATTTTTTTAAAAGAAATTTAGAGTTAATGTGTCCCAGTCTAGCATATCATAGATCAAAAGACTCAAATAAGTTAGTAGAAGAGGAAGTTTTATTATTGTCAATGATAGAGATTACAATAAGCTTGAATAAGCCCTCATCAAAGAAACCCTTTCGTACAAAGGCACTTCTTTATTCAGGACAAATTTGTCTGACTCGAAGACAAGGTTATAACCCTTCTTGCACAGTATCACTCTGAAGATCAGATTCTTTCGGATGTTTGGGACATACAACACCTCCTTCAGCGTTAGAAGATTCTTGTAGGTGAACTTCAGGACTACAGTTCATTTCCAAGCTACTCGGACGACTGAAGAGTTGCCCATGTACAATGTTTTTTTTCTTCTGCCACAGGTGTGTAGGAGGAGAGGAACTCTTCGACCGACAGATATACCGGTTAGTTCTTATGTCCACCCACCAGCCCGTAATGTTGCTGACTAGCTAGGTTGACGTCCGTTACCATTGTCGAGAAGTAACCACTCTAGGCCAGGTTCACCTTGGGCTTGTTCTTCAGTCGATTAGCTCTATTGAAACAACATTCCTTAGCCAGGTGGCCTGGCTTGCCATATACAATGCAGTCTCCCTTCTATGTCTTCATGAATTGGGGCTTGAAAAACTTGTTCTTCTCCTAGGGCTTAGGAGACTGAGTCTTTTTTTTGGAATACTTCCCTTCTACGAGTTTGCCCTTGCCTTTCATCATGCGGGCTCACTTTCTCTACTCCTACACTCGACTATCCACCTCTATACGATTAGAACAACAATGCCTTCTAGAATCATCTCCTTCCTCTTGTGCTTCAAGTTGTTCTTGTACTCCTTTCACAAGGAAGGAAGCTTCTCAATGACGGTTGTCACTTGGAATCCCTCGCACGTGTTGTAGCTTTAGCTAGGACTTCAATGATGTGGAACGTGAGGTAGAGTGTATTGGGCCTCAATTCAAACTTTTGATGCATTTCAATCAGCCAGTCGACAAAAACTTTGCACCTGATGATATATAGAAATAGATAAAGAAACAAACGACAACGGACTCGGCAAAGCAAGGTGCACCTCAGAGAGTTTGTAGAACTTGTAGATGTCTTCTATGCTATGTGATGGCCAACTGATTATCACGATCAAATGCATTGATATCCAGTTAGGAGAGTACAGACTTTCTATTCTTCATCTTAAACTCCAGTAGCTTCCCGACTATGAAATTCTTCGACCCGTCGTCCTCTATACTGTACATCTTCCCTAAGTAGTATCCTAGATCCTTTGCGGACTTGAACGTGAAGTAAACATTGTAGAGGTCAGGGACTAGGCAGTTAATGATATAGATCCTAAACAGGTAGTATTGTCTCTCCCAGGAGTCTTAATTATCGGTTTGATTAGAGGAGTCATCAACACTATTGGTTAGGGTAGGCTTCTCCAAGGTGACAAGACCAACGACCTTAAGGACGGTCAGATAGAATCGAAGTTTTATGTGCCACCTCTTAAAGTACGTTCTTCCCCTTGAAGAGCTTACGTTTTTCACTAGCTTGTCAGGTTTTTTCTCTATATCAATAGTCATCTTGATTGAATTCCTAATTGATTTTTTCAAACTTTGATGACCATATATATCATCTCAAGATCGGTGGTGGAGTACTTGGCTCGCTTTGGATAATTTAATTATGGTTTGACAAACTTTTCTTAGACACAATCATATATAGAAGGAATCAGGAGAAGTCTAGCATGCAACATAAGACAATCTCTTAAGGAAATCTATATAGACGATCCAATAACTTATTCTAGTCTCGCGGAATAGAACTAATACCAAATTCTAAGACATTAGAACTAGGTAATATATAATAGAACTAATATCAAATTCTAAGACAATAGAACTAGGGAATACTAAATAGAAATAAGGCAGATTACAGGTAACAAAACTAAGTTCATGCTTTCACATTGTCGGAGAACATATAGTTGTCTATCATATTGAAAGGGAATCTAGAGGTTGTTTACAGAGATATGCAGCTTTGGGAAAGAGTGAGAAGGAAACTATAACAACTTATCGATTGACGAGATGGTCGAGGCTCGTGTGTGAACACGATGTTCTGAAAAAGCAAGACCGCAGCCGCTTTGGTGATCCTCCAAAGGTGCTCTCGGCCTCCTTGACATATTCTCCCCTGGATACAACGATATGTTTTCCTTTCCAGCACGAGGAAGAAGACATTGGGACTTGCAGGCAGTACTCCAAATAGCAATAGAACAGAGAAGAGGAGAAAACGGTCATGAGAAGAGAGCTCTTGGCTTGTGTGTATTTGGCTTCCCTGGAGCCTATCTTACATAGAGGTCCTCATCCATAATGTTATCTCGTCCATAGACAACCGCATGCAGAAACGGTTCCCGAACTTAATATCCTTCACTCCTCTATTGGGGTTACAGTTAGGAAATACTTTCCATTAAAAAATTAAAACTCAATTAAAAAGTCGGTCCAAAGCCCATTTATAGCCACACAGCTCGCGACCTCGTCCCTGCTCGGCACACACGTGTGTGGAGGGCCAGGGTGTGCTCTTGTGAAGTTACAAGACTCTAAGGCGGGAGTTCTATTAAAAATTTGCAATTACAGTTCTCCCCTCGAGCAATATGGGACTAAATACAAAACCCAATTTTCATTCTCACTAATTAAGAAACTATGTTTTGCACACCAAACCTTTCTGCAATGGACCCACTTCGGGCTCGGAATAATCCCTCCCTGGGAATGCACATTGATCCACTCGGAAGTTTCCATACGCACTCCTAGGTAACTCAAGGTGGGGAAGGAATCAAACCCACAATGTTCTCACCTAGGTATCAATTGTGCTCTTTTTTTTTTTTTTTAAATCAGCCGGTGTCCCAAAACGATTTGGGCAAAAGACCCACTTCGGGCTTGGACAAATCTCTCTGGGAGTACGCACCAACCCACTTGGAAGTTTCCCTACGCACTCCCTGATAACGTGAGGGGGGAGGAGTTGAGCCCACAACCTCCTCACCCAAACATCAGTTGCTTTACCAACTCCCCTATATATCCCCTGCTGGGTAATTGTGGTGGTTCTTTATGTTGCAGGGAAGTGGGTGGTTGTTTATAAGGAGAAATGCTATATCTTATGGGTCTTGTATAAGATATTCAAAGATGGATCACTAGAAAAAAAAGAGAAATAAAAAAAGACGGACAATGTCTATTAGTAAAAGGATAAAAGAATGGAAAGAGAAGGAGAAATGGGTTGGCCATTGATATTTGTATAGAAAAATAGTAGGACCTACCAGCCCGGTCTGGGGCCCACGGAGACGGTCTGGGACTTGGTAAATCCCCCCAGATATTTATCAAAACCTCAAATATTCCCAAAACTCTATAAATAGGAGATCATGTAAATAATCCATACTGTAATTTATTATTCCCAACTTTACTTTCTGTTTTCCAGAACTATCTAAGTCTTCTGATGATCCGACAGTAGTCAAGTCTACTCCACCCTTTGTTTACTTGTATAAGCACTGCTCGGACTGTCAAGAGTAGCACTACTTTTCTTTCAGAGATAGTGGATTCAAAGGTTGCGTCTTACCGCATAGAGACATAGGCTTCGGCTGAACTTCGTCACCACATCCTATGTCAACTCTCATTCTCTCTATCTACTCAACAGTGTTAGCATGACAGCTCAACACGTGACAGTTCAGTGCTCTACAGTGCACCGCACTTCGAACTCAACATTCAATCGACTGTTGGAGGGAGATCGTACGGCGGCTGTAATCCCCCCCGGTAACAATTAGGAAAAACTCTCCATTAAAAAATTAAAACTCAATTAAAAAGTAGGTCCAAAGCCCATTTACAGCCACAAGGCTCGCGACCTCAGTCCTTCTCGACGCACGCATGTGTGTGGAGGGCTAGGGTGCGCTCTTGTGAAGCTACAAGCTAGACTCTAACGAGGGAGTTTTATTAAATTCGCAATTATAATTCCCCCCTTGGGAAATATGAGACTAAACACAAAACCCAGTTTTCATTCTCACTAAGAAACTACATTTTGCACACCAAAACTTTCCACAATGGACCAACTTCGGGCTCGGAATAATCCCTCCCTAGGAATGCACATCGACTCACTAGAAAGTTTCCGTACGCACTCCTGGGTAACTCAAGGGTGGGGAAGGAATCGAACTCACAACGTTCTCACCTAGTCATCAACTGTGCTCTTTTAAAAAAAAAAAATCAGTAGGCGTCCTGAAACGTTTCGGGCAAATGACCCACTTCGAGCTCGGACTAATCCCTTTGGGTGTGCACACCAACCTACTCGGAAGTTTCCCTACGCACAATCGGGTAACTCGTGTTGGATGTGTGTTTAAAAATCACACAAAACACATAGGGGTTTACTCCCATATCGATAAAGGGAGAAATCCCGTACCAACTTAAAATGGATTGCTCTTTTCCCCCCACTAGTCATCACACTAGAGGAGGGCCTTCACAAGCTCACACACGCGCGTGCGTGCGTGCCAAGCCGAGTCGGGCTTGGGCTTGGGCTTGGGTTGGGCGGTGTGTGTGTGTGCGCCCGCGGACCCGGACACGATAGCACCTTCGAAATGGGATGGTCCGCACCTGTCTTGTTTTTATTTTTGCTTTTAAACCCTTCAAATTTATTAATTTTCTTTTGGGCTACTAGCCGTTGCTGCATGCTAGCCGTTACGCGAGAAGCACCGCTGCATGCTAGCCGATACGAGCTGTAACGCGTATCGGGTTAATGGGCTTAATCGCAGCCCACGATTGCCTCCCCTCTTTCAGCCTCCATTAATAGCCCAAGGTCTATATAAGGCCCAACGCAGCCATAGGAAAATACACACTGAAAGTCAGAATTGCTCCCTGCTCTCTGTCTCTCCCTCTCCCGTTTTCTCGAGCTCTTACTGTGGTGTTGCCTACTTGCTCCGAGAAGTCTCTCTCTCGGATCAAAGTTGTGCTGCGGTGCTGCCTCCCTGCTTTAAGAAGATCTCCGTCGAGTCGCTGGGTTCCTGAAAGTACATCGAGATTCGCAAAGCCTTCTTAAAGTCGTGCCGACAAGAAAGAGGTCGCCTGATCGGGGTCGTCATATCTCCGAGAACCATTGCCACGAGACCCACACAAAGGTGGCAATAAGTTTCGTAGGACAGCGCTTAGCGTGGTTCGACCATCAGGCCAGAGTTTCTAACTCTTCTCTTGTTCTATTATTAGATCTATATAAATCGGTTTGCATCTAATATAGAAATCTAAATAATTAGAGATAGAATTCTTCTTTCTTTTAGAAAAGATCGGGAAGGTGAATGACGGTTCCATAGAACCCGCTCTGCATTGGCAAATCATTTCTAAAAGAATATTGTGATTTGTCTTTGCGTGAAAAATAATATTTGCTAAATAATCAATCATTTAATACTAAGAATTTGATTAAGTCTTAAGTTTGCTAGTATAGAACGATTAGATTTACAATAACTCGACGGGGGAGGAGTTGAACCCACAACCTCCTCACCAAGCATTAGTTGCTTTACCAACTCCCCTATCCCCTGGTGGGTAATTGTGCTGGTTCTTTATGTTGCAGAAGTGGGTGGCTGTTTAAAAGGAGAAGGGCTATATCTTATGGGTCTTGTATAAGATATTCAAAGATGGATCACTAGAAAAAAAAAAGAGAAATAAAAAAGTCTGGCATTGTCTATTAGTAAAAGGATAAAAGAATAGAAAGAGAATGAGAAATGAGTTGGCTATTGATATTTGTATAGAAAACTGAGGGGTGGAGGACTGTAGAGTGAGGGGAGGGGTGGAGGGGAGGGAATCTGGGGATGGGTCCTATGAGCTCAGGACTTGCCACCTAACACACTTATAGCTATGGTGCATCTGGTTCTCTATCTGTCTCACCCATCAACCTCAAGCCATGGTGGCAGAGAAGCAAGCCCCCACCATAGCCCTAAACTGCCCCACTTTCAGGTTTGGTAGGGACAAACTAATCCAAACCTATCTAAATGCCTAGCTCCCTGCAACCAGGGCTGGCAATTTCGGACCCGACACGAAGTTAGCAGGTCTGGGTCAGGGCTAAACGGGTCGGGTCGTCAACGGGTCGACATGATAGACCCGTTTAATAAATGTGTCGGGTCTGGGTTTAGGGTCTGGACACGATAGACCCGGGAAGACCCGTTTAATATTCAACGGGGACATGGGAAGACCCGTTTAATATTCAACGGTCGTGTCGGGTCGGGTCTACCCGCAATCTGATGCTGTAATATATAGTATCAGCGGATCTATCGGGTTAGGTCGGGTCGAGTCGGATCGGGTCAACTAAATAAACCCGTGTGGTAAACGGGTCTTATCGGGTCTACCCGTTTATAAACGGGTCGGGTACGGGTTTAGGATCTAGACACGATTGGTTAAACGGGTAGGGTCCGGGTCTAGGGGTTTTGGACACGACCCGAAACTAGACACGACATGAACCCAACCCGACATGACCCATTGCCACCCCTACCTGCAACACTAACCAAATTTAAGCCAAGCTTGGATTGGGATTTCTACAACCCAACCCGACGAAACCCGACCCGACATATCCCTTCCCAAGCCAAATTTGGGCTGCACGGGTCGTGTGTAGCTGCGTTGGATGGGGTTGATCGGACTTAGTTGGATTTGGTAACGAGAAATAAATTGATTTGGAGATGAAAGCTCAAGAAGTTTTGAAGAAAACTTTCAGCTGATAAAGAAAAGGGAGACTTAGTGAACAGTCATTTACAAGAAATTGGTTTAAGGACAGCCAATATGATGGTGTTACAGTAGATCCCTGCCGAAAAGGATGCAGCTAGAGCAAGTTCCACACGTGACTTTTATCCCTTTTAAATGACCAAATTGATCCTTAGAGCTTGACCTTCGTACTTGTTGTTGCGATACAAGGCCCTTGCGCAGCGGAACACGATGTGCATGGAAGCACCATGGTGAAGACGACCACCGACAAGACCGAGCAATGGAGAAGAACAAACAAAACACCCAAGAAATTTCGGCAACGACCGATCGATGGATTCACTAGTATGGAAAAATCCCGAGATCAATTACAATAGTCTCTACCCAATCCCTTATACACCCACAAAGAGATCCCATCATGAGAGAAGAGAACCAGTAGCCCTACACCCTGAAGACAAGAAGAAACCTTTTCCAAAACCCTTGCGGTCTCCAATGGTTTCCTCTCCCTTTGCCTTGGTGATGGATGCCTTCTAAACACTAACCCGGGATGCTCTCATGCCTCCGTGATCATCCATGATACCCTAGGTTCATCCTAGGACCTCCCTTTTATAGGGTTATATTCGTATCCGACTTGGGAAAGGAGTCTCACGAGAAAACACAGGCCAAAACGCCTCACTCGCGTGCTGCCAGTCACAGTCATGCGAATGACCCGACCCGTTTTCTCGTCCGACTTTTCTATCAATGCCAGTTGTGTGCACGACTTGACAGTCATGCACACGACTCTTCCTGGCCGACCCTTCCTTGCTTCTGAAACTCCGTCTTTCACCGTTTCTTCGCGCACGAACCTTGGAGTAGTATGTGGTTTATTTGGAGCCACATCTTCAATAATCTCCACCTTGACTTCATAACAAGACGTGAGCATCTCTCCCGACCGAACCATCATCTCTTTGCACTGTAAATCCATATCTTGATTGCCGTCGCCGCCTTTGCCCCCGCACCGAGAGCCCAATCACCAAACTTGGTAGTTGCCCAAGTCTTTTGACTTGGTCAACCTCCTGATCAACCTCACCCCTGAGCGTGCTCCACCTGTACCCTTGTTCTTCACCGAATATCATGTATGTGCCGTCGCTTTTCCGGCTACCGTCATCATCAAGGAAGATCCTACCATCGCCCGTCGACGATCCCACCGTAAACCATGGCCCCTGATTCAATTTGCGACGTTGCTCGGACCCATCACTCCTGAGTTGTTGCCATTCGGCCAATGCTCGAACATCCTCCGCACCCTGATACACCACACGTATGCGCACGGCTGAGTCCACCGCCACCATGACCGTCGTCACCTTTTTCTCCCAGTCCGTCAACAGCCATCATACCCTGCTAGACCGTAGGTATGTCAGCGGCCATGCCTGTCGCAACCGTGTCCGTCAGCGCCCACATCGTCCTTCAGCGATCCACACCGATGCCCATCGGCACCTCCACCAGTCTCTCATTGGCAACCCACATCAGTTCGCCCGCCAGTGACTGAACACGATGTTGTAGCTCGTGTGTCCTTAGCGTGGATTTTCTGTATTAACATTAATAAAGATGACTTTGGTTATTGTTTTAATTAGAATACTACTCTGGTGTATGATAATACTCATATAATAAAAGGATCCTAAGGAACACAATAGGCCACTGAGGCGCATGGAGGATCCATGCTTGGGAGACCCAGTGGACCAGTTCTGTGTAGACCTAGAACTAGTTCACAGCTTTGGTGATGGTGGTCGCTTCACCGAGCATAAGCTGTTGGCAGGTAGAGGATGTGGTGAAGTCTCCACCACAGGAATGTGGGATTCCCATTTACCTGACCAAGCACGATGATCATATTGAACAGGAACCAAGATGGTGCACAGTTCAGTGATTCAGACACTAGTGCAGAAACCGTCTTACTACTATAGATAATCTGTCCTTAACCCTGAGGGACCATGCTCACTGGGCCAACCAGTTGAGTGGTGCTTTGATGTGCCAACGTGTACGGACCTTCCATAGTCCAATACCACGGTACGTTGGCTTACCCGACTGGTGCTTGAGTGACATGTAATCCCTACAGGTTATCCGACGTCCAGTGTTGGATGGGTGCATTTTGATGAGTCAATCTGTCCACACAGTTAACCCAGGCATGGTGGTTGTCAGTATGACTGACGATGTTCCGGATGCTAGGCATAGCACCGGAAGGTGTGTGGTGTTATAGATGACAAGTCATCAAACCCTAGTTAGATGATCGATCGGGATCTGACGGTGCTCCCCACCGCACTAGTCGTATCATGGCACAAGTAATAGGAGGGATAAGGATTATCGGAGTATAGTAGAGAATATGGTTACGAGGGAGTAACATAAGTTTAGGATCACTAGAGTTCAACTCGCGTCGCACTCTGGGTGGCTACGTGGGTTAATCAGATTAGGGCTGATTAACGGAACTTTCGATGTGTCACCGGAACAGTTAATCAGGGATCCGGTTAGAGCTAGAGATCCCAAATCCTTAAGATTCTACCATGTCGTTGCGTATAGGAATTGTTCCCCGACCTAGTTGGATACGTTGGATGTGAAGTAGCGCGATGGAGCGCAAGCCCGGAGCCAAAGAACCTAATTCACATGTGTTACGGGCCATAGGGGTATTTTGGTAAATACTAAAATATGGCTCAGAACATATTGAATATGGATCTTAGATTGAGCGGAATAATTCCAGGAGCTCACAGGTGCTGACGGAACTCGATTCCGAGTAGCGCACCTCACTCAGTCTCACATTCAGTTTTCCGCTTTTCGTGAAGGGCGTTTTCGTCCGGACTTCACGATAGACACCCGGAAGACCTAAATCCGATCCCCCCTCATCCCTATCCACCTAAGGGCCGGCCCTAGGCTCCTTGGAGCCATGGGAGACCGGCCCTATAAAGGAAATAGGGAGGGGAGGGGCCGGCCCAATGGTTCTACTCCCTCCCCTCCAAAAATCCGACCCCTAGTCCTCCTCCTTTGTGGTTTCGGCCAAGGAAAAGAGAGGAAGAAGAAGGGAGAAGGAAGAGGAAGGAAGGAGAAGGAAGAAAGGAGAAATTGGAGGAGAAAATCTCGAGGCTTGCCATCGTCTTCGCAACAGATTCTTCCGTCGGCTCGAAATCCTTGCACTCAGAGACGGGATTTCGAGGATTCTTCAATTCGCAAAGGACAAGGTGCTATCCGACAGTTTCCCTTGCGATTCAAGTACGGTTCTTCATCGTTCCGTAATCTCTGGATCATAGATCCATAAGGTATGATGAATCTAAACACCTAAGTAGATGCATGCATGTCTTCCGTAGATCGTAGTATGCCTCTAGGGTGTCCGCACATATGCTAAGATCATAGATTTGCATGTAGATTGTTTTTATCACGAATTATAATGAAACATACACCGTATGATCTTCGGATCTTTCTTTTTGCTTCCGCTGCGACTCTGATACACGGATCCAATTCCAATAATTGGTATCAGAGCACGATTTGGTGTATGTTTCATGCATGAATTCGTGAAAACATCATGTGAATATATGATGTCATATGTTTTCGTTGGGGTTCGGCGTAGATCATGTATATGGATTGTGTTATGTATCGTCTTTTTGCAGGTGCCGCGCTGAATAGTAATCTGTGATTGCATGCATCCGGGGTTCGGACCCCGTATGATCTTCGGATCTTTCTTTTTGCTTCCGCTGCGACTCTGATACACGGATCCAATTCCAACAATTGGTATCAGAGCACGCTTTGGTGTATGTTTCATGCATGAATTCGTGAAAACATCATATGAATATATGATGGTATATGTTTTCGTCGGGGTTCGGCGTAGATCATGCATATGGATTGTGCTATGTATCGTCTTTTTTTTTTCTAGGATTGTTTCTTTTTCTTTCTAGCGAAATTGTACACGAACGAGCACTTGCTCGGAGCGTGTTAGTTTTTCGGTCACAGGAAGAAGAAGATGATGCTACATCCATGGTTCGGGCAAGCGGTACCATGGCGTGCAAACACCCGACGAAAGCATGCACGTTGGCGATGAAAGAGATCGTCGTCAGAGATCGTGTAGAACGGAAGAGCGGGATATCTTGGCTGTGCTATTCAGGTTCAGGGGTCGGACCCTGGACTTGATTCAGTTTGGATATTTTTCTGTTGTTTCTCTTTATTCAGTATTTAGAGAACCTCGATGATAACGTGATTATCATTCTTGCTTATGAGTTTGTCTCTAGACCAGGCTTAGGGTTAGTACTAAAATTATGGATTCATCGGTGTCTCTATATGCTTCTAACACGTACGAATCCGGTGACTAGCTAAAAGGAAAGGTGGTAACCGCCCTCGTGGTAGTTCAGGTAGCCAAGTACTGTGCACCGAGATAGACGCAGTGTTAGATTTGTTTAGAGATAATTAACTAATGTCTCCATAAGAAGTATGATAACCCTAGTGGGATGCCCTTTCCCCACGTGATCCTAGCGACCAAGTTAGGTTAGGATTTCACTGTGTGATACCCATTTCTAGATGGCGTTTGATGGTAGTATGAATTCATCACGATTTGGTTATGCCACCATTAGGTTGAGGTCCGGCAGAGGTTGTCGGATGTCCCTATTTGGCCAGCATCGAAACCTATAATGAGATGAGGTCTACTATGACATCAGGCATCAAATTGTGAATGAGGCATCATCGTAGTGGGAGTCCTTTCCACGTTGACCTTAAGCTAGGCTCCAGATCTTAGGATTATGGACAAACTAGTGAAGTATCGGGATCCTTGGAATCTATGTAATGTGATCCTTACAAGAAAGGCGAAAGCTGAGTATTCAAGGTAGGGACTATGATATTTATCGAGGATACTAATGCTTTGCGGGAAGGTTTATAATCCTAGTGGGAGTATGATAGACCAGGGTCTATGTCTAGGAGGTCGTGACCATTCTAGATATGCATAAAACCTCATAAAGAAGGGATATGTAAGAGGTTTTCTCCAAAGGGGAGCCCCTGGCCTCCATAATCAACCGGCTAAGGGTCTGGGTGGGAGGTACGCAGTTCGATATTCCCACCGGGTGAGAGCTGTGTTTCCTTCCATGCTGGTTCGCCTAGTGGTTTCCTTTGGGACATGGGGGATGTCGGTGACAGTGGGTGACGGTTTTATCCTGCATCGCGGGAGCCTATGAACCCCTCTACTGACACCACCTAGATTTGTGGGAAGCATCTGAAAGCTTGTGTGAAGCCGCTGTTGCTGCGCACGTGGGTCACATAAAGCTAGCCAAAAGGAGACTGGGAGGTCTTTCAGTTTGCCGTGTGTAATTCTGATGAAGACTGGCTCGTAAAAACCCCGTTGGCAGAAGCGGTTGCATGCTCTCACCGAGATGCTGTCTCCAATTCAGGGCCGATAGTCTCAGTGCTCGAGCCTAGGGAATTTAGATTCCTGGATGTCTCAACTTGAGGTGGTGAAGACATAGTGGCTGGAGTAGACATTATCTATTTCTAAATTCTATAAAATAGATTGTAGTAGACCCTAACTATTGCTTTAAACCATTGTTTACAGAAATCATGACCAAGCTCGACCCCCTTGCCTCCATACTTAATGATAACAAACTTACGGGACCAAACTACGAGGACTGGAAGCGTAACTTGATGCTCATCTTATGGGTTGGCAAACACACAATTGCCCTAAGTACCCCCCAACTGGCCATGCTGGGACCAGATGCAACTGAGGCCCAGTTAAAGGAATGGAAAGACTGGCTAGATGCTAATGAGATGTGCAAGTGCTATATAGTGGCATCCTTGCAGACCGTCCTTTAGAAGCAAGTCAAAGACATGGCCTTTGCTTTAGACATGATACTCTACCTAAAAGAAATGTTCGAGGGATGTAGTCGGGTAACTCGTTACCTGACCATCAAGAAATTGGTGTCCACGAAGATGGCAGAGGGGACTTTAGTTCGGGATCATATGCTGAAGTTGTTTGGCTATGTGAACGAGCTTGGTTCCTTCGATGTCATCTTGGATGCAGAGATCCAGACCGACATTTTCCTCGTGTCTCTGTCAGGAGCGTTTGAGGGCTTCGTTACCAACTTCAACCTTAACTGGTTGGAGATATCTAACGTAGAGCTCCTAGCGACGCTCCAGGCGGCAGAAGACAGGATAAAGGCAGGAGCCCAATCCCTAAACGTGGAGCGGAATTCTTCTCTGAAAGCCAAGGGCAAGTTTCAGAAAAGAAAGTCTAAGAAGCCCGTGAAGATAGGCCAGGTGCAGTTACAGGTTCCCAAGCAGAATGGTCCGGCGAAGCCCAAAGGAAAATATTTCCGATGCGGCAAGAAGGGGCACTGGAAGGGCGACTGTCGCGCGGCTCCCAAGAAGACTGAGACAGGTATATCTCAAATCTACATAGTGGAATCCCTTGTAGCATCCAGTTGTTCTCCAGTTTCATGGATTGTGGATTCTAGTTCCACTAACCATGCTTGCAATAATTTGCAGGGGTTCAAGGAGACAAGAAAACTGGGTGATGGGGAGATAATCCTAAGCATGGGAACTGAGGTCGTGGCAGAGGCTGAAGCAGTTGGAGATGTCATCTTGCAGTTCCTTGATGGAAGAAGTTTATTACTTAGAGACATACTTTATGTACCGTCCTTGAGACGTAATTTAATTTCTATTTCCTTATTGAATAATGAAGGTTTTGCAGTTTTATTTGATGCTTCTGGTGTGTCAATTAAATTGAATGGTTCCTTTGTTTGTAAGGAAAAGCTACAGAATGGTCTCTATGTAATTAAATCCAATCATAAGTAGGATAACATAACTGAAGCTTGTGTGATTAATTCATCTAAAAGGAAAAATCTCTCAGATAATCCAACACTCCTTTGGCATCTAAGGCTTGGACACATAGCCTTAGACATGATTCACAGGTTGGTTAAGGTAGGACTTTTAAGTCCAAATGTTTCAGAAAGCCTACCGACGTGTGAGTCTTGCCTGGAAGGCAAGATGACTAAAAGGACTTTCCGAGCCAAAGGTAGCAGATCTAAAGAGGTATTAAAGTTGGTGCACACTGATGTATGTGGGCCCATAAGTGTCCGTGCCATAGGAGGCTTCGAGTATTTCATCACCTTTACGGATGATCACTCGAGGTTTTGATACATATACCTAATGCGGCGGAAGTCTGAATCCTTTGATAAGTTCAAGGAGTTCAGAGCTGAAGCAGAAAAGCAGACAGCTAAAAGTATCAAGTCTCTTCGATCGGATTGAGGAGGCGAATACCTATCGGATAAATTTATTGGGTACCTGCGTGAGCATGGGATCGTATCCTAGTTGACTGCACCAGGGACACCACAACAGAACGGTGTATCTGAGAGGAGAAACCGAACTCTGTTAGACATGGTTCGGACTATGATAAGTTATGCAACATTGCCACCTAGTTTTTGGGGATATGCCCTAGAGACGGCATCATATACTTTGAACTTTGTTCCATCAAAGTCAGTACCCCTAACTCCTTGGGAGCTATGGTTGAAGCGAAAGCCAAGCCTACAGCACTTTAGGATTTGGGGTTGTCCAGCACATGTGCGGAAGGACAAGCGAGATAAGATAGAGTAAAAAACAAAGGTATGTATATTCGTTGGGTATCCAAAAGGGACAAAGGGTGGTTTATTTTATGATCCTGAGGATAGAAAGGTTGTCATCTCGACGAACGCCGTATTCCTGGAGCAGGATTATTTAATAGACCATAAGCCCACCAGTAAAGTAGTTCTTGAAGAATTGCTTGGTACTGATGGGAGTGCGCAAACAGAAAACGTAGTGGGAGCCGATACCACTAAGATTAACGGTACTGTAAAATCGACTCCTATGGAACCACCACAGGTTCGTCGTAGTGGGAGGACCACAAGTGCTCCTGATAGATACATTGGAGAAGCCTTTATGGTTGATCCAGAGTTTCAGGAGAATGATCCTCTGAACTATAACGAAGCGATGGTATTCACTGACCATGCAGCATGGCAGGAAGCCATGGAGGCAGAACTGAAATCGATGTCCCAAAATTCGGTCTAGACACTTGTAACACCACCTCACAACATTAAACCTGTTGGGTGTAAGTGGGTGTACAAAAGGAAAAGAGGTCCGGATGGTACCGTTGAGACTTACAAAGCTAGACTAGTTGCTAAGGGTTATACCCAGCGAGAAGGGATCGACTATGACAAAACCTTTTCGCCAGTGGCTATGCTTAAGTCTATCCGGATCCTCTTGTCCATTGTAGCCCATTATGATTAGGAGATCTGGCAAATGGACGTCAAGACCGCATTCCTCAACGGGGATTTGGAAGAAGACATCTACATGTCTCAGCCTCCAGGCTTTGTCGCAAAAGGTCAGGAAGGTCTGGTGTGCAAGTTGCAAAGGTCCATTTATGGACTGAAGCAAGCATCCAGAAGTTGGAACATGCGTTTTGATCAGGCTATCCAGTCTTATGGATTTGAACAGAACGTGGATGAACATGTGTTTATAAAAGGAGCGATAAGACTACAGTAGTTTTTCTAGTGCTTTACGTGGACGATATCCTGCTCATCGGAAACGATGTTGGAACATTGTCTACAGTGAAGGTGTGGTTATCCTCTCAATTTGACATGAAAGATCTGGGTGAAGCAAGTTATATTTTGGGGATCAAGGTAACTCGAGATCGCCAGAACAAGATTTTCTCGCTGTCACAGTCAGCCTACATAGATACTATCTTGGTCAGATTCAGTATGCACAACTCCAAGAAGGGACTGGTTCCATTCAGACATGGAATGAAGTTGTCCAAGGATTAGGGTCCTAAGACTCCTGAGGAGAGGGCAGAGATGCAGAAGATACCTTATGCTTCGGCAGTAGGGAGTCTGATGTATGCCATGTAGTGCACGAGACCAGATATATGCTATGCAGTAAGCATGATGGGCAGGTATCAGTCAAATCCGGGTCCAGGGCACTAGACTGCTGTGAAAAGTATACTCAAGTATCTCCGTAGGATGAGATATTATGAGTTAGTTTACTCTTCACAGGAACTGATGCCGATTGGATATACGGATTCTGACTTTGTGTCAGATCCGGAATCCAGGAGATCGACGTCAGGGTTTGTGTTTTCATTAGGAGGAGGAGCTGTCAGTTGGAGGAGCGTGAAGCAGGGATGCATCACGGATTCGACGACAGAGGCTGAGTACGTTGCGGTGTGCGAAGCAGCTAAGGAGGCGGTGTGGCTCAAGAAGTTCCTCATGGACTTAGGATGCGTACCAGGAGCTCAAGATCATATTATCCTTTACTGCGACAATAGTGGAGCGGTAGCATAATCCAAGGAGCCAAGATATCACCAGAAGAGCAAGCATATCGAGCGAAAATACTACATAATCCGGGACTTGCAGAAGCGAGGGGAGGTAGTAGTGCTCAGGTGGCGTCTGCAGATAACATGGCAGACCCTTTCACAAAGGCGTTACCGACCAAGGCTTTTGAGAAGCACGTGGATGCCATGGGAGTTAAGACTGTTGTTCCCCGCTAGGCCAAGTGGGAGATTGTTGTAGCTCGTGTGTCCTTAGCATAGATTTTTTGTATTAACATTAATAAAGATGACTTTGGTTATTGCTTTAATTAGAATACAACTCTGGTGTATGATAATACTCATATAATAAAAGGACCCTAAGGAACACAGTACGCCACTGAGGCGCATGGAGGATCCATGCTTGGGAGACCCAGTGGACCAGTTCTGTGTAGACCTAGAACTAGTTCACAGCTTTGGTGATGCTGGTCGCTTCACCGAGCATAAGCTGTTGGCAGGTAGAGGATGTGGTGAAGTCTCCACCACGGAAACGTGGGATTCCCATTTACCTGAGCAAGCATGATGATCGTGTTGAACAGGAACCAAGACGGTGCACAGTTCAGTGATTCAGACACTGGTGCAGAAACCGTCTTACTACTATAGATAATTTGTCCTTAACCCTGAGGGACCATACTCACTGGGCCAACCAGTTGAGTGGTGCTTTGATGTGCCAACGTGTGCGGACCTTCCATAGTCCAATACCATGGTACGTTGGGTTACCCGGCTGGCGCTTGAGTGACATGTAATCCCTACAGGTTATCCGATGTCCAGTATTGGATGGGTGTGTTTTGATGAGTCAATCTGTCCACACAGTTAACCCAGTCCTGGTGGTTGTCAGTATGACTGACGATGTTCCGGATGCTAGGTATAGCACCGGAAGGTGTGTGGTGTTATAGATGACAAGTCATCAAACCCTAGTCAGATGATCGATCGGGATCTGACGGTGCTTCCCACCACCCGAGTCGTATCATGGCACCAGTAATAGGAGGGATAAGGATTATCGTAGTATAGTAGATAACAGGGTTACGAGGGAGTAACAAAAGTTTAGGATCACTAGAGTTCAACTCGCATCGCACTCAGGGTGGCTACACGGGTTAATCGGATTAGGGCTGATTAACGGAACTTTCGGTGTGTCGCCGGAACAGTTAATCAGGGATCCGGTTGGAGCTAGAGATCCCGAACCCTGAAGGTTCCACCCTATCATTGCGTATAGTAATTGTTCCCCGATCTAGTTGGATACGTTGGATGTGAAGTAGCGCGATGGAGCGCAAGCCCGGAGCCAAAGAACCTAATTCACATGTGTTACGGGCCGTAGGGGTATTTTGGTAAATACTGAAATATGGCTCAAAACATATTGAATATGGATCTTAGATTGAGCGGAATAATTCCAGGAGCTCACAGGCACTGACGAAACTCGATTCCGAGTAGCGCACCTCACTCAGTCTCACTTTCAGTTTTCTGCTTTTCGTGAAGGGCATTTTTGTCCGGACTTCACGATAGACACCCGGAAGACCTAAATCTGATCCCCCCTCATCCCTATCCACCTAAGGGCCGGCCCTAGGCTCCTTGGAGCCATGGGAGACCGGCCCTATAAAGGAAATAGGGAGGGGAGGGGCCGGCCTAATGGTTCTACTCCCTCCCCTCCAAAAATCCGACCCCTAGTCCTTCTCCTTTGTGGTTTCAGCCAAGGAAAAGAGAGGAAGAAGAAGGGAGAAGGAAGAGGAAGGAAGGAGAAGGAAGAAAGGAGAAAGAGGAGGAGAAAATCTCGAGGCTCGCCATCGTCTTCGCAACGGATTCTTCCGTCGGCTCGAAATCCTTGCACTCAGAGACGGGATTTCGAGGATTCTTCAATTCGCAAAGGACAAGGTGCTATCCGACAGTTTCCCTTGCGATTCAAGTGCGGTTCTTCATCGTTCCGTAATCTCCGGATCATAGATCCATAAGGTATGATGAATCTAAACACCTAAGTAGATACATGCATGTCTTCCGTAGATCGTAGTATGCCTCTAGGGTGTCCGCACATATGCTAAGATCATAGATTTATATGTAGATTCTTTTTATCACGAATTGTAATGAAACATACACCGTATGATCTTCGGATCTTTCTTTTTGCTTCCGCTGTGACTCTGATACACGGATCCAATTCCAACACACGATGCCATCGATGACTCCTCATGCCATCAAGGTGTTCTCCCTCGATTGACACCCGCACGTACCCGTCCCATCGCAACTTTCTACCGCGTCCTGTCAAGGCTGGGAGTAAGTGCTTTGATTGCACCCACCTCCCGGCCAACGACTTTGGTGTCTCGAACCACCCCAAGAGAGGAGGCGCTCGACCGTAACCTCCCTCTCAAAGTCTCCTCCAAAGATCCGAACCACCCGGAGAGCCTTGAACCGTGTCACTCCCCGCCATGCCCTTCACCTAAGGCACCTCTCGTCGTTGCAACAAGCCTCCCGGGAGAAAGGTGCTATACTGCTACCCCTCCCCGGGCCTAGCTCTGGCTTCCTTATTTGAGTGCCACTCCTGGGTCCTTTATCGCACCACGTGCCATGCGTGCGTCTCGACCCCCTTTTACTCGATCTACGTACCTTGCTCTACCCCATCGAACGAGAGCCTCCTCGAATCGCCAATAATAAGCTCTGATACCAATTTGTTACGATACAAGGTCCTCGCGTAGTGGAACACAATGCACGTGAAAGCACCATAGTGGAGATGACCACCAAAAAGATCGAGCAATAAAGAACAAGCAAAACACCCAAGAAATTCTAACAATGACCGATCGATGGATTCACTAGTATGGGAAATACCTGAGATTAATTACAATCGTCTCTACCTAATCCCTCATACATCCACAAAGAAATCCCACCTTGAGAGAAGAGAACCCGCAGCCCTACACCCCGAAGACAAGAAGAAACCCTTCCCGAAACCCTTGCGGTCTCCAATAGTTTCCTCTCCCTCTCCCTTGGTGATGGACGCCTTCTAAACCCTAATCTGGGATGCTCTCATGCCTCCATGATCATCTATGATACCCTAGGTTCGTCCTAGGACTTCCCTTTTATAGGGTCACATTCGTATTTGACTTGGGGAAGGAGTCCCACAAGAAAACACAGTCCAAAATGCATCACTCCTGTGTTGCCAGCCACAGTCGTGCGCATGACCTGGGGAGGTCGTGCGCACGACCCAACCCATTTTCTCGCTTGACTTTTCTATTGATGCCAGTTGTGCGCACGACTTGACAATCGTGCGCATGACTTTTCCTAGCCGACCTTCCTTGCTTCCGAAGCTTCGTCTTGTGTCATTTCTTCGAGCACGAAACTTGGAGTTGTTTGCGTCTTGTTTGGAGCCATATCTTCAATACTTGTCGCTGCTGGACTCAATATGTGGATTTGAAATTTTTTTTTCGAGAAGCTATTTCATGAAAAAAATTGCTATAGTGATTTCACTACAGCAAAAGAGTAACAATCTGCACAGATTGTTATCGTTACTCTACAAAGATTGTTACTCAATTTGCAAAGATATTACTCTTTTGCAATAATGATTTCACAGTAACAATTTTTTTTTCCCGATGAGATTTTTCAATTTTTTTTTGCTACAATGATTTCATTGTAGCAAAAGAGTAATAAATTACACAAATTCTTGCTCAAAATGATTGTTACTCAATCTGAGCAAATTGTTACTCTTGCTACAATTATTTTACTGTAGCAAAAAAAAAGCAAGATTTTATAAATTTATTTTTTCCTTCAGTACGTGATTTCACTAGAGCACATACTAGAGTAACAATTTCTTCAGATTAATTGTTACTCTTTTTGCAACAGTGCTTTTGTTAGGCTCAAATTAGTGTCCACATATCAGCTGCACTTAGGTTCCTTGCTCATGTGTACAACTAGTTGTAGGGCAAAAGGGACATTTTCCTATTGGGAGGACCTAATGCTAATTAACCGTGTTGGTTGTCTTTATTAGTAAAAATGATCTATTAGAGGGCCCTATCACACATTACCCATAAAAAAAGTGAATGATCAAGTGGCTTTATACAAAATTTTGACGAGTTTGGTTAGACGAGAGATGCTACAGCTAGCGTTTCTCCTTCCCTCCCCAGAAGTATAAGTTCTTACTTAACTCAAAGCATGTACGATGCCAAAGATTTGGAATACTTAGCATAGTGCCTTATAGTGCTTGTTGGGCCTAGGCGAAGCACCATTTAAGTCAAACCAACGTCGAAACACGTAGCCTCGTTCTGTTGCAGGTTAGTCGGTCATGTCGCAATCTAAATTGAACTAACTATGTTGAGGCACGGGAACATAAGTTCTTATATAACTCGATAGCATGTGCAACGCCAAAGATTCGGAGTACTTAGCATAGGGCCTTAGTGTTGGTTGACCTATATGAATCGTCGTTTCAGTCGAACCAGCATTGTGACACTTAGCTTCGTACTGTTGCAGGTTAGTCGGTTGTGTCACACTCGGACTTTGTCTTCGAGTGCCAAGGGCAGGGCCTTGGGCTTGTTGAGTGGCAAAGTGGCGATGCCTGCTTTGGACTTTGTATTCTAGTGCCAGGGTTGTCTCCTTGGACTTAGTACATGCCTACAACTCATTGAACGAGTCATAGGATGTTTGAAAGTCTCGATGCATATTGCTCTCCACCGGTTGATCCCCGGGTTATGTCTTCGCCATTCAGGTATAGTGATGGAGATAGACGGATTGCTCAGACTATCGGTAGTTGCTGCTTGACCGAAGGAGCTGGGAAGCTTAGAGGTTACAGATATATATGGAATTGATCATTCCACAGACAGCGCCAAAGTGTGGAGAAAAATTACGGTTGTCATATGATCTGCCACCAACAATTGATAGAGGATTGAGTTTTAAGTGTGATGCACTGTAGAGTGCTGAGTTGTTGTCTACCGAGCTATCGTGCAAATATTGTTTAATAGAGAGAGAGATAGAGAAAGAGAGGGTTGACACAGGATATGGTAACGGAGTTCGACCGAAGCCTATGTCTCTGTGCGGTAAGATGCAATCTTTGAATCTACTAACTCTAAAAAGTAGAGCTACTATCGACAAACTGAGGGGTGTTTATACAAGTAAACGGAGGATGGAATAGGCTTGATTAAAGTCTGATTACCAAAAGGCTCGAGGATTTCTAGAAAACAAAACGTATACCTGGGAATAATGAATTCTGATTTGGAATATTTGCAGGGTCTGCTATTTATAAAGTTTTGGGAATATCTGGGGTTCTGATAAATATCCGAGGGGATTTACCTGACCCCAGATAGTATTCAAGGACCCCAAGCAGCACTGGTGGGTCCCACTGTCGTCTTTGTGGACCCCAGACAGGACTGGCTGGTCCTATTGTAGTCTTCGTGGGCCCTAGGAAATGTTGGTGGGTCTCACTATCGCCTTCGTGGACCCCCAAGCAAGGCTGGCAGGTCCCACTATCAGGTGTTAGTCAAATTTTGCACCCACATATGATACTGGGGTGCGACACCTTTTGCGGTTTGTGTTTGACCACTCTCCTTTGGTTATTACTACAGTTCTTGACTCTAAGTCGGCCAAGGCCCCCTGGTAGTTCCTAAACTTTTGGTTGGCGGATCGTAGATGTCATGAGATGATTTTTTGTAATTGGATCCTAGGGCTCGATGTCAGGCCAATTTACCTTTTGTCCGTCGAGCGATTGCAAGGTGGAACAAGCATGAGGTGGATATTCATGAGCTTGTGGCTTCCTTATCGAATCAACTTGATTGTTCTGGGAGTGACAATGCTGGAACAATGGATGTAGCTAATCATGACACGATTCGCTCTCGGCTTGAATGGGCCTTGGCTCAGCAGGAGAGCATCTGGGCTCAGAAATCAAGGATGCAATGGATGCGAGACGGTGATCGGAATACTAGATTTTTTCATGCGAGTGCGAAAGTGAGAAGGGCACATAATCGGATTCGGGTCATCAATGTCGATGGGGCGGAGATCTCGGGGACGTCAGGTATTAAAGAGGCTTTGGTTTCCTTCTTTCGACTCTGGTGGGCGCGGGTAGCCGAATTTGATTTGGGCTTACTCGATGAGTATCCAGCTGATATTAGTAGCACTATAAATTGCTTTCTAACCCGTTTGCCTGATCCAAGCAAAATTAAAAGGGTAGTGTTTACTGCTCCTCCAAATAAGTCCCCAAGACCCGATGGTTTTTATGGGGAATTCTTCAAATCCTATTAGGACATCATTGGGGAGGATATTTTTCATGAGGTCCAGGAGTTCTTTCACTCGGGTATTAGGCCGGGGGGATGGAATGATACTACGGTGGTACTTCTTCCCAAGATTTTGGTGCCAGCGGTACCGGTCATCTGATTATCGACCTATTAGTGTGTGCAATTTGATGTATAAATTTATCCCCAAAATATTGGCCAACCGACTAAAACTTATCCTTCCAGCCATTATTAGTGAGGACCAACACGATTTTATACCTGGCAGGAGGATTCATGATAATGTACTCTTTGCCTACATGCATTACATCGGGCTCCTAAGGGGCGATTAGCAATGGTGGTTAAAGCTGACATTGATAAGGCTTATGACTATGTCCAATGGGACGCATTAGAGGTGGTAATGATCAGGAGGTCTTCAATACGATATGGCAGAAGTGGGTGATGGAGTGTGTTCTACCACTATGAGGCTGATTGTCAATAGGGAAGAAACAGATGGTTTCAAACCAATTTGTGGGTTGAGACAAGGGGATCCGTTGTCATCTTGTTTTTTTTTTAGAGGGATAAAAAATGAATATATAAATGAAAACAAGATTGGTTACAGACCCCAGCCTATCTCTGGGTGAGAAAGCAGGACACTAGACCAAATAGGGCCACACACCGACACCTTAAACCTTAACTAGGAAAATACCCACACACTTACACAAGTGTGCAACAAACCACACCCCAAGCAGGTAGCAAACCGACATGGTAGCTACCCGCAACACAAACTGCACACAAACAAAAGGCCTACAGAGAGGCTGGAAAGCCAACGAACAGGATCAGCTAGCCCCTGTACTCCTTGTAACTCTGTCAGAATGAGCCTTAGGCCAAGACTCCTTGGCTCGGGATGAGGTCTCAAGAGCTGATTCGGTTTAGTAAGCAAGAAGGGGCGGTTGGGAAATTATCAGAAGCCTAAACCCTGGAGATTTAGTTTCAACCCACAGAAGTAGAGTGCGGGCCTTACAAAGGCTATGGATCCGTGGCTACACTTGGGGTTCTAGTGGATGGGAATCGAGTCCCGAATTGTCGTTTCCACTTTGTCATCAGCTAGTTGGAAGCGAAGCTTTTGGGTTGGAAGGCAAGGATGTTATCCCAAGCGGGGAGGGTCGTGTTGCTTCAATCGGTGCTGTAGGCGGTGCCCGTGCATGTGATGATTAATGGAAGAGTACCAATGGAATGGGTCTCGGTATATTCATCTTTCTATCTTGGGATACGATTGGCTTGACTAAAAGAGAAGGTTGTCTGAATATCTGGAGTAGGGGTGGCAATGGGTCGGGTCGGGTCAGGTTCGGGTCGGGTTGAGACACAGGTATAAGGGCAAAACACCCAATCCGAACCCGACCTGTTTAATAAACGGGTCAAAAACTTAAACCCAAACCCGACCCGCCTAATAAACGGGTTGACCCGACCCGACCCGTTTAACCCGTTTACTAAATAGGTCGGATCGTGTCGGGTCGGGTTTGCTCAGGTTGAGTCAACAAAACCCATGCAAACCTGTCGGGTTGGGTCAAGACGGGTCGGATTGGGCCGGGTTGGATCGGGTTGGTTCGGGTTTGTTCAGGTCGGGTCGGGTCGGGTTGACTAGACCCATTTGGTAAATGGGTCAAGTCGGGCTCCTAAGGGGCGATCAACAATTCTGATTAAAGCTGACATTGATAAGGCTTATGACAATGTTCAATGGGACTCATTAGAGGTGGTAATGATTAGGATGTGCTTCAATACGATATGGCAGAAATGGGTGATGGAGTGTGTTCTACCATTATAAGACTGATTATCAATAGGGAAGAAACAATTGGTTTCAAACCAAGTTGTGGGATGAGACAAGGGGATCCGTTGTCATCTTACTTGTTTTTTTTTTTGAGGGATAAAAAACGAATATATAAATGAAAACAAGATTGGTTACAGACCCCGGTTTATCTCTGGACGAGAAAGTTAAGCATGACAACAGACCAAATAGGGCCACACAACGGCACCTTAAGCCCTAACTAAGAAAATATCTACACACTTACACAAGTGTGCAACAAACCACACCCCAAGCAGGTAGCAAACCGACATGGTAGCTACCCGCAACCCAAACTGCACACAAACAAAAGGCCTACAGAGAGGCCAAAAAGCCAACGAACAGCATCAGCTAGTCCCTTTACTCCTTGTAACTTTGTCAAAAGGAGCCATAGGCCAAGACTCCTTGGCTCGGGATGAGACCTCAAGAGCTGATTCGGCTGAGTAAGCAAGAAGGGGTGGTTGGGAAATTCTTAAAAACCTAAACTCCGAAGATTTGGAGTGCTTTTCGACGAGACAGAACCCTCAACGGGTGACTACGCTTGCCTATGCAGTTTATTTTATGTTCTTTGCTAGGGCGCCGGTTCTGGAAGCATGGGGCCTTCATGCTGTGTTTGCCCACGTCGAGTTAAGTTTAGGACTTAGTTTCAACCCACAGAAGTAGAGTGTGAAGTTTTCTAAATGTGTTACGGGGGTTAGTTGGAAGCGGGTTGTGCGGGCCTTACAAAGGCTATGGATCCGTGGATACACTTTGGGGTTCCAGTGGATGGGAATCGAGTCCCGAATTGTCGTTTCCACTTTGTTGTCAGCTGGTTGGAAGCGAAGATTTCGGGTTGGAAGGCAAGGATGTTATCCCAAGCGGGGAGGGTCTTGTTTAGAGGTGGCAATGGGTCATGTCGGTCGGATTCGTGTCGTATCTAGTTTCAGGTTGTGTCCAAAACCGTTAGACCCGGACCCGACCTGTTTAACTAATCGTGTCTAGATCCTAAACCCGTACCCGACCCACTAATAAATGGGTATATCAGGTAAGACCCCGTTTACCAGACGGGTCTATTCAATTGACCCGATCCAACCCAATCCGACTCGACCCGACCCGACCCGAAAGACCCGCTGGTGTTATATATTACAGAATCAAATTGCGGATAGACCCGACCCGACAGGACCCGTTGAATACTAAACAGGTCTTTCTGGGTCTACCGTGTCCAAACCTATTGAAGTGTGGCCTTATTGTGCTATTCACGGATTCAGCTTAGGCTCGTAACGCATGGTGGGCAGGGGATGCAAGGGAGACATTTGAGCCCTCATCGCGAAATGTATGATGGTGTGGGGTTCGATGCTGGAGGTGTCGATTTATTGGATTCCGAGATTGGCTAATGGGGCTTCCCTTTGGCTTGCCAAAGAAGCTAGGGCTCATGGGTTGGAAGGTTTTCGGGAGGAAGCATTCCCATTTGGTTTGTTTGCCCTAGTGAGCGAGGACATGCAGATCATCTCAATGTGATTAGAACCCAATGTACCAAAAGAAAAGAAATTGTCCATTCAATTGGCTATATATATAGATGTCTCCAATTGGGGATTGTACAATGGAGAAGAATAAAACTTTTCGAGTTTTCAATAATATCATTTTTTGGAAAACAAAATTTATAATACATAAGTGATTCTGAAGTCGTGATTGTTGAGAATATCAACTTTAGTATATTAAATTTAGTTCAACATATTTATGAGAGAGTACTCTACATGAAACTGTGCTTTTCGCGAATCCAAACTTTGGCGCAATTTCATAAAGGTATTTTTGTCATTTTACATATGTGAAGTGTAAAAGATGAATTCCGATCTATACATGTATATTTAGATATGAAGAGGTGGCTTTTGCCTTGAAGACGTGCCTTTTGCTCTGAAGATGTGTCTCACACTTGTGTTCCGTCGGAATATTTTCACCAACAATCAATCGATTAGAGAGGTAGGATTGTAAGTTGATAGAATAAGAAGTAGAGAGTATACACACAAGAGATTCGTTGTCGAAGTTTGGTTGTAGCCTACATTGCCGTGCGATAAATCACAACCTTGAATCCACTATCTTTTAGAAGTTGAGCTATTCCACTACATTGCCTGAGCACGCTTAACTACGGAGTTTTTACGAAATCTGTAGTGGTGCACGGTTTTAAAACACCTCGTTTATGCTTGGGAGAGAAAATTATATAAGTAGCTCAGAATCTGAGAACAATTTTGTTCCAACCTCTTTAAAGAGGTTGGAACATCCTTTGCTCTCTCATTGGCCCATTTCAAGGGCATGCTTGTTATTTCATGCTTTTAATCATGGAGAAATGACCAAAAGCCCTTGAAATGGACCAATGAGAGAGCAAAAGATGTTCCAACCTCTTTAAGGAGGTTGGAACAAAATTGTTCTCTCAGGATCTCATTCTCTCCAGACGATGTAGGGCTAAGTCATGATCTTGTACACCTCACCTCACCTTATCTATCTTGGCATCACAGCCTCAGGATTCTTGGCTCTGGACTCTTGGTCATCACAAATTGGGTCTATTTGAAGTCTTTAAATGGAGACAAACTTCACACTTGTGGATATATAGAATAATTAACTTATTTTCGATTTGGTTCTCTTACCCTCTCGGATTTTGACAAACTTTCAATGTCAATAATAATTATTCAAAGTTCTTTTGTTGTTGCTGAATGCAGACTCACTAAAAGATTTGTTGTATTTTAGAAGTGAGTTTACAATTAATCCATTATGAAAGAAATGTTGAGGATCCGACCAAAACCCTCTCCTTCTCGGCACGAAAAAATAGATCATTCAAATACGAAATTAGGTGAATCAACAAATGATAACAACAATCGTAAAAATAATCCACCATATATACAATGGCCTATAAACAAGATACTAAAGGAAAGGCGATGCAAACCAAAACAAAGCAAACAAGTATAGAGATAGTGACATAAAGATTTACAGGATAACTTGCCTGCATTCTCTTACTACATCCGTCGATTCCACTATCTTCAAGATCCAAAAGCAAATCACCTGATACAATTAGAGCTCATCTTCCCCCCCCCCCCCTCTCTCTCTCTCTCTCTCTCTCTCTCTCTCTTACAAACCTGTTGAGATACATGCCTCTTGAGATACCACCCTTACTGGATATGAATAGCCCTCTTCTCGATCTCAGATCTCTCACATAATGAGATTCAACTTTCACCAGATCTGAAGAGCCCTCACAAATCTCAGGGTTCCCTCTTATGTTCAACACAACCCCAAAGAAACTCTAACCCCTTTTATAGAAACCCCAATAGAAACAGATCTAAAAACAGCCGCCGCTGAAAACCCGTCAATGCCGTGCGCACGACCCTCTTGAACCTCGAAAGATCGTTCTCCGGTTATCATAAGCACGACTCCTCTAGATCCAGATCGTGCGCACGGTGTACTGATCATCGTGCTCACGATCCTCCCAGGTCGTGCACACGATCGAAATCGTGCGCACGACTTCTTCAGCAATCATGATCCTGTATTTGTATATTCTACTCCAGGCTTAGGACTGCAGTCTGTTGCAGCCCTTGGCTTTAGCCCTTTGTCTATTGGGTTCCGTCTTGGACTTTATGTGGCTCCTCAAATTTAGGCTCAACAATCCAACAAAAAAATCATACTTTGCTTTATGTGAATGGAAGCAAATCATGCTTTAAAGTAAGTGTATCACTCCTCTCTTTCTCTCTATAATTTCATGAGTTTATGATTTAGTGAAGCCCTTTTCTGTTATCACAAATGCCCCCCCCCCCCCCCCCCCCCCCCCCCCCCCAATTTCTCAAAAACTAAAAAATAAAAACTCTCCTCCACCATCCTCAGTGATTCCAGCTCATTCCTCAGGGAATGTTCCATATATTTACCCAACACTGATCCCTATACGCACCTCAAGATCCCAACCCCCTCCCCCCAATAAACCCTACAACACCTCGTCCCAGAACTCCCACCTGCTCTTTCCATCCCTCCACCCCCATCCATGGGCTGCAGCAGCTCCAAGCAGGCCCACCGCGAACTCCGGCGGAGCGCCTCCCCGCTCCGCCGCACCCACTCCGTGCCTGCCCACCGCAAGGCCAACTCCCATCAAATCGTCTCCCTCACCTCCTCTACTCTCGGCTCTGTCGAGCTCCACTCCACTGCTCCTGACACCAGCCCCGACCTGAACACCGATGAGGAGATGCAGAAGCGCCGCCATGACAAGGTCGGGTGCCTCCCCGCCGATCTGGCCGAGGCCAAGACCTGGTCGGAGAAGATCAAGTGCAGGATCCCACGGACACCCACAGTGACCCCGCCCAACGAGCCTGAGAGCATCAACGCGTGGGAGCTGATGGCTGGCCTTGAGGACCTGACACTGTCGATGCGTGGGAGCCCCATTCGCCCCTCTCCGGCCCTCGACCGCCGATCCTTCTCCTTCTCCACCACTCGAGAGGCTAGCCCCGTCCGAGAATCAATACCCAATTCTCGATTGGGCTCACCAGGCGCTGGGGATTTCATTCCCACCACCCACACCGACCCGAAGATCATACCGACATTCAGAACGGCGCTCGAGGAGCCCTCTCCTCAGCACCCAGCTGTTCTCCTCCGGTCGCCGGAGCCGAGGAGTGAATCCACCGGCATCGTTCAGGCTAGAGTCAGGGCTTTCCAGGAAAAGATCAATGCCAAGAAGGCGGTGCGACGCTCTCTGAGTTGCCCTTCCGGGAGCAAGGGGAAGGTGGTGGTCTACTTCACGAGCCTGCGAGGAGTGCGGAGGACGTACGAGGATTGCTGCTGGGTGAAGGAGATACTGAAAGCGTACGGCGTCCGGGTGGACGAGAGGGATGTCTCGATGGACAGGACAATGAGGGAGGAGCTGGATGAGTTTGTCGGGGCGGAGGGTGGTGGCAGGGTGCTGCCGACGGTGTTTGCGGATGGGAGGTGTTTGGGAGGGGCGGAGGAGGTGAGGCGAATGCACGAGGCCGATGAATTGCGGAAGGCTCTCCGAGGATGCGAGGTGGTGGCGGACGGCGGTGGGGGGCCATGTGAGGGGTGTGGGGGTGTGAGATTCGTGCCTTGCGGGCGGTGCTCGGGGAGTTGCAAGGTGCATGTGGAGGAGGAGGAGGAGGAGGAGGAGGAGGAGGTGGGTGGTGGTTTTCGGCAGTGCCCTAACTGCAATGAGAATGGGATTGTTAGGTGCCCTTTATGTTGCTGAGTTTGGAAAATCAGTTGGGCATTTCACAGTAATTGTCATGATGTGTACAGTGTGAGAAGCTGAGGGAGGGGTGTGGAGATGAGGGGATCATACAACTCAAATTTTGTTTTTACTGAAATCAAGAACTCAAATTTTGTTTTTGTCTACCATTTTTCTAATATGGAGAAAGAGAGTGAATTTTCATCAGTCTCATAAGGATAATGAAATTTCACTATTATGAGAAATTATATCATTTTTATTTTAAAAATTGATAGAAAAATTAATCATAAAATCAAGAGACTAAAAAATAAGCCAAAAGTGTGAAATTGACTAATAAGCGGTTTGAGAAAAATCGACCAGAATCGATGCAACGGACATATCACATCGCACAAGATGGAAGAAATTCCACATTTTCTATGCGCCTTTTCTCTTATGTATTAAAATATTATCTTTTATTTCTTCCATGTTTAAACCGCTCCGAGGGTCCATATAAGGCCTCAAATTTTTGTAAATAGTTTCATAATCCTTGAATCAAAGAATTATTATTCATTTTTATAGTGAAATAGTCCCATTCTTGTTGATTCAAGAACACCCTTGGTGGCTTCCAATGATTTATCTTTCGAATAAAACAGTGATCGACTATATTCGCCTTCCTGGCCTCTTGCATGCATCATATATTTACACCATAATCCCTTACACACCGAATACACTATACAATGAGTTGGGAGGCTATTATGATTCGTCCATGTGACGAATCAATCGTAATTAAAGCTCAAATATATAGTCAGATAAGACTCATGGCTGACCGACCAATAGCGTCGGAGATTGCAATCATCATAAACCAAGGTGCTCAAGCAAATCAAGATTTCACCATGTCGACAAATAGAAGATGGTTCAACGCACATTCCTGATCTGCTTAGAAGGCAAGATTCAACATAATCGCAAGAGCCGGTAGTGTGGCAGGACCACATGATGCATGGAAGCATGGAGCATAACTTGGCAAATTAAGTAGTACGTACGTAACAACTATCTACTTATACTGTCCAGAATCACTACAAGGATGGCTAGCTATAAAAAGGGATAAGTCCAATAATGAAAGGACATCTGAATGTAAAGTGTTAGTCACTTGTGGGGAAGGATTTCAGCCGTCGTACGTAACCCGGCCCCCCTCCAATAGTCGATTAAAGGTTTGACTCTTCGGGACGTGACACGCTGTGAAATGCTAAGGGGTTCAGTGTTGAGCTATCACACAATCACTATTGAAATAGAGAAAGAGGGAGGTAGAGAATTAACACAGGAGATGTTGATGAAGTTTGGCTGAAGCCTACATCTCCGTGCGGTAAGACGCAACCTTTGAATCCACTATCACTGAAAAAGTAAAGCTACTCTCGACAGGCCGAGGAGTGCTTGTTTCAACTAGATAGAGGGTAAAGGGGGTTTGGAAGTCTAAAGACCAGAAGGCTATGGAAGCTCTGAAAAACAGAAAGTGGGATTGGTAATAATGAAATTGGATTTGGATTATTTACAGGATTGGCTATATATAAGGGTTTGAGAATATCCTGGGAATATTTCCTAGAATATCAGGAGTTTAGGTAATTATTTGGGGGAATTTACCAGTCCTCGTATGGCATGTGTGGGCTCCAATCCGTTCCGCGGGTCCCACTGTTGCCTTCGTGGGCCCCAGGCAAGGCTGCAGGTCCCACTGTCATCTTCGTGGGCCCCAGGCAGGGTTGTGGGTCACACTATCGTCTTCGTGGGTTCTAGATAAGGTTGCGGGTCCCACTGTCGTCTTCGTGAGCCCCAGGCAGGGTTGCAGGTCCTACTATCGGCCGTTAGCCAGATTTTTCACCCACAGTTATCCCCGCCTAGCTAGGCAGGTGCTAACTTGGCTGACTGGGACTATAGGGTGCAAAACTGCGTTGTCAACGTTGGAGCAGCTTGACGAGTATTGGGAAGAATCTGCCGACTCCCCCGCCAAGGGCCTGACTAGGGATTTGCATCATTTGAGCGCACTACACAAGGCTCGCTGTAGCAAGGATAGTAGCGTAAGTGTGCGTCTGTCGGTTTCTTGTGAGGGTCGATTTGCATTACGTAGTCATCTCCCCTCACCTCTTGTGTTGAGGGGCGTGCGCTAGTTCGGACGATAGAATCTACCGACCCTCTGCCTAGGGCCGACCAAATGTCTACCGACCCATTGTCCGAGGTCGACCATAGTGTCTACCGACCCCTTGCCAAGGGCCAACCAAAAGGGTGCATGATAGCGCCATCGAAGTGACGAACCGGCCAGCTAAAGGGCCAACCATTCGGTCATGGCAATAGATCGGTTGTGGCGATCGTTCGGTCGCAGCGATCGGTCGATCTCAGCGATTGGTCATGGCATCGGTCAGTCACGGTGATCGGTCGGTCGCGTGATCGGTCATGACAGTCAGTCGGTCGCGGTGATGGGTTGTGGTGAATAGTCGGTTATGGCGATCAGTCGGCTTCGACGATTAGTCATGGCGGTCAGTCGGTCGCGTTTGACCGATCGATCGAGTTTTAATTGTCGGGCGCCAGAGAGCTCCTGGCACCTGATCTTGTTGATTCTGTGCCTGACCGCGATGATCGGTCATGGCATTGGGTCGGGCATGGCAGTCAGTCACGGTGACTGGTTGAGGTGATTGGTCAGTTGAGGCAATCGGTCATGGCGATCAGTCGAGCGCGACGATCGGTCGGGTGGTATGATCGGTAGGGTACAACGATCGATCGGGCGGGACGATCAACCGGGCACAATGGTCAGTCGGGCGAGTGGGATGGTCGATTAGGCCGGTCGGTCAAGCATGACGATCGGCCAGGTGGGACGGTCAGCTAGGTGATAGGGCTGCCACTGTTATCGTCGGGGTCGAAGGAGGAGATGGAGTCGAGGACATTATTCCAACCCCGAGGAAGTGAATTAATATGGACGACCCCCAGTCAAGGGCTGTTCGATCGGTTGTTGCCAGCTGATGACGGTCTAGGGGGTTGACGTCGTTGGTTGAATGCCAAGTGTTGAATGGTGGAATAGACTTTGATTGAATACCAAGGCTTTGAGTCTTGGACTTTCTCGTTAAGTGCCCAGGGCTGTCTACTTGGACTTTGTATTTGAGTGCCAAGGGCAAGGCTTTGGACTTTGTTAAATGCCAAGGCAGCGAGGGCACCTCGGACTTTGCATTCGAGTGCCAAGGGCAAGGCCTTGGACTTGTTGAATGCAGAGGCGGCAAGGGCGCTTTGGACTTTGCATTTGAGTGCCAAGGGTTAATTAGGTCTTGGACTTTGTTGACTGCCGAGGCAGCGAGGGCGCCTTGGATTACATTCGAGTACCAAAGTTGTCTCCTTAGGCTGAGACGATGTCGACGTCTCGAGCTTTGGAAGGTGCCGAGGATAGGGCCTTGGGTTTGTTTGATCGATGGGGGTTAGAATTCGGAGTACTCAATGTTGTGCCTTTGTGTCGGTTGGACTTAGGCGAAGAACCATTTCTGTCGAACTTACGTCGGGGCACGTAGCTTTGTACTGTTGCAGGTTAGTTGGTCATTTTGCAATCCAAACTGAACTAACTGTGGCTTTGAATGTTGGTTGATCGTGAGGAGATCCTGTGCGATCGAACTAGTCTTGTCTTCGATTGATTAAGGCATGGCTCTTACCGACCCAACTGGTTGTGGGGTACGACGTAGGTGCCTTTAGACGATGGTTGATCATGGGGAGACCCTATGCGATCAAACCAGCGAAGGGTCACAGAGCTCATATCTTTGCGTTTGCTAGCTGATCGTAGGGAGGCCTTGTGCGATCGAACTAGTCTTGTCTTCGGTTTGTCGAGGCAAGGCTCTTACCAATCCAACCGGTTGCGGGGTACGAAGCAGGTGCCTTTAGATACTGGTTGATCATGGCGAGACATTTTACGATCAAGCTAGTGAAGGGTCATGGTGGTTGCACCTTTCCATTTGCGAGCTGATCATGGGGAGGCCTTGTGTGATCAAACTAGTCTTGTCTTTGGTTGGTCGAGGAAAGGCTTATACCGACCCAACTGGTTGTGGGGTACGAAGCAGGTGCCTTTAGACACTGGTTGATCGTGGGGAGACCCTGTATGATCAAACCAGCGAAGGGTCACGGAGCTCGCACCTTTGCGTTTGCTAGCTAATCGTGGGGAGGCCCTGTGTGATCGAACTAGTCTTGGTTTTGGTTGGTCGAGACAAGGCTCTTACCGATCCAACCAGTTGCGAGGTACGAAGCAGGTGCCTTTAGATGCTGATTGATCGTGGGGAGACCCTATGCGATCAAACCAGTGAAGGGTCACGAAGCTGCACCTTTGCGTTTGCTAGCTGATTGTGGGGAGGCCCTGTGCGATCTAACTAGCTTTGTCTTCAGTTGCCAAGGCTGTCTCCTTGGGCCGAGACGGTGTCGATGTCTCGGGCTTTGGAAGGTAACAAGGTGGTGAAGCATATCTCGGACTTTGTCTTTGAATGCCAAGGGTGGAGCCTTAGGCTTTGTTTGAATGCTGAGGCAGCGAGTGCGCCTTGGACTTTGCATTCGAGTACCAAAGCTGTCTCCTTAAAATTTGTTGGATGCCGAGACAGCGAGTGCGTCTTAGGCTTTGCATTGGAGTGCCAAGGCTATCTCCTTGGACCTTAGTGAATGCCAAGGCAGCGAGCACGCCTCGGACATTGCATTCGAGTGCCAAGGCTGGGGCTATGAGTTTGTCGATATGTAACACATACTTTTGTTTATCGACTTTTGAATCTTTGGGCAATCTGCAATGCTGAAGGATACTCGAGAGCTGGCTTTCTCCAAGCCCTCGGTTGTTGGAGTTTTCAGGCGAACTCTTTCATTTCGAACATCACCCCCAATATAGGGATTGGAGGAGAGTCGGAATTGAAAGGCTCGGGATGCCGACGAGAGGTGTCGACGATGGATTGTCTGAAAGGAGTAGAGGATGGGTCGCGCGACCGGCGGATTTTTGCTCCGTCGTTGATACTGGCAGCTGATGTCGAAGGATTCGATCACCTCCGATACTTGAATATCTTGATTTAGATGACTTCACTCCGGCTAATCCACGGGTCATGTCTTTGCTATTCTGGTATAGCGATAGAGACAAACGGGTTGCTTAGGCTATCTGTGGTTGCTGCTTGACCGAAGGAGCTGGGAAGCCTGGAGGTCGCATGTTGATAGGGAAAGATCCCACAGACGTCGCCAAACTGTGTGGGAGGATTTTGGTCGTCGTACGTAACCCCCCTCCAACAGTCGATTGAAGGTTTGATCCTTCGGGACGTGGCACGCTGTGAAGCACTAAGGGGTCTAGTGTTGAGCTGTCACATAATCACTGTTGAAATAGAGAAAGAGGAAAATAGAGAATTGACACAGGAGATAGTGACAAAGTTTGACCAAAGCCTATGTCTTCATGCGATAAGACACAATTAACCTTTGAATTCACTATTATTGAAAAAGTAGAGCTACTCTCGACAAGCTGAGGAGTGCTTGTTTCAAGTAGATAGAGGGTAGAGGGGGTTTGGAAGCTTGAAGACCAGAAAGCTATGGGAGCTCTGAAAAATAGAAAGTGGGATTGGTAATAATGAAATTGGATCTGGATTATTCATAGGATTGACTATATATAATGGTTTGGAAATATTCTGAGAATGGAAATATTCTGAGAATATTTCCTAAAATATTAGAAGTTTAGGTAATTATCCGGGGGGATTTACCCGTCCCTGGATGGCATGTGCGGGCCCCAAGCAGGGCTGCGGGTTCCACTGTCGTCTTTGTGGGCCTGAGACAGGGTTGCGGGTCCCACTGTCATTTTCGTGGGTCCCAGGCAGGGTTGCGGGTATCACTGTTGTCTTCGTGGGCCCTAGGCAGGGTTGTAGGTCCCACTATCGGGCGTTAGCCAGATTTTGCACCCGCATCACTGACAAGAAATCGGTTTGGTGAAAAGAACAAACAACAAGATGATTTTGTAGCACGTCTCTCTCAAAAAAGATGCATTTACAGGAGTCCCTTTATTGACTTTTCTCTCCTTTAAATGACAAAACAATCCCTAATACAAATCACAAATATTACTTGTCACAACAACAAAAAGTAACAATATACAATTGTTTCTCTTTAGCTACAATACTTTGCAGATTGTTACTCTTTACTACAGTGATTTCACTGTAGCATTTTTTAAAGCGAGACTAAAAAAAATCAGAATTTTGGTACAGTGATTTCGCTATAGCATTTTTTAAAAATGAGATTTTTTTTTAAAGAAATCAGACATTTTGCTGCATTGATTTCACTGTAGCAATAGAGTAACAATTTTTGTAAATTGTTACTCTTTGTTACAGTGATTTAATTGTAGCAATGTTTTGTAGCAATGTTTTATAGTAGGATTTATCAATAAGAAAAATTGTGATAGAGTAACAATATGCAATTGTTACTCTTTAGCTATAGTACTTTGCAATTTGCTACTCTTTGCTATAGTGATTTCATTGTAGCAATTTTTTTAAAATGAGATTTTTTTTAAAAAAAATCAAAATTTTGTTATAGGGATTCCACTGTAGCAATTTTTTTTAAAGCGAGATTTTCATGAAAAAATTTAGATTTTTGCCACAACAATTTAACTGTTGCAAAAGAGTAACGATCTTTGCAGATTGTTAGTTGTTACTCTTAATTTGCTACAGTGATTTCACTGTAATAATTTTTTTACAGTAAAATTTATCAAAAAGAAAATTTGATACAACATTGTACGCAGACATTGAACATTGTACGGTGATAATTGTGTTCGGACCAAAATCCAAAACCCAAACGGGTATGTGTTGGGTATGGACCTTCCCTACCCAAATGAGTATGTGTCGGCTATGGACCTTCATATACCCAAATAAGTACTGGTATTGATGGGGATGAGATCCGACCCGAACCCAACAAGCTCCACCCCTTTAGCGTTTACTTGCTCCATCTGAATAGTCTATGGACGTTTGGAAAGAACCAAAGACATATAGCCAGAAAGAAAAGGAGTAGGGAGGCATAGTCGTCTCTTCGGTCAAAAGTAGGGATGGCAACGGTCTTGTCGTGTCGGGTCTAGTTTCGGGTTGTGTCCAAAACCCCTAGATCCGGACCTGACCCCTTTAACTAATCCTGTCTAGATCCTAAACCTGTACCCGACCCGTTAGACCCGTTTACCACACGGGTCTATTCAGTTGACCCGATCCGACTCAGTCCGACTCAACCCAACTTGACCCGATAGACCCGTTTACCACACGGGTCTATTCAGTTGACCCGATCCGACTCAGTCCGACTCGACCCAACATGACCCGATCCGACTCAGTCCGACTCGACCCAACCTGACCCAATAGATCCACTGGTACATCATATTACAGTATCGGATTACGGTAGACCCGACCCGTTGAATTTTAAACAGGTCTTCCCGGGTCTACCGTGTCCAGACCCTAAACCCGGACCCGACCCGTTTATTAAACGGGCCTATCGTGTCGACCCGAACCCGTTTAGTCTCAGACCCGCTAACTTCGTGTTGGGTCTGCCGTGTCGGATCCGAAATTGCCAGCCCTAGTCAAAAGGTGGCGCCGTTCCATATTTTCAGTTCCATTTAGTGGCCATATATATATATATATATATATATATATATATATATATATATATATATATATATATATATATATATATATATATATATATATATATATATATATATATATATATATATATATATTTTGAGGACCTTTAGTGGCCATATTTCTGAAGTAAAGGAGCCGTTAACTTTTTGGGTGCTTTTTGAAGTTACGAATAAAGATAGTTGGGAACACCCACATGAGTGCTTACTTATAACAGAATCATGGGTAGGTGCCGAAAGTTATATGTGGGCATGGGCTATAGAGCAAAACTTATGCAACCACTTAGGGTCAGAACTTTGAAACCATGGGGCCATTAATTTAATTGACCCGGTTCCTAGTTCAACCCATAAAATTATTAGGGCCCTCATCTCAACAAAAAAATATATACATGATGTGTCAGTGAGGCCTTCCATGCATATTGACAAGGGCACCATAGTCTCCGGCCATTGTCGGAGCTGTTGGTACCACGCACCACCGTTGCCTCCATTGCTGTCGGACCCATGCAACAGACCACCGTCTCAATCGCCGCAGGTCCTTGTCCTGCTCCTCCTCCCTCCACCATGTTTCTCCTTCCTCTTCCTTCCTCAGTCCTTCTCTTTCGATTCTTCTTCTTCCTCCTACTCCACCGCCTATTCTTCCTCTTTCTCATCCCCTACCTTCTCCATCTTCCTCCTCCTTCCCGGAGATGTGTTGGTCTCTCCAGACAAACATGGTATGTGGAGACATGTCGGTCACTCCCGAACGACATGTCTCAACCATGCCGGCCGGGAGCAATCGATAACCATGTTGGTCGGAAACAATTGGGGGGCTCGACCTAGCATCAACACCGATCCCTCTGCTTGTGGAAGCTTTCAGCCCTCAGGATGGTTCTCGAGGTTCGAGGATTGGATCCCTACAGAGATCATACAACCATACAGAGAATACAATGCAAAAATTCAATAAAAGAACACCATGAATTCAAAGGAAATCAAGGATTTTGATTATCAATAGCAAGAAAATATAACAAGTAGTGATCTCCGTTTGTCAGACCCTGCTAACCCCTCTCTTGATCCTCTCTTTCATCACAACCTCGAAGTACAGAACAAACTGCTGACAAGAGACACAAATGCTTTCACCAAGAGATGAAATCGTCCCGGAGAAAATGACAAGCTAGACGCACCGAAGAACTCGAAGAAGATCCGAACACTGTATCTTCTTCCTCCCTCTTTTGCTTCTCTTCCTCTTCCTCTTCTTCTTCTTCTTTCTCTCTACTCTCCTTCTTCTCTCTTCTCTCTAAGCTACAAACCTGAGACCGATTTTTTGTTCTCTCTTCGAACATAACTCGCTCTCAAAACTCTACCGAGAAGAGCCACACCACTGTCACCATTGTCTTGAGCCTCAAAGGGCCTAGGTGAGCGCCGTACCACCTCTCCCCCAATAGATCCTTCTTCCTTCTCCAGTGAACCTCTTGTATACAATCTCCGAGCAGCACCTCCGTAGCCGTCGTCGATAATTTCCCTTGAGTTCCAATCACACTAACATGCCTCCTCCCCTTCCCTTTATATAGCTAGGGTTAGGTTAGGACTTCGTACACCAATTGGAGACCCAAAAATGAAAAAATAGAAAATCTCTCTAGCCAAACCCCTGCTACCTGAATTAGATCATGCGCATGACCAAGACAAAGTCGTCCACACGATCTCTCCGGAAATTCTCTCACCGATTTTCCTACCAATGCATGAGCTAAAAGTACGTCATGCGCATAATCCTGCTTGGGTATGGCTTTTGCAAGCCAAAAACCCAACAATCTCCAACTTGGCTTGTAAAGCCAACATTCCGCTATCGCCACCGACAACACCACTACTTGGAGCCTGTGATAAATCCAATGCCTTGTCACCACCTTTGTACCCTACAAAGAGTGTCTGATCACCTAAATCGATGATCAACCAAGTCAATTTGCTTTGGACTTGCTCGAAACCCACTTCGACATCATCGTCATGGCGCCCGAACATGCTCCACCTGCAAACAAACCCTCTGCCTCCGAAGCTACCCTCGTAGAAACCATATACTAGCCTCCACTATAGGCTTCCTCCAAGATTAAAGAAGTGCCATTAGATATCTCCAGGACTCCACCTATACCAGTGTCCTTGCACCCGAGAGAATCTAGTCAGGAAAGAGGGATTTAAATTGCCTCTCAAAACTCGGAACATGGAGAACGCTACAGAGTATATGAACGGAACTATCAAACCTCACAAATTTTTTTCGGATCCCCAGGTCTGCATCTTGAAACCATTGCCATTCTCCATCTGCCCGGGTATGGATGCAGAGTTATACCCAGTGTGAACACACATGGATTGACTATCTAGTACTAGTCTTGGCCTTAGCCATTAAGATAAACCATCATTTGAACCTAATGATCCAACCAGAGTAGCATATCCCTTCGACATGAGCATCTCTAATTGCTTTCAGTCGATCGCATCCCTTTCCAAAACTTGCTCCACCTCTTATTCTGCAATCATTTCCCCGGGATTCGAACCCATAGTAATGTCTTCTCCTTGGAGATACTTAAGGTAAGAAAGAGACGAGTCAACCCTTGTGAACCTTTTAATCCTTCTCGGACATCCCTTCCAACTTGTCCGCCTTTTTGCCTATCAGAATCTGAAGTTCATACAATTAATTTTCTTGATTCTCACTCTTACGTCGTATTCCATTGTTCCACCCTTTTCGCAATATCACATTGAAGCTTTGGCTCTGATACTAATTGTTGGGGGACTCAATAAAGCATCGACGTTGATCCCTCTGCCCGCTGAAGCCTTCAACCCTGAAGATGGTGCTTGAGGTTCGAGGATTAGTGCCCTACAGAGATCGTACAACCATATAGAGAATACAATGCACAAATACACACTACAACAAAGAGGTTTTTTGCCGATGGAATTTTTTTTTTTCCGGTGGTATAATATTGATTATTATCGACGGTATTAAAAATATCCATCGGTATAAAACCCAATTGATTTTTTTTATTTTTTTTGCCGACAATATTTATATACCGTCGGTATAAATATTTTTACCGACAGAAAATATATTTTCTGTTGGTAAAATATTATGCTATGCCGATGGCAAATAAATTATCATCGTTATTATAATTTTTTAATTATTTATTAATTTTTTGATATTTTTACCAATGTAAACTAAATATCCGTCGGTAAAAAGTAATATTTACCAACGGAAATATATATGACCGTCGGTATAAATCCTATAAATGAAAAAATAAAAAACCCTATTAGTTTTACCAACGAAAATTTACGTTCCATCGGTAAAAAATCCTATGATTAATTTTAGAATCTAATCCCCTTTTCTGTTTTATATCTCTCAATCGAATTATCCGTCCCTCCCCTCCATCGTGCCTCCAGCCTCCCCTCTCGTGAGCCACCGACCGGTGCTGCTGCTCCTTCTCCACGAAGCCTCCCTCTCCTCCGCCAATGCCGCTGCTCCTCCTCCGCTGACGCCACTGCTCAGGCCTCCCCTCCGCCGGCGCCACTGCTCCGGCCTCCCCTCCGCCGACGCCGCTGCTCCTCCTCCTCCTCGAGGCCTCCCTCTCCCTCTCTGGTGAGCTTCTCCTCCTCCTCCCTCTTCCCCTTAGTTTATTTTATTCCAAATCGCACCCTAAAGTATATTATTCCGGGTTCTCAAAAGAAAAAAAAAACCTTATAAGTATAAGATGTTAAACCGTAAACCCTCTAAGCAACCTATTTGACTTCTCCAGCATGATTTTTCTTCAAACGATTATTTCAAGGTGTTAGATCTACCATTTAACCAATTTTGCGAGATCAAATCAATGAAAAATGCATGAAATCGTTAGTTCGATAGAGGCGAAGCGTACTTCTCCAAAAAATTCGAAAACAACCAATCTTAGATGTCTACCAATTTGTTCATTTTAAGTTGTTCATTGATAACATGATGGTGTAAAAACATCAAATCTATCAGGATTTTATATTCTTATACCGGATTTGTGGACTGAATTTATCGAATTTACCATTAAAATTTTGGAGACTTTTTAATAAAACAACAAATCAGATCTTCTTATTGACGAAATCACTTGAACTTTGATATTTTGTAGATCTTGGATTGTTCCGCCTCTATAGAACATGCATAGAATTATGAGCTATATGAAGTTCTACACCCCTAAATAGTGTAAAAATGTGATTGAAGTGTTCTAAAGTATGTGTCCATGCTTGACTTATGATTGTTCAGATATTCGTTAAAACAATCCATCATTTAATTATTATTTAAATCAGTTCTATAAAACTTAACTATTTCCACATTGTCGAAAAATTTCCATGTCATGCAGTGTCGAAATGTTGGTCGAAACCGAAATTTTGAGCCTTGGTTTTGAGCACCAATCTTAGAAAGCTGGATTCATATCGTGACCGAAGTAATAAAAGCATAACCAAATCAAGTCTTATCTTATAAATCATATATATGGACCAACCTTGTAGGCTAGCATAATATGTTCAAAGATATGTAAGCTTGCATTATAATGATATTGAATTCGAAGAGTGATTGCATGAATGAAAGCTACTATATCACATATCTCAGCAAGTATCATACATATATACATGATAAGACCAAGGAGACTCATCGAAATATCGCCTCCTGCATCTGACCTCTATACACTTCCTCTTTTCACCTACCAGATCGGGCTACGAATAAGTGACCAATCCCACTACACTGACTCCCATCAGGCCCTGGCCCCTACTCTCTAGGGTGCCCCTGACCGCCCGGTAGAGCTCCAGCCACGAGCATGACCCCTCGCCCACTAGAATTGATCGCAACCCTGCGTCCTCCCACACGTTGCACCTGAATGTCAGGTTGGGGTTCCCTGGCGGGCAAGTCATGGCCACCAGGTCGAGCACGGTCTTGGGACGGACAGGCGTCCGCAGGATGTTGAATGCCAAATTATCGACCTTGTGCTCGTATATCTTCCCTTCACGGTCCAGCTTGTACCGTGACATCCCATGGAACCGGCCCCGAGAATCCAAACCAACTTCAAAATCCAAAACACGCTAATTTATGATTTTCAAACACTTAGACTATAAATTAGTCAATCGGAGGATAAAATATTAAAATAACTACTACACTTGCTCGCAAGTCCGAAAAACGAAAAACCATCGAGTCCAAATTATCGGATGTGATTCGATGACGATCCGATCGAATCCAAATCAACTTCGAAATCCGAAACACGCTGATTTATGATTTTCAAACGCTTAGACTCTAAATTAGTTAATCGGATGGTAAAATTTTAAAATAACTACTAAACACTTGCTCGCAAGTTCGAAATATGAAAAACCATCCAGTCCGAATTATCGGATGCGATCCGATAACGATTTGATCGAATCCTAACCAACTTCAAAATCCGAAATATGCTAATTTATGATTTTCAAACGTACGAATGAATTAGAATGGATACATTCGTGCGAATGAATTAGAATGGATCGTATGAATGAATTAGAATGGATCATACGAATGAATTAGAATGGATCGTACGAATGAATTAGAATGGATATATTTGTGTGAATGAGTTAGACAGAATCGTACGAATGAATTAGAATACATACTTTTGTGTGAATGAATTAGAATGGATCATAAGAATGAATTAGAATGGATCGTGCGAAGGAATTAGAATAGATCATAGGAATGAATTTGAATGGATACATTCGTGCGAATGAATTAGAAAGGATCATACAAATGAATTAGAATGGATCGTACGAATGAATTAGAATGGATCATACGAATGAATTAGAATGGATACATTCGTGCGAATGAATTAGAATGGTTTGTACGAATGAATTAGAATCGATCGTACGAATGAATTAGAATAGATACATTCGTGCGAATGAATTAGAATAGATCGTACGAATGAATTAGAATGGATCGTACAAATGAATTAGAATGGATACATTCGTGCGAATGAATTAGAATGGATCGTACGAATGAATTAGAATGGATCATACAAATGAATTAGAATGGCTATATTCGATCGTACGAATGAATTAGAGTGGATCGTACGAATGAATTAGAATGGATCCATTCTAATTCATTCGCACGAATGTATCCATTCTAATTCATTCGTACGATCCATTATAATTCATTCGCAAGAATGTATCCATTCTAATTCATTCGTATGATCCATTCTAATTCATTCGTACAATCTATTCTAATTCATTCATACGATCCATTCTAATTCATTCGCACGAATGTATCCATTCTAATTCATTCGTACGATCCATTCTAATTCATTCGTATAATCCATTTTAATTCATTCGCATGAATGTATCCATTCTAATTCATTCGTACGATCCATTCTAATTCATTCGTTCGCACGAATGTATCTATTCTAATTCATTCGTACGATCCATTCTAATTCATTCGTTCGCATGAATGTATCCATTCGAATTCATTCGTACGATCCATTCTAATTCATTCGCACGATCCATTCTAAATCATTCGCACGAATGGATCCATTCTAATTCATTCGTACGATCCATTCTAACTCATTTGTATGATCTATTCTAATTCATTCGTACGATCCATTCTAACTCATTCGGACGATCCATTCTAATTCGTTCACATGATCGAATGTTTCCATTCTAATTCATTCGTACGATCCATTCTAATTCATTCGTACGATCCATTCTAATTCATTCGCACGAATGTATTCATTCTAATTTATTTGTTAATTAGAATGGATCCATAAATTAGAATGGATACATTCGTGCGAATGAATTAGAATGGATCGTATGAATAAATTAGAATGAATCGTATGAATGAAATAGAATGGACACATTCGTGTGAATGAATCAAAATGGATCGTACGAATGAATTAGAATGGATCATACGAATGAATTAGAATGGATATATTCGTGCGAATGAATTAGAATGGATCTTACGATAGAATTAGAATGGATCGTACGAATGAATTAGAATAGTTCGTACGAATGAATTAGAATAGCTCCTACGAATGAATTAGAATGGATCATACAAATGAATTAGAATGGATCGTACGAGTGAATTAGAATGGATCGCACGAATGAATTGGAATTGATTATACGAATGAATTAGAATGGATCGTACGAATGAATTAGAATGAATTAGAATGGATCGTACGAATGAATTAGAATGGATCGTGCGAATGAATTAGAATGGATTCATTCTAATTCATTCATACAATCTATTCTAATTCATTCGTACGATCCATTCTAATTCATTCGTATGATCCATTCAAATTCATTCACATGAATGTATCCATTCTAATTTATTCATCTATTCTAATACATCCGTACGATCCATTGTAATTCATTCGCACGAATGTATCCATTCTAATTTATTCGTACGATCCATTCTAATTCATTCGCACGAATGTATCGATTCATTCTAATTCGTTTCCACGAATGTATCCATTCTAATTCATTCGTACGATCCAATCTAATTCATTCGCACAATCCATTCTAATTCATTTGTACGATCCATTCTAATTCATTCGTGCGATCCATTATAATTCATTCGTATGAATGAATCCATTCTAATTCATTCGTAAGAATGAATTAGAATGGATAGTACAAATAAATTAGAATAGATCATACGAATGAATTAGAATGGATACATTCGTGCGGATGTATTAGAATGGATCGATACATTCGTGCGAATGAATTAGAATAGATCGTACGAATGAATTAGAATGAATACATTGTTGCGAATGAATTAGAATGGATCGTATGAATGAATTAGAATGGATCTTACAAATGAATTAGAATGGACGAATGAATTAGAATGGATACATTCTTGCGAATGAATTAGAATGGATACATTCGAGCGAATGAATTAGAATGGATATATTCCTACGAATGAATTAGAATGTATCTTACGAATTAATAAGAATGTATCGTATGACTGAATTTGAATGGATCGTACGAATGAATTAGAATGGATACATTCGAGCGAATGAATTAGAATGGATTGTACGAATGAATTAGAATGGATCGTACGAATGAATTAGAATGGATACATTTGTGCGAATGAATTATAATAGATACATTCATGCGAATTAATTAGAATAGATCGTACGAATGAATTAGAATGGATCGTACTGATGAATTTGAATGGATCGTACGAATGAATTAGAATGGATCGTATGAATGAATTATAATGGATCGTACGAATTAATTAGAATGGATCGTACGAATGAATTAGAATGGATACAATCGTGCGAATGAATTATAATGGATCGTACGAATGAATTAGAATGGCAACATTCGTACGAATGAATTAGAATGGATCGTACGAATGAATGAATTAGAATGGATCGTACGGATAAATTAGAAAGGATCGTACGAAAGAATTAGAATGGATTGTACGAAAGAGTTAGATTGGATCGTACGAATGAATTACAATGAATTAGAATGGGTACATTCGTATGAATGAATTAGAATGGATCGTATGAATGAATGAATTAGAATGGATCGTACGAATGAATTAGAATGGGTCATACGAATGAATTAGAATGGATCGTATGAATAAATTAGAATGAATACATTCGTGCGAATGAATTAGAATGGATCATGCGAATGAATTAGAATGGATCATGTGAAATGAATTAGAATGGATCGTGCGAATGAATTAGAATAGATCGTATGAATGAATTAGAATGGATCGTACGAATGAATAAGAATGGATCGGACGAATGAATTAGAATGGATCGTGCGAATGAATTAGAATGGATCGTTCGAATGAATTGGAATGGATTATCCATTCTAATTCATTCATACGATCCATTGTAATTCATTCATACGATCCATTCTAATTCATTCATACGATCCATTCTAATTTATTCGAACGAATGTATCCATTCTAATTAATTCTAACTTGTACGATCCATTCTAATTCATTCGTACGATCCATTCTAATTCATTCGTACGATCCATTCTAATTAATTCGTACAATCCACTCTACTTTATTCATACGATCTATTCTAATTCATTCGCACGCATGTATCCATTCTAATTCATTCGTACGATCCATTCTAATTCATTCGTACGACCCATTCTAATTCATTCGTACGATCCCTTCTAATTCATTCGTACGACCCATACTAATTCATTTGTATGATCCATTCAAATTCATTCGCACGAATATATCCATTCTAATTCATTCATATGATCCATTCTAATTCATTCGCACGATCCATTCTAATTCATTCGCATGAATGTATGCATTTTAATTCATTCGTACGATTCTTTTTAATTCATTCGTACGATCCATTCTAATTCATTCATAGGATCCATTCTAATTCATTCATACGATCCAGTCTAATTCATTCGCATGAATGTATCCATTCTAATTCATTCGTATGATCCATTCTAATTCATTCGTACGATCCATTTTAATTCATTCACACGAATGTGTTCATTCTAATTAATTCGTACGATCTATTCTAATTCATTCGTACGATCCATTCAAATTCATTCGTACGAATGTATCCATCCTAATTCATTCGTACGATCCATTCTAATTTATATGCCTGAATGTATCCATTCTAATTCATTCGTACGATCCATTCTAATTCATTCGCACGAAGGTATCCATTCTAATATATTCTAATTCATTCGTACGATCCATTCTAATTCATTCGTATGATCCATTCTAATTCATTCGCACGAATGTATCCATTCTAATTCATTCGTACGATCTATTCTAATTCATTCGTACGAATGAATTAGAATGGATCGTATGAATGAATTAGAATGGATACATTTGTGCGAATGAATTAGAATGGATCGTACGAATGAATAATAATGGATTGTACGAATGAATTAGAATGGATACATTCGTGCGAATGAATTAGAATGGATCGTACGAAAGAATTAGAATGGATCATACAAATGTATTAGAATGGATCATACGAATGAATTAGAATAGATCGTATGAATGAATTAGAATGGATAGATTCTTGCGAATGAATTAGAATGGATCATAGGAATGAATTAGAATGGATCGTATGAATGAATTAGAATGGATCGTACGAATGAAGTAGAATGGATCATACGAATGAATTAGAATGTATACATTCGTGTGAATGAATTAGAATGGATCGTATGAATGAATTAGAATGGATCATACGAATGAATTAAAATGGATCGTACGAATGAATTAAAATGGATCGTACGAATGAATTAGAAAGGATAGATTCGTGCGAATGAATTAGAATGGATCGTACGAATGAATTAGGATGGATACATTCGTGCGAATGAATTAGAATGGATCATACGAATGAATTAGAATGGATCGTACGAATAAGTTAGAATGGATACATTAATGCAAATGAATTAGAATGTATCGTACGAATGAATCCATTCGTACAATCCATTCTAATTCATTCGTAGGAGCTATTCTAATTCATTCATACGAACTATTCTAATTCATTCGTACGATCCATTCTAATTCATTCGTACGATTCATTCTAATTTATTCGCACGAATGAATTAAAATAGCTCCTACAAATGAATTAGAAAGGATCGTTTGAATGTATCCATTCTAATTCATTTGTACGATCCATTCAAATTCATTCATACGATCCATTCTAATTCATTCGTACGATCCATTCTAAAGAATGAATTAGAATGGATCGTACGAATGAATTAGAATGGATACATTCGTGCGAATGAATTTCAATGGATCGTACGAATGAATTAGAATGGATCATACGAATGAATTAGAATGGGTACATTCGTATTAATTTATATGATCCATTCTAATTCAATCGCATGAATGTATTTATTCTAATTCATCCGTACGATTCATTCTAATTCGTTCGCACGATTGTATCCATTCTAATTCATTCGTATGATAAATTCTAATTCATTCGCACGATCCTTTCGCTAATTCATTCGTATGATCCATTCTAATTCATTCGTATGATCTATTCTAATTAATTCGTACGAATATACCCATTCTAATTCATTCGTACGATCCATTCTAATTCATTCGCACAAATGCATCCATTCTAATTCATTCGTATGATCCATTCTAATTCATTCGTACGATCTATTCTAATTCATTCGTACGATCCATTCTAATTCATTAGTACGATACAATAATTCATTCGTATGATCCATTCTAATTCATTCGTACGATCCATTCTAATTCATTCGTACGATATATTCTAATTCATTCGCACGAATGTATCCATTCTAAATCATTCGTACGATCCATTCTAATTCATTCACACGAAAGTATCCATTCTAATTCATTCGTACCATCCATTCTAATTCGTTTGCACGAATGTATCCATTCTAATTAATTCTTACGATCCATTCTAATTCATTCGTACGATCCATTCTAATTCATTCGCATGAATGTATCCATACTAATTCATTCGTACAATCCATTCTAATTCATTCGCACGAATGTATCCATTTCTAATTCATTCGTACGATCCATTCTAATTCATTCGTACGATCCATTCTAATTCATTCGCACGAATGTATCATTTCTAATTCATTCGTACGATCCATTCTAATTCATTCGTACGATCCATTCTAATTCCTTCACACGAATGTATCTATTCTAATTCATTCGTGCGATCCATTCTAATACATTCGTACGATCCATTCTAATTCATTCACATGAATGTATCCTAATTCATTCGTACGATCCATTCTAATTCATTCGTAGAATCCATTCTAATTCATTCGTGCCTACGAATGTAGCCATTCTAATTCATTCATACGATCCAGTCTAATTCATTAGAATGGATACATTCTTATGATCCATTCTAATTCATTCGCACGAATGTAAGCATTCTAATTCATTCGTACGATCCATTCTAATTCATTCGTACGATTCATTCTAATTTATTTGTACGATCCATTCTAATTAATTCGTACGATCCATTCTAATTCATTCGTACGATCCGTTCTAATTCATTCTAATTTATTCGTATGATCCATTCTAATTCATTCGTACGATCTATTCTAATTCATTCGCACGAATGTATCCATTCTAATTCATTTGTATGATCCATTCTAATTCATTCGCACGATCCATTCCAATTCATTCGCCGTACGAATGAATTATAAAGAATAGATTCGTGTGAATGAATTAGAATGGATCGTACGAATGAATTAGAATGGATCGTACGAATGAATTGGAATGGATAAATTTGTGCGAATGAATTAGTATGGATCATACGAATGAATTAGAATGGATCATACGAATGAATTTGAATGGATCGTACGAATGAATTAGAATGGATCATATGAATGAATTAGAATTGATCGTACGAATGGATTAGAATAGATTGTACGAATAAATTAGATTGGATACATTCGTGCGAATGAATTAGAATGGATAGTATGAATGAATTAGAATGGATCGTACGAATGAATTAGAATGGTTCGTACGAATGAATTAGAATGGATACATTCGTGCGAATGAATTTAAATGGATCGTACGAATGAATTAGTATGGATCATACGAATGAATTAGAATGTATACATTCGTGCGAATAAATTACATGGATCATACGAATGAATTAGAATGGATCGTACGAATAAATTAGAATGGATACATTCGTGCGAATGAATTAGAATGGATCATACGAATGAATGAGAATGGATTGTACGAATTAGAATGGATACATTCGTGCGAACGAATGAATTAGAATGGATAGTACGTATAAATTAGAATGGATCGTACAAATGAATTAGAATGGATACACTCTTACGAATGAATTAGAATGGATCGTATGAATGAATTAGAATGGATCGTGCGAATGAATTAAAATTGATCGTGCAAATGAATTAGAATAGATCGTGGGAATGAATTAGAATGGATGGTATGAATGAATTTGAATGGATCGTACGAATGAATTAGAATGGATACATTCATGCGATTGAATTTGAATGGATCGTGCGAATGAATTTGAATGGATACATTCATGCGAATGAATTAGAATGAATCGTATGAATAAATTAGAATGGATATATTCGTTCGTATGAAAGAATTAGAATGGATATATTCGTGCGAATGAATTAGAATGGATCGTACGATTGAATTAGAATGGATCGTACGAATGAATTAGAATGGATACATTCGTGCGAATGAATTAGAATGGTTCGTACGAATGAATTAGAATATATCGTACAAATGAATTAAAATGGATCGTACGAGTGAATTAGAATGGATCGTATGAATGAATTAGAATGGATACATTCGTGTGAATGAATTAGAATGGATCGTACGAGTGAATCAGAATGGATCGTATGAATGAATTAGAATGTATCTATTCTAATTCATTCGTACCATCCATTCTAATTCATTCGCATGAATGTATCCATTCTATTTCATTCGTACGATCCATTCTAATTCATTCGTACGATCCATTCTAATTCATTTGCACGAATATATCCATTCTAATTCATTCGTACGATCCATTCTAATTCATTCGCACAAATGTATCCGTTCTAATTCATTCGTACGATCTATTCTAAATCATTCGTACGATCCATTCTAATTCATTCCTACGATCCATTCTAATTCATTCCCATTAGTGTATCCATTCTAATTCATTCGTACAATCCATTCTAATTCATTCGTATGATCCATTCTAATTCATTCGCACGAATGTATCCATTCTAATTCAATCGTACGATCCATTCTAATTAATTTGTATGATCCATTCTAATTCATTCGCACGAATGTATCCAAATTCATTCCTACGATCCATTCTAATTCATTCGTGCGATCTATTCTAATTCAGTCGTACCAACTAATGTAGCCATTCCAATTCATTCATATGGTCCAGTCTAATTCATTAGAATGGATACATTCGTACGATCCATTCTAATTCATTCACACGAATGTATCAATTCTAATTCAATCGTACGATCCATTCTAATTCATTCGCTCGAATGTATGCATTCTAATTCATTCGTACGATCTATTCTAATTAATTGGTACGATCCATTCTAACTCATTCGTACGATCAATTCTAATTCATTCTATTTTATTCGTACGATCCATTCTAATTCATTTGTACGATCCATTCTAATTCATTCGCAAAAATGTATCCATTCTAATTCATTTGTACGATACATTCTAATTCATTCGCTTGATCCATTCTAATTCATTCGCCGTACGAATGAATTAGAATGGATCGTACGAATGAATTAGAATGGATATATTCGTGCGAATGAATTAGAATGGATCGTACGAATGAATTAGAATGGATCGTACGAATAAATTAGAATGGATACATTCGTGCGAATGAATTAGTATGGATCGTACGAATGAATTAGAATGGATCGTATGAATGAATTTGAATGGATTATACAAATGAATTAGAATGGATCGTACGAATGAATTAGAATTGATTGTACGAGTGGATTAGAATGGATCGTACGAATAAATTAGATTGGATACATTCGTGCAAATGAATTCGAGTGGATAGTATGAATGAATTAGAATGGATCGTACGAATGAATTAGAATGGATACATTCGTGCGAATGAATTTGAATGGATCGTACGAATGAATTAGAATGGACCGTACGAATGAATTAGAATGGATACATTCGTGCGAATAAATTAGAATGGATCGTATGAATGATTTAGAATGGATCGTACGAATGAATTAGAATGGATACATTCGTGCGAATGAATTAGAATGGATCATACGAATGAATTAGAATGGATCGTGCGAATTAGAATGGATACATTCGTGCGAAAGAATGAATCAGAATGGATCGTACGAATGAATTAGAATGGATACACTCGTTCGAATGAATTAGAATGGATCGTATGAATTAATTAGAATGGATCGCGCGAAAGAACTAGAATGGATCGTGCAAATGAATTAGAATGGATTATGCGAATGAATTTGAATGGAACGTGCGAATAAATTTGAATGGATCGTACGAATGAATTAGAATGTCTACATTCGTGCGATTGAATTTGAATGGATCGTGCGAATGAATTTGAATTGATACTTTAATGCGAATGAATTAGAATGGATCGTATGAATGAATTAGAATGGCTACATTCGTTTATACGAATGAATTAGAATGGATACATTCGTGCGAATGAATTTGAATAGATCGTACGATTGAGTTAGAATGGATCGTACGAATGAATTAGAATGGATCTTACGAATAAATTAGAATGGATCGTACGAATGAATTAGAATGGATACATTCGTGCGAATGAATTAGAATGGATCGTACGAATATATTAGAATGGATCGTACGAATGAATTAGAATGGATACATTCGTGTGAATGAATTTAAATAGATCATACGAATGAATTAGAATGGATCGTACGAATAAATTAGAATGGATATATTCGTGCGAATGAATTAGAATGGATCGTACGAATGAATTAGAATGGATACATTCGTACGAATGAATTAGAATGGATCGAACGACTGAATTAGAATGGATCGTATGAATGAATTAGAATGGATTGCATGAATGAATTAGAATGGATCGTACGAATGAATTTGAATTGATCGTACGAATGAATTAGAATGGATCGTACGAATGAATTAGAGTAGATACATTCTTGCGAATGAATTAGAATGGATCATATGAATGAATTAGAATAGAATGTACGAATTAATTAGAATGGATACATTCGTGCGAATGAATTAGAATGGATCATGTGAATGAATTAAAATGGATAAATTCTTGTGAATGAATTAGAATGGATCACACAAATGAATTAGAATGGATACATTCGTGCGAATGAATTAGAATGGATCGTACGAATGAATTAGAATGGATCGTACGAATGAATTAGAATGGATACATTCGTGCGAATGAATTTGAATGGATCATATGAATGAATAAGAATGGTTCGTACGAATGAATTAGAATGTATACATTGGTGCGAATAAATTAGAATGGATCATACGAATGAATTAGAATGGAGCGTACGAATGAATTAGAATGGATACATTTGTGCGAATGAATTAGAATGGATCATACGAATGAATTAGAATGGATCGTACGAATTAGAATGGATACATTCGTGCGAACGAATGAATTAGAATAGATCGTACGAATGAATTAGAATGGATCATACGAATGTATTAGAATGGATCGTACAAATGAATTAGAATGGATACACTCTTATGAAAGAATTAGAATGGATCGTGCGAATTAATTAGAAAGGATAGTGCGAATGAATTAGAATTGATCGTGCAAACGAATTAGAATGGATCGTGGGAATGAATTTGAATGAATGGTACAAATGAATTTGAATGGATCAAACGAATGAATTAGAATGGATACATTCATGCGATTGAATTTGAATGGATCGTGCGAATGAATTTGAATGGATATATTCATGCGAATGAATTAGAATGAATCGTATGAATGAATTAGAATAGCTATATTCGTTCGTACGAAAGAATTAGAATGGATACATTCGTGCGAATGAATTAGAATGGATCGTACGATTGAATTAGAATGGACCGTACGAATGAATTAGAATGGATACATTCGTGCGAATGAATTAGAATGGATCGTACGAAAGAATTAGAATATATCGTACGAATGAATTAAAATGGATCGTACGTGTGAATTAGAATGGATCGTATGAATGAATTAGAATGGATACATTCGTGCGAATGAATTAGTATGGATCGTACGAATGAATTAGAATGGATCGTACGATTGAATTAGATTGGATACATTCGTGCGAATGAATTAGAATGGATAGTACGAATGATATAGAATAGATACATTCGTACGAATGAATTAGAATGGATCGTACGAATGAATTTGAATGGATCGTACGAATGACTTAGAATGGATACATTCGCACGAATGAATTAGAATGGATCGTACAAATGAATCCATTCGAATTCATTCGTACGATCCATTCTAATTCATTCGTATGAGCTATTCTAATTCATTCATACGAACTATTCTAATTCATTCGTACGATCCATTCTAATTCATTCGTACTATCCATTCTAATTTATTCGCACGAATGAATTAGAATGGATTGTACGAAAGAATTAGAATAGTTCGTACAAATGAATTAGAATAGCTCCTACCAATGCATTAGAATAACTCCTACGAATGAATTAGAATGGGTCGTACCAATGAATTAGAAGGGATTCATTCTTATGATCCTTTCTAATTCATTCGTACGAATGTATCCATTCTTATTCATTCATACGATCCATTCCAATTCATTCATATGATCCATTGTAATTCATTCGTACGATCCATTCTAATTCATTCGTACAATCCATTCTAAAGAATGAATTAGAATGGATCGTATGAATGAATTAGAATGGATACGTTCGTGCGAATGAATTTGAATGGATCGTACGAATGAATTCGAATAGATCGTACGAATGAATTAGAATCGATACATTCGTATTCATTCATACGATCCATTCTAATTCATTCACACGAATGTATTAATTCTAATTCATTCGTAGGATCCATTCTAATTCATTAGCACGAATGTATCCAATCTAATTCATTCATACGATCCATTCAAATTCATTCACACGATCCATTCTAATTCATTCGTATGATCCATTCTAATTCATTCTTACGATCCATTCTAATTCATTCGAAAGATTGTATCCATTCTAATTCATTCGTACGATCCATTTTAATTCATTCGCACGAATGTATCCATTCTAATTCATTCGTACGATCCATTCTAATTCATTCGTACGATCCAATAATTTATTCGTATGATACATTCTAATTCATTCGTACGATCCATTCTAATTTATTCTCACGATCCATTCTAATTCATTCGGACGAATGTATCCATTCTAATTCATTTGTACGATCCATTCTAATTCATTCGCATGAATGTATCCATTCTAAATCATTCGTACGATCCATTCTAATTTATTCACATGAATGTATCCATTCAAATTCATTCGTACTATCCATTCTAATTCATTCGCACGAATGTATCCATTCTAGTTCATTTGTACGATCTATTCTAATTCATTCATACGATCCATTCTAATTCATTTGCACGAATGTATCCATTCTAATTCATTCGTACGATCCATTCTAATTCATTCGAACGAATGTATCCATTCTAATTCATTCGTACGATCCATTCTAATTCATTCGTATGATCCATTCTAATTCATTCACACGAATGTATCCATTCTAATTCAATCGTACGATCCATTCTAATTAATTCGTATGATCCATTCTAATTCATTCGCACGAATGTATCCAAATTCATTCATACGATCCATTCTAATTCATTCGTACGATCTATTCTAAGTCAGTCGTACCAACTAGTGTAGCCATTCTAATTCATTCATACGATCCTGTCTGATTCATTAGAATGGATACATTCGTACGATCCATTCTAATTCATTCGCTCAAATATATGCATTCTAATTAATTTGTACGATCCATTCTATCTAATTCGTACGATCCATTCTAACTCATTCGTACGATCCATTCTAATTCATTCTAATTTATTCGTACGATCCATTTTAATTTATTTGTACGATCCATTCTAATTCATTCATACAAATGTATCCATTCTAATTCATTTGTACGATACATTCTAATTCATTCACATGATCCAGTCTAATTCATTCGCCGTACGAATGAATTAGAATGGATCATACGAATTAATTAGAATGGATACATTTGTGCGAATGAATTAGAATGGATCGTACGAATGAATTAGAATGGATACATTCATGCAAATGAATTAGTATGGATCGTACGAATGAATTAGAATGGATCGTACGAATGAATTTGAATGGATCGTACGAATGAATTAGAATGGATCGTACGAATGAATTAGATTAGATACATTCGTGCGAATGAATTCGAATGGATAGTATGAATGAATTAGAATGGATCGTACTAATGAATTAGAATGGATCGTACGAATGAATTAGATTGGATACATTCGTGCGAATGAATTTGAATGGATCGTACGAATGAATTAGAATGGATCGTACGAATGAATTAGAATGGATACATTCATGCGAATAAATTAGAATGGGTCATACAAATGATTTAGAATGGATCGTACGAATGAATTAGAATGGATACATTCGTGCGAATGAATTAGAATGGATCATACGAATGAATTAGAATGGATCGTGCGAATTAGAATGGATACATTCGTGCGAAAGAATGAATCAGAATGGATCGTACGAATGAATTAGAATGGATTGTATGAATGAATTAGAATGGATACACTCGTACGAATGAATTAGAATGGATCGTATGAATTAATTAGAATGGATCGTGCGAATGAACTAGAATGGATCGTGCAAATGAATTAGAATGGATCGTGCGAATAAATTTGAATGGATCGTGCGAATGAATTTGAATGGGTCATACGAATGAATTAGAATGTCTACATTTATGCGATTGAATTTGAATGGATCGTGCGAATGAATTTGAATGGATACATTCATGCGAATGAATTATAATGGATCGTATGAATGAATTAGAATGGCTACATTCGTTTGTATGAATGAATTAGAATGGATACATTCGTGCGAATGAATTTGAATAGATCATACAATTGAATTAGAATGGATCGTACGAATGAATTAGAATGGATCTTACAAATGAATTAGAATGGATTGTACGAATGAATTAGAATAGATACATTCGTGCGAATGAATTAGAATGGATCGTACGAATATATTAGAATAGATCGTACGAATGAATTAGAATGGATCGTAAGAATGAATTAGAATGGATACATTCATGCGAATGAATTTGAATAGATCGTACGAATGAATTAGAATAGATCGTACGAATGAATTAGAATAGATACATTCGTGCGAATGAATTAGAATGAACTGTATGAATGAATTAGAATGGATACATTCGTACGAATGAATTAGAATGTATCGTACGAATGAATTTGAATGGATCGTATGAATGAATTAGAATGGATCGTACGAATGAATTAGAATGGATCATACGAATGAATTTGAATGGATCGTACGAATGAATTAGAATGGATCGTATAAATGAAATAGAATAGATACATTCGTGCGAATGAATTAGAATGGATCGTACGAATGAATTAGAATGGATTGTACGAATTAATTAGAATGGATACATTCTTGCGAATGAATTAGAATGGTTCATACGAATGAATTAAAATAGTTAAATTCGTGCGAACGAATTAGAATGGATCACACGAATGAATTAGAATGGATACATTCGTGCGAATGAATTAGAATGAATCGTATGAATGAATTAGAATGGATCGTATGAATGAATTGAAATAGTTACATTCGTGCGAATGAATTAGAATGGATCGTACGAATGAATTAGAAAGGATCAGACGAATGAATTAGAATAGATCGTACGAATAAATTACAATGGATTCATTTGTGCGAATGTTTTAGAATGGATCGTATGAATGAATTAGAATGGATCAGACGAATCAATTAGAATGGATTCATTCGTATGAATAAATTAGAATGGATCGTACGAATGAATTAGAATGGATCGTACGAATGAATTAGAATGGATACATTCGTGTGAATGAATTAGAATGGATCGTGCGAATGAATTAGAATGGATACATTCGTGCGAATGAATTAGAATTGATCGTATGAATGACTTAGAATGGATCGTACAAATGAATTAGAATTGATCGTACGAATGTATTAGAATGGATACATTCATTCGAATGAATTAGAATGGATACATTAGTGCGAATGAATTAGAATGGATCATACGAATGAATTGGAATGAATCATACGAATGAATTAGAATGAATCTTTCGAATGAATTAGAATGGATCATACGAATGTATTTGAATGGATACATTCGTGTGGATGAATTAGAATGGATATATTCGTGCGAATGAATTAGAATGGATCACACGAATAAATTAGAATGGATCGAACGAATCAATTAGAATGGATCGTACGAATGTATTAGAATGGATACATTTGTTCAAAATAATTAGAATGGATACATTCATGCAAATGAATTAGAATACATCATACAAATGAATTAGAATGGATTGTATGAGTGAATTAGAATGGATCGTACGGATGAATTAGAATGGTTCGTACGAACGAATTAGAATGGATCGTACGAATAAATTAGAATGGATCGTATGAATGAATTAGAATGGATCGTACGAATGTATTAGAATGGATACATTTGTGTGGATTTATTCTAAATTGTTCATATGAATGTATCCATTCTAATTCATTCGTACGATGTATTCAAATTCATTCGAACGATCCATTCGAATTCATTCATACGATCCATTCTAATTCATTCGCACGAATGTATCTAATTCATTCGTACGATCCAATCTAATTCATTCGTACGATCTAGTCTAATTCATTTGCATGAATGTATCCATACTAATTCATTCATACGATCAATTCTAATTCATTCATATGAACGAATGTAGGCATTCCGATTCATTTATACAATCCATTCTAATTCATTAGCACGAATGTATCCATTCTAATTCATTCGTATGATCCATTATAATTCATTCGTATCATCCATTCTAATTCATTCGCACGAATGTATACATTCTAATTCATTTGTACGATCCATTGTAATTTATTCATACGATCCATTATAATTCATTTGCACGAATGTATCCATTCTAATTCATTCGTACGATCCATTCTAATTTATTGGCACGAATGTATCCATTCTCATTCATTCGTACGATTCATTCTAATTCATATTTATGATCCATTCTAATTCATTCGCTCTAATTTATTTCTACGATCCATTCAAATTCAATCGTACGATCTATTCTAACTCATTCGCACGAATGTATCCAATCTAATTCATTTGTACTATCCATTCTGATTCATTCGCACGAATGTATCCATTCTATTTTATTCGTACGGTTCATTCTAATTCATTCGTATGATCCATTTTAATTCATTCGTATGATCCATTCTAATTCATTAGTACGATCCATTCTAATTCATTCGCACGAATGTATCCATTCTAGTTCATTAGTACGATCCATTCTAATTCATTCATACGATCCATTCTAATTCATTCGTATGATCGATTCTAATACATTCGCACGAATGTATCCATTCTAGTTCATTTGTACCATCCATTCTAATTCATTTGTCCAATCAATTCTAATTCATTCGTACGATCCATTCAAATCCATCAGAATTAGAATGGATCGTACGAATGAATTAGAATGGGTACATTCGTGCAAATGAATTTGAATGGATCATACAAATAAATTAGAATGGATCGTACAAATGAATTAGAATGGATCGTATGAATGAATTAGAATGCATACATTCGTGCGAATGAATTAGAATGGATCATACGAATGAATTAGAATGGATCGTACAAATGAATTAGACTGGATCGTACGAATAAATTTGAATACATACATTCGTGCGAATGAATTAGAATGGATCATACGAATGAATTAGGATGGATCGTACAAATGAATTAGAATGGATACATTCATGCGAATGAATTAGAATGGATCGTACGAATGAATTAGAATGGATACATTCATGCGAATGAATTAGAATTGATCGTACGAATGAATTAGAATGGATACATTCGAATGAATTAGAATGGAAAGATTCATCCATGCGAATGAATTAGAATGGATCGTACGAATGAATTATAATGAATCGTACAAATGAATTAGAATGGATCCCATTCTAATTCATTCGTACGATCCATTCTAATTCACTCGCTCAAATGTACCCATTCTAATTCATTCATACCATCCATTCTAATCCAATAGAATTAGAATGGATCGTACAAATGAATTAGAATGGGTACATTCGTGCGAATGAATTTGAATGGATTGTACAAATGAATTAGAATGGATCGTACAAATGAATTAGAATGGATCGTATGAATGAATTAGAATGGATCGTACGAATGAATTAGAATGGATACATTCGTGCGAATGAGTTAGAATGGATCATACGAATGAATTAGAATGGATAGTACGAATGAATTTGAATGGATACATTCGTGCGATTGAATTAGAATGGATCGTACGAATGAATTAGAATGGATACATTCATGCGAATGAATTAGAATTGATCGTACGAATGAATTAGAATGGATACATTCGAATGAATTAGAATGTATAAATTCGTCGATGCGAATGAATTAGAATGGATCGTAGGAATGAATTAGAATGGTTCGTACAAATGAATTAGAATGGATCCCATTCTAATTCATTCAGACGATTCATTCTAATTCATTCGTACGATCCATTTTAATTCATTCGCACGAATGTATCCATTATAATTCATTCATCCGATCCATTCTAATTCATTCATACGATCCATTCTAATTCATTCGTACGATCGATTCTAATACATTCGCACGAATGTATCCATTCTAATTCATTCGTATCATCCATTCTAATTCATTCGTCCAATCCATTCTAATTCATTCGTACGATCCATGCTAATTCATTCGCATGAATGTATCCATTTAATTCATTCGTACGATCCATTCTAATTCATTCGTACGATCCATTCTAATTCATTCGCACAAATGTATCCATTTTAATTCATTCATATGATCCATTCTAATTCATTCGCACGAATGTATCCGTTCTAATTCATTCCTGCGATCCATTCTAATTCATTCGCATGAATGTATCCATTCTAATTCATTCGCACGATCCATTCTAATTCATTCGCACGAATGTATCAATTCTAATTCATTCATACGATCAATTCTAATTCATTCGTATGATCCATTCTAATTCATTCGCATGAATGTATCCATTCTTATTCATTCGTACGATCCATTCTAATTCATTCGTATGATCCATTCTAATTCATTCGCACGAATGTATCTATTCTATTTCATTCATACAATCCATTCTAATTCATTCATAGGAGCTATTCTAATTCATTTGTATAATCCATTATAATTCATTAGAATGGATACATTCGTACGATGCATTCTAATTCATTCGTACGATCTATTCTAATTCATTCATACTATCCATTCTAATTCATTTGAATGGATACATTCGTACGATCCATTCTAATTCATTCGTATAATCCATTCTAATTCATTCGTACGATCCAATCTAATTCACTCGCATGGACGAATCTATCCATTCTAATTTATTCGAATGTATACATTCTAATTCATTTGTACGATCAATTCTAATTCATTCGCACAAATGTATCCATTCTAATTCATTCATACAATCCATTCTTATTCATTCGTACGATCCATTCTAAGTCATTTGCACGCACGAATGTATCCGTTCTAATTCATTCGAATGTATCCATTCTAATTCATTCGTATGATCCATTCTAATTCATTCGCACGAATGTGTCCATTCTAATTCATTCGTACAATCCATTCTAATTCATTCGCACGAATGTATCCGTTCTCATTCATTCATAGATCCATTTTATCGTACGATCCATTATAATTCATTCGTAGGATCCATTCTAATTTATTCGTATGATCCATTCTAATTCATTCGAACGAATGTATCCATTCTAATTCATTCGTACGATCCATTCTAATTCGTTCGTACGATCCATTCTAATTAATTCGTATGATCCATTCTAATTCATTCGAATGTATCCATTCTAATTCATTCGTACAATCCATTCACATTCGTACGACTGAATTAGAATGGATTGTACGAATGAATTAGAATGGATCGTATGAATGAATTAGAATGGATACATTCGTGCGAATGAATTAGCGTGGATCGTACGAATGAATTAGAATAGATCATATGTGTGAATTAGAATGGATCGTACAATAGAATGGATCGTACGAATGAATTAGAATGGATACATTCGTGCGAATGAATTAGAATGGATCGTACGAATGAATTAGAATGGATACATTCGCACGAAAGAATTAGAATGGATCATATGAATGAATTAGAATGGATCGTACGAAAGAAATAGAATGGTTCGTACGAATGAATTAGAATGGATCGTACGAATGAATTTGAATGGATACATTCGTGCGAATGAATTTGAATGGATCGTATGAATGAATTAGAATGGATAGATTCGTGTGAATGAATTAGAATGGATCGTACGAATGAATTAGAATGGATACATTCGTGCGAATGAATTAGTATGGCTTGTATGAATGAATTAGAATGGATCGTAGGAATGAATTAGAATTGATACATTCGTGCGAATGAATTAGAATGGATACATTCGTGCGAATGAATTAGAATGGAACTTATAAATGAATTAGAATGGATCGTGTGAATGAATTAGAATGGATCATACGAATGAATTAGAATGGATTGTATGAATGAATTAGAATGGATACATTCGTGAGAATGAATTAGAATGGATCATACGAATAAAGTATAATGGATCATATCAGTGAATTAGAATGGATACATTCATGCGAGTGAATTAGAACGGATCATACGAATGAATTAGAATGGATCGTACGAATGAATTAGAATAGATCGTATGAATGAATTAGAATGGATACATTCGTGTGAATGAATTAGAATGGATCATACGAATGAATTAGAATGGATCGTACGAATGAATTAGAATGGATACATTCGTGCGAATGAATTAGAATGGATCGTACGAATGAATTAGAATGGATCGTACGAATGAATTAGAATGGATTCGTGCGAATGAATTAGAATGGATCGTACGAATTGATTTGTATGGATTAGAATGAATTAGAATAGATCATACGAATGAATTAGAATGGATACATTCGTCCGAATGAATTAGAATGGATCATACGAATGAATTAGAATGGATCGTACGAATAAATTAGAATGGATCCATTCTAATTCATTCGCACGAATGTGTCCATACTAATTCATTCGTACGATCCATTCTTATTCATTCCTATGATCCATTCTTATTCATTCGCTCGAATGTATCCATTCTAATTCATTCATACGATCCATTCGAATTCATTCGCACAAATGTATCCATTCTAATTCATTCATACGATCCATTCTAATTCATTCGTACGATCCATTCTAATTCATTCGTACGAATGTATCCATTCTATTTTATTCGTACGAATGGATACATTCGTGCGAATAAATTAGAATGGATCCATTCTAATTCATTTGTACGATCCAATCTAACGCATTCGCACTAATTCATTTGTACGATCCATTCTAATTCATTCGTACGATCTATTCTAATTCATTCGTACGAACGAATGTAGCAATTCTAATTCATTTATACGATCCATTCTAATTCTTTCGCACGAATGTATCCAATCTAATTCATTCGTAAGATCCATTCTAATTCATTTGTATGATCCATTCTAATTCGTTTGCACGAATATATACATTTAATTCATTCGTACGATCCATTGTAATTCTTTAGTACGATCCATTCTAATTCATTCGCACGAATGTATCTATTCTAATTCATTCGTACGATCCATTCTAATTCATTTGTACGATCCATTCTAATTCATTCGCACGAATGTATCCATTCTAATTCATTCGTACGATCCATTCTAATTCATTCGGAATAATTCATTCGTACGATCCATTCTAATTCATTCGTACGATCCATTCTAATTCATTCGCACGAATGTATCCAGTCTAACTCATACGTACTATCCATTCTAATTCATTCGCATGAATGTATCCATTCTAATTCATTTGTACGATCCATTCTAATTCATTCATACGATCCATTCTAATTCATTCGCACGAATGTATCCATTCTAATTCATTCGTACGACCCATTCAAATTCATTCGCACGAATGTATCCATTCTAATTCATTCGTACGAACCATTCTGATTCATTCATACGATCCATTCTAATTCATTCGTACGATCCATTCTAATTCATTCGCACGAATGTATCCATTCTAATTCATTCGTACGATCCATTCTAATTCATTCGCACAAATGTATCCATTCTAATTCATTCGCATAAATGTATCCATTCTAATTCATTCGTACGATCCATTCTAATTCATTCGTATGATCCATTCTAAATCATTCGCACGAATGTATCCATTCTAATTCATTCGTACGATCTATTCTAATTCATTCATACGATCTATTCTAATTCATTTGTACGATCCATTCTAATTCATTTGTACGATCCATTCAAATTCATTCGCACGAATATATGCATTCTAATTCATTCGTATGATCCATTCTAGTTCATTTGTAGGAGCTATTTTTATTCATTCGTACGATCCATTCTAATTTATTAGAATGGTTACATTCGTACGATGCATTCTTATTCATTCGTACGATCCATTCTAATTCATTCATACGATCCATTCTAATTCATTTTTATGGATACATTCGTACGATCCATTCTAATTCATCCGTACGATCCATTCTAATTCATTCATACGATCCATTCTAATTCTTTAGAATGGATACATTCGTACGATCCATTCTAATTCTAATTCATTCGTACGAATGTATCCATTCTAATTCATTCGTACGATCCATTCTAATTCATTCGTATGATACATTCTAATTCATTCAATGATCCATTCTAATTCATTCGTACGATCCTTTTTTATTCATTTGCACGAATGTTGTACGATCCATTCTAGTATTAGAATGGATACATTCGTGCGAATGAATTAGAATGGATTAGAATCGATCGTACGAATGAATTAGAATGGATATATTCGTGGGAATGAATTAGAACGGATCATACGAATGAATTAGAATGGATCGTTTGAATGAATTAGATTGGATTGTACAAATGAATTAAAATGGATCATACGAATGAATTAGAATGGATACATTCGTGCGAATGAAAGTGAATGGATCATATGAATGAATTAGAATGGATCGTACGAATGAATTAGAATGGATACATTCGTGCGAATGAATTAGAATGAACCGTGCGAATGAATTAGAATGGATACATTCGTGCGAATAAATTAGAATGGATCGCACGAATGAATTAGAAAGGATACATTCGTGCAAATGAATTAGAATGGATCGTACGAATGAATTAGAATGGATACATTCGTGCAAATGAAATCGATTGGATCGTACGAATGAATTAGAATGGATCGTATGAATAAATTAGACTGGATACATTCGTGCGAATGAGTTACAATGGATCATACGAATGAATTAGAATGGATCAGATGAATGAATTAGAATGGATCGTACGAATGAATTAGAAGGGACACAATCGTGCGAATATTTTAGAATGGATCGTACGAATGAATTAGAATGGATCGTACGAATGAATTAGAATTGATCGAACGAATGAAAAAGAATGGAAACATTCGTATGAATGAATTAGAATGGATCGTACAAACAAATTAAAATGGATCGTACGAATGAATAATAATGGATCCATTCTAATTCATTCATACGATCCATTCTAATTCATTCGTACGATCCATTCTAATTCATTCGCACGGACGAATGTATCCATTCTAATTTATTCGAAGGTATCCATTCTAATTCATTTGTACGATCCATTCTAATTAATTCGCACGCACGAATGTATCCATTCTAATTCATTCGAATGTATCCATTCTAATTCATTCGTATGATCCATTCTATTTCATTCGCATTAATGTATCCATTCTAATTCATTCGTACAATCCATTCTAATTCATTCGCACGAATGTACCCATTCTAATTCATTCATAGATCCATTCCATCATACGATCCATTCTAATTCATTCGTACGTTCCATTCTAATTCATTTGTATGACCCATTCTAATTCATTCGAATGAATGTATCAATTCTAATTCAATCGTACGATCCATTCTAATTTATTCGTATGATCCTTTCTAATACATTCGCATGAATGTATCCATTCTAATTCATTCGTACAATCCATTCACATTCGAACGACTTAATTAGAATGGATCGTATGGACGAATTAGAATGGATCGTACGAATGAATTAGAATGGATACATTTGTGCGAATGAATTAGAGTGGATCGTACGAGTGAATTAGAATGGATCGTATGAATGAATTAGAATGGATCGTACGATAGAATGGATCGAACGAATGAATTAGAGTGGATACATTCGTGCGAATGAATTAGAATGCATCGTACGAAGGAATTAGAATGGATCACAGAAATGAATTAGAATGGATACATTCGCACGAATGAATTAGAATGGATCATATGAATAAATTAGAATGGATCGTACGAATGAATTAGAATGGATCGTACGAATGAATTAGAATGGATATATTCGTGCGAATAAATTTGAATGGATCGTACGAATGAATTAGAATGGATCGTACGAATGAATTAGAATGGATACATTCGTGCGAATGAATTAGAATCGATCGTACGAATGAATTAGAATAGATCATACGAATAAATTAGAATGGATACATTCGGGCGAATGAGTTAGAATGGATCAAACGACTTAATTAGAATGGATCGTATGAATGAATTAGAATAGATCGTACGAATGAATTAGAATGGATACATTCGTGCAAATGAATTAGAATGTATCCTATGAATGAATTAGAACGGATCGTACAAATGAATTAGAATGGATCGTAAAAATGAATTAGAAAGGATAGTATGAATGAATTAGAATGGATACATTCGTGCGAATGAATTAGAATGGATCATACAAATGAATTAGAATGGATACATTCATGTGAAAGAATTAGAATGGATCGTACGAATGAATTAGAATGGATCGTATGAATGAATTAGAATATATACATTCGTGCGAATGAATTTGAATTGATTGTACAAATGAATTAGAATGGATCGTACGAATGAATTAGAATGGATACAATCGTACGAATTAGAATGAACTAGAATGGATCGTACATTCGTACGATGCATTCTAATTCATTCGTACGATCCATTCTAATTCATTCATACGATCTATTCTAATTCATTAGAATGGATACATTCATACAATCCATTCTAATTCATTCATACGATCCATTCTAATTCATTAGAATGGATACATTCGTATGATCCATTCTAATTCGAATTCATTCGTACGAATGTATCCATTCTAATTCATTCGTATGATCCATTCTAATTAATTCGTACGATCCATTCTATTTAATTCGTACGATTCATTCTAATTCATTCGTAAATGGATCATACGAATGAATTAGAATGGATCATACGAATGAATTAGAATGGATCGTACGATTGAATTAGAATGGATTGCGTACGAATGAATTCGAATGGATCGTACGAATGAATTAGAATGGATTGTACGAATTAATTAGAATGGATCGTATGAATGAATTAGAATGGATCGTATGAATGAATTAGAATGGACACATTCATTCGAATGAATTAAAATGGATCGTACGAATGAATTAGAATGGATTGTACGAATGAATTAGAATGGATCGTACGAATGTAATAGAGTGGATAACTTCGTGCGAATGAATTAGAATGGATACATTCGTGCGAATGAATTAGAATGGATCGTATGAATGAATTAGAATGGATCGTACAAATTAATTAGAATGGATCGTAAGAATGAATTTGAATGGATGGTACGAATGAATTACATTGGATTGTGCGAATAAATTAGAACGCATCGTATGAGTGAATTAGAATGGATCGTATGAATGTATTAGAGTGGATACATTCATGCAAATGAATTAGAATGGATACATTCGTGCGAAAGAATTAGAATGGATCGTATGAATGAATTAGAATGGATCGTACGAATGAAATTGAAAGGATTGTAAGAATGAATTAGAATAGATGGTATGAATGAATTATATTGGATCGTGCGAATGAATTAGAATGGATCATACAAATAAATTCGAATGGATCGTACGAATATAATAGAATGGATACATTCGTGCGAATAAATTAGAATGGATACATTCGTACGAATGAATTAGAATGGATCGTATTAATGAATTAGAATGGATCATACGAATGAATTAGAATGGATCGTAAAAATGAATTAGAATGGATGGTGCGATTGAATTAGAATGGATCGTGTGAAAGAATTAGAATTGATCGTACGAATGAATTCGAATGGATCGTACGAATGTATTAGAATAGATACATTCGTGCGAATGAATTAGAATGGATACATTCGTGTGAATGAATTAGAATTGATAATACGAATGGATTAGAATGGATCGTACGAATGAATTAGAATGGATAGTAGGAATGAATTAGATTAGATCGTTCGAATGTATTAGAATGGATACATTTGTGCGAATGAATTAAAATGGATATATTTGTGCGAATGAATTAGAATGGATCATACGAATGAATTAGAATGGATCGTACGAATGAATTATAATGGATCGTACGAATGTATTAAAGTGGATATATTCGTGGGAATGAATTAGAATGGATACATTCGTGTGAATGAATTAATATGGATCGTACGAATGACTTAGAATGGATCGTACGAATAAATAAGAATGGATCTTCCAAATGAATTAGAATGGATCGTACGAATTTATTAGAAAGGAAACATTCATGCGAATGAATTAGAATGGATATATTCATCCGAGTGAATTAGAATAGATCGTACGAATGAATTAGAATGGATCGTACGAATGATTTATTATGGATCCTTCGAATGAATTAGAATGGATCGTACGAATGTATTAGAATGGATACATTTGTGCGAATGAATTAGAATGGATACATTCGTGTGAATGAATTAGAATGGATCATATGAATGAATTAGAATGGATCGTATGAATGAATTAGAATGGATCGTACGAATGTATTAGAATGGATACATTTGTGCGAATGAATTTGAATGGATACATTCGTGCAAATGAATTAGAATGGATCGTACGAATGAATTAGAATGGATCGTATGAATGAATTAGAATGGATCGTACGAATGAATTAGAATGGATCGTACGAATGTAATAGAATGGATACATTCGTGCGAATGAAATAGAATGGATACATTCGTACGAATGAATTAGAATGGATTGTATGAATGAATTAGAATTGATCGTATGAATGAATTAGAATGGATGGTACGAATGAATTAGAATGGATCGTACGAATGAATTAGAATGGATCGTACGAATGTAATAGAATGGATACATTCGTGCAAATAAATTTGAATGGATATATTCGTGCGAATGAATTAGAATTGATCATACGAATGGATTAGAATGGATCGTACGAATGAATTAGAATGGATCTTACGAATGTATTAGAATGGATACATTCGTGCGAATGAATTAGAATGGATACATTTGTGTGAATGAATTAGAATGGATCATAGGAATGAATTAGAATGGATCGTACAAATGAATTAGAATGGATCATACGAATGAATTAGAATGGATCATACGAATGTATTAGAATGGATGCATTCGTCGGAATTAATTAGAATAGATACATTCATGCGAATAAATTAGAATGGATCGTACGAATGACTTAGAATGGATCGTACGAATGTATTAGATTGGCTACATTCATGCGAATAAATTAGAATGGATACATTCGTGGGAATGAATTAGAATGGATCATATGAATGAATTAGAATGGAGCATACGAATGAATTAGAATGGATCGTACGAATGTATTAGAATAGATAAATTCATGCGAATGAATTAGAATTGATCGTACGAATGAATTAGAATAGATCGTACGAATGTATTAGAATGGATACATTTGTGCAAATGAATTAGAATGGATACATTCGTGCAAATAAATTACAATGGATCGTACAAATAAATTAGAATTTGGATCATACGAATGAATTAGAATGGATCATATGAATGAATTAGAATGAATCGAACAAATGTATTAGAATGGATACATTCGTACGAATGAATTAGAATGGATCATGCGGATGAATTAGAATGGTTCGTAAGAATGGATTAGAATGGATCGTACGAATGAATTAGATGGATCGTACGAATGAATTAGAATGGAATGTACGAATGTATTAGAATGGATACATTCGTGCAGATCCATTCTAATTATTTCATACGTATGTATCCATTCAAATTCATTCGTATGATGCATTCAAATTCATTTGTACGATCCATTCTAATTCATTCGTACGATCCATTCTAATTCATTCGCACGAATGTATCTAATTCGTTCGTACGATCCATTCTAATTCATTCGTATGATCCATTCTAATTCATTCGCACGAACGTATCCATTGAAATTCATTCGTACAATCCATTCTAATTCATTCGTACGATCCATTCTAATTTATTCGTACGATTCATTCTAATTCATTAGTACGATCCATTCTAATTGATTCGGACAAATGTATCCATTCTAATTCAATCGTATGAACCATTCTAATTCATTCGTACAATCCATTCTAATTCATTCGTACGATCCATTCTAATTCATTCGCACGAATGTATCCATTCTAATTAATTCGTACAATCCATTCTAATTCATTCGTACGATCCATTCTAACTAATTCGTACGATCCAGTCTAATTCATTTGTATGATCCATTCTAATTCATTTGTACAATCCATTCTAATTCATTCGCACGAATGTATCTAATTCATTCATACGATCCATTCTAATTTATTTGTATGATCCGTTCTAATTCATTCGCATGAATGTATCAAATTCATTCGTGCGATCCATTCTAATTCATTCGTACGATCCATTCTAATTCATTCGCACAAATGTATCCATTTTAATTAATTCGTACGATCCATTCTAATTCATTCGTAATATCCATTCTAATTCATTCATACGATCCATTCTAATTTATTCGTGCGAATGTATCCATTTTAATTCATTCGTACGATCCATTCTAATTCATTCACACGAATGAATCCATTCTAATTCATTCGTACGATCCATTTAAATTCATTCGCACAAATATATCATACGAATGAATTACAATGGATCGTACGAATGAATTTGAATGGATCGTACTAATGAATTAGAATGGACCGTACGAATGAATTAGAACGGATCGTATGAATGAATTAGAATAGGTCGTACGAATGAATTAGCATGGATACATTCGTGCGAATGAGTTATACTAGATTGTACGAATGAATTAGAATGGATCGTAGTAATGAATTAGAATGGATACATTTGTGCGAATGAATTTGAATGAATACGTTCGTGCGAATGAATTAGAATGGATCATACGAATGAATTAGAATGGATCGATAGTACGAATGGAATAGAATGGATCTTATGAATAAATTAGAATTGATCGTACGTATGAATTAGAATGGATACATTCGTGCGAATGAATTAGAATGGATCGTACAAATGAATTAGAATGGATCATGCAAATGAATTAGAATGGATACATTCCTACGAATGAATTTGAATGGATCATACGAATGAATTGGAAAGGATCGTACGAATGTATCGATTCTAATTCATTCGTTCGATCCATTCTAATTCATTCATACGATCCATTCAAATTCATTCGCACGAAGGTATCCATTCTAATTCATTCGTACATCCATTCTAATTCATTCTTTAGAATGGATCGTTCGAATGAATTAGAATGGATCGTACGAATGAGTTGGAATGGATCATATGAATGAATTTGAATGGATCGTACGAATGAATAAGAATGGAGACATTCATACGAATGAATTAGAAAGGATCATAAGAATGAATCCATTCTAATTCATTGGTACGATCCATTCTAATTCATTCGTAGGAGTTATTCTAATGCATTCGTAGGAGCTATTCTAATTCATTTGTACGAACTATTCTAATTCAGTCGTACAATCCATTCTAATTCATTCGGGCGAATAAATCAGAATGGATCGTACGAATGAATTAGAATGGATCGAACGAATGAATTCGAATGGATTCATTTGTACGATCCATTCTAATTCATTCGCACGAATTTATCCATTCTAACTCATTCGTTCGATCCATTCTAATTCATTCGTACGATCCATTCTATATCATTCGCACGAATGTATCTATTCTATTTCATTCGTTTGATCCATTCTAATTCATTCGCACGAATGTATCCAATCTAATTCATTCGTACGATCCATTCTAATTCATTCGCACGAATGTATCCATTCTAATTCATTCATACGATCCATTCTAATTCACTCGTACGATCCAATTTAATTCATTCGTACGATATATTCTAATTCATTCGTACGATCAGTTCTAATTCATTCGCACGAATGTATCCATTCTAATTCATTCGTACCATCCATTCTAATTCAATCGTACGATCCATTCTAAATCATTCGCACGAATGTATCTATTCTAATTCTTTCATACGAACGAATATAACCATTCTATTTCATTCATACGATTCATTCTAATTCATTCGCATGAATGTATCCATTCAAATTCATTCGCACGATCCATTCAAATTCAATCGCATGAGTGTATCCATTCTAATTCATTCGTACGATCCATTCAAATTCATTCATACCATCCATTCTAATTCATTCCCACGATCCATTCTAATTCGTTTGCACGATCTATTCTAATTCATTCGCACGATCCATTCTAATTAATTCGTACGATCCATTCTAATTCATTCGTAAGAGTGTATCCATTCTAATTCAATTGTACGATCCATTCTAATTCATTCGTACGATCCATTCTAATTCATTCGTACGATCTATTCTAATTAATTCGTTCGCACAAATGTATCCATTCTAATTCTTATGATCCATTCTAATTCATTCGTATGATCCATTCTAATTCATTCGCACGAATGTATCCATTCTAATTCATTCGTACGATCCATTCTAATTCATTCGTATGATCCATTTAAATTCATTCGCACGAATGTATCCATTCTAATTCATTCGTACGAACCATTCTAATTCATTCGTACGATCCATTCTAATTCATTCATACTATCCATTCTAATTCATTCGCATAAATGTATCCAAGCTAATTTATTCGTACAATCTATTCTAATCCATTCGTATGATCAATTCTAATTCATTGATACGATCCATTCTAATTCATTCGTATGATCCATTCAAATTCATTCGTACGATCCATTCTAATTCATTAGTACGATCCATTCTAATTCATTCGTACGATCCATACTAATTCATTCGCACGAATGTATCCATTCCAATTCATTTGTACGATCTATTCTAATTCATTCGTACGATCCATTCTAATTCATTCGCACGAATGTATTCATTATAATTCATTCGTACGGCGAATGAATTGGAATGGATCGTGCGAAAGAATTAGAATGGATCGTACAAATGAATTAGAATGGATACATTCGTGCGAATGAATTAGAATGGATCTTATGAATGAACTAGAATGGATCGTACGAATAAATTAGAATAAATTAGAATGGATCGTACGAATGAATTAGAATGGATCATACGAATTAATTAGAATGGATCGTACAAATGAATTAGAATGGATCGTACGAATGAATTAGAATGGATCGTACGAATGAATTAGAATGCTTATATTCGTGCGAATGAATTAGAATGGATCGTACAAATGTATCCATTCTAATGAATTAGACTGGATCGTATGAATGAATTAGAATGGCTACATTCGTAGGCACGAATGAATTAGAATTGATCGTACGAATGAATTAGAATGGATCGTACGAATGAATTAGGATACATTCGTGTGAATAAATTAGAATGGATCGTATGAATGAATTAGAATGGATCGCACGAATGAAGTAGAATGGATACATTCGTGCGAATGAATTAGAATGGATCGTACGAATGAATTAGAATGGATCATACGAATGAATTAGAAATGATACATTCGTGCGAATGAATTAGAATGGATCATACGAATGAATTAGAATGGATCGTACGAATGATTTAGAATGGATCGTACGAATGAATTAGAAATGGATACATTCGTGCGAATGAATTAGAATGGATTGTATGAATGAATTAGAATGGATACATTAATGCGAATGAATTAGAATGGATCGTTAGAATGAATTAGAATGGATCATAAGAATTAATTAGAATGGATAGTACGAATGAGTTAGAATGGATCGTACGAATGAATTAGAATGGATCATACAAATGAATTAGAATGGATACATTCGTGTGAATGAATAAGAATGGATCGTACGAATGAATCAGAATAGATTGTACGAATGAATTAGAATGTATCGTACAAATGAATTAGAATGCATTGTACGAATGAATTAGAATGGATCGCAGGAATGTATCCATTCTAATTTATTCATACGATCGATTCTAATTCATTCGCACGAATGTATCTATTCTTAATCATTCATACGATCCATTCTAATTCATTCGTACGATCCATTCTAATTCATTCGTACGAATGTATCTATTCTATTTCATTCGTACGAATGGATACATTCGTACGAATGGATACATTCGTACGAATGGATACATTCGTGCGAATGAATTAGAATGGATCCATTCTAATTCATTCGTATGATCCATTCTAATTCGTTCGTACGATCCATTCTAATTCATTCGCACTAATTCATTCGTACGATCCATTCTGATTCATTCATACGAACGAATGTAGCAATTCTAATTCATTTATACGATCCATTCTAATTCATTAGAATGGATACATTCATACGATCCATTCTAATTCATTCGCACGAATGTATCCATTCTACTTCATTCGTACGATCCATTCTAATTCATTCGCACGAATGTATCTAATCTAATTCATTCGTAAGATACATTCTAATTCATTCATATGATCCATTCTAATTCATTCGCACGAATGTATACATTTAATTCATTCGTACGATCTATTGTAATTCATTCGTACGATCCATTCTAATTCATTCGCACGAATGTATCCATCTAATTCATTCGTACGATCCATTCTAATTCATTCGTACGATCCATTCTAATTCATTCGCACTAATTCATTCGTACGATCCATTATAATTCATTCGCACGAATGTATCCAATCTAAGTCATTCGTACTATCCATTCTAATTCATTCGCACGAATGTATCCATTCTAATTCATTCGTACGATCCATTCTAATTCATTCATACGATCTATTCTAATTCATTCGCACGAATGTATCCAATCTAATTCATTCGTACGATCCACTCTAATTCATTTGTACGACCCATTCAAATTTATTCGAACGAATGTATCCATTCCAATTCATTCGTACGATCCATTTTGATTCAATCGTATGATCCATTATAATTCATTCGTACGATCCATTCTAATTCATTCGCATGAATGTATCCATTCTAATTCATTCGTACGATCCATTCTAATTCATTCGCACGAATGTATCCATTCTAATTCATTCGCACGAATGTATCTATTCTAATTCATTCGTAAGATCCATTCTAATTCATTCGTATGATCCATTCTAATTCATTCGCATGAATGTATCCATTCAATTGCATTCGTACGATCCATTCTAAATCATTCATACGATCCATTCTAATTCATTTGTACGTTCCATTCTAATTCATTTGAACGATCCATTCAAATTCATTCACACGAATGTATCCATTTTAATTCACTCGTACGACCAATTCTAATTCATTCATATGAGCTATTCTAATTCATTCGTACGATCCATTCTAATTCATTAGAATGGATACATTCGTACGATGCATTCTTATTCATTCGTACGAGCTATTCTAATTCATTCATACGATCCATTCTAATTCATTAGAATGGATACATTTGTACGATCCATTATAATTCATTCGTACGATCCATTCTAATTCATTCACACGATCCATTCCAATTAATTAGAATGGATACATTCGTACGATCCATTCTAATTCTAATTCATTTGTACGAATGTATCCATTCTAATTAATTCGTACGATTCATTCTAATTCATTCGTACGATCCATTCTAATTCATTCACACGAATGTTGTACGATCCATTCTAGTATTAGAATGGATACATTCGTGCGAATGAATTAGAATGGATTAGAATCGATCGTACGAATGAATTAGAATGGATACATTCGTGCGAATGCATTATACGACTGAATTATAATGGATCGTACGAATGAATTAGAATGGATACATTCGTGCAAATGAATTAGAATGGATCGTACGAATGAATTAGAATGGATAGATTCGTGCAAATGAATTAGAATGGATCGTACGAATGAATTAGAATGGATCGTATGAATGAATTAGAATGGATACATTCGTGCGAATGAATTAGAATTGATCATATGAATGAATTAGAATGGATCGTACGAATGAATTAGAATGGATACATTCGTGCGAATGAATTAGAATGGATCATGCGAATGAATTAGAATGGATACGTTCGTGCGAATGAATTAGAATGGATCGCATGAATGAATTAGAATGGATACATTCGTGCGAATGAATTAGAATGGATCATACGAATGAATTAGAATGGATACATTCGTGCGAATGAATTAGAATGGATCGTACGAATGAATTAGAATAGATACATTTGTGCGAATATTTTAGAACGGATCATACGAATGAATTAGAATGGATCGTACGAATGAATTAGAATGGATCGGATGAATGAATTAGAATGGATACATTCTAATTCATTCATGCGATCCATTCTAATTCATTCGTACGATCCATTCAAATTCATTCGCACAGACGAATATATCCATTCAAATTCATTCGAATGTATCCATTCATATTCATTCGTACGATCCATTCTAATTCATTCACACGAATATATCCATTCTAATTCATTCGTTCAATCCATTCTAATTCATTCGTATGATCCATTTTAATTAATTCGCACGTACGAATATATCCATTCTAATTCATTTGAATGTATCCATTCTAATTCATTCGTACGATCCATTCTAATTCATTCGCATGAATGTATCTATTCTAATTCATTCGTACAATCCATTCTAATTCATTCGCCCGAATGTATCCATTCTAATTTATTCATAGATCCATTCTATCGTACAATCCATTCTAATTCATTCGTACGATCCATTCTAATTCATTCGAACGAATGCATCAATTCTAATTCATTCGTATGATCCATTCTAATTCATTCGTACGATCCATTCTAATTCATTCGCACGAATGTATCAATTCTAATTCATTCGTACAATCCATTCACATTCGTACGACTGAATTAGAATGGATTGTATAAATGAATTAGAATGGATCGTATGAATGAATTAGAATGGATACATTTGTTTGAATGAATTAGAGTGGATCGTACGAATAAATTAGAATGGAACGTATGAATGAATTAGAATGGATCGTACGATAGAATGGATCATACGAATGAATTAGAATGGATACATTCATGCGAATGAATTAGAATGGATCGTACGATTGAATTAGAATGGATCGTACAAATGAATTAGAATGGATTGTATGAATAAATTAGAATGAATACATTCGCATGAATGAATTAGAATGGATCGTATGAATGAATTAGAATGGATCGAACGAATGAATTAGAATGGATCGTATGAATAAATTAGAATTGATACATTCGTGTGAATGAATTAGAATGGATCGTACGTATGAATTAGAATGGATACATTCGTGCGAATGAATTAGAATGGATCATATGAATGAATTAGAATAGATCGTACGAATGAATTAGAATGGATATATTCGTGCGAATGAATTAGAATGGATCGTACGAATTAATTAGAATAGATCGTACGAATGAATTAGAATGAATCGTACGAATGAATTAGAATGGATACATTTGTGTGAATGAATTAGAATGGATATATTCGTGCGAATGAATTAGAATGGATCGTATGAATGAATAAGAATGGATCATACGAATGAATTAGAATGGATCATACGAATGAATTAGAATGGATAGTGCGAATAAATTAGAATGGATCGTACGAATGAATTAGAATAGATCGTACAAATAAATTAGAATCGATACATTCATGTGAATGAATTAGAATGGATCGTACGATTGAATTTGAATGGATCGTATGAATGAATTAGAATATATACATTCGTGCGAATGAATTAGAATGGATTGTACTAATGAATTAGAATGGATCGTACGAATGAATTAGAATGGATACATTCGTACAAATTAGAATAAATTAGAATGGATCGTACGTACGAATTAGAATGGATTATTTCTAATTCATTCGTACGAATTAGAATGGATTCATTCGTACGATGCATTCTAATTCATTCGTACGATCCATTCAAATTCATTTATACGATCCATTCTAATTCATTAGAATGGATACATTCATACGATCCATTCTAATTCATTCGTACGATCCATTCTAATTTATTCGAATGAATGTATGCATTCTAATTCATTCGTACGATCCATTCTAATTCATTCGTACTGTCCATTCTAATTCATTCGTACGATCCATTCTAATTCATTCATACGCAATCCATTCAAATTCATTCGTACGATCCATTCTAATTCATTATTTGAATGGATACATTCGCACGATCCATTCTAATTCTGATTCATTCATACGAATGTACCCATTCTAATTCATTCGTACGATCCATTCCAATTAATTCGTACAATCCATTCTAATTAATTTGTACGATTCATTCTAATTCATTTATAAATGGATCTTACGAATGAATTACAATGGATCATACGAATGAATTAGAATGGATCGTACGAATGAATTTGAATGGATTGCGTATGAATGAATTAGAATGGATCGTACGAATGAATTAGAATGGACAGTACGAATGAATTAGAATGGATCGTACGAATGAATTAGAATGCATACATTCATTCGAATGAATTAGAATGGATCGTAAGAATGAATTAGAATGGATCATACGAATGAATTAGAATGGATCATACGAATGAATTAGAATGGATCGTATGAATGAATTAGAATGGATCGTACGAATGGATTAGAATGGATCATACAAATGTATTAGAATGGATACATTCATGGGAATCAATTAGAATGGATACATTCATGCGAATGAATTAGAATGGATCGTACGAATGACTTAGAATAGATCGTACGAATGAATTAGAATGGATCGTACGAATGTCTGAGAATGGACATATTCATGCGAATGAATTGGAATGGATACATTCATGCGAATGAATTAGAATGGATCATACGAATGAATTAGAATGGATCGTACGAATGATTTAGAAAGGATCATACGAATGAATTAGAATGGATCGTACGAATGTATTAGAATGGATATATTCGTGCGAATGAATTAGAATGGATCGTACGAATGAATTAGAATGGATTGTACGAATGAATTAGAATGGATCGTACGAATGAATTAGAATGGATTATACGAATGAATTAGAATGAATCATACGAATGTATTAGAATGGATACATTCGTGCGAATGAATTAAAATGGATACATTCGTGCAAATGAATTAGAATGGATCGTATGAATGAATTAGAATGGATCGTACGAATGAATTAGAATTGATCGTATGAATGTAATAGAATGGATTCATTTATGCGAATGAATTAGAATGGATACATTCGTGCGAATGAATTAGAATGGATCGTTTGATTGAATTAGAATGGATCATACGAATGAATTAGAATGGATCGTAATAATGAATTAGAATGGATGGTACGAATGAATTAGAATGGATCGTGCGAATGAATTAGAATGGATCGTACGAATGAATTAGAATGGATCGTACGAATATATTAGAATGGATACATTCGTGCGAATGAATTAGAATGGATACATTTATGCGAATGAAATAGAATGGATCATAAGAATGAATTAGAATGGATCGTACGAATGAATTAGAATGGATCATACGAATGTATTAGAATGGATACATTCGTGGGAATGAATTAGAATGGATACATTCGTGCGAATGAATTAGAATGGATCGTACGAATGACTTAGAATGGATCGTATGAATGAATTAGAATGGATCGTACGAATGAATTAGAATGGATGGTACGAATGTACTAGAATGAATACATTCATGAGAATGAATTAGAATGGATACATTCGTGCGAATGAAATAGAATGGATCATACAAATGAATTAGAATGAATCGTACGAATGTATTAGAATGGATACATTCGTGCGAATGAATTAGAATGGATACATTCGTGCGAATAGAATGGATCATACGAATGAATTAGAAAAGATCGTACGAATGAATTAGAATAGATCGTACGAATGTATTAGAATGGATACTTTCGTGCGAATGACTTAGAATGGATACATTCGTGCAAATGAATTAGAAAGGATCGTACGACTGAAATAGAATGGATCATACGAATGAATTAGAATGGATCGTATGAATGAAATAGAATGGATCGTACGATTGAATTAGAATGGATCGTACAAATGTATTAGATTGGATACATTCGTGCGAATGAATTAGAATGGATACATTAGTGTGATTGAATTAGAATGGATCATACGGATGAATTAGAATGGTTCGTAAGAATGATTTAGAGTGGATCATACGAATGGATTAGAATGGATCGTGCGATGAATTAGAATGGATCGTACGATTGAATTAGAATGGATACTTTCATGCGAAAGAATTAGAATGGATTATACGAATGAATTAGAATGGATTGTACGAATGAATTAGCATGGATCGTACGAATGAATTATAATGGATCGTGCGAATGAATTAGAATGGATCATACAAATGAATTAGAATGGATACATTCGTGCGAATGAATTAGAATGGATCGTTCGAATAAATTAGAATAGATAGTGCGAATGAATTAGAATGGATCGTGCGAATGAATTAGAATGGATCGTACGAAAGAATTAGAATGGATACATTCGTGCGAATGAATTAGAATGAATCATATGATTGAATTAGATTGGATCGTACGAAAAAATTAGAATGGATCGTAAGAATGAATTAAAATGAATCGTCCGAATGAATTAGAATGGATCATATGAATGAATTAGAATAGATTCATTCGTACAAATGAATTTGAATGGATCGTACGAATAAATTAGAATGGATCATACGAATGAATTAGAATGGATCGTACGAATGAGTTAGAATGGATCGTGCGAATGAATTAGAATGGAATGTATGAATGAATTAGAATGGATACATTCGTGCGAATGAATTAGAATGGATCGTACGAATGAATTAGAATGGACTGTACGAATGAATTTGAATGGATCGTGTGAATGAATTAGAATGGACTGTACGAATGAATTTGAATGGATCGTGTGAATGAATTAGAATGGATCGTACGAATGAATTAGAATGGTTAAATTCATGCGAATGAATTAGAATGGTTTGTACGAATGAATTAGAATGGATCGTACGAATGAATTAGAAAGGATCATGCGAATGAATTAGAATGGAACGTATGAAGGAATTAGAATGGATACATTCGTGCGAATGAATTAGAATGGATCGTACAAATGAATTAGAATAGATCGTACGAATGATTTAGAATGGATCGTGCGAATGAATTAGAATGGATCGTGCGAATGAATTAGAATGGATCGTACGAATGAATTAGAAAGGATCGTACGAAGGAGTTATAATGGATCGTGCGAATGAATTAGAATGGAATGTACGAATGATTTAGAATGGATCTTACGAATGAATTAGAATGGATCGTACGAATGAATTGGAATGGATAATGTGAATGAATTAGAATGGATCGTACGAATGAATTAGAATGCGTACATTCGTGCGAATGAATTAAAATGGATTGTACGAATGAATTAGAATGGATCGTACGACTGAATTAGAATGGATCGTGCGAATGAATTAGATTGGATCGTACGAATAAACTAGAATGGATACATTCGTGTGAATGAATTAGAATGGATCGTACGAATGAATTAGATTGGATCGTAAGAATGAATTAGAATGGATCGTACGAATGAATTAGAATGGATCATGCGAATGAATTAGAATGGATCGTACGAATGAATTAGGATGGATACATTCGTGCGAATGAATGAGAATGGATCATACGAATGAATTAGAATGGATTGTGCGAACGAATTAGAATGGATCGTACGAATGAATTAGAATGGATACATTCGTGCGAATGAAATAGAATGGATCGTACGAATGAATTAGAATGGATACATGCGTGCGAATGAATTAGAATGGATCGTACGAATGAAATAGAAAGGATCATACAAATGAATAAGAATGGATCGTACGAATGAATTAGAATGGATCGTGCGAATTAATTAGAATGGATCATACGAATAAATTAGAATGGATACATTCGTGCGAATGAATTAGAATGGATCGTACGAATGAATTAGAGTGGATCGTAGGATTGAATATGAATGGTTCGTGCGAATGAATGAGAATGGATCGCACATGTATTAGAATGGATTCATTCGTGCGAATGAATTAAAATGGATTGTACGAATGAATTAGGAAGGATACATTCGTGCGAATGAATTAGAATGGATCGTATGAATGAATTAGAATGGATACATTCGTGCGAATGAATTAGAATGGATCGTACGAATGAATTAGAATGGATCGTACAAATGAATTAGAATGGATCATAAAAATGAAATAGAATGGATACATTCATGCGAACGAATAAGAATGGATCGTACAAATGAATTAGAATGGATCGTAAGAATGAATTAGAATAGATCGTACGAATGAATTAAAATGGATCGTTCGAATGAATTAGAATGGAACGTACGAATGAATTAGAATGGATACATTTGTGCGATTGAATTAGAATGGATCATATGAATGAATTAGAATGGATCGTACGAATGAATTATAATAGATCGTACAAATGAATTAGAATGGATACATTAGTGTGAATGAATTAGAATGGATCATACGAATGAATTAGAATGGATAGTACTAATGAATTAGAATGGATCGTACGAATGAATTAGAATGGATACATTCGTGCGAATGAATTAGAATGGATCGTAAGAGTAAATTAGAATGGGTCGTACGAATGAATTAGAATGGATCGTGCGAATCAATTAGAATGGATCGTGTGAATGAATTAGAATGCATACATTCATGCGAATGAATTAGCATGGATAGTACGACTGAATTAGAATGGATCGTACGATCGAATTAGAATGGATCGTACGAATGAATTAGAGCGAATCGTGCGAATGAATTAGAATGGATTATACGAATGAATTAGAATGGAGTCATTCGTGCAAACGAAGTAGAATGGATCGTACGAATGAATCAGAATGGATTGTACGAATGAATTAAAATGGATCGTACGAATGAATTAGAATTGATACATTTGTTTGAATGAATTAGAATGGTTCGTACAAATGAATTAGAATGGATCATACAAATGAATTAGAATGGATCGTGCGAATGAATTAGAATGGAACGTACGAATGAATTAGAATGGATACATTCGTGTGAATGAATTAGAATGGATCGTACGAATGTATTAGAATGGATCGTACGAATGAATTAGAATGGATACATTCGTGCGAATGAATTAGAATGGATCGTACGAATGAATCCGAATGGATTGTACGAATGAATTAGAATGGATCATACAAATGAATTATAATGGATACATTCGTGCCAATGAATTAGAATGGATCCTACGAATAAATTAGAATGGATAGTACGAATGAATTAGAATGGATCGTGCGAATGAATTAGAATGGATCGTACGAATGAATTAGAATGGATACATTCGTGCGAATGAATTAGAATGGATCGTACGATTGAATTAGAATGGATCGTACGAATGAATTAGAATGGATCGTAAGAATGAATTAGAATGAATCGTGCGAATGAATTAGAAAGGATCGTACAAATGAAATAGAATGGATTCATTCGTGCAAATGAATTAGAATGGATCGTACGAAAGAGTTAGAATGGATCATGCGAATGAATTAGAATGGAATGTACGAAAGAATTAGACTGGATTCATTCGTGCGAATAAATTAGAATGGATCGTACGAATGAATTATAATGGATTGTACGAATGAACTAGAATGGATCGTGTGAATGAATTAGAATGGATCATACGAATGAATTAGAATGGATACATTCCTGCGAATGAATTAGAATGGTTCCTACGAATGAATTAGAATGGACCGTACGAATGAATTAGAATGGATCGTGCGAATGAATTAGAATGGAACGTACGAATGAATTAGAATGGATACATTCGTGCGAATGAATTAGAATAGATTAGAATGGATCGTACGAATGAATTAGAATGGATCGTACGAATGAATTAGAAAGGATCGTGCGAATGAAATAGAATGGAATGTACGAATGAATTAGAATGGATACATTCGTGCGAATGATTTAGAATGGACCGTACGGATTAATTAGAATGGACCATACGAATGAATTAGTATGGATCGTGCGAATGAATTAGAATGAATGGGATGAATGAATTAGAATGGATACATTTGTGCGAATGAATTAGAATGGATCGTACGAATGAATTAGAATGGATCTTGCGAATGAATTAGAATGGATCGTACGAATGAATTAGAATGCATATATTCGTGCGAATGAATTAAATTGGATTGAACGAATGAATTAGAATGGATCGTACGACTGAATAAGAATGGATCGTGCGAATGAATTAGAATGGATCGCACGAATTAATTAGAATGGATCGTGCGAATGAATTAGAATGTATACATTTGTGCGAATGAATTAGAATGGATCGTACGAAAAAATTAGAATGGATCGTGCGAATGAATTAGAATGGATCGTACGAATGAATTAGAATGGATCGTACGAATGAATTAGAATGGATACATTCGTGCGAATGAATTAGAATGAATCATATGAATGAATTAGAATGGATCGTACAAGTGAATTAGAATGGATACATTCGTGCGAATGAATAATAATGGATCGTACAAATGAATTAGAATGGATCTTGCGAATGAATTAGAATGGATCGTACGAATGAATTAGAATGCATATATTCGTGCGAATGAATTAAATTGGATTGCACGAATGAATTTGAATGGATCGTACGACGGAATTAGAATGGATCGTGCGAATGAATTAGAATGGATCGCACGAATTAATTAGAATGGATCGTGCGAATGAATTAGAAGGTATACATTTGTGCGAATGAATTAGAATAGATCGTACGAATAAATTAGAATGGATCGTGCGAATGAATTAGAATGGATCGTACGAATGAATTAGAATGGATACATTCGTGCGAATGAATTAGAATGGATCGTATGAATGAATTAGAATGTATCGTATGAATGAATTAGAATGGATCGTACGAATGAATTAGAATGGATCGTGCGAATGAATTAGAATGGATCGCACGAATGAATTACAATGGATTATACAATTGAATTAGAATGGATCTACGAATGAATTAGAATGGATCGTGCGAATGAATTAGAATGGATCGTACGAATGAATTAGAATGGATACATTCGTGCGAATGAATTAGAATGGATCGTACGAATGAATTAGAATGGATCGTGCGAATGAATTATAATGGATCGTACGAATGAATTAGAATGGATACATTCGTGCGAATGAATTAGAATGGATCATACGAATGAATTAGAATGGATCGTACGAATGAATTTGAATGGATCATGCGAATGAATTTGAATGGATTGTAAGAATGAATTAGAATGGATACAGTCGTGCGAATAAATTAGAATGGATCCTATGAATGAATTAGAATGGATCGTACGAATGATTTAGAATGGATCGTACGAATGAATTAGAATACATTCTACGAATGAATTAGAATGAATCGTGCGAATGAATTAGATTCGATCGTACGAATGAACTAGAATGGATACATTCGTGCTAATGAATTAGAATGGATCGTACGAATGAATTAGATAGGATTGTACGAATGAATTAGAATGGACCGTGCAAATGAATTAGAATGGATCGTATGAATGAATTAGAATGGATACATTTGTGCGAATGAATTAGAATGGATCATACAAATGAATTAGAATGGATCGTGCGAATGAATTCGAATGGATCGTACGAATGAATTAGAATGGATACATTCGTGCGAATGAATTAGAATGGATCGTACGAATGAATTAGAATGGATACATTCGTGCGAATGAATTAGAATGGATCGTGCGAATGAATTAGAATTGATCGTGCGAATGAATTAGAACGGGTCATGTGAATGAATTAGAATGGATCGTACGAATGAATTAGAATGGATACATTCGTGCGAATGAACTAGAATGGATCGTACGAATGAATTAGAATGGATCGTACAAATGAATAAGAATGGATCGTACGAATGAATTAGAATGGATCGTGCGAATTAATTAGAATGGATCATACGAAAAAATTAGAATGGATACATTCGTGCGAATGAATTAGAATGGATCGTACGAATGGGTTAGAATAGATCGTACGAATAAATTAGAATGGATCATGCGAATGAATTAGAATGGATCGCATGAATGAAATAGAATGGATACATTCGTGCGAATGAATTAGAATGGATTGTACGAATGAATTAGAATGGATACATTCATGCGTATGAATTAGAATGGATTGTATGAATGAATTAGGATGGATACATTCGTGCGAATGAATTAGAATGGATCGTACGAATGAATTTGAATGGATCGTACGAATGAATTAGATTGGATCGTGCGAATGAATTATAATGGATCATACAAATTAATTAGAATGGATACATTCGTGCGAATGAATAAGAATGGATCGTACGAATGAATTAGAATGGATCGTACGAATAAATTAGAATGGATCGTACGGATGAATTAAAATGGATCGTGCGAATAAATTAGAATGGATCGTACGAATTAATTAATATGGATACATTCATGCGATTGAATTAGAATGGATCGTACGAATGAATTAGAATGGACACATTTGTGCGAATGAATTAGAATAGATCGTACGAATGAATTAGAGTGGATCGTACGAATGAATTAGAATGGATACATTCATATCAATGAATTAGAATGGATCGTACAAATAAATTAGAATGGATCGTACGAATGAATTAGAATGGATCGTGCGAATAAATTAGAATGGATCGTACGAATGAATTAGAATGGATACATTCATGCGAATGAATTAGAATGGATCGTACGATTATATTAGAATGGATCGTAGGAATGAATTAGAATGGATCGTATGAATGAATTAGAATGGATCATACGAATGAATTAGAGTGGATTCATTCGTGCAAATGAATTATAATGGATCGTACGAATGAATTAGAATGGATCATACGATTGAATTAGAATGGATCGTACGAATGAGTTAGAATGGATCGTGCGAATGAATTAGAATGGAATGTACGAATGAATTAGAATGGATACATTCGTGCGAATAAATTAGAATAGATCGTACGAATGAATTAGAATGGATTGAACGAATGAATTAGAATGGATCGTGTGAATGAATTAGAATGGATCGTACGAATGAATTAGACTGGATACATTCGTGCGAATGAAATAGAATGGTTCGTACGAATGAATTAGAATGGATCGTATGAATGAATTAGAATGGATCGTGCGAGTGAATTAGAATGGAACGTACGAATTAATTAGAATGGATACATTCTTTCGAATGAATTAGAATGGATCGTACGAATTTATTAGAATGGATCGTACGAATGAATTAGAATGGATCGTGCGAATGAATTAGAATGGGTCGTACGAATGAATTAGAATGGATACATTCATGCGAATGAATTAGAATGGATGGTACGAATGAATTAGAATGGATCGTGCGAATGAATTAGAATGGATCATACGAATGAATTAGAATGGATACATTCGTGCGAATGAATTAGAATGGATCGTACGATTGAATTAGAATGGATCGTAAGAATGAATTAGAATGAATCGTGCGAATGAATTAGAATGGATCATACGAATAAAATAGAATGGATTCATTCGTGCAAATGAATTAGAATGGATCGTACGAATGAATTAGAATGGATTATATGAATGAATTAGAATGGATCGTACGAATGAGTTAGAATGGATCGTGTGAATGAATTAGAATGGAATGTATGAATGAATTAGATTGGATACATTCATGCGAATAAATAAGAATAGGTCTTACGAATGAATTAGAATGGATTGTACGAATTAATTAGAATGGATCGTGTGAATGAATTAGAATGGATCGTACGAATGAATTAGAATGGATACATTCGTGCGAATGAATTAGAATGGTTCGTACGAATGAATTAGAATGGATCGTACGAATGAATTAGAATGGATCGTGCGAATGAATTAGAATGGAACGTACGAATGAATTAGAATGGATACATTCTTGCGAATGAATTAGAATGGATCGTACGAATGAATTAGAATGAATCGTGCGAATGAATTAGAATGGATCGCACGAATGAATTAGAATGGATACATTCGTGTGAATGAATTACAATGGATTATAGAATTGAATTAGAATGGATCTACGAATGAATTAGAATGGATCGTGCGAATGAATTAGAATGGATCGTACGAATGAATTAGAATGGATACTATCGTGCGAATGAATTAGAATGGATCATGCGAATGAATTAGAATGGATCGTGCGAATGAATTATAATGGATCGTACGAATGAATTAGAATGGATACATTAGTGCGAATGAATTAGAATGGATCATACGAATGAATTAGAATGGATCGTACGAATGAATTAGAATGGATCATGCGAATGAATTAGAATGGATTGTACGAATGAATTAGAATGGATACATTCATGCGAATGAATTAGAACGGATCCTATGAATGAATTAGAATGGATCGTACGAATGATTTAGAATGGATCGTACGAATGAATTAGAATGGATCGCACGAATGAATTAGAATGAATCGTGCGAATGAATTAGATTCGATCATACAAATGAACTAGAATGGATACATTCGTGCGAATGAATTAGAATGGATCGTACGAATGAATTAGATTGGATCGTACGAATGAATTAGAATGGGCCGTGCGAATGAATTAGAATGGATCGTATGAATGAATTAGAATGGATACATTTGTGCGAATGAATTAGAATGGATCGTACGAATGAATTAGAATGGATCGTGCGAATGAATTAGAATGGATCGTACGAATGAATTAAAATGGATACATTCGTGCGAATGAATTAGAATGGATCGTACGAATTAATTAGAATGGATACATTCGTGCGAATGAATTGGAATGGATCGTGCGAATGAATTAGAATGGGTCATGCGAATGAATTAGAATGGATCGTACGAATGAATTAGAATGGATATATTCGTGCGAATGAACTAGAATGGATCGTACAAATGAATTAGAATGGATCGTACAAATGAATAAGAGTGGATCGTACGAATGAATTAGAATGGATCGTGCGAATTAATTAGAATGGGTCATACGAAAAAATTAGAATGGATAATTCGTGCGAATGAATTAGAATGGATCGTACGAATGAGTTAGAATGGATCATACGAATGAATTAGAATGGATCGTGCGAATGAATTAGAATGGATCGCATGAATGAATTAGAATGGATACATTCGTGCGAATGAATTAGAATGGATTGAACGAATGAATTAGAATGGATACATTCATGCGAATAAATTAGAATGGATTGTATGAATGAATTAGAATGGATATATTCGTGCAAATTAATAAGAATGGATCGAATGAATGAATTTGAATGGATCGTATGAATGAATTAGATTGGATCGTGCGAATGAATTATAATGGATCATACAAATGAATTAGAATGGATACATTCGTGCGAATGAATAAGAATGGATCGTACGAATGAATTAGAATGGATCGTACGAATGAATTAGAATGGATCATATGAATGAATTAAAATGGTTCGTGCGAATGAATTAGAATGGATCGTACGAATGAATTAGAATGGAAACATTCGTGTGATTGAATTAGAATGGATCGTACGAATGAATTAGAATGGACGCATTTGTGCGAATGAATTAGAATAGATCGTACGAATGAATTAGATTGGATCGTACGAATGAATTAGAATGGATACATTCATGTCAATATATTAGAATGGATCGTACGAATAAATTAGAATGGATCGTACGAATGAATTAGAATGGATCGTGCGAATGAATAAGAATGGATCGTACGAATGAATTAGAATGGATACGTTCATGCGAATGAATTAGAATGGATCGTACGATTAAATTAGAATGGATCGTAGGAATGAATTAGAATGGATCGTATGAATGAATTAGAAAGGATCATACGAATGAATTAAAGTGGATTCATTCGTGCAAATGAATTAGAATGGATCGTACGAATGAATTAGAATGGATCATACGATTGAATTAGAATGGATCGTTCGAATGAGTTAGAATGGATCGTGCGAATGATTTAGAATGGAATGTACGAATGAAATAGAATGGATACATTCGTGCGAATAAATTAGAATGGATCGTACGAATGGATTAGAATGGATTGAACGAATGAATTAGAATGGATCGTGTGAATGAATTAGAATGGATCGTATGAATGAATTAGAATGGATACATTCGTGCGAATGAAATAGAATGGTTCATACGAATGAATTAGAATGGATCGTATGAATGAATTAGAATGGATCGTGCGAGTGAATTAGAATGGAACGTACGAATTAATTATAATTGATACATTCTTTCGAATGAATTAGAATGGATCGTACAAATGTATTAGAATGGATCATATGAATGAATTAGAATGGATCGTGCGAATGAATTAGAATGGGTCGTACGAATGAATTAGAATGGATACATTCATGCGAATGAATTAGAATGGATCGTACGAATGAATTAGAATGGATCGTGCGAATGAATTAGAATGGATCGTACGAATGAATTAGAATGGATAAATTCGTGCGAATGAATTTGAATGGATCGTACGAATGAATTAGAATGGATCGTAAGAATGAATTAGAATGAATCGTGCGAATGAATTAGAATGGATCATACGAATGAAATAGAATGGATTCATTCGTGCAAATGAATTAGAATGGATCGTACGAATGAATTAGAATGGATTGTATGAATGAATTAGAATGGATCGTACGAATGAGTTAGAATGGATCGTGCGAATGAATTAGAATGGAATGTATGAATGAATTAGAATGGATACATTCATGCGAATAAATTAGAATAGGTCGTACGAATGAATTAGAATGGATTGTACGAATGAATTAGAATGGATCGTGTGAATGAATTAGAATGGATCGTACGAATGAATTAGAATGGATACATTCGTGTGAATGAATTAGAATGATTCGTACGAAAGAATTAGAATGGATCGTACGAATGAATTAGAACGGATCGTGCGAATGAATTAGAATGGAACGTACGAATGAATTAGAATGGATACATTCTTGCGAATGAATTAGAATGGATCGTACGAATGAATTAGAATGGATCGTGCGAATGAATTAGAATGGATCGCACGAATGAATTAGAATGGATACATTCGTGAGATTGAATTACAATGGATTATACAATTGAATTAGAATGGATCTACGAATGAATTGGATGGATCGTGCGACTGAATTAGAATGGATCGTACGGATGAATTAGAATGGATACATTCGTGCGAATAAATTAGAATGGATCGTACGAATAAATTAGAATGGATCGTGCGAATGAATTATAATGGATCGTACGAATGAATTAGAGTGGATACATTCGTGCGAATGAATTAGAATGGATCATACGAATGAATTAGAATGGATCGTACGAATGAATTAGAATGGATCATGCGATTGAATTAGAATGGATTGTACGAATGAATTAGAATGGATACATTCGTGCGAATGAATTAGAACGGATCCTATGAATGAATTAGAATGGATCGTACGAATAATTTAGAATGGATCGTACGAATGAATTAGAATGGATCGTACGAATGAATTAGAATGAATCGTGCGAATGAATTAGATTCGATCGTACGAATGAACTAGAATGGATCTATTCGTGCGAATGAATTAGAATGGATCGTACGAATGAATTAGATTGGATCGTACGAATGTATTAGAATGGAACGTGCGAATGAATTAGAAAGGATCGTATGAATGAATTAGAATGGATACATTTGTGCGAATGAATTAGAATGGATCGTACGAATGAATTAGAATGGATCGTGCGAATGAATTAGAATGGATCGTACGAATGAATTAGAATGGATACATTCATGCGAATGAATTAGAATGGATCGTACGAATGAATTAGAATGGATACATTCGTGCGAATGAATTAGAATGGATCGTGCGAATGAATTAGAATGGGTCATGCGAATGAATTAGAATGGATCGTACGAATGAATTAGAATGGATACATTCGTGCGAATGAACTAGAATGGATTGTAAGAATGAATTTGAATGGATCGTACAAATGAATAAGAATGGATCGTACAAATGAATTAGAATGGATCGTGCGAATTAATTAGAATGGATCATACGAAAAAATTAGAATGGATACATTCGTGCGAGTGAATTAGAATGGATCGTACGAATGAGTTAGAATGGATCGTACGAATGAATTAGAATGGATACATTCGTGCGAATGAACTAGAATGGATCGTACGAATGAATTAGAATAGATCGTACAAATGAATAAGAATGGATCGTACGAATGAATTAGAATGGATCGTGCGAATTAATTAGAATGGATCATACGAAAAAATTAGAATGGATACATTCGTGCGAATGAATTAGAATGGATCGTACGAATGAGTTAGAATGGATCGTAGGAATGAATTAGAATGGATCGTGCGAATGAATTAGAATTGATCGCATGAATGAATTAGAATGGATACATTCGTGCGAATGAATTAGAATGGATTGTACGAATGAATTAGAATGGATATATTCGTGCAATTAAATTAGAATGGATTGTATGAATGAATTAGAATGGATACATTCATGCGAATGAATTAGAATGGATCGTACGATTGAATTTGAATGGATCGTATGAATGAATTAGATTGGATCGTGCGAATGAATTATAATAGATCATACAAATGAATTAGAATGGATACATTCGTGCGAATGAATAAGAATGGATCGTACGAATGAATTAGAATGGATCGTACGAATGAATTAGAATGGACCGTACGAATGAATTAAAATAGATCGTGCAAATGAATTAGAATGGATCGTACGAATGAATTAGAATGGATACATTCGTACGATTGAATTAGAATGGATCGTACGAATGAATTAGAATGGACACATTTGTGCGAATGAATTAGAATAGATCGTACGAATGAAATAGATTGGATCGTACGAATGAATTAGAATGGATACATTCATGTCAATGAATTAGAATGGATCGTACGAATAAATTAGAATGGATCGTACGAATGAATTAGAATGGATAGTGCGAATGAATTAGAATGGATCGTACGAATGAATTAGAATGGATACATTCATGCGAATGAATTAGAATGAATCGTACGATTAAATTAGAATGGATCGGAGGAATGAATTAGAATGGATCGTATGAATGAATTAGAATGGATCATACGAATGAATTAGAGTTGATTCATTCGTGCAAATGAATTAGAATGGATCGTGCGAATGAATTAGAATGGATCATACGATTGAATTAGAGTGGATCGTATGAATGAGTTAGAATGGATCGTGCGAATGAATTAGAATGGAATATACGAATGAATTAGAATGGATACATTCGTGCGAATAAATTAGAATGGATCGTACTAATGAATTAGAATGGATTGAACGAATGAATTAGAATGGATCGTGTGAATGAATTAGAATGGATCGTACGAATGAATTAAAATGGATACATTCGTGCAAATGAAATGGAATGGTTCGTACGAATGAATTAGAATGGATCGTATGAATGAATTAGAATGGATCGTGCGAGTGAATTAGAATGGAACGTACGAATTAATTAGAATGGATATATTCTTTCGAATGAATTTGAATGGATCGTACGAATGTATTTGAATGGATCGTACGAATGAATTAGAATGGATCGTGCGAATGAATTGGAATGGGTCGTACGAATGAATTAGAATGGATACATTTATGCGAATGAATTAGAATGGATCGTACGAATGAATTAGAATGGATCGTGCAAATGAATTAGAATGGATCGTACGAATGATTTAGAATGGATACATTCGTGCGAATGAATTAGAATGGATCGTACGAATGAATTAGAATGGATCGTAAGAATGAATTAGAATGAATCATATGAATGAATTAGAATGGATCGTGCGAATGAATTAGAATGGAATGTATGAATGAATTAGAATGGAAACATTCATGCGAATAAATTAGAATAGGTCGTACGAATGAATTAGAATGGATTGTACGAATGAATTAGAATGGATCGTGTGAATGAATTAGAATGGATCGTACGAATGAATTAGAATGGATACATTCGTGCGAATGAATTAGAATGGTTCGTACGAATGAATTAGAATGGATCGTACGAATAAATTAGAATGGATCGTGCGAATGAATTAGAATGGAACGTACGAATGAATTAGAATGGATACATTCTTGCGAATGAATTAGTATGGATCGTACGAATGAATTAGAATAGATCGAACGAATGAATTAGAATGGATCGTATGAATGAATTAGAATGAATCGTGCGAATGAATTAGAATGGATAGGGACAAGGGGGGCGGTTTTCAGGGATTCCGGGTGTCTATCGTGAAGCCCGGACGAAAACGCCTTTCACGAAAAGCGGAAAACTGAAAGAGAGACTGAGTGAGGTGCGCTACTCAGAATCGAATTCCGTCATCGCCTGTGAGCTCCTGGAATTATTCGGCTTAATCTAAGATCCATATTTAATGTGTTCTGAGCCATATTTCAGTATTTACCAAAATACCCCTACGGCCCGTAACACATGTGAATTAGGTTCTTTGGCTCCGGGCTTGTGTTCCATCGCGCTACTTCGCATCCAACGTATCCAACTAGGTCGGGAACAATTCCTATACGCAATGACAGGGTGGAACCTTCAGGGTTCGGGATCTCTAGCTCCAACCGGATCCCTGATTAACTGTTCCGGTGACACACCGAAATTTCTGTTAATCAGCCCTAATCCGATTAACCCACGTAGCCACCTAGAGTGCAACGCGAGTTGAACTCTAGTGATCCTAAACTTATGTTACACCCTCGTAACCCTGTTCTCTACTATACTCCGATAATCCTTAGTCCCTCCTATTACTGGTGCCATGATACGACTCGAGCGGTGGGGAGCACCGTCAGATCCCGATCGATCATCTGACTAGGGTTTGATGACTTGTCATCTATAACACCACACACCTTCCGGTTTTATGCCTAGCATCCGGAACATCGTCAGTCATACTGACAACCACCAGGCCTGGGTTAACTGTGTGGACAGATTGACTCATCAAAATGCACCCATCCAACACTGGACGTCGGATAACCTGTAGGGATTACATGTCACTCAAGTGCCAGCCGGGTAACCCAACGTACCGTGGTATTGGACTATGGAAGGTCCGCACACGTTGGCACATCAAAGCACCACACAACTGGTTGGCCCAGTGAACATGGTCCCTCAGGGTTAAGGACGGATTATCTATAGTAGTAAGACGGTTTATGCACCAGTGTCTGAATCACTGAACTGTGCACCGTCTTGGTTCCTGTTCAACATGACCATCGTGCTTGGTCAGGTGAATGGGAATCCCATGTTCCCGTGGTGGAGACTTCACCACATCGTCTACCAGCCAACAGCTTGTTCTCGGTGAAGTGACCGGTATCACCTAAGCTGTGAACTAGTTCTAGGTCTACACAGAACTGGTCCACTGGGTATACACAGAACTGGTCCACTGGGTCTACACAGAACTGGTCCACTAGGTCATACACAAGAGTAGTATTCTAATTAAAGTAATAACCTAAGTCATCTTTATTAATGTTAATACAGAAATTTCACGCTAAGGACACACGAGCTACAACAACATTCATGCGAATGAATTAGAACGGATCCTATGAATGAATTAGAACGGATCGTACGAATGATTTAGAATGGATCGTACGAATGAATTAGAATGGATCGTATAAATGAATTAGAATGAATCGTGCAAATGAATTAGATTGGATCGTACGAATGAACGTGAATGGATACATTCGTGCGAATGAATTAGAATGGATCGTACGAATGAATTAGATTGGATCGTAATAATGAATTAGAATGGATCGTACGAATGAATTAGAATGGATCGTGCGAATGAATTGGAATGGATCGTATGAATGAATTAGAATGGATACATTCGTGCGAATGAATTAGAATGGATCGTACGAATGAATTAGAATGGATCGTGCGAATGAATTAGAATGGATCGTGCGAATGAATTAGAATGGATACATTCGTGCGAATGAATTAGAATGGATCGTATGAATGAATTAGAATGGATACATTCGTGCGAATGAATTAGAATCGATCGTGCGAATGAACTAGAATGGATCGAGCGAATGAATTAGAATGGATCGTACGAATGCATTAGAATGGATCGTGCGAATGAATTAGAATGGATCGTACGAATGAATTAGAATAGATACATTCGTGCATATGAATTAGAATGGATCGTACAAATGGATTAGAATGGATTGTACAAATGAATAAGAATGGATCGTACGAATGAATTAGAATGGATCATGCGAATTGATTAGAATGGATCATACGAATAAATTAGAATGTATATATTTGTGGGAATGAATTAGAATGGATCGTACGAATGAATTAGAATGGATCGTGCGAATGAATTAGAATGGATCGCACGAACGAATTAGAATGGATACATTCGTGTGAATGAATTAGAATGGATTGTATGAATGAATTAGAATGGATACATTCGTGTGAATGTATTAGAATGGATCGTATGAATGAATTAGAATGGATACATTCGTGCGAATGAATTAGAATGGATCGCACGAATGAATTAGAATGGATCGTATGAATGAATTAGATTGGATCGTGCGAATGAATTAGAATGGATCATACAAATAAATTAGAATGGATACATCCGTGCGAATGAATAAGAATGGATCATACGAATTAATTAGAATGGATCGTATGAATGAATTAGAATGGATCGTACAAATGAATTAAAATGGATCGTGCGAATGAATTAGAATGGATCGTACGAATGAATTAGAATGGATACATTCGTGCGATTGAATTAGAATGGATCGTATGAATGAATTAGAATGGATCGTACGAATGAATTAGAATAGATCGTACGAATAAATTAGAATGGATCGTATGAATAAATTAGAATGGATCGTGTGAATGAATTAGAATGGATCGTACGAATGAATTATAATGGATACATTCGTGCGAATGAATTAGAATGGATCGTACAATTGAATTAGAATGGATCGTACGAATGAATTAGAATGGATCATACTAATGAATTAGAATGGATTCATTCGTGCAAATGAATTAAAATGGATCGTAAGATTGAATTAGAATGGATCATATGAATGAATTAGAATGGATCGTACGAATGAGTTAGAATGGATCGTGCGAATGAATTAGAATGGAATGTAAGAATGAATTAGAATGGATACATTCGTGCGAATGAATTAGAATAGATCGTACGAATGAATTAGAATGGATCGTGTGAATGAATTATAATGGATCGTACGAATGAATTAGAACGGATACATTCGTGCGATTGAATTAGAATGGTTCGTACGAATGAATTAGAATGGATCGTACGAATGAATTAGAATGGATCGTGCGAATGAATTAGATTGGATCGTACAAATGAACTAGAATGGAAACATTCGTGTGAATGAATTAGAATGGATCGTGTGGGTGCAAATTTTGGTAAGTAGGTTGCCAACAGCGGGACCCACCGGCCCTGCCTGGTGGGCCCCCGGAGACCACAGCGGGACCCACCGGCCCTGCCTGGTGGGCCCCCGGAGACCACAGTGGGACCCACCGGCCCTGCCTGGTGGGCCCACGAAGACTACCATGGGACCCACCGGCCCTGCCTGGTGGGCCCACGAAGACTACCACGGGACCCACCGGCCCTGCCTGGTGGGCCCACGAAGACTACTACGGGACCCACCGGCCCTGCCTGGAGGATCCCCAGATACGGCAGCAGAAACCGCCATTTGCCCCGGAATTCCTCTCCGGGAAGTCTATAAATAGCAGAGCCTTCGAATGTAAAAGGATCCGAAAATTTCTGATTTCCACTCTAAGATCTGGTTTTCAGAATCCAGAGCTCTGGAATTTCTATCTCACCCTTCACCTCTCCTTGATCATCTTCTTGATTTTGAAGAGATCAAAAAGGATTCAGTAGCACTCGGCCTGTCGAGGTTACTTCGAGAAAAGAGTTAGTGAATTCGGGTTGCACCCTATAGCACGGAGACGTAGGCTTCGGCTGAACTCCGAGATCACCTCTCGTGTCAAACACTCTCTCTGTTTGCATCTCTCTATTTACATATCAAAAGCTTCAACTTCAATCAACAGATCGACCAACGATCTTCGACGTCAACTGCAACTTCAATTGACTGGTGAGGCGAGGTCTTCGGGTCGGCACGAAGATTTTCCCCCACAGTTTGGCGCCGTCTGTGGGATCCGAGCAAAAAGTCGAGCTCTCTCCACTACTACTTGATTGGTTGAGCATACAGCCGATCTTGATAGCCAAACTTCCTCGCCTCCTCGGTTGATCAGACAACTGATCGGACGTCGGCACTCTCGTTGCATCCTTCGCTCTCTGAATGGCGAGGACTAAACACCAGGGTCAACCAGAGGGAAGTAACACTCAACAACAAGCTCATCCTGAGACTCGATCAATGAGTCAAAGGCTCAACTTTGGGCAGCCCCTTGCTGCCCCCGAGATGGGGGTTCGTTCAGGGAGTGGGAGATCTGTCGATCGTCCTATCGCCCATCCTGCACGACAATCGGTTGGGCAAACTGCCCCCACTCCTACTGAAGACCCTCCATCGACCTACCAAATCTCTGCGGTTGACTTCCAACTGCTCCAATTGGTGAAGCAAAATGCCACCCTCACCGCTGAGAGGGATGCTCTGAAGAAAGCAGCTTCCGAGGCTGGGATCGTTCTACCTATTCCCTCTACAAGTGAGAGGGTCGATCTTCCTCGACATTCAATTCACTCCGAGCAACGGAGGTCAATGGGCACTGCTGCCCTCGAGAGGATCCGACGTGAACCAACTCCCTCTGCTGCCCCCTGGAAGCAGAGTGTTTGGGATCGTCTTGACGACGAGTCTTCCCAATCGTCTTCTGGCCGCAACTGCGACAAGAGGGCACCTTCAAAGCTCAATATACCAAGGAAGCACCGAATGAAAGGCGCTCCTTCCAAGAGTGGAGTCTCCCCTTCCATTCCACTTCAACGTGGGCTTGGATCGGACCTCCGACATCGACTTCAACCGGCAAATACTTCGATGCCTGAGCAAGACCTTGCGATCTTTCCTCTTGACCCACCTTTAGGTCGAGGACATGGTCGTAGGGATGGCTATTCCTCTGCCGGGCCTCTACATCGGAGCCTCTTCGAGTCAACATTTCCAAGGGGATGGAGAACTCCTATCCTCCCCAAATTCAACTGTATACGAGGAGACCCTACTCTCCATATCCTCGCATTCAAGCAAGCTCTAACACCACACGAGGAAGAGAACAACGTGCTCTGCCGCACCTTCACAGGAAGTCTCGATGAGCCATCGCTCGATTGGTATCATAATCTCCGAGCTGGATCCATCACCCAGTTCGATGTTTTGGCTAAACTCTTCGTGCAGCATTATCAGCTCAATCTGAAGCCCGAGAAGAAGCTCGACTCTCTCTATCGACTAAGGATGGGTGCTGACGAGACTCTCCAAAGTTTTACTAGGAGGTTTCGCAACGAGCATGCTGCCCTCTCTGGAAGACATCTAGATGATGAAGCCATCATGTTGGCTTTCCAGAACGCTCTCCGCTTCGATCTACATATCTACAACGACTTCATCCGCAATCCCCCTCCTTCTCTGGGTGCTATGTTCGATCGAATCCAGAGAGAGATCGAGGTCGAAGATGATCAAGTCGCTCGGAAAGGGCGAGAAACAAAGCGAAGACCTGCGGATAAAGAAGCTCCCAAGTATGCTGCCAAGGCTCACAACGCTGAGGCAGCAACCCCTCCGGCCAACAAACGATCAAAGAATGATGGGCGTCGATCTCCAACGAAGACCACTTTCACTGAGTGGAATTTACCTGTTGAACAGATCCTTGACCGCATTCAACACGAGGAGTTCATTCGAAGGGCCAATCCTCTTCAGCCAAACTCAAAATTTACAGCTGATAAAACTGTTTATTGCGACTTCCACCGAAGTCACGGCCACTCCACCGATCGGTGCTTTCGGCTGAAGTTCCATCTCGAAGACCTATTGCGAGAAGGCCATCTCCATGAATTCACCAAAGAAGGACAAGATCAACGTCGATCCTCTGCAAAGGGGAAAGAAGCTTGCTGGATTCATCAGATCTCTTCCAACCCATCACCTCTCACCGTGAATGCCAATATCTTTGGCATTCATGGATCATTGCACAATCAATCAATGACCGGGAAGGAAGTTGATCGGCAGATCCGGCGCATCTTCCATGTTCGATCTACTACAAACAAAGAAGATACTTGGATCGAGAAGCCCATCCAAGGTCTTGCTTGGCCGTCCATCGTCTTCAACGACACTGATCTTCAAGGAGTTCATACTCCACATCGAGACCCCCTGGTTCTGAAACTCATCATCGACGGAAGCACCGTCAATCGGATCCTCATCGATACCGGGAGTTCCATCGATATTATGTTCTCAGACTGCTTCAAACGTCTGGGACATAAATATCAAAGCCTCACCGTCGTCCCGACCGTGATCACTGGCTTCAACGGCGAACAAAGCATCACGGTCGGTGAATCAAGATTCACTCTCGACCTCAGCCGAGAGACTCGAGTCTCGGTCAGGTTTGCAATTGTCGAAGGAGTATCCAGCTACAACGCCATCCTCGGGCGACCATTCCTCCACCAGATCAATGCCATCTCCTCTTCTTATCATCAACTACTCAAGTTTGCAACTGGAGAAGGCATCGTCTGCATTCGAGGTGATCAGCAAGCTGGAAGGTCTTGTGAGGCTGCTGCGGCTAAGACAGATCGAAAGATCAACATTGCTCCTCCAAAGCGGCCACGAGATGAAGCTGGTCCCTCTTCCAAATAGCAATCAAAGGAGATTCCGCCGACCGAACCTCCACCAATCGAATGGGAAGCATCACCTTCGATTGAAGAAATCATCCCAATCAACATTGGCAGCGGAGATCTCCCTCGACAAACTTTCATTGGTACCGGTCTTAGCGACGCAGAAGCGCAAGACATGGTGTCCTTCCTCCAGTCCAATATCGACGTCTTCGCTTGGTGTTTCGAAGATATGCCTGGTATCGATCCAGATGACGGTTGTCACCGACTTGCGATTAAAGAAGAAGTGAAACCTATCAAGCAGAAGCCACGCACCATTCGACCAGAGCTACAAGTTACTGTTCAAGAAGAAATCACCAAGCTACTCGCAACAGGCTTCATCCGTGAAGTAGAGTATCCTACTTGGATCTCTAATATTGTTGCTGTTCCGAAGAAGAATGGGAAGGTCAGAGTCTGCATCGACTTCACCAATCTCAACAAGGCTTGCCCCAAAGATCCATTCCCCATGCCAAGGATAGATAGACTCGTCGATGCCACTGCTGGCCACGAGCTATTATCTTTCATGGATGGGTATTCTGGGTATAATCAAATTCCTCTTCACGCTGATGATCAAGAGAAGACATGTTTTGTGACTAGCCGAGGTCTCTACTGCTACAATGTCATGCCATTCGGCCTCAAGAATGCTGGTTCCACTTATCAAAGGTTAGTCACAAAGATGTTCGAAGATCAGATCGGTCGCAACGTCGAAGTCTACGTCGATGATCTCCTCACCAAGAGCTCCGTGCGAAGCAAGCATCTTTCTGATCTTGCGAAAACCTTTCAAGTTCTTCGAAAATATCGTATGAAGCTCAATCCAGCCAAGTGCGCTTTCGGAGTTCAATCTGGCAAATTCCTGGGTCACCTTGTGACCAGGAGGGGTATTGAAGCCAATCCCGATCAAATTCGAGCTATCCTCGACATGCCATCACCTACCAACCGAAAGGAAGTGCAGCGACTCACTGGAAGACTTGCTGCCCTCAATCGGTTCATCTCAAAGTCTTCCGACAAGTATAAGCCTCTCTTCGACAAACTACAAAAGGCAGACACCTCCGGCTGGAGTCCGATCAGTGAAGAAGCATTTCAAAGCATCAAGAAATATCTGGTGCAAGCTCCTATCTTGACGGCTCCACTTCCAAAAGAAGACTTGTGGCTTTATCTTGCCATGACCGATCAAGCAATCAGTGCGGTATTAGTCAGTAGAAGAAAAGGCGTCGAGCATCCAGTCTACTACATCAGCCATACTCTTCTTCCGGCTGAAACTCGCTACTCAAAAACTGAGAAGGTCATCTTGGCCTTACTCACCGCATCACGACGTCTTCAACCTTACTTCGTCTCCCACCAGATCACAGTCATTTCAGAACACCCGCTCAAAGATATCGTTGACAAAGCTGGCAGAGCTGGTCGAATGACCAAGTGGGTGATCGAAATGAGTGCTCTGGGGATTCAGTTCGAATCTCGCACTTCTATCAAAGGTCAAGCTGTTGCTGATTTTTTAGCTGACTTTCCAGTTGAAGACCCCATCACTTGGGAAGAAGATGTCGACATGCGTTTAGAAGATGAGGACAATACTCTGATCAACCTTGCAACAAAAATTGATCCAAGTCTCGAAGCTATTGCTGCAACTCCTCCATGGAAACTTTATATTGATGGAGCTTCAAGTTTGATCGGTTCGGGAACTGGGATAGTTTTAGTATCCCCCGAACTTGATCATCTACAGAAGGCCACTCTCCTAGGGTTCAACGCCACCAACAATGAAGCCGAATACGAAGCACTCATTTCCGGACTCGAAATGGCAGAATCCCTGGGGGTAGATCGAATCATCGTCTACAGCGACTCCCAGTTGATCATAAGGCAAATCAATGGAGAGTACACAGCTCGTGAAGAAAGAATGCAACTCTACTTGGCCTTAGTACGACGTCTTCAACAACGTTTTACTACAACTGAGTTCGTTCAAATTCCAAGGGCAGAGAATCGTGAAGCAGATGCTTTAGCTAATGTTGCCTCCGTCCTTGGAGACTCGCTCGGAGGAAGGCAAATACAAATTGATTATCAAGAAGTGCCCAAGACCATCCCCGATCAACAGATCCTTGCTACTACAAAAGGATCTGGGGGTGGAGATCAACTGAGATCGAACCTCACTACTACAAGTGAGCTTGAAGACTGGAGACGACCAATTTTCGACTTCTTCAAGCATGGCAAAATGCCGGAAGATCCAAATCAAACCCGAAGGCTTCAAAGAAAGCTCCCATGCTACATTCTACAAGGAGAAGATCTATATTTCAAATCTCACAATGGAATGTTACTCAAGTGCCTTGGTCCCGAGCAAGCACATGCAATCCTGATTGATATCCACTCTGGAGCTTGTGGAAATCATTCGGGAGGAAGATCTCTTGAAGCCAAGACGAAGCTACAAGGGTACTACTGGCCAACAATGGCAAGGGATGCTCAGCAAGTTGTTCAAAGATGCGAACCATGCCAACGGCACGCTCGAGCTATCCATCTCCCTGCAGATGAGCTTCATCAACTATCAAGTCCCTGGCCTTTCCATCAATGGGGGTTGGACTTCTTGGGTCCTTTCCCTCCAACTCCGAGCAAGAAGAAGTATCTACTGCTGGCCACTGATTACTTTACCAAATGGGTTGAAGCTGTGCCCCTCTTCCGAGAGACTGACGACGAAGTGATCAAATTCATTCGGCACAATATCTTCTCAAGGTTCGGTACACCTCAAGTTCTTGTTGCTGACAATGGAGCTCAATTTGACTCCGACAAGTTCCGAGAGTTCTGTCTGAATAACGGTATCAAGCTATTCTATTCAACTCCAAGATATCCTCAATGCAATGGTCAAGCTGAAGCCTCAAATAGAGCTATTCTTGGTATACTCAAGAAGAAACTCAATGACAAGAAAGGATTGTGGGAACAGGTCCTACCAGAAGTTCTTTAGGGGTATCGCACAACTCCGAGAAGATCAACAGGGTTCTCACCCTTTCGCCTAACATATGGATCAGAAGCAGTACTCCCAACAGAAAACATATCGAGTACTCTGAAGACCAGGGCAGTTGAAGAAGGAATCAACGAAGAACTTCGGATCAATGATCTAGACTTCTCTGAAGAACTACGAGATCAAGCTTCACTTCGTGTAGCCAAGTACCAACAGAAGATCAAACGAGCATATGATGAGAAAGTCTACAAGAGACAATTCCCAGTGGGCAGTCTAGTTCTCAGAGCAGTTTTCTACAACACCAAAGAACACAGCAGTGGAAAGCTTGCTCCCAACTGGGAAGGTCCATATATCATTGAATCAGTGGGAGGCAAAGGTTCTTACAGACTGATCTCACCAGAAGGAGATAGATTGCCTCGAGCTTGGAATTCTAGACACCTCAAGTTGTTCTATCCATGATGTAAATTCTGTGATGAATAAAGATCTCTTTCAAATGTTCAAATGTGCAAGTGTTCAACTTTTCAATTCAAGTTCTGAAGCAGTTTCAAGTTATCCATATTCAAATTACCAGGTCTTTTAACAAGTTTGGGTGTTAGAGTTGCGACTAAACCCCTTACTAGCAAATGTTAAACTGACCATATTCAAGTTACCAAGTCCTTTAACAAGTTTGGGTGTTAGAGTTGCGACTCAACCCCTTACTGCCAAATGTTAAACTGACCTTCAAATTTCAATATTCAATTTCAATCAAATTCTATATCGTCTAACAGGTTTGGGTGCTTGAGTTGCGACTCAACCCCTCACATTCAAATGTTACACGAATTCAAGTTGCAATTTTCAAGTTACAATAAGTTTGGGTAATTGAGTTACGACTCGACCCCTTACATTCAAGTGTTTGTATCTATTCAACATTCCAATACCATTCAGGACACAACATTCAAGCGCAACATTCAAAGGCATTCAACACGAGACATTCAATCTTCAAACATCAAAGATCTCTATTATCAAAAATTGGTAAAGTACAGGAGTGAGCTGTTACATATCAAGAGTTTACAAGTTCAAACGACAAAGAAAAAAGTAGAGATACATCAGGGCTTTGCTACGCTTTGAGCACGCGACTTCTCTCCTTCAGATCCGCCACGAGCCTTGCTCGCAACCGAAGCTTTAGAAGATCAGACACTGCTGGCATGTACCCTGAGTGCCTCTGCCACTTTCTCGGCCGTTTCCTTGTAACTCTTGCATTCAGACAATGCATGCTCCAGTGCCTTCTTGGAAGTTTCCTCTTTGGCAATAAAGGCAGCATGTTGAGCAGCAAGTCGTTCTTTCAGCTCCTTGATCTCGTCTGCGCGACCACAGGACACGTTCTCAACCTTGCCGAGCCGATTCTTCAAGGATTCAAGTTCGTGACTCTGCGCCTCGCAACGGTCCTGCAGCCCCTTGATCTCCTGCTTCCCTTTGCGAAGATCCTCGATCTTGGCCTTGAGAGAGGTTTTCTTCGAAGTCAGAAGCTCCCTCAGCCCATCTCTCTCCTTGCTCACAGCCTTCAGTTCTGCTGTCAAACGGGATACCTCAGATGCGGCCTCCCGTTCTCCAGCCTTCCTAGAAAGAGAGCTTGTGATTCTCAAAACTGCTGAGCTCTGCAGATGGATAGAAAGTTAGAATTATTCCAAAGATACAACTCAAATGTTCGATCAAGAAGATACACATACCACTACATCTAGCCGATCGAAGGCTTCTTCAAAAGTAGCTTCCGGAATATTGCAAAGCTTCCGGATCACGCTAGTAGGGTGGTTGATGTCAACATCACCCAAGCTCTTTATCTTCGGAGTCGAGCCAACAGGCGTACCTGCAATCGACACAAGAGTTCAAAGTGTTAGAGTATTTTCGAGCTTCAAAGACAAGGCAATCGAAGCAAGTTAGTACAGATACCTGAAGCCTCGACCTGAGGAGCTTTTCCCTTCCCACGATCGGAGCTCTTACCCTTGGGGGTCGATTTCTCCTTGATGGGGGTTGGCTCTGGCAGGGGATGGGGAGTAGCATCACCCACCCGGCTTCCTCTCTCCAAGTGAGTGGGAGAGGGAATATCTCGAGGAGGTGAGGCTCCCCCTTCATCCTCGTGCCCGTTCGAGTTATCAAGCCCTGCCACCATAGCAGCAACTTCCTCCGCCAGAGATCGCGAAGGGGGTGGGGGTTGTTCAACCTCCACACCCCCACTTGTAGTAGCCCCTTCGAGACGGGGAACCTCGGGAGGTATCTGATCGAGGGGTGTGGGGTTGCTTCCAACCCCACCACTCCCCGATATCTTTATCTTGAAGCGCAGAGGGTTCTTTTTCAGCTCCCCAAAGTGATAAGTAGGAATCACTTTAGGGCCATCGCCCGTGGCATCCATGACCCCCTCCATCTCGCGAGCCTTGGCCTCGTTTATGAGGATCAGTTGCGGATCCTCATCAGCACCACCAGTGGGGGTGGGAGGAATTTCTTCCTCACCACCCCCATGTCTTTGATCACCATCAGTGGGGGTGGGAGGAATTTCTTCCTCACCACCCCCATCTTCATCATCCTCATCTTCTCCGTCCTCTTCCCCGTCGCTGCCTGTGCCCTCATCCTCCTCATCTCCGCCTTCCTCCTCTATTTCTACCTCCTCTTCTTCATCTTCATCCTTCTTTTTCTCCTCATCCTCCTCCTGCTTGATGGGGATTTTCCTCTTCTTCTTCGCCGGGCCCTTCGGAATCACCAGTTTCTCCTCCGAGGGCAAGCTGCGCCTGACTCTGTACGCCTTCTTCTCGAATCGAAGATTTCTGACAATCTTTCCTGACTGAGGGTCCTCCTCGTAATCTGAGTAGATGACCTCATTATCTTCGTAGCGAAGCTTCGATCGATGGAGGAGGTTGGCATTGCTGTGTTGAACCGGGCAATTCGAGAATTGCTTCCAAGATCGAGTCCCGCATGTCAACTCCAAGAAAAGGTTGTCAAGGGCCCCTACTCGTTCCGAAGACCAAGAGAGAGCTCCTCCTACACTGTACATGTCGATCTCTTTATGCACCTTGTATCGGGGAACCTCCGGAACAGACACAGGAGTCCAGGCACCAGACACTGACAACGGCCAGTCAGTGTAGAGCTTGTCGGAGCCGATGGTGTCGAAAATCGGGCGGAGGGCAGTGACACCTGTCAAATAGTAGAATGGGCTGTCCTTCCTCCAAGCCCATCGATAATGGTAAAAGAAATACCCCAGCTCGATTCGGGCTTCTTCACCTTCAGGGAGGCTGGAGTAGCATTCCCTCAGTTCCTTCTGGAAATCCGACTCTACGCGACAGAAAGCGTAGATGATCCTCCAGGAATTCCCGATAACCTGCCCGGGACAAAGACCGGAAGTGTTCAGCAGCCTCGCGGCGAAAGGCGGCAGCGGAAGGCGCAGTCCACAGTTGAGCTGGCCGATCGTGACGATGGCTCCCATCACTTGCTCTTTGCTCGCCCATGAGACAAAGATTGTCCGCTTATCAACGCCAAAAGCTGAGAGAACTCCCGGAAGCGCTGGTCGAGCCTTCCCCTCTGTGAAACATGCCAGCAACGTATGCAGCTTCTCCCTCTTCATGTCAGTAAGTTTACCTCCGATGTTGTACCCAAACACAGGCTCCGCCTCCAAAGGTAGCTGCGGGCAGAGGACAAACTTTGCCTTGGGGATCTGCTCTGGCCTTGACGGTGCAGAAGCGAATCCCACTCCTTGGTGCCTCTTGCCCAGTTGGCCAAGCTCGATCAATTCGGCCCTGCCTTTGCCACGGCCCTTCGAGACAGATGTTTCCTCAACGATTTCCTTCCCCTTTCTCTTGGATGGAACAACACTCTTCTTCGAACTACCCGAAGACGCCATTTGACCGATCGAAAGGAGATGAAGAACGAAAGATTGGAAGCAAAGAGTCTGGACTTCGAAAAATTCTGAAAGCGTGAGGCAAAAATGACGGCGAGAAAGACTTATATACCCAGGATAAAACGGTACACAAATCGAGAAGACACGTGTCTTCACCATATCAAATCGCGTGTTTTTGCAGGTACACGTGGCATCCATCCATAGCAAGCGCAAAATCAGGCGAACCGTCGGACCAGACGAAGCGTCAGACCTACCGGTCCAAGTAAACCACCGGTCTGAATGGTCCACTGGTCTGAGTGAACCGAACCGCCGGTTCAAAGCCACATTCAGGCCAACCGAGGATTCAAAACAGAAAAAATCAAACTCTATCGATATTCAAGACTGCCAAAGATCAAAGGAGAAGAACAAGCTATACAACTTCCTCAAAATTACAGGTTCAAGACTTTAACCCTGACCGGCTGATTTTAGCCGTTCGGTCAAACTTGACCGATCGGTCAAAATCAACCGATCGGTCGATTTTCTACTAGATCTGGCGAAAAACTGAGGTTTTTTGCCGATCACCCAAACCTTGACCGGCTGATTTTAGCCGTTCGGTCAAACTTGACCAATCGGTCAAAATCAACCGATCGGTCGATTTTCTACTATATCTGGCGAAAAACTGAGGTTTTTTGCTGATCACCCAAACCTTGACCGGCTGATTTTAGCCGTTCGGTCAAACTTGACCGATCGGTCAAAATCAACCGATCGGTCGATTTTCTACTAGATCTGGCGAAAAACTGAGGTTTTTTGCCGATCACCCAAACCTTGACCGGCTGATTTTAGCCGTTCGGTCAAACTTGACCGATCGGTCAAAATCAACCGATCGGTCGATTTTTTACTAGATCTGGCGAAAAACTAAGGTTTTTTGCCGATAACCCAAACCTTGACCGGCTGATTTTAGCCGTTCGGTCAAACTTGACCGATCGATCAAAATCAACCGATCGGTCGATTTTCTACTAGATCTGGTGAAAAACTAAGGTCTTTTGCCGATTACCCAAACCTTGACCGGCTGATTTTAGCCGTTCGGTCAAACTTGACCGATCGGTCAAAATCAACCGATCGGTCGATTTTCTACTAGATCTGGCAAAAAACTGAAGTTTTTTGCCGATCACCCAAACCATGACCGGCTGATTTTAGCCCTTCTGTCAAACTTGACCGATCGGTCAAAATCAACCGATCGGTCGATTTTCTACTAGATCTGGCGAAAAACTAAGGTTTTTTGCCGATCACCCAATCCTTGACCGGCTGATTTTAGCCGTTCGGTCAAATTTGACCGAACGGTCAAAATCAACCAATCGGTCAATTTTCCACTGGATCGGTCAAAAAACCATGTTTTTTGACCGATCACCCAATCCTTGACCGGCTGATTTTAGCCGTTCGGTCAAATTTGACCGAACGGTCAAAATCAACCGATCGATCAATTTTCCACTGGATCGGTCAAAAAACTATATTTTTTGACCGATCACCCAATCCTTGACCGGCTGATTTTAGCCGTTCGGTCAAATTTGACCGAACGGTCAAAATCAACCGATCAGTCAATTTTCCACTGGATCGGTCAAAAAACCATGTTTTTTGACCGATCACCCAATCCTTGACCGGCTGATTTTAGCCGTTCGGTCAAATTTGACCGAACGGTCAAAATCAACCGATCGGTAAATTTTCCACTGGATCGGTCAAAAAACCATGTTTTTTGACCGATCACCCAATCCTTGACCGGCTGATTTTAGCCGTTCGGTCAAATTTGACCGAACGGTCAAAATCAACCGATCGGTAAATTTTCCACTGGATCGGTCAAAAAACCATGTTTTTTGACCGATCACCCAATCCTTGACCGGCTGATTTTAGCCATTCGGTCAAATTTGACCAAACGGTCAAAATCAACCGATCGGTCAATTTTCCACTGGATCGGTCAAAAAACCATGTTTTTTTACCGATCACCCAATCCTTGACCGGCTGATTTTAGCCGTTCGGTCAAATTTGACCGAACGGTCAAAATCAATCGATCGGTCAATTTTCCACTGGATCGGTCAAAAAACCATGTTTTTTGACCGATCACCCAATCCTTGACCGGCTGATTTTAGCCGTTCGGTCAAATTTGATCGAACGGTCAAAATCAACCGATCGGCCAATTTTCCACTGGATCGGTCAAAAAACCATGTTTTTTGACCGATCACCCAATCCTTGACCGGTTGAAATTGACCGTTCGGTCAAACTTAACCGATCGATCAAAATTGACCGAACGGTCAAATTTGACCGATCGGTCAAAATTGAGCGAACGGTCAAGTTTGACTGATCGGTCAAATTTGACCGCTCAGTCTATTTTAACGCTAACACTCGACAAAGCTCCTCTGCATGTGTGACAGGGGGTCAGCTTTGCACCACGAATCCAAGCCAGCCAAGGTGGCCTCTTAGCTAACTTGGAGGGGGTAACTGTGGGTGCAAATTTTGGTAAGTAGGTTGCCAATAGCGGGACCCACCGGCCCTGCCTGGTGGGCCCCCGGAGACCACAGCGGGACCCACCGGCCCTGCCTGGTGGGCCCCCGGAGACCACAGCGGGACCCACCGGCCCTGCTTGGTGGGCCCACGAAGACTACCACGGGACCCACCGGCCCTGCCTGGTGGGCCCACGAAGACTACCACGGGACCCACCGGCCCTACCTGGTGGGCCCACGAAGACTACCGCGGGACCCACCGGCCCTGCCTGGAGGATCCCCAGATACGGCAGCAGAAACCGCCATTTGCCCCGGAATTCCTCTCCGGGAAGTCTATAAATAGCAGAGCCTTCGAATGTAAAAGGATCCGAAAATTTCTGATTTCCACTCTGAGATCTGGTTTTCAGAATCCAGAGCTCTGGAATTTCTATCTCACCCTTCACCTCTCCTTGATCATCTTCTTGTTTCTGAAGAGATCAAAAAGGCTTCAGTAGCACTCGGCCTGTCGAGGTTACTTCGAGAAAAGAGTTAGTGAATTCGGGTTGCACCCTATAGCACGGAGACGTAGGCTTCGGCTGAACTCCGAGATCACCTCTCGTGTCAAACACTCTCTCTGTTTGCATCTCTCTATTTACATATCAAAAGCTTCAACTTCAATCAACAGATCGACCAACGATCTTCGACGTCAACTGCAACTTCAATTGACTGGTGAGGCGAGGTCTTCGGGCTGGCACGAAGATTTTCCCCAACAGATCGTACGAATGAATTAGATTGGATCATAATAATGAATTAGAATGTTTTTACGAATGAATTTGAATGGATTGTGCGAATGAATTAGAATGGATCGTACGAATGAATTAGAATGGATACATTCATGTGAATGAATTAGAATGGATCGTACGAATGGATTGGAATGGATCGTGCGAATGAATTAGAATGGATCGTACGAATAAAATAGAATGGATACATTCGTGCGAATGAATTAGAATGGATCGTACGAATGAATTAGAATGGATACATTTGTGTGAATGAATTAGAATCGATCGTGCGAATGAATTATAATGGATCGTGCGAATGAATTAGAATGGATCGTACGAATGAATTAGAATGGATCATGCGAATGAATTAGAATGGATCGTACGAATGAATTAGAATGGATACATTCGTGCGAATGAATTAGAATGGATCGTACGAATGAATTAGAATGGATCGTACAAATGAATAAGAATGGATCGTACGAATGAATTTGAATGGATCGTGCGAATTGATTATAATGGATCATACAAAAAAATTAAAATGGATACATTCGTGGGAATCAATTAGAATGGATCGTACGAATGAATTAGAATGGATCGTGCGAATGAATTAGAATAGATCGCATGAATGAATTAGAATGGATACATTCGTGCGAATGAATTAGAATGAATTGTATGAATGAATTAGAATGGATACATTCGTGCGAATGTATTAGAATGGATCGTATGAATGAATTAGAATGGACACATTCGTGCGAATGAATTATTATGGATCACACGAATGAATTAGACTGGATCGTATGAATGAATTAGATTGGATCGGGTGAATTAATTTGAATGGATCATACAAATGAATTAGAATGGATACATTCGTGCGAATGAATAAGAATGGATCATACGAATGAATTAGAATGGATCGTACGAATGAATTAGAATGGATCGTACAAATGAATTAAAATGGATCGTGCGAATGAATTAGAATGGATCGTACGAATGAATTAGAATGGATACATTCGTGCGATTGAATTAGAATGGATCGTACGAAAGAATTAGAATGGATCGTACGAATGAATTAGAATGGATACATTTGTGCGAATGAATTAGAATAGATCATACGAATGAATTAGAATGGATCGTACGAATGAATTAGAATGGATCGTACGAATGAATTAGAATAGATCCTACAAATAAATTAGAATGGATCGTAAGAATGAATTAGAATGGATCGTGCGAATGAATTAGAATGGATCGTACGAATGAATTAGAATGGATACATTCGTGCGAATGAATTAGAATGGATTGTACGATTGAATTCGAATGAATCGTACGAATGAATTAGAATAGATTGTACGAATGAATTAGAATGAATCGTGCGAATAAATTAGAATGGATTATACTAATGAATTAGAATGGATTCATTCGTGCAAATGAATTAGAATAGATCGTACGAATGAATTAGAATGGATTATACGAATGAATTAGAATGGATCGTACGAATGAGTTAGAATGGATCGTGCGTATGAATTAGAACGGAATGTACGAATGAATTAGAATAGATCGTGTGAATGAATTAGAATGGATCGTACGAATGAATTAGAATGGATACATTCGTGCGAATGAATTAGAAAGGTTCGTACGAATGAATTAGAATGGATCATACGAATGAATTAGAATGGATCGTGCGAATGAATTTGAATGGAACCTACGAATGAATTAGAATGGATACATTCGTGCGAATGAATTAGAATGGATCGTACGAATGTATTAGAATGGATCGTACGAATGAATTAGAATGGATCGTGCGAATGAATTAGAATGGATCGTACGAATGAATAAGAATGGATACGTTCGTGCGAATGAATTAGATTGGATCGTAGGAATAAATTAGAATGGATCATACAAATGAATTAGAATGGATCGTGCGAATGAATAAGAATGGATCATACGAATGAATTAGAATGGATCATACGAATGAATTAGAATGGATACAATCGGGCGAATGAATTAGAATGGATCATACGATTGTGTTAGAATGGATCGTACGAATGAATTAGAATGGATCGGAAGAATGAATTAGAATGAATCGTACGAATGAATTAGAATGGATCATACGAATGAAATAGAATGGATTCATTCGTGCAAATGAATTAGAATGGATCGTACGAATGAATTAGAATGGATTATACGAATGAATTAGAATGGATCGTACGAATGAGTTAGAATGGATTGTGCGAATGAATTAGAATGGAATGTAAGAATGAATTAGAATGGATACATTTGTGCGAATAAATTAGAATGGATCGTACGAATGAATTAGAATGAATTGTACGAATGAATTAGAATGGATAGTGTGAATGAATTAGAATGGATCGTACGAATGAATTAGAATGGATACATTCGTGCGAATGAATTAGAATGGTTCGTACGAATGAATTTAAATGGATAGTACGAATGAATTAGAATGGATCATGCAAATGAATTAGAATGGAACGTACAAATCAATTAGAATGGATAGATTCGTGCGAATGAATTAGAATGGATCGTACGAATGAATTAAAATGGATCGAAATGGATCGTGCGAATGAATTAGAATGGGTCGTGTGAATGAATTAGAATGGATCATACAAATGAATTAGAATGGATCGTACAAATGAGTTATAATGGATCATGCGAATGAATTAGAATGGAATGCACGAATGAATTTGAATGGATATATTCGTGCAAATGATTTAGAATGGATCGTATGAATGAATTAGAATGGACCGTACGAATGAATAAGAATTGATCGTGCGAATGAATTAGAATGAATCGTACGAATGAATTAGAATGGATATATTCGTGCGAATAAATTAGAATGGATTGTACGAATGTTATAGAATGTATCGTACGAATGAATTAGAATGGATCGTGCGAATGAATTAGAATGGATCGTACGAATGAATTAGAATGCATATATTCATGCGAATGAATTAAAATGGATCGTAAGAATGAATTAGAATGGATCGTACGACTGAATTAGAATGGATCGTGCGAATGAATTAGAATGGATCGTACGACTGAATCAGAATGGATATATTCGTGCGAATGAATTAGAATGGATCATACGAATAAATTAGAATGGATCGTGCGAATGAATTAGAATGGATCGTACGAATGAATTAGAATGGATACATTCATGCGAATGAATTAGAATGGAGCGTATGAATGAATTAGAATGTACCGTATGAATGAATTAGAATAGATCGTATGAATGAATAAGAATGGATTGTGCGAATGAATTAGAATGGATCACAGGAATGAATTAGAATGGATACATTCGTGCGAATGAATTACAATGGATTATACGAATGAATTAGAATAGATCATACGAATGAAATAGAATGGATCGTGCAAATGAATTAGAATAGATACATTCGTGCGAATGAATTAGAATGGATCATACGAATGAATTAGAATGGATTGTGTGAATGAATTAGAATGGATCGTATGAATGAAATAGAATGGATACAGTCGTGCGAATGAATTAGAATGGATCGTACGAAAGAATTAGAATGGATCGTGCGAATGAATTAGGATGGATCGTACGAATGAATTAGAATGGATACATTCTTGCGAATGAATTAGAAAGGATCGTACGAATGAATTAGAATGGATCGTACGAATGAATAAGAATGGATACATTCGTGTGACTGAATTATAATGGATCGTATGAATGAATTAGAATGGATTGTACGAATGATTTAAAATGGATCGTACGAATGAATTAGAATGGATCGTACGAATGAATTAGAATGGATCGTGCGAATGAATTAGATTGGATCATACGAATGAACTAGAATGGATACATTTGTGTGAATGAATTAGAATGGATCGTACGAATGAATTAGATTGGATCATAAGAATAAATTAGAATGGATCGTACGAATGAATTAGAATGGATCATGCGAATGAATTAGAATGGATCGTACGAATGAATTAGAATGGATACATTCGTGCGAATGAATTAGAATGGATCGTACGAAAGAATTAGAATGGATCGTGCGAATGAATTAGAATGGATCGTACGAATAAATTAGAATGGATTGTATGAATGGATAAATTCGAGCGAATGAATTAGAATGGATTGTACTAATGAATTTGAATGGATCATAGGAATGAATTAGAATGGATCGTGCAAATGAATTAGAATGGATACATTCGTGCGAATGAATTAGAATGGATTGTAGGAATGAATTAGAATGGATCGTACGAATGAATTAGAATAGTTACATTCGTGCGAATGAATTAGAATGGATCGTACGAATGGATTAGAATGGATCGTACGAATGGATTAGAATAGATCGTACGAATAAATTAGAATGGATTGTACGAATGAATTAGAATGGATCGTATGAATGAATTAGAATGGATCCTACGAATGAATTAGAATGGATAGTGCGAATGAATTAGAATGGATCGTACGAATGAATTAGAATGGATCGTACGAACGAATTAGAATGAATCGTACGAACGAATTAGAATGGATCATACAAATGAATTAGAAAGGATACATTTGTGCGAATGAATTAGAATGGATCGTACGAATGGATTAGAATGGATCGTTCGAATGGATTAGAATGGATCGTACGAATGAATTAGAATGGATTGTACGAATGAATTAGAATGGATACATTCGTGTGAATGAATTAGAATGGATCGGACGAATGAATTAGAATGGATCGTACGAATGAATTAGAATGGATACATTTGTGTGAATGAATTAGAATGGATCGTACAAATGAATTAGAATGGATCGTGCGAATGAATTAGAATGGATCGTACGAAAGAATTAGAATGGATCGTACGAACGAATTAGAATGGATCGTACGAACGAATTAGAATGGATCATATGAACTAATTAGAATGGATCGTACGAATGAATTAGAATGGATACATTCGTACGATCCATTCTAATTCATTTATACGATCCATTCTTATTCATTCGTACGATCCATTCAAATTCATTCGCATGATCCATTCTAATTCATTCGTACGATCCATTCTAATTCATTTGTACGATCCATTCTAATTTATTTGCACGAATATACGATCCATTCGAATTCATTCAGACAAATGTATCTATTCTAATTCATTCGTACGATCCATTCTAATTCATTCGTCCGATCCATTCTAATTCATTCGCACGAATATATCCACTCTAATTCATTCGTACAATCCATTCTAATTCATTCGCACGATCCACTCTAATTCATTCGTATTATCCATTTTATTTCATTCCTACGATCTATTCTAATTCATTCGCTCGAATGTATCCATTCTAATTCATTCGTTCGATCCATTCTAATTCATTCGTTCGATCCATTCTAATTCATTCGTACGATCCATTCAAATTCATTCGCATGATCCATTCTAATTTATTCGTACGATCCATTCTAATCCATTCGTACGATCCATTCTAATCCATTCGTACGATCCATTCTAATCCATTCGTACGAACCATTCTAATCCATTCGTACGATCCATTCTAATTCATTCGCACGAATGTATCCATTCTAATTCATTCGTACAATCCATTCTAATTCATTCGCACGATCCATTCTAATTCATTTGTATGATCCATTCTAATTCATTCCTACGATCTATTCTAATTCATTCGCTCGAATGTATCCATTCTAATTCATTCGTATGATCCATTCAAATTCATTCGTATGATCCATTCTAATTCATTCGTACGATCCATTCTAATTTATTCGTACGATCCATTCTAATTCATTCGTATGATCCATTCTAATTCATTCGCACGATCCATTAAAATTCATTCGTATGATCCATTCTAATTCATTCGTACGATCCATTCTAATTTATTCTCACGAATGTAACCTTTCTAATTCATTCATACGATCCATTCTAATTCATTCGTACGATCCATTCTAATTCATTCGTACGATCCATTCTAATTCATTCGCACAAATGTATCAATTCTAATTCATTCGTACGATCCATTCTAATTCATTCGCACGATCCATTCTAATTCATTCGTACGATCCATTCTAATTCATTCGCACGATCCTTTCTAATTCATTCGTACGATCCATTCTAATTCATTCGCACGAATGTATCCATTCTAATGCAATGATACGATCCATTCTAATTCATTCGTACGATATGATCCATTCTAATTCATTCCTACGATCTATTCTAATTCATTCGCTCGAATGTGTCCATTCTAATCCATTCTAATTCATTCGTATGATCCATTCTAATTTATTCGCACGAATGTATCCATTCTAATTCATTTGCACGATCCATTCTAATTCATTCCTATGATCCATTCTAATTCGTTCGTACGATCCATCCTAATTCATTCGTACGATCCATTCAAATCCATTCGTACGATCCATTCTAATTTATTCGTACGATCCATTCTAATTCATTCCTATGATCCATTCTAATTTATTCGCACAAATGTATCCATTCTAATTCATTCGCACGATCCATTCTAATTCAGTCGTATGAATGTATCCATTTTAATTCATTCGTACGATCCTTTCTAATTCATTCGTACGATCTAATTCATTTGTACGAACCATTCTAATTCATTCGTACGATCGATTCTAATTCATTCACACGATCCATTCTAATTCATTCGTACGATCCATTCTAATTCATTCGTATGATCTATTCTAATTTATTCGTTCAAATATATCCATTCTAATTCATTCGTACGATCCATTCTAATTCATTCGCACGATACATTCTAATTCATTCGCACGAATGTATCCATTCTAATTCATTTGCACGATCCATTCTAATTCATTCGTACGATCCATTCTTATTCATTCATACGATCCATTCGAATTCGTTCGCACAATCCATTCTAATTCATTCGTACGATCCATTCTAATTCATTTGTACGAATGAATACGAATGGATCATACGAATGGATTAGAATGGATCGTACGAATGAATTAGAATGGATCGTACGAACAAATTAGAATGGATCGTATGAACGAATTAGAATAGATCGTACGAATGAATTAGAATGGATACATTCGAGCGAATGAATTAGAATAGATCGTAGGAATGAATTAGAATGGATCATACGAATGAATTAGAATGGATCATAGGAATGAATTAGAATAGATCGTGCGAATGAATTAGAATGGTTACATTCGTGCGAATGAATTAGAATGGATCGTACGAATGGATTAGAATGGATCGTACGAATGGATTAGAATGGATCGTACGAATGAATTAGAATGGATCGTCCAAATGAATTAGAAAGGTTATATTTGTGAGAATGAATTAGAATGGATCGTACGAATGGATTAGAATGGATCATACGAATGGATTAGAATGGATCGTACGAATGAATTAGAATGGATCATACGAATGAATTAGAATGGATCGTACGAATGCGTTAGAATGGATCATACGAATGAATTAGAATGGATAGTACGAATGAATTAGAATGGATACATTCGAGCGAATGAATTAGAATAGATCGTAGGAATGCATTAGAAAGGATCGTACGAATGAATTAGAATGAATCGTACGATCCATTCTAATTCATTCGTCCGATCCATTCTAATTCATTCGCACGAATGTATCCATTCTAATTCATTCATACAATCCATTCTAATTCATTCGCACGATCCATTCTAATTCATTCGTATGATCCATTCTAATTCATTCCTACGATCTATTCTAATTCATTCGCTCGAATGTATCCATTCTAATCCATTCGTACTATCCATTCTAATTCATTCATACGATCCATTCTAATTCATTCGCATGAATATATCTATTCTAATTCATTTGTACGATCCATTCTAATTCATTCGTATGATCCATTCTAATCCATTCGTACGATCCATTCTAATTCATTCGCTCGAATGTATCCATTCTAATTCATTCGTACGATCCATTCTAATTCATTCGTACGATCCATTCTAATTCATTCGTATGATCTATTCTAATTCATTCGCACGAATCTAACCATTCTAATTCATTTATACGATTCATTCTAATTCATTCGTATGAGCTATTCTAATTCATTCGTACGATCCATTCTAATTCATTCATACGATCCATTGTAATTCATTCATATAATCCATTCAGATTCATTCGCACAAATGTATCCATTCAAATTCATTCGTACGATCCATTCTAATTCATTAGCTCGAATGTATCCATTCTAATTCATTTGTACAATCCATTCTAATTCGTTCATACGATCCATGGATCGTACGAATGAATTAGAATAGATCGTAAGAATGAATTAGAATGGATCATACGAATGAATTAGAATGGATCGTGCGAATGAATTAGAATGGATAGTGCGAATGAATTAGAATGGATCGTGCGAATGAATTAGAATGGATCGTGCAAATGAATTAGAATGGATCGTACGAATGAATTAGAATGGATCGTACGAATGAATTAGAATGGATCGTACGAATGAATTAGAATGGATCGTGCGAATGAATTAGAATGGATCGTATGAATGAATTAGAATGGATCGTGCGAATGAATTAAAATGGATCGTGCGAATGAATTAGAATGGGTTACATTCGTGCGAATGAATTAGAATAGATCGTACGAATGAAATAGAATAGATCGTACGAATGAATTAGAATTGATCGTATGAATAAATTAGAATGGATCGTGCGAATGAATTAGAATGGATCATACGAATGAATTAGAATAGATCGTAGGAATGAATTAGAATGGATCGTACAAATGAATTAGAAAGGTTACATTTGTGAGAATGAATTAGAATGGATCGTACGAATGAATTAGAATGGATCGTACGAATGGATTAGAATGGATCGTACGAATGAATTAGAATGGATCGTACAAATGAATTAGAAAGGTTACATTTGTGAGAATGAATTAGAATGGATCGTACGAATGAATTAGAATGGATCGTACGAATGAATTAAAATGGATCGTGCGAATGAATTAGAATTGATCGTACGAATGAATTAGAATGGATACATTCGTGCGAATGAATTAGAATGGATCGTACGAATGAATTAGAATGGATCGTACGAATGAATTAGAATGGATCGTGCGAATGAATTAGAATGGATCATGCGAATGAATTAGAATGGATACATTCGTACAAATGAATTAGAATAGATCGTGCGAATGAATTAGAATGGATCGTACGAATGAATTAGAATGGATACATTTGTGCGAATGAATTAGAATGGATCGTACGAATGAATTAGAATGAATCATACGAATGAATTAGAATGGATCATACGAATAAATTAGAATACATCATGTGAATGAATTAGAATGGATCGTACGAATGAATTAGAATGGATCGTGCGAATGAATTAGAATGGAATGTAAGAATGAATTAGAATGGATCGTACTAATGAATTAGAATGGATCGTACGAATGGATTAGAATGGATCGTACGAATGGATTAGAACGCATTGTACGAATGAATTAGAATGGATCGTACGAATGGATTAGAATGGATACATTTGTGCGAATGAATTAGAATGGATCGTACGAATGAATTAGAATGGATCGTGCGAATGAATTAGAATGGATCGTATGAACGAATTAGAATGGATATATTTGAACGAATAAATTAGAATGGATCGTACGAACGAATTAGAATGGATCGTATGAATGCATTAGAATGGATCATACAAATGAATTAGAAAGGTTACCTTTGTGCATATGAATTAGGATCCATTCTAATTCGTTCATACGATCCATTCTAATTCATTCATACGATCCATTCTAATTTGTTCATACGATCCATTCTAATTCATTCGTACGATCCATTCTAATTCGTTTGTATGATCCATTCTAAGTCATTCCTACGATCCATTCTAATTCATTCGTACGATCCATTCTAATTCATTCCTACGATCTATTCTAATTCATTCGTATGATCCATTCTTATTCATTCCTACGATCTATTCTAATTCATTCGCTCGAATGTATCCATTCTAATTCATTCGTACGATCCATTTTAATTCATTCCTAAGATCCATTCTAATTCATTCGCACGAATGTATCCATTCTAATTCATTCATACGATCCATTCTAATTCATTCGCACAATCCATTCTAATTCATTCGTACGATCCATTCTAATTCATTCGTATGATCCATTCTAACTCATTCGGTGGATCCATTCTAATTCATTCGTACGATCCATTCTAATTCATTCGCTCGAATGTATCCATTCTAATTCATTTGCACGATCCATTCTAATTCATTCCTATGATCCATTCTAATTCATTCGTATGATCCATTCTAATTCATTCGCACGAATATATCCATTCTAATTCATTCGTACGATCCATTCTAATTCATTCGTATGATCCATTCTAATTCATTCGCACGATCCATTTTAATTCATTCATACGATCCATTCTAATTCATTCGTATGATCAATTCTAATTCATTCGCACGATCCATTCTAATTCATTCGTATGATCCATTCTAATTTATTCGTACAATCCATTCTAATTCATTCGTCCGATCAATTCTAATTCATTCGTATGATCAATTCTAATTCATTCGTACGATCCATTCTAATCCATTCGTACGATCCATTCTAATTCATTCGTACGATCCATTATAATTCATTCGTACAATCCATTCTAATTCAGTCGTATGAATGTATCCATTCTAATTCATTCGTACGATCCATTCTAATCCATTCGTATGATCCATTCTAATTCATTCGTTCGATCTATTCTAATTCATTCGTATGATCCATTCTAATTTATTCGTACGATCCAATCTAATTCATTTGCATGAATGTATCCATTCTAATTTATTCGTACGATCCATTCTAATTCATTCATACGATCTATTCTAATTCATTCGCTCGAATGTATCCATTCTAATTCATTCGTTCGATCCATTCTTATTCATTTGTACGATCCATTCTAATTCATTCGCACGAATATATCCATTCTAATTCATTCGTATGATCCGTTCTAATTCATTCGTACGATCCATTCTAATTCATTTGTACGATCCATTCTAATTCATTTGTACGATCCATTCTAATTCGTTCGTACGATCCATTGTAATTGATTCGTATGATCCATTCTAACTCATTCGGTGGATCCATTCTAATTCATTCGTACGATCCATTCTAATTCATTCGCACGATCCATTCTAATTCATTCGCACAATCCAGTCGTACGATCCATTCTAATCCATTCGTACAATCCATTCTAATTCTTTCGTATGATCCATTCTAACTCATTCGGTGGATCAATTCTAATTCATTCGTACAATCCATTCTAATTCATTCGCACGATCCATTCTAATTCATTCGTACGATCCATTCTAATTACAATCCATTCTAATTCAGTCGTATGAATGTATCATACGAATGAATTAGAATAGATCATGCGAATGAATTAGAATGGATCGTACTTATGAATTAGAATGGATCGTACGAATGGAATTGGAATGGATCGTACGAATTAATTGGAATGGATCGTGCAAATGAATTAGAATGGATACATTCGTGCGAATGAATTAGAATGGATCGTACGAATGAATTAGAATGGATCGTACGAATGTATTAGAATGAATCGTACGATCCATTCTAATTCATTCGCACGATCCATTCTAATTCGTTCGTACGATCCATTCTAATTCATTCGCACGATCTATTCTAATTCATTCGTACGATCCATTCTAATCCATTCGTATGATTAATTCTAATTCATCGCACGATCCATTCTAATTCATTCTCACGAATGTAACCTTTCTAATTCATTTGTATAATCCATTCTAATAGTTTCGTACGATCCATTCTAATCCATTCGTACGATCCATTCTAATCCATTCGTACGATCCATTCTTATTCATTCGCTCGAATGTATCCATTCTAATTCATTCGTACGATCCATTCTAATCCAATTGTACGATCCATTCTAAACCATTCGTACGATCCATTCTAATTCATTCTTACGATCCATTCTAATTCATTCCTATGATCCATTCTAATTCATTCGCACGAATGTATTAGAATGGATCGTACGAATGGATTAGAATGGATCGTACGAATGAATTAGAATTGATCATACGAATGAGTTAGAATGGATTGTACGAATGTATTAGAATGGATTGTACGAATGAATTAGAATGGATCATACGAATAAATTAGAATGGATCGTGCGAATGAATTAGAATGGTTACATTCGTGCGAATGAATTAGAATGGATCGTACGAATGAATTAGAATGGATCGTACGTAGGAATGAATTAGAATGGATCATACGAATGAATTAGAATGGATCATACGAATGGATTAGAATGGATCGTGCGAATGAATTAGAATGGATCGTATGAATAAATTAGAATGGATCGTACGAATGAATTAAAATGGATACATTTGTGCGAATGAATTAAAAGGGATCATACGATCTAATTAGAATGGATCGTACGAATGAATTAGAATGGATCGTATGAATGAATAAGAATGGATCGTACGAATGAATTAGAATGGATAGTGCGAATGAATTAGAATGAATCGTACGAATGCATTAGAATGGATCGTACGAATGAATTAGAATGAATCGTACGATCCATTCTAATTCATTCGTCCGATCCATTCTAATTCATTCGCACGAATGTATCCATTCTAATTCATTCGCATGATCTATTCTAATTCATTCACACAATCCATTCTAATTCATTCGTATGATCCATTCTAATTTATTCGTTCAAATATATCCATTCTAATTCATTCGTACGATCCATTCTAATTCATTCGTACGATCCATTCTAATTCATTCGTACGATCCATTCTAATTCAATCCTACGATCCATTCTAATTCATTCGCACGAATGTAACCATTCTAATTCATTCGTACGAATGAATTAGAAAGGTTACATTTGTGAGAATGAATTAGAATGGATCGTACGAATGAATTAGAATGGATCGTACGAATGAATTAAAATGGATCGTGCGAATGAATTAGAATTGATCGTACGAATGAATTAGAATGGATACATTCGTGCGAATGAATTAGAATGGATCGTACGAATGAATTAGAATGGATCGTACGAATGAATTAGAATGGATCGTGCGAATGAATTAGAATGGATACATTCGTACAAATGAATTAGAATGGATCGTGCGAATGAATTAGAATGGATCGTACGAATGAATTAGAATGGATACATTTGTGCGAATGAATTAGAATGGATCGTATGAATGAATTAGAATGAATCATACGAATGAATTAGAATGGATCATACGAATGAATTAGAATACATCATGTGAATGAATTAGAATGGATCGTACGAATGAATTAGAATGGATCGTGCGAATGAATTAGAATGGAATGTAAGAATGAATTAGAATGGATCGTACGAATAGATTAGAACGCATTGTACGAATGAATTAGAATGGATCGTACGAATGGACTAGAATGGATACATTTGTGCGAATGAATTAGAATGGATCGTACGAATGAATTATAATGGATCGTGCGAATGAATTAGAATGGATCGTACGAACGAATTAGAATGGATATATTTGAACGAATAAATAAGAATTGATCGTACGAACGAATTAGAATGGATCGTATGAATGCATTAGAATGGATCATACAAATGAATTAGAAAGGTTACCTTTGTGCATATGAATTAGGATCCATTCTAATTCGTTCATACGATCCATTCTAATTCATTCGTACGATCCATTCTAATTAGTTCATACGATCCATTCTAATTCGTTCGTACGATCCATTGTAATTCGTTTATACGATCCATTCTAATTCATTCCTACGATCCATTCTAATTCATTCGTACGATCCATTCTAATTCATTCCTACGATCTATTCTAATTCATTCGTATGATCCATTCTTATTCATTCCAACGATCTATTCTAATTCATTCGCTCGAATGTATCCATTCTAATTCATTCATACGATCCATTTTAATTCATTCCTAAGATCCATTCTAATTCATTCGCACGAATGTATCCATTCTAATTCATTCATACGATCCATTCTAATTCATTCGCACAATCCATTCTAATTCATTCGTACGATCCATTCTAATTCATTCGTATGATCCATTCTAACTCATTCGGTGGATCCATTCTAGTTCATTCGTACGATCCATTCTAATTCATTCGCTCGAATGTATCCATTCTAATTCATTTGCACGATCCATTCTAATTCATTCCTATGATCCATTCTAATTCATTCGTACGATCCATTCTAATTCATTCGCACGAATATATCCATTCTAATTCATTCGTATGATCCATTCTAATTCATTCGTATGATCCATTCTAATTCATTCGCACGATCTATTTTAATTCATTCGTACGATCCATTCTAATTCATTCATATGATCAATTCTAATTCATTCGCACGATCCATTCTAATTCATTCGTATTATCCATTCTAATTCATTCGTACAATCCATTCTAATTCATTCGTCCGATCAATTCTAATTCATTCGTATGATCAATTCTAATTCATTCGTACGATCCATTCTAATCCATTCGTACGATCCATTCTAATTCATTCGTACGATCCATTCTAATTCATTCGTACAATCCATTCTAATTCAGTCGTATGAATGTATCCATTTGAATTCATTCGTACGATCCATTCTAATCCATTCGTACGATCCATTCTAATTCATTCGTTCGATCTATTCTAATTCATTCGTATGATCCATTCTAATTTATTCGTACGATCCAATCTAATTTATTTGCATGAATGTATCCATTCTAATTTATTCGTACGGTCCATTCTAATTCATTCGTACGATCTATTCTAATTCATTCGCTCGAATGTATCATTCTAATTCATTCGTTCGATCCATTCTAATTCATTCGTACGATCCATTCAAATTCATTCGCACGAATATATCCATTCTAATTCATTCGTATGATCCGTTCTAATTCATTCGTACGATCCATTCTAATTCATTTGTACGATCCATTCTAATTCATTTGTACGATCCATTCTAATTCGTTCGTACGATCCATTCTAATTCATTCGTATGATCCATTCTAACTCATTCGGTGGATCCATTCTAATTCATTCGTACGATCCATTCTAATTCATTCGCACGATCTATTCTAATTTATTCGTACGATCCATTCTAATTCATTTGTACGATCCATTCTAATCCATTCGTACGATCCATTCTAATTCATTCGTACGCTCCATTCTTATTCATTCGCACAATCCAGTCGTACGATCCATTCTAATCCATTCGTACAATCCATTCTAATTCATTCGTATGATCCATTCTAACTCATTCGGTGGATCCATTCTAATTCATTCGTACGATCCATTCTAATTCATTCGCACAATCCATTCTAATTCATTCGTACGATCCATTCTAATTACAATCCATTCTAATTCAGTCGTATGAATGTATCATACGAATGAATTAGAATGGATCATGCGAATGAATTAGAATGGATCGTACGAATGAATTAGAATGGATCGTATGAATGAATTAGAATGGATCATAGGAATGAATTAGAATGGATCGTGCAAATGAATTAGAATGGATACATTCGTGCGAATGAATTAGAATGGATCGTACGAATGAATTAGAATAGATCGTACGAATGAATTAGAATGAATCGTACGATCCATTCTAATTCATTCGCACGATCCATTCTAATTCGTTCATACGATCCATTCTAATTCATTCGCACGATCTATTCTAATTCATTCGTACGATCCATTCTAATCCATTCGTATGATTAATTCTAATTCATTCGCACAATCCATTCTAATTCATTCTCACGAATGTAAACTTTCTAATTCATTTGTATGATCCATTCTAATTGTTTCGTACGATCCATTCTAATCCATTCGTACGATCCATTCTAATACATTCGTACGATTCATTCTAATTCATTCGCTCGAATGTATCCATTCTAATTCATTCGTACGATCCATTCTAATCCAATCGTACGATCCATTCTAAACCATTCGTACGATCCATTCTAATTCATTCTTACGATCCATTCTAATTCATTCCTATGATCCATTCTAATTCATTCGCACGAATGTATTAGAATGGATCGTACGAATGGATTAGAATGGATCGTACGAATGAATTAGAATTGATCATACGAATGAGTTAGAATGGATCGTACGAATGTATTAGAATGGATTGTACGAATGAAATAGAATGGATCATATGAATGAATTAGAATGGATCGTGCGAATGAATTAGAATAGTTACATTCGTGCGAATGAATTAGAATGGATCGTACGAATGAATTAGAATGGATCGTACGTAAAAATGAATTAGAATGGATCATACGAATGAATTAGAATGGATCGTACGAATGGATTAGAATGGATCGTGCGAATGAATTAGAATGGATCGTATGAATAAATTAGAATGGATCGTACGAATGAATAAAAATGGATACATTTGTGCGAATGAATTAGAAGGGATCATACGATCTAATTAAAATGGATCGTACGAATGAATTAGAATGGATCGTATGAATGAATAAGAATGGATCGTACGAATGAATTAGAATGGATCGTGCGAATGAATTAGAATGAATCGTATGAATGCATTAGAATGGATCGTACGAATGAATTAGAATGAATCGTACGATCCATTCTAATTCATTCGTCCGATCCATTCTAATTCATTCGCACGAATGTATCCATTCTAATTCATTCGCACGATCTATTCTAATTCATTCACACAATCCATTCTAATTCATTCGTATGATCCATTCTAATTTATTCGTTCAAATATATCCATTCTAATTCATTCGTACGATCCATTATAATTCATTCGTACGATCCATTCTAATTAATTCGTACAAATGTATCCATTTTAATTCATTCCTATGATCCATTCAAATTCATTCGTACGATCCATTCTAATTCATTCGCACGAATGTAACCATTCTAATTCATTCGTACGATCCATTCTAATTCATTCCTACGATCCATTCTAATTCATTCGCACGAATGTAACCATTCTAATTCATTCGTACGATCCATTCTAATTCATTCCTACGATCCATTCTAATTCATTCGCATGAATGTATCCATTTTAATTCATTTGCACGATCCATTCTAATTCATTCCTATGATCCATTCTAATTTATTCGTACGATCCATTCTAATTCATTCGCTCGAATGTATCCATTCTAATTCATTCGTACGATCCATTCTAATTCGTTCATACGATCCATTCTAATTCGTTCGTACGATCCATTCTAATTCGTTCGTACGATCCATTCTAATTCATTCGCACGATCTATTCTAATTCATTCGTACAATCCATTCTAATCCATTCGAATGATCAATTCTAATTCATTCGCACGATCCATTCTAATTCATTCTCACGAATGTAACCTTTCTAATTCATTCGTACGATCCTTTCTAATTCATTCGCACGATCCTTTCTAATTCATTCGCACGATCCATTCTAATTCATTCGCACGATCCATTCTAATTCATTCGCACGATCCATTCTAATTCATTTGTATGATCCATTCTAATTCATTCGTACGAATGAATTAGAATGGATCATACAAATGAATTCTAATTCAGTCGTATGAATGTATCCATTTTAATTCATTCGTACGATCCATTCTAATTCATTCGTACGATCTAATTCATTCGTATGATCCATTCTAATTCATTCGTACGATCCATCCTAATTTATTCGCACGAATGAATTAGAATGGATCGTGCGAATGAATTTGAATGGATTGCACGAATTGAATTAGAATGGATCATACGAATGAATTAGAATGGATCGTGCGAATGAATTAGAATTGATCATACGAATGAATTAGAATGGATCGTACGAATGAATTAGAATGGATCATGCGAATGAATAAGAATGGATCGTATGAATAAATTAGAATGGATCGTACGAATGAATTAAAATGGATACATTTGTGCGAATAAATTAGAATGGATCATACGATCTAATTAGAATGGATCGTATGAATGAATTAGAATGGATCGTACGAATGAATTAGAATGGATAGTGCGAATGAATTAGAATGGATCGTACGAATAAATTAGAATTGATTATACGAATGAATTAGAATAGATCGTGCGAATGATTTAGAATGGATCGTACGAAAGAATTAGAATGGATCGTACGAATGAATTAGAATGGATCATACGAATGAATTAGAATCGATCGTGCGAATGAACTAGAATGTATCGTACGAATGAATTAGAATGGATCGTGCGAATGAATTAGAATGAATCGTACGAATGAATTAGAATAGATCATGTGAATAAATTAGAATGGATCATACGAATGAATTAGAATAGATCGTACGAATGAATTAGAATGGATACATTTGTGCGAATGAATTAGAATGGATATATTTGAACGATGCATTCTAATTCATTCGTACGATCCATTCTAATTCATTCGCACGATCCATTATAATTCATTCGTGCGAATAAATTAGAATGGATCGTACGAATGAATTAGAATGGATCGTACGAATGAATTAGATCGTACGAATGAATTAGAATGGATCGTACGAATGAATTAAAATGGATACATTCATACGACTGAATTAGAATTCATTCGTATGATCCATTCTAATTCATTCGTACGAATGAATTAGAATGGATCATACAAATGAATTAGAATAGATCGTAGGAATGAATTAGAATGGATCGTGCGAATGAATTAGAATGGATCGTACGAATGAATAAGAATGGATCGTACGAATGAATTAGAATGGATACATTCGAGCGAATGAATTAGAATAGATAGTAGGAATGAATTAGAATGGATCGTACGAATGAATTAGAAAGGATCGTACGTTTGAATTAGAATGGATCGTACGAATGAATTAGAATGGATCATAGGAATAAATTAGAATGGATCGTGCAAATGAATTAGAATGGATACATTCGTGCGAATGAATTAGAATGGATCGTAGGAATGAATTAGAATGGATCGTACGAATGAATTAGAATGGTTACATTCGTGCGAATGAATTAGAATGGATCATACAAATGAATAAGAATGGATCGTACGAATGTATCCATTCTAATCCATTCGCACGATCCATTCTAATTCATTTGTATGATCCATTCTAATTCGTCCGATCCATTCTAATTCATTCGTACGATCCATTCTAATCCATTCGTACGATCCATTCTAATCCATCGTGTGAATAAATTAGAATTGATCGTGCGAATGAATTAGAAAGGTTACATTCGTGAGAATGAATTAGAATGGATCGTACGAATGAATTAGACTAGATATATTCTTGTGAATGAATTAGAATGGATCGTACAAATGAATTAGAATGGATCGTACGAATGGATTAGAATGGATCATACGAATGGATTAGAATGGATCGTACGATTGAATTAGAATGGATCATACAAATGAATTAGAAAGGATACATTCGTGCGAATGAATTAGAATGGATCGTAGGAATGAATTAGAATGGATCGTACGAATGAATTAGAATGGTTACATTCGTACGAATGAATTAGAATGGATCATACAAATGAATTAGAAAGGTTACATTCGTGAGAATGAATTAGAATGGATACATTCGAGCAAATGAATTAGAATGGATCGTACGATCCATTCTAAACCATTCGTACAATCCATTCTAATTCATTCGTACGATCCATTCTAATTCATTCGTAAGATCCATTCTAATTGATTAGTACGATCCATTCTAATTCATTCGCATGAATATATCTATTCTAATTCATTTGTACGATCCATTCTAATTCATTCGTACGATCCATTCTAATCCATTCGTACGATCCATTCTAATCCACTCGTACGATCCATTCTAATTCATTCGCACGAATGTAACCATTCAAATTAATTCGTACGATCCATTCTAATTCATTCGTCCGATCCATTCTAATTTATTCGCACGAATATATCCATTCTAATTCATTCGTACGATCCATTCTAATTCATTCGTATGAACCATTCTAATTCATTCGCACGATCCATTCTAATTTATTCATACGATCCATTCTAATTCATTCGCACGATCCATTCTAATTCATTCGTACGATCCATTCTAATTCATTCGTACGATCGAATTAGAATGAATTAGAATGGATACATTCGAGCGAAAGAATTAGAATGGATCGTACGAATGAATTAGAATGGATCATAGGAATGAATTAGAATGGATCATGCAAATGAATTAGAATGGATACATTCGTGCAAATGAATTAGAATGGATCGTAGGAATAAATTAGAATGGATCGTACGAATGAATTAGAATGGTTACGTTCCTGCGAATGAATTAGAATGGATCGTACGAATGGTTTAGAATGGATCATACGAATGGATTAGAATGGATGGTACAAATGAATTAGAATGGATCGTACGAATGAATTAGAATGAATCGTACGAATGAATTAGAATGGATACATTCGTGCGAATGAATTAGAATGGATCGGACGAATGAATTAGAATGGATCGTACGAATGAATTAGAATGAATCGTACGAAAGAATTATAATGGATCATAGGAATGAATTAGAATGGATCGTACGAATGAATTAGAATGGATCGTACGAATGAATTAGAATGAATTAGAATGATCCATTAGAATTAGAATGGATCGTACGAATGAATGAATTAAATAGAATGGATCGTAGAATGGATCATACGTACGAATAAATTAGAATGGATCGTACGATCGTAGAATGAATTAGAATGGATCATACCATTCGTACGATCCATTCTAATTCATTCATACGTACGATCCATTCTAATTCATTCGTACGATCCTTTCTAATTCATTCGTATGATCCATTCTAATTCATTCGTACGATCCATTCTAATTCATTCGCATGATCCATTCTAATTCATTCGTATGATCCATTCTAATTCATTCGTACGATCCGTTCTAATTTGTTCGTATGATCCATTCTTATTCATTCGTACGATCCATTCAAATTCATTCGAATGATCTATTCTAATTCATTCGCTCGAATGTATCCATTCTAATTCATTCGTACGATCCATTCTAATCCACTTGTATGATCCATTCTAATTCATTCGTACGTTCCATTCTAATTCATTCGTATGAATGTATCCATTCTAATTTATTCGTACGATCCAGTCTAATTCATTCGTACGATCCATTCTAATTCATTCGCACGAATGTATCCATTCTAATTCATTCGTACGATCCACTCTAATTCATTCGTATGATCCATTCTAATTCATTCGCACGATTCATTCAAATTCATTCGCACGATCCATTCTAATTCATTCGTACGATCCATTCTAATTCATTCATATGATCTATTCTAATTCATTCGTATGATCCTTTCTAATTCATTCGCACGAACGAATTAGAATGGATCATACAAATGAATTAGAAAGGTTACATTCGTGAGAATGAATTAGAATGGATCGTACGAATGAATTGGAATGGATACATTCGAGCGAACGAATTTGAATGGATCGTACGAATGAATTAGAATGGATCATAGGAATGAATTAGAATGGATCGTGCAAATGAATTAGAATGGATACATTCGTGCGAATGAATTAGAATGGATCGTAGGAATGAATTAGAATGGATCGTACGAATGAATTAGAATGGATCGTACGAATGAATTAAAATGGATACATTCGTGCGAATGAATTAGAATGGATCGTGCGAATCAATTAGATTGGATCGTACGAATGAATTATGATGGATCGTACGAATGAATTAGAATGGATCGTGCGAATGAATTAGAATGGATCGTACGAATAAATTAGAATGGATCGTGCGAATGAATTTGAATGGATCGTACGAATGAATTAGAATGGATCCACCGAATGAGTTAGAATGGATCATACGAATGAATTAGAATGGTTCGTACGAATGAATTAGAATGGATACATTCGAGCGAATGAATTAGAATGGATCGTATGAATGAATTAGAATGGATCATACGAATGAATTAGAATGGATATATTCGTGCGAATGAATTAGAATGGATCGAACGAATGAATTAGAATGGATCATGCGAATGAATTAGAATGGATCGTGCGAATGAATTAGAAAGGATGGTATGAATGAATAAGAATGGATCGTATGAATGAATTAGAATGGATCGTGCGAATGAATTAGAATGAATCGTACGAATGCATTAGAATGGATCGTACGAATGAATTAGAATTGATACATTTGTGCGAATAAATTAGAATGGATCGTACGAATGAATTAGAATGGATCATACGAATAATTTAGAATGGATATATTATTGCGAATGAATTAGAATGGGTATATTCGTGCGAATGAATTACGATGGATCGTGTTGGGGGTAGCTGGAACCCGCCCAGGAGTTCGCCCCCCCCCCCCCCCGTGCTCACCAAATCATCTTGACAGGGAGCGAGATCCACATTGGGCTGAAGGGGCCCTAGGCAAAGAGCTCGCCCAGGAGCTCGATTAAGCTCGTCCAGGAGCCCGCCCAAAGCCCGCCCAAGCTCGCTCAGGAGCTCGCCCAAGCTCGTCCAGGAGCTCGCCCAAGCCCGCCCAAGCTCGCTCAGGAGCTCGCCCAAGCTCGCTCAGGAGCTCAATCAAGCTCGCACAAGAGCTCGCCAAGCTCGCACGAGAGTTCTCTGGTAGTGGCAGCGGGATTTAGACCATCAGGCATACAAAGGCACCGGCACCACAGACGCCCCCAGCTTGCTCAGGAGCTCGCCCAAATCTCGCTCAGGAGCTCGCCGAAGTTCGCTCAGGAGCTCGCCCAAGCTCGCCCATACCCCTGTTTATCGAAGAGGTCGCTACTGCGAGGTCCGACTCTTGATAGATATGGAGGAAAGGGCAGAGCAGTGCAGGGCGAGCTTGTCTTTGCTTCCCCCCTGAGGTCGCCCACCATAGAGCCGCATAAAGGGCTGCCAGGTATCGAAACCCCACTGAAGCTACATGGACAATTGTAGTCCACGGAAGCCCGCATGAGTTAGAAAGATGCTCTTCCCCACTCAAACCGCCTGGCAGGCTCGACGACAAAGAATGTCAGGGGGGGGACAGATTCCAAGGACTGTCAGAGACCCACGCGAGCCATAACGTGGGGGTCTAGAAGGCTCTGGAAAGAATCTCCACGTGTCGGGCCATGGTAGGTCGCCGATGTCTATAAATGCTCACCCCCATGCTCCAGAGTACAGGTTCGAAACCCTTTTCCCTACCACTTTGGTATACAACAGCTCACCGTTGTGCACCCGAGACTGACTTGAGCGTCGGAGGGTCTGCGCTCCTAAGGGAGCCAGCTGTTCTTACGCTTTTTCTTTGTCTTGCAGGCAGCCCGCACGGACCAGCGAAAAATCCCCCAAACATTTGGCGCCATTTGTGGGATTTCGACTGGTTCCTGCGAGAACGCCCACGACCACGCGGTTGAACGCCGTAGGCTCTCGTAGCCCAAAGATGGCTCCCGTGACAAGGGGACGCAGGCGACCGAGGACCCGTGCGAGGTCTGCGTGCATCGAACCCCCTGTTGAGACCCCCCAGCCCCATGTCCCGCTCAGTGACCAGCTCCTGTTGGAGATGTTGGCCACCCAGCGGGCCATGATGGAGGAACTGACGCGACTGTGTCAGGTTCCGGCGGCCAGCCGACGGTCCGGGCTGGCGAAGACGGCATCTCTGGTGCGACCACCAGCTTCACCATCGCGCCCGCCCACGACCATTCCGGCTCGGCAGGTTTCCCATCTGGAACCCCCGGTCGAGAGAGCGGCTGTGCGCGGGGTGCCGGAAACCCCACTTACGAGGTTGCAGAAGCTAGTAACCCAGCGGTCTAGCAACCAGGCGACCTCGCGGGCGACCATCCCTCGCCACCGTAGTCGGAGCGCCGATTCTAACGAGTCGGAGGCGAGGTCTCTAGAGCGGGATCGCGACCCGCGCCATCGACGACGAGGGAAAGAGCCAGCGGTGGCTATACCTTCCGAAGCTCGAGAGGCAACAGCCTCCCACCGACTAACCGCCGCACTAAAGGAACCCGCGGGCGAACAGCAAGGAGGCCGCCGAGCGGTAGCCCCCGAGGGACGCCACGGGGTGGATCCGAACCTCCCTCGAGGGAGCATACACGGCCGCCTAGGACCTGCGCAGCAGCCTCTGGGAGTTTTCCCCGGGCACTGGCAGCGACCTAACGCGACGGTAGACCTGCTGGAGGACCTCGCCGCCCACGGGGGTAGCTCGCCCTTCACGAGCGAGGTGCACCAAGGGGTTTCCCTCACCATTGGACCCTGCCTAAGTTCGTACTGTTCGATGGATCGTAAGATCCAGTCGACCATCTATTGGCTTACCGGAAGCTGTTATTTTTCCGGGACCAAGACCATGTCTTGTGCCGGGCTTTCCCGAGCAATTTGACGGGCTCGGCGTTAAACTGGTTCCACAAATTGCCTTCGGGCACCATTCCAGATTTCCCTACTCTCTCCAGGCTATTTCTGGAGCAGTACCGCTGCAACAGGCAGCCCCCTAAGAGGATTGAGTCTCTCTTCACCTTGGCCATGGGAGCCCGCGAAACCCTTCGAAGCTTCGCGATGCGTTTTCGAAGTGCCTACCTCGCTCTGGAGGACGCGGTCGGCCAAGATCGCACAACGGTGAGCGCTTTCCGGAACGCCCTCCCCGAGGGAAGCAAACTTCATGACGCGCTGGTAATCAAGGATCCCCGCATGATGGTCGAGCTCTTGGCCCTTGTCCAGCAACACATCAAGCTCGAAGATGCGGTGTTAGACCGGAAGGGAAAGGCAGTCGAGCAGCGACCTCCTCCGGCTCTGCGACCTCTCGTCGTTAAGGCCGTGGAGAGGCGGGAGGTGCCACTGGTGGTACCTTTGCCCGGACCGCCCGTAGCTCCTGCCGTACAGCCCGCTGAAATCCCCGCGGTGGTCGCTGGAAGGCCGGCGAACTGGCGCCTGCCTCCGGGACCCGGGGAGCGGGATTTCACCGTGTTAACCCACTCGCCAAGGCAAGTCTTTCACCAGATCCGTAATGAACCTTTCTTTCAGTACCCATCCCCCTGCAGGTCGGGGAGCCCGGCTCTACCGATAATACGCGGCGATGCGCCTTTCATCGCAGTCCCGGGCATCACACCAACAGATGCCGGGCTCTAAAGAACCACCTCGAGGACTTGGTCGCCCAAGGACATTTGGATCAGTTCATTTCGCCTCCAAGGAGATTCGAGGTGATACCGGCGTGGGCTCCTCGGGAGGGAGATTGGCCCGGGGCCCGCTGAGCCTGCTTTGCCTCCACCTCCCCCGGGAGGGCCGGCGGTCTGTCACACCATCAGCGGGCGCCTGAACGGCCCAAGATCCAGCAACGAGGTTCGTCGACAAGTTAGAGAGATGGAGCGGGCTCAGAAGGTATTCTCCGTTTCTCTAACCCCTGTATTGCTCCAAATACCAAGGGTAGAAGCCCGAGACTTTATTTGGTTCTCGGAGGAGGACATGGCCGGGGTTGTTACCCCCCACAATGATCCCCTCGTCATACGCCTTATGATGGAGAACATCGAAGTAAGGCGGGTCCTGGTTGACCCAGGAAGTGCCGTAGACATCCTGTTCTTATCGGCCTTCCAGCGAATGGGATTGAGACAAATTGATTTGTCTCCCTCAATGGGCTCGCTCACCGGTTTCACTGGCGAGGTCGCTAAGGTGGTAGGGGAGATAACCCTCACAGTAACGGCGGGCCCGGAGGTATGTCAAGTCCGTTTCGTAGTGGTGGATGGGCAGTCCGCTTTCAATGCCATCCTAGGGCGACCTTGGTTGACGCAGATGAAAGCGGTGTCCTCGCCTAATCACCAGGCCCTCAAGTTCCCCACCAACGGAGGGGTCGTGGTAATTCGAGGAGACCAGGTCGCTGCTACCAGGTGCGAGCAGGACGTCTTTCACCTCGCAGACGTTGAGGTCGCTGAGGCCAAGAGGCCCGTGCCCTCCTAGCAATTAACGCCCACCTCGAGCGGGCTCCCTCAAAGCCCGAGAGAGGTCTCCTCGCTTAAATCCCCTACTTCACCCCTGGGTGGGAGCGGTGTGGATCTTGAGCTCGAGGAGAAAGGTCGCCTACCAGGGCCCCAGAGAGGAAGTTTTCCCATTGCCGAGCCGCTACAAGAAGTCAACATCGGTAGCAAGGACGGACCGAGGATTGTTAGTCTCGAGACCTCGCTAACCAAGGGCGAGGTCCTGGACTTAACCAACATACTCAGAAAACACCATGACGTATTCGCCTGGAGCTTCGCGGACATGCCAGGGATTGACCCGGAGGTCGCCTGTCATCGTCTGCACACCATGAAAGAATTCCCGCTGGTCAAGCAAAAAGCTCGGCACATACCTGCTGCGAAGTCCATTGCAGTGGCGGCGGAGATAGATAAGCTAGAGCGAGCTGGCTTTATACGCGAGGCGCACTTCCCCGAGTGGATCTCCAATATTGTGGCGGTGCCCAAGAAGAGCGGGGCGGTCAGAGTGTGCATTGACTTCTCCGACCTCAATAAAGCATGCCCGAAGGACGGTTTTCCTCTTCCACGGATAGGCGCACTGGTCGACGCAGCTGTCGGGTTCCAGGCCCTGTCCTTCATGGATGGATATTCTGGGTATAACCAGATACCTCTCCACGTCGACGATCAAGAGAAGACCGCTTTCTATTCTGGGGTGGGCTACCAGAAGCTATTCTGCTATCGAGTGATGCCTTTTGGACGTAAGAACGTTGGAGCGACCTACCAAAGGTTAGTCACTCAGATGTTTAAGGGTCAGATCGGCAGGAATGTCGAAGTTTATGTAGACGACCTCCTGGTGAAAAGTCGAAAGCTAGAGGGGCATGTCGCCGATATCCGCGAAACCTTCGAAGTATTGAGAAAGTACCAAATGAGGCTAAACCCGGCAAAGTGCGCATTCGGGGTGACTTCTGGGAAATTCCTAGGGTACCTGGTCACCCACAAGGGGATCGAGGCCGACCCTGGGCAAATATGAGCACTTGTCGAAATGCCCGCACCAAGAACCCGGTAGGAGGTCCAAAGGTTGAGTGGTCGAATCGCCGCGCTCAATCGGTTCATCGCCAAATCCTCAGACAATTGCCGACCTCTTTTCAAGCTACTACGAAAAGGAGCGAGCATTTGTTGGGATGAAAAGTGTGAGCGCGCCTTTCAAAAGATCAAGGACTATCTGGCGAGCCCGCCAATCCTAGCGGCACCCAAAGATGGCGTCGAGCTTGGCGTATATCTCGCGGTCACAGAGAATGCGGTAAGCGGGGTCCTTGTTGTAGAAGAAGCGAAGGTGGAGCGGCCTGTCTACTTTGTAAGCCACACAATGCTTCCTGCCGAGCTCCGGTATCGACCAATCGAGAAGGTCGCATTGGCCTTGGTCCTTACCGCGAGAAAGCTTCACCCCTACTTCTCGGCGCACACTGTCAAAGTCATCACGGAGCACCCTCTGAAGAGCGCGCTCTCCAGACCCTCGGTAGCTGGCAGGCTCTATCGATGGTCCGCCGAGCTCGCCGCCTATAGTTTGGAGTATGTCCCTCGAGTTGCTGTCAAAGGGCAGGCTCTCGCCGATTTCTTGGCGGACTTCCCCGTTGAAGAACCGGTCCAGTACCAGGAGGATGAGCCAACTGAGGCACACCCTGGGAAGGCGAGGTTCTTGGACAACCAAGGCGAGCTTCCTCCAACTAAGCATTCAGAGATGGCGGGCTGGGAATTATTCATCGATGGATCCTCCAACGCTTTGGGGGCTGGGATCGGGGTCGCACTGATCGCTCAATCGGTAATTCTTGAGAAATCAGTTCGGCTGGATTTTGCTGCTACCAATAACGAGGCAGAGTATGAGGCGCTGCTGGCTGGTCTAGAGCTCGCTCAAGAAGTAGGCGCCAAACGGTTGAAGGTTTTCAGTGATTCCCAGCTAATTATTTGCCAAATCAATGGAGAGTACGCCTCGCGGGATGCGAGAATGGCAGGCTACGTAGACCTGGTGAAACGTAAGGCAACGGAATTCGAGAAGATCTCCTTCGAACAAATTCCGCGGGCTGATAATAGGCGAGCTGATGCTTTGGCAAACGCCGCCTCCCTACTGGGAACATCAGAAGCTCGCCAGATTCTCATCGAGGTCCAAAATCAGTCTCGGCTCCGACTGATAGAGCCCGCTGTTAACCAAGTCTCTGCCGACGTGTCACCCGGCGGGTGGACCGCCCCCATTCTTCGTTTTCTCCAGAAGGGCGAGCTTCCAGAGGGTAGAGAGGAAGCCCGGCGAGTAGAGAAATGCGCTGGTCGCTATCTCATTCGCTGGGATCGCCTTTTTCGAAGATCTTTTGGCGGGCCAAATCTTCGTTGTATCGAGCACCCCGAAACTGAAGAAGTTTTAAATAGCATTCACTCCGGCGAGCTGGGGAACCTTGCCGACGGGCGGTCTCTGGCCGCGAAAATCGGAAGACAAGGATACTGGTGGCCCACTTTGGAGCAAGACGCTTTGAAGGTCGCTCAAAGTTGCATCCAATGTCAGAAGCACGCCACGACAAATCACATGCCCGCAGAAGAGCTGCATCCTCTGGCGAGCCCCTAGCCTTTTCAGCAATGGGGACTGGACATTGTGGGACCTTTCCCCGTATGAGCCCGGCAGAAGAAATTCATATTAGTGGCTACGGACTACTTCACCAAATGGATGGAAGCGGTCCCGCTAGCTAAGATAGGCGAGAAGCAAGTGAGAGACTTCCTTTGGAAGAATATTTTCCGTCATTTCGGTCTGCCCCGAGTACTCATCACCGACAATGGCCGTCAGTTCGACAATCGCTTGATCAAGAGCTTCTGTGCTGAGTATGGAGTCGACCTAAGGTTTTCCTCTTCGAGGTACCCCCAAAGCAATGGGCAGGCCGAAGCTACGAATCGCGTAATCCTGGACAACCTCAAGAAGAGATTGGAAGGAAAGAAAGGGTTGTGGGAGCAGGAGCTCGATGGAGTCTTGTGGGCCTATCGCACTACCCCACGTCGCTCAACTAATGAGTCGCCCTTCAGTCTCACTTTCGGGTGTGAAGCCGTGTTGCCCATAGAAGCCAAGCTGCCTACTGAAAGAAAGTTCGCGGCAGATGAGATCGACAATGACTCTCTGCTCGCAGACTCCCTCGACCAACTCGAAGAACGACGAGAACGCGCCAACCTGCATCTCGCCGGATACAGGCAGGAAATGAAGCGCGCATACGACAGAAGAGTCCGACATCGAGCGTTTAAGAATGGCGATCTAGTGATGAGAAAGGTGTTCGCAAACACACAAGAGCCTAATGCAGGGAAGCTCGCGGCGAATTGGGAAGGCCCCTATATAGTATGCGAAGCGCGAGGCTCGGGGGCTTACCAGTTGATGACTGCTGAAGGCGACCTGTTAGAGCGACCTTGGAATGCCTTGCACCTCCGAAAATTCTAGGCATAAGACCGGTGGTTTTTTGTAAGTCAGTTTCTGAAGAAGTTATGAATGAACGATGGCGTTTTCACCAAAAAATTCGGTCCGGGAGCTCGACGTAACAAGAGCACGCGTGATCTATGAAAAAGTGCAGTCTGCCGTCGTGCGGACTTAAAGCAAAACCGGTATCCTCAGAGGCCGCCAGTGGGCGACCTTGAGATTCCCGGGGCAGTCCGCCGTTGCGTGGACTTAAAGCAAAACCGGGATCCTCAGAGGCCGCCTGTGGGCGACCTTGAGATTCCCGGGGCAGTCCGCCATTGTGTGGACTTAAAGAAAGATCGGGATCCTCTGAGGCCGCCAGTAGGCGACCTTGAGATTCCCGGGGCAGTCCGCCGTTGTGCGGACTTAAAGCAAGACTGGAATCCTTAGAGGCCGCAAATGAGCGACCTTGAGATTCCCGGGGCAGTCCGCCGTTGCGTGGACTTAAAGCAAAACCGGGATCCTCAGAGGCCGCCTGTGGGCGACCTTGAGATTCCCGGGGCAGTCCGCCGTTGTGCGGACTTAAAGCAAGATCGGGATCCTCAGAGGCCGCCAGTAGGCGACCTTGAGATTCCCGGGGCAGTCCGCCGTTGTGCGGACTTAAAGCAAGACTGGAATCCTCAAAGGCCGCAAATGAGCAACCTTGAGATTTCCAGGGTAGTCCGTTGTTTAGAGGACTCAAAGCCTAACCAGGATCCTTCGCGTTCACCTGCCATGAACGGAAGCATCCTGGTGCGAACTAGGGATACTTGAGAAGGGCGACCACCCTTTCAGGTAGCCCGAACTTCCCTTGTTAACCCCTCTAAGGGCATGTCCGAAGAACAGGACCTTCGGGGGAATTTAACCGGGCAGGGGGCAGCTAGCACTTATTAGTTTCCTTCAAAAATAAAAATGATTTAAGTCTCTGAGTGTAGGGAAGTTTTTGAAGTTATTTGGTTCGCTTATCTTTTCCGGGCTCAGAGACTCGAGTTTTAGCGAGCATGCCGAGTTTATCGTTTGCATATATTTAAAACAAACTGATTGAATCGAATTAGCTGCCTCGCCCGGGGTATGACCCTCAAGGCCGCTGCGAAAGGTTTTGGAGCGGACTCGCACAAGAAAGAAAAGAAACACGGAAGAGTACACAAAGGCGAACTCAGAAAGATATATTCTATTCATCGCATTTATCATAGAGATTACAACAGGGTTACAAAAGATAAGACCCTAGGCTGGGCCAGCATCCGCACCATCGTCGTCGCCGCGCTTCCTCTTCTTCGACCTTTCGGCCTTATACTTCTCGATGGCCTCCGGCGCGCCCTTCTGGAGGAGCTCGCCCAGCTGCGACTGAAGACGTTCTCGCTGGGAGTTGAGGTCGCGGAGATGTGTCTCCTTCAGCGCCGCGATCTCATCCCTGGAGGCCGTCACCTGGCTGCGGAGCTCGAGAAGTTCCTTCTGGGCGGCCTCTTTGGCTTGGGTCGCCTCTTGCAGATCCGCGAGGGCGCGGGCTCGAGCGTCCTCGACCGAGGCTAGCGACTTGGTGAGAGTAGCGGCCCGCTGGCGCAGCTGGACGACCTTCGTATCTACGGAGGCGGCTGCTGGCGCAGCCGGTCCACCTCAGCTCGGAGCTCACCGGAGTGATCCATCTGGCAAAGACGGTGGATGTGCTCGTCTACTCTCCTCTCCGAGCCATGGAGAGTGTCATCGTAGAGGGCGACTGTGTCCCCCGCGACGCCAACGACCTCATCGGCGAGAGCCTGGCTGACCCGCTCCACCTACGGCAAGGTGAAACAGTTAGAAGAAAGTTAGAACATGATTGGGGATTTAAGACAAGGAAGCGTGAAGGTAGTCTTACCTCAATGAGCCGGTTGATGAGGGCGATGTAGGGGGAGCGCGCAAAGATGTTACGCCCTAGGATCTCCCGCGTGAAGTAAGGGGCGCGATCGGGGTAGCCTAAGGAGGAGCCTACCTAGCTCACCTCGGTTGGGGCAGCCGGCGGAGGCGCAACGGCCGCGGTAGAGGCGGGCTCGGCCCCTTGAGCGCCGGCACCCCCTTCATTGGTAGGGAGTAGCGCGGCGGCTCCCCCTTGCCCGGGCAAGTCTGGGTCCGAGGCATCCGAGCTGGAGCTCGGAAGATCGTCCAGGATGGCCCCCAGGTGCGGAGACCAGTAGACCAGCCCGCCCAGCTCCTCCGGGAGGATAGGAGCCGCGAGAGCAAAGGGCGCGGAGGGAGCAGTGGGCGCAGGCGCGCTGGAAGCAGCGGGCGCGGGCGCGCTGGAAGCGGCGGGCGCGGGCACTGGCGCGGGCGCGCTGGGAGCAGAGGGCGCAGACGCGCTGGGAGCAGAGGGCGCGGGCGCGCTGGAGGCAGCGGGAGCAGGCGCGGGCGCAGGCGCGCTGGAAGCAGCGGGCGCCAGCGCGGGCACGGGCGCGCTGGGAGCAGAGGGCGCGGGCGCGCTGGAAGCAGCGGGCGCGGGCGCACTGGGAGCAGAGGGCGTGGGCGCGCTGGGAGAAATGGGCGCGTGCGTACTGGAAGCAGCGGGCGTGGGCACGGGCGCGGGCGCGCTGGGAGCAGTGGGCGCGGGCGTGCTGGGAGCAGGCGCAGCCGGTGCCGGGGTCTTGCTCGGAGCGGGTGCAGGAGAGGACGAGCTCGGCGGCGCCGGTCCCTCGAAGGGCGGGGGAGGCCCCGTAATTGCGGGCGCGGGCTCATCTCCCGAGGCCCGCTCCTCGTCGTCGGAGCTGGAGGTCGTGCTGAGATTGTCGGCCGATCCCAAGCCCACCTCTGCGAGGGCGGCCTTCCTCCGCTCCTCGAGGACTCGCTGGAAGGTTTCGCGAGCCTCCCGAACGACGACGTCCTCTCCCGACAGGCGGGCTGAAGGAGCTTTCTTCTTCTTCTTCTTCTTCTACGAGGCGCCCTCCATCTCTGGGGTCATCACCGCAACAAACAGAGTCTTAGAAGGGTCACCTGGGAATCCGCGCATCAACACTTCAGCCATTGGGGATTCCACTTCCGCCATGCTGAGAAGAAACTCGACGCGCGGATCCTCGGGCTCGACAAAAGAGATACGACGACGTCGAGGCTCCGGGATTGGGATCCTCGGAGGAAGAATAGAGAGGGAGGTCACTTGACCTGGGGCTGCTTCGCGGGCTGGTGGCGGAGGCGGGGCGACGTCCTCCTCGCGGAGCATCTCGATGGTGTCCTGGTCGGCAACCTTGATGGGGGAAGCCCGCTTCTTCCCCTTCTTCGCCGAGGTCCCCACCGTGGAGGTCGCAGGGGCTACCGCGGAGGTCGAGCCAGCGCAGCGGGAAACCGCCACCTTCTTGTGCATCACCTTCTGACGGGTGGTGACGACGCCAGTCCGGAGATCCTTCCACAGGAAGGAGAAGTCCGGAGCGAGGACTTTCTCGGGAGTTCGTCCCCCGAGGAAGTGCAAGATCGCGTCGTCGAGAGATTTCTCTCGAGCCGCGGTAATGCATTTCTTCCCTTTCGCCCGGTACTCCGCGATCTCCTTGAAGACGGGAAGTGGCAGCCTACCGGGAAGAGACAGGACGCCTGTGCAAGGACCCCGCCACTCGCCCTCGACAACGAAGGGGTACTGTTTCCAGTACCTGTCCTTGTTCTCCACGGCGGAGAACGGGAGCAGCTCGCCAGTACGGCCAGTAAGGTAAAACTGGCCGCAGTCCACCTCGCTGAAGACGGTCCCCGGCTTGAGGAACCATTTCTTCAGGAGGTAGGCGAGGGGGATCCTCACGTTGAGGGCTTCCTCAATTCGAGAAAGCCCGTAGAGGATCCCCCACGAGTTTCCCGGAAGCTGAGCAGGGCATAAGCCCGCCAGTTCCAGTAGCTCGCTGGCGAGGTGGTTCAGGGGCAGCAGGAGCCCTGACCAAATCTGCCCCACGGAGACCGCCGTGCCGGAGAGCAGCCTCCTCGAGTGCGGGAAGGGTAGGATGGCGAGCTCCTGAGGGATGTTCGCCGCAGAGTGTAGGCTAGCAGGGACCGGCGCGCCGTTGATATCGTTGAACCAGACGACGGCGGGCTCCCTTGAGGGAACCTCCTCCTCGGCGCCAGGTTCACGCACCGAAATAGGGGCAACATTGAGAGGTTCCCCCAGGGAGGATGCAGCAGCAGCAGCAGCAGAAGAGGAGGCAACAGCAGAGGCCATGGAAGTGAAGCGTCTAAGGCGAGCTGAAAGCGTCTAAGGCGAGCTGAAAGCGTATAGGGCGAGCTGAAAGCAGAGAAGGAAGGGTGAGCTGTTTTTCACGCAGCGGTAAAAATCGCCCCCCGTCCCCTATTTATAGGCGGGTGAGAGGCAGGTGAATCGGGCTGCAGTTAATACTCGAGCATGCCCAACGAGGCGACACGCCGACGGTGGAAGCGACAGTTCGCCTTTTTCCAATCAGAAGATGCCACGTGGACCACGCGTGGAAAAAGCTGCGCCGGCGCCGACACTGTCCTTTACTGACGGAGAGAGGAGCAAATGAGGGGGAGACACGTGTCTCACGCCGATTGGGATCTCATGATGAGATTCGTTGTATCGACATCGAGCCTCGCACCGCATTTAAGATGAAACGACCGTCGGAGATTTGGAGCGATACCCAAGTCACAAGATCGCCTGTGGAAGGTGCCCGAAGCTCGCCCAAAGCAGACCCTGACCGCGTGTGGCACGCTCGCACCGGAAGGAGATCGCTCGCGGCTGATGCTCTCAGCCCGCCCGGCGTTTGTGAAATACTGGGTGTCGAAACTCTCGACGCAGATCGCCCATGGCAGTCACCCACAGCTCACAGGATGGAGGTCGCCAATGACTGGTGCTCTCGATCCGCCACAGAGTGTGCAATAAGACACCTGAGCAAGCGTCAAGGTCTCCTTGATCGCTCCCTCAGGAGGGGGTAATGTTGGGGGTAGCTGGAACCTGCCCAGGAGTTCGCGCCCCCCCCCCCCCCCCCCCCCCCCCCCCCCCCCCGTGCTCACCAAATCATCTTGACAGGGAGCGAGATCCACATTGGGCTGAAGGGGCCCTAGGCAAAGAGCTCGCCCAGGAGCTCGATCAAGCTCGTCCAGGAGCCCGCCCAAAGCCCGCCCAAGCTCGCTCAGGAGCTCGCCCAAGCTCGCTCAGAAGCTCGCCCAAGCTCGCTCAGGAGCTCAATCAAGCTCACACAAGAGCTCGCCAAGCTCGCACGAGAGTTCTCTGGTAGTGGCAGCGGGAGTTAAACCGTCAGGCATACAAAGGCACCGGCACCACAGACGCCCCCAGCTTGCTCAGGAGCTCGCCCAAATCTCGCTCAGGAGCTCGCCGAAGTTCGCTCAGGAGCTCGCCCATACCCCTGTTTATCGAAGAGGTCGCTCCTGCGAGGTCCGACTCTTGATAGATATGGAGGAAATGGCGGAGCAGTGCAGGGCGAGCTTGTCTTTGCTTCCCCCCTGAGGTCGCCCACCATAGAGCCGCATAAAGGGCTGCCAGGTGTCGAAACCCCACTGAAGCTACGTGTACAATTGTAGTCCACGGAAGCCCGCATGAGTTAGAAAGATGCTCTTTCCCACTCAAACCGCCTGGCAGGCTCGACGACAAAGAATGTCAGGGTGGGGACAGATTCCAAGGACTGTCAGAGACCCACGCGAGCCAGAACGTGGGGGTCTAGAAGGCTCTGGAAAGAATCTCCACGTGTCGGGCCATGGTAGGTCGCCGATTACTATAAATGCTCACCCCCAGGCTCCAGAGTACAGGTTCGAAACCCTTTTCCCTACCACTTTGGTATACAACAGCTCGCCGTTGTGCACCCGAGACTGACTTGAGCGTCGGAGGGTCTGCGCTCCTAAAGGAGCCAGTCGTTCTTACGCTTTTTCTTTGTCTTGCAGGCAGCCCGCACGGACCAGCGAAAAATCCCCCAAACAGATCGTACGAAAGAATTTGACTGGATCGTACGAATAAATTAGAATGGATACATTCATGTAAATGAATTAGAATGGATCATAGGAATGAATTAGAATGGATCATACGAATGAATTAGAATGGATCGTACGAATGGATTAGAATGGATCGTACGAATGGATTAGAACGCATCGTACGAATGAATTAGAATAGATACATTTGTGCGAATGAATTAGATTGCATCGTACGAATGAATTTGAATGGATCGGACGAATGAATAAGAATGGATCGTATGAATGAATTAGAATGGATCATGCGAACGAATTAGAATAGATCGTACGAATGAATTGGAATGGATACATTCGAGCGATCCATTCTAATTCGTTTGTACGAACCATTTTAATTCGTTCGTACGATCCATCCTAATTCATTCGCACGAATGAATTAGAAAGGATCGTACGAATGAATTAGAATGGATCGTACGAATGAATTAGAATGGATACCTTTATGCATATGAATTAGAATGGATCGTGCGAATGATTTAGAATGGATCGTAGCAATGAATTAGAATGGATCGTACGAATGAATTAGAATGGTTACATTCGTGCGAATGGATTAGAATGGATCGTACGAATGGATTAGAATGGATCGTACGAATTGATTAGAATGGATCGTACGAATGAATTAGAATGGATCGTACAAATGAATTAGAAAGGCTACATTTGTGAGAATGAATTAGAATGGATCGTACGAATGAATTAGAATGGATCGTACGAATGAATTAGAATGGATCATAGAAATAAATTAGAATGGATCGTGCAAATGAATTAGAATGGATACATTCGTGCGAATGAATTAGAATGGATCGTAGGAATGAATTAGAATGGATCGTACGAACGAATTAGAATGGATCGTATGAACGAATTAGAATGGATCGTACGAATGAATTAGAATGGATACATTCGAGCGAATAAATTAGAATGGATCGTACGAATGAATTAGAATGGATCGTAGGAATGAATTAGAATGGATCGTACGAATGAATTAGAATGGTTACATTCGTGCGAATGAATTAGAATGGATATATTTATGCGAATGAATTAGAATGGATCGTACGAATGAATTAGAATGGATACATTTGTGCGAATGAATTAGAATGGATCGTACGAATGAATTAGAATGGATCGTACGAATGAATTAGAATGGATACATTTGTGCGAATGAATTAGAATGGATCGTACGAATGAATTAGAATGGATACATTTGTACGAATAAATTAGAATGGATTGTACGAATGAATTAGAATGGATACATTCGTGCGAATAAATTAGAATGGATCGTAAATTCGTGTAAATAAATTAGAATGGATCATACGAATGAATTAGAATGGATCGTGTGAATGAATTAGAATGAATCGTACGAATGCATTAGAATGGATCATACGAATGAATTAGAGTGAATCGTACGATCCATTCTAATTCATTTGTACGATCCGTACGAATGAATTAGAATGGATACATTCGAGCGAATGAATTAGAATGGATCGTACGAATGAATTAGAATGGATTGTGCGAATGAATTAGAATGGATCGTACGAATGAATTAGAATGGATCATATGAATGAATTAGAATGGTTACATTCGTGCGAATGAATTAGAATGGATCGTACGAATGGATTAGACTGGATCGTACGAATGGATTAGAACGCATTGTACGAATAAATTAGAATAGATACATTTGTGCGAATGAATTAGATTGCATCGTACGAATGAATTTGAATGGATTGTACGAATGAATTAGAATAGATCGTTTGAATGAATTAGAATGGATCATGCGAATGAATTAGAATAGATCGTACGAATGAATTAGAATGGATCGTGCGAACGAATTAGAATGGATCGAATGAACGAATTAGAATGGATCGTACGAATGAATTAGAATGGATACATTCGAGCGAATGAATTAAAATGGATCATACGAATGAATTAGAATGGATCATAGGAATGAATTAGAATGGATCGTGCAAATGAATTAGAATGGATACAATCGTGAGAATTAATTAGAATGGATCGTACGAATGAATTAGAATGGATCGTACGAATGAATTAGAATAGATCGTGCGAATAAATTAGAATGGATCATACAAATGAATTAGAAAGGTTACATTTGTACGAATGAATTAGAATGGATACATTTGCGAATGAATTTGAATGGATCATACGAATGGATCGTACGAATGAATTAGAATGGTTAAATTCGTGCAAATGACTTAGAATGGATCGTACATTTGTGCGAATGAATTAGAATGGATCGTACGAATGAATTAGAATGAATCATACGAATGAATTAGAATGGATCATACGAATGAATTAGAATACATCATGTGAATGAATTAGAATGGATCGTACGTTTGAATTAGATTGGATTGTGCGAATGAATTAGAATGGATGCATTCGTGCGAATGAATTAGAATAGATCGTATGAATGAATTAGAATGGATCGTACGAATGAATTAGAATAGATCGTGCGAATGAATTTGAATGGAACGTGCGAATGAATTAGAATGGATCATACGAATGAATTAGAATGGATCGTACGAATGAATTAGAATGGATACATTCTTGCGAATGAATTAGAATGGATCGTACGAATGAATTAGACTGGAACGTACGAATAAATTAGAATGGATCGTACAGATGAATTAAAATGGATCGTGCGAATGAATTAGAATGGATCGTACGAATGAATTAATATGGATACATTCATGCGATTGAATTAGAATGGATCATACGAATGAATTAGAATGGACACATTTGTGCGAATGAATTAGAATAGATCGTACGAATGAATTTGATTGGATCGTACGAATGATTTAGAATTGATACATTCATATCAATGAATTAGAATGGATCATACGAATAAATTAGAATGGATCGTACGAATGAATTAGAATGGATTAGAATGGATCGTACGAATGAATTAGAACGGATCGTGTGAATGAATTAGAATGGATTGTGCGAATGAATTATAATGGATCGTACGAATGAATTAGAAAGGTTACATTTGTGAGAATGAATTAGAATGGATCGTACAAATGAATTAGAATGGATCGTACGAATGGATTAGAATGGACCGTACGAATGGATTAGAATGGATCGTACGAATGGATTAGAATGGATCGTACGAATGAATTAGAATGGATCATACAAATGAATTAGAAAGGTTACATTCGTGAGAATGAATTAGAATGGATCGTGCGAATGAATTAGAATGGATCATACGAATGAATTAGAATGGATCGTACGAATGAATTAGATTGCATCGTATGATCCATTCTAATTCATTCGCACGATCCATTCTAATTCATTTGTATGATCAATTCTAATTCATTCGCACGATCCATTCTAATTCATTCGTACGATCCATTCTAATTCATTCGCACGAATGTAACCATTCTAATTCATTCCTACGATCCATTCTAATTCATTCGTACGAATGTAACCTTTCTAATTCGTTCGTACGATCCATTCTAATTCATTCGTACGATCCATTCTAATTCATTCGTACAACCCATTCTAATTTATACGTACAAATGTATTCATTCTAATTCATTTGCACGATCCATTCTAATTCATTCATACGATCCATTCTAATTCATTCGTACGATCCATTCTAATTCATTCGTACGATCCATTCTAATTCATTCTCACAAATGTAACCTTTCTAATTCATTTGTACGATCCATTCTAATTCATTCGTACGATCCATTCTAATCCATTCGTACGATCCATTCTAATCCATTCGCACGAATGTAACCATTCTAATTCATTCGTACGATCCATTCTAATTCATTCCTATGATCCATTCAAATTCATTCGCATGAATGTATCCATTCTAATTCATTTGCACGATCCATTCCAATTCATTCCTATGATCCATTCTAATTCATTCGTACGATCCATTCTAATTCATTCGCTCGAATGTATGCATTCTAATTCATTCGTACAATCTATTCTAATTCGTTCATACGATCCATTCTAATTCGTTCGTACGATAATTCATTTGCACGATCCATTCTAATTCATTCCTATGATCCATTCTAATTCATTCGTACGATCCATTATAATTCATTCGCACGAATGTATCCATTCTAATTCATTCGCACAAATATATCCATTCTAATTCATTCGTACGATCCATTCTTATTCATTCATACGATCCATTCTAATTCATTTGCACGATCCATTCTAATTCATTTCTATGATCCATTCTAATTCATTCGTACGATCCATTCTAATTCATTCGCTCGAATGTATCCATTTTAATTCATTCGTACGATCCATTCTAATTCATTCGTACGATCCATTCTAATTCATTCTCACGAATGTAACCTTTCTAAATCATTGTATGATCCATTCTAATTCATTCGTACGATCCATTCAAATTCATTCGCATGATCCATTCTAATTCATTCGTACGATCCATTCTAATTCATTCTCACGAATGTAACCTTTCTAATTCATTTGTATGATCCATTCTAATTCATTCGTACGATCCATTCAAATTCATTCGCATGATCCATTCTAATTCATTCGTACGATCCATTCAAATTCATTCTCACGAATGTATCCATTCTAATTCATTCGTTCGATCCATTCTAATCCATTCGTACGATCGATTCTAATCCATTCGTACGATCCATTCTAATTCATTCGTACGATCCATTCTAATTCATTCTCACAAATGTAACCTTTCTAATTCATTTGTACGATCCATTCTAATTCATTCGTACGATCCATTCTAATCCATTCGTACGATCGTTTCTAATCCATTCTAATGCATTCTAATTCATTCGCACGATCCATTCTAATTCATTCGCACGAATGTATCCATTCCAATTCATTCGTACAATCCATTCTAATTCATTCGTACGATCCATTCTAATTCATTCGCATGAATATATCTATTCTAATTCATTCGTATGATCCATTCTAATTCATTCGCACAAATGTATCCATTCTAATTCATTCGTTTGATCCATTCTAATTCATTCGCATAAGTATATCCATTCTAATTCATTCGTACGATCCATTCTAATTCATTCGCACGAATATATCCATTCTAATTCATTCGTACGATCCTTTCTAATTCATTCGCACGATCCATTCTAATTCTTTCATATGATCCATTCTAATTTATTCGTACGATCCATTCTAATCCATTCGTACGATCTATTATAATTTATTCGCACGAATGTAACCATTCTAATTCATTCGTACGATTCATTTTAATTCATTCGTATGAGCTATTCTAATTTATTCGTACAATCCATTCTAATTCATTCGTAGGATCCATTCTAATCCATTTGTACGATCCATTCTAATTCATTCGTACGATCCATTCTAATTCATTCTCACAAATGTAACCTTTCCAATTTTTTTGTACGATCCATTCTAATTCATTCGTACGATCCATTCTAATTCATTCGTACGATCCATTCTAATTCATTCGCATGAATGTAACCATTCTAATTCATTCGTACGATCCATTCTACTTCATTCCTACGTTCCATTCTAATTCATTCGCACGAATGTATCCATTCTAATTCATTCGCACGATCCATTCTAATTCATTCGTACGATGCGAATAAATTAGAATGGATCGTACGAATGAATTAGAATGGATACATTCGAGCGAATGAATTAGAATGGATCGTACGAATGAATTAGAATAGATCATAGGAATGAATTAGAATGGATCGTGCAAATGAATTAGAATTGATATATTCGTGCGAATGAATTAGAATGGATCATGCGAATGAATTAGAATGGATCGTACGAATGAATTAGAATGGATTTACTTATGGGAATGAATTAGAATGGATCGTAGGAATGAATTAGAATGGATATATTCGTGTGAATGAATTAGAATGGATTGTACGAATGAATTAGACTGGATCGTACGAATAAATTAGAATGGATACATTCATGCAAATGAATTAGAATGGATCGTACGAATGAATTAGAATGGATCATACGAATGAATTAGAATGGATCGTACGAATGAATTAGAATGGATCATATGAATGAATTAGAATGGTTACATTCGTGCGAATGAATTAGAATGGATCGTACGAATGGATTAGAATGGATCGTACGAATGGATTAGAACGCATTGTACGAATGTGAATTAGAATGGATCGTATGAATCAATTAGAATGAATCGTACGAATGAATTAGAATGGTTATATTCGTGCGAATGAATTAGAATAGATCATACGAATGAATTAGAATGGATCATGCAAATGAATTAGAATGGATACATTCATGCGAATGAATTAGAATGTATCATACGAATGAATTAGAATAGATCGTTCGAATGAATTAGAATGGATACATTCATGCAAATGAATTAGAATGGATTGTACGAATGAATTAGAATGGATCATACGAATGAATTAGAATGGATCGTGCGAATGAATTAGAATGGATCATATGAATGAATTAGAATGGTTACATTCGTGCGAATGAATTAGAATGGATCGTACGAATGGATTAGAATGGATCGTACGAATGGATTAGAACGCATTGTACGAATGAATTAGAATAGATACATTTGTGCGAATGAATTAGATTGCGTCGTACGAATGAATTTGAATGGATTGTACGAATGAATTAGAATGGAACGTACGAATGAATTAGAATGGAATTAGAATTCATTCATACGATCCATTCTAATCCATTCGTACGATCCATTCTAATGCATTCGTACGATTCATTCTAATTCATTCGCATGATCCATTCTAATTAATTCGTGTGATCCATTATAATTTATATGCACGAATATACAATCCATTCTAATTTATTCGCAAGAATGTATCCAGTCTAATTCATTCGCACGATCCATTCTAATTCAGTCGTATGAATGTATCCATTTTAATTCATTCGTACGATCCATTCTAATTCATTCGTACGATCTAATTCATTCGTACGATCCATTCTAATTCATTCGTACGATCGATTCTAATTCATTCGCACGATCCAGTCTAATTCATTCGTACGATCCATTCTAATTCATTTGTATGATCCATTCAAATTTATTCGTTGAAATATATCCATTCTAATTCATTCGTACGATCCATTCTAATTCATTCGCACAATCCATTCTAATTCATTCGCACGAATGTATCCATTCTAATTCATTTGCACGATCCATTCTAATTCATTCCTATGATCCATTCTAATTCATTCGTACGAATGAATTAGAATGGATCGTGCGAATGAATTAGAATGGATACATACAAATGAATTAGAAAGGTTACATTCGTGAGAATGAATTAGAATGGATCATACGAATGAATTAGAATAGATCATGCAAATGAATTAGAATGGATTGTACGAATGAATAAGAAAGGTTACATTCGTGAGAATGAATTAGAATGGATCGTGCGAATGAATTAGAATTGATCATACGAATGGATTAGAATGGATCGTACGAATGAATTAGAATAGATCGTGCGAATGAATTATAATGGATCGTATGAATGAATTAGAATAGATCGTAGGAATGAATTAGAATGGATCATACAAATGAATTAGATTGGATCGTACGAATGAATTAGAATGAATCGTACGAATGAATTAGAATGGATACATTTGTACGAATAAATTACAATGGATTGTACGAATGAATTAGAATGGATACATTCTTGTGAATAAATTAGAATGGATCGTACGAACTAATTAGAATGGATACATACAAATGAATTAGAAAGGTTACATTCGTGAGAATGAATTAGAATGGATCGTATGAATGAATTAGAATGGATACATTCGAGCGAATGAATTAGAATGGATCGTACGAATGAATTAGAATGGATCATAGGAATGAATTAGAATGGATCGTGCAAATGAATTAGAAACGATCATACGAATGGATTAAAATGGATCGTACGAATGAATTAGAACGGAACATACAAATAAATTAGAAAGGTTACATTCGTGAGAATGAATTAGAATGGTTCGTGCGAATGAATTAGAATGGATCGTGCGAATGAGTTAGAATGGATCGTACGAACGAATTAGAATGGATCGTGCGAATGAATTAGAATGGATCGTACGAATGAATTAGAATAGATCATAGGAATGAATTAGAATTGATCGTACGAATGAATTAGAATGGATCGTACGAATGAATTAGAATGGATCGTACGAGTGAATTAGAATGGATATATTCGTGCGAATGAATTGGAATGGATCGTGCGAATGAATTAGAATGGATCATACGAATGAATTAGAATGGGTACATTTGTGAGAATGAATTAAAATGGATCGTACGATCCATTCTAATTAATTCGTACGATCCATTCAAATTCATTCGCAAGATCCATTCTAATTCATTCGTACGATCCATTCTAATTCATTTGTACGATCCATTCTAATTCATTCGTACGATCTATTCTAATCCGTTTGTACGATCCATTCTAATTCATTCGCACTAATGTAACCATTCTAATTCATTCGTACGATCCATTCTAATTCATTCCTACGATCCATTCTAATTTATTCGTACAAATATATCCATTCTAATTCATTCGTATGATCCATTCTAATTCATTCCTACGATCCATTCTAATTCATTCGTACGATCCATTCTAATTCATTCCTATGATCTATTCTAATTCATTTGTACGATCCATTCTAATTCATTCGCATGATCTATTCTAATTCATTCGTACGATCCATTCTAATCCATTCGTATGATTAATTCTAATTCATTCGCACGATCCATTCTAATTCATTCTCACGAATGTAACCTTTCTAATTCATTCGTACAATCCATTCTAATTCATTCGCATGATCCATTCTAATTCATTCGTACGATCCATTCTAACTCATTCTCACGAATGTAACCTTTCTAATTCATTTGTATGTATCCATTCTAATTCATTCGTACGATCCATTCTAATTCATTCGCACGATCCATTCTAATTCATTCGTACTCTAATTCATTCGCACGATCCATTCTAATTCATTCGTACAAATGAATTAGAATGGATCGTATGAATGAATAAGAATGGATCGTACGAATGAATTAGAATGGATCGTGCGAATGAATTAGAATGAATCGTACGAATGCATTAGAATGGATATATTCATGCGAATGAATTAGAATGGATCGTACGAATGAATTAGAATGGATCGTATGAACGAATTAGAATGGATCGTACGAACGAATTAGAATGGATCGTATGAACGAATTAGAATGGATCGTACGAATGAATTAGAATGGATACATTCGAGCGAATGAATTAGAATGGATCGTTCAAATGAATTAGAATGGATCATAGGAATGAATTAGAATGGATCGTGCAAATGAATTAGAATAGATACATTCGTGCGAATGAATTAGAATGGATCGTAGGAATGAATTAGAATGGATCGTACGAATTGATTAGAATGGATCGTACGAATGGATTAGAATGGATCGTACGAATGAATTAGAATGGATCGTACAAATGAATTAGAATGGATCGTACGAATGAATTAGAATGGATCGTACGAATGAATTAGAATGGATAGTGCGAATGAATTAGAATGGATCGTACGAATGAATTAGAATGGATCGTACGAATGAATTAGAATGGATCGTACGAATGGATTAGAATGGATCGTACGAATGAATTAGAATGGATCGTACGATCCATTCTAATCCATTCGTACGATCCATTCTAATTCATTCGCACGAATGTAACCATTCTAATTCATTCATACGATCCATTCTAATTCATTCGTACGATCCATTCTAATTTATTTGCACGATCCATTCTAATTCATTCGCACAATCCATTCTAATGGATCATACGAATGAATTATAATGGATCGTACGAATGAATTAGAATGGATCGTGCGAATGAATTAGAATGGATTGTACGAATGAATTAGAATGGATCGTGCGAATGAATTAGAATGAATCGTACGAATGCATTAGAATGGATCGTACGAATGAATTAGAATGGTTCGTGCGAATGAATTAGAATGGTTCGTACGAACGAATTAGAATGGATCGTACGAATGAATTAGAATGGATCGCACGAATGAATTAGAATGGATCGTACGAATGAATTAGAATGGATCGTACAAATGAATTTGAAAGGTTACATTTGTGAGAATGAATTAGAATGGATCGTACGAATGGATTAGAATGGATCGTACGAATGGATTAGAATGGATCGTACGAATGGATCATACAAATGAATTAGAAAGGTTACATTCGTAAGAATGAATTAGAATGGATCGTACGAATGAATTAGAATGGATCATGTGAATGAATTGGAATGGATCGTACGAATGAATTAGAATGGATCGAACGAATGAATTAAAATGGATCGTACGAATGAACTAGAATGGATCGTACGAATGGATTAGAACGCATTGTACGAATGAATTAGAATGGATCGTGTTTGGGGGATTTTTCCTGGTCCTTGCGAGCCACCTGTAAGATCAAGAAAAGAGAAACGTGAGAACGGCTGGCTCCCTTAGGAGCGCAGACCCTCCGACGCTCAAGTCAGTTATGGTAACACAACGGAGAGCTGTTGTATACCAAAGTGGTAGTGAAAGGGATTTCGAACCTGTACTTTGGAGCCTGGGGGTGTGCATTTATAGACATGGGCGACCTATCGAGCTACGACGCGTGGAGGCTCTTTCCGGCACCTTCTTGGCCCCCACGTTCTAGCCTTCAATAGTTTCTGACAGTTCTTGGAACTTGGACCCCTGACATTCTTTGTCGTCTAGCTCGTCTGACGGAGTAGTGGGGGACAGCAGCTGTTGTTCTGTTGCCGCCATAGGAATCTTCTAGAATGTTCAAGTCTAGGAGGTCTCAAACCGACTCTGATGGGCTTCCGTGGACAGCAATCGTCCACGTAGCTTCAGTGGGTTCTCGACACCTGGCAATCTCAGGGAAAAAGCAAAGGCCAGCTCGCCCGATACTGCTCCGTCCTTTCGCCCATATTTATCAAGAGTTGGACCTCGCGGGAGCAACCTGTTCGATAAACAGGGGTCTAGGCGAGTTTCTGGGCGAGCTTGGGCGAACTCCTGGGCGAGCTTGGGCGAACTCCTGGGCGAGCTTGGGCGAGCTCCTGAGCGAGCTAGGCGAGCTCATGAGTGAGCATGGCGAGCTCCTAAATGAGCTTGGGCGAGCTCCTGTGCAAGCTAGGCGGGCTCATGAGCGAGCATGGCGAGCTCCTGGACGAGCTAGGCGAGCTCCTGAGCGAGCATGGCGAGCTCCTGGATGAGCTAGGCGAGCTCCTGAGCGAGCATGGCGAGCTCCTGGACGAGCTAGGCGAGCTCCTGAGCGAGCATGGCGAGCTCCTGGACGAGCTAGGCGAGCTCCTGAGCGAGCATGGCGAGCTCCTGGACGAGTTTGGGCGATCTCCTTCGCGCTCTAGGCGAGCTCCTGAGCGAGCATAGCGAGCTTCTGGACGAGCTTGGTCGATCTCCTTCGCGCTCTTTGTCTAAGCCATTTATCGAATTTGGGCGTGCTTCTGTGGGGGACTGGAGGTGTGAGCTGTACTCAGATACAAGGTGTCCATCCCGCTCCATGTGAAGGCGAGCCCCTGACGAGGGTTCCAACTCCTGGACGGGCTATCCAAGATATGTGGTTTTTAACTACCCCCAACATTACCCCCTCCTGAGGGAGTGATCGAGGAAACTCGACACTTGCTCAGGAGTCTTAGCGAGTTCCTATCCCTCGTAATGTGCCTGATATCAATGTCTGCTGCAACAGTTTCCTGACGGGGCGGAGATAGTAGCTACGGGCGATCTGCACCGAGAGTTTTGACTGCCAGTTTTTCAACGAACGCTGGTCGGGCCGGAAGCATCAGCCACGAGCAATCTCCTTCTGGTGGTCGCTTCATCTTGAATGTGATGCGAGGCTGCGAGCATCTGCTATGAGCTTTCTCTACTTAGTGAAACCTCGAGAACGATGCTGTTACAACAATCGCTGGGCGGGCCTGGAGCATCAGCCGCGAGCGATCTCCTTCCGGTGCAAGCATGTCACACGCGGTCAGGGTCTGCGTCGGGCGAGCTGCGGGCACCTGCCGCGAGCGATCTGCGCCGAGAGCTTTGACTGCCAGTACTTCACAAACGCTGGGCGGGCCACGAGCGTCAGCCACGAGCGATCTCCTTCCGATGCGAGCTTGTCACATGCGGCCAGGGTCTGCGTCGGGCGAGCTGCGGGCACCTGCCGCGAGCGATCTGCGCCGAGAGCTTTGACTGCCAGTACTTCACAAACGCTGGGCGGGCCACGAGCGTCAGCCACGAGCGATCTCCTTCCGATGCGAGCTTGTCACATGCGGCCAGGGTCTGCGTCGGGCGAGCTGCGAGCACCTGCCGCGAGCGATCTGCGCCGAGAGCTTTGACTGCCAGTACTTCACAAAACGCTGGGCGGGCCACGAGCGTCAGCCACGAGCGATCTCCTTCTGATGCGAGCTTGTCACATGCGGCCAGGGTCTGCGTTGGGCGAGCTGCGGGCACCTGCCGCGAGCGATCTTGTGACTTGGGTATCGCACCAAATCTCCAACGGTCGCTTCGTCTTAAATGCGATGCGAGACTCAATGCTGATACAGCGAATCTCATCATGAGATCCCGATCGGCGCGAGACACGTGTCTCCTCCTCATTCGTTCTTCTGTCAGAAATGACAGTGTCGGCGCCGGCACAGCTTTTTCCACGCGTGGCCCACGTGGCGCTTGACGATTGGAAGGGAACGAGCTGTCGCTTTATCTGTCGTCACGTCGCCTCACTGAGCGCGCTCGGGCATTAACTGCGGCCCGATTCATCTGTCTCTCATTTGCCTATAAATAGGGGAAGGGGGACGATTTTTTACCGCTGCGTGAAAACAGCTCTCCCTTCTCCCCTTACTTTCTCAACTCGCAGCTCGCTTGCGCCCTCTTGTTCTCATGGCTTCCTCTGCTGCTGCTTCTTCTTCAGCCACTGCTGCTGCTGCTGCGATCTCCCGGGAGGAGCCTCTCAATGTCGCCCCCATCTCGGTGCGTGCTCCGGGCACCGAGAAAGAGGCTCCTCCCAAGGTGCCCACCGTCCTCTGGTTCAACGACATCGGGGGCGTGCCGGTCCCCGAGAGTCTACGGACAGCGGCGGGCATCCCCCAAGAGCTCGACATCCTCCCTTTCCCGAGATCGGGGAGACCGCTCTCCGGAACTGCGGTCTCCGTGGGGCAAATATGGTCAGGGCTCCGACTGCCCCTGAACCATCTAGCCAGCGAGCTCCTGGAGCTGGCGGGCTTATGCCCCGCTCAGCTCCCAGGCAACTCGTGGGGGATTCTCTACGGGCTTTCTCAAATCGAGGAAGCCCTTAACGTGAGGATCCCCCTGGCCTATCTCCTGAAGAAGTGGTCCCTCAAGCCAGGGACAATCTTCAGCGAGGTCGACTGCGGCCACTACTACCTCGCAGGCTGCCCTGGCGAGGTGCTGCCCTTCTCCGCGGTCGAGAACAAAGACCGATATTGGAAGGAGTATCCGTTCGTGATCGAGGGCAACTGGCGAGGTCCCTGCGCCGGAGTCCGCTTCTTTCCCGGCAGACCGCCTCTGCCGGTCTTCAAGGAGATCGCGGAGTATCGCTCTAAGGGGAAGAAGTGTATCTCGGCAGCCCGAGATAAATCTCTCGATGAGGCGATCCTGGAGTTCCTCGGCGGGCGGACTCCGGACAAGGTCCTGGCCCCGGACTTCTCCTTCCTCTGGAAGGATCTCCGGACGCGCACCATCATGACCCGCCAGAAGATCATGCGCAAGAAGGTGGCGGTCTCTCGCCGCACCGGGGCGACCTCCCAGGCTGCTGCCGCACCCTCCAGTGTCGGCATCTCTTCAGCGAAGAAGGGGAAGAAGAAGCGGGCTTCTCCGATTAGGATCGCCGATGAAGACACCATCGACATGATCCGCGAGGAGGATATTCCCTCGCCGCCGCCTCCGTCCCGCGAGGTTGCCCCAGGTCAGGCGAACTCCCCCTTCGTTTCCAATCCCCTCATGCACTCCTCAGTTTCGGAACCTCCACGACGTCAAGTTGTGATGGTCGACCCCGAGGACCCGCGCGTCGAGCTCCTTCTTGGCCTGGCGGAGGTGGAAACCCCAATGGCCGAGGTGCTGATGCGCGAGTTCCCGGGCGACCTTTCTAAACCTCTTTATGTCGCGGTAATGACCCCAGAGATGGAGGGCGCCCATATAAAGAAGAAGAAGAAGAAGGCTCCAGCAGCCCGCCCAATGGCGGAGGACGACGCCGTTCGCAAGGCTCGTGAAGCCTGTGCGCAAGCCATTGAGGACAGGAGGAAAGCCGCCCTCGAGGAAGCGGGCTTGCCATCGGGCGAGGATTCCATTGACGAGTCCAGCTCGGAAGAAGAGGAGCCGCGGTCTCTCGAGGACGAGCCCGCTTCTACGACAGCGAGGCCTCCCCTGCCCTTCGAGGGACCGGCGCCAATGAGCCCGCTGCCTTCTGCACCCGCTCCGGCCAAGACCTCGGCACCGGCCGCTCCTGCCCCTAGCACGCCCGCGCAGGAACCTGCGCCCGAGCCCTCGCCTGTGCCTGCGCCTGTGCCCGAGCTCGGACCCGTGTCCGAGCCTGCGCCCGCACAGGAACCTGCTCCTGCGTCCAGGCTCGCGCCTGCGCCCGCGCCCGAGCCCGCGCTTGCGCCTGAGCCCGCGCCTGCGCCCGAGCCCGCGCCTGCTCCCGAGCCCGCGCGTGCGCCCGAGCCCGCGCCCGCGTCTGAGCCCGCGCCGGCGCCCAAGCCCACGCCTGCTCCCGAGCCCGCGCTCGCTCCCGAGCCTGCGCTTGCGCCTGAGCCCGCGCCTGCGCCCGAGCCCGCGCCTGCTCCCGAGCCCGCGCCTGCTCCCGAGCCCGCGCCTGCGCCCGAGCCCGCGCTCGCGCCCGAGCCCGCGCCTGCTCCCGAGCCCGCGCCTGCGCCCGAGTCCGCACTCGCGCCTGAGTCCGCGCCCGCCACTCTTGAGGTTCCCCCTCTCCCTGAGTTGGGCAGGTTGGCCTATTGGTCTCCGGACCTGGGGGCCATTCTGGACGACTTTCCGAGCTCCAGCTCGGAAGCCTCGGACCCGGACCTGCCGGGGCGAAGGGGAGCCGCCGCGCCTTCCCCTACCAACGAAGGAATTGCCGGCGCTCAAGAGGCCGAGCCTGCTGCTGCCTCCATCAGTGCGCCCCCTCCAGCTGCTCCCTCCGAGGCGAGCCAAGCGGGCTCCTCCACTGGCGGTCCTGAGCGCGCCCCTTTCTTCATGCGGGAGATCCTGGGGCGCAATATCTTTGCCCAAGCTCCCTACGTCGATATCATTAACCGACTGCTCGAGGTAAGGCCGCCTCCATACTCCTTTGTCTCCAAACCCCCGCTTCAATTTCTAACTTAATCTGTTCGCTCTCTCCGTAGGTAGAGCGGGTCGGCCGGGCTCTTGTTGACGAGGTCGCAGAAGTCGCGGGGAACACCGTTGCTCTCTACGATGACACTCTCCATGACTCGGAGAGGAGAGTAGACGAGTACATTCTTCGAATCCGCCAAATGGACCAGTCAGGCGAGCTGCGGGCTGAAGTGGACCGACTGCGCCAGCAGGTCGCCTCCTCTAACACGGAGGTCAACGAACTGCGCCAGCGGGCTGCCACCTTCACCACCACGCTAGCTTCGGTTGAGGATGCCCACGACCGCGCCCTATCCGATGCGGAGGCCGCCCAGAAGGAAGTCTCCGAGCTTCAACGTCAGTTGGTGGCCTCCAGGGATGAGATCGCGTCTCTGAAGGAAACGCATCTCCAAGACCTCCACTCCCAGCAACGCCGCCTCCAGGCGCAACTCAACGAGCTTCTGCAGAAAGGCGCAATCGACGCCATCGAGAAGTACAAGGCCGAAAGGTCGAAAAAGAGGAAGCGCGGCGGTGACGACGAGGGCGCTGGCACGGGCCCAGTTTAAGCTGTATCTCTGTAATCTTTGACTTTAATAAATGAAATGAAACTTTTTGAGTCCGCTTATTTCCATTTCTTTCTCTGTCTTGCTTTCGAGTCCGTCCTAGGAATTCGCAGCGATCTCGAGAGTGATACCCCGGGCGAGGCAGCTAATTCGATTCAACCCTTTTTATTTTTAAAGTATATGCAAACGAAAAACTTCGGCATGCTCGTAAAAACTCAAGTCTCTGAGCCCGGAAAACGTTTAAGCAAAACAAAGGATTTCAAAAACTTCCCTACACTCAGAGACTAAAAACCATTTTTGTTTTTAAATGAAACTAATAAGTGCTAGCTGCCCCCTGCCCGGTTAATTTCTCTCGATGGTCCTGTTCGGCGGGCTCGCCCTTCGAGGGATACGCCCACGCCAGGATGCTTCCGTTCATGACAGGTGAACGCGAAGGATCCTGGTTAGGCTTAGAGTCCACTTGGCAGCGGACTTCCCCGGGAAGCTCAAGGTCGCCCATTGGCTGCCTCTGAGGATCCCGGTCTAGCTTTAAGTCCGCACAACGGTGGACTGCCCCGGGAAGCTCAAGGTCGCCCACTGGCTGCCTCTGAGGATCCCGGTCTTTCTTTAAGTCCGCACAACGGCGGACTGCCCCGGGAAGCTCAAGGTCGCCCACTGGCTGCCTCTGAGGATCCCGGTCTTGCTTTAAGTCCGCACAACGGCGGACTGCCCCGGGAAGCTCAAGGTCGCCCACTGCTGCCTCTGAGGATCCCGGTCTTGCTTTAAGTCCGCACAACGACGGACTGCTTTGTAGATCAAGCGAGCTCTTGGTGCGGCGAGCTTCCGGGTGGAATTCTTTGTGAAAAACCCCATCATTCATTCATAACCTCTTTCAAAAAGAAAATTTACAAAAATTTCCTTAGGCATAGAACTTGCGAAGGTGCAAAGCATTCCAAGGCCGCTCTAACAGGTCGCCTTCAGCGGTCATCAACTGGTAAGCCCCCGAGCCACGCGCTTCGCGTATTATGTAGGGGCCCTCCCAGTTCGCCGCGAGCTTCCCTGCATTAGGTTCCTGCGTGTTTGCGAACACCTTTCTCATCACCATGTCCCCGGCTTTGAATGCCCGATGGCGGACTCTTTTGTTGTAGGCGCGCTTCATTTCTTGTCGGTACCTAGCGAGATGTAGATTGGCGCGCTCTCGTTTTTCTTCGAGCTGGTCGAGAGAGTCGGCGAGCAGAGCGTCGTTATCGACCTCACCTGCAGCAAGCTTTCTTTCTGTTGGCAGCTCGGCTTCGATGGGCAGCACGGCTTCACACCCGTAAGTTAGGCTGAAAGGCGATTTATCGGTTGAGCGACGTGGAGTGGTACGATAAGCCCACAGCACGCCGTCGAGCTCCTGCTCCCACAGTCCTTTCTTTCCTTCCAACCTTTTCTTGAGGTTGTCTAAGATTACTCGATTCGTAGCTTCGGCCTGCCCGTTGCTTTGAGGGTACCTCGGGGACGAGAATCTTAGGTCGACTCCATACTCAACACAAAAGCTTCTGATCAAGCGATTGTCGAACTGGCGACCATTGTCGGTGATGAGTACTCGGGGCAGCCCAAAGCGGCAGAAAATATTCTTCCAAAGGAAGTCCTTGACTTGCTTCTCACCAATCTTAGCTAGCGGGACCGCTTCCACCCATTTGGTGAAGTAGTCCGTAGCTACTAAGATGAATTTCTTCTGCCGGGTAGACACAGGGAAAGGTCCCACAATGTCCATTCCCCATTGCTGGAAAGGCCAGGGGCTCGCCAGAGGGTGCAGTTCTTCTGCAGGCATATGGTTTGTCGTTGCGTGCTTCTGGCATTGGATGCACCTCTGAGCGGCCTTCAAAGCGTCTTGCTCCAGAGTGGGCCACTAGTATCCTTGCCTTTGCACTTTCGCAGCTAGAGATCGCCCACCAGCGTGGTTTCCCAGCTCGCCAGAGTGGATGCAATTCAGAACTTCTTCGGTCTCCGGGCTTTCGATGCAACGAAGGTTTGGCCCGCCAAACGACCTCCGAAAAAGGCGATCCCAGCGAATGAGATAGCGACCAGCGCATTTCTCCAATCGCCGGGCTTCCTCTTTACCTTTGGGAAGCTCGCCCTTCTGAAGGAAACGAAGAATGAGAGCGATCCACCCGCCAGGAGATACGTCGGCAGAAACTTGGTTAACTGCGAGCTCCGCCAGCTGGAGCCGAGACTGACTTTGGACCTCAATGAGAATCTGCCGAGCTTCTGATGTTCCCAGCAAGGAGGCGGCGTTTGCCAAGGCATCAGCTCGCCTATTATCGGCTCGTGGAATTTGCTCGAAAGAGATCTTTTCGAACTCCGCGGCCTTGCTTTTCACCAGATCAACGTAGATCGCCATTCGTGCATCCCGGGAGGCGTACTCCCCATTGATTTGGCAAATAACTAGCTGGGAATCACTAAAGACTTTTAAGCGTTTGGCGCCTACCTCTTGAGCGAGCTCCAGACCGGCCAGTAACACCTCATACTCTGCTTCATTGTTGGTAGCAGCGAAATCCAGCCGGACTGACTTCTCAAGTAGCACCTCTTGGGCGATCAGAGCGACCCCGATCCTAGCGCCCAAAGCATTGGAGGATCCATCGACGAACAATTCCCATCCCGTCACCTCTGGACGCTCATTTGGAGGACGCTCGCCTTGGATGTCTAAGAACCTCGCCTTCCCAGGGTGTGCCTCCGTTGGCTCATCCTCCTGGTACTGGACTGGTTCTTCTATGGGGAAGTCCGCCAAGAAATCGGCGAGAGCCTGCCCTTTGACAGCAACTCGAGGGACATACTCCAATCCATAGGCGGCGAGCTCGGCAGACCATCGATACAACCTGCCGGCTACCGAAGGTCTGGAGAGGGCGCTCTTCAGGGGGTGCTCCGTGATGATTTTGACGATATGCGCTGAGAAGTAGGGATGAAGCTTTCTCGCGGTAAGGACCAAGGCCAATGCGACCTTCTCGATTGGTCGATACCGGAGCTCGGCGGGAAGCATCGTATGGCTCACAAAATAGACAGGTCGCTCTACCTTTGCTTCTTCCACTACCAGGACCCCGCTTACGACGTTCTCCGTGACTGCGAGATACACGTCAAGCTCGGCGCCATCTTTTGGTGCCGCTAGGATCGGCGGGCTCGCAAGATAGTCTTTGATCTTCTGAAAGGCGCGCTCGCAATTTTCATCCCAGCAAATGCTTGCTCCTTTTCGCAGCAGCTCGAAAAGAGGTCGGCAATTGTCTGAGGATTTGGATATAAACCGGTTGAGCGCGGCGATTCGTCCGCTCAATCTCTGGACTTCTTGTCGGGTTCTTGGTGCGGGCATTTCGATGAGTGCTCGGATTTGCCCAGGGTCGGCCTCGATCCCCCTGTGGGTGACCAGGTACCCGAGGAATTTCCTCGATGTCACTCCGAATGCGCACTTCGCCGGGTTCAGCCTCATTCGGTACTTTCTCAGTATCTCGAAGGTTTCGCGGAGGTCGGCTACATGCCCTCCTCGCTCTCGACTTTTGACCAGAAGGTCGTCAACATAAACCTCGACATTTCTGCCGATCTGATTTTTAAACATTTGAGTGACTAACCTTTGGTAGGTCGCTCCAGCGTTCTTGAGTCCGAAGGGCATCACTTGATAGCAGTACAGCTTCTGATAGCCCGCTCCGGAGTAGAAAGCGGTCTTCTCTTGATCCTCGGGATGGAGGGGTATTTGGTTGTACCCTGAGTATTCATCCATGAATGACAGAGCTCGGAATCCGACAGCTGCGTCGACCAGTGCGCCGATTCTCGGAAGAGGAAATCCGTCCTTCGGGCATGCCTTGTTGAGGTCGGAGAAGTCAATGCATACCCTGACCGCTCCGCTCTTCTTAGGCACCGCCACGATATTGGAGATCCACTCGGGGAAGTGCGCCTCGCGGATGAAGCCGGCTCGCTCCAGCTTATCTATCTCCGCCGCCACTGCTACGGACTTTGCAGCAGGTATGTGCCGAGCTTTCTGTTTGACCGGCGGGAACTCCTTTACGGTGTGCAGACGATGACAGGCGACCTCCGGGTCAATCCCTGGCATGTCCGCGAAGCTCCAGGCAAATACGTCGCGGTATTCCCTGAGCAAGCTAGTTATGGTTTGGACCTCGCCCTCGGTTAACGAGGTCCCAAGACTAACAATTCTTGGCCCTTCTTTGCCGCCAATATCGATCTCTTGAAGTGCTTCGGCAACCGGAAAACTTCCTCTCTTGGGGGTTGTTAGGCGGCTTTCCTTCAACTTAAGATCCACACCGCTCCCACCCGAAGATGGAGTAGGGGACTTAAACGAAGAGGCCCCCAACGGGCTCCCCAGGAGCTCGCTCGTACCGGGCGGTAATTGCTAGGAGGGTGCGGGCCTCTTGGCCTCGGCGACCTCCACGTCCATGAGGTGAGGAGCATCCTGCTCGCATCTGGTTGCGGCTACCTGATCTCCCCGAATGACCACGACCCCACCCGCGGTTGGGAATTTGAGGGCCTGATGGTTGGGTGAAGATACTGCCTTCATCTGCCTTAGCCAAGGCCGCCCAAGAATGGCGTTAAAGGCCGAACTCCCGTCGACTACCGCGAAGCGGACTTGGCGAGCTTCCGGGCCCGCTGTCACGGTGAGGGTTATCTCTCCCGCTACTTTAGCGACCTCACCGGTGAATCCACTGAGGGAGCTCGTCGAGGGAGACAAGTCGGCAAGTCTCAAACCCATTCGTAGGTAGGCCGACAGAAAGAGGATGTCAACGGCGCTCCCTGAATCCACCAGAGCTCGCCTTACCTCGATGTTTGCCATCATCAGGCGTATGACGAGGGGGTCATTGTGGGACGCGACAACCCCAGCCATGTCATCCTCCGAAAACCATAGGAAATCGCGGGCTTCTGCCCTCGGCGCTTGAAGTAAAGTAGGAGTTAGCGAGACAGAAAATACCTTCTGCGCCCGCTCCATCTCCCTTACTCGCCGGCGGGCTTCATTACTTGATCTGGGGCCGCTCAGCCACCCGCTAATGGTGTGGCAGATCGCCGGTCCTCCCGGGGGAGGAGGAGGTAAGGCGGGCTCCGCGAGTCCTGGGCGATCTCCCTCCCGAGGTGCTCGCTCTGGAATCACCTCGAACCTCCTCGGGAGCGAGATGAACTGGCTCAAGTGTCCCAAGGTGACCAAATCCTCCAGGTGGTTTTTCAGAGCCCGGCATCTATTAGTGTGATGCCCCGGGCTTCGATGAAAAGCGCACCGCCGCGAGTTGTCGGTCGAGCCAGGTTCTCCGACCTGTAGGGGTGGCGGGTACTGGAAGAAAGGCTCATTCCGAATCTGATGGAAGATTTGCCCCGGCGAGTGGGTCAGCACGGTGAAGTCCCGCTCCCCGGGTCCCGGAGGCAGGCGCCAGTTTGCTGGCCTTCCAGCGACCACCGCGGGGGCTTCAGCGGACGGTATTGCAGGAGCTGCGGACGGTCCGGGCAATGGTACCGAAAGTGGCACCTCCCTCCTCTCCACGGCCTTAACGACAAGAGGTCGCAAAGCCGGAGGAGGTCGCTGCTCTACTGCCTTTCCCTTCCGATCTAGCACTGCATCCTCGAGCTTGATGTGCTGCTGGACCAGGGCGAATAGTTCGACCATTGTGCGAGGGTCCTTAATCACCAGGGCGTCATGAAGCTTGCCCCCCTCGGGGAGGGCGCTTCTGAAGGCACTCACCGCGGTACGATCCTGGCCCGCCGCGTCTTCCAGAGCGAGGTAAGTGCTTCGGAACCGCGTTGCGAAGCATCGGAGCGTTTCGCGAGCTCCCATGGCCAGAGTAAACAGAGATTCGATCCTCTTCGGGGGCTGCCTGTTGCAGCGATACTGCTCCAGGAATAGCCTAGAGAGAGTTGGAAAGTTGGGGATCACGCCGGACGGCAGCTTGTGGAACCAATTCAATGCCGATCCGGTCAGACTGCTTGGAAACGCGCGACACAAGACATGGTCCTGGTCCCGGAAAAATAGAAGTTTCCTGTAGGCCAAGAGATGGTCGACGGGATCTTGCGATCCGTCGAACAATACAAACTTCGGGGGGGTCCAGTGGTGCGGAAAACCCCCTTGATGGACCTCGCTGGTGAAAGGCGAGCTTCCTCCGTGGGCGGCGAGGTCCTCCAGTAAATCCACTGGCGCACTAGGTCGCTGCCAGTGCCCGGGGAGAAATCCCAAAGGTGGCTGCGCAGGTCCTAGGCGCTCGTGCGCACTCCCTCTAGGAAGGGTCGGATCCACCCCACGGCGACCCTCGGGAGCCACCAATCGGCGGCCTCCTGGCTGCTCGCGCGCGGATCCCTTCAGCGAGGCGGTTGGTCTGTGGGAGGCCGTCACCTCTCGAGGTTCGGAAGGTAGAGTCACCGCGGGCTCTTTCCCTCGTCGCCGATGGCGCGGGTCGCGATCCCTCTCTTGAGACCTCGCCTCCGATCCGTCAGAGTCGACGCTCCGGCTACGTCGGCGAGGGATGGTCGTGCGCGAGGTCGCCTGGTTGCTGGACCGCTGGGTTACCAGCTTCTGTAACCTTGTGAGCGGGGTTTCCTTCACTCCACGCACGGCCGTCCTCTCAACCGGGGGTTCCGGTCGGGAAGTTCGCCGTGCTGGGACGGTCGTGGGCAGACGCGACGAGACGGGAGGTCGCGCGGGGGACGCAGGCCTCGAAGGTCCTGACCGCCGGCTAGCCGCCGGAGCCTGACGCAAGCGCGTCAACTCCTCCATCATCGCCCGCTGGGTGGCCAACATCTCCAACAGGAGCTGGTCACTGAGCGGGACCAAGGGCTGGGGAGTCTCAGCGGGGGGTTCGCTGTGCACAGACCCCATACGGGACCTCGCCCGCCTACGCCCCCTCGTCGCCGGAGCCATCTTTGGGGTTTTTAAGGCCGTCGACGCACAACCGTATGGTCGTGAGCGTTCTCACAGGAACCAGTCGAAAATCCCACAGACGGCGCCAAATGTTTGGGGGATTTTTCCTGGTCCTTGCGAGCCACCTGTAAGATCAAGAAAAGAGAAACGTGAGAACGGCTGGCTCCCTTAGGAGCGCAGACCCTCCGACGCTCAAGTCAGTTATGGTAACACAACGGAGAGCTGTTGTATACCAAAGTGGTAGTGAAAGGGATTTCGAACCTGTACTTTGGAGCCTGGGGGTGTGCATTTATAGACATGGGCGACCTATCGAGCTACGACGCGTGGAGGCTCTTTCCGGCACCTTCTAGGCCCCCACGTTCTAGCCTTCAATAGTTTCTGACAGTTCTTGGAACTTGGACCCCTGACATTCTTTGTCGTCTAGCTCGTCTGACGGAGTAGTGGGGGACAGCAGCTGCTGTTCTGTTGCCGCCATAGGAATCTTCTAGAATGTTCAAGTCTAGGAGGTCTCAAACCGACTCTGACGGGCTTCCGTGGACAGCAATCGTCCACGTAGCTTCAGTGGGTTCTCTCGACACCTGGCAATCTCAGGGAAAAAGCAAAGGCCAGCTCGCCCGATACTGCTCCATCCTTTCGCCCATATTTATCAAGAGTTGGACCTCGCGGGAGCAACCTCTTCGATAAACAGGGGTCTAGGCGAGTTTCTGGGCGAGCTTGGGCGAACTCCTGGGCGAGCTTGGGCGAACTCCTGGGCGAGCTTGGGCGAGCTCCTGAGCGAGCTAGGCGAGCTCATGAGTGAGCATGGCGAGCTCCTAAATGAGCTTGGGCGAGCTCCTGTGCAAGCTAGGCGGGCTCATGAGCGAGCATGGCGAGCTCCTGGACGAGCTAGGCGAGCTCCTGAGCGAGCATGGCGAGCTCCTGGACGAGCTAGGCGAGCTCCTGAGCGAGCATGGCGAGCTCCTGGACGAGCTAGGCGAGCTCCTGAGCGAGCATGGCGAGCTCCTGGACGAGCTAGGCGAGCTCCTGAGCGAGCATGGCGAGCTCCTGGACGAGTTTGGGCGATCTCCTTCACGCTCTAGGCGAGCTCCTGAGCGAGCATGGCGAGCTTCTGGACGAGCTTGGTCGATCTCCTTCGCGCTCTTTGTCTAAGCCATTTATCGAATTTGGGCGTGCTTCTGTGGGGGACTGGAGGTGTGAGCTGTACTCAGATACAAGGTGTCCATCCCGCTCCATATGAAGGCGAGCCCCTGACGAGGGTTCCAACTCCTGGACGGGCTATCCAAGATATGTGGTTTTTAACTACCCCCAACAGATCGTACGAATGGATTAGAATGGATCGTACGAATGAATTAGAATGGATCGTACGAATGAATTAGAATGGATACATTCGAGCGAATGAATTAGAATAGATCGTACGAATGAATTAGAATGGATCATAGGAATGAATTAGAATGGATCGTGCAAATGAATTAGAATGGATACATTCGTGCGAATGAATTAGAATGGATCATAGGAATGAATTAGAATGGATCGTACGAATGAATTAGAATGGTTACATTCGTGCGAATGAATTAGAATGGATCGTACGAATGGATTAGAATGGATCGTACGAATGGATTAGAATGGATCGTACGAATGAATTAAAATGGATAGATTCATACGACTGAATTAGATTGGATCATGCGAATTAATTAGAATGGATCGTACGAATGAATTTGAATGGATACATTTGTCCGAATGAATCTGAATGGATTGTATGAATGAATTATAATGGATCTTACGAATGGATTAGAATGGATCGTACGAATGGATTAGACTGGATCATACAAATGAATTAGAAAGGTTACATTCGTGAGAATGAATTAGAATGGATCAAACGAATGAATTAGAATGGATACATTCGAGCAAATGAATTAGAATAGATCGTAGGAATGAATTAGAATGGATCATACGAATGAATTAGAATGGGTCGTGCGAATGAATCAGAATGGATTGTACGAATGAATTAGAATGGATACATTCGAGCGAATGAATTAGAATAGATCGTAGGAATGAATTAGAATGGATCATACGAATGAATTAGAATGGATCGTGCGAATGAATTAGAATGGATTGTACGAATGAATTAGAATGGATACATTCGTGCGAATGAATTAGAATGGATCGGATGAATGAATTAGAATGGATTTTATGATTTATTCTAATTCATTCGTACGATCCATTCTAATGCATTCGTACGATTCATTCTAATTCATTCGCACGATCCATTCTAATTCATTCGTATGATTTATTCTAATTTATTTGTACGAATATACGATCCATTCTAATTTATTCGCAAGAATGTATCCATTCTAATTCATTCGTATAATCCATTCTAATTTATTCGTACAAATGTATCCATTCTATTTCATTCGTACGATCCATTCTAATTCATTCGTACGATTCATTCTAATTCATTCGTACGATCTATTCTAATTCATTCGTACGATCCATACTAATTCATTCGCATGAATGTATCCATTCTAATTCATTCGTACAATCCATTCTAATTCATTCATACGATCCATTCTAATTCATTCGTATGATCCATTCTAATTCATTCCTACGATCTATTCTAATTCATTCGCTCGAATGTATCCATTCTAATTCATTCGTACAATCCATTCTAATTCATTCGCACGATCCATTCTAATTCATTCGTTTGATCCATTCTAATTCATTCCTACGATCTATTCTAATTCATTCCCTCGAATGTATCCATTCTAATTCATTCGTTCGATCCATTCTAATTCATTCGTACGATCCATTCAAATTCATTCTCATGATCCATTCTAATTTATTCGTACGATCAATTCTAATTCATTCTCACGAATGTAACCTTTCTAATTCATTTGTATGATCCATTCTAATTGATTCGTACGATCCATTCTAATCCATTCGTACGATCCATTGTAATTCATTCATACAATCCACTCAGATTCATTCGCACAAATGTATCCATTCAAATTCATTCGTACGATCCATTCTAATTAATTTGCACGATCCATTCTAATTCAGTCGTATGAATGTATCCATTTTAATTCATTCGTACGATCCATTCTAATTCGTACGATCCATTCTAATCCATTCGTACGATCCATTCTAATCCATTCGTACGATCCATTCTAATCCATTCGTACGATCCATTTTAATTCATTCGCACGAATGTAACCATTCTAATTCATTTGTACGATCCATTCGAATTCATTCCTACGATCCATTCTAATTCATTCGCACGAATGTATCCATTCTAATTCATTTGCACGATCCATTCTAATTCATTCGTATGATCCATTCTAATTCATTCCTACGATCTATTCTAATTCATTCGCTCGAATGTAACCTTTCTAATTGGAATGGATCGTACAAATGAATTAGAAAGGTTACATTCGTGAGAATGAATTAGAATGGATCGTACGAATGAATTAGAATGGATCGTACGAATGAATTAGAATGGATACATTCGAGCGAATGAATTAGAATGGATCGTACGAACGAATTAGAATGGATCATAGGAATGAATTAGAATGGATCGTGCAAATGAATTAGAATGGATCGTGCGAATGAATTAGAATGAATCGTACGAATGCATTAGAATGTATCCACCGAATATGTTAGAATGGATCATATGAATGAATTAGAATGGATCGTACGAATGGATTAGAATGAATCGTACGAGTGGATTAGAATGGATCGTACGAATGAATTAGAATGGATCATACAAATGAATTAGAATGGTTACATTCGTGAGAATGAATTAGAATGGATCGTACGAATGAATTAGAATGGATACAATCGAGCGAATGAATTAGAATAGATCGTAGGAATGAATTAGAATGGATCATACGAATGAATTAGAATAGATCGTAGGAATGAATTAGAATGGATCGTACGAATGAATTAGAATGGATCGTAGGAATGAATTAGAATGGATCCACCGAATGAATTAGAATGGATCGTACGAATGAATTAGAATGGATCATAGGAATGAATTAGAATGGATCGTGCAAATGAATTAGAATGGATACATTCGAGCGATCCATTCTAATTCGTTCGTACGATCCATTCTAATTCATTCGTTCGATCCATTCTAATTCATTAGTACGATCCATTCTAATTCATTCGCACGAATGTATCCATTCTAACGAATGAATTAGAATGGATACATTCGTGCGAATGAATTAGAATGGATCGTACGAATGAATTATAATGGATCGCACGAATGAATTAGAATGGATCGTACGAATGAATTAGAATGGATCGTGCGAATAAATTAGAATTGATCATTCGAATGAATTAGAATGGATCGTACGAATGAATTAGAATGGACCGTGCTAATGAATTAGAATGGATCGTACGAATGAATTAGAATGGATATATTTGAATGAATAAATTAGAATGGATCATGCAAATGAATTAGAATGGATCGTACGAATGAATTAGAATGGATCATGTGAATGAATTAGAATCGACCGTACGGAATAAATTATAACGGATCGTGCGAATGAATTAGAATGGATCGTACGAATGAATTAGAATGGATCGTACGAATGAATTAGAATGGATCGTACGAATGGATTAGAATGGATCGTACGAATGAATTAGAATGGATCATACAAATGAATTAGAAAGGTTACATTCGTGAGAATGAATTAGAATGGATCGTACGAATGAGTTAGAATCGATCGTACGAATGAATTAGAATGGATCGTACGAATGAATTAGAATGGATTGTGCGAATGAATTAGAATGGATCGTATGAATGAATTAGAATGGTTACATTCGTACGAATGAATTAGAATGGATCGTACGAATGGTTTAGAATGGATCGTACGAATGGATTAGAATGGATCGTACGAATGAATTAGAATGGATACATTCGAGCGAATAAATTAGAATGGATCGTACGAATGGATTAGAATGGATCGTACGAATGGATTAGAATGGATCGTATGAATGAATTAGAATGGATCATACAAATGAAGTAGAAAGGTTACATTCGTGAGAATGAATTAGAATGGATCGTACGAATAAATTAGAATGGATCGTACGAATGAATTAGAATGGATACATTCGAGCGAATGATGTAGAATGGATCGTACGACTGAATTAGAATGGATCATAGGAATGAATTAGAATGGATCGTGCAAATGGAATAGAATGGATACATTCGTGCGAATGAATTAGAATGGATCGTAGGAATGAATTAGAATGGATCGTACGAATGAATTAGAATGGATCATAGGAATGAATTAGAACGGATCGTGCGAATGAATTAGAATGGATCGTACGAATGAATTAGAATGGATCGTACGAATGAATTAGAATGGATACCTTTGTGCATATGAATTAGAATGGATCGTACGAATGAATTAGAATGGATCATATTAATGAATTAGAATGGATTGTACGAATGAATTAGAATGGATACATTCGTGCGAATGAATTAGAATGGATCGTGCAAATCAATTAGACTGGATCGTGCAAATGAATAAGAATGGATCATACGAATGAATTAGAATGGATCGTACGAATGAATTAGAATGGTTACATTCGTGCGAATGAATTAGAATAGATTGTTTGAATCAATTAGAATGGATCGTGCGAATGAATTAGAATGGATACATTCGTGCGAATAAATTAGAATGGATCGGACGAAAGAATTCGAATGGATCGTACGAACGAATTAGAAATGATCGTATGACATACGACTGAATTAGAATGGATCGTGCGAATGAATTAGAATGGATACATTCTTGCGAATAAATTAGAATGGATTGTATATTCGTGCAAATAAATTAGAATGGATCATACGAATGAATTAGAATGGATCGTGCGAATGAATTAGAATGAATCGTACGAATGCATTAGAATGGATCGTACGAATTGATTAGAATGGATCGTATGAATGAATTCTAATTCCATTCTAATTCATTCGTACGATCCATTCTAATTCATTCGTACAATCCATTCAAATTCATTCGTACGATGCAATCTAATTCATTCGCACAAATGTATCTATTCTAATTCATTCGTACAATGCGTTCTAATCCATTCGTACGATCCATTCTAATCTATTCGTACGGTCCATTCTAATTCATTCGCACGAATGTAACCATTCTAATTCATTCATATGATCCATTCTAATTCATTCGTACGATCCATCTTAATTCATTCGTATGATCCATTCTAATTCATTCGTACGATACATTCTAATTCATTTGCATGAATGTATCCATTCTAATTCATTCGTACGATCTATTCTAATTCATTCGTATGATACATTCTAATTCATTCGCACGAATGTATCCATTCTAATTCATTTGCACGATCCATTCTAATTCATTCGAACAAATGTATCCATTCTAATTCATTCGTACGATCCATTTAAATTCATTCGTATGATCAATTCTAATTCACTCGCACGAATGTAACCATTCTAATTCATTCGTACGATTCATTCTAATTCATTCATACGATCCATTCTAATTCACATTCGTACAATGCGTTCTAATCCATTCGTACGATCCATTCTAATACATTCGTACGATCCATTCTAATTCATTCGCACGAATGTAACCATTCTAATTCATTAATATGATCCATTCTAATTCATTCGTACGATCCATTCTAATTCATTCATACGATCCATTCTAATTCATTCGTATGATCCATTCTAATTCATTTGTACGATCCATTCTAATTCATTTGGATGAATGAATCCATTCTAATTTATTCGTATGATCCAGTCTAATTCATTCGTACGATCCATTCTAATTCATTCGCACGAATATATCCATTCTAATTCATTCGTACGATCCTTTCTAATTCATTCGCACGATCCATTCTAATTCTTTCATATGATCCATTCTAATTCATTCTAATTCATTCGCACGATCCATTCTAATTCATTCGCATGATCCATTCTAATTCATTCTTACGATCCATTCTAATTCATTCTCACAAATGTAACCTTTCTAATTCATTTGTATGATCCATTCCAATTCATTCGCATGAATGTAACCATTCTAATTCATTCGTACGATCCATTCTAATTCATTCCTACGATCCATTTGTATGATCCATTCTAATCCATTCGCACAAAGGTATCCATTCTAATCCATTCATACGATCCATTCTAATCCATTCATACGATCCATTCTAATTCATTCATACGATCCATTCTAATTCATTTGTACGATCCATTCTAATTCATTCGTATGAATGTATCCATTCTAATTCATTCGTTCGATCCATTCTAATTCACTCCTACGATCTATTCTAATTCATTCGCTCGAATGTATCCATTCTAATTCATTCGTTCGATCCATTCTAATTCATTCGTATGATCCATTCAAATTCATTCACATGATCCATTCTAATTCATTCGTACGATCCATTCTAATTCATTCTCACGAATGTAACCTTTCTAATTCATTTGTATGATCCATTCTAATTCATTCGTACGATCCATTCTAATTCATTCGTATGATCTATTCTAATTTATTCATACGATCCATTCTAATTCATTCGCACAATCCATTCTAATTCATTCATACGATCCATTCTAATTCATTCGTTCGATCCATTCTAATTCATTCGTACGATCCATTCTAATTCATTCGTACGATCCATTCTTATTCATTCATACGATCCATTCTAATTCATTCGCACAATCCATTCTAATTCATTCGTACGATCCATTGTAATTCATTCGCACGATCCATTCTAATTCATTCGTACGATCACGATCCATTCTAATTCATTCCTATGATCCATTCTAATTCATCCGTACGATCCATTCTAATTCATTCGCTCGAATGTATCCATTCTAATTCATTCGTACGATCCATTCTAATTCGTTCATACGATCAATTCTAATTCGTTCGTACGATCCATTCTAATTCGTTCGGACGATCCATTCTAATTCATTCGCACGATCCATTCTAATTCATTCGCACGATCCATTCTAATTCTTTCATATGATCCATTCTAATTCATTCGCATGAATGTATCCATTCTAGTTCATTCGTACGCTCCATTCTAATTCATTCATATGATCCATTCTAATTCATTCGCACGATCCATTCAAATTCATTCGCACAATCCATTCTAATTCATTCGTACGATCCATTCTAATTCATTCATACGATCTATTCTAATTCATTCGCACGAATGTATCCATTCTAATTCATTCGCACAATCCAATCTAATTCAAACGTACGATCCATTCTAATTAATTCACATGATGTATTCTAATTCATTCGTATGATCAATTCTAATTCATTCGGATGATTCATTGTAATTCATTCGTACGATCCATTCTAATTCATTCGTATGATCCATTCTAATTTATTCGTTCAAATATATCCATTCTAATTCATTCGTACGATCCATTCTAATTCATTCGCACGATCCATTCTAATTCATTCGTACGATCCATTCTAATTCATTCGTACAATCCATTCTAATTCAGTCGTATGAATGTATCATACGAATGAATTAGAATGGATCATAGGAATGAATTAGAATGGATCGTGCAAATGATTTAGAATGGATCGTACAAATGAATTAGAATGGATATACTTGAACGAATAAATTAGAATGGATAATACGAATGAATTAGAATGGATCGTACGAATGAATTAGAATGAATCATATGAATGAATTAGAATGGATCATACGAATGAATTAGAATACATCATGTGAATGAATTAGAATGGATCATACGTTTGAATTAGATTTGATTGTGCGAATGAATTAGAATGGATATATTCGTGCGAATGAATTAGAATAGATCGTATGAATGAATTAGAATGGATCGTACGAATGAATAAGAATGGATCGTGCGAATGAATTTAAATGGATCGTGCGAATGAATTAGAATGGATCATACGAATGAATTAGAATGGAGCGTACGAATAAACTAGAATAGATACATTCGTGCGAATGAATTAGAATGGATCATATGAATGAATTAGAATGGATCGTGCGAATGAATTAGAATGAATCGTGCGAATGAATTAGAATGGATCGTACGAACGAATTAGAATGGATAGTACGAACAAATTAGAATGGATCGTACGAACTAATTAGAATGAATTGTACGAATGAATTAGAATGGATACATTCGAGCGAATGAATTAGAATGGATTGTACGAATGAATTAGAATGGATCATAGGAATGAATTAGAATGGATCGTGCAAATGAATTAGAATGGATACATTCGTGCGAATGAATTAGAATGGATCGTAGGAATGAATTAGAATGGATCATAGGAATGAATTAGAATGGATCGTGCGAATGAATTAAAATGGATTGTACGAATGAATTAGAATGGATGCATTCGTGCGAATGAATTAGAATGGATCGTACGAATGAATTAGAATGGATCGTACGAATGAATTAGAATGGATCGTGCGAATGAATTAGAATGAATCATACGAATGCATTAGATTGGATCGTACGAATGAATTAGAATGGATACATTTGTGCGAATGAATTAGAATGGATCATATATTCGTGCAAATAAATTAGAATGGATCGTACGAATGAATTAGAATGGATCCACCGAATGAGTTAGAATGGATCATACGAATGAATTAGAATGGATCGTACGAATGAATTAGAATGGATTGTGCGAATGAATTAGAATGGATCGTATGAATGAATAAGAATGGATCGTGCGAATGAATTAAAATGGATCGTACGAATGAATTAGAATGGATCGTGCGAATGAATTAGAAACATTCATGCGAATGAATTAGAATGAATTAGATTGCATCGTACGATCCATTCTAATCCATTCGTACGATCCATTCTTATTCATTCATACGATCCATTCTAATTCATTCGCACAATCCATTCTAATTCATTCGTATGATCCATTCTAATTCATTCGTATGATCCATTCTAACTCATTCGGTGGATCCATTCTAATTCATTCGTACGATCCATTCTAATTTATTTGCACGAATATACGATCCATTCTAATTCATTCGCACAAATGTATCCATTCTAATTCATTCGTACGATCCATTCTAATTCATTCGTACAATCCATTCAAATTCATTCGTACGATGCAATCTAATTCATTCGCACGAATATATCCATTCTAATTCATTCGTACGATCCTTTCTAATTCGTTCGCACGATCCATTCTAATTCATTCGTATGATCCATTCTAATTTATTCCTACAATCTATTCTAATTCATTCGCTCGAATGTATCCATTCTAATTCATTCGTTCGATCCATTCTAATTCATTCGTACGATCCATTCTAGTTCATTCGTACGATCCATTCTAATTCATTCGCACGATACATTCTAATTCATTCGTACGATCGATCCATTCTAATTTATTCGCACGATCTATTCGAATTCATTCGCACGAATGTATCCATTCTAATTCATTCGTACGATCCATTCTAATTCATTCGTACGATCCATTCTAATTCATTTGTACGATCCATTCTAATTCATTAGCATGATCCGTTCTAATTCATTCCTATGATCCATTCTAATTCATTCGCACGAATGTAACCATTCTAATTCATTCGTACGATCCATTCTAATTCATTCCTACGATCCATTATCATTCATTCGCATGAATGTATCCATTCTAATTCATTTGCACGATCCATTCTAATTCATTCCTATGATCCATTCTAATTCATTCGTACGATCCATTCTAATTCATTCGCTCGAATGTATCCATTCTAATTCATTCGTACGATCCATTCTAATTCATTCGTACAATCCATTCTAATTCATTCTCACGAATGTAACCTTTCCAATTCATTTGTACGATCCATTCTAATTCATTTGTACGATCCATTCTAGTTCATTCGTACAATCCATTCTAATTCATTAGTACGATCTTTCTAATTCATTCGCACGATCCATTCTAATTCTTTCATATGATCCATTCTAATTCATTCGTACGATCCATTCTAATTCATTCGTATGATCAATTCTAATTCATTCGCACGATCCATTCTAATTCATTCGTATGATCCATTCTAATTCAATTCGTGCAATCCATTCAAATTCATTCGCACAAATGTATCCATTCTAATTCATTCGTATGATCCATTCTAATTCATTCGCTCGAATGTATCCATTCTAATTCATTCGTACGATCCATTCTAATTCATTCGTACAATCCATTCAAATTCATTCGTACGATGCAATCTAATTCATTCGCACAAATGTATCTATTCTAATCCATTCGTACGATCCATTCTAATTCATTCATACAAATGTATCCATTCTAATTCATTCGTACGATCCATTCTAATTCATTCGTACGATTCATTCTAATTCATTCGCACGATCCATTCTAATTCATTCGTCCGATCCATTCTAATTCATTCGTATGATCTATTCTAATTCATTCGCACGAATGTATCCATTCTAATTTATTTGCACGATCCATTCTAATTCATTCCTATGATCCATTCTAATTCATTCGTACGATCCATTCTAATTCATTCGCTCGAATGTATCCATTCTAATTCGTTCATACGATCCATTCTATTTCGTTCGTACGATCCATTCTAATTTGTTCGTACGATTCATTCTAATTCATTCGTACGATCCATTCTAATGCATTCGTACGATTAATTCTAATTCATTCTCACGATCCATTCTAATTCATTCGTATGATCCATTCTAATTCATTCCTACGATCTATTCTAATTCATTTGCCCGAATGTAACCTTTCTAATTAGAATGGATCGTACAAATGAATTAGAAAGGTTACATTCGTGAGAATGAATTAGAATGGATCGTACGAATGAATTAGAATGGATACATTCGAGTGAATGAATTAGAATGGATCGTACGAACGAATTAGAATGGATCATAGGAATGAATTAGAATGGATCGTGCAAATGAATTAGAATGGATCGTGCGAATGAATTAGAATGAATCGTACGAATGCATTAGAATAGATCCACCGAATGAGTTAGAATGGATCATACGAATGAATTAGAATGGATCGTACGAATGGATTAGAATGGATCGTACGAATGGATTAGAATGGATCGTACGAATGAATTAGAATGAATCGTACGAATGCATTAGAATGGATCGTATGAATGAATTAGAATGAATCGTACGAACGAATTAGAATGGATCGTACGAACGAATTAGAATGGATCGTACGAACGAATTAGAATGGATCGTATGAACGAATTAGAATGGATCGTACGAATGAATTAGAATGGATACATTCGAGCGAATGAATTAGAATGGATCGTACGAATGAATTAGAATGGATCATAGGAATGAATTAGAATGGATCGTGCAAATGAATTAGAATGGATACATTCGTGCGAATGAAATAGAATAGATCATATGAATGAATTTGAATGGATCGTAGGAATGAATTAGAATGGATCATGCGAATGAATTAGAATGGATTGTACGAATGAATTAGAATGGATACATTTGTGCGAATGAATTAGAATGGATCATATGAAAGAATTAGAATGGATCGTGCGAATGAATAAGAATGGATACATTCGAGCGAATGAATTAGAATGGATCGTACGAATGAATTAGAATGGATCATAGGAATGAATTAGAATGGATCGTGCAAATGAATTAGAATGGATACATTCGTGCGAATGAATTAGAATGGATCGTAGGAATGAATTAGAATGGATCGTACGAATGGATTAGAATGGATCATATGAATGAATTAGAATGGTTACATTCGTACGAATGAATTTGAGTGGATCGTACGAATGGATTAGAATGGTTCGTACGAATGGATTAGAATGGATACATTCGTACGAATGAATTAGAATGGATCGTATGAATGGATTAGAATGGATCATACGAATGAATTAGATCATAGGAATGAGTTAGAATGAATCGTACGAATGAACTAGAATGGATCGTACGAATGAATTAGAATGGATCGAGCGAATGAATTAGAATGGATCGTACGAATGAATTAGAATGGATCATAGGAATGAATTAGAATGGATCGTGCAAATGAATTAGAATGGATACATTCGTGCGAATGAATTAGAATGAATCGTAGGAATGAATTAGAATGGATCGTACGAATGAATTAGAATGGATACATTTGTACGAATGAATTAGAATGGATCGTACGAATGAATTAGAATGGATCGTACGAAGAAATTAGAATGGATCGTATGAATGGATTAGAATGGATCGTACGAATTAGAATGGATCGTACGAATGAATTAAAATGGTTACATTCATACGACTGAATTAGAAATTTATTCGTACGATCCATTCAAATTCAATCGTATGATCCATTCTAATTCATTCGCGCGATCAATTCTAATTCATTCGTCCGATCCATTCTAATTCATTCGCACGAATGTATCCATTCTAATTCATTCGTACGATCCATTCTAATTCGTTCATACGATCCATTCTTATTCATTCTCACGAATGTAACCTTTCTAATTCATTTGTATGATCCATTCTAATTCATTCGTACGATCCATTCTAATCCATTCATACGATCCATTCTAATTCATTCGTACGATCCATTCTAATTCATTCGCTCGAATGTAACCATTCTAACTCATTCGTACGATCCATTCTAATCCATTCGTACGATCTATTCTAAACCATTTGTACGATCCATTCTAATTCATTCGCACGAATGTAACCATTCTAATTCATTCATACGATCCATTCTACTTCATTCGCACAATCCATTCTAATTCATTCGTACGATCCATTCTAATTCATTCGCATGATCCATTCTAACTCATTCGGTGGATCCATTCTAATTCATTCGTACGATCCATTCTATTCAATCGTATGATCCATTCTATTTGTATGATCCATTCTAATTCATTCGTACAAATGTATCCATTCTAATTCATTCGTACGATCCATTCTAATTCATTCCTACGATCCATTCTAATTTATTCGCACGAATGTATCCATTCTAATTCATTTGCACGATCCATTCTAATGCATTCCTATGATCCATTCTAATTCATTCGAATGATCCATTCTAATTCATTCGCTCGATCCATTCTAATTCATTCGTACGATCCATTCCAATTCATTTGTACGATTCATTCTAACTCATTCCTACGATCTAATTCATTCTAATTCATTTGTATGATCCATTCTAATTCATTCGTACGATCCATTCTATTCAATCGTATGATACATTCTAATTCATTCGCACGATCAATTCCAATTCATTCGTCCGATCCATTCTAATTCATTCGCACGAATGTATCCATTCTAATTCATTCGTACGATCCATTCTAATTCATTCGCATGATCCATTCTAACTCATTCGGTGGATCCATTCTAATTCATTCGTACGATCCATTCTAATTCATTCGCACGATCCATTCTAATTTATTCGTACGATCCATTCTAATTCATTCGTACGATCTATTCTAATTCATTCGCATGATCCATTCTAATTCATTCGTACGATCCATTCTGATTCATTCGTACAATCCATTCAAATTCATTCGTACGATGCAATCTAATTTATTCGCACAAATGTATCTATTCTAATTCATTCGTACAATGCGTTCTAATCCATTCGTACGATCCATTCTAATTCATTCGTATGATCAATTCTAATTCATTCGCACGATCCATTCTAATTCATTCGTACGATCCATTCTAATTCATTCGCACGAATGTAACCATTCTAATTCATTCGTACGATCCATTCTAATTCATTCGTACAATCCATTCTAATTCATTCGTACGATCCATTCTAATTCATTCGCACGAATGTATCCATTCTAATTCATTCTAATTCATTCGTACGATCCATTCTAATGCATTCGTACGATTCATTCTAATTCATTCGCACGATCTATTCTAATTCATTCGTACGATCCATTCTAAATCATTCTCACGAATGTAACCTTTCTAATTCATTTGTATGATCCATTCTAATTCATTCGTACGATCCATTCTAATTCATTCGTACGATCCATTCTAATTCATTCCTATGATCCATTCTAATTCATTCATACGATCCATTCTAATTCATTCGCACGATCCATTCTAATTCATTCGCACGATCCATTCTAATTTATTCGTACGATCCATTCTAATTCATTCGCACGAATGTATCCATTCTAATTCATTCGTACGATCCATTCTAATGCATTCGTACAATTCATTCTAATTCATTTGCATAAATATATGCATTCTAATTCATTCGTACGATCCATTCTAATTCATTCGCACGATCCATTCTAATTCATTCGCACAAATGTATCCATTCTAATTCATTCGTACGATCCATTCTATTGCATTCGTATGATTCATTCTAATTCATTCGCACGATCATTCGCACGATCCACTCTAATTCATTCGTATGATCCATTCTAATTCACTCGTACGATCCATTCTAATTCATTCGTACGATCCATTCTAATTCATTCTCACGAATGTAACCTTTCTAATTCATTTGTATGATCCATTCTAATTCATTCGTACGATCCATTCTAATCCATTCGTACGATCCATTGTAATCCATTCGTACGATCCATTCTAATTCATTCGCACAAATGTATCCATTCTAATTCATTCGTACGATCCATTCTAATTCATTCGCACGATCCATTCTAATTCATTCGTACGATCCATTCTAATTCATTCGCACGATCCATTCTAATTCATTCGTACGATCCATTCTAGTTCATTCGTACAATCCATTCAAATTCATTCGTACGATGCAATCTAATTCATTCGCACAAATGTATATATTCTAATTCATTCGTACAATGCATTCTAATCCATTCATACGATCCATTCTAATCCATTCGTACGATCCATTAAATTCATTCGCACGAATGTAACCATTCTAATTCATTCATATGATCCATTCTAATTCATTCGTACGATCCATTCTAATTCATTCGTATGATCCATTCTAATTCATTCGTACGAACCATTCTAATTCATTTGCATGAATGTATCCATTCTAATTTATTCGTACGATCCAGTCTAATTCATTCGTACGATCCATTCTAATTCATTCGCATGAATATATCAATTCTAATTCATTCGTACGATCCTTTCTAATTCATTTGCACGATCCATTCAAATTCATTCCTATGATCCAATCTAATTTATTCATACAATCCATTCTAATTCATTCGTGCGATCCATTCTAATTCATTCGCACGAATGTATCCATTCTAATTCATTCGCTCGAATGTATCCATTCTAATTCATTCGTACGATCCATTCTAATTCGTTCATACGATCCATTCTAATTCGTTCGTACGATCCATTCTAATTCATTCGTATGATTCATTCTAATTCATTCGTACGATCCATTCTAATGCATTCGTACGATTCATTCTAATTCATTCGCACGATCCATTCTAATTCATTCGTACGATCCATTATTATTCATTCGTCCGATCCATTTTAATTCATTCGTACGATCCATTCTAATTCATTCGTACCATCCATTCTAATTCATTCGCACGATCCATTCTAATTCATTCGTACGATCCATTCTAATTCATTCGCACAATCCAATCTAATTCAAATGTACGATCCATTCTAATTCATTCACATGATGTATTCTAATTCATTCGTACGATCCATTCCATTTCATTTGTACGATCCATTTTAATTCATTTGTATGATCCATTCTAATGCATTCGTACGATTCATTCTAATTCATTCGCACGATCCATTCTAATTCATTCGTACGATCTATTCTAATTCATTCGTACGATCCATTCTAATTCATTCGCACGAATGTATCCATTCTAATTCATTCGTACAATCCATTCTAATTCATTCGCACGATCCATTCTAATTCATTCGTATGATCCATTCTAATTCATTCCTACGATCTATTCTAATTCATTTGCTCGAATGTATCCATTCTAATTCATTCGTTCGATCCATTCTAATTCATTCGTACGATCCATTCAAATTCATTCGCATGATCCATTCTAATTCATTCGTACGATCCATTCTAATTCATTCTCACGAATGTAACCTTTCTAATTCATTTGTATGATCCATTCTAATTCATTCGTACGATTCATTCTAATCCATTCGTACGATCCATTGTAATTCATTCGTACAATCCATTCAGATTCATTCGCACAAATGTATCCATTCAAATTCATTCGTACGATCCATTCTAATTAATTCGCGCGATCCATTCTAATTCAGTCGTATGAATGTATCCATTTTAATTCATTCGTACGATCCGTTCTAATTCGTTTGCACGATCGTACGAATGGATTAGAATGGATCGTACGAATGGAGTAGAATGGATCGTACAAATGAATTAGAAAGGTTACATTCTTGAGAATGAATTAGAATGGATCGTACGAATGAAATAGAATGGATCATGCAAATGAATTTGAATGGATCGTACAAATGAATTAGAATGGATCGTGCGAATGAATTAGAATGGATCGTACGAATGAATCGTGCGAATGAATTAGAATGGATTAGAATGGATTGTACGAATGAATTAGAATGGATCCACCGAATGAGTTAGAATGGATCGTACGAATGAATTAGAATGGATACATTCGTGCGAATGAATTAGAATGGATCGTACGAATGAATTAGAATGGATACATTTGTGCGAATTAATTAGAATGGATCGTACGAATGAATTAGAATGGATACATTAGTGCGAATGAATTAGAAAGGTTACATTTGTGAGAATGAATTAGAATGGATCGTACGAATGAGTTAGAATGGATCGTACGAATGGATTAGAATGGATCGTACGAATGAATTAGAAGGGATCGTGCGAATGAATTAGAATGGATCGTACGAATGGATTAGAATGGATCGTACGAATGAATTAGAATGGATCATACAAATGAATTAGAAAGGTTACATTCGTGAGAATGAATAAGAATGGATCGTATGAACGAATTAGAATGGATTGTACGAATGAATTAGAATGGATACATTCGTGCGAATGAATTAGAATGGATCGGACGAATGAATTAGAATTGATCGTGCGAATGAATTAGAATGGATCATACGATTGAATTTGAATGGATCGTACGAATAAATTTCTAATTCAGTCGTATGAATGTATCCATTTTAATTCATTCGTACGATCCATTCTAATTCGTACGATCCATTCTAATCCATTCGTATGATCCATTCTAATTCATAAGTACGATCTATTCTAATTCATTCGTACGATCCATTCTAATTCATTCGTACAAATGTATCCATTCTAATTCATTCGTACGATCCATTCTAATTCATTCCTACGATCCATTCTAATTCATTCGTACGAATGTATCCATTCTAATTCATTTGCACGATCCATTCTAATTCATTCCTAAGATCCATTCTAATTCGTTCGTACGATCCATACTAATTCATTTGCTCGATCCATTCTAATTCATTCGTACGATCCATTCTAATTCATTCGTACGATTCATTCTAACTCATTCCTACGATCTAATTCATTCGTATGATCCATTCTAATCCATTCGTACGATCCATTCTAATTCATTCGTACGAATGTATCCGTTCTAATCCATTCGTACGATCCATTCTAATCCATTCGTACGATCCATTCTAATTAATTCGCACGAATGTAACCATTCTAATTCATTCATATGATCCATTCTAATTCATTCGTACGATCCATTCTAATTCATTCCTACGATCCATTCTAATTCATTCGCACGAATGTATCCATTCTAATTCATTTGCACGATCCATTCTAATTCATTCCTATGATCCATTCTAAGTCATTCGTACGATCCATTCTAATTCATTCGCTCGAATGCATCCATTCTAATTCATTCGCACGATCCATTCTAATTCTTTCATATGATCCATTCTAATTCATTCGCACGAAATTATCCATTCTAATTCATTCATACAATCCATTCTCATTCATTCGCACGATCCATTCTAATTCATTCCTACGATCCATTCTAATTCATTCATATGATCTATTCTAATTCATTCGCATGAATGTATCCATTCTAATTCATTTGCACGATCCATTCTAATTCATTCCTATGATCCATTCTAATTCATTCATACGATCCATTCTAATTCATTTGCTCGAATGTATCCATTCTAATTCATTCGTACGATCCATTCTAATTCGTTCGTACGATCCATTCTAATTCGTTCGTACGATCCATTCTAATTCGTTCGTATGATCCATTCTAATTCATTCGTACGATCCATTCTAATGCATTCGTATGATCCATTCTAATCCATTCGTACGATCCATTCTAATTCATTCGTACGATCCATTCTAATGCATTCGTACGATCCATTCAAATCCATTCGTACGATCCATTCTAATCCATTCGTACGATCCATTCTAATTCATTCGTACGATCCATTCTAACTCATTCGGTGGATCCATTCTAATGCATTCGTACGATTCATTCTAATTCATTCGCACGATCCATTCTAATTCATTTGCACGATCCATTCTAATTCATTCCTATGATCCATTCTAATTCGTTCGTACGATCCATTCTAATTCATTCGCTCGAATATATCCATTCTAATTCATTCGTACGATCCATTCTAATTCTTTCGTACGATCCATTCTAATTCATTCTCACGAATGTAACCTTTCTAATTCATTTGTACGATCCATTCTAATTAGAAAGGTTACATTCGAGCGAATAAATTAGAATGGATCGTGCGAATGAATTAGAATGGATCATACACATGAATTAGAATGGATCATAGGAATGAATTAGAATGGATCGTGCAAATGAATTAGAATGGATACATTCGTGCGAATGAATTAGAATGGATCGTAGGAATGAATTAGAATGGATCGTACGAATGAATTAGAATGGTTACATTCGTGCGAATGAATTAGAATGGATCGTACGAATGTATTAGAATGGATCGTACGAATGGATTAGAATGGATCGTACGAATGAATTAGAATGGATCGTACAAATGAATTAGAAAGGTTATATTTGTGAGAATGAATTAGAATGGATCGTGCAAATGAATTAGAATGGATCGTATGAATGAATAAGAATGGATCGTACGAATGAATTAGAATGGATACATTTGTGCGAATGAATTAGAATGGATACATTCGTGCGAATGAATTAGAATGGATCGTACGAATGAATTAGAATGGATCATACGAATGAATTTGAATGGATCGTACGAATGAATTAGAATGGATCGAACGAACGAATTAGAATGGATCGTGTGAATGAATTAGAATGGATACATTCGTGCGAATGAATTAGAATGAATTAGAATGGATCGTACGAATGAATTAGAATGGATCGTGCGAATGAATTTGAATGGATCGTGCGAATGAATTAGAATGGATCATACGAATGAATTAGAATGGATCATGAGAATGAATTAGAATGGATCGTACGAATGGATTAGAGTGGATCGTACGAATGGATTAGAATGGATCGTGCGAATGAATTAGAATGGATCGTACGAATGAATTAGAATGGATCGTATGAATGTATCCATTTTAATCCATTCGTACGATCCATTCTAATTCATTCCTACGATCCATTCTAATTCATTCGCACGAATGTATCGAATGAATTAGAATGGATCGTCCGAATGAATTAAAATGGATCGTAGAAATGAATTAGAATGGATCGTGCGAATGAATTAGAATGGATACATACAAATGAATTAGAAAGGTTACATTCGTGTGAATGAATTAGAATGGATCGTGTGAATGAATTAGAATGAATCGTACGAATACATTAGAATGGATCATAGGAATGAATTAGAATGGATCGTGCAAATAAATTAGAATGGATACATTCGTGCGAATGAATTAGAATGGATCGTACAAATGAATTAGAATGGATCGAACGAATGAATTAGAATGGATCGTACGAATGCATTAGAATGGATCATGCGAATGAATTTGAATGGATCGTATGAATAAATTAGAATGGATCATACGAATGAATTAGAATGGATCATACGAATGAATTAGAATGGATCGTGCGAATGAATTAAAATGGATACATTCGTACAAATGAATTAGAATGGATCGTGCGAATGAATTAAATGGATCGTACGAATGAATTAGAATGGATCATATGAATGAATTAGAATGGTTACATTCGTGCGAATGAATTAGAATGGATCGTACGAATGGATTAGAATGGATCATACGAATGGATTAGAACGCATTGTTCGAATGAATTAGAATAGATACATTTCTGCGAATGAATTAGATTGCATCGTGCGAATGAATTAGAAGGGATCGTACGAATGAATTAGAATGGATCATGCGAATGAATTAGAATGGATCGTACGAATGAATTAGAATGGATCGTGCGAATGAATTAGAATGGATCATACGAAAGAATTAGAATGGATCCACCGAATGAGTTAGAATGGATCATACGAATGAATTAGAATGGATCGTACGAATGAATTAGAATGGATCGTACGAATGAATTAGAATGGATCGTATGAATGGAGTAGAATGCATTGTACGAATGAATTAGAATAGATACATTTGTGCGAATGAATTAGAATGGATCGTATGAATGAATAAGACTGGATCGTACGAATGAATTAGAATGGTTACATTCGTGCGAATGAATTAGAAAGGATCGTACGAATGAATTAGAATGGATATATTCGTGCGAATGAATTAGAATGGATCGTGCGAATGAATTAGACTGGATCGTACGAATAAATTAGAATGGATACATTCGTGCGAATGAATTAGAATGGATTGTACGAATGAATTAGAATGGATCGAACGAATGAATTAGAATGGATCGTGCAAATGAATTAGAATGGATACATTCGTGCGAATAAATCTGAATGGATTGTATGAATGAATTACAATGGATCGTACGAATGAATTAGAATGGATCGTACGAATGAATTAGAATAGCTCATACGAATGAATTAGAATGAATCGTACGAATGAATTAGAATAGTTACATTCGTGCGAATGAATTAGAATAGATCGTACGAATGAATTAGAATGGATCGTACGAATAAAGTAGAATGGATCGTGCGAATGAATTAGAATGGATCGTACGAATGAATTAGAATGGATCCACCGAATGAGTTAGAATGGATCATACGAATGAATTAGAATGGATCGTACGAATGAATTAGAATGGATTGTGTGAATGAATTAGAATGGATCGTATGAATGAATAAGAATGGATCGTACGAATGAATTAGAATGGATCGTGCGAATGAATTAGAATGAATCGTACGAATGAATTAGAATGGATCGTGCGAATGAATTAGAATGGATCGTGCGAATGAATTCGAATGGATCGTATGAACAAATTAGAATGGATCGTACGAATGAATTAGAATGGATACATTCGAGCGAATGAATTAGAATGGATCGTACGAATGAATTTGAATGGATCATAGGAATGAATTAGAATGGATCGTGCAAATGAATTAGAATGGATACATTCGTGTGAATGAATTAGAATGGATCGTGCGAATGAATTAGAATGGATCGTATGAATGAATTAGAATGGATACATTCGAGTGAATGAATTAGAATAGATCGTAGGAATGAATTAGAATGGATCATACGAATGAATTAGAATGGATCGTGCGAATGAATTAGAATGGATTGTACGAATGAATTAGAATGGATACATTCGTGCGAATGAATTAGAATGGATCGGACGAATGAATTAGAATGGATGGTACGATTGAATTAGAATGGATACATTAGAATGGATCGTACGAATGAATTAGAATGGATCGTACGATCGCTCGAATGGATCCATTCTAATCCATTCTAATTCATTCGCATGATCCATTCTAATTCATTCCTACGTACGAATGATCCATTCTAATTCATTTGTACGATCCATTCTAATAGATTCTAATATTCTAATATTAGAATGTATTCATTCTAATGAATTAGAATGGATTGTGCGATCCATTCAAATGAATTAGAATGGATCGTTCGATGTAGTATTCTAATTCATTTGCTCGAATGTATTCATTCTAATTAATTCATTCGTACGATCCATTCTAATTCATTCTACGATCGTACGATCCATTCTAATGGTTACATTCATGCGAATGAATTAGAATGGATCATAGGAATGAATTAGAATGGATCATAGGAATGAATTAGAATGGATCGTGCAAATGAATTAGAATGGATCATAGGAATGAATTAGAATGGATCGTGCAAATGAATTAGAATGGATACATTCGTGCGAATGAATTAGAATGGATCGTAGGAATGAATTAGAATGGATCGTACGAAAGAATTAGAATGGTTACTTTCGTGCGAATGAATTAGAACAGATCGTACGAATGGTTTAAAATGGATCGTACGAATGGATTAGAATGGATCATACGAATGAATTAGAATGGATCGTACAAATAAATTAGAAAGGTTACATTTGTGAGAATGAATTAGAATGGATCGTACGAATGAATTAGAATGGATCGTACGAATGGATTAGAATGGATCGTACGAATGAATTAGAATGGATCGAACGAATGAATTAGAATGGATACATTTGAGCGAATGAATTAGAATAGATCGTAGGAATGAATTAGAATGGATCGTGCGAATGAATTAGAAAGGATCGTACGAATGAATTAGAAAGGTTACATTGGTGAGAATGAATTAGAATGGATCGTACGAATGAATTTGAATAGATCGTACGAATAGATTAGAATGGATCGTACGAATGGATTAGAATGGATCGTACGAATGGATTAGAATGGATCATACAAATGAATTAGAAAGGTTACATTCGTGAGAATGAATTAGAATGGATCGAACGAATGAATTAGAATGAATCATACGAATAAATTAGAATGGATCATACGAATGAATTAGAATACATCATGTGAATGAATTAGAATGGATCGTACGTTTGAATTAGATTGGATGGTGCGAATGAATTAGAATGGATACATTCGTGCGAATGAATTAGAATAGATCGTATGAATGAATTAGAATGGATCGTACGAATGAATTAGAATGGATCGTGCGAATGAATTTGAATGGATCGTGCGAATGAATTAGAATGGATCGTACGAATGAATTAGAAAGGATACATTCGTGCGAATGAATTAGAATAGATCGTATGAATGAATTTGACTGGATCGTACGAATAAATTAGAATGGATACATTCATACGAATGAATTAGAATGGATCGTACGAATGAATTAGAATGGATCGTACGAATGGATTAGAATGGATCATACGAATGGATTAGAATGGATCGTACGAATGAATTAGAATGGATCATACAAATAAATTAGAAAGGTTACATTCGTGAGAATGAATTAGAATGGATCGTACGAATGAATTAGAATGGATCATGTGAATGAATTTGAATGGATTGTACGAATGAATTAGAATGGATCATAGGAATAAATTAGAATGGATCGTACGAATGAATTAGAATGGTTACATTCGTGCGAATGAATTAGAATGGATCGTACAAATGGATTAGAATTGATCGTACGAATGGATTAGAATGGATCGTACGAATGAATTAGAATGGATCGTACAAATGAATTAGAATGGTTACATTTGTGAGAATGAATTAGAATGGATCGTACGAATGAATTAGAATGGATCGTACGAAGGGATTAGAATGGATCGTACGATTGGATAAGAATGGATCGTACGAATGGATTAGAATGGATCGTACGAATAAATTAGATTGGATCATACAAATGAATTAGAAAGGTTACATTTGTGAGAATGAATTAGAATGGATACATTTGTGCGAATGAATTAGAATAGATTGGAATGGATCGTACGAATGGATTAGAATCCATTCTAATTCATTTGTATGATCCATTCTAATTCATCGCACGATCCATTCTAATTCATTCGCTCGAATGTATCCATTCTAATTCATTCGTACGATCCCTTCTAATGCATTCGTTCGATCCATTCTAATTCATTCGTACGATCCATTCTAATTCATTCGTATGATCTATTCTAATTCATTCGCATGATCCATTCTAATTCATTCGTACGAATATATCCATTCTAATTCATTCGTACGATCCTTTCTAATTCATTCTCACAAATGTAACCTTTCAAATTCATTTGTATGATCCATTCTAAATCATTCGTACGATCCATTCTAATTCATTCGTACGATCCATTCTAATCCATTCGTACGATCCATTCTAATTCATTCGTTTGAATGTATCCATTTTAATTTATTCGTACGATCCAGTCTAATTCATTCGTACGATCCATTCTAATTAATTCCTATGATCTATTCTAATTCATTCCCACGAATGTAACCTTTCTAATTCATTTGTATGATCCATTCTAATTCATTCGTACGATCCATTCTAATTCATTCGTATAATCCATTCTTATTCATTCGCACGATCCAGTCTAATTGATTCGCACGATCCATTCTAATTCATTACAAATGTATCTATTCTAATCCATTCATACGATCCATTCTAATTCATTCGTACAAATGTATCCATTTTAATTCATTTGTACGATCCATTCTAATTCATTCGTACGATTCATTCTAATTCATTCGCACGATCCATTCTAATTCATTCGTACAATCTATTCTAATTCATTCGTATGATCTATTCTAATTCATTCGCACGAATGTATCCATTCTAATTCATTTGCACGATCCAATCTAATTCATTCCTATGATCCATTCTAATTCATTTGTACGATCCATTCTAATTCATTCGCTCGAATGTATCTATTCTAATTCATTCGTACGATCCATTCTAATTCGTTCAAACGATCCATTCTAATTTGTTCGTACGATCCATTCTAATCCATTCGTACGATCTAATTTATTCGTGCGAATGAATTAGAAAGGATCGTACGAATGAATTAGAATGGATCGTGCGAATGGATTAGAATGGATTGTACGAATGTATCCATTCTAATTCATTCGTACAATCCATTCTAATTCATTCGCACGATCCATTCTAATTCATTCGTATGATCCATTCTAATTCATTCCTACGATCTATTCTAATTCATTCGCTCGAATGTATCCATTCTAATTCATTCGTTCGATCCATTCTAATTCATTCGTACGATCCATTCAAATTCATTCGTACGATCCATTCTAATTCATTCGTACGATCCATTCTAATTCATTCGCACGAATGTATCCATTCTAATTCATTCGCACGATCCATTCTAATTCATTCGCACGATCCATTCTAATTCATTCGTAAGATCCATTCTAATTCATTCATACGAATGTATCCATTCTAATGCATTCGTACGATCCATTCTAATTCATTCGTACGATCCATTCTAATCCATTCGTACGATCCATTCTAATTCATTCGTACGAACCATTCTAATTCATTCTCACAAATGTAACCTTTCTAATTCATTTGTACGATCCATTCTAATTCATTCGTGCGATCCATTCTAATCCATTCGTACGATGTATTCTAATCCATTCGTACGATCCATTCTAATTCATTCGTACGATCCATTCTAATTCATTCTCACTAATGTAACCTTTCTAATTCATTCCTACGATCCATTCTAATTCATTCGATCGAATGTGTCCATTCTAATGTAACCTTTCTAATTCATTTGTACGATCCATTCTAATTCATTCGTACGATCCATTCTAATTCATTCGCTCGAATGTATCCATTCTAATTCATTCGTACGATCCATTCTAATTCATTCATAGAATGCATTGTACGAATGAATTAGAATAGATACATTTGTGCGAATGAATTAGATTGCATCGTACAAATGAATTAGAATGGATCGTACGAACGAATTAGAATGGATCATACGATGCAATCTAATTCATTCGTACGATCCATTCTAATTCATTCGCGCGAATGAATTTGAATAGATTGTACGAATGAATTAGATCGTACGAATGAATTAGAATGGATCGTACGAATGAATTAAAATGGATACATACGAGCGAATGAATTAGAATGGATACATTTGTGCGAGTGAATTAGAATGGATCGTACGAATGAATTAAAATGGATCGTACGATGCAATCTAATTCATTCGTACAATGCGTTCTAATCCATTCGTACGATCCATTATAATTCATTTGTACGATCTATTCTAATTCATTCGCACGAATGTATCCATTCTAATTCATTCGTACGATCCATTCTAATTCGTTCATATGATCCATTCTAATTCGTTCGTACGATCCATTCTAATTCGTTCGTACGATCCATTCTAATTCGTTCGTACGATCCATTCTAATTCCTTCGTACGATCCATTTTAATTCGTTCGTACGATCCATTCTAATTCGTTCGTACGATCCATTCTAATTCATTCGTACGATCCATTCTAATTCATTCGCACGATCCATTCTAATTCATTCGTATGATCCATCTTAATTCATTCCTACGATCTATTCTAATTCATTCGTATGATCCTTTCTAATTCATTCGTTCGATCCATTCTAATTCATTCATACAATCCATTCAAATTCATTCGCATGATCCATTCTAATTCATTCGTACGATCCATTCTAATTCATTCTCACGAATGTAATATTTCTAATTTATTTGTATGATCCATTCTAATTCATTCGTACGATCCATTCTAATCTATTCGTACGATCCATTCTAATCCATTCGTACGATCCTTTCTAATTCATTCGTATGAATGTATCCATTCTAATTTATTCGTACGATCCAGTCTAATTCATTCGTACGATCCATTCTAATTCATTCGCACGAATGTATCCATTCTAATTCATTCGTACGATCCATTCTAATTAATTCGCACGATCCATTCAAATTCCATCGCACGATCCATTCTAATTCATTCGTACGATCCATTCTAATTCATTCATACGATCTATTCTAATTCAATCGCACGAATGTATCCATTCTAATTCATTCGCACAATCCAATCTACTTCAAACGTACGATCCATTCTAATTTATTCGCATGATGTATTCTAATTCATTCGTATGATCCATTCTAATTTATTCGTATGATTCATTCTAATTCATTCGTACGATCCATTCTAATTCATTCTCACGAATGTAACCTTTCAAATTCATTTGTATGATCCATTCTAATCCATTCGTACGATCTATTCTAATCCATTCGTACGATCCATTCTAATCCATTCGTACGATCCATTCTAATCCATTCGTACGATCTATTCTAATTCATTCGTACGATCCATTCGAATTCATTCTCACAAATGTAACCTTTCTAATTCATTCGTACGATCCTTTCTAATTCATTCGCACGATCCATTCTAATTCATTCCTACGATCTATTCTAATTCATTCGCTCGAATGTATCCATTCTAATTCATTCGTTCGATCCATTCTAATTCATTCGTACGATCCATCTAATCCATTTGTACGATCCATTCTAATTCATTCGTACGATCCATTCTAATTCATTCTCACAAATGTAACCTTTCTAATTTATTTGTACGATCCATTCTAATTCATTCATATGATCCATTCTAATCCATTCGTACGATCCATTCTAAACCATTCGTACGATCCATTCTAAGTCATTCGCACGAATGTAACCATTCTAATTCATTCGTACGATCCATTCTAATTCATTCCTACGATCCATTCTAATTCATTCGCACGAATGTATCCATTCTAATTCATTTGCACGATCCATTCTAATTCATTCCTATGATCCATTCAAATTCATTCGTACGATCCATTCTAATTCATTCGCTCGAATGTATCCATTCTAATTCATTCGTACGATCCATTCTAATTCATTCGTACGATCCATTCTAATCCATTCGTACGATCCATTCTAATTCATTCGTATGATCCATTCTAATTCATTCGAGCGAATGAATTAGAATAGATCGTAGGAATGAATTAGAATGGATCATACGAATGAATTAGAATGGATCGTGCTAATGAATTAGAATGGATTGTACGAATGAATTAGAATGGATACATTCGTGCGAATGTATTAGAATAGATCAGACGAATGAATTAGAATGGATTGTGCGAATGAATTAGAATGGATCGTATGAATGAATAAGAATGGATCGTACGAATGAATTAGAATGGATCGTGCGAATGAATTAAAATGAATCGTACGAATGCATTAGAATGGATCGTACGAATGAATTACAATGAATCGTACGATCCATTCTAATTCTTTCGTCCGATCCATTCTAATTCATTCGTACGAATGTATCCATTCTAATTCATTCGTACAATCCATTCTAATTTATTCGCACGATCCATTCTAATTCATTCGTATGATCCATTCTAATTCATTCCTACGATCTATTCTAATTCATTCGCTCGAATGTATCCATTCTAATTTATTCGTTCGATCCATTCTAATTCATTCGTACGATCCATTCAAATTCATTCGCATGATCCATTCTAATTCATTCATATGATCCATTCTAATTCATTCTCACCAATGTAACCTTTCTAATTCATTTGTATGATCCATTCTGATTCATTCGTACGATCCATTCTAATCCATTTGTACGATCCATTCTAATCCATTCGTACGATCCATTCTAATCCATTCGTACGATCCATTCTAATTCATTCTCACAAATGTAACCTTTCTAATTCATTTGTACGATCCATTCTAATTCATTCGTACGATCCATTATAATCTATTTTTTACGATCCATTCTAATTCATTCGTACAATCCATTGTATTTTCTTTGCAAGATCCATTCTAATTCATTCGCACGAATGTAACCATTCTAATTCATTCGTACGATCCATTCAAATTCATTCCTACGATCCATTCTAATTCATTCGCATGAATGTATCCATTCTAATTCATTTGCACGATCCATTCTAATTCATTCCTATGATCCATTCTAATTCATTCGTACGATCCATTCTAATTCATTCACTCGAATGTATCCATTCTAATTCATTCGTACGATCCATTCTAATTCATTCGTACAATCCATTCTAAACCATTCGTACGATCCATTCTAATTCATTCGTACAATGCGTTCTAATTTATTCGCACAATCCGTTCTAATTCATTCGCACAATCCATTCTAATTCATTCGCACGAATGTATCCATTCTAATTCATTCGCACGATCCATTCTTTTTAATTCGCACAAATGTATCCATTCTAATTCATTCGTACGATCCATTCAAATTCAATCGTATGATCCATTCTAATTCATTCGCACAAATGTATCCATTTTAATTCATTCGTACGATCCATTCTAATTAATTCATACGATCCATTCTAATTCATTCGCACGATCCATTCTAATTCATTCGTACGATCCATTCTAATTCATTCGTACGATCCATTCTAATTCATTCGCACGAATGTATCATACGAATGAATTAGAATGGATCATGCGAAAGAATTAATTGTACGATCCATTCTAATTCATTCGCACGATCCATTCTAATTCATTTGTACAATCCATTTTAATTCATTCGCATGATCTATTCTAATTCATTCATACGATCCATTCTAATTCATTCTAATTCATTCGCACGATCCATTCTAATTCATTCCTATGATCCATTCTAATTCATTCGTACGATCCATTCTAATTCATTTGCTCGAATGTATCCATTCTAATTCATTCGTAGGATCCATTCTAATTCGTTCATACGATCCATTCTAAATCGTTCGTACGATCCATTCTAATTCGTTCGTACGATCCATTCTAATTCATTCGCACGATCTATTCTAATTCATTTGTACGATCCATTTCAATTCATTCGCATGATCCATTCTAATTCATTCGTATGATACATTCGTGCGAATGAATTAGAATGGATCGTATGAATGAATTAGAATGGATCGTACGAATGAATTAGAATAGATCGTGCGAATAAATTTGAATGGATCATACGAATGAATTAGAATAGATATATTCATGCGAATGAATTAGAATATATCGTACGAATGAATTAGAATGGATCGTGCGAATGAATTAGAATGGATCTGATGAATAAATTAGAATGGATCGTACGAATGAATTAAAATGGATAGTGCGAATGAATTAGAATGGATCGTGCGAATGAATTAGAATGGATACATTTGTGCAAATGAATTAGAATGGATCGTGCGAATGAATTAGAATGGATCGTACGAATAAATTAGAATGGATACATTCTTGTGAATGAATTAGAATGGATCGTGCGAATGAATTAGAATAGATCGTACGAATGAATTAGAATGGATCGTACGAATAAATTAGAATGGATCGTGCGAATGAATTAGAATGGATCGTACGAATGAATTAGAATGGATCCACCGAATGAGTTAGAATGGATCATACGAATGAATTAGAATGGATCATACGAATGAATTAGAATGGATTGTGCGAATGAATTAGAATGGATCGTATGAATGAATAAGAATGGATCGTTTGAATGAATTAGAATGGATCGTGCGAATGAATTAGAATGAATCGTACGAATGTGTTAGAATGGATCGTACGAATGAATTAGAATGAATCGTACGATCCATTATAATCCATTCGTACGATCCATTCAAATCCATTCGTATGATCCATTCTAATTCATTCGTATGATCAATTCTAATTCATTCACTCGAATGTATCCATTCTAATTCATTAGTACGATCCATTCTAATCCATTCGTACGATCCATTCTAAACCATTCGTACGATCCATTCTAATTCATTCGAACGATCCATTCTAATTCATTCATACGATCTATTCTAATTCATTCCCACGAATGTATCCATTCTAATTCATTCGCACAATCCACTCTAATTCAAACGTACGATCCATTCTAATTCATTCACATGATGTATTCTAATTCATTCGTATGATCCATTCTAATTCATTCGCACAATCCATTCTAATTCATTCGTACGATCCATTCTAATTTATTCGTATGATCCATTCTAACTCATTCGTTGGATCCATTCTAATTGATTCGTACGATCCATTCTAATTCATTCGCACGAATGTATGCATTCTAATTCATTCGTACGATCCATTCCAATTCATTCGTACGATTCATTCTAATTCATTCGCACGATCCATTCTAATTCATTCCTACGATCTATTCTAATTCATTCGCTCGAATGTATCCATTCTAATTCATTCGTTCGATCCATTCTAATTTATTCGTACGATCCATTCAAATTCATTCGCATGATCCATTCTAATTCATTCGTACGATCCATTCTAATTCATTCTCACGAATGTACCCTTTCTAATTCATTTGTACAATCCAGCGAATGAATTAGAATAGATCGTAGGAATGAATTAGAATGGATACATTTGTGCGAATGAATTAGAATGGATCGTATAAATGAATTAGAATGGATCGAACGAATGAATTAGAATGAATCGTACGAATGAATTAGAATGGATCGTACGAATAAATTAAAATGGATACATTTGAACGAATAAATTAGAATGGATCATACGAATGAATTAGAATGGATCGTACGAATGAATTAGAATGGATCGTGCGAATGAATTAGAATCGATCGTACGAATGAATTAGAATGGATCGTACGAATGAATTAGAACGTACGTATGAATTAGAATGGATTGTACGAATGAATTAAAATGGATACATTCATACGACTGAATTAGAATGGATCGTGCGAATTAATTAGAATGGATCGTACGAATGAATTTGAATGGATACATTTGTGCGAATGAATCTGAATGGATTGTATGAATGAATTACAATGGATCATACGAATGAATTAGAATGGATCGTACGAATGAATTAGAATAGCTCATACGAATGAATTAGAATGAATCGTACGAATGAATTGGAATGGAAACATTCGAGCGAATGAATTAAAATGGATCGTACGAATGAATTAGAATGGATCGTACGAATGAATTAGAATGGATCGTACGAATGAATTAGAATGGATACATTCGTCCGAATGAATTAGAATGGATCGTGCAAATGGATTAGAATGGATCGTACGAATGAATTAGAATGGATCGTACAAATGAATTAGAAAGGTTACATTTGTGAGAATGAATTAGAATGGATCGTACAAACGAATTAGAATGGATCGTACGAACGAATTAGAATGGATCGTACGAACGAATTAGAATGGATCGTACGAATGAATTAGAATGGATCATATGAATGAATTAGAATGGTTACATTTGTGCGAATGAATTAGAATGGATCGTACGAATGGATTATAATGGATCGTACGAATGGATTAGAACACATTGTACGAATGAACTAGAAGAGATACATTTGTGCGAATGAATTAGATTGCATCGTACGAATGAATTAGAATGGATCGTACTAATGAATTAGAATGGATCGTACGAATGAATTAGAATGGATCATGCGAATGAATTAGAATGGATCGTACGAATGAATTAGAATGGATACATTCGAGCGATTGAATTAGAATGGATCGTACGAATGAATTAGAATGGATACATTCGTGCGAATGAATTAGAATGGATCGTACAAATGAATTAGAATGGATCGTACGAATGAATTAGAATGGATCATAGGAATGAATTAAAATGGATCCACCGAATGAGTTAGAATGAATCATACGAATGAATTAGAATGGATCGTACGAATGAATTAGAATGAATACATTCGAGCGAATGAATTAGAATAGATCGTATGAATGAATTAGAATGGATCATACGAATGAATTAGAATGGATGGTGCGAATGAATTAGAATGGATCGTACGAATGGATTAGAATGGATCGTACGAATAAATTAGAATGGATCGTACGAATGAATTAGAATAGCTCATACGAATGAATCGTACGAATGAATTAGAATGGTTACATTCGTGCGAATGAATTAGAATAGATCATACGAATGAATTAGAATAGATCGTACAAATGAATTAGAATGGATACATTTGTGCGAATGAATTAGAATGGATCGTATATTCGTGCAAATAAATTAGAATGGATCGTACAAATGAATTAGAATGGATCGTACGAATGAGTTAGAATGGATCGTGCGAATAAATTAGAATGGATCGTACGAATAAATTAGAATGGATCCACCGAATGAGTTAGAATGGATCATACGAATGAATTAGAATGGATCGTACGAATGAATTAGAATGGATTGTGTGAATGAATTAGAATAGATCGTATGAATGAATTAGAATGGATCGTACGGATGAATTAGAATAGCTCATACAAATAAATTAGAATGAATCGTACGAATGAATTAGAATGGTTACATTCGTGCGAATGAATTAGAATAGATCGTACGAATGAATTAGAATGGATCGTACGAATAAATTAGAATGGATCGTGCGAATGAATTCGAATGGATCGTACGAATGAATTAGAATGGATCCACCGAATGAGTTAGAATGGATCATACGAATGAATTAGAATGGATCGTACGAATGAATTAGAATGGATTGTGCGAATGAATTAGAATGGATCGTATGAATGAATAAGAATGGATCGTATAAATGAATTAGAATGGATCGTGCGAATGAATTAGAATGGATCGTACGAATGAATTAGAATGGATACATACAAATGAATTAGAAAGGTTACATTCGTGAGAACGAATTAGAATGGATCGTACGAATGAATTAGAATGGATTGTACGAATGAATTAGAATGGATACATTCGAGCGAATGAATTAGAATGGATCGTACGAATGAATTAGAATGGATCATAGGAATGAATTAGAATGGATCGTGCAAATGAATTAGAATGGGTACATCCGTGCGAATGTACTAGAATGGATCGTAGGAATGAATTAAAATGGATCGTACGAATGAATTAGAATGGTTACATTCGTGCGAATGAATTAGAATGGATCGTACGAATGAATTAGAATGGATCGTGCGAATGAATTAGATTGAATCGTACGAATGCATTAGAATGGATCATACGAATGAATTAGAATGAATCGTAAGAATGAATTAGAATGGATACATTCGTGCGAATGAATTAGAATGCATTCGTACGATCCATTTTAATTGATTTGCACGATCCATTCTAATTCATTCCTATGATCCATTCTAATTCATTCGTACGATCCATTCTAATTCATTCGTACGATCCATTCTAATTCATTCTCATGAATGTAACCTTTCTAATTCATTTGTATGTATCCATTCTAATTCAATCGTACGATCCATTCTAATTCATTCGCACGATCCATTCTAATTCATTCGTACGATCCATTCTAATTCATTCGCACGATCCATTCTTATTCATTCGTACGATCCATTCTAATTCATTCGCACGAATGTATCCATTCTAATGCATTCGTACGATTCATTCTGATTCATTCGCACGATCCATTCTAATTCATTCGTACGATCCATTCTAATTTATTCGCACGAATGTAACCATTCTAATTCATTCGTACGATCCATTCTAATTCATTCCTACGATCCATTCTAATTCATTTGCACGAATGTATCCATTCTAATTCATTTGCACGATCCATTCTAATTCATTCCTATGATCCATTCTAATTCATTCGTACGATCCATTCTAGTTCATTCGCTCGAATGTATCCATTCTAATTCATTCGTACGATCCATTCTAATTCATTCGTACGATCCATTCTAATTCGTTCTCACGAATGTATCCATTCTAATTCATTCGTACGATCCATTCTAATTCATTCGTACAAATGAATTAGAATGAATTAGAATGGATCGTACGAATGAATTAGAATGGATCGTGCAAATGAATTAGAATAGCTCATACGAATGAATTAGAATGGATCGTATGAATGAATTAGAATGGATTGTGCGAATGAATTAGAATGGATCGTATGAATGAATAAGAATGGATCGTACGAATGAATTAGAATGGATCGTGCGAATGAATTAGAATAAATCGTACGAATGCATTAGAATGGATACATTCGTGCGAACGAATTAGAATGGATCGTACGAATGAATTAGAATGGATCCACCGAATGAGTTTGAATGGATCATACGAATGAATTAGAATGGATCGTACGAATGAATTAGAATGGATTGTGCGAATGAATTAAAATGGATCGTATGAATGAATAAGAATGGATCGTACGAATGAATTAGAATGGATCGTGCGAATGAATTAGAATGAATCGTACGAATGCATTAGAATGGATACATTCGTGCGAATGAATTAGAATGGATCGTACGAATGAATTAGAATGGATCAAGCGAATGAATTAGAATGAATCGTACGAATGAATTAGAATGGATCGTACGAATGAATTAGAATGGATACATTTGTACGAATAAATTAGAATGGATTGTACGAATGAATTAGAATGGATTGTATGAATAAATTAGAACGGATCGTACGAATGAATTAGAATTGATCGTGCGAATGAATTAGAATAGATACATTCTTGCGAATGAATTTGAATGGATCGTACGAATGGATCGTACGAATGAATTAGAATGGTTAAATTCGTGCAAATGAATTAGAATGGATCGTAGGAATGAATTAGAATGGATACATTCATGCGAATGAATTAGAATGGATCGTATAAATGAATTAGAATGGATCATACGAATGAATTAGAATGGATCATGCGAATGAATTAGAATGGATTGTATGAATGAATTAGAATGGATACATTTGTGCGAATGAATTAGAATGGATCATACGAATGAATTAGAATGGATCATATGAATGAATTAGAATGGTTACATTCGTGCGAATGAATTAGAATGGATCGTACGAATGGATTAGAATGGATCGTACGAATGGATTAGAATGATTGTACGAATGAATTAGAATAGATACATTTGTGCGAATGAATTAGATTGCATCGTATAAATGAATTTGAATGGATTGTACGAATGAATTAGAATGGATCGTACGAATGAATTAGAATGGATCGTACGAATGAATTAGAATAGATCGTACGAATGAATTAGAATGGATCGTACGAATAAATTAGAATGGATCGTGCGAATGAATTAGAAAGGATCGTACGAATGAATTAGAATGGATCCACCGAATGAGTTAGAATGGATCATACGAATAAATTAGAATGGATCGTACGAATGAATTAGAATGGATTGTGCGAATGAATTAGAATGGATCGTATGAATGAATAAGAATGGATCGTACGAATGAATTAGAATGGATCGTGCGAATGAATTAGAATGAATCGTACGAATGCATTAGAATGGATCGTACAAATGAATTAGAATGAATCGTACGATCCATTCTAATTCATTCGTACGATCCATTCTAATTCATTCGCACGAATGTATCCATTCTAATTCATTCGTACAATCCATTCTAATTCATTCGCACGATCCATTCTAATTCATTCGTATGATCCATTCTAATTCATTCCTACGAACTATTCTAATTCATTCGCTCGAATGTATCCATTCTAATTCATTCGTTCGATCCATTCTAATTCATTCGTACGATCCATTCAAATTCATTTGCATAATCCATTCTAATTCATTCGTACGATCCATTCTAATTCATTCTCACGAATGTAACCTTTCTAATTCATTTGTATGATCCATTCTAATTCATTCGTACGATCCATTCTAATCCATTCGTACGATCCATTCTAATCCATTCGTACGATCCATTACATTCGTACGATCCATTCTAATCCATTCGTACGATCCATTTTAATTCATTCTCACAAATGTAACCTTTCTAATTCATTTGTACGATCCATTCTAATTCATTCGTACGATCCATTCTAATCCATTCGTACGATCCATTCTAATTTATTCGCACAAATGTAACCATTCTAATTCATTCGTACGATCCATTATAATTCATTCCTACGATCCATTCTATTTCATTCGCATGAATGTATCCATTCTAATTCATTTGCACAATCCATTCTAATTCATTCCTATGATCCATTCTAATTCATTCGTACGATCCATTCTAATTCATTCGATCGAATGTATCCATTCTAATTCATTCGTACGATCCATTCTAATTCGTTCATACGATCCATTCTAATTCGTTCGTACGATCCATTCTAATTCGTTCGTACGATCCATTCTAATTCATTCGCACGATCCATTCTAATTCATTTGTACGATCCATTTTAATTCATTCGCATGATCCATTCTAATTCATTCGTATGATACATTCGTGCGAATGAATTAGAATGGATCGTACGAATGAATTAGAATGGATACATTCGTGCGAATGAATTAGAATGGATTGTGCGAATGAATTAGAACGGATCATGCGAATGAATTAGAATGGATCGTACGAATGAATTAGAATGGATCATACGAATGAATTAGAATGGATCGTACTAAAGAATTAGAATGGATCGTACGAACGAATTAGAATGGATCGTACGAACGAATTAGAATGGATCGTATGAACGAATTAGAATGGATCGTACGAATGAATTAGAATGGATACATTCGAACGGATCGTGCGAATTAGAATGAATTAGAACAGATTGTGCGAATGAATAAGAATGGATCGTACAAATGAATTAGAATGGATACATTCGTGCGAATGAATTAGAATGGATCGTACGAATGACTTAGAATGGATCATGCGAATGAATTAGAATGGATAGTGCGAATGAATTAGAATGGATCGTACGAATGAATTAGAATGGATACATTCGTGCGAATAAATTAGAAAGGATTGTACGAATGAATTAGAATGGATCGTACGAATAAATTAGAATGGATACATTTGCGCGATGAATAAGAATGGAGTGTACGAATGAATTAGAATGGAGCGTACGAATGAACTAGAATGGATACATTCGTGCGAATGAATTAGAATGGATCATATGAAAGAATTAGAATGGATCGTGCGAATGAATTAGAAAGGATCGTACGAATGAATTAGAATGGATATATTCGTGCAAATGAATTAGAATGGATCGTACGAATGAATTAGACTGGATCGTTTGAATAAATTAGAATGGATACATTTATGCAAATGAATTAGAATGGATCGTACGAATGAATTAGAATGGATCATACGAATGAATTAGAATGGATCGTAAAAATGAATTAGAATGGATCATATGAATGAATTAGAATGGTTACATTCGTGCGAATGAATTAGAATGGATTGTACGAATGGATTAGAATGGATCGTACGAATGGATTAGAACGCATTGTACGAATGAATTACAATAGATACATTTGTGCGAATGAATTAGATTGCATCGTGCGAATGAATTTGAATGGATTGTACGAATGAATTAGAATGGATCGTACGAATGAATTAGAATGGATCATGCGAATGAATTAGAATAGATCGTACGAATGAATTAGAATGGATCGTACGAATAAATTAGAATGGAAAGTGCGAATGAATTAGAATGGATCGTACGAATGAATTAGAATGGATCCACCGAATGAGTTATAATGGATCATACGAATGAATTAAAAATGGATCGTACGAATGAATTAGAATGGATTGTGTGAATGAATTAGAATGGATCGTATGAATGAATAAGAATGAATCGTACGAATGAATTAGAATGGATCGTGCGAATGAATTAGAATGAATCGTACGAATGCATTAGAATGGATCGTACGAATGAATTAGAATGAATCGTACGAACGAATTAGAATGGATCGTACGAACGAATTAGAATGGATCGTATGAACGAATTAAATGGATCGTACGAATGAATTAGAATGGATACATTCGAGCGAATGAATTAGAATGGATCGTACGAATGAATTAGAATGGATCGTGCAAATGAATTAGAATGGATTCATTCGTGCGAATGAATTAGAATGGATCGTAGGAATGAATTAGAATGGATCGTACGAATGAATTAGAATGGTTACATTCGTGCGAATGAATTAGAATGGATTGTACGAATGGTTTAGAATGGATCGTACGAATGGATTAGAATGGATAGTACGAATGAATTAGAATGGATCTTACAAATGAATTAGAAAGGTTACGTTTGTGAGAATGAATCATACGAATGAATTAGAATGGATACATTTGTGCGAATGAATCAGAATGGATCGTACGAATGAATTAGAATGGATCGTACGAATGAATTAGAATGGATACATTTGTACGAATGAATTAGAATGGATCGTGCGAATGAATTAGAATGGATCGTACGAATGAATTATAATGGATCGTACGAATGAATTAGAATGGATCTTGCGATTGAATTAGAATACATCATACGAATGAATTAGATTGGATCATGCGAATGAATTTGAATGGATCGTACGAATGAATAAGAATGGATCGTACGAATGAATTAGAATGGATCGTACAAATGAATTAGAAAGGTTCCATTTGTGAGAATGAATTAGAATGGATCATACGAATGAATTAGAATGGATCGTACGAATGGATTAGAATGGATCGTACAAATTGATTCGAACGGATCGTACGAATGGATTAGAATGGATCGTACAAATGAATTAGAATAGATCATACAAATGAATTAGAAAGGTTACATTCGTGAGAATGAATTAGAATGGATCGTACGAATGAATTAGAATGGATCGTACGAATGAATTAGAATCGATACATTCGAGCGAATGAATTAGAACGGATCGTACGAATGAATTAGAATGTATCATAGGAATGAATTATAATGGATCGTGCAAATGAATTAGAATGGATACATTCGTGCGAATGAATTAGAATGGATAGTAGGAATGAATTAGAATGGAGCGTACGAATGAATTAGAATGGATCATATGAATGAATTAGAATGGATCGTACGAATGAATTAGAATGGATCATATGAATGAATTAGAATGGTTACATTCGTGCGAATGAATTAGAATGGATCGTACGAATGGATTAGAATGGATCGTACGAATGGATTAGAACACATTGTACGAATGAATTAGAATAGATACATTTGTGCGAATGAATTAGATTGCATCGTACGAATGAATTTGAATGGATTGTATGAATGAATTAGAATGGATCGTACGAATGAATTAGAATGGATCATGCGAATGAATTAGAATAGATCGTACGAATAAATTAGAATGGATCGTACGAATAAATTAGAATGGATCGTGCGAATGAATTAGAATGGATTGTATGAATGAATAAGAATGGATCCACCGAATGAGTTAGAATGGATCATACGAATGAATTAGAATGGATCGTACGAATGAATTAGAATGGATTGTGCGAATGAATTAGAATGGATCGTATAAATGAATAAGAATGAATCGTACGAATGAATCAGAATGGATCGTGCGAATGAAGTAGAATGAATCATACGAATGCATTAGAATGGATCGTACGAATGAATTAGAATGAATCGTACGAACGAATTAGAATGGATCGTACGAACGAATTACAATGGATCGTAGGAACGAATTAGAATGGATCGTACGAATGAATTAGAATGGATACATTCGAGCGAATGAATTAGAATGGATCGTACGAATGAATTAGAATGGATAATAGGAATAAATTAGAATGGATCGTGCAAATGAATTAGAATGGATACATTCGTGCGAATGAATTAGAATGGATCGTAGGAATGAATTAGAATGGATCGTACGAATGAATTAGAATGGTTACATTCGTGCGAATGAATTAGAATAGATCGTACGAATGGTTTAGAATGGATCGTACGAATGGATTAGAATGGATCGTACGAATGAATTAGAATGGATCGTACAAATGAATTAGAAAGGTTACGTTTGTGAGAATGAATCATACGAATGAATTAGACTGGATACATTTGTGCGAATGAATTAGAATGGATCGTACGAATGAATTTGAATGGATCATACGAATGAATTAGAATGGATACATTTGTACGAATGAATTAGAATGGATCGTGCGAATGAATTAGAATGGATTGTACGAATGAATTATAATGGATCGTACGAATGAATTAGAATGGATCTTGCGATTGAATTAGAATAGATCGTACGAATGAATTAGATTGGGTCATGCGAATGAATTTGAATGGATCATACGAATGAATAAGAATGGATCGTATGAATGAATTAGAATGGATCGTACAAATGAATTAGAAAGGTTACATTTGTGAGAATGAATTAGAATGGATCATACGAATGAATTAGAATGGATCGTACGAATGGATTAGAATGGATCGTACGAATGGATTAGAATGGATCGTACGAATGGATTAGAATGGATCATACAAATGAATTAGAAAGGTTACATTCGTAAGAATGAATTAGAATGGATCGTACGAATGGATTAGAATGGATCGTACGAATGGATTAGAATGGATCGTACGAATGGATTAGAATGGATCATACAAATGAATTAGAATGGATACATTTGTACGAATGAATTAGAATGGATCGTGCGAATGAATTAGAATGGATCGTACGAATGAATTATAATGGATCGTACGAATGAATTAGAATGGATCTTGCGATTGAATTAGAATAGATCGTACAAATGAATTAGATTGGATCATGCGAATGAATTTGAATGGATCATACGAATGAATAAGAATGGATCGTACGAATGATTTAGAATGGATCGTACAAATGAATTAGAAAGGTTACATTTGTGAGAATGAATTAGAATGGATCATACAAATGAATTAGAATGGATCATACGAATGGATTAGAATGGATCGTACGAATGGATTAGAATGGATCGTACGAATGGATTAGAATGGATCGTACAAATGAATTAGAATGGATCATACAAATGAATTAAAAAGGTTACATTCGTAAGAATGAATTAGAATAGATCGTACTAATGAATTAGAATGGATCGTACGATTGAATTAGAATCGATACATTCGAGCGAATGAATTAGAATGGATCGTACGAATGAATTAGAATGGATCATAGGAATGAATTAGAATGGATCGTGCTAATGAATTAGAATGGATACATTCGTGCGAATGAATTAGAATGGGTATATGGAATGAATTAGAATGGATCGTACGAATGAGTTAGAATGGTTACATTCGTGCGAATGAATTAGAATGGATCGTACGAATGGATTAGAATGGATCGTACGAATGAATTAGAATGGATCGTACGAATGAATTAGAATGGATCGTACAAATGAATTAGAAAGGTTACATTAGTGAGAATGAATTAGAATGGATCGTACGAATGGATTAGAATGGATCGTACGAATGGATTAGAATGGATCGTACGAATGAATTAGAATGGATCATACAAATGAATTAGAAAGGTTACATTTGTGAGAATGAATTAGAATGGATCGTACGAATGAATTAGAATGGATCATGCGAATGAATTTGAATGGATCGTACGAATGAATTAGAATGGATCGAACAAATGAATTAGAATGGATCATGCGAATGAATTAAAATGGATCGTACGAATGAATTAGAATGGATCTGATGCAGGCAAAGGTCTGACCTACACTAGGGTTTCAATGGAGAATTGGGAAAATCTGAAAATCTATGCATGCACATAAAGCTTGGACTAAGATCTAACAAGTAGGGATACAATAATGACATGAAAACGAAATTCAGCATATACTAATATCATTGGCAGCAAAAGATAGTCTGTTTAAAAGAGAGGCATGCATCAGAATTTAAAAGAAAAGTAGGCTAAGTATGCTTGCTAGGGTTACCGACAGACTATAGATAGCAAATCTAGTATATAGGCATACGTTAGGGCTTCAACTAGCGATGAAAAGGGGAGATGACGGTTGCGATGCGGAGCGGAGGTAATGGAAACAAAGAAAACGATGCGGATGCGATAGGGAAATAAGATAAAAGATAGATACTGCCTGGGGTTTTCCGCCGTGGGTCGATTGCAAGGATGCGCCGATGATCCTGCACACGGAGCAAGGCCGGACGTCGGGAGAAGCCGGATTCTTCGAAAAAACAACACCGAGGCCTTCACGAGACGAAGTCGTGGAAGCGGCGAGGATCGGGGACACGCGTCTCGCCCGGAAGCACTCACGAAGAGGCACAAATTTCAGCAATTGATCAAAATCTGAAATCTCCTTCAATCTTCCCCTTTTTGTAGAACTAGGGTTTCTTTTTGGATGGCCAAGATCAAAGGAAAATCAAGAAGGAATGGTGGGGATGCAATGGGCCAAATAAGGAAAGGAAAAGAGAGAGAAATAAGGGGAAAAGAGAGAGAGAAGTTAGGGGACGGAAGAGGGGGCGGATTGGCTCGGTTTCCGCACGGGCATGGGACAGAAAAGCCCTAATTGAAGCCCACATAGCCCTAATTGAAGCCCAATTGATGCCACATCATCAAATTTAAATTATTTTGCTATCTAACCGTCGGTTTCGAGACATAATCTCGTCCATCGGTACCCCGCAAACACACGCACCCATAATTTTATTAATATCATGCAGAAACTCACCCGAGAAGGCCCGATTTAATCCGAAAAGCCCTCGGATGAGATCATGGATATCCCCCATGAACTGGGCAAGAACACAAATAAAACTAAATGCTGAAATAAGGCCAAAAACATGATAAATATCCAAAAACTGAAATAAACGACTAACAAATCCCAAACGGCTAATATCTTCCATGCATAAAATAAAATGACTAGAAATAAAACTCTCTGGTGACGAACTGAAGGTGCTGATCAGGTCTGCATCAATCGTTTCCGCTGTGAAAAACTCGTCCTCGAGTTTACGCCGGAAGACATCGCCGGTAGTAGGAGGGAGACCACCACCATGGGATCGTCGTTGTGCCTGGATCTGGTGATGAATTCCCAACAAGTGATGTCTCGGGTAGTCAACAACCTCTGGGCCCCTCATGAAGAGAGTGCTGGCATCGAGCGAGGGCCAGAAGCTACTGAAGTACACCAACAGAAGCACACGAGCGGTAGGTGGTCGGTCAGTCCCAACAAAGTCAAAGCGCGCAAGTGGCTCAGCAGTCTGAAACTCCCCAACTGGCTCTGACTGTAGCTGTGATGTAAGCTCCGCGGAAGTCGAAGGCTCCATGGGTGTCTCTGCTGTAGGAAGGACTGCAGGAGGAGGTGTCTCCTCTGTAAGCTCTGTGAAAGGCAGGAGAAGCCTCTCTATAGTCACTACCGGAGGAAGGGGCTCCTCTGTAGGCACTGCTGAAAGTGGAAGGAACTCTTCTGGAGTCGCTAAGGAGGAGGTGGCACCTCTATAGGCACTGGAGAAGGTCTCCTCTGGAGTCGCTGACGGAAGAGGTGGCTCCTCCGTAGGCATTGGACGAGGAAGCTCCACAGGAGGTGGATACTCCTCAAGTGGTGCCACTGGTGGAACTGGGTGCTCCACAGGAGGTGGAGGCTCTGCTGGAGGTGGTGGCCTGCTGTATCTGGCAAGCCTCTGGTGCTGCTTCTCTCTCCATGCCAACTTATCCTCAATATCGTCAAGTAAGAGCAGGGTTTCAATATAGCTGGCTTTCAAGGATGGCACTGAAGGACTCCGTAAAATCCATTGAACAAAAGGCTTGGAAGATAGATCTAGGTCATGGGCTCGATCTCGAATCAAAGAGGAGAATCTATGTTCCATCGGAGATCTCGAGAAAAGGGTAGGACATGGTCCAAAAGATTTATATAGTTTAATAAATTTTTTATAGGGGTGGGTATCTAGTGGATCAAGCGAATAATGGGATCGGACGCTATGATAGGACATGGCGTTAGATTGCTCTGATACCAACTTGATGCAGGCACCAATAAGATACACTACAATCCTAAACCCTTTAGGGTTCCCTTTGGTCAATAACTGGTATTTGATTATCAATATAGCGACGTGTAGATCAAAGGACAGCAAGCAAAAGTTATCTCACGCGGTTCTAAAGTTTATGCAATCAACATAAAGCAGATTTAAGACTTAAAACAATTAAAGCACGCAGTATTATCACAGAAAACTGATTTTCAGCACATAATAGAATCAATCGCAACAATAGATATGTAAATTGAACAATAGGCATGCATCAGATTTTCACTAAAATAGGTTATGTATGTTTGCTAGGGTTACCGACAGACTATATATGGCGAATCTAATAAATAGGTAAAGTTATGGCTTCAACTAGCGATGAAAAGGACGATGACGGCTGCGATGCGGAGCGGAGGCAATGGAAACGAATGGAAAATGATGCGGATGCGATGGAAAATAAAGAAAAGAAAAGATACTGCCTGGGGTTTCCCGCCGTGGGTCGATTGCAAGGATGCACTGACGATCCTGCACACGGAGCAAGGCCGGACGTCGGGAGAAGCCGGAACCTTCGGAAAATCAGCACCAAGGCCTTCACGAGGCGAAGTCGTGGAAGCGGCGAGGATCGGGGACACGAGTCTCGCCCGGAAGCACTCACGAAGAGGCACCAAATTTCAGCAATTCATAAAAATCTGATTTCTTCTTTTCTTCTTCATCTTTTTATAGGCTAGGGTTTTGTTTTTGGATGGCTAAGATCAAAGGGAATTAGGGTTTGATGGTGTGGATGCAAGTGATCAAGAAAGCCAAGAAAAAGAGAGAGAAACAAGGGAGAGAAGAGAGAGAGAAGAGAGGGAACGGACAAGGGGGAAGACCGGCCTTGGGATCTGCGCGGAAGGTGTGTGGGGCCGGCCGGTTCACGGGAAAAGAGAAGGGAGGGAATGACATCACAATGGGGAATCCTATTGGGCTTAAGATAAGCCCAATTAAGTCCTAATTGAAGCCTATAACTTGCCATGTCATCAAAATAGAGTTATTTCGCCATCTAACCGTCGGTTTCGAGATCTAATCTCGTCCGTCGGTACCCCGCAAACACACACACCTATTATTTTATTAATATCATGCTGAAACTCACCCGAGAAGACCCGGATTCAATCCGAAAAGCCCCCGGATAAGATCATGGACATCCCCCATGAACTGGGCAAGAACAGAAATAGAACTAAATGCTGAAATAAGGCCAAAAACAGGGAAAAATGGCCAAAAACTGAAATAAACCACTAACAATCCCCAAATGGCTAATGTCATCCAAACATAAAATAAAAATGACAGTAAATAAATGTCTCCGATGATAATCTGAAGATGCGGCGACGAACTAAAGGTGTTGATCAGGTCTGCATCAATCGCTTCCGCTGCGAAAAACTCGTCCTCGAGTTTACGCCGGAAGACATCGCCGGTAGCAGGATGGAGACCACCACCATGGGAACGTTGCTGTGTCTGGATCTGATGATGAATTCCCAACAAGTGATGTCTCGGGCAGTCAACAACCTCTGGGCCCCTCGCGAAGAGATTGCTGGCGTCGAGCGAGGGCCAGAAGCTACTGAAGTACATAAACAGAAGCACACAAGCTGTAGGTGGTCGGTCAGTCCCGACAAAGTCAAAACGCGTAAGTGGCTCAGCTGGCTGAAACTCCCCAACTGACTCTGACTGCAGCTGTGATGGAAGTTCCGCAGAGGACGAAGGCTCCACGGGTGTCTCTGCTGTAGGTAGGACTACAGGAGGAGGTGCCTCATCTGTAAGCTCTGTGAAAGGTAGGAGAAGCCTCTCCGTAGTCACTACCGGAGGAAGGGGCTCCTCTGTAGGCACTGCTGAAGGTGGAAGGAACTCCTCTGAAGCCATGAAGGAGGCGGTGGCACCGCTGTAGGCACTGGAGAAGGTGGAAGGAACTCCTCTGTAGTCGCTGACGGAAGAGGTGGCTCCTCCATAGGCATTGGCCGAGGAAGCTCCATAGGAGGTGGAGGCTTCTCAAGTGGGGCCACTGGTGGAACCGGGTACTCCACAGGAGGTGAAGGCTCTGTTGGAGGTGGTGGCCTGCTGTATCTGGCGAGCTTCTGGTTCTGCTTCTCTCTCCATGCCAACTCATCCTTAATTTCGTCAAGTAAGAGCTGGGTTTCAATATTGCGAAATTTCAAGGATGGCACTGAAGGACTCCGTAAAATCCATTGAACAAAAGGTTTAGAAGATAGATCCAGGTCATGGGCTTGATCTCGAATCAAAGAGGAGTATCTACGTTCCATCGAAGATCTCGGGAAAAGGGTAGGACATGGCTCAAAAGATTTATATAGCCTGACAAATTGTTTATAGGTGTAGGTATCTAGTGGGTCAAGCGAATAATGATGGGATCGGACGCGACGATAGGACATGGCGTCAGATACACGATGCAATCCTAACGCTAGATGTAAACCTAACACTAGATGCAAATCAAGCACGCAAGATGATGACCTATGCAAATTCAGCAAAGGAAGAGATGAGTGCTGCTGAAATTCAGCACTCAAAAGAAACCTGAACAGGTTCTTTCGAGCTCTGATACCAACTTGATGCAGGCAAAGGTCTGACCTACACTAGGGTTTCAATGGAGAATTGGGAAAATCTGAAAATCTATGCATGCACATAAAGCTTGGACTAAGATCTAACAAGTAGGGATACAATAATAACTTGAAAACGAAATTCAGCATATACTAATATCATTCGCAGCAAAAGATAGTCTGTTTAAAAGAGAGGCATGCATCAGAATTTAATAGAAAAGTAGGCTAAGTATGCTTGCTAGGGTTACCGACAGACTATAGATAGCAAATCTAGTAAATAGGCATACGTTAGGGCTTCAACTAGCGATGAAAAGGGGAGATGACGGTTGCGATGCGGAGCGGAGGCAATGGAAACAAAGAAAACGATGCGGATGCGATGGGGAAATAAGATAAAAGATAGATACTGCCTGGGGTTTTCCGCCGTGGGTCGATTGCAAGGATGCGCCGATGATCCTGCACACGGAGCAAGGCCGGACGTCGGGAGAAGCCGGAACCTTCGGAAAAACAACACCGAGGCTTTCACGAGGCGAAGTCGTGGAAGCGGCGAGGATCGGGGACACGCGTCTCACCCGGAAGCACTCACGAAGAGGCACAAATTTCAGCAATTGATCAAAATCTGAAATCTCCTTCAATCTTCCCCTTTTTGTAGAACTAGGGTTTCTTTTTGGATGGCCAAGATCAAAGGGAAATCAAGGGGGAATGGTGGGGATGCAATGGGCCAAAAAAGAAAAGGAAAAGAGAGAGAAATAAGGGGAAAAGAGAGAGAGAAGTTAGGGGACGGAAGAGGGGGCGGATTGGCTCGGTTTCCGCACGGGCAAGGGACGGAAAAGCCCTAATTGAAGCCCACATAGCCCTAATTGAAGCCCAATTGATGCCACATCATCAAATTTAAATTATTTTGCTATCTAACCGTCGGTTTCGAGACATAATCTCGTCCGTCGGTACCCCGCAAACACACGGACCCATAATTTTATTAATATCATGCAGAAACTCACCCGAGAAGACCCAGATTCAATCCGAAAAGCCCTCGGATGAGATCATGGACATCCCCCATGAACTGGGCAAGGACACAAATAAAACTAAATGCTGAAATAAGGCCAAAAACATGATAAATGGCCCAAAACTAAAATAAACGACTAACAAATCCCAAACGGCTAATGTGTTCCATGCATAAAATAAAATGACTGGAAATAAAACTCTCTGGTGACGAACTGACGGTGCTGATCAGGTCTGTATCAGGATCGTACAAATGAATTAGAAAGGTTACATTTGTGAGAATGAATTAGAATGGATCGTACGAACGAATTAGAATGGATCGTACGAATGAATTTGCATGGATCGTGCGATGAATTAGAATGGATCATACAAATGAATTAGAATGGATTCTAATCCATTCATACGATCCATTCTAATCTATTCTAATTCATTCGCACAAATGTATCCATTCTAATTCATTCGCATGAATGTATCCATTCTAATTAATTCGTACGATCCATTCTAATTCATTCGTATGATCCATTCTTATTCATTCGCACGATCCAGTCTAATTGATTCGCACGATCCATTCTAATTCATTCGCACGAATGTATCCATTGTAATTCATTCGTACAATCCATTCTAATTCATTCGCATGATCCATTCTAATTCATTCGTACGATCCATTCTAATTCATTTGTATGATCCATTCTAATTCATTCGTACGAATGAATTAGAATGGATCATAGGAATGAATTAGAATGGATCGTGCAAATGAATTAGAATGGATACATTCGTTCGAATGAATTCGAATGGATCGTAGGAATGAATTAGAATGGATCGTACGAATGAATTAGAATGGTTACATTCGTGCGAATGAATTAGAATAGATCGTAGGAATGAATTAGAATGGATCATACGAATGAATTAGAATGGATACGTTCATGCGAATGAATTAGAATGGATCGTAGGAATGAATTAGAATGGATCATACGATCCATTCTAATCCATTCGTACGAACCATTCTAATTCATTCGTACGATCCATTCTAATTCATTCTCACAAATGTAACCTTTCTAATTCATTTGTATGATCCATTCTAATTCATTCGTACGATTCATTCTAATTCATTCGCACGATCCATTCTAATTCATTCCTACGATCTATTCTAATTCATTCGTACGATCCATTCTAATTCATTCGCACGATCCATTCTAAGTCATTCGCACGATCCATTCTATTTCATTCGCTCGAATGTATCCATTCTAATTCATTCGTACGATCCATTCTAATCCATTCGTACGATCCATTCTAATTCATTCCTACGATCCATTCTAATTCATTCGCACGAATGTATCCATTCTAAATTATTCGTACGATCCATTCTAATTCATTCCTATGATCTATTCTAATTCATTCGCACGAATGTATCCATTCTAATTCATTTGCACGATCCATTCAAATTCATTCCTATGATCCATTCTAATTCATTCGTACGATCCATTCTAATTCATTCGCTCGAATGTATCCATTCTAATTCATTCGTACGATCCATTCTAATTTATTCGTATGATCCATTCTAATTCATTCGTATGATCCATTCTAATTTATTCGTTCAAATATATCCATTCTAATTCATTCGTACGATCCATTCTAATTCATTCGCACGATCCATTCTAATTCATACGTACGATCCATTCTAATTCATTCGTATGATCAATTCTAATTCATTCATACAATCCATTCTAATTCAGTCGTATGAATGTATCATTCGAATGAATTAGAATGGATCATAGGAATGAATTAGAATGGATCGTGCAAATGAATTAGAATGGATACATTCGTGCAAATGAATTAGAATGGATTGTAGGAATGAATTAGAATGGATCGTACGAATGAATTAGAATGGTTACATTCGTGCGAATGAATTAGAATGGATCGTACGAATGGATTAGAAAGGATCGTAGGAATGAATTAGAATGGATACATTCGAGCGAATGAATTAGAATGGATCGTGCGAATGAATTAGAATGGATCGTGCGAATGAATTAGAATGGACCGTACGAATGAATTAGAATAGATCGTAGGAATGAATTAGAATGGATCGTGCGAATGAATTAAAATGAATCGTACGAATGAATTAGAATGGATCGTACGAATGAATTTGAATGGATCGTGCGAATGAATTAGAATGGATCGTACGAATGAATTAGAATGGATCGTGCGAATGAATTAGAATGGATCATACAAATGAATTAGAAAGGTTACATTTGTGAGAATGAATTAGAATGGATCGTACGAATGAATTAGAATGGATCATGCGAATGAATTTGAATGGATCGTACGAATGAATAAGAATGGATCGTACGAATGAATTAGAATGGATACATTCGAGCGAATGAATTAGAATAGATCGTAGGAATGAATTAGAATGGATCATACGAATGAATTAGAATGGGTCGTGCGAATGAATTAGAATGGATTGTACGAATGAATTAGAATGGATATATTCGTGCGAATGAATTAGAATGGATCGGACGAATGAATTAGAATGGATCGTACGAATGAATTAGAATGGATCGTGCGAATGAATTAGAATGAATCGTACGAATGCATTAGAATGGATCGTACGAATGCATTAGAATGGATCGTACGAATGAATTTGATTGGATTGTACGAATGAATTAGAATGGATCGTACGAATGAATTAGAATGGATCATACAAATGAATTAGAAAGGTTACATTCGTGAGAATGAATTAGAATGGATCGTACGAATGAATTAGAATGGATCATGCGAATGAATTTGAATGGATCGTACGAATGAATAAGAATGGATCGTACGAATGAATAAGAATGGATCGTACGAATGTATCTATTCTAATTCATTCGTACGATCCATTCTAATTCGTTCGCACGATCCATTCTAATTCATTCGCACGATCGATTCTAATTCTTTCATAGGATCCATTCTAATTCATTCGCACGAATATATCCATTCTAGTTCATTCGTACGCTCCATTCTAATTCATTCGTACGCTCCATTCTTATTCATCACACAATATATCCATTCTAATTCATTCGTACGATCCATTCTAATTCATTCGCACGATCGATTCTAATTCATTCGTATGATCCATTATAATTCATTCGTACGATCCATTCTAATTCTTTCGTACGATCCATTCTAATTCATTCGCACGATCTATTCTAATTCATTCGTATAATCCATTCTAATTCATTCGTACGATCCATTATAATTTATTCGCACTATCCATTCTAATTCATTCGTACGATCCATTCTAATTCATTCGTACGATCCATTCTAATTCATTCGCTCGAATGTATCCATTCTAATTCATTCGTACGATCCATTCTAATTCGTTCATACAATCCATTCTAATTCGTTCGTACGATCCATTCTAATTCATTCGAACGATCCATTCTAATCCATTCGTACGATCCATTCTAATTCATTCGTACAAATGAATTAGAATGGATCGTACGAATGAATTAGAATGGATTGTGCGAATGAATTAGAATGGATCGTATGAATGAATAAGAATGGATCGTACGAATGAATTAGAATGGATCGTGCAAATGAATTAGAATGGATACATTCGTGCGAATGAATTAGAATGGATCGTGCGAATGAATTAGAATGGATCGTACGAATGAATTAGAATGGATATATTTGAACAAATAAATTAGAATGGATCATACGAATGAATTAGAATGGATCGTACGAATGAATTAGAATAGATCGTGCAAATGAATTAGAATCGATCGTACGAATGAATTAGAATGGATCGTACGAATGAATTAGATCGTATGAATGAATTAGAATGGATCGTACGAATGAATTAAAATGGATACATTCATACGACTGAATTAGAATGGATCGTGCAAATTAATTAGAATGGATCGTACGAATGAATTTGAATGGATACATTTGTGCGAATGAATCTGAATTGATTGTATGAATGAATTACAATGGATCGTACGAATGAATTAGAATGGATCGTACGAATGAATTAGAATAGCTCATACGAATGAATTAGAATGAATCGTACGAATGAATTAGAATGGTTACATTCGTGCGAATGAGTTAGAATAGATCGTACGAATAAATTAGAATGGACCGTACGAATAAATTAGAATGGATCGTGCGAATGAATTAGAATGGATCATACGAATGAATTAGAATGGATCCACCGAATGAGTTAGAATGGATCATACGAAGGAATTAGAATGGATCGTACGAATGAATTAGAATGGATTGTGCGAATGAATCAGAATAGATTGTATGAATGAATAAGAATGGATCGTATGAATGAATTAGAATGGATCATGCGATTCTAATCCATTCGTACGATGCATTCTAATCTATTCTAATTCATTCGCACAAATGTATCCATTCTAATTCATTCTCACGAATGTAACCTTTCTAATTCATTTGTATGATCCATTCAAATTCATTCGTACGAAAGAATAGAATGGATCGTCCGATCCATCCTAATTCAATCGCACAATCCATTCTAATTAGAATGGATCGCTCGAATGTATCCATTCTAATTCATTCACACGATCCATTCAAATTCATTCGTACGATCTATTCTAATTCATTCGCTCGAATGTATCCATTCTAATTCATTCGTACGATCCATTCTAATGCATTCGTACGATCCATTCTAATTCATTCGTACGATCCATTCTAATTCATTCACTCGAATGTATCCATTCTAATTCATTCATACGATCCATTCTAATTCGTTCATACGATCCATTCTAATTCGTTCGCACAATCCATTCTAATTCATTCGTACGATCTATTCTAATTCATTCGCATGATCCATTCTAATTCATTCGTACGATCCATTCTATTTCATTCGTACAATCCATTCAAATTCACTCATACGATGCAATCTAATTCATTCGCACAAATGTATCTATTCTAATTCATTCGTACAATGCGTTCTAATCCATTCGTACGATCCATTCTAATCCATTCGTACGATCCATTCTAATTCATTCGCACGAATGTAACCATTCTAATTCATTCATATGATCCATTCTAATTCATTCGTACGATCCATTCTAATTCATTCGTATGATCCATTCTAATTCATTCGTACGATCCATTCTAATTCATTTGTATGAATGTATCCATTCTAATTTGTTCGTACGATCCAATCTAATTCATTCGTACGATCCATTCTAATTCATTCGCACGAATATATCCATTCTAATTCATTCGTACGATCCTTTCTAATTCATTCGCACGATCCATTTTAGTTCTTTCATATGATCCATTCTAATTCATTGGCACGAATGTATCCATTCTAGTTCAATTGTACGCTCTATTCTAATTCATTCGTACGCTCCATTCTTATTCATCCCACAAATGTATCCATTCTAATTCATTCGTACGATCCATTCAAATTTATTTGTACGATCCATTCTAATTCATTCGCACAAATGTATCCATTTTAATTCATTCGTACGATCCATTCTAATTTATTCATTCGATCCATTCTAATTCATTCGCACGATCCATTCTAATTCATTCGTACGATCCATTCTAATTCATTCGCATGGATATATCTATTCTAATTCATTCGTATGATCCATTCTAATTTATTCGCACGATCTATTCTAATTCATTCATACGATCCATTCTAATTCATTCGTACGATCCATTCTAATTCATTCGCACGAATGTAGAATGAATTAGAGTGGATCATGCGAATGAATTAAATTGGATCGTACGAATGAATTAGAATGGATCGTACAAATGAATTAGAAAGGTTACATTTGTGAGAATGAATTAGAATGGATCGTACGAATGAATTAGAATGGATTGTACGAATGGATTAGAATGGATTGTACGAATGAATTAGAATGGATCATACAAATGAATTAGAAAGGTTACATTCGTGAGAATGAATTAGAATGGATCGTACGAATTAATTTGAATGGATCGTACGAATGAATTAGAATGGATCGAACGAATGAATTAGAATGGATACATTCGAGCGAATGAATTAGAATAGATCGTAGGAATGAATTAGAATGGATCATATGAATGAATTAGAATGGATCGTGTGAATGAATTAGAATGGATTGTACGAATGAATTAGAATGGATACATTCGTGCGAATGAATTAGAATAGATCGGACGAATGAATTAGAATGGATCGTACGATTCATTCTAATTCGTTCATACGATCCATTCCAGTTCATTCGTATGATCCATTCTAACTCATTCGGTGGATCCATTCTAATTCATTCGTACGATCCATTCTAATTCATTCGCACTATCAATTCTAATTTATTCGCACGATCCATTCTAATTGATTCGTACGATCCATTCTAATTTATTCGCACGAATGTATCCATTCTAATTCATTTGTACGATCCATTCTAATTCATTCGTACAATGCGTTCTAATCCATTCGTACGATCCATTCTAATTCATTCCTATGATCCATTCTAATTCATTCGTACGATCCATTCTAATTCATTCGCTTGAATGTATCCATTCTAATTCATTCGTACGATCCATTCTAATTCGTTCATACGATCCATTCTAATTCGTTCGTACGATCCATTCTAATTCATTCGCACGATCCATTCTAATCCATTCGTACGATCCATTCTAATTCATTTGTACAAATGAATTAGAATGGATCGTATGAATGAATAAGAATGGATCGTACGAATGAATTAGAATGGATCGTGCGAATGAATAAGAATGAATCGTACGAATGCATTAGAATGGATACATTCGTGCGAATGAATTAGAATGGATCATACGAATGAATTAGAATGGATCATACAAATGAATTAGAAAGGTTACATTCGTGAGAATGAATTAGAATGGATCGTACGAATGAATTAGAATGGATCATGCGAATCAATTTGAATGGATCGTACGAATGAATTAGAATGGATCGAACGAATGAATTAGAATGGATACATTCGAGCGAATGAATTAAAATAGATCGTAGGAATGAATTAGAATGGATCGTGCGAATGAATTAGAATTAATCGTACGAATTAATTAGAATGGATCGTACGAATGAATTAGAATGGATCGTGCGAATGAATTAGAATGGATCGTACGAATGAATTAGAATGGATCGTACGAATGAATTAGAATGGATCGAACGAATGAATTAGAATGGATACATTCGAGCGAAAGAATTAGAATAGATCGTAGGAATGAATTAGAATGGATCATACGAATGAATTAGAATGGATCGTGTGAATGAATTAGAATGGATTGTACGAATGAATTAGAATGGATACATTTGTGCGAATGAATTAGAATGGATCGTGCGAATGAATTAGAATGGATCGTACGAATGAATTAGAATGGATATATTTATGCGAATGAATTAGAATGGATCGAACGAATGAATTAGAATGGATACATTTGTGCGAATGAATTAGAATGGATCGTACGAATGAATTAGAATGGATCGTACGAATAAATTAGAATGGATACATTTGTGCGAATGAATTAGAATGGATCGTACGAATGAATTAGAATGGATTGTACGAACGAATTAGAATGGATCGTATGAACGAATTAGAATGGATCGTACGAATGAATTAGAATAAATCGTACGAATGAATTAGAATGGATGCATTCGTGCGAATGAATTAGAATGGATCGTACGAATGAATTAGAATGGATCGTGCGAATGAATTAGAATGAATCGTACGAATGAATTAGATTGGATCGTACGAATGAATTAGAATGGATACATTTGTACGAATAAATTAGAATAAATTAGAATGGATCATACGAATGAACTAGAATGGATCGTGCGAATGAATTAGAATAAATCTTACGAATGCATTAGAATGGATCGTACGAATGAATTAGAATGAATCGTACGATCCATTCTAATTCATTTGTACGATCCATTCTAATTCATTCGCACGGTCCATTCTAATTCATTCGTACAATCTATTCTAATTCATTCGTATGATCAATTCAAATTCATTCTTACAATCCATTCTAATTCAGTCGTATGAATGTATCATATGAATGAATTAGAATAGATATATTCATGCGAATGAATTAGAATGGATCGTACGAATGAATTAGAATGGATCGTACGAATGGATTAGAATGGATCGTACGAATGAATTAGAATGGATCGTACGAACGAATTAGAATGGATCGTATGAACGAATTAGAATGGATCGTACCAATGAATTAGAATGGATACATTCGAGCGAATGAATTAGAATGGATCATAGGAATGAATTAGAATGGATCGTGCAAATGAATTAGAATGAATACATTCGTGCGAATGAATTAGAATGGATCGTAGGAATGAATTAGAATGGATCGTACGAATGAATTAGAATGGTTACATTCGTGCGAATGAATTAGAATGGATCGTACAAATGAATTAGAAAGGTTATATTTGTGAGAATGAATTAGAATGGATCGTACGAATGGATTAGAATGGATTAGAATGGATCGTACGAATGGATTAGAATGGATCGTACAAATGAATTAGAATGGATCATACAGATGAATTAGAAAGGTTACATTCGTGAGAATGAATTAGAATGGATCGTACGAATGAATTAGAATGGATCATGCGAATGAATTTGAATGGATCGTAAGAATGAATTAGAATGGATCGAACGAATGAATTAGAATGGATCGTATGAACGAATTAGAATGGATCGTACGAATGAATTAGAATGGATACATTCGAGCGAATGAATTAGAATGGATCGTAAGAATGAATTAGAATGGATCGTAAGAATGAATTAGAATGGATCGTACGAATGGATTAGAACGCATTGTACGAATGAATTAGAATGGATCGTACAAATGAATTAGAATGGATACATTCGTGCGTATGAATTAGAATGGATCGTACGAATGAATTAGAATGGATCCACCGAATGAGTTAGAATGGATCATACGAATGAATTAGAATGGATCGTACGAACGAATTAGAATGAATCGTACGATCCATTCTAATTCATTCGTCCGATCCATCCTAATTCATTCGCACGAATGTATCCATTCTAATTTATTCGTACAATCCATTCTAATTCATTCGCATGATCCATTCTAATACATTCGCACGATCCATTCTAATTCATTTGTATCGATCCATTCTAATTCATTCATATGATCCATTCTAATTCATTCGCATGATCCATTCTAATTCATTCGTACAATGCGTTCTAATCCATTCTAATTCATTCGTACGATCCATTCTAATTCATTCGTGCGAATGAATTAGAATGGATACATTCGAGTGAATGAATTAGAACGCATTGTACGAATGAATTAGAAAGGATCATGCGAATGAATTAAAATGGATCATACAAATGAATTTGAATGGATCGTGCAAATGAATTAGAATGGATCGTACGAACGAATTAGAATGGATCATATGAATGAATTAGAATGGTTAGAATGGATCGTACGAATGGATTAGAATGGATCGTACGAATGGATTAGAATGGATCGTACGAATGGATTAGAATAGTTCGTACGAATGAATTAGAATAGTTCGTACAAATGAATTAGAATGGATCGTGCGAATGAATTAGAATGGATCGTGCGAATGAATTAGAATGGATACATTCGTAAGAATGAATTAGAATGGATCGTGCGAATGAATTAGAATTGATCTTACGAATGAATTAGAATGGATCGTACGAATGAATTAGATTGCGTCGTACGATCCATTCTAATTCATTCGCATGATCCATTCTAATTCATTCGTATGATCAATTCTAATTCATTCGCACGATCCATTCTAATTCATTCGTACGATCCATTCTAATTCATTCGCATGAATATATCTATTCTAATTCATTCGTATGATCCATTCTAATTTATTCGCACGATCTATTCTAATTCATTCGTACGATCCATTCTAATTCATTCGCACGATCCATTATAATTCATTCGTACGATCCATTCTAATTCATTCGTACGATCCATTCTAATTCATTCGCTCGAATGTATCCATTCTAATTTATTCGTACGATCCATTCTAATTCGTTCATACGATCCATTCTGATTCGTTCGTACGATCCATTCTAATTCGTTCGTATGATCCATTCTAATTCATTCTCACGATCCATTCTAATTCATTTGTACGATCCATTTTAATTCATTCGCATGATCCATTTTAATTCATTCGTATGATACATTCGTGCGAATGAATTAGAATAGATCGTACGAGTGAATTAAAATGGATCGTACGAATGAATTAGAATAGATCGTGCGAATAAATTAGAATGGATCATACGAATGAATTAGAATAGATATATTCATGCGAATGAATTAGAATGGATCGTACGAATGAATTAGAATGGATCGTGCGAATGAATTAGAATGGATCGTGCGAATGAATTAGAATGGATCGTATGAATAAATTAGAATGGATCATACGAATGAATTAAAATGGATACTTTGTGCGAATAAATTAGAATGGATACATTTGTGCGATGAATAAGAATAGAGCATACGAATGAATTAGAATGGAGCGTACGCATGAATTAGAATGGATACATTCGTACAAATGAATTAGAATGGATCATATGAAAGAATTAGAATGGATCGTGTGATTGAATTAGAAAGGATCGTACGAATGAATTAGAATGGATATATTCGTGCGAATGAATTAGAATGGATCGTACAAATGAATTAGACTGGATCGTACGAATAAATTAGAATGGATACATTCATGCAAATGAATTAGAATGGATCGTACGAATGAATTAGAATGGATCATACGAATGAATTAGAATGGATCGTACGAATGGATTAGAATGGATCGTACGAATGGATTAGAACGCATTGTACGAATGGATTAGAATGGATACATTCGTGCGAATGAATTAGAATGGATCGGACGAATGAATTAGAATGGATCGAGCGAATGAATTAGAATGGATCGTGCGATGAATTAGAATGGATCATACAAATGAATTAGAATGGATTCTAATCCATTCGTACGATCCATTCTAATCTATTCTAATTCATTCGCACAAATGTATCCATTCTAATTCATTCTCACAAATGTATCCATTCTAATTCATTCGTATGATCCATTCTAATTCATTCGTACGATCCATTCTAATCCATTCGTACGATCCATTCTAATCCATTCGTACGATCCATTCTAATCCATTCGTACGATCCATTCTAATTCATTCTCACAAATGTAACCTTTCTAATTCATTTGTACGATCCATTCTAATTCATTCGTACGATCCATTCTAATCCATTCGTACGATCCATTCTAATCCATTCGTACGATCCATTCTAATTCATTCGCACGAATGTAAACATTCTAATTCATTCGTACGATCCATTCTAATTCATTCCTATGATCCATTCTAATTCATTTATATGAATGTATCCATTCTAATTCATTTGCACGATCCATTCTAATTCATTCCTATGATACATTCTAATTCATTCGTATGATACATTCATACGACTGAATTAGAATGGATTGTACGAATGAATTAGAATTGATCATACGAATGAATTAGAATGGATCGTATGAATGAATTAGAATGGATCGTGCGAATGAATTAGAATGGATCGTACGAATGAATTAGAATGGATATATGAAAGAATTAGAATGGATCGTGAAATGAATTAGAAAGGATCGTACGAATGAATTAGAATGGATCGAACGAATGAATTAGAATGGATACATTCAAGCAAATGAATTAGAATAGATCGTAGGAATGAATTAGAATGGATCATACGAATGAATTAGAATGGATTATACGAATGAATTAGAATGGATCGTACGAATGAATTAGAATGGATCGAACGAATGAATTAGAACGGATATATTCGAGCAAATGAATTAGAATAGATCGTAGGAATGAATTAGAATGGATCATACGAATGAATTAGAATGGATACGTTCATGCGAATGAATTAGAATGAATCGTAGGAATGAATGGATCATACAAATGAATTAGAATGGATACATACGAATTAGAATGGATCATACGAATGAATCATACGAATGAATTAGAATGGATCATACGAATTAGAATGGATACATTCGCACGAATGTAACCATTCTAATTCATTCATACGATCCATTCTAATTCATTCCTACGATCCATTCTAATTCATTCGCACGAATGTATCCATTCAAATTCATTTGCACGATCCATTCTAATTCATTCCTGTGATCCATTCTAATTCATTCGTATGATACATTCATACGACTGAATTAGAATGGATTGTACGAATGAATTAGAATTGATTATACGAATGAATTAGAATGGATCGTACGAATGAATAAGAATGGATCGTGCGAATGAATTAGAATGGATCGTACGAATGAATTAGAATGGATATATTTGAACGAATAAATTAGAATGGATCGTACGAACGAATTAGAAGGGATCGTACGAATGCATTAGAATGGATCGTACGAATGAATTAGAATGGATACATTCAAGCGAATGAATTAGAATGGATCGTGCGATGAATTAGAATGGATCATACAAATGAATTAGAATGGATTCTAATCCATTCGTTCGATCCATTCTAATCTATTCTAATTCATTCGCACAAATGTATCCATTCTAATTCATTCTCACGAATGTAACCTTTCTATTTCATTTGTATGATCCATTCTAATGCATTCGTACGATCCATTCTAATCCATTCGTACGATCCATTCTAATCCATTCATTCGTACGAATGAATTAGAATGGTTATATTTGTGCGAATGAATTAGAATAGATCGTACGAATGAATTAGAATGGATCGTACGAATGAATTAGAATGGATCGTGCGAATGAATTAGAATGGATCGTACGAATGAATTAGAATGGACCGTATGAATGAATTAGAATGGATATAATCGTGCGAATGAATTAGAATGGATCGTGCGAATGAATTAGAATGGATCATACGAATGAATTAGAATGGATACATTTGTGAGAATGAATTAGAATGGATCGTACGAATGGATTCATTCGTACGATTCATTCTAATTCATTCGTAAGATTCATTCTAATTCATTCGTCTGATCCATTCTAATTCATTCGTACGATTCATTCTAATTCATTCGTACGATCCATTCTATTGCATTTGTACGATTCATTGTAATTCATTCGCACGATCCATTCTAATTCATTCGTATGATCCATTCTAATTCATTTGCACGATCCATTCTAATTCATTCCTATGATCCATTCTAATTCATTCGTATGATCCATTCTAATTCATTCGCACGAATGTATCCATTCTAATTCATTTGTATAATCCATTCTAATCCATTTGTACGATCCATTCTAATTCGTTCATACGATCCATTTTAATTCGTTCGTACGATCCATTCTAATTCGTTCGTACAATCCATTCTAATTCATTCGCACGATCCATTCTAATTCATTCGCACGATCCATTCTAATTCATTCTCATGAATGTAACCTTTCTAATTCATTTGTATGATCCATTCTAATTCATTCGTACGATCCATTCTAATCCATTCATACGATCCATTCTAATTCATTTGCACGATCCATTCTAATTCATTCGTATGATCCATTCTAATTCATTCAAACGATCCATTCTAATTCATTCGTACGATGCATTCTAATCCATTCGTACGATCCATTCTAATTCATTCGTACGATCCATTCTAATTCATTCTCACAAATGTAACCTTTCTAATTCATTTGTACGATCCATTCTAATTCATTCGTACGATCCATTCTAATCCATTCGTACGATCCATTCTAATCCATTCGTACGATCCATTCTAATTCATTCCTACGATCTATTCTAATTCATTCGCACGAATGTATCCATTCTAATTCATTTGCACGATCCATTCTAATTCATTCCTATGATCCATTCTAGTTCATTCGTACGATCCATTCTAATTCATTCGCTCGAATGTATCCATTCTAATTCATTCGTACGATCCATTCTAATTCGTTCATACGATCCATTCTAATTCGTTTGTACGATCCATTCTAATTCGTTCGTACGATCAATTATAATTCATTCGCACGATCCATTCTAATTCATTTGTACGATCCAATTTAATTCATTCGCATGATCCATTCTAATTCATTCGTATGATACATTCGTGCGAATGAATTAGAATGGATCGTACGAATGAATTAGAATGGATCGTATGAATGAATTAGAATAGCTCATACGAATGAATTAGAATGAATCGTACGAATGAATTAGAATGGATACATTCGTGCGAATGAATTAGAATAGATCGTCTGAATGAATTCGAATGGATCGTACGAATGAATTAGAATGGATCATGCGAATGAATTTGAATTGATCGTACGAATGAATTAGAATAGATCGTGCAAATGAATTAGAATGGATACATTCGAGCGAATGAATTAGAATGGATCGTATGAATAAATTAGAATGGATCATAGGAATGAATTAGGGTGGATCGTGCAAATGAATTAGAATGGATACATTCGTGCGAATGAATTAGAATGGATCGTAGGAATGAATTAGAATGGATCGTACGAATGAATTAGAAAGGTTACATTTGTGAGAATGAATTAGAATGGATCGTACGAATGAATTAGAATGGATCGTACGAACGAATTAGAATGGATCGTACGAATGAATTAGAATGGATCGTACGAATGAATTAGAATAGATCATATGAATGAATTAGAATGGTTACTATCGTGCGAATGAATTAGAATGGATCGTACGAATGGATTAGAATGGATCGTACGAATGGATTAGAACGCATTGTACGAATGAATTAGAATAGATACATTTGTGCGAATGAATTAGATTACATCGTACGAATTAATTAGAATCGATCGTACGAATGAATTAGAATGGGTACATTCGAGCGAATGAATTAGAATGGATCGTATGAATGAATTAGAATGGATCATAGGAATGAATTAGAATGGATCGTGCAAATGAATTAGAATGGATACATTCGTGCGAATGGATTAGAATGGATCGTACGAATGGATTAGAATAGATACATTTGTGCGAATGAATTAGATTGCATCGTACGAATGAATTTGAATGGATTGTACGAATGAATTAAAATGGATACATTCGAGCGAATGAATTAGAATGGATACATTTGTGCGAATGAATTAGAATGGATCGTACGAATGAAATAGAATGGATCGTACAAATGAATTAGAAAGGTTACATTTGTGCGAATGAATTAGAATGGATCGTATGAATGAATAAGAATGGATCGTACGAATAAATTAGAATGGATCGTGCGAATGAATTAGAATGAATCGTACGAATGCATTAGAATGGATCGTACGAATGAAATAGAATGGATACATTTGTGCGAATGAATTAGAATGGATCGTACGAATGAATTAGAATGGATCATACGAATGAATTAGAATACATCATGTGAATGAATTAGAATGGATCGTACGTTTGAATTAGATTGGATTGTACGAATGAATTAGAATGGATACATTCGTGCAAATGAATTAGAATAGATCGTGCGAATGAATTAGAATGGATCGTGAGAATCAATTAGAATGGATCGTGCGAATGAATTTGAATGGATCGTGCGAATGAATTAGAATGGATCGTACGAATGAATTAGAATGGATCATACAAATGAATTAGAATCGATCGTGCGAATGAATTAGAATGGATCATACGAATGAATTAGAATAGATACATTTGTGCGATGAATAAGAATGGAGCGTACGAATGAATTAGAATGGAGCGTACGAATGAACTAGAATGGATACATTCGTGCGAATGAATTAGAATGGATCATATGAAAGAATTAGAATGGATCGTACGAATGAATTAGAATGGATCGTGCGAATGAATTAGAATGGATCGTACGAACGAATTAGAATAGATCGTACGAACGAATTAGAATGGATCATATGAATGAATTAGAATGGATCGTACGAATGAATTAGAATGGATCGTGCGAATGAATTAGAATCGATCGTACGAATGAATTAGAATGGATCATACAAATGAATTAGAATGGATCGTGCGAATGAATTAGAATGGATCGTACGAATGTATTCATTCTAATTCATTCGTACGATCCATTCTAATTCGTTCATATGATCCATTCTAATTCGTTCGTACGATCCATTTTAATTCGTTCGTACGATCCATTCTAATTCATTCGCACGATCCATTCTAATTCATTCGCACGATCCATTCTAATTCTTTCATATGATCCATTCTAATTCATTTGCACGAATGTATCCATTCTAGTTCATTCGTACGCTCCATTCTAATTAATTCGTACGTTCCATTCGTATTCATCGCACAAATGTATCCATTCTAATTCATTCGTATGCTCCATTCTAATTCATTCGTACGAAAGAATTAGAATGGATCGTACGAATGAATTAGAATGGATCATACGAATGAATTAGAATCGATCGTGCGAATGAATTAGAATAGATCATACGAATGAATTAGAATGGATCGTACGAATGAATTAGAATGGATCGTACGAATGAATTAGAATTAGATCATACGAATGAATTGGAATGCATTCAAATTCATTCGTACGATGAAATCTAATTCATTCGCACAAATGTATCTATTCTTATTCATTCGTACAATGTGTTCTAATCCATTCGTACAATCCATTCTAATCCATTCTTACGATCCATTCTAATTCATTCGCACGAATGTAACCATTCTAATTCATTCATATGATCCATTCTAATTCATTCGTATGATCCATTCTAATTCATTCGTATGATCCATTCGAATGGATTAGAATGGATCGTACGAATGGATTAAAATGGATACATTCATATGAATTAGATACGATCCATTCTAATTCTTTCGCATGATCCATTCTAATTCATTCATACAATCCATTCAGATTCATTCGCACAAATGTATCCATTCAAATTCATTCGTACAATCCATTCTAATTAATTCGCACGATCCATTCTAATTCAGTCGTATGAATGTATCAATTTTAATTCATTTGTACGATCCATTCTAATTCATTCGTATGATTTAATTCATTCATACGATCCATTCTAATTTATTTGTATGATCGATTCTAATTCATTCGAACGATCCATTCTAATTCATTCGTACGATCCATTCTAATTTATTCGTTCAAATGTATCCATTTTAATTCATTCGTATGATACATTCGTGTGAATGAGTTAGAATGGATCATACGAATGAATTAGAAAGGATCGTACGAATGAATTAGAATGGATCGTACGAATAACTTAGAATGGATCGTACGAATGAATTAGAATTAGAATGTATCGTACGAATGAATTAGAATGGATCATTCGTACGATCCATTCTAATTCGTTCGTACGATCCATTCTAATTCATTCATATGATCCATTCTAATTCATTCCTACGATCTATTCTAATTCATTCGCTCGAATGTATCCATTCTAATTCATTCGTTCGATCCATTCTAATTCATTCGTACGATCCATTCAAATTCATTCGCATGATCCGTTCTAATTCATTCGTACGATCCATTCTAATTCCTTCGTACGATCCATTCTAATTCATTCGCACGATCCATTCTAATTCATTCGTACGATCATTTCTAATTCATTCGCACGATCTATTCTAATTCATTCGCACAAATTTATCCATTCTAATTCATTCGTATGATCCATTCTAATTCATTCGCACGAATGTATCGTACGAATGAATTAAAATGGATACATCTGAATGAATAAATTAGAATGGATCGTAGGAATGAATTAGAATGGATACCTTTGTGCATATGAATTAGAATGGATCGTACGAATGAATTAGAATGGATCATATTAATGAATTAGAATGGATCGTACGAATGAATTAGAATGGATCGTGCGAATGAATTAGAATGAATCATACGAATGAATTAGAATGGATCGTACGAATGAATTAGAATGGATACATTTGCACGAATAAATTAGAATGGATCGTACGAATGAATTAGAATGGATCGTGCGAATGAATTAAAATGAATCGTACGAATGAATTAGAATGGATCGTACAAATGAATTAGAATGGATCGTACGAACGAATTAGAATGGATCGTATGAACGAATTAGAATGGATCGTACGAATGAATTAGAATGGATACATTCGAGCGAATGAATTAGAATGGATCGTACGAATGAATTAGAATGGATCGTACGAATGAATTAGAATGGATCATACGAATGAATTAGAATACATCATGTGAATGAATTAGAATGGATCGTACATTTGAATTAGATTGGATTGTGCGAATGAATTAGAATGGATACATTCGTGCGAATGAATTAGAATAGATCGTATGTATGAATTAGAATGGATCGTTCGAATGAATTAGAATGGATCGTACGAATAAATTAGAATGGATATATTTGAGCGAATGAATTAGAATGGATCGTATGAATGAATTAGAATGGATCATAGGAATGAATTAGAATAGATCGTGCAAATGAATTAGAATGGATGCATTCGTGCGAATGAATTAGAATGGATTGTAGGAATGAATTAGAATGGATCGTACGAATGAATTAGAATAGTTACATTCAAGCGAATGAATTAGAATGCATCGTACGAATGAATTAGAATGGATCATACGAATGAATTAGAATGGATCGTACGAATGAATTAGAATGGATACATTCGTGCGAATGAATTAGAATGGATCATACGAATGAATTAGAATGGATCGTACGAATGAATTAGAATGGATTGTGCGAATGAATTAGAATGGATCATACGAATGAATTTGAATGGATTATACGAACGAATTAGAATGGATCATATGAATGAATTAGAATGGATCGTACGAATGGATTAGAATGGATCGTACGAATGGATCGTACGAATGAATTAGAATGGATCGGACGAATGAATTAGAATGGATCGTACGATTCATTCTAATTCATCCGTACGATCCATTCTAATGCATTCGTACGATTCATTCTTATTCATTCGCACGATCCATTCTAATTCATTCGTACGATCCATTCTTATTCATTCATACGATCCATTCTAATTCATTCGTACAATCCATTCTAATTCATTCGTACGATCCATTCTAATTCATTCGTATGATCCATTCTAACTCATTTGGTGGATCCATTCTAATTCATTCGTACGATCTGTTCGGGGGATTTTTCGCTGGTCCGTGCGGGCCGCCTGCAAAACAAAGAAAAGAGAACGTGAGAACGGCTGGCTCCCTTAGGAGCGCAGACCCTCCGACGCTCAAGTGAGTCACGGTAGCACAACTGAGAGCTGTTGTATACCAAAGTGGTAGGGAAAAGGATTTCGAACCTGTACTTTGGAGCCTGGGGGTGTGCATTTATAGACATTGGCGACCTATCGGGGTGTGACGTGTGGCAGCTCTTTCCGGCACCTTCTAGGCCCCCACGTTCCGGCCCTCAGTAGTCTCTGACAGTTCTTGGAACTTGGGCCCCTGACATTCTTTGTCGTCTAGCCCGCCTGACGAAGTAGTGGGGGACAGCAACTGCTGTTCTGTTGCCGCCAGGGGAATCTTCTAGAATGTTCAAGTCTGGGAGGTCTCAAACCGACTCCGACGGGCTTTCGTGGACTGCAATCGTCCACGTAGCTTCAGTGGGTTCTCGACACCTGGTAATCTTTATGCTGCTATACTGGGGGCGACCTCTTTGACAAGGGGTTCCCTGCGAGCTATGAAGTTCTCTTTGGCTAAACTTCTCTACGCAAGCTTTGGGGCGGGCTCCCTGCGAGCTATGAAGCGAGCTCCTTGCGAGTCTTGAGGGCGAGCTTTTTGCAAGCTTGGGCGAGCTCCTGAGCGAGCTTGGGCGAGCTCCTTTGCGTTCTTTGTCTAAGCCATTTACCGAATTTGGGCGAGCTCCGGTGCGAGCTTTGGACGAGCTCCTGTGCGAGCTTTGGGCGAGTTCCTGAGCGAGCTTGGGGCGAGCTCATCTCAATGTGGGGCGAGCTCCTTGCGAGCTGGGGGGGCGAGCTCCTTGCGAGCTGGAAAGGGGGCACGCTCGGCTTCCGAGGGTTCCAACTCCTGGACGGGCTCCCTCGAGAGCTCTATCTCAGGTGTGTTTGCAATGCTATCCAAGATACGTGGTTTTTGACTACCCCCAACATTACCCCCTCCTGAGGGAGTGATCGAGGAAACTCGACGCTTGCTCAGGAGTCTTAGCGAGCTCCTATGCCTTGTAATGTGCCTGATATCAATGTCTGCTGCAACAGTTTCCTGGCGGGCCAGAGATAGTAGCCACGGGCGGTCTACGTCGAGAGCTTTGACTCCCAGTATTCCACAAACGCTGGGCGGGCCGGGAGCATCAGCCACGAGCGATCTCCTTCCGGTGCGAGCTTGTCACACGCGGTCAGGGTCTGCGTCGGGCGAGCTACGGGCACCAGCCGTGGGCGGTCTGCGTCGCGAGTTTTGACTCTCAGTATTCCACAAACGCTGGGCGGGCCGGGAGCATCAGCCACGAGCGATCTCCTTCCGGTGCGAGCTTGTCACACGCGGTCAGGGTCGGCGTCGGGTGAGCTGCGGGCACCAGCCGTGGGCGATCTGCGCCGAGAGCTGACTCCCAGTATTTCACAAGTATCGGGCGGGCCGGGAGCATCAGCCACGAGCGATCTCCTTCCGGTGCGGGCTTGCCACACGCGGTCAGGGTTGGCGTCGGGAGAGCTGCGGGCACCAGCCGTGGGCGATCTGCGTGACTGGGGTATCGCTCCAAATCTCTAACGGTCGCTTTATCTTGAATGCGGCGCGAGGCTCGATATCGATACAACGAATCTCATCATGAGATCCCGATCGACACGAGACACGTGTCTTCCCCTCATTTGCTCCTTTCTATGTCAGTAAAGGACAGTGTCGGCACCAGCGCAGCTTTTTCCACGCGTGGTCCACGTGGCGTTTGACGATTGGAAAGGAACAAGCTGTCGTTTCGATTGCCGTCACGTCGCCTCGCCGAGCGCGCTTGGGCATTAACTGCGGCTCGATTTACCTGCCCCTTACCAGCCTATAAATAGGGGATGGGGGGGCGATTTTCACCGTTGCGTGAAAACAGCTCTCCCTGTTCTCCAGCTCGCTCTTCCTCTTCTGCTTTCAGCTCGCCTTTCTCTTCTCTGCTTTCATGGCCTCCGCTGTCGATGCTACTGCTGCTGCTGCTGCCACCGCCCAAGCCTCTGAGCCCGCTACTGAGAGGGTGGTGGTCTGGCTGCAGAACCCGAGCAGGGTGCCCGTTGGGGACAGTATCCGGGCGGCGATCGATCTCCCTCAGGAGATCCTCGTCACCGAGATGCCACTCTCGGGGAGACCGCCCCAGGGCACAGTAGCTTCTGTCGGGCTACTGTGGTCCGGGCTGCGGTTCCCCCTGAGTCATCTCGACAGGGAGCTCCTGGAGTTGACGGGGCTTTGCCCTGCTCAGCTCTCAGGAAACTCCTGGGGGATACTTTACGGGCTGTCCCAGCTGGAGACCGCCCTGAAGGCGAGGATCCCACTGAGCTATCTGCTCAAAAAGTGGCTCCTCAATCCCTCGCCGGTCTTCAGCTCCGCGGGCTGTGGCTACTTCTACCTCGCCGGGCGACCTGGCGAGGTGCTCCCCTTCTCCACTATCGAGAGCAAGGACCGCCACTGGAAGGACTATCCTTTCATGGCGGTCGGCGACTGGCGCGGGAGGCACAGCGGAGTCCCGGCTCACCCCGGGGTTCCCCTGACGGCGGTCTTCCGGGAGATCTCCTTCTACAAGGCGGGGAAGAAGAAGTGCATCGCTCCCGACCGGGAGCGATCTCTGGACGAGGCGATCCTCCACTACCTCGGTGGGCGGACTCCGAAGAAGATCACCGCTCCCGACTTTGCCTTCCAGCTGAAGGACGGGAAGACCGGCGCTATTCTGCTGAAGCAGAAGATCGTCCGGAAGAAGAAAGAGGAGGAGGTCGGCGCTATTCCGCCGATGCAGAACGCTCCTCCTCCCTCCAAAGGGGCCAGCAAGGGGGCAGGGAGCTCGGGAGGCAACCCCCGCAAGGAGACGGTCCGGAGGCGGGCTTCGCCCATCCGCCTCAACGACCCCGACACCATGGAGATGCTCCGCTAGGGCGAAGCCTCCACTCCTCCGCAACCTCCTCGCCCGGACGCTGGCCCAGGTCAGCCTTCCGCCCCAACTCCAATTGTCCGCCGCAAGATCCAAATGGTCGAGCCCGACGACCCAAATATCGACCTCCCGCTAACCATGGCGGAAGTTGAATCCGGGATGGCCCGGATATTAATGGGCTACTTCCCGGCCGATCTGACCGTCCATCTTCGTGTAGCAGTGCTGACGCCGGAGATGGAGGCCCACGGGAAGAAGAAGGCCAAATGCGCGGGGCCCGCGCCTTCGAACACCCAGACGGAGCAGCGGCGAAAAGCGCTGGAGGAGGCGGGCTTGGACTCGGAGCCCAGTTGGACGGACTCCGAGGAGGAGGCGCCAGGCTCCGAAGAGGAGGAGGTCGCCCGTCAAACTCCTCGGACGGAGTCCGCCGCTCCTACCAAAGTGGAGAAGCCCGCCGCTCCATCAGCTCCCGCACCAGGGGCGGGACCAAGCGGGCAGGAGCTTCCACCTCCCGCCGACGTAGCAGGGGTCCAGCAGGGCGAATCCACCGCCACCGCTGCGACCTCCTCGCCGGCAGCGGCTCCAGCTCCCGCCCCTCAGGCCTCTCCTACAGCAGAGGGCGAGGGGGGAGCGGGCTCCCAGCAAGGCCTGGGGGACCTGGTCTACAGGTCCCCCAGCTTTGTAGGCATTGGCTCCGACTCCGAGTCCTCCAGCTCGGAGTCGGAGGTCAAAGGGGCCAGGGCGGTCCCTCCGAGCCCGCCAGCAGCCGAAGCTTGCCCGGGGGAGGTGCCAGCCTCCACTCCTTCCCCCGGCCTGCCTCCTCCTACCGAAACTCCGGGGGGTCCCAGCGCGGGCTCTTCTGCGGAGGAGGGGAGGGCGCCCTACTACGTGCGGCAGCTGCTCGGCCGCAACGTCTTCGCGCGAGCTCCCTTCGCTTCCATAAGCGAACGCCTTGCCGAGGTACTCACCGCACCTGTTTCTGTACAAACTTTAGTCTCAATTCTTGCTAACTTTTTTACCTTCCTTATGCAGGCGGAGAAGCAGAGCCAGGCGCTGGCCGCTGAGGTCGCTGGGGCCGGGAAGGCGCTGCCTGCCTTGTTCGACGATTCCCTTCGGGGGTCCGAGCGCAAGGTGGACGAGCACATCGATGAGTTTCAGCAAGCTAAGGGCTCCGAGGAGCTGAAGGCGGAGTCGGAGGCACTGCACCGCAGGGTCAAAGCCCTGGTGTCAGGCCTCGCCGTGGCCGAGGCAGCCAAAGGCCTGTCCGCTACCGCCCTCCTCAAAGCTAAGGCGGAGCGAGACGAGGCGGTGTCCGCCAGGGAGGTCGCAAAGCGGGAGGCGGCTCAACTTCAGGGCGAGGTCGCTGCTCTGAAGACAGAGATCGCCGCCCTGAAGGAGACGCACGCCAATGGCCTTCGGGCTCAGCAAGGTCGCCTTCAAGCCCAGCTGGACGATCTCCTCAAGAAAGGCGCCCTGGCCGCTGTGGAGAAATACAAAACCGAAAGGTCGAAGAAGCGGCGCCGAGGAGACGACAGCGGGGCGGAACCCAGCAAGCCTTGAGCTTGCTAATTTTGTAACCTTCTTTGTTCTGATCAATGAAAACTTAATAAAAACTCTCATCTTTTTGAGCCCGTCTCTGTGTTCATTTCTTTCTCTACGTTGCTCATGAGTCCGCTTTAGGAGTTCGCAGCGATCTTGAGAGTGATACTCCGGGCGAGGCAGCTAATTCGATTCAAACTTTTTATTTTAAAGTATATACAAACGAAAAACTCGGCATGCTCGCGAAAACTCAAGTCTCTGAGCCCGGAAAATGTTTAAGCGAACCAAAAGACTAAAAACTTCCCTACACTCAGAGACTTAAACCATTTTTATTTTGAAAGGAAACTAATAAGTGCTAGCTGCCCCCTGCCCGGTTAATTTCCCTCGGTTATCCTGTTCAGCGGGCTTGCCCTTTGAGGGGTATGCCCACGCTGGGATGCTTCCGTTCATGGCAGGCGAACGCGAAGGATCCTGGTTAAGCTTAGAGTCCACTAGGCAGTGGACTTCCCCAGGAATCTCAAGGTCGCCCACTGGCTGCCTCTGAGGATCCTGGTCTTGCTTTAAGTCCGCACAACGACGGACTACCCCGGGAAGCTCAAGATCGCCCACTGGCTGCCTCTGAGGATCCCGGTCTTGCTTTAAGTCCGCACAACGGCGGACTACCCCGGGAAGCTCAAGGTCGTCCACTGGCTGCCTCTGAGGATCCCGGTCTTGCTTTAAGTCCGCACAACGGCGGACTACCCCGGGAAGCTCAAGGTCGCCCACTGGCTGCCTCTGAGGATCCCGGTCTTGCTTTAAGTCCGCACAACGGCGGACTACCCCGGAAAGCTCAAGGTCGCCCACTAGCTGCCTCCGAGGATCCCGGTCTTGCTTTAAGTCCGCACAACGGCGGACTATACTTTATAGATCATTCGAGCTCTCGCTGCGTCGAGCTTCCGAGTTAAATTCTTTGTTGAGCACCTCCCGCCTCTCCACGGCCTTAACGACGAGAGGTCGCAAAGCCGGAGGAGGTCGCTGCTCGACTGCCTTTCCCTTCTGGTCCAAAACCGCATCTTCGAGCCTGATGTGTTGCCGGACATGGGCGAAGAGCTCGACCATCGTGCGAGGATCTTTGATCACCAGCGCGTCCTGAAGCTTGCTTCCCTCGGAGAGGGTGCTTCTGAAAGCACTCACCACGGTACGATCTTGGCTCGCCGCGTCTTCCAGAGCGAGGTAGGCGCTTCGGAATTGCGTTGCGAAGCACCGGAGCATTTCGCGAGCTCCCATGGCTAAAGTAAACAGAGACTCGATTCTCTTCGGGGGCTGCCTATTGCAGCGATACTGCTCCAGGAATAGCCTAGAGAGAGTTGGAAAGTCGGGGATCATGCCTGGCGGCAACTTGTGGAACCAATTCAACGCCGTGCCGGTCAAACTGCTCGGGAATGCTCGGCACAAAACGTGGTCCTGGTCCCGGAAAAACAGAAGCTTTCTGTAGGGCAAGAGATGGTCAACGGGATCCTGCGACCCGTCGAACAATACAAACTTCGGGGGGGTCCAGTGGTACGGAAAACCCCCTTGGTGGACCTCGCTGGTGAAGGGCGAGCTTCCTCCGTGGGCGGCGAGATCCTCCAGTAAATCCACTGGCGCACTAGATCGCTGCCAGTGCCCGGGGAGAAATCCCAAAGGCGGCTGCGCAGGTCCTAGGCGATCTTGAACGCTCCCTCGTGGCAAGGTCGGACCCACCCCGCGGCGACCCTCGGGGGCTACCGCTCGGCGGTCTCCTTGCTGTTCGCCCGTGGATTCCTTCAGCACGTCAGTTGGTCTGTGGGAGGCCGTCGCCTCGCGAGCTTCGGAAAGTATAGCCACCGCGGGCTCTTTCCCTCGTCGCCGATGGCGCGGGTCACGATCCCGCTCTAGAGACCTTGCCTCCGACCCGTCAGAATCGACGCTCCGGCTACGGTGGCAAGGGATGGTCACGCGCGAGGTCGCCTGGCTGCTAGACCGCTGGGTTACTAGCTTCTGCAACCTTGCGAGCAGGGTTTCCGGCACCCTGCGCACGGCCGCTCTCCCGACCGGGGGTTCCCGATGGGAAACCTGCCGCGCCGGAGCGGTCGTGAGCGGGCGCGATGTTGAAGCTGGTAGTCGCACCGGAGGTGCCGTATTCGCCAGCCCGGAGCGTCGGCTGGCCGCCGGAACCTGACGCAGTCGCGTCAGTTCCTCCATCATGGCCCGCTGGGTGGCCAACATCTCCAACAGGAGCTGATCATTGAGCGGGACATGGGGCTGGGGGGTCTCAACAGGAGGTTCGCTGAGCGCAGACCTCGCACGGGTCCTTGGTCGCCTGCGTCCCCATGTCGCCGGAGCCATCTTTGGGGTTACGAAAGCCGACGGCGCTCAACCGCGTGGTCGTGGGCGTTCTCGCAGTAACCAGTCGAAGATCCCACAGACGGCGCCAAATGTTCGGGGGATTTTTCGCTGGTCCGTGCGGGCCGCCTGCAAGACAAAGAAAAGAGAACGTGAGAACGGCTGGCTCCCTTAGGAGCGCAGACCCTCCGACGCTCAAGTCAGTCACGGTAGCACAACCGAGAGCTGTTGTATACCAAAGTGGTAGGGAAAAGGATTTCGAACCTATACTTTGGAGCCTGGGGGTGTGCATTTATAGACATTGGCGACCTATCGGGGTGTGACGTGTGGCAGCTCTTTCCGGCACCTTCTAGGCCCCCACGTTCCGACCCACAGTAGTCTCTGACAGTTCTTGGAACTTGGGCCCCTGACATTCTTTGTCGTCTAGCCCGCCTGACGAAGTAGTGGGGGACAGCAACTGCTGTTCTGTTGCCGCCAGGGGAATCTTCTAGAATGTTCAAGTCTGGGAGGTCTCAAACCGACTCCGACGGGCTTCCGTGGACTGCAATCGTCCACGTAGCTTCAGTGGGTTCTCGACACCTGGTAATCTTTATGCTGCTCTACTGGGGGCGACCTCTTTGACAAGGGGTTCGGGTAATCCGCCACCCTCTTCCTATTGCCAAGAGTCGGGCTCCGGGGAGGGCAACCTCTTCGACAACGAGAGCGGCCTGGCGATCTCATCGAGGGTGATCCACCACCATCTCCTTACTGCCAAGAGTCGGGCTCTAGGGAGAACAACCTCTTCGACAACGAGAGTGGGCTGGCGATCTCACCGAGGGTGATCCACCACCATCTCCTTACTGCCAAGAGTCGGGCTCCAGGGAGAACAACCTCTTCGACAACGAGAGTGGGCTGGCGATCTCATTGGGCGCTCTACTAATGTTCGTTGATACCTTTCTAAGTTTTCTCTTTGGCTAAAGTTCTCTACGCAAGCTTTGGGGCGGGCTCCCTGCGAGCTATGAAGCGAGCTCCTTGCGAGTCTTGAGGGCGAGCTTTTTGCAAGCTTGGGCGAGCTCCTGAGCGAGCTTGGGCGAGCTCCTTTGCGTTCTTTGTCTAAGCCATTTACCGAATTTGGGCGAGCTCCGGTGCGAGCTTTGGACGAGCTCCTGTGCGAGCTTTGGGCGAGTTCCTGAGCGAGCTTGGGGTGAGCTCATCTAAATGTGGGGCGAGCTCCTTGCGAGCTGGGGGGGCGAGCTCCTTGCGAGCTGGAAAGGGGGCACGCTCGGCTTCCGAGGGTTCCAACTCCTGGACGGGCTCCCTCGAGAGCTCTATCTCAGGTGTGTTTGCAATGCTATCCAAGATACGTGGTTTTTGACTACCCCCAACACGATCCATTCTAATTCATTCGCACGATCCATTCTAATTTATTCGTACGATCCATTCTAATTCATTCCTATGATCCATTCTAATTCATTCGCACGAATGTATCCATTCTAATTCATTTGCACGATCCATTCTAATTCATTCCTATGATCCATTCTAATTCATTCGTATGATCCAGTCTAATTCATTCGCACGAATGTATCCATTCTAATTCATTCGTACAATCCATTCTAATTCATTTGCACGATCCATTCTAATTCATTCCTATGATCCATTCTAATTCATTTGTACGATCCATTCTAATTCATTCGCTCGAATGTATCCATTCTAATTTATTCGTACGATCCATTCTAATTCGTTCATACGATACATTCTAATTCGTTCATACGATCCATTCTAATTCATTCGTACGATCCATTCTAATTCATTCGCACGATCCATTCTAATTCATTCGCACGATCCATTCTAATTCATTCTCACGAATGTAACCTTTCTAATTCATTTGTATGATCCATTCTAATTCATTCGTACGATCCATTCTAATCCATTTGTGCGATCCATTCTAATTCATTTGCACGATCCATTCTAATTCATTCCTATGATCTATTCTAATTCATTCATACTATCCATTCTAATTCATTCGTACGATGCATTCTAATCCATTCGTACGATCCATTCTAATTCATTCGTACGATCCATTCTAATTCATTCTCACAAATGTAACCTTTCTAATTCATTTGTACGATCCATTCTAATCCATTCGTACGATCCATTCTAATCCATTCGTACGATCCATTCTAATTCATTCGCACGAATGTAACCATTCTAATTCATTCGTACGATCCATTCTAAATCATTCCTACGATCTATTCTAATTCATTCGCACGAATGTATCCATTCTAATTCATTTGCACGATTCATTCTAATTCATTCCTATGATCCATTCTAATTCATTCGTACGATCCATTCTAATTCATTCGCTCGAATGTATCCATTCTAATTCATTCGTATGATCCATTCTAATTCGTTCATACGATCCATTCTAATTCATTCGTACGATCCATTCTAATTCGTTCGTACGATCCATTCTAATTCATTCGCACGATCCATTCTAATTCATTTGTACGATCCATTTTAATTCATTCGCATGATCCATTCTAATTCATTCGTATGATACATTTCTGCGAATGAATTAGAATGGATCGTACGAATGAATTAGAATGGATCGTACGAATGAATTAGAATAGCTCATACGAATGAATTAGAATGAATCGTACGAATGAATTAGAATGGATACATTCGTGCGAATGAATTAGAATAGATCGTATGAATGAATTAGAATGGATCGTACGAATGAATTAGAATGGATCGTACGAATGAATTTGAATGGATCGTACGAATGAATTAGAATGGATCATGCAAATGAATTAGAATGGATACATTCGAGCGAATGAATTAGAATGGATCGTACGAATAAATTAGAATGGATCATAGGAATGAATTAGGATGGATCATGCAAATGAATTAGAATGGATACATTCGTGCGAATGAATTAGAATGGATCATAGGAATGAATTAGAATGGATCGTACGAATGAATTAGAATGGTTACATTTGTGCGAATGAATTAGAATGGATCGTACGAATGGATTAGAATGGATCGTACGAATGAATTAGAATGGATCGTACAAATAGATTAGAAAGGTTACATTTGTGAGAATGAATTAGAATGGATCATACGAATGAATTAGAATGGATCGTACGAACGAATTAGAATGGATCGTACGAATGAATTAGAATGGATCGTACGAATGAATTAGAATGGATCATATGAATGAATTAGAATGGTTACATTCGTCCGAATGAATTAGAATGGATCATACGAATGGATTAGAATAGATCGTATGAATGGATTAGAACGCATTGTACAAATGAATTAGAATAGATACATTTGTGTGAATGAATTAGATTGCATCGTACGAATGAATTAGAGTGGATCGTACGAATAAATTAGAATGGATCGTACGAATGAATTAGAATTGATCGTGCGAATGAATTAGAATGGATCGTTCGAATGAATTAGAATGGATACATTCGAGCGAATGAATTAGAATGGATCATACGAATGAATTAGAATGGATACATTCGTGCGAATGAATTAGAATGGATCGTACGAATGAATTAGAATGGATCATACGAATGAATTAGAATGGATCGTAGGAATGAATTAGAATGGATCCACCAAATGAGTTAGAATGGATCATACGAATGAATTAGAATGGATCGTACGAATGAATTAGAATGGATACATTCGAGTGAATGAATTAGAATAGATCGTAGGCATGAAATAGAATGGATCATACGAATGAATTAGAATGGATCGTGCGAATGAATTAGAATAGATCATACGAATGAATTAGAATGGATCGTACGAATGAATTAGAATGGATACATTTGTACGAATGAATTAGATTGGATCGTATATTCGTGCAAATAAATTAGAATGGATCGTACAAATGAATTAGAATGGATCGTACGAATGAGTTAGAATGAATCGTGCGAATGAATTAGAATGGATCGTACGAATGAATTAGAATGGATCCACCGAATGAGTTAGAATGGATCATACGAATGAATTAGAATGGATCGTATGAATGAATTAGAATGGATCGTAGGAATGAATTAGAATTGATCCACCGAATGAGTTAGAATGGATCATACGAATGAATTAGAATGGATCGTACGAATGAATTAGAATGAATTAGAATGAATTAGAATGGATCGTACGAATGAATTAGAATGGATATATTTGTACGAATGAATTAGATTGGATCGTATATTCGTGCAAATAAATAAGAATGGATCGTACAAATGAATTAGAATGGATCGTACGAATGAGTTAGAATGAATCGTGCGAATGAATTAGAATGGATCGTACGAATGAATTAGAATGGATCCACCGAATGAGTTAGAATGGATCGTACGAATGAATTAGAATGGATCATACGAATGAATTAGAATGGATCGTAGGAATGAATTAGAATGGATCCACCGAATGAGTTAGAATGGATCATACGAATGAATTAGAATGGATCGTACGAATGAATTAGAATGGATACATTCGAGTGAATGAATTAGAATAGATCGTAGGCATGAATTAGAATGGATCATACGAATGAATTAGAATGGATCGTGCGAATGAATTAGAATAGCTCATACGAATGAATTAGAATGAATCGTACGAATGAATTAGAATGGTTACATTCGCGCGAATGAATTAGATTAGATCGTACGAATGAATTAGAATGGATCGTACGAATAAATTAGAATTGATCGTGCGAATGAATTAGAATGGATCGTAAGAATGAATTAGAATGGATCCACCGAATGAGTTAGAATGGATCATACGAATGAATTAGAATGGATCGTACTAATGAATTAGAATGGATTGTGCGAATGAATTAGAATGGATCGTAGGAATGAATAAGAATGGATCGTACGAATGAATTAGAATGGATCGTGCGAATGAATTAGAATGAATCGTACGAATGCATTAGAATGGATTGTACGAATGAATTAGAATGAATCATACGATCCATTCTAATTTATTCGTCCGATCCATTCTAATTCATTCGCACGAATGTATCCATTCTAATTCATTCGTACAATCCATTCTAATTCATTTGCACGATCCATTCTAATTCATTCATATGATCCATTCTAATTCATTCATGCAATCCATTCTAATTCATTCATACGATCCATTCTAACTCATTCATACGATCCATTCTAATTCATTCGCATAAATGTATGTATCCATTCTAGTTAATTCGCATGAATGTATCCATTCTAATTCATTCGTACGATCTACTCTAATTCAATCGCAAGATCCATTCTAATTCATTCGTACGATCCATTATAATTCATTCATACGATCCATTCTAATTCATTCGCACGATCCACTCTAATTCATTCGTGCAAATGTATCCATTCTAATTCATTCGTACGATCCATTCTAATTCATTCGTACGATCCATTCTAATTCATTCGCACAAATGTATCCATTCTAATTCATTCGTACGATCCATTCTAATTCATTCGCACGATCCATTCTAATTGATTCGTACGATCTAATCTAATTCATTCGCACGATCCATTCTAATTCATTCGTACGATCCATTCTAATTCATTCGCACGAATGTATCCATTCTAATGCATTCGTACGATTCATTCTAATTCATTCGCACGATCCATTCTAATTCATTCGTATGATCTATTCTAATTCATTCGTCCGATCCATTCTAATTCATTCGCACGAATGTATCCATTCTAAATCATTTGTACAATCCATTCTAATTCATTCGCACGATCCATTCTAATTCATTCATATGATCCATTCTAATTCATTCCTACGATCTATTCTAATTCATTCGCTCGAATGTATCCATTCTAATTCATTCGTTCGATCCATTCTAATTCATTCGTACGATCCTTTCTAATTCATTCGTATGATCCAATCTAATTCATTCGTACGATCCATTCTAATTCATTCGTATGATCCATTCTAACACATTTGCACAAATGTATCCATTCTAATTCATTCGTACGATCCATTCTAATTCATTTATACGATCCATTCTAATTCGTTCATACGACCCATTCTAATTCATTCGTACGATCCATTCTAATCCATTCGTACGATTCATTCTAATTCATTCGTACGATCCATTCTAAATCATTCGCATGAGTATATCTATTCTAATTCATTCGTATAATACATTCATACGACTGAATTAGAATGGACTGTACGAATGAATTAGAATTGATCATACAAATGAATTAGAATGGATCCTACGAATGAATTAGAATGGATCGTGCGAATGAATTATAATGGATCGTACAAATGAATTAGAATGGATCGTACGATTCATTCTAATTCATTCGTACGATCCATTCTAATGCATTCGTACGATTCATTCTAATTCATTCGCACGATCCATTCTAATTCATTCGTATGATCCATTCTAATTTATTTGCATGAATATATGATCCATTCTAATTTATTCGCAAGAATGTATCCATTCTAATTCATTCGTACAATCCATTCTAATTTATTCGTACAAATTTATCCATTCTAATTCATTTGTACGATCCATTCTAATTCATTCGTACGATTCATTGTAATTCATTCGCACGATCCATTCTAATTCATTCGTACGATCCATTCTAATTCATTCGCACGAATGTATCCATTCTAATTCATTCATACGATCCATTCTAATTCATTCGCACAATCTATTCTAATTCATTCGTACGATCCATTCTAATCCATTCGTACGATCCATTCTAATTCATTCGTACGATCCATTGTAATTCATGCTCACAAATGTAACCTTTCTAATTCATTTGAACGATCCATTCTAATTCATTCGTACGATCCATTCTAATCCATTCGTACGATCCATTCTAATCCATTCGTACGATCCATTCTAATTCATTCGTACGAATGTAACCATTCTAATTCATTCGCACGATCCATTCTAATTCATTCCTACGATCCATTCTAATTCATTCGCACGAATGTATCCATTCTAATTCATTTGCACGATCCATTCTAATTCATTCCTATGATCCATTCTAATTCATTCGTACGATCCATTCTAATTCATTCGCTCGAATGTATCCATTCTAATTCATTCGTACGATCCATTCTAATTCGTTGATACGATCCATTCTAATTCGTTCGTACGATCCATTCTAATTCATTCGTACGATCCATTCTAATTCATTCGTACGATCCATTCTAATTCATTCGCACGATCCATTCTAATTTATTCGTACATATGTATCCATTCTAATTCATTCGTACGATCCATTCTAATTCATTCGTACGATCCATTCTAATTCATTCGCACAAATGTATCCATTCTAATTCATTCGTTCGATCCATTCTAATTCATTCATATAAATATATCCATTCTAATTCATTCGTACGATCCATTCTAATTCATTCGCACGATCCATTCTAATTCATTCGCACAAATGTATCAATTCTAATTCATTCGTACAATCCATTCTAATTCATTCGCATGATCCATTCTAATTCATTCGTACGATCCATTCTAATTCATTTGTACGATCCATTCTAATTCATTCGTACGAATGTATCCATTCTAATTTATTCATACGATCCATTCTAATTCATTCTCACGAATGTATCATACGAATGAATTAGAATGGATTGTACGAATGGATTAGAATGGATCGTACGAATGAATTAGAATGGATCGTACAAATGCATTAGAATGGATACATTCGTGCGAATGAATTAGAATGGATCGTACGAATGAATTAGAATGGATCATACGAATGAATTAGAATGGATACATTCGAGCGAATGAATTAGATTGGATCGTACGAATGAATTAGAATGGATCATAGGAATGAATTAGAATGGATCGTGCAAATGAATTAGAATGGATACATTCCTGCGAATGAATTAGAATGGATCGTAGGAATGAATTAGAATGGATCGTACGAATGAATTAGAACGGTTACATTCGTGCGAATGAATTAGAATGGATCATATGAACGAATTAGAAAGGATCGTACGAATTAATTAGAATGGATACATTCGAGCGAATGAATTAGAATGGATCGTACGAATGAATTAGAATGGATCATAGGAATGAATTAGAATGGATCATGCAAAAGAATTAGAATGGATAAATTCGTGCGAATGAATTACAATGGATCGTAGGAATGAATTAGAATGGATCGTACGAATGAATTAGAATGGTTAAATTCGTGCGAATGAATTAGAATGGATCGTACGAATGAATTAGAATGGATCGTGCAAATGAATTAGAATTGATCATACGAATGAATTAGAATGGATCATGCGAATGAATTAGAATGGATCGTACGATGCAATCTAATTCATTCATACGATCCATTCTAATTCATTCGTATGATCAATTCTAATTCATTCGCACGATCCATTCTAATTCATTCTCACGAATGTAACGTTTCTAATTTATTTGTATGATCCATTCTAATCCATTCGTACGATCCATTCTAATCCATTCGTACGATCCATTCTAATTCATTCGTACGATCCATTCTAATTCATCCTCAGAAATGTAACCTTTCTAATTCATTTGTATGATTCATTCTAATTCATTCGTACGATCCATTCTAATCCATTTGTACGATCCATTCTAATCCATTCGTACGATCCATTCTAATTCATTCGCACGAATGTAACCATTCTAATTCATTCGTACGATCCATTCTAATTCATTCCTATGATCCATTCTAATTTATTAGCACGAATGTATCCATTCTAATTCATTTGCACGATCCATTCTAATTCATTCCTATGATCCATTCTAATTCATTCGTACGATCCATTCTAATTCATTTGCTCGAATGTATCCATTCTAATTCATTCGTACGATCCATTCTAATTCGTTCATACGATCCATTCTAATTCGTTCGTACGATACATTCTAATTCATTCGTACGATCCATTCTAATCCATTCGTACGATCCATTCTAATTCATTCGTACAAATGTATCTATTCTAATTCATTCGTACAATGCGTTCTAATCCATTCCTACGATCCATTCTAATCCATTCCTACGATCCATTCTAATTCATTCGTATGATCCACTCTAATTCATTCGTACGATCCATTCTAATTCATTTGCATGAATGTATCCATTCTAATTTATTCGTACGATCCATTCTAATTCATTCCTACGATCCATTCTAATTCATTCGCACGAATGTATCCATTCTAATTCATTTGCACGATCCATTCTAATCCATTCGTATGATACATTCTAATTCATTCGTACGTTCCATTCTAATACATTCTCACAAATGTAACCTTTCTAATTCTTTTGTATGATCCATTCTAATTCATTCGTACGATCCATTCTAATCCATTCGTACGATCTATTCTAATCCATTCGTACGATCCATTCTAATCCATTCGTACGATCCATTCTAATTCATTCGCACGAATGTAACCATTATAATGCATTCGTACGATCCATTCTTATTCATTCGTACGATCCATTCAAATCCATTCGTACAATCCATTCTAATTCATTCGTATGATACATTCGTGAGAATGAATTAGAATGGATCGTACGAATAAATTAGAATGGATACATTCGTGCGAATGAATTAGAATGGATCGTACAAATGAATTAAAATGGATCGTACGAATGAATTAGAATGGATTGTACGAATGAATTAGAATGGATACATTTGTGCGAATGAATTAGAATGGATCGTGCGAATGAATTAGAATGGATCGTACGAATGAATTAGAATGGATATATTTATGCGAATGAATTAGAATGGATGGAACAAATGAATTAGAATGGATACATTTGTGCGAATGAATTAGAATGGATCGTACGAATGAATTAGAATGGATCGTACGAATGAATTAGAATGGATACATTTGTGCGAATGAATTAGAATGGATCGTGCGAATGAATTAGAATGGATCATACGAATGAATTAGAATAGATCATACGAATGAATTAGAATGGATCGTACGAACGAATTAGAATGGATCGTATGACCGAATTAGAATGGATCGTACGAATGAATTAGAATGGATACATTCGAGCGAATGAATTAGAATGGATCGTACGAATGAATTAGAATGGATCATAGGAATGAATTAGAATGGATCGTGCAAATGAATTAGAATGGATACATTCGTGCGAATGAATTAGAACGGATCGTAGGAATAAATTAGAATGAATCGTACGAATGAATTAGAATGGTTACATTCGTACGAATGAATTAGAATGGATCGTACGAATGGATTAGAATGGATCGTACGAATGGATTAGAATGGATCGTACGAATGAATTAGAATGGATCGTACAAATGAATTAGAAAGGTTACATTTGTGAGAATTAATTAGAATGGATCGTACGAATGAATTAGAATGGATCGTACGAATGGATTAGAATGGATCGTACGAATGAATTAGAATGGATTGTGCGAATGAATTAGAATGGATCGTATGAATGAATTAGAATGGTTACATTCGTGCGAATGAATTAGAATGGATCGTATGAATGGTTTAGAATGGATCATACGAATGAATTAGAATGGATCGTACGAATGAATTAGAATGGATCATATGAAAGAATTAGAATGCATCGTGCTAATGAATTAGAAAGGATCGTACGAATGAATTAGAATGGATATATTCGTGCGAATGAATTAGAATGGATCGTACGAATAAATTAGAATGGATCGTACGAATGAATTAGAATGGTTACATTCGTGCGAATGAATTAGAATGGATCATATGAACTAATTAGAAAGGATCGTACGAATGAATTAGAATGGATACATTCGAGCGAATGAATTAGAATGGATCGTACGAATGAATTAGAATGGATCATAGGAATGAATTAGAATGGATCGTGCAAATGAATTAGAATGGATACATTCGTGCGAATGAATTAGAATGGATCGTAGGAATGAATTAGAATGGATCGTAGGAATGAATTAAAATGGATCGTACGAACGAATTCGAATGGATACATTCATACGAATGAATTAGAATGGATCGTACAAATGAATTAGAATGGATCGTACGAATGGATTAGAATGGATCGTACGAATGGATTAGAATGGATCGTACGAATGGATTAGAATGGATCATACGAATGGATTAGAATGGATTGTACGAATGAATTAGAATGGATACATTCGAGCGAATGAATTAGAATGGATCGTACGAATGAATTAGAATGGATCATAGGAATGAATTAGAATGGATCGTGCAAATGAATTAGAATGGATACATTCGTGGGAATGAATTAGAATGGATCGTAGGAATAAATTAGAATGGATCGTACGAATGAATTAGAATGGTTACATTCGTGCGAATGAATTAGAATGGATCATACGAATGAATTAGAATGGATCGTGTGGGTGCAAATTTTGGCAGAAGTTTATCAACTACTACGGGACCCACCGGCCCTGCCTGGTGGGCCCACGGAGACTACTACGGGACCCACCGGCCCTGCCTGGTGGGCCCACGAAGACTACCGCGGGACCCACCGGCCCTGCCTGGTGGGCCCACGAAGACTACCGCAGGACCCACCGGCCCTGCCTGGTGGGACCAAGAGCCTGTGGAATCCCCCAGAAGATTGTAGCAGGGCCCGCAACTTTACCTGGAGGATCCCCAGATGCTGCAGCAGGAACCGGAATTCCACCCAGAGAATCCTATAAATAGCAGAGCCTTCGAATGTAAAAGGATCGAATTCTCAGTTCTAAAACCAGAGCTCTGGGATTTCTAACTTCCGATCTACCATCTCTCTTTGATCTTCTTTTCGCCTTCGAAGAGATCAGAGGGTTTTCAGTGACACTCGGCCTGTCGAGGTCACTTCAACTGAAGTGTTAGTGAATTCGGGTTGCTCCCTATAGCACGGAGACGTAGGCCTCGGCTGAACTCCGAGATCACATCTCTTGTGTCAAACTCTCTCTCTCTCTGATTGCTTTTCTGTTTACATATCGAAAGAAGCAACAACTTCAATCAACCGATCGACCAACGATCTTCGACGTCAACTTCGACTCCAATTGACTGGTGCTGCGAAGGTCTTCGGGTCGGCACGAAGATTTTCCCCCACAGTTTGGCGCCGTCTGTGGGATCCGAGCGAGAAGCTGTGTTCTCTCTACTTCGACTACCATATCAATAGCCAAACTTCCTCGCCCCCTCGGTTGATCAGACAACTGATCGGACGTCGGCAATCTCATTGCACCCTTCGCACTCTGAATGGCGAGAACCAAACACCAGGGTCAACCAGAAGGAAGTAACACTCATCATCAACCTCGTCCTGAGACTCGTTCAATGAGTCAAAGGCTCAACTTCGGGCAGCCCCTTGCTGTCCCCGAGATGGGGGTTCACTCAGGAAGCGGAAGATCAGTCGATCGACCGATCGCTCCTCATCCTCATCAATCAATTGGGCAGACTGTCCCTGCTCCTGCTGAAGACCCTCCATCGACATACCAAGTCTCTGCAGTCGATTTCCAATTGCTCCAACTGGCGAAACAAAATGCCACCCTCACGGCTGAGAGGGATGCTCTTAAGAAAGCAGCTTCCGAAGCTGGGATCGTTCTGCCTATCCCCTCTGCAAGCGAGAGGATCAATCTTCCACAACGCTCAATCCACTCCGAGCAACGGAGATCAATGGGCACTGCTGCCCTCGAGAGAATTCGTCGCGATCCTACTCCCTCTGCTGCTCCCTGGAAGCAGAGTGTCTGGGATCGTCTTAACGACGAGTCTTCCCAATCCTCTTCTGGTCGCAACTGCGACAAGAGGACACCTTCAAAGATCAACATGCAAAGGAAGCACCAAATGAAAGGCACTCCTTCAAAGAGTAGAGTCTCCCCTTCCATTCCACTCCAACGTGGACTTGGATCGGACCTTCGACACCGACTTCAACCGGTAAATACTTCAATGCCTGAGCAAAACCTTGCGATCTTGCCTCTCGACCCACCTCTAGGTCGAGGACACGGTCGTAGGGACGGTTACTCTTCTGCCGGGCCTCTACATCGAAGTCTCTTCGAGACCACCTTTCCAAAAGGATGGAGAACTCCAATCCTCCCCAAATTCAACTGCATCAGAGGAGATCCAAGCCTCCATATACTTGCCTTCAAGCAAGCTCTAACGCCACACGAAGAGGAAAACAACGTGCTCTGCCGCACCTTCGCGGGAAGTCTTGATGAGCCTTCACTCGACTGGTATCATAATCTCCGAGCTGGGTCCATCACCCAGTTCGGTGTTTTGGCTAACCTCTTTGTGCAGCACTATCAACTCAATCTAAAGCCAGAGAAGAAGCTCGACTCTCTCTACCGACTAAGGATGGGTGCAGACGAGACTCTCCGCAGCTTCACGAGGAGGTTTCGCAACGAGCATGCTGCTCTCTCTGGAAGACATCTGGATGATGAAGCCATCATGTTGGCTTTCCAGAATGCTCTCCGCTTCGATCTACACATCTACAACGACTTTATCCGCAATCCCCCTCCCTCTCTGGGTGCAATGTTTGACCGAATTCAGAGAGAGATTGAGGTGGAAGACGATCAAGTCGCTCGGAAAGGGCGAGAAACTAAGAGAAGGCCTGCTGAGAGAGAAGTTCCTAAGTATGCTGCAAAGGCTCACAACGCTGAAGCAGCAGCCCCTCCGGCCAACAAAAGATCAAAGAATGATGGGCGTCGATCTCCAACAAAGACCACTTTCACCGAGTGGAATATGCCAGTCGAACAAATACTTGACCGTATTCAACACGACGAGTATCTTCGGAGGCCCAATCCTCTTCAGCCAAATTCCAAATTTACAGCAGACAAAACAGTCTACTGTGAATTCCATCGAAGTCACGGCCACTCTACTGACCGATGCTATCGGTTGAAGTTCCATCTTGAAGACTTACTGCGAGAGGGCCACCTTCAAGAATTCGTCAACAACGGGCACGATCAACGTCGAACCTCTGCAAAGGGGAAAGAAGTGTGCTGGATACATCAAATCTCTTCCAACCGTCAACCGATTTCTGTGAATGCCAATGTCTTTGGCATTCATGGAACCTTGCACAATCAAGTTTTGACTGGGAAGGAAGTGGATCGGCACGTTCGACGCATCTTCCATGTTCGATCTACTGCAAACAAAGAAGATACCTGGATCGAGAAGCCCATCGAAGGTCTTGCTTGGCCATCCATAGTCTTCAACGACACCGATCTTCAAGGAGTTCACACTCCCCATCGAGACCCCCTGGTCTTGAAACTCATCATCGACGGAAGCACCGTCAATCGGATCCTCATCGACACCGGGAGTTCCATCGACATTATGTTCTCAGACTGCTTCAAACGTCTGGGACATAAATATCAAAGCCTCGATGTCGTTCCAACTGTGATCACTGGTTTCAACGGTGAACAAAGCATCACAATGGGCGAGTCAAGATTCACACTAGACCTTAGCCGAGAGACTCGAGTCTCGGTGAGGTTTGCAATCGTCGAAGGAGTATCCAGCTACAACGCCATCCTCGGGCGACCATTCCTCCACCAGATCAATGCCATCTCCTCTTCTTATCATCAACTACTCAAGTTTGCAACTGGAGAAGGCATTGTCTGCATTCGAGGTGATCAGCAAGCTGGAAGGTCTTGTGAAGCTGCTGCGGCAAAGACAGATCGAAAGATCAATATTGCTCCCCCAAAGCGGCCACGAAATGAAGCTGGTCCCTCTTCTAAATAGCAATCAAAGGAGATTCCGCTGACCGAACCTCCACCAATCGAATGGGAAGCATCACCTTCAATAGAAGAAATCATCCCGATCAATATTGGCAGCGGAGATCTCCCTCGACAAACTTTTATTGGTACCGGTCTTAGCGACGCAGAAGCGCAAGACATGGTATCCTTCCTCCAATCCAATATCGACGTCTTCGCATGGTGCTTCGAAGACATGCCTGGGATCAATCCAGATGACGCTTGTCACCGACTTGCGATCAAAGAAGAAATAAAGCCTGTCAAGCAAAAGCCACGCACCATTCGCCCAGAGCTGCAAATTGCCGTTCAAGAAGAAATCACCAAGCTACTCACAGCAGGGTTCATACGTGAAGTAGAGTATCCAACTTGGATCTCTAATATTGTTACTGTTCCGAAGAAGAATGGGAAAGTCCGAGTCTGCATCGACTTCACCAACCTCAACAAGGCTTGCCCCAAAGATCCATTTCCCATGCCAAGGATCGATAGACTCGTCGATGCCACTGCTGGCCACGAGCTATTGTCTTTCATGGATGGATATTCTGGATATAATCAGATTCCACTTCATCCAGACGATCAAGAGAAGACTTGTTTTGTGACTAGCCGAGGTCTCTACTGCTACAATGTAATGCCATTCGGCCTCAAAAATGCTGGTTCCACCTATCAAAGGTTAGCCACAAAAATGTTCGAAGATCAAATCGGCCGCAACGTCGAAGTCTATATCGATGATCTCCTCACCAAGAGCTCCACTAGAGGAAAACATTTATCTGATCTGGCTGAAACCTTCCAAGTCCTTCGAAAGTATCGAATGAAGCTCAATCCAGCCAAGTGCGCTTTCGGAGTTCAATCTGGCAAATTCCTGGGTCATCTTGTGACCAGGAGGGGTATTGAGGCTAATCCCGATCAAATTCGAGCTATCCTCGACATGCCATCACCTACTAATCGAAAAGAAGTTCAACGTCTCACTAGGAGGTTAGCAGCACTCAATCGATTCATCTCAAAATCTTCAGATAAGTGCAAGCCTCTCTTCGACAAACTACGAAAGGCGGATACCTCCGGCTGGAGTCCAATCTGTGAAGAAGCATTTCAAAGCATCAAGAAATATCTGGTGCAAGCTCCTATCCTGACTGCTCCACTCCCAAAAGAAGACTTATGGCTATATCTCGCTGTGACAGATCAAGCAATCAGCACAGTCTTAGTCAGTAGAAGAGAAGGCGTCGAACATCCAGTCTACTACATCAGCCACACTCTTCTTCCGGCTGAAACTCGCTATTCGAAAACTGAGAAAGTCATCCTGGCCTTGCTCACTGCATCGCGTCGTCTCCAACCATATTTCGTCTCTCACCAGATCACTGTCATTTCAGAACACTCGCTCAAAGATATCATTGACAAAGCTGGTCGAGCTGGTCGAATGACCAAATGGGTGATCGAAATGAGCTCTCTGGGAATCCAATTCGAATCTCGCACTTCCATCAAAGGTCAAGCAATTGCTGATTTTCTAGCTGACTTTCCAGTTGAAGACCCCATCACTTGGGAAGAGGATGTCGACATGCGCTTGGAAGATGAGGACAATACTCCGATCAAATTTGCGACAAAGATTGATCCAAATCTCGAAGCTACTACAACTCCTCCATGGAAGCTTTATACTGATGGAGCATCAAGTTCGATCGGTTCGGGAACTGGGATAGTCTTAATATCCCCCGAACTCGATCATCTCCAGAAAGCCACTCTCCTTGGGTTTAATGCCACCAACAACGAAGCTGAATATGAAGCACTCATTTTCGGACTCGAAATGGCAGAATCTCTGGGGGTAGATCGAATCATCGTCTACAGCGACTCCCAGTTGATCATAAGGAAAATCAATGGAGAGTACACCGCTCGAGAAGAAAGAATGCAACTCTACTTAGCCTTAGTACGGCGTCTTCAACAACGTTTTACTTGTGCTGAATTCATTCAAATCCCCAGAGCAGAGAACCGAGAAGCAGATGCCTTGGCCAATGCTGCCTCAGTTCTTGGGGACTCACTCGGAGGACGGCAAATACAGATCGATTATCAAGAAGTGCCCAAGACTACCCCCGATCAACAGATCCTTACTACTACAAAAGGATCTGGGGGTGGAGATCAGCTTGAAGATTGGAGACGACCAATTCTTGACTTCTTCAAACATGGCAAAATGCCTGAAGATCCAAATCAAGCCCGAAGAGTTTAAAGGAAGCTCCAATGCTACGTTCTACAAGGAGAAGATCTATACTTCAAATCTCACAACGGGATGTTGCTTAAGTGCCTTGGTCCCGAGCAAGCACAGTCAATCCTGATTGATATCCACTCTGGAGCTTATGGAAATCATTCGGGAGGAAGATCTCTTGAAGCCAAGACGAAGCTACAAGGGTACTACTGGCCAACAATGGCAAGGGATGCTCAACAAGTCGTTCAAAGGTGCGAGCCTTGCCAACGGCACGCTCGAGCTATTCATCTCCCTGCAGATAAACTTCATCAATTATCAAGTCCCTGGCCCTTCCATCAATGGGGGTTAGACTTCTTGGGTCCTTTCCCTCCAACTCCAAGCAAGAAGAAGTATCTACTGCTGGCCACGGATTACTTCACCAAATGGGTTGAAGCTGTGCCCCTCTTTCGAGAGACTGATGACGAAGTGATCAAATTCATTCGGCACAACATCTTCTCAAGGTTTGGAACCCCTCAAGTTCTTGTTGCTGACAATGGAGCTCAATTTGACTCCGACAAATTCCGAGAGTTCTGTCTGAACAACGGTATCAAGCTATTTTATTCAACTCCAAGGTACCCTCAATGCAATGGCCAAGCAGAAGCCTCCAACAGAGCTATACTTGGTATACTCAAGAAGAAACTCAACGACAAGAAAGGATTGTGGGAGCAAGTCCTACCTGAAGTTCTTTGGGGGTATCGCACAACTCCGAGAAGATCAACTGGGTTCTCGCCTTTTCGCCTAATATATGGATCAGAAGCAGTACTCCCAACAGAAAACATATCAAGTACTTTGAAGACCAAGGCAGTTGAAGAAGGAATCAACGAAGAACTTCGAATCAATGATCTAGACTTCTCAGAAGAACTACGAGATCAAGCCTCCCTTCGTGTGGCTAAGTACCAACAGAAGATCAAAAGAGCCTACGATGAGAAAGTCTACAAGAGACAATTCCCAGTGGGCAGTCTAGTTCTCAGAGCAGTTTTCTACAATACCAAAGAACACAGCAGTGGAAAGCTTGCTCCCAACTGGGAAGGTCCATATATCATTGAATCAGTAGGAGGCAAAGGTTCTTACAGACTGATCACACCAGAAGGAGATAGATTGCCTCGAGCTTGGAATTCAAGGCACCTTAAGATGTTCTATCCATGATGTAAATTTTGTGATGAATAAAGTTCTCTTTCAAGTGTTCAAATATGCAAGTGTTCAGTTTTTCAATTCAAGTTCTGAAGCAGTCTCAAGTTATCCATATTCAAATTACCAGGTCTTTTAACAAGTTTGGGAGTTAGAGTTGCGACTCGACCCCTTACTAGCAAATGTTAAAAACTGACCACATTCAAGTTACCAAGTCTTAACAAGTTTGGGTGTTAGAGTTGCGACTCAACCCCTTACTGGCAAATGTTAAACTGACTTTCAAAATTCAATATTCAATTTCAATCAATTTCTATATCGTTTAACAGGTTTGGGTGCTTGAGTTGCGACTCAACCCCTCACATTCAAGTGTTATACGAATTCAAGTCCAACTTTCAAAGTTACTATAAGTTTGGGTAATTGAGTTGTGACTCGACCCCTTGCATTCAAAAGATTGTATCTATTCTGATGATATCCAGAGCATAATATTCGAAGGTGTTCAACTGAGGAGACCCAATTTTCAAACACCAAGAAGATCTTCTATTATCAAAATATGCCAGATACAAGGAGCTGCTACATTTCAAAAGTTTACAAGTACAACAGATAAGAAGATAGAAGAGCATCAAGGCTTGGCCACACTCTGTGCTCGCGACTTCTCTCCCTCAGATCCAGCACGAGCTTTGCTCGCCACTGAGGCCTTCGAAGATCGGACGCTAGCTGCATGTACCCTGAGTGCCTCTGCCGCCTTCTCTGCTGTTTCCTTGTAAACCTTGCATTCAGACAGCGCATGCTCCAGTGCCTTCTTGGAAGTCTCCTCTCTGGCAGTGAAGACAGCATGCTGAGTAGCAAGTTGTTGCTTCAGCTCTTGGATCTCGTTGGTGTGACCACAGGACACTTCCTCAACCTTGGAGAGTCGAGTCTTCAAGGATTCGAGCTCGTGACTCTGTGCCTCACAACGATCCTGCAGCCCCTTGATCTCCAGCTTCCCCTTGCGAAGATCCTCAATCTTGGTTTTGAGAGAGGCTTTCTTCGAAGTCAGGAGCTCTCTCAGCTCATCTCTCTCCGCGGTTACAGCCTCCAGTGCAGCAGTCAAGTGAGATATTTCAGTTAAAGCTTCTTTTGCTCCCGCCCTCATGGAGAGCTTGGTTGCGATATTCATAACTGTTGAGTTCTGCAAAAGAACAAAAAAGTTAGAATTATTATAAAGATACAACTCAGATGATTGATCGAGCAGATGCACCTACCAACAGATCAAGTCTCTCGAAAGCTTCATCCAGAGTAGCACCCGGGAGGTTGATGAGTTTTCTGATCACAGCAGTGGGGCGGTTGATATCAACGTCACCCAAGCTTCTTATTGTTGGAGTCAATCCAGCAGGCGCACCTACAATCAACGAGAATCAAAGTGTTAGATTATTTTCGAGCTTCAAAGACAAGACAATCGAGACAAGTTAATACAATTACCTGAGGTTTCAACCCTCGGCTCTTTGCCCTTCCGGCGATCAGAGCCATCCTGAGGGGTCGATTTCTCCTGAGTAGGAGTTGGCACTGGTTGAGGTTGAGGAGCCCCATCACCCACTCGACTTCCCCTCTCCAAATGAGTAGGGGGGGAAGCATTCCTAGGAGGTGAGGCTCTCTCTTCTTGCGACCCGCCTGGCTGGATGAGTCCCGCCACCATGGCTTCCACCTCTGCAGCCAGAGATCGAGATGGGGGTGGGGGTTGCTCAACCTCCACACCCCCGCTCGTTGTTGCTCCTTCAATGCGAGGAGCGTCAGGGGGAATTTGATCGAGGGGTGTGGGGTTGCTTCCAACCCCACCACTTCTCGACAATTTTATTTTTAGGCGCATCGGCCTCTTCAACTCATCAAACTTGTAGGCGGGAACCACCTTTTGGCCGTCGCCTTCTGCATCCATGACTCCTTCCATCTGACGGGCCCTAGCCTCGTCAATGGGGATAGGAATTGAGTCTTCCCCTGTTGCACCACCAGTGGGGGTGGGAGGAATTTCTTCCTCACCACCCCCATTCTCACCATCCCCACCAGAGGGGGTGGAAGACAGATCATCCTCGCCGTCCCCATCCTCATCTTCGTCATTGCCACTGTTGTCGTGGCTGGCATTCTCAGTCCCCTCATCTTCCTCGTCGCTCCCCTTCTTTTCTTTTTCTTCTTCTTCTTCATTCTTCTTCCCTTGGTCTTCATCTTCCTTTTTCTTGACAAGGGTTTTTTGTTTCTTCTTCACTGGGCCTCTTTGGATCACCAGTTTCTCATCCACAGTGGGCAATCGGCGCCTTACAGTGTAATTTTTCTTCTCGGCCCGAATCTTTCGAATGATCTTACCCGAATGAGGGTCCTCCTCATAGTCCGAGTATAGAACTTCGTTATCCTCATATCTGTCCTTTGATCGGTGGAGGAGATTGGCCTTGCCATATCTCACTGGGCAGTTGGAGAATTGTTTCCATGACCTGGTCCCGCAGGTCAACTCGAGAAATAAGTTGTCGATAGCTCCAGCCCTCTCAGAAGTCCAGGCGAAGATGCCTCCCTCGCTGTACACCTTCACTACATCATGCACGCTGTCTCGGGGGGTGTCGGGCACTGACATGGATGTCCATGCACCAGAAACAGAGATGGGCCAATCTGTGTACAACTTGTCAGAAGGAACTGTATCGGTTAGCGGGCGCAGCGGAGATACTCCGGTCAAGTTGTAGAACGGGCTGTCCCTCCTGAAAGCCCATCGATAATGGAAGAAAAAATATCCAAGCTCGATCCGGGCAGGTTCACCTTCCGGGATACTGGAGTAGCATGCCTTCAAATCCTCCTGAAAATCCGACTCCACGCGGCAGAATGCGTAGATAATTCGCCAGGCGTTCCCAGTAACCTACCCCGGGCAAAGGCCAGAAGTGTTCAATAATCTTGCAGCAAAGGGTGGCAACGGTAGGCGCAGGCCGCAGTTCATTTGGCCGATGGTCACAATGGTTCCCATGACCTTTTCATTACTGGCATAGCTGGTAAAGACAGTCTTCTTGTCAATACCAAAAGCAGTCTGGACGCTAGGGAGTGAAGGCTGCGCTCCCTTCCCTTCGGTGAAATAAGAGAGCAATGTTTGCCATTTCTTTCTCTTCGTATCCGTGAACTCGCCACCTGTATTGTACATATACTCCGTCTCCTCTGTCAGAGGCATGAGAGGGCCCAGAACAAACTTGACTTTAGGGATGAACTCTGGCCTTGATGGCGCCGAAGCAAACCCAACCCCTTGGTGCCTCTTGCCCAGTTGGCCAAGTTCAGCAAGTGCGGCCTTGCCTTTGCCACGACTCCTCGGAGGGGATGGAACCTCAACAATTTCCTTCCCCTTTCTCTTCGAGGGAACCGTACCGGACTTCTTCGAACTGCCAGAGGAAGCCATTCGACCGATCAAACAAGAACAGATCAGAAATCAAGAGAACAAGAGTCTGGACTTCGAAAAATTTTGGAAGCGTGAAGCAAAAATGACAGCCAGTGAAACTTTTATACCCAGGGTCAAACAGGTACGCAAATCGAGAAGACACGTGTCTTCACCATATCAAATCGCGTGTTTTTGTAGGTACACGTGGCATCCATCCGTAGCAAGCGCAAAATCAGGCGAACCGTCGGACCAGACGAAACGTCGGACCTACCGGTCCACGTGAACCAACGGTCCAAGTGAGCCACCGGTCTGAATAAACCGAACAGCCGGTCCAAAGATACGTTCAAGCCAACCAAAGATTCAAAACAGGAAGGATCAAGCTCCATCAATGTTCGAAACTCTACCAAAAGATCGAAGAACAAAGCAGTAAACCTTCTCTGAAGGGCAGGTTCAAAATTTTATATTGATCGATCAAATTTCTACTAGATCTGGCAAAAAACCAAGGTTTTTTGCCGATCACTCGAACCTTGACCGGATATTTTTCACCGATCGGACAAACCTGTCCGATCGGCAAAAATCATTGATCGGTCAAATTTCTACTGGATCTGGCAAAAAACCAAGGGTTTTTGCCGATCACTCGAACCTTGACCGGATATTTTTTCACCGATCGGACAAACCTGTCCGATCGGCGAAAATAATTGATCGGTCAAATTTCTACTAGATCTGGCAAAAAACCAAGGTTTTTTGCCGATCACTCGAACCTTGATCGGATATTTTTCACCGATCGGACAAACCTGTCCGATCGACAAAAATAATTGATCGGTCAAATTTCTACTAGATCTGGCAAAAAACCAAGGTTTTTTTGCCGATCACTCGAACCTTGATCGGATATTTTTCACCGATCGGACAAACCTGTCCGATCGGCGAAAATCATTGATCGGTCAAATTTCTACTGGATCTGGCAAAAAACCAAGGGTTTTTGCCGATCACTCGAACCTTGACCGGATATTTTTTCACCGATCAGACAAACCTGTCCGATCGGCGAAAATCATTGATCGGTCAAATTTCTACTGGATCTGGCAAAAAACCAAGGTTTTTTGCCGATCACTCGAACCTTGACCGGATATTTTTTCACCGATCGGACAAACCTGTCCGATCGGCGAAAATCATTGATCGGTCAAATTTCTACTGGATCAGGCAAAAAACCAAGGTTTTTTGCCGATCACTCGAACCTTGACCGAATAATTTTTGACCGATCGGACAAACCTGTCCGATCGGCGAAAATCATTCGATCGGTCAAATTTCTACTGGATCAGGCAAAAAACCAAGGTTTTTTGCCGATCACTCGAACCTTGACCGGATAATTTTTGACCGATCGGACAAACTTTTCCGATCGGCAAAAATCATCGATCGGTCAAATTTATACTGGATCGGGCAAAAAACCAAGGTTTTTTGCCGATCACTCGAACCTTGACCGGATAATTTTTGACCGATCGGACAAACTTGTCCGATCGGCAAAAATCATTCGATCGGTCAAATTTCTACTGGATCGGGCAAAAAACCAAGGTTTTTTGTCGATCACTCGAACCTTGACCGGATAATTTTTGACCGATCGGACAAACTTGTCCGATCGGCAAAAATCATTGGATCGGTCAAATTTCTACTGGATCGGGCAAAAAACCAAGGTTTTTTGCCGATCACTCGAACCTTGACCGGATAATTTTTGACCGATCGGACAAACTTGTCCGATCGGCAAAAATCATTTGATCGGTCAAATTTGTACTGGATCGGTCAAAAAACCATGTTTTTTGACCGATCACTTAATTCTTGACCGGTTGAATTTTGACCGATCGGTCAAAATTTGACCGATCGGTCAAAATTTGTCCGATCGGTCAAATTTGTACTGGATCGGTCAAAAAACCATGTTTTTTGACCGATCACTTAATTCTTGACCGGTTGAATTTTGACCGATCGGTCAAAATTTGACCGATCGGTCAAAATTTGTCCGATCGGACAAAATTTGACCGATCGGTCAAAATTTGACCGATCAATCAAAATTGACCGGTCAGTCCTTTTTTACGCTAACACGCGGCAAGTTTCTTTGTGTCCTTTTTTCAAACAGGGAGTTGCTGTTCTTTGCACCAAATCCAAGCCAGCCAGAATACGCTCTAGCTAACTTGGAGGGGGTAACTGTGGGTGCAAATTTTGGCAGAAGTTTATCAACTACTACGGGACCCACCGGCCCTGCCTGGTGGGCCCACGGAGACTACTACGGGACCCACCGGCCCTGCCTGGTGGGCCCACGAAGACTACCGCGGGACCCACCGGCCCTGCCTGGTGGGCCCACGAAGACTACCGCAGGACCCACCGGCCCTGCCTGGTGGGACCAAGAGCCTGTGGAATCCCCCAGAAGATTGTAGCAGGGCCCGCAACTTTACCTGGAGGATCCCCAGATGCTGCAGTAGGAACCGGAATTCCACCCAGAGAATCCTATAAATAGCAGAGCCTTCGAATGTAAAATGATCGAATTCTCAGTTCTAAAACCAGAGCTCTGGGATTTCTAACTTCCGATCTACCATCTCTCTTTGATCTTCTTTTCGCCTTCGAAGAGATCAGAGGGTTTTCAGTGACACTCGGCCTGTCGAGGTCACTTCAACTGAAGTGTTAGTGAATTCGGGTTGCTCCCTATAGCACGGAGACGTAGGCCTCGGCTGAACTCCGAGATCACATCTCTTGTGTCAAACTCTCTCTCTCTCTGATTGCTTTTCTATTTACATATCGAAAGAAGCAACAACTTCAATCAACCGATCGACCAACGATCTTCGACGTCAACTTCGACTCCAATTGACTGGTGCTGCGAAGGTCTTCGGGTCGGCACGAAGATTTTCCCCCACAGATCGTGCGAATGAATTAGAATGGATTGTACGAATGAACTAGAATGGATACATTCGTGCGAATGAATTAGAATGGATCATGGATCGTACAAATGAATTAGAATGGATACGTTCGAGCGAATGAATTAGAATGGATCGTACGAATGAATTCGAATGGATCATAGGAATGAATTAGAATGGATCCTGCAAATGAATTAAAATGGATACATTCGTGCGAAGGAATTAGAATGGATCGTAGGAATGAATTAGAATGGATCGTATGAATGAATTAGAATGGATCCACCGAATGAGTTAGAATGGATCATACGAATGAATTATAATGGAATGTAACCTTTCTAATTCATTTATATGATCCATTCTAATTCGTTCGCACGATCTATTCTAATTTATTCGTACGATCCATTCTAATCCATTCGTATGATCAATTCTAATTCATTCGCACGATCCATTCTAATTCATTCTCACGAATGTAACCTTTCTAATTCATTTGCATGATCCATTCTAATTCATTTGTACAATCCATTCTAATCCATTCGTACGATCCATTCTAATTCAATTCTTGCAATCCATTTAAATTCATTCGCACAAATATATCCATTCTAATTCATTCGTATGATCCATTCTAATTCATTCGCACGAATGTATCCATTCTAATGCATTCGTACGATCCATTCTAATTCATTCGCACGATCCATTCTAATTCATTCGTACGATCCATTCTAATTCATTCGTATGATCCATTCTAACTCATTCGGTGGATCCATTCTAATTCATTTGTACGAATGTATCCATTCTAATTCATTCGCACGATCCATTCTAATTCATTCGCACGATCCATTCTAATTCATTCGTATGATCCATTCTAATTCATTCATACGATCCATTCTAATTCATTTGCATGAATGTATCCATTCTAATTCATTCGTACGATCTATTCTAATTCATTCGTATGATCCATTCTAATTCATTCATGCAATCCATTCTAATTCATTCATATGATCCATTCTAACTCATTCATACGATCCATTCTAATTCATTCGCATGAATGTATGTATCCATTCTAGTTCATTCGCACGAATGTATCCATTCTAATTCATTCGTACGATCTATTCTAATTCAATCGCAAGATCCATTCTAATTCATTCGTACGATCCATTATAATTCATTCGTACGATCCATTCTAATTCAATCGCACGATCCATTCTAATTCATTCGTACAAATGTATCCATTCTAATTCATTCGTACGATCTATTCTAATCCATTCGTACGATCCATTCTAACTCATTCGGTGGATCCATTCTAATTCATTCGTATGATCCATTCTAATTCATTCGTACGATCCATTCTAATTTATTCGCTCGAATGTATCCATTCTAATTCATTCGTACGATCCATTCTAATTCGTTCATACGATCCATTCAAATTCGTTCGTATGATCCATTCTAATTCGTTCGAACGATCCATTCTAATTCATTCGTACGATCCATTCCAATTCATTCGCACGATCCATTCTAATTCATTCGTATGAGCCATTCTAATTCATTCCTACGATCTATTCTAATTCATTCGCTCGAATGTATCCATTCTAATTCATTCGTACGATCCATTCAAATTCATTCGCATGATCCATTCTAATTCATTCGTACGATCCATTCTAATTCATTCGCACGATCCATTCTAATTCATTCGTACGATCCATTCTAATTCATTCGTACGAATGTATCCATTCTAATGCATTCGTACGATTCATTCTAATTCATTCGCACGATCTATTCTAATTCATTCGTACGATCCATTCTAATTCATTCGTCCGATCCATTCTAATTCATTCGCACGAATGTATCCATTCTAATTCATTCGTACAATCAATTCTAATTCATTCGCACGATCCATTCTAATTCATTCATATGATCCATTCTAATTCATTCCTACGATCTATTCTAATTCATTCGCTCGAATGTATCTATTCTAATTCATTCGTACGATCCATTCTAATTCATTCGTACAATCCATTCAAATTCATTCGCATGATCCATTCTAATTCATTCGTACGATCCATTCTAATTCATTCTCACGAATGTAACCTTTCTAATTCATTTGTATGATCCATTCTAATTCATTCGTACGATCCATTCTAATCCATTCGTATGATCCACTCCAATCCATTCGTACGATCCATTCTAATCCATTCGTACGATCCATTCTAGTCCATTCGTACAATCCATTCTAATCCATTCGTATGAATGTATCCATTCTAAGTTATTCGTACAATCCAATCTAATTCATTCGTACGATCCATTCTAATTCATTCGCACAAATGTATCCATTCTAATTCATTCGTATGATCCATTCTAATTCATTCGTATGATCCATTCTAATTCATTCGCACGATCCATTCAAATTCATTCGCACGATCCTTTCTAATTCATTCGTACGATCCATTCTAATTCATTCATACAATCTATTCTAATTCATTCGCACGAATGTATCCATTCTAATTCATTCGCACAATCCAATCTAATTCAAACGTACGATCCATTCTAATTCATTCACATGATGTATTCTAATTCATTCGTATGATCCATTCTAATTCATTCGTATGATTCATTCTAATTCATTCGTACGATCCATTGTAATTCATTCGCACAAATGTATCCATTATAATTCATTCGTACGATCCATTCTAATTCATTCGCACGATCCATTTTAATTCATTTGTATGAATGTATCCATTCTAATTCATTCGCACGATCCATTCTAATTCATTCGCACGATCCATTCTAATTCATTCGTATGATCCATTCTAATTCATTCGTACGATCCATTCTAATTCATTTGCATGAATGTATCCATTCTAATTCATTCGTACGATCCATTCCAATTCATTCTTATGATCCATTCTATTTCATTCATGCAATCCATTCTAATTCATTCATACGATCCATTCTAACTCATTCATACGATCAATTCTAATTCATTCGCATTAATGTACGAATGAATTAGAATGGATACATTTGTGCGAATGAATTAGAATGGATCGTACAAATGAAATAGAATGGATCATACGAATGAATTAGAATGGATCGTGCAAATGAATTAGAATGGATCGTATGAATGAATAAGAATGGATCGTACGAATGAATTAGAATGGATACATTTGTGCGAATGAATTAGAATGGATCGTGCGAATGAATTAGAATGGATCGTACGAATGAATTAGAATGGATATATTTATGCGAATGAATTAGAATGGATCGTGCGAATGAATTAGAATGAATCGTACGAATGAATTAGAATGGTTACATTCGGGCGAATGAATTAGAATGGATCGTACGAATGGATAACGAATGGATTAGAATGGATCGTACGAATGAATTAGAATGGATCGTACAAATGAATTAGAAAGGTTACATTTGTGAGAATGAATTAGAATGGATCGTACGAATGGATTAGAATGGATCGTACGAATGGATCCGAATGAGTTAGAATGGATCATACGAATGAATTAGAATGCATCGTATGAATGAATTAGAATGGATTGTGCGAATGAATTAGAATGGATCGTATGAATGAATAAGAATGGGTCGTACGAATGAATTAGAATGGATCGTACGAATGCATTAGAATGGATCGTACGAATGAATTAGAATGGATCATGCGAATGAATTTGAATGGATCGTACGAATTAATTAGAATGAATCGTACGATCCATTCTAATTCATTCTCACAAATATAACCTTTCTAATTCATTTGTACGATCCATTCTAATTCATTTGTACGATCCATTCTAATTCATTCCTATGATCCATTCTAATCCTTTCGTACGATCTATTCCAATTCATTTGCACGAATGTATCCATTCTAATTTGTTCGTACGATCCATTCTAATTCATTCGTATGATCCATTCTAATCCATTCGTACGATCCATTCTAATTCATTCGTACAAATGTATCTATTCTATTTTATTCGTACAATGCGTTCTAATCCATTCGTACGATCCATTTTAATTCATTCGTACGATCCATTCTTATTCATTTGTATGATCCATTCTAATTCATTCGTACGATCCTTTCTAATGCATTTGTACGATCCATTCTAATTCATTCATACGATCTATTCTTATTCATTCATACGATCCATTCTAATTCATTCGCACAATCCATTGTAATTCATTCGTACGATCCATTCTAATTCATTCGTACGATCCATTCTAATTCATTCGTCAGATCAATTCTAATTCATTCGCACGAATGTATCCATTCTAATTCATTCGTATGATCCATTCTAATTCGTACAATCCATTCTAATTGATTCCTACGATCCTTTCTAATTCATTCGCACTATCCATTCTAATTCATTCGTACGATCCATTCTAATTCATTCGTACGATCCATTCTAATTCATTCGTACAAATGTATCCATTCTAATTCATTCGTACGATCCATGCTAACTCATTCCTACGATCCATTCTAATTCATTCACCCGAATGTGTCCATTCTAATTCATTCGTACGATCCATTCTAATTCGTTCATACGATCTATTCTAATTCATTCACACGAATGTAACCATTCTAATTCATTCGTACGATCCATTCTAATTCATTCCTACGATCCATTCTAATTCATTCGCACAAATGTATCCATTATAATTCATTCGTACGATCCATTCGAATTCAATCGTATGATCCATTCTAATTCATTCGTACGATCCATTCTAATTCATTCGCACGAATGTAACCATTCTAATTTATTCGTATGATCCATTCTAATTCATTCCTACGATCCATTCTAATTCATTCGCATGAATGTATCCATTCTAATTTATTTGCATGATCCATTCTAATTCATTCCTATGATCCATTCTAATTCATTCGTACGATCCATTCTAATTCATTCGCACGAATGTATCCATTCTAATTCATTTACACGATCCATTCTAATTCATTCCTATGATCCATTGTAATTCATTCGTACGATCCATTCTAATTCATTTGCTCGAATGTATCCATTCTAATTCATTCGTACAATCTATTCTAATTCATTCGTACGATCCATTCTAATTCATTTGCACGATCCATTCTAATTCATTCCTATGATCCATTCTAATTCATTCGTACGATTCATTCTAATTCATTCGCTCGAATGTATCCATTCTAATTCATTCGTACGATCCATTCTAACTCATTCGGTGGATCCATTCTAATTCATTCGTACGATCCATTCTAATTCTAATTCGTTCATACGATCCATTCTAATTTGTTCATACGATCCATTCTAATTCATTCGTACGATCTATTCTAATTCATTCGCATGATCCATTCTAATTCATTGGTACGATCCATTCTAATTCATTCGCACAATTTAATCTAATTCAAACGTACGATCCATTCTAATTCATTCACATGATGTATTCTAATTCATTCGTACGATCCATTCTAATTCATTCGTACGATTCATTCTAATTCATTCGTACGATTCATTCGTATGAGCTATTCTAATTCATTCGTACGATCCATTCTAATGAAGTAGTACGATTCATTCTAATTCATTCGTACGATCCATTCTAATTCATTCGTACGATCCATTCTAATTCATTCTCACGAATGTAACCTTTCTAATCCATTTGTATGATCCATTCTAATTCATTCGTACGATCTATTCTAATCCATTCGTGCGATCCATTCTAATCCATTCGTACGATCCATTCTAATCCATTCGTACAATCCATTCTAATTCATTCGCACAATCCATTCTAATTCATTCGTACGATCTATTCTAATTCATTCGTACGATCCATTCTACCTCATTCGGTGGATCCATTCTAATTCATTCGTACGATCCATTCTATTTCATTCGCACGAATGTATCCATTCTAATGCATTCGTACTATTCATTCTAATTAATTCGCACGATCCATTCTAATTCATTCGTACGATCCATTCTTATTCATTCATACGATCCATTCTAATTCATTCGCACAATCCATTCTAATTCATTCGTACGATCCATTCTAATTCATTCGTTCGATTCATTCTAATTCATTCGTACGATCCATTCTAATGCATTCGTACGATTCATTCTAATTCATTCGCACGATCCATTCTAATTCATTCGTACGATCCATTCTTATTCATTCATACGATCCATTCTAATTCATTCACACAATCCATTCTAATTCATTCGTACAATCCATTCTAATTCATTCGTATGATCCATTATAACTTATTCGGTGGATCCATTCTAATTCATTCGTACGATCCATTCAAATTCATTCGCACGATCCATTCTAATTCATTCGTACGATCCATTCTAATTCATTCGCACGAATGTATCCATTCTAATTTATTCATACGATCCATTCTAATTCATTCGTACGATCCATTCTAATTCATTTGGACGATCTATTCTAATTCATTCACAAGAATGTATCCATTCTAATTCATTCGCACGATCCATTCTAATTCATTCGTTCGATCCATTCTAATTCATTCGTACGTTCCATTCAAATTCATTCGCATGATCCATTCTAATTCATTCGTACGATCCATTCTAATTCATTCCTACGATCTATTCTAATTCATTTGTACGATCCATTCTAATTCATTCGCACAATCCATTCTAATTCATTCGTATGATACATTCGTGAGAATGAATTAGAATGGATCGTACGAATAAATTAGAATGGATACATTCGTGCGAATGAATTAGAATGGATCGTACAAATGAATTAGAAAGGATCGTACGAATGAATTAGAATGGATCGTGCGAATGAATTTGAATGGATCGTACGAATGAATTAGAATGGATCGTACGAATGAATTAGAATGGATCGTATGAATGAATTAGAATGGATCGTACGAATGAATTAGAATGGATCGTGCGAATGAATTAGAATGGATACATTCGTGCGAATGAATTAGAATGGATTGTGCGAATGAATTAGACTGGATCGTACGAATAAATTAGAATGGATACATTCATACGAATGAATTAGAATGGATCGTACGAATGAATTAGAATGGATCATACAAATGAACTAGAATGGATACATTCGTGCGAATGAATTAGAATGGATCATATGAAAGAATTAGAATGGATGGTGCGAATGAATTAGAAAGGATCGTACGAATGAATTAGAATGGATATATTCGTGCAAATGAATTAGAATGGATCGTACGAATGAATTAGACTGGATCATACGAATAAAATCTAATTCATTTGTATGATCCATTCTAATGCATTCGTACGATTCATTCTAATTCATTCGCACGATCCATTCTAATTCATTCGTACGAATGTATCCATTCTAATTCATTTGCACGATCCATTCTAATTCATTCGTATGATCCATTCTAATTCATTCTCACAAATGTAACCTTTTTAATTCATTTGTACGATCCATTCTAATTTAATCGTACGATCCATTCTAATCCATTCGTACGATCCATTCTAATCCATTCGTACGATCCATTCTTATTCATTCCTATGAATGTATCCATTCTAGTTTATTCGTACACTCCATTCTAATTCATTCGTACGCTCCATTCTTATTCATCGCACAAATGTATCCATTCTAATTTATTCATACGATCCAGTCAAATTCAATCGTATGATCCATTCTAATTCATTCGCAAAAATGTATCAATTTTAATTCATTCGTACGATCCATTCTAATTTATTCATACGAATGTATCCATTCTAGTTCATTCTACGCTTCATTCTAATTCATTCATACGCTCCATTCAAATTCATTCGTACGATTCATTCTAATTTATTTGTACGAACCATTTAAATTCAATCGTATGATCCATTCTAATTCATTCGCACGATCAATTCTAATTCATTCGTCCGATCCATTCTAATTCATTCGCACGAATGTATCCATTCTAATTCATTCGTATGATCCATTCTAATTCATTCGCATGATCCATTCTAACTCATTCGGTGGATCCATTCTAATTCATTCGTACGATCCATTCTAATTCATTCGCACGATCCATTCTAATTTATTCGTACGATCCATTCTAATTCATTCGTACGATCTATTCTAATTCATTCGTATGATCCATGTTGGAATTAATTCCGTGGTAGAGGCTCGTAGCGAAAGCGATTTGGCGGTCGAAAGACCGTTCATGGTGCACGTTACACGATTTAACTTTTATTGAAACTAAACTACATATGTGTGCATGTGTATGCACGAGAATCGAAAACCTCTAACGGCAATCTAGCGTAATGATTAACTAGCATGGATGCAAATCAAAATGCTCGCTAGATCTACATGTTAGATTACACATACCTTTCGTACGGATCTTTTAACCGTGGAGAATTGTCTTCTTTGTCGATGGAGACGGAAGATCGTTCGCGGAGATGCCGATGGTACGATTGGAGACGTTGCCTTCTTGTTCACCCGATCTCACACGATGCACGGAACATCGCTCTCGGATCTCTGAGTGCCTCCGAAGAACGACCCTTCTCCTTCTTCAGAACTCCACGCGAGGAAGACGAAGTTGCAAGCGGGAAATCGGAGAGAGATTGGGGAGAGAACTAGAGAGATGAGAGGGGAGGGGGTTCGGTTTTTTGCAACATTAGGGCCGGCCCCCTATAGCCCTATATATAGGGCCGGCCTACCCCCTTGGATAAGGATCCAAGGGGATAAAGACCTCCCGCAATTATCGATGCTGGCCAAATAGGCACACCCGACTAGTCGGGTGCTGACCTAATGGTGGCATAACCATATGTGATGGGATCCCACTAACATCAAAAGTCAAATAGATAATAGGCGTATCTAGCGGGATCCTAACCTCAAACAGTCACTTGGACCGGAGGGGAAAGGCATCCCTCTGAATACTGATAACTGCATTATCTCATCGGGGTTCGATATGAAACATAAAGAACTAATAAAGAAAGCAACCATTAAAACTGAATTAAGTTCAGGGTCCGACCCCTGAATCTAATTTGCACAGCGCAGGCTTCTAGCTTTCTTCGCAAGGTTCCTCGGTCCGGCTCCTCCGTCGCGCTCGCGAACACTTTGCCGGATCATCTTCATCCTCCAGGGTTCCGCTTACGCTCCCGATGGTGGATTTCTTTGGCACGTCTTTCTTCTCGATCTGTAACCGAAAAAGTATAGTACACTTCGAGCAAGTGCTCGCTCGTACACAATTTCCTAGAAAGAAAAGAAAACACACCTAGGAAAAAGGCCATGGGAAACCGAGGATGGTCAACCCCCATCACTCGCCCAATCTACGGCTCAATTATATATCCACACACAGAAAGCAAATCCAGACAATCGCTAACTCGGGGTCCGACCCCCGGTAGCAAGCACAAACATAGATCTAGATTATTTTATAGCGGTGCCCTGCAAGAATGATTAATAGAACAAGCACAATCTATACATATGCATGATCTAAGTGTAAGAACCCCGATGATCTCACGCATACATCATGCACACACATGTTGGTTTCATGAAAAAACGTGAAACGCACACCACTAATGCGGCTCTGATACCAATTGTTGGAATTAATTCCGTGGTAGAGGCTTACAGCGGAAGTGATTTGGCGGTCGAAAGACCGTTCATGGTGCATGTTACACGATTTAACTTTCATTGAAACTAAACTATATATGTGTGCATGTGTATGCACGAGAATCGAAAACCCCTAACGGCAATCTAGCGTAATGATTAACTAGCATGGATGCAAATCATAATGCTCGCTAGATCTACATGTTAGATTACACATACCTTTCGTATGGATCTTTTAACCGCGGAGAATTGTCTTCTTTGTCGATGGAGACGGAAGATCGTTCGCGGAGATGCCGATGGTACGATTGGAGACGTTGCCTTCTTGTTCACCTGATCTCACACGATGCACGGAACGTCGCTCTCGGATCTCTGAGTGCCTCCGAAGAACGACCCTTCTCCTTCTTCAGAACTCCACGCGAGGAAGACGAAGTTGCAAGCGGGAAATCGGAGAGAGATTGGGGAGAGAACTAGAGAGATGAGAGGGGAGGGGGTTCGGTTTTTTGCAACATTAGGGCCGGCCCCCTATAGCCCTATATATAGGGTCGGCCTACCCCCTTGGATAAGGATCTAAGGGGATAAAGACCTCCCGCAATTATCTCTCCATTATCTCCTTTTTATCTCTACTTGTATTTATCCATTTTCACACGTTTTTGGGCTCGATCTTAACCGATCCTAGACCCTATCCCTATCTATATGGCCGGCCCCTATAGATGAGGGATTCTCATCCCTACATCATAGGGCCGGCCCTAGCAAGGTGTCCCACTACTAGAGTCGGCCAACAGTGAGGTCCGGCAGAGCGAGGTTTTTACCAAAACGCCCTGACGCCTCATTTTGACCATTTCTAGTGTGCGATACCTAGCGGCCATTACTTAAGTGATTTCTACTAGTTACCTGCTATTAACTGAGGTCACCGAAGGGTGCCTCTAGCAAAGTCAACTAGTCAACTCGAAGCACATCCCGGTGCAGCGCACCTGTGCAGCGAAGTTCACTTATGGCTAGGGATTACTACATACGCCTCTGTACTAGTCTCGGGCATAACCCTTAGTACTCGTATGTAGTTACGCATCTACCGTGCTCTAGTGCCAAGCACACACGGAGTGTTTACTTCTTTCTTCCTCTTAGTGCTTATGGTGTTCCGAGGAGATGGTTCAAAAACCGTACATAATGTTGATAAGGTGGAACCATCAGGGACCGGGGTTCATGGCTTCCAACTCAAGCTCGATCGACACACTACCCGAGTGTACCATCGATCCTCTGAGCTCGAGTTAACCTGCATAGCCATCCAGAGTGCGATGCAGGCTGCACTCCAATTCACCCAGACTTACTATGTTCTCCATCATACCCCTGCTCTCCGTTTAGTAGTGGTAAACTCGATGTCCCTCCACTTGATGCCATGATTCACTTCGAGCGGTGGAGACTACCGTCAGACTCGAATGATCATATGACTTGGTTCCTTCCAGGTTGACCTATACATCGTACCTCTGATTACCCCGTCGAGTAATCGAACCCGGTCAACAGTTAAACTGATGACCACCAGGCCTGGGTTTGGTACAGTGTAAGTCACACCAAGGAACGCACCTCCCTTCAGGGGTGTGAATGGCCTGCAGGAGTAACACGCTAATGCAACGCCAGTCGGGTAACCCAGTACACCGTGGTTTTGGATCACTGTATACGGATCCTCACACATTGGTACGCCAAAGCACCACGCAACTGGTTAGTCCATCAGACGTGGTTCCTCAGGGTTTAGGACTGTTTTATCCTAAGCAGAAACACGGCTTAGTGTACCAGTGTCTGCTCACTGATCTGTACACCGTGTTAGTTCCGTTCAGCCAAAGACACTGTGCCTGGTGATGACCATGGTGAAGACTTCCCATGAACTGTCATCGCCAACAGCTTAACATGATGAGGCGACCAACCTGATCATAGCGGCGAACTTATTTAGATTATATGGGACCAATCCACTCAGTCTTCAACTCAGTGGACTACCATATAACCATGGCTCTCTGTTCCCTAAAGAACACGTAACTATGTTACGCACCTATATGCATCTCATTTAATAATAACTATCAATCTTTATTAGACCAAAACTTAAAGTTTTACAAGCTTAGAACACATCAATCCTAACAATCCATTCTAATTCATTCGCACGATCCATTCTAATTCATTCCTATGATCAATTCTAATTCATTTGTACGATCCATTCTAATTCACTCGCTCGAATGTATCCATTCCAATTCATTCGTATGATCCATTCTTATTCGTTCATACGATCCATTCTAATTCGTTCGTACGATCCATTCTAATTTATTCGTAAGATCCATTCTAATCCATTCGTACGATCCATTCTAATTCATTCGTATAAATGTATCTATTCAAATTCATTCGTACAATGCGTTCTAATCCATTCGTACGATCCATTCTAATTCATTTGTATGATCCATTCTAATTCATTCGTACGATCCATTCTAATCCATTCGTACAATCCATTCTAATCCATTCGTACGATCCATTATAATTCATTCGTACGAATGGATCGTACGAATGAATTAGAATGGATACATTCGAGCAAATGAATTAGAATGGATCGTACGAATGAATTAGAATGGATACATTCGTGCGAATGAATTAGAATGGATCATATGCATGAATTAGAATGGATACATTTGTGCGAATGAATTTGAATGGATTGCACGAATTGAATTAGAATGGATCGTACGAATGGATTAGAATGGATCGTACAAATGAATTAGAATGGATCATACAAATGAATTAGAAAGGTTACATTCGTGAGAATGAATTAGAATGGATCGTGCGAATGAATTAGAATTGATCATACGAATGGATTAGAATGGATCGTACGAATGAATTAGAATAGATCGTGCGAATGAATTAGAATGGATCGTACGAACGAATTAGAATGGATCGTACGAACGAATTAGAATGGATCGTACGAATGAATTAGAATGGATACATTCGAGCGAATGAATTAGAATGGATTGTACGAATGAATTAGAATGGATCATAGGAATGAATTAGAATGGATCGTGCAAATGAATTAGAATGGATACATTCGTGCGAATGAATTAGAATGGATCGTAGGAATGAATTAGAATGGATCGTACGAATGAATTAGAATGGTTACATTCATGCGAATGAATTAGAATGGATCGTACGAATGAATTAGAATGGATCGTGCGAATGAATTATAATGGATTGTACGATCCATTCTAATACATTCGTATGATCAATTCTAATTCATTCGCACGATCCATTCTAATTCATTCGTACGATCCATTCTAATTCATTCGCACGAATATAACCATTCTAATTCATTCGTACGATCCATTCTAATTCATTCCTACGATCCATTCTAATTCCTTCGCACGAATGTATCCATTCTAATTCATTTGCACGATCCATTCTAATTCATTCCTATGATCCATTCTAATTCATTCGTACGATCCATTCTAATTCATTCGCTCGAATGTATCCATTCTAATTCATTCGTACGATTCATTCTAATTCATTCGCACGATCCATTCTAATTCAATCGTACGATCCATTCTAATTCATTCATACGATCCATTCTAATTCATTTGTACGAATGAATTAGAATGGATCGTACGAATGGATTAGAATGGATCGTACGAATGAGTTAGAATGGATCGTACGAACGAATTAGAATGGATCGTATGAACGAATTAGAATGGATCGTACGAATGAATTAGAATGGATACATTTGAGCGAATGAATTAGAATGGATCGTATGAATGAATTAGAATGGATCATAGGAATGAATTAGAATGGATCGTGCAAATGAATTAGAATGGATACATTCGTGCGAATGAATTAGAATGGATCGTAGGAATTAATTAGAATGTATCGTACGAATAAATTAGAAAGGTTACATTCGTGCGAATGAATTGGAATGGATCGTACGAATGGATTAGAATGGATCGTACGAATGAATTAGAATGGATCGTACAAATGAATTAGAAAGGTTACATTTGTGAGAATGAATTAGAATGGATCGTACGAATGGATTAGAATGGATCGTACGAATGGATTAGAATGGATCGTACGAATGAATTAGAATGGGTCATACAAATGAATTAGAAAGGTTACATTCATGAGAATGAATTAGAATGGATCGTACGAATGAATTAGAATGGATCATGCGAATGTATTTGAATGGATCCTACGAATGAATTAGAATGGATCGAACGAATGAATTAGAATGGATACATTCGAGCGAATGAATTAGAATAGATCGTAGGAATGAATTAGAATGGATCATACGAATGAATTAGAATGGATCGTGCGAATGAATTAGAATGGATTGTACGAATGAATTAGTATAGATAGATTCGTGCGAATGAATTAGAATGGATCGGATGAATGAATTAGAATGGATCATACGATTCATTCTAATTCATTCGTACGATCCATTCTAATGCATTCGTACGATTCATTCTAATTCATTCGCACGATCCATTCTAATTCATTCGTATGATCCATTCTAATTTATTTGCACGAATATACGATCCATTCTAATTTATTCGCAAGAATGTATCTATTCTAATTCATTCATATAATGCATTCTAATTTATTCGTACAAATATATCCATTCTAATTCATTCGTACGATCCATTCTAATTCATTCGTACGATTCATTCTAATTCATTCGTACGATCCATTCTAATTCATTCATGCGATCCATTCTAATTCATTCGCACGAATGTATCCATTCTAATTCATTCGTACAATCCATTCGAATTCATTCGCACGATCCATTCTAATTCATTCGTATGATCCATTCTAATTCATTCCTACAATCTATTCTAATTCATTCGCTCGAATGTATCCATTCTAATTCATTCGTTCGTTCCATTCTAATTCATTCGTATGATCCATTCAAATTCATTCGCATGATCCATTCTAATTCATTCGTACGATCCATTCTAATTCATTCTCACGAATGTAACCTTTCTAATTCATTTGTATGATCCATTCTAATTCATTCGTACGATCCATTCTAATCCATTCGTACGATCCATTGTAACTCATTCATACAATCCATTCAGATTCATTCGCACAAATGTATCCTTTCAAATTCATTCGTACGATCCATTCTAATTAATTTGCACGATCCATTCTAATTCAGTCGTATGAATGTATCCATTTTAATTCATTCATACGATCCACTCTAATTCGTACGATCCATTCTAATCCATTCGTACGATCCATTCTAATCCATTCGTACGATCCATTCTAATTCATTCGTACGATCCATTCTAATTCATACCTACGATCCATTCTAAATCATTCGCACGAATGTATCCATTCTAATTCATTTGCACGATCCATTCTAATTCATTCCTATGATCCATTCTAATTCATTCGTACGATCCATTCTAATTCATTCGTACGATCCATTCTAATTTATTCTCACGAATGTAACCTTTCTAATTCATTTGTATGATCCATTCTAATTCATTCGTACGATCCATTCTAATCCATTCGTACGATCCATTCTAACCATTCGTACGATCCATTCTAATTCATTCGTACGATCCATTCTAATTCATTCGCTCGATTGTATCCATTCTAATTCATTCGTTCGATCCATTCTAATTCATTCGTACGATCCATTCTAATTCATTCGTAGATCCATTCTTATTTATTCGTACGATCCATTCTAATTCATTCGTACGATCTATTCTAATTCATTCGCATGATCCATTCTAATTCATTCGTATGATCCATTCTAACTCATTCGGGGGATCCTTTGTAATTCATTCGTACGATCCATTCTAATTCATTCGCACGATCCATTCTAATTTATTCGTACGATCCATTCTAATTCATTCGTACGATCTATTCTAATTCATTCGCATGATCCATTCTAATTCATTCGTACGATCTTGTCTAATTCATTTGTACAATCCATTCAAATTCATTCGTACGATGCAATCTAATTCATTCGCACAAATGTATCTATTCTAATTCATTCGTACAATGCGTTCTAAGTACAATCCATTCTAATCCATTCGTACGATCCATTCTAATTCATTCGCACGAATGTAACCATTCTAATTCATTCATATGATCCATTCTAATTCATTCGTACGATCCATTCTATTCCATTCGTACGATCCATTCTAATTCATTCGTACGATCCATTCTAATTCATTCCTACGATCCATTATAATTCATTCGCACGAATGTATCCATTCTAATTCATTTCCACGATCCATTCTAATTCATTTCTATGATCCATTCTAATTCATTCGTACGATCCATTCTAATTCATTCGCTCGAATGTATCCATTCTAATTCATTCATACGATTCATTCTAATTTATTCGCACGATCCATTCTAATTCATTCGTACGATCCATTCTTATTCATTCATACGATCCATTCTAATTCATTTGTACGAATGAATTAGAATGGATCGTATGAATGGATTAGAATGGATCGTACGAATGAATTAGAATGGATCGTACGAACGAATTAGAATGGATCGTACGAACAAATTAGAATGGATCGTATGAACGAATTAGAATGGATCGTACGATCGATTCAAATTCATTCGTACAATCCATTCAAATTCATTCGTACGATCCATTCTAATTCATTCTTACAATCCATTCAAATTCATTCGTACGATGCAATCTAATTCATTTGCACAAATGTATTTATTCTAATTCATTCGTACAATGCGTTCTAATCCATTCGTACGATCCATTATAATTCATTCGCACGAATGTAACCATTCTAATTCATTCATATGATCCATTCTAATTCATTCGTACGATCCATTCTAATTCATTCGTATGATCCATTCTAATTCATTCGTACGATCCATTCTAATTCATTTGCACGAATGTATCCATTCTAATTCATTCGTACAATCCATTCTAATTCATTCGTACGATCCATTCTAATTCATTCGCACAAATGGATCCATCCTAATTCATTCGTACGATCCATTCTAATTCATTCGTATGATCCATTCTAATTCATTCGTATGATCCATTCTAATTCATTCGCACAAATGTATCCATTCTAATTTATTTGTACAATCCATTTTAATTCATTCGTACGATCCAATCTAATTCATTCGCACAAATATATCCATTCTAATTCATTCGTACGATCCATTCTAATTCATTCGTACGATCAATTCTAATTCATTCGCACAAATGTATCCATTCTAATTCATTCGTTCGATCCATTCTAATTTATTCGCATAAATATATCCATTCTAATTCATTCGTACTATCCATTCTAATTCATTCGCACGATCCATTCTAATTCATTCGCACAAATGTATCCATTCTAATTCATTCGTACAATCCATTCTAATTCATTCGCATGATCCATTCTAATTCATTCGTACGATCCATTCTAATTCATTTGTACGATCCATTCTAATTCATTCGCACGAATGTATCCATTCTAATTTATTCGTACGATCCATTCAAATTCATTTGCACGAATGTAACCATTCTAATTCATTCGTAGGATCCATTCAAATTCATTCGCAAGAATGTATCCATTCAAATTCATTCGCACAATCAATTCTAATTCATTCGTACGATCCATTCTAATTCATTCGCACGAATGTATCCATTCTAATTCATTCGTACAATCCATTCTAATTCATTCGCACGATCCATTCTAATTCATTCATATGATCCATTCTAATTCATTCCTACGATCTATTCTAATTCATTCGCTCGAATGTATCCATTCTAATTCATTCGTACAATCCATTCTAATTCATTTGCATGATCCATTCTAATTCATTCGTATGATCCATTCTAATTCATTCCTACGATCTATTCTAATTCATTCGCTCGAATGTATCCATTCTAATTCATTCGTTCGATCCATTCTAATTCATTCGTACGATCTATTCAAATTCATTTGCATGATCCATTCTAATTCATTCGTACGATCCATTCTAATTCATTCTCACGAATGTAACCTTTCTAATTCATTTGTATGATCCATTCTAATTCATTCGTACGATCCATTCTACTCCATTCATACGATTCATTCTAATCCATTCGTACGATCCATTCTAATCCATTCGTACGATCCATTCTAATTCATTCGTACGATCCATTCTAATTCATTCTCACAAATGTAACCTTTCTAATTCATTTGTACGATCCATTCTAATTCATTCGTACGATCCATTCTAATCCATTCGTACGATCCATTCTAATTCATTCGCACGAATGTAACCATTCTAATTCATTCGTACGATCCATTCTAATTCATTCCTACGTTCTATTCTAATTCATTCGCTCGAATGTATCCATTCTAATTCATTCGTTCGATCCAAACTAATTCATTCGTACGATCCATTCAAATTCATTCGCATGATCCATTCTAATTCATTCGTACGATCCATTCTAATTCATTCTCACGAATGTAACCTTTCTAATTCATTTGAATGATCCATTCTAATTCATTCGTATGATCCATTCGTACGATCCATTCTAATCCATTCGTATGATCCATTCTAATCCATTCCTACGATCCATTCTAATTCATTCGTACGATCCATTCTAATTCATTCTCACAAATGTAACATTTCTAATTCATTTGTACGATCCATTCTAATTCATTCGTACGATCCATTCTAATCCATTTGTACGATCCATTCTAATCCATTCGTACGATCCATTCTAATTCATTCGCACGAATGTAACCATTCTAATTCATTCGTACGATCCATTATAATTCATTCCTACGATCCATTCTAATTCATTTGCACGAATGTATCCATTCTAATTCATTTGCACGATCCACTCTAATTCATTCCTATGATCCATTCTAATTCATTCGTACAGTCCATTCTAATTCATTCGCTCGAATGTATCCATTCTAATTCATTTGTACGATCCATTCAAATTCATTCGTACGATCCATACTAATTCATCCATTCTAATTCATTCTCACGAATGTAACCTTTCTAATTCATTTGTATGTATCCAATCTAATTCATTCGTACGATCCATTCTAATTCATTCGCACGATCAATTCTAATTCATTCGTACGATCCATTCTAATTCATTCGTATGAATGTATCCATTCTAATTCATTCGTACGATCCATTCTAATTCATTTGTACGATCCATTCTAATTCATTCGTACAATCCATTCTAATTCATTCTCACAAATGTAACCTTTCTAATTCATTTGTACGATCCATTCTAATTCATTCGTACGATCCATTCTAATCCATTCGTACGATCCATTCTAATACATTTGTACAATCCATTCTAATTCATTCGCACGAATGTAACCATTCTAATTCATTCGTACGATCCATTCTAATTCATTTCTACGATCCATTCTAATTCATTCGCACGAATGTATCAATTCTAATTCATTTGCACGATCCATTCTAATTCATTCCTATGATCCATTCTAATTCATTCGTATAATCCATTCTAATTCATTCGCTCGAATATATCCATTCTAATTCATTCGTACGATCCATTCTAATTCATTCGTATGATCCATTCTAATTCATTCTCATGAATATAACCTTTCTAATTCATTTGTATGATCCATTCTAATTCATTCGTACGATCCATTCTAATCCATTCGTACGATCCATTCTAATCCATTCGTACGATCCATTCTAATCCATTCGTACGATCTATTCTAAACCATTCGTACGATCCATTCTAATTCATTCGCACGAATGTAACCATTCTAATTCATTCGTACGATCCATTCTAATTCATTCCTACGATCCATTCTAATTCATTCGCACAAATGTATCTATTCTAATTCATTCGTACAATCCATTCTAATTCATTCATACGATCCATTCTAATTCATTCGCATAAATGTATCCATTCTAATTCATTCGTACGAACCATTCTAATTCATTCGTACGATCCATTCTAATTCATTCGCACAAATGTATCCATTCTAATTCATTCGTTCGATCCATTCTAATTTATTCGCATAAATATATCTATTCTAATTCATTCGTACGATCCATTCTAATTCATTCGCACGATCCATTCTAATTCATTCGCACAAATGTATCCATTCTAATTCATTCGTACAATCCATTCTAATTCATTCGCATGATCCATTTTAATTCATTCGTACGATCCATTCTAATTCATTTGTACGATCCATTCTAATTCATTCGCACGAATGTATCCATTCTAATTTATTCGTACGATCCATTCTAATTCATTTGCACGAATGTAACCATTCTAATTCATTCGTACGATCCATTCAAATTCATTCGCAAGAATGTATCCATTCTAATTCATTTGCACGATCAATTCTAATTCATTCGTATGATCCATTCTAATTCATTCGCACGAATGTATCCATTCTAATTCTTTCGTACAATCCATTCTAATTCATTCGCACGATCCATTCTAATTCATTCGTATGATCCATTCTAATTCATTCCTACGATCTATTCTAATTCATTCGCTCGAATGTATCCATTCTAATTCATTCGTACAATCCATTCTAATTCATTCGCACGATCCATTCTAATTCATTCGTATGATCCATTCTAATTCATTCCTACGATCTATTCTAATTCATTTGCTCGAATGTATCCATTCTAATTCATTCGTTCAATCCATTCTAATTCATGACATTCGTGCAATATATTCAAATTCATTCGCATGATCCATTCTAGTTCATTCGTACGATCCATTCTAATTCATTCTCACGAATGTTACCTTTCTAATTCATTTGTATGATCCATTCTAATTCATTCGTACAATCCATTCTAATCCATTTGTACGATCCATTCTAATCCACTCATACGATCCATTATAATTCATTCATACGATCCATTCTAATTCATTCTCACAAATGTAACCTTTCTAATTCATTTGTACGATCCATTCTAATTCATTCGTACGATCCATTCTAATCCATTCGTACGATCCATTCTAATTCATTCGCACGAATGTAACCATTCTAATTCATTCGTACGATCCATTCTAATTCATTCCTACGATCTATTATAATTCATTCGCTCGAATGTATCCATTCTAATTCAATCGTTCGATCCATTCTAATTCATTCGTACGATCCATTCAAATTCATTCGCATGATCCATTCTAATTCATTTGTACGATCCATTCTAATTCATTCTCACGAATGTAACCTTTCTAATTCATTTGAATGATCCATTCTAATTCATTCGTACGATCCATTCTAATCCATTCGTACGATCCATTCTAATCCATTGGTATGATCCATTCTAATCCATTCGTACGATCCATTTTAATTCATTCTCACAAATGTAACCTTTCTAATTCATTTGTTCGATCCATTCTAATTCATTCGTACGATCCATTCTAATCCATTCGTACGATCCATTCTAATCCATTCGTACGATCTTTTCTAATTCATTCGCACGAATGTAACCATTCTAATTCATTCGTACGATCCATTCTAATTCATTCCTATGATCCATTCTAATTCATTTGCACGAATGTATCCATTCTAATTCATTTGCACGATCCATTCTAATTCATTCCTATGATCCATTCTAATTCATTCGTACGATCCATTCTAATTCATTCCCTCGAATGTATCCATTCTAATTCATTCGTACGATCCATTCTAATTCATTCGAACGATCCATTCTAATTCATTCGTACGATCCATTCTAATTCATTCTCACGAATGTAACCTTTCTAATTCATTTGTATGTATACATTCTAATTCATTCGTACGATCCAATTTAATTCATTCGCACGATCTATTCTAATTCATTCGTACGATCCATTCTAATTCATTCGCACGAATGTATCCATTCAAATTCATTCGTACGATCCATTCTAATTCATTTGTACGATCCATTCTAATTCATTCGTACGATCCATTCTTATTCATTCGCACAAATATAACCTTTCTAATTCATTTGTACGATCCATTCTAATTCATTCGTACGATCCATTCTAATCCATTCGTACGATCCATTCTAATCCATTCGTACGATCCATTCTAATTCATTCGCACGAACGTAACCATTCAAATTCATTCGTACGATCCATTCTAATTCATTCCTACGATCCATTCTAATTCATTCGCACGAATGTATCAATTCTAATTCATTTGCACGATCCATTCTAATTCATTCCTATGATCCATTCTAATTCATTCGTTAGATCCATTCTAATTCATTCGTACGATCCATTCTAATTCATTCGTAAGATCCATTCTAATTCATTCTCACGAATATAACCTTTCAAATTCATTTGTATGATCCATTCTAATTCATTCGTACGATACATTCTAATCCATTCGTACGATCCATTCTAATCCATTCGTATGATCCATTCTAATCCATTCGTACGATCTATTCTAAATCATTCGTACGATCCATTCTAATTCATTCGCACGACTGTAACCATTCTAATTCATTCGTACGATCCATTCTAAATCATTCCTACGATCCATTCTAATTTATTCGCATGAATGTAACCATTCTTATTCATTCGTACGATCCATTCTAATTCATTCCTACGATCCATTCTAATTCATTCGCACAAATGTATCCATTCTAATTCATTTGCACGATCCATTCTAATTCATTCCTATGATCCATTCTAATTCATTCGTACGATCCATTCTAATTCATTCGCTCGAATGTATCCATTCTAATTCATTCGTACGATCCATTCTAATTCGTTCATACGATCCATTCTAATTCATTCGTACGATCCATTCTAATTCGTTCGTACGATTCATTCTAATTCATTCGTACGATCCATTCTAATGCATTCGTACGATTCATTCTAATTCATTCGCATGATCCATTCTAATTCATTCGTACGATCCATTCTTATCCATTCATACGATCCATTCTAATTCATTCGCACAATCCATTCTAATTCATTCGTACGATCCATTCTAATTCATTCGTATGATCCATTCTAACTCATTCGGTGGATCCATTCTAATTCATTCACACGATCCATTCTAATTTATTCATACGATCCATTCTAATTCATTCCTACGATCTATTCTAATTCATTCGCATGATCCATTCTAATTCATTCGTACGATCCATTCTAATTCATTCGTACAATCCATTCAAATTCATTCGTACGATCCATTCTTATTCATTCATACGATCCATTATAATTCATTCGCACAATCCATTCTAATTCATTCATACGATCCATTCTAATTCATTTGTATGGTCCATTCTAACTCATTCGTACGATCCATTCTAATTCATTCGCACGATCCATTCTAATTCATTTGTACGATCCATTCTAATTCATTCGTACGATCCATTCTAATTCATTCGTACGATCCATTCTAATCCATTCTAATTCATTCGCTCGAATGTATCCATTCTAATTCATTCGTACGATCCATTCTTATTCATTCATACGATCCATTCTAATTCATTCGCACGATCCATCCTAATTCATTCGCACAATCCGTTCTAATTCATTCGCACAATCCATTCTAATTCATTTGTACGATCCATTCTAATTCATTCGTACGATCCATTCTAATTCGTTCATATGATCCATTCTAATTAGAATGGATCATACGATTCATTCTAATTCATTCGCACGATCCATTCTAATTCATTCGCACAAATGTATCAATTCTAATTCATTCGTACAATCCATTCTGATTCATTCGCACGATCCATTCTAATTCATTCGTACGATCCATTCAAATTTATTCGCACGATCCATTCTAATTCATTCCCACAAATGTATCCATTCTAATTCATTCATACGATCCATTCTAATTCATTCGCACGATCCATTAGAATGGATACATTTGTGCGATGAATAAGAATGGAGCGTACGAATGAATTAGAATGGAGCGTACGAATGAATTAGAATGGATACATTTGTGCGAATGAATTAGAATGGATCGTACGAATGAATTAGAATGAATCATACGAATGAATTAGAATGGATCGTGCGAATGAATTTGAATGGATCGTACGAATGAATTAGAATGAATCGTACGAAAGAATTAGAATGGTTACATTCGTGCGAATGAATTAGAATGGATCGTACGAATGGATTAGAATGGATCGTACGAATGGATTAGAATGGATCGTACGAATGAATTAGAACGGATCATACAAATGAATTAGAAAGGTTACATTTGTGAGAATGAATTAGAATGGATCGTACGAATGGATTAGAATGGATCGTACGAATTGATTAGAATGGATCGTACAAATGAATTAGAATGGATCATGTACGAATGAATTAGAATGGATCGAACGAATAAATTAGAATGGATACATTCGAGCGAATGAATTAGAATAGATCATAGGAATGAATTAGAATGGATCATACGAATGAATTAGAATGGATCGTGCGAATGAATTAGAATAGATTGTACGAATGAATTAGAATGGATACATTCGTGCGAATGAATTAGAATGGATCGGACGAATGAATTAGAATGGATCGTACGAATGAATTAGAATGGATCGTGCGAATGAATTAGAATGAATCGTACGAATGCATTAGAATGGATACAGTTATGCGAATGAATTAGAATGGATCGTACGAATGAATTAGAATGGATCGTGCGAATGAATTAGAATGGATCGTACAAATGAATTAGAATGGATCGTGCGAATGAATTAGAATGGATCGTACGAAATGAATTAGAATGGATACATTTGTGCAAATGAATTAGAATGGATCGTACGAATGAATTAGAATGGATCGTACGAATGAATTAGAATGAATACATTTGTACGAATGAATTAGAATGGATCGTGCGAATGAATTAGAATGGATCGTACGAATGAATTATAATGGATCGTATGAATGAATTAGAATGGATCTTGCGATTGAATTAGAATAGATCGTACGAATGAATTAGAATGGATACATTCGTGCAATTGAACTAGAATGGATACATACATTCATGCGAATGAATTAGAATGGATCGTATGAATGAGTTAGAATGGATCGTATGAACCAATTAGAATGGATTGCATGAATGAATTAGAATGGATCATACATATGAATTGGAATGGATCGTACGAATGAATTAGAATTGATACATTCATGCAATTGAATTAGAATGGATCGTACGAATGCATTAGAATGGATCATACGAATAAATTAGAATGGATCGTGCGAATGAATTAGAATGGATCGTGCGAATGAATTAGAATGGATACATTCGTACAAATGAATTAGAATGGATCGTGCGAATGAATTAGAATGGATCGTACGAATGAATTAGAATGAATCATACGAATGAATTAGAATGGATCATACGAATGAATTAGAATACAAAATGTGAATGAATTAGAATGGATCGTACGTTTGAATTAGATTGGATTGTGCGTATGAATTAGAATGGATACATTCGTGCGAATGAATTAGAATAGATCGTATGAATGAATTAGAATGGATCGTACGAATGAATTAGAATGGATCGTGCGAATGAATTTGAATGGATCGTGATAATGAATTAGAATGGATCATACGAATGAATTAGAATGGATCGTACGAATGAATTAGAATGGATACATTCGTGCGAATGAATTAGAATAGATTGTACGAATGAATTAGACTGGATCGTACGAATAAATTAGAATGGATACATTCATACGAATGAATTAGAATGGATCGTACGAATGAATTAGAATGGATCGTACGAATGGATTAGAATGGATCGTACGAATGGATTAGAATGGATCGTACGAATGAATTAGAATGGATCATACAAATGAATTAGAAAGGTTACATTCGTGAGAATGAATTAGAATGGATCGTACGAATGAATTAGAATGGATCATGCGAATGAATTTGAATGGATTGTACGAATGAATTAGAATGGATCGAACGAATGAATTAGAATGGATCATACGAATGAATTAGAATAGATCGTAGGAATGAATTAGAATGGATCATACGAATGAATTAGAATGGATCGTGGGAATGAATTAGAATGGATCGTACGAATGAATTAGAATGGATCGTACGAACGAATTAGAATGGATCGTACGAACGAATTAGAATAGATCGTATGAATGAATTAGAATGGATCGTACGAATGAATTAGAATGGATACATTCGTGCGAATGAATTAGAATAGATCGTACGAATGAATTATAATGGATCGTACGAATGTATTAGAACGCATTGTACGAATGAATTAGATTGCATCGTACGATCCATTCTCATTCATTCGTACGATCCATTCTAATTCATTCGCACAAATGTATCCATTTTAATTCATTCGCTCGAATGTATCCATTTTAATTCATTCGTACGATCCATTCTAGTTCATTCGTACGATCTAATTCATTCGTACGATCCATTCTAATTCATTCGTACGATCCATTCTAATTCATTCGCACGATCCATTCTAATTCATTCGTACGATCCATTCTAATTCATTCGTATGATCCATTCGAATTCATTCGTACGATCCATTCTAATTCATTCGTAGAATCCATTCAAATTCATTCGTACGATGCAATCTAATTCATTCGCACAAATGTATCTATTCTAATTCATTCGTACAATGCGTTCTAATCCATTCGTACGATCCATTCTAATCCATTCGTACGATCCATTCTAATTCATTCGCACGAATGTAACCATTCTAATTCATTCATATGATCCATTCCAATTCATTCGTACGATCCATTCTAATTCATTCGTATGATCCAATCTAATTCATTCGTACAATCCATTCTAATTCATTTGCACGAATGTATCCATTCTAATTCATTCGTACAATCCATTTTAATTCATTCGTACGATCCATTCTAATTCATTCGCACAAATGTATCCATTCTAATTCATTCGTACGATCCATTCTAATTCTTTCATACGATCCATTCTAATTCATTCGTATGATCCATTCTAATTCATTCGAACAAATGTACCCATTCTAATTCATTCGTACAATCCATTCTAATTCATTCGTACGATCCATTCTAATTCATTCGCACAAATGTATCCATTCTAATTCATTCGTACGATCCATTCTAATTCATTCGTACGATCCATTCTAATTCATTCGCACAAATGTATCCATTCTAATTCATTCGTTCGATCCATTCTAATTCATTTGCATAAATATATCCATTCTAATTCATTCGTACGATCCATTCTAATTCATTCGCACGATCCATTCTAATTCATTCGCAGAAATATATCCATTCTAATTCATTCGTACAATCCATCCTAATTCATTTGCATGATCCATTCTAATTCATTCGTAAGAACCATTCTAATTCATTTGTACGATCCATCCTAATTCATTCGCACGAATGTATCTATTCTAATTTATTTGTACGATCCATTCTAATTAATTTGCACGAATGTAACCATTCTAATTCATTCGTACGATCCATTCGTACGATCCATTCAAATTCATTCGCACGAATGTATCCATTCTAATTCATTCGTGCAATCCATTCTAATTCATTCGAACAATCAATTCTAATTCATTCGTATGATCCATTCTAATTCATTCCTACGATCTATTCTAATTCATTCGCTCGAATGTTTCCATTCTAATTCATTCGTACAATCCATTCTAATTCATTCGCACGATCCATTCTAATTCATTCGTATGATCCATCCTAATTCATTCCTACGATCTATTCTAATTCATTCGCTCGAATGTATCCATTCTAATTCATTCGTTCGATCCATTCTAATTCATTCGTACGATCCATTCAAATTTATTCGCATGATCCATTCTAATTCATTCGTACGATCCATTCTAATTCATTCTCACGAATGTAACCTTTCTAATTCATTTGTCTGATCCATTCTAATTCATTCGTACGATCCATTCTAATCTATTCGTACGATCCATTCTAATCCATTCATATGATCCATTCTAATCCATTCGTACGATCCATTCTAATCCATTCGTACGATCCATTCTAATTCATTCTCACAAATGTAACCATTCTAATTCATTTGTACGATCCATTCTAATTCATTCGTACGATCCATTCTAATCCATTCGTACGATCTATTCAAATTCATTCGCACGAATGTAACCATTCTAATTCATTCGTACGATCCATTCTAATTCATTCCTACGATCTATTCTAATTCATTCGCTCGAATGTATCCATTCTAATTCATTCGTTCGATCCATTCTAGTTCATTCGTACGATCCATTCAAATTCATTCGCATGATCCATTCTAATTCATTTGTACAATCCATTCTAATTCATTCTCACGAATGTAACCTTTCCAATTTATTTGTATGAACCATTCTAATTCATTCGTACGATCCATTCTAATCCATTCGTACGATCCATTCTAATCCATTCGTATGATCCATTCTAATCCATTTGTACGATCCATTCTAATTCATTCGTACGATTCATTCTAATTCATTCTCACAAATGTAACCTTTCTAATTCATTTGTACGATCCACTCTAATCCATTCGTTTGATCCATTCTAATCCATTCGTACGATCCATTCTAATTCATTCGCATGAATGTAACCATTCTAATTCATTCGTACGATCCATTCTAATTCATTTCTACGATCCATTCTAATTCATTTGCACGAATGTATCCATTCTAATTCATTTGCACGATCCATTCTAATTCATTCCTATGATCCATTCTAATTCACTCGTACGATCCATTCTAATTCATTCGCTCGAATGTATCCATTCTAATTCATTCGTACGATCCATTCTAATTCATTCGTACGATCCATTCTAATTCATTCATACGATCCATTCTAATTCATTCTCACGAGTGTAACCTTTCTAATTCATTTGTATGTATCCATTCTAATTCATTCGTACGATCCATTCTAATTCATTCGCACGATCCATTCTAATTCATTCGTACGATCCATTCTAATTCATTCGCACGAATGTATCCACTCTAATTCATTCGTACGATCCATTCTAATTCATTTGTACGATCCATTCTAATTCATTCGTACGATCCATTCTAATTCATTCTCACAAATGTGACCTTTCTAATTCATTCGTACGACATTCTAATCCATTCGTACGATCCATTCTAATCCATTCGTACGATCCATTCTAATTCATTCGCACGAATGTAACCAATCTAATTCATTCGTACGATCCATTCTAATTCATTCATACGATCCATTCTAATTCATTCGCACGAATGTATCCATTCTAATTCATTTGCACGATCCATTCTAATTCATTCCTATAATCCATTCTAATTCATTCGTACGATCCATTCTAATTCATTCGCTCGAATGTATCCATTCTAATTCATTCGTACGATCCATTCTAATTCATTCGTACGATCCATTCTAATTCATTCTCACGAATGTAACCTTTCTAATTTATTTGTATGATCCATTCTAATTCATTCGTACGATCCATTCTAATCCATTCGTATGATCCATTCTAATCCATTCGTACGATCCATTCTAATCCATTCGTATGATCCATTCTAATCCATTCGTACGATCTATTCTAAACCATTCGTACGATCCATTCTAATTCATTCGCACGAATGTAACCATTCTAATTAATTCGTACGATCCATTCTAATTTATTCCTATGATCCATTCTAATTCATTCGCACGAATGTAACCATTCTAATTCATTCGTACGATCCATTCTAATTCATTCCTACGATCCATTCTAATTCATTCGCACGAATGTATCCATTCTAATTCATTTGCACGATCCATTCTAATTCATTCCTATGATCCATTCTAATTTATTCGTACGATCCATTCTAATTCATTCGTTCGAATGTATCCATTCTAATTCATTTGTACGATCCGTTCTAATTCATTCGTACGATCCATTCTAATTCATTCGTATGATCCATTCTAATTTATTCGTTCAAATATATCCATTCTAATTCATTCGTACGATCCATTCTAATTCATTCGCACGATCCATTCTAATTCATTCATACGATCCATTCTAATTCATTCGTACCATCCATTCTAATTCATTCTCACGAATGTAACCTTTCTAATTTATTTGTATGATCCATTCTAATTCATTCGTACGATCCATTCTAATCCATTCGTATGATCCATTCTAATCCATTTGTACGATCCATTCTAATCCATTCGTATGATCCATTCTAATCCATTCGTACGATCTATTCTAAACCATTCGTACGATCCATTCTAATTCATTCGCACGAATGTAACCATTCTAATTCATTCGTACGATCCATTCTAATTCATTCCTACGATCCATTCTAATTCATTCGCACGAATGTAACCATTCTAATTCATTCGTACGATCCATTCTAATTCATTCCTACGATCCATTCTAATTCATTCGCACGAATGTATCCATTCTAATTCATTTGCACGATCCATTCTAATTCATTCATATGATCCATTCTAATTTATTCGTACGATCCATTCTAATTCATTCGCTCGAATGTATCCATTCTAATTCATTTGTACGATCCATTCTAATTCATTCGTACGATCCATTCTAATTCATTCGTATGATCCATTCTAATTTATTCGTTCAAATATATCCATTCTAATTCATTCGTACGATCCATTCTAATTCATTCGCACGATCCATTCTAATTCATTCGTACGATCCATTCTAATTCATTCGTACGATCCATTCTAATTCATTCGTACGATCAATTCTAATTCATTTGCACGACCCATTCTAATTCATTCCTATGATCCATTCTAATTCATTTGTACGATCCATTCTAATTCATTCGCTCGAATGTATCCATTCTAATTCATTCGTACGATCCATTCTAATTCATTCATACGATCCATTCTAATTCATTCTCACGAATATAACCTTTCTAATTCATTTGTATGATCCATTCTAATTCATTCGTACGATCCATTCTAATCCATTTGTACGATCCATTCTAATCCATTCGTACAATCCATTCTAATCCATTCGTACGATCCATTCTAATCCATTCGTGCGATCTATTCTAAACCATTCGTACGATCCATTCTAATTCATTCGCACGAATGTAACCATTTTAATTCATTCGTACGATCCATTCTAATTCATTCCTGCGATCCATTCTAATTCATTCGCACGAATGTAACCATTCTAATTCATTCGTACGATCCATTCTAATTCATTCCTACGATCCACTCTAATTCATTCGCACGAATGTATCCATTCTAATTCATTTGCACGATCCATTCTAATTCATTCCTATGATCCATTCTAATTCATTCGTACGATCCATTCTAATTCATTCGCTCGAATGTATCCATTCTAATTCATTCGTACGATCCATTCTAATTCGTTCATACGATCCATTCTAATTCGTTCGTACGATCCATTCTAATTCGTTCGTACGATTCATTCTAATTCATTCGTACGATCCATTCTAATGCATTCGTACGATTCATTCTAATTCATTCGCACGATCCATTCTAATTCATTCGTACGATCCATTCTTATTCATTGATACGATCCATTCTAATTCATTCGCACAATCCATTCTAATTCATTCGTACGATCCATTCTAATTCATTCGTATGATCCATTCTAACTCATTCGGTGGATCCATTCTAATTCATTCGCACGATCCATTCTAATTTATTCGTATGATCCATTCTAATTAATTCATACGATCTATTCTAATTCATTCGCATGATCCATTCTAATTAATTCGTAGGATCCATTCTAATTCATTCGTACAATCCATTCAAATTCATTCGTACGATCCATTCTTATTCATTCATACGATCCATTCTAATTCATTCGCACAATCCATTCTAATTCATTCGTACGATCCATTCTAATTCATTCGTATGATCCATTCTAACTCATTCGTACGATCCATTCTAATTCATTCACACGATCCATTCTAATTCATTTGTACGATCCATTCTAATTCATTCGTACGATCCATTCTAATTCATTCGTACGATCCATTCTAATCCATTCTAATTCATTCGCTCGAATGTATCCATTCTAATTCATTCGTACGATCCATTCTTATTCATTCATACGATCCATTCTAATTCATTCGCACGATCCATTCTAATTCATTCGCACAATCCGTTCTAATTCATTCGCACAATACATTCTAATTCATTCTCACGAATGTATCCATTCTAATTCATTCGTACGATCCATTCTAATCCGTTCATACGATCCATTCTAATTAGAATGGATCATACTATTCATTCTAATTCATTCGCACGATCCATTCTAATTCATTCGCACAAATATATCCTTTCTAATTCATTCGTACAATCCATTCTAATTCATTCGCACGATCCATTCTAATTCATTCGTACGATCCATTCAAATTCATTCACACGATCCATTCTAATTCATTCGCATGAATGTATCCATTCTAATTCATTCGTACGATCCATTCTAATTCATTCGCACGATCCATTAGAATGGATACATTTGTGCGATGAATTAGATTGGAGCGTACGAATGAATTAGAATGGAGCGTACGAATGAATTAGAATGGATACATTTGTGCGAATGAATTAGAATTGATCGTACGAATGAATTAGAATGAATCATACGAATGAATTAGAATGGATCGTGCGAATGAATTTGAATGGATCGTACGAATGAATTAGAATGAATCGTACGATCCATTATAATTCATTCTCACAAATGTAACCTTTCTAATTCATTTGTACGATCCATTCTAATTCATTTGTACGATCCATTCTAATTCATTCCTATGATCCATTCTAATCCATTCGTACGATCCATTCTAATTCATTCGCACGAATGTAACCATTCTAATTCATTCGTACGATCCATTCTAATTCATTCCTACGATCCATTCTAATTAATTTGCACGAATGTATCCATTCTAATTCATTTGCACGATCCATTCAAATTCATTCCTATGATCCATTCTAATTCATTCGTACGATCCATTCTAATTCATTCGCTCGAATGTATCCATTCTAATTCGTTCGTACGATCCATTCTAATTCATTCGTACGATCCATTCTAATTCATTCGCACGATCCATTCTAATTCATTTGTACGATCCATTTTAATTCATTCGTACAAATGAATTAGAATGGATCGTATGAATGAATAAGAATGGATCGTACGAATGAATTAGAATGGATACATTTGTGCGAATTAATTAGAATGGATCGTCCGAATGAATTAGAATGGATCGTACGAATGAATTAGAATGGTTACATTCGTGCGAATGAATTAGAATGGATCGTACGAATGGATTAGAATAGATCGTACGAATGGATTAGAATGGATCGTATGAATGAATTAGAATGGATCGTACAAATGAATTAGAAAGGTTACATTTGTGAGAATGAATTAGAATGGATCGTACGAATGGATTAGAATGGATCGCACGAATGGATTAGAATGGATCATACAAATGGATTAGAATGGATCGTACGAATGGATTAGAATGGATCGTACGAATGAATTAGAATGGATCATACAAATGAATTAGAAAGGTTACATTCGTGAGAATGAATTAGAATGGATCGTGCGAATGAATTAGAATGGATCGTGCGAATGAATTAGAATGGATCGTACGAACGAATTAGAATGGATCGTACGAACGAATTAGAATGGATCGTTTGAACGAATTAGAATGGATCGTACGAATGAATTAGAATGGATGCATTTGAGCGAATGAATTAGAATGGATCGTACGAATGAATTAGAATGGATCATAGGAATGAATTAGAATGGATCGTGCAAATGAATTAGAATGGATACATTCGTGCGAATGAATTAGAATGGATCGTAGGAATGAATTAGAATGGATCGTACGAATGAATTAAAATGGTTACATTCGTGCGAATGAATTAGAATGGATCGTACGAATGAATTAGAATAGATCGTGCGAATGAATTAGAATGGATCGTACGATCCATTCTAATTCATTCGTATGATCAATTCTAATTCATTCGCACGATCCATTCTAATTCATTCGTACGATCCATTCTAATTCATTCGCACGAATGTAACCATTCTAATTCATTCGTACGATCCATTCTAATTCATTCCTACGATCCATTCTAATTTATTCGCACGAATGTATCAATTCTAATCCATTCTAATTCATTCGTACGATCCATTCTAATTCATTCGCTCGTATGTATCCATTCTAATTCATTCGTACGATTCATTCTAATTCATTCGCACGATCCATTCTAATTCATTCGTACGATCCATTCTAATTCATTCGTACGATCCATTCTTATTCATTCATACGATCCATTCTAATTCATTTGTACGAATGAATTAGAATGGATCGTACGAATAAATTAGAATGGATCGTACGAACGAATTAGAATGGATCGTATGAACGAATTAGAATGGATCGTACGAATGAATTAGAATGGATACATTCGAGCGAATGAATTAGAATGGATCGTACGAATGAATTAGAATGGATCATAGGAATGAATTAGAATGGATCGTGCAAATGAATTAGAATGGATACATTCGTGCGAATGAATTAGAATGGATCGTAGGAATGAATTAGAATGGATCATACGAATGAATTAGAATAGTTACATTCGTGCGAATGAATTAGAATGGATCGTACGAATGGATTAGAATGGATCGTACGAATGGATTAGAATGGATCGTACAAATGAATTAGAAAGGTTACATTTGTGAGAATGAATTAGAATGGATCGTACGAATGGATTAAAATGGATCGTACAAATGGATTAGAATGGATCGTACGAATGGATTAGAATGGATCGTACGAATGAATTAGAATGGATCATACAAATGAATTAGAAAGGATACATTCGTGAGAATGAATTAGAATGGATCGTACGAATGAATTAGAATGGATCATGCGAATGAATATGAATGGATCGTACGAATGAATTAGAATGGATCGAACGAATGAATTAGAATGGATACATTCGAGCGAATGAATTAGAATAGATCGTAGGAATGAATTAGAATGGATCATACGAATGAATTAGAATGGATCGTGCGAATGAATTAGAATGGATTGTACGAATGAATTAGAATGGATACATTCGTGCGAATAAATTAGAATGGATCGGACAAATGAATTAGAATGGATCGTACGATTCATTCTAATTCATTCGTACTATCCATTCTAATGCATTCGTACGATTCATTCTAATTCATTCGCACGATCCATTCTAATTCATTTGTATGATCCATTCTAATTTATTTGCACGAATATACGATCCATTCTAATTTATTCGCAAGAATGTATCCATTCTAATTCATTCGTACAATCCATTCTAATTTATTCGTACAAATGTATCCATTCTAATTCATTCGTACTATCCATTCCAATTCATTCGTACGATTCATTCTGATTTATTCGTATGATACATTCTAATTCATTCGTATGATCCATTCTAAATCATTCGCACGAATGTAACCATTCTAATTCATTCGTACGATCCATTCTAATTCATTCGCACGAATGTATCCATTCTAATTCATTTGCACGTTCCATTCTAATTCATTCCTATGATCCATTCTAATTCATTCGTACGATCCATTCTAATTCATTCGCTCGAATGTATCCATTCTAATTCATTCATACGATTCATTCTAATTCATTCGCACGATCCATTCTAATTCAATCGTACGATCCATTCTTATTCATTCATACGATCCATTCTAATTCATTTGTACGAATGAATTAGAATGGATCGTACGAATGGATTAGAATGGATCGTACGAACGAATTAGAATGGATCGTATGAACGAATTAGAATGGATCGTACGAATGAATTAGAATGGATACATTCGAGCGAATGAATTAGAATGGATCGTACGAATGAATTAGAATGGATCATAGGAATGAATTAGAATGGATCGTGCAATTGAATTAGATTGGATACATTCGTGCGAATGAATTAGAATGGATCGTAGGAATGAATTAGAATGGATCATACGAATGAATTAGAATGGTTACATTCGTGCGAATGAATTAGAATGGATCGTACGAATGGATTAGAATGGATCGTACGAATGGATTAGAATGGATCGTACGAATGAATTAGAATGGATCGTAGAAATGAATTAGAAAGGTTACATTTGTGAGAATGAATTAGAATGGATTGAACAAATGAATTAGAATGGATCGTACGAATGGATTAGAATGAATCGTACGAATGGAATAGAATGGATCGTACGAATGGATTAGAATGGATCATACAAATGAATTAGAAAGGATACATTTGTGAGAATGAATTAGAATGGATCGTACGAATGAATTAGAATGGATCATGCGAATGGATTTGAATGGATCGTACGAATGAATTAGAATGGATCGAACGAATGAATTAGAATGGATACATTCGAGCGAATGAATTAGAATAGATCGTAGGAATGAATTAGAATGGATCATACGAATGAATTAGAATAGATCGTGCGAATGAATTAGAATGGATCGTACGAATGAATTAGAATGGATCATATGAATGAATTAGAATGGATACATTCGTGCGAATGAATTAGAATGGATCGGACGAATGAATTAGAATGGATTGTACGATTCATTCTAATTCATTCGTACGATCCATTCTAATGCATTCGTACGAATCATTCTAATTCATTCACACGATCCATTCTAATTCATTCGTATGATCCATTCTAATTTATTTGCACGAATATACGATCCATTCTAATTTATTCGCAAGAATGTATCCATTCTGATTCATTCGTACAATCCATTCTATTTTATTCGTACAAATGTATCCATTCTAATTCATTCGTACAATCCATTCTAATTCATTCGTACGATTCATTCTAATTCATTCGTATGATCCATTCTAATTCATTCGTACGATCCATTCTAATTCATTCGCACGAATGTATCCATTCTAATTCATTCGTACAATCCATTCTAATTCATTCACACGATCCATTCTAATTCATTCATATGATCCATTCTAATTCATTCCTACGATCTATTCTAATTCATTCGCTCGAATGTATCAATTCTAATTCATTCGTTCGATCCATTCTAATTCATTCGTACGATCCATTCAAATTCATTCGCATGATCCATTCTAATTCATTCGTACGATCCATTCTAATTCATTCTCACGAATGTTACCTTTCTAATTCATTCGTACGATCCATTCTAATTCATTCGTCCGATCCATTGTAATTCATTCATACAATCCATTTAGATTCATTCACACAAATGTATCCATTCAAATTCATTCGTACGATCCATTCTAATTAATTCGCACGATCCATTCTAATTCAGTCGTATGAATGTATCCATTTTAATTCATTCGTAAGATCCATTCTAATTCTTTCGTACGATCTAATTCATTCGTACGATCTATTCTAATTCATTTGTACGATCGATTCTAATTCATTCGCACGATCCATTCTAATTCATTCGTACGATCCATTCTAATTCATTCGTATGATCCATTCTAATTTATTCGTTCAAATATATCCATTCTAATTCATTCGTACGATCCATTCTAATTCATTCGCACGATCCATTCTAATTCATTCGCACGAATGTATCCATTCTAATTCATTTGCACGATCCATTCTAATTCATTCCTATGATCCATTCTAATTCATTCGTACGATCCATTCTAATTCATTCGTATAATCCATTCTAATTCATTCGCACGATCTATTCTAATTTATTCGTACAATCCATTCTAATTCATTCTCACGAATGTAACCTTTCTAATTCATTTGTATGATCCATTCTAATTCATTCGTACGATCCATTCTAATCCATTCGTACGATCCATTCTAATCCATTCGTACGATCCATTCTAATCCATTCGTACGATCCATTCTAATTCCATCTCACAAATGTAACGTTTCTAATTCATTTGTACGATCCATTCTAATTCATTCGTACGATCCATTCGTACGATCCATTCTAATTCATTCGCACGAATGTAACCATTCTAATTTATTTGTACGATCCATTCTAATTCATTCATACGATCCATTCTAATTCATTCGCACGAATGTATCCATTCTAATTCATTTGCACGATCCATTCTAATTCATTCCTATGATCCATTCTAATTCATTCGTACGATTCATTCTAATTCATTCTCACGAATGTAACCTTTCTAATTCATTTGTATCATCCATTCTAATTCATTCGTACGATCCATTCTAATCCATTCGTACGATCCATTCTAATCCATTCGTAGGATCCATTCTAATGCATTCGTACGAACCATTCTAATCCATTCTCACAAATGTAACCTTTCTAATTCATTTGTACGATCCATTCTAATTCATTCGTACGATCCATTCTAATCCATTCGTACGATCCATTCTAATCCATTCATACGATCCATTCTAATTCATTCGCACGAATGTATCTATTCTAATTCATTCGTACGATCCATTCTAATTCATTCGTACGATCCATTCTAATTCGTTCATATGATCAATTCTAATTCGTTCGTACGATCCATTCTAATTCGTTCGTACGATCCATTCTAATTCATTCGTATGATCCATTCTAATTCATTCCTACGATCTATTCTAATTCATTCGCTCGAATGTATCCATTCTAATTATTTCGTACGATCCATTCAAACTCATTCGCATGATCCATTCTAATTCATTCGTACGATCCATTCTAATTCATTCTCACGAATGTAACCTTTCTAATTCATTTGTATGATCCATTCTAATTCATTCGTACGATCAATTCTAATCCATTCGTACGATCCATTCTAATCCATTCGTATGATCCATTCTAATCCATTCGTGCGATCCATTCTAATTCATTCTCACAAATGTAACCTTTCTAATTCATTTGTACGATCCATTCTAATTCATTCGTACGATCCATTCTAATCCATTCGTACGATCCATTTTAATTCATTCGCACGAATGTAACCATTCTAATTCATTCGTACGATCCATTCTAATTCATTCCTACGATCCAATCTAATTCATTCGCACGAATGTATCCAATCTAATTCATTTGCACGATCCATTCTAATTCATTCCTATGATCCATTCTAATTCATTCGTACGATCCATTCTAATTCATTCTCACGAATGTAACCTTTCTAATTCATTAGTATGATCCATTCTAATTCATTCATACGATCCATTCTAATCCATTCGTACGATCCATTCTAATCCATTCGTACGATCCATTCTAATTCATTCTCACAAATGTAACCTTTCTAATTCATTTGTACGATCCAATCTAATTCATTCGTACGATCCATTCTAATCCATTCGTACGATCCATTCTAATTCATTCGCACGATCCATTCTAATTCATTCCTACAATCTATTCTAATTCATTCGCTCGAATGTATCCATTCTAATTCATTCGTTCAATCCATTCTAATTATTTCGTACGATCCATTCAAATTCATTCCTATGATCCATTCTAATTCAGTCGTACGATCCATTCTAATTCTTTCTCATGAATGTAACCTTTCTAACTCATTTGTATCATCCATTCTAATTCATTCGTACGATCCATTCTAATCCATTCGTACGATCCATTCTAATCCATTCGTACGATCCATTCAAATCCATTCGTAGGATCCATTCTAATGCATTCGTACGATCCATTCTAATTCATTCTCACAAATGTAACCTTTCTAATTCATTTGTACGATCCATTCTAATTCATTCGTACGATCCATTCTTATCCATTCGTACGATCCATTCTAATCCATTTGTACGATCCATTCTAACTCATTCTCACGAATGTATCCATTCTTATTCATTTGTACGATCCATTCTAATTCATTCGTACGATCCATTCTAATTCATTCATATGATCAATTCTAATTCGTTCGTACGATCCATTCAAATTCGTTCGTACGATCCATTCTAATTCATTCGTATGATCCACTCTAATTCATTCCTACGATCTATTCTAATTCATTCGCTTGAATGTAACCATTCTAATTCATTCGTTCGATCCATTCTAATTCATTCGTACGATCCATTCAAATTCATTCGCATGATCCATTCTAATTCATTCGTACGATCCATTCTAATTCATTCTCACGAATGTAACCTTTCTAATTCATTTGTATGATCCATTCTAATTCATTCGTACGATCAATTCTAATCCATTCGTACGATCCATTCTAATCCATTCGTACGATCCATTCTAATTCATTCTCACAAATGTAACCTTTCTAATTCATTTGTACGATCCATTCTAATTCATTCGTACGATCCATTGTAATCCATTCGTACGATCCATTCTAATCCATTCGTACGATCCATTCTAATTCATTCGCACGAATGTAACCATTCTAATTCATTCGTATGATCCATTCTAATTCATTCCTACGATCCTATCTAATTCATTCGCACGAATGTATCCATTCTAATTCATTTGCACGATCGATTCTAATTCATTCCTATGATCCATTCTAATTCATTCGTACAATCCATTCTAATTCATTCTCACGAATGTAAACTTTCTAATTCATCTGTATGATCCATTCAAATTCATTCGTACGATCCATTCTAATCCATTCGTACGATCCATTCTAATCCATTCGTACGATCCATTCTAATTCATTTGTACGATCCATTCTAATTCATTCTCACAAATGTAACCTTTCTAATTTATTTGTACGATCCATTCTAATTCATTCGTACGATCCATTCTAACCCATTCGAACGATCCATTCTAATTCAGTCGTACGATCCATTATAATTCATTCGCACGAATGTATCCATTCTAATTCATTCGTACGATCCATTCTAATTCATTCGTACGATTCATTCTAATTCATTCGCACGATCCATTCTAATTCATTCCTACGATCTATTCTAATTCATTCGCTCGAATGTATCTATTCTAATTCATTCGTTCGATCCATTCTAATTCATTCGTACGATCCATTCAAATTCATTCGCATGATCCATTCTAATTCATTCGTACGATCCATTCTAATTCATTCTCACGAATGTAACCTTTCTAATTCATTTGTATGATCCATTCTAATTCATTCGTACGATCCATTCTAATTCTTTCGGACGAATGTATCCATTCTAATGCATTCGTACGATTCATTCTAATTCATTCGCACGATCCATTCTAATTCATTCGTACGATACATTCTTATTCATTCATACGATCCATTCTAATTCATTTGTACGAATGAATTAGAATGGATCGTACGAATGGATTAGAATGGATCGTGCGAATGAATTAGAATGGATCGTACGAGCGAATTAGAATGGATCGTATGAACGAATTAGAATGGATAGTACGAATGAATTAGAATGGATACATTCGAGCGAATTAATTAGAATGGATCGTACGATTGAATTAGAATGGATCATAGGATTGAATTAGAATGGATCGTACGAATGGATTAGAACGCATTGTACGAATGAATTAGAATGGATCGTACAAATGAATTAGAATGGTTACATTCGTGCGAATGAATTAGAATGGATCGTACGAATGAATTAGAATATCGTGCGAATGAATTAGAATGGATAGTGCGAATGAATTAGAATGGATCGTACGAATGAATTAGAATGGATACATTCGTGCGAATGAATTAGAATGGATCGTACGAATGCATGAGAATGGATCGTACGAATGAATTAGAATGGATCGTACGAATGAATTAGAATGGATACATTCGTGCGAATGAATTAGAATAGATCGTAGAAATGAATTAGAATGGATCATACGAATGAATTAGAATGGATCGTGCGAATGAATTAGAATGGATTGTACGAATGAATTAGAATGGATACATTCGAGCGAATGAATTAGAATAGATCGTAGGAATGAATTAGAATGGATCATACGAATGAATTAGAATGGATTGTGCGAATGAATTAGAATGGATACATTCGTACGAATGAATTAGAATGGATCGTACGAATGAATTAGAATGGATCATACGAATGAATTTGAATGGATTCTATGAATGAATTAGAATGGATCGAACGAATGAATTAGAATGGATCATACGAATGAATTAGAATAGATTGTAGGAATGAATTAGAATAGATCATATGAATGAATTAGAATGTATCGTACGAATGGATTAGAATGGATCGTACGAATGGATTAGAATGGATCGTACGAATGAATTAGAATAGATCGAACGAATGAATTAGAATGGATCGTACGAATGAATTAGAATGGATTGTACGAATGAATTAGAGTGGATACATTCGTGCGAATGAATTAGAATGGATCGGACGAATGAATTAGAATGGATCGTACGATTCATTCTAATTCATTCGTACGATCCATTCTAATGCATTCGTACGATTCATTCTAATTCATTCGCACGATCCATTTTAATTCATTCGTACAATCCATTCTTATTCATTCATACGATCCATTCTAATTCATTCGCACAATCCATTCTAATTCATTCGTACGATCCATTCTAATTCATTCGTATGATCCATTCTAACTCATTCGGTGGATCCATTCTAATTCATTCGTACGATCCAATCTAATTAATTCCCACGATCCATTCTAATTTATTCGTACGATCCATTCTAATTCATTCGTACGATCTATTCTAATTCATTCGCATGATCCATTCTAATTCATTCATTCGATCCATTCTAATTCATTCGTACAATCCATTCAAATTCATTCGTACGATGCAATCTAATTCATTCGCACAAATGTATCTATTCTAGTTTATTCGTACAATGCGTTCTAATCCATTCGTACGATCCATTCTAATCCATTCGTACGATCCATTCTAATTCATTCGCACGAATGTAACCATTCTAATTCATTCATATGATCTATTCTAATTCATTCGTATGATCCATTCTAATTCATTCGTATGATCCATTCTAATTCATTCGTACGATCCATTCTAATTCATTTGCATGAATGTATCCATTCTAATTTATTCTTACGATCCAGTCTAATTCATTCATACGATCCATTCTAATTCATTCGCACGAATATATCCATTCTAATTCATTCGTACGATCCTTTCTAATTCATTCGCACGATCCATTCTAATTCATTCATATGATCCATTCTAATTCATTCGCACGAATGTATCCATTCTAGTTCATTCGTACGCTCCATTCTAATTCATTCGTACGCTCCATTCTTATTCATCGCACAAACGTATCCATTCTAATTTATTCGTACGATCAATTCAAATTCAATCGTATGATCCATTCTAATTCATTCGCACAAATGTATCCATTTTAATTCATTCGTACGATCCATTCTAATTTATTCATACGATCCATTCTAATTCATTCGCACGATCCATTCTAATTCATTCGTACGATCCATTCTAATTCATTCGCATGAATATATTTATTCTAATTCATTCGTATGATCAATTGTAATTTATTCGCACGATCTATTCTAATTCATTCGTACGATCCATTCTAATTCATTCGTACGATCTATTCTAATTCATTCACATGAATGTATCATACGAATGAATTAGAATGGATCATGCGAATGAATTAAAATGGATCGTACAAATGAATTAGAATGGATCGTGCGAATTAATTAGAATGGATCGTACGAATGAATTAGAATGGATCATACGAACGAATTAGAATGGATCGTATGACGAATTAGAATGGATCGTACGAATGAATTAGAATGGATGCATTCGAGCGAATGAATTAGAATAGATCGTACGAATGAATTAGAATGGATCATAGGAATAAATTAGAATGGATCGTGCAAATGAATTAGAATGGATACATTCGTGCGAATGAATTAGAATGGATCGTAGGAATGAATTAGAATGGATCGTACGAATGAATAAGAATGGTTACATTCGTGCGAATGAATTAGAATGGATCGTACGAATGGATTAGAATGGATCGTACGAATGGTTTAGAACGCATTGTACGAATGAATTAGAATAGATACATTTGTGCGAATGAATTAGATTGCATCGTATGAATGAATTTGAATGGATTGTATGAATGAATTAGAATGGATCGTACGAATGAATTAGAATGGATTATGCTAATGAATTAGAAAAGATCGTACGAATGAATTAGAATGGATCGTACGAATAAATTAGAATGGATCGTGCAAATGAATTAGAATGGATCGTACGAATGAATTAGAATGGATCCACCGAATGACTTAGAATGGATCATACGAATGAATTAGAATGGATCGTACGAATGAATTAGAATGGATCGTGCGAATGAATTAGAATGGATCGTACGAATGAATTAGAATGGATACATTTGTGCGAATGAGTTAGAATGGATCATACGAATGAATTAGAATGGATCGTACGAATGAATTAGAATGGATCGTGCGAATGAATTAGAATGGATTGTACGAATGAATTAGAATGGATACATACGAGCGAATGAATTAGAATAGATCGTAGGAATGAATTAGAATGGATCATACGAATGTATTAGAATGGATCGTGCAAATGAATTAAAAAGGATCGTACGAATGAATTAGAATGGATATATTCGTGCGAATGAATTAGATTGCATCGTACGAATGAATTTGAATGGATTGTACGAATGAATTAGAATGGATCATACGAATGAATTAGAATGGATCATGCGAATGAATTAGAATAGATCGTACGAATGAATTAGAATGGATCGTACGAATAAATTAGAATGGATCGTGCGAATGAATTAGAATGAATCGTACGAATGAATTAGAATGGATCGTACAAATGAATTAGAAAGGTTACATTTGTAAGAATGAATTGGAATGGATCGTACGAATGAATTAGAATGGATCGTACGAATGGATTAGAATGGATCGTACGAATGAATTAGAATGGATCATGCAAATGAATTAGAATGGATTGTACGAATAAATTAGAATGGATACATTTGTGCGAATGAATTAGAATGGATCGTGCGAATGAATTAGAATGGATCGTACGAATGAATTAGAGTGGATATATTTATGCGAATAAATTAGAATGGATCGAACGAATAAATTAGAATGGATACATTTGTGGGAATGAATTAGAATAGATCATATGAATGAATTAGAATGGATCGTACGAATGAATTAGAATGGATACATTTGTGCGAATGAATTAGAATGGATCATACAAATGAATTAGAAAGGTTACATTCGTGAGAATGAATTAGAATGGATCGTACGAATGAATTAGAATGGATCGTACAAATGGATCATACAAATAAATTAGAAAGGTTACATTCGTGAGAATGAATTAGAATGGATCGTACGATCCATTCTAATTCATTCTCATGAATGTAACCTTTCTAATTTATTTGTATTATTCATTCTAATTCATTCGTATGATCCATTCTAATGCATTCGTATGATTCATTCTAAATCATTCGCACGATCCTTTCTAATTCATTCGTATGATCCATTCTAATTTATTTGCACGAATATACGATCCATTCTAATTTATTCGCAAGAATGTCTCCATTCTAATTCATTCGTACAATCTATTCTAATTTATTCGTACAAATATATCCATTCTACTTCATTCGTACGATCCATTCTAATTCATTCGTACGATTCATTCTAATTCATTCGTACGATCCATTCTAATTCATTCGTATGATCCATTCTAATTCATTCGCACGAATGTATCCATTCTAATTCATTCGTACAATCCATTCTAATTCATTCGCACGATCCATTGTAATTCATTCGTATGATCCATTCTAATTCATTCCTACGATCTATTCTAATTCATTCGCTCGAATGTATCCATTCTAATTCATTTGTACGATCCATTCTAATTCATTCGTACTATCCATTCTAATCCATTCGTACGATCCATTCTAATCCATTCGTACGATCCATTCTAATTCATTCTCACAAATGTAACCTTTCTAATTCATTTGTACGATCCATTCTAATTCATTCGTACAGTCCATTCTAATTTATTTGCACGAATGTAGCCATTCTAATTCATTCGTTCGATCCATTCTAATTCATTAACACGATCCATTCTAATTCATTCGCACGATCCATTCTAATTCATTCGTTCGATCCATTCTAATTCATTCGTAAAATCCATTCAAATTCATTCGCATGATCCATTCTAATCTATTCGTACGATCCATTCTAATTCATTCGTGCGAATCCATTCTAATTCATTCGCACGATCCATTCTAATTCATTCGTACGATCCATTCTAATTCATTCGTACAAATGTATCCATTCTAATTCATTCGTACGATCCATTCTAATTCATTCATACGATCTATTCTAATTCATTCGCACGAATGTATCCATTCTAATTCATTCGCACAATCCAATCTAATTCAAACGTACGATCCATTCTAATTCATTCACATGATGTATTATAATTCATTCGTACGATCCATTCCAATTCATTTGTACGATCCATTTTAATTCATTTGTATGATCCATTATAATGCATTCGTACGATTCATTCTAATTCATTCGCATGATCCATTCTAATTCATTCATACGATCCATTCTAATTCATTCGTCCGATCCATTCTAATTCATTCGCACGAATGTATCCATTCTAATTCATTCGTAAAATCCATTCTAATTCATTCGCACGATCCATTCTAATTCATTCGTATGATCCATTCTAATTCATTCCTACGATCTATTCTAATTCATTCGCTCGAATGTATCCATTCTAATTCATTCGCACGATCCATTCTAATTCATTTGTACGATCCATTCTAATTCATTCGTACAATCCATTCTAATTCATTCGTATTATCCATTCTAATTCATTCCTACGATCTATTCTAATTCATTCGCTTGAATGTATCCATTCTATTTCATTCGTTCGATCCATTCTAATTCATTCGTACGATCCATTCAAATTCATTCGCATGATCCATTCTAATTCATTCGTACGAACCATTCTAATTCATTCTCACGAATGTAACCTTTCTAATTCATTTGTATGATCCATTCTAATTCATTCGTAAGATACATTTGTACGAATGAATTAGAATGGATCGTAGGAATGAATTAGAATGGATCGTGCGAATGAATTAGAATGGATCGTGCGAATGAATTAGAATGGATCGTACGAATGAATTAGATTGGATCGTATGAATGAATAAGAATGGATCGTACGAATTAATTAGAATGGATCGTACGAATGAATTAGAATGGATCGTGCGAATGAATTAGAATGGATCGTACGAATGAATTAGAATGGATCTACTGAAAGAATTAGAATGGATCGTACGAATGAATTAGAATGGATACATTCGAGCGAATGAATTAGAATGGATTGTACGAATGAATTAGAATGGATCATAGGAATGAATTAGAATGGATCGTGCAAATGAATTAGAATGGATACATTCGTGCGAATGAATTAGAATGGATCATAGGAATGAACTAGAATTGATCATACGAATAAATTAGAATGGTTCGTGCGAATGAATTAGAATGGATCGTACGAATGAATTAGAATGGATCCACCGAATGAGTTAGAATGGATCATACGAATGAATTAGAATGGATTGTACGAATGAATTAGAATGGATCGTACGAATGAATTAGAATGGATCGTATGAATGAATAAGAATGGATCATACAAATAAATTAGAATGGATCATACGAATGAATTAGAATGGATCGTGCGAATGAATTAGAATGAATCGTACGAATGCATTAGAATGGATCGTACGAATGAATTAGAATGAATCGTACGATCCATTCTAATACATTTGTACGATCCATTCTAATTCATTCGCATGATCCATTCTAATTCATTCGTACGATCCATTCTAATTCATTCGTATGATCAATTCTAATTCATTCGTACAATCCATTCTAATTCAGTCGTATGAATGTATCATACGAATGAATTAGAATGGATCATGCGAATGAATTAGAATGGATCGTACGAATGAATTAGAATGGATCGTACGAATGAATTAGAATGGATACATTCGAGCGAATGAATTAGAATGGATCATAGGAATGAATTAGAATGGATCATTCGAATGAATTTGAATGGATCGTACGAATGAATTAGCATGGATCGTACGATCCATTCTAATTCATTCTCACAAATGTATCCATTCTAATTCATTCGTATGATCCATTCTAATTCATTCGCACGATCCATTCTAATTCATTCGCACGAATATATCCATTCTAATTCATTCGTACGATCCATTCTAATTCATTCGTACGAATGTATCCATTCTAATTAATTCGTACGATCCATTCTAATTCATTCGTATGATCCTTTCTTATTCATTCGCACGATCGATTCTAATTCATTCGAACGATCCATTCAAATTCTTTCATACGATCCATTCTAAATCATTCGTATGATCCATTCTAACTCATTCGGTGGATCCATTCTAATTTATTCGTACGATCCATTCTAATTCATTCGCACGATCCATTCTAATTCATTCGCACGATCCATTCTAATTCATTCGCACAAATGTATCTATTCTAATTCATTCGTACAATCCATTCTAATTCATTCGCATGATCCATTCTAATTCATTCGTACGATCGATTCTAATTCATTTGTACAATCTATTCTAATTCATTCGGACGAATGTATCCATTCTAATTTATTCGTACGATCCATTCTAATTCATTTGCCCGAGTGTAACCATTCTAATTAATTCGTACGATCCATTCGTACGATCCATTCAAATTCATTCGCAAGAATGTATCCATTCTAATTCATTCGCACGATCAATTCTAATTCATTCGTACGATCCGTTCTAATTTATTCATACAATCCATTCTAATTCATTCGTACAATTCATTCTAATTTATTCGTACAAATGTATCCATTCTAATTCATTCATACGATCCATTCTAATTCATTCGTACGATCCATTCTAATTCATTCGTATGATCCATTCTAACTAATTCGGTGGATCCATTCTAATTCATTCCTATGATCCATTCTAATTCATTCGTACGATCCATTCTAATTCATTCGTACGATCCATTCTAATTCATTCGCACAAATGCATCCATTCTAATTCATTCATACGATCCATTCTAATTCATTCGCACTATCCATTCTAATTCATTCGCACGATCCATTCTAATTCATTCGTACGATCCATTCTAATTCATTCCTACGATCTATTCTAATTCATTCACTCGAATGTATCCATTCTAATTCATTCGTTCGATCCAGTCTAGTTCATTCGTACGATCCATTCAAATTTATTCGCATGATCCATTCTAATTCATTCGTACGATCCATTCTAATTCAATCGTATGATCTATTCTAATTCATTCGCACAAATATATCCATTTTAATTCATTCGTACGATCCATTCTAATTTATTCATACGATCCATTCTAATTCATTCGCACGATCTATTCTAATTCATTCGTACGATCCATTCTAATCCATTCGTACGATTCATTCTAATCCATTCGTATGATCCATTCTAATTCATTCGTACGATTCATTCTAATTCTTTCGTACGATCCATTCTAATTCATTCGCACGATTAATTCTAATTCATTCGTACAATCCATTCTAATTCATTCATACGATCCATTCTAATTTATTTGCACGATCCATTCTAATTCATTCATATGATCCAATCTAATTCATTCGTACGATCCATTCTAATTCATTCGCTCGAATGTATCCATTCTAATTCAATCGTACGATCCATTCTAATTCATTCGTACGATCCATTCTAATTTATTCTCACGAATGTAATCTTTCTAATTCATTTGTATGTATCCATTCTAATTCATTCGCACGATCCATTCTAATTCATTCGTACGAACCATTCTAATTCATTCGCACGAATGTATCCATTCTAATTCATTTGTACGATCCATTCTAATTCATTCGTACAATGCGTTCTAATCCATTCGTACGATCCATTCTAATTCATTCCTATGATCCGTTCTAATTCATTCGTACGATCCATTCTAATTCATTCGCTCGAATGTATCCATTCTAATTCATTCGTACGATCCATTCTAATTCATTCGTCCTATCCATTCTAATTCATTCGCACGAATGTATCCATTCTAATTCATTCGTACAATCCATTCTAATTGATTCGCACGATCCATTCTTATTCATTCATATATCCATTCTAATTCATTCCTATGATCTATTCTAATTTATTCGCTCGAATGTATCCATTTTAATTCATGGTTCGATCCATTCTAATTCATTCTCACGAATGTAACCTTTCTAATTCATTTGTATGATCCATTCTAATTCATTCGTTCAAATATATCCATTCTAATTCATTCGTACGATCCATTCTAATTCATTCGCACGATCCATTCTAATTCATTCGTACGATCCATTCTAATTCATTCGTATGATCAATTCTAATTCATTCGCACGATCCATTCTAATTCATTCGTACGATCCATTCTAATTCATTCGTACGAATGTATCCATTCTAATGAATGAATTAGAATGGATACATTCGTGCGAATGAATTAGAATGGATCGGACGAATGAATTAGAATGGATCGTACGAATGAATTAGAATGGATCATATGAATGAATTAGAATGGTTACATTCGTGCAAATGAATTAGAATGGATCGTACGAATGGATTAGAATGGATCGTACGAATGGATTAGAACGCATTGTACGAATGAATTAGAATAGATACATTTGTGCGAATGAATTAGATTGCATCGTACGGATGAATTTGAATGGATTGTACGAATGAATTAGAATGGATCGTACGAATGAATTAGAATGGATCATGCGAATGAATTAGAATAGATTGTACGAATGAATTAGAATGGATCGTACGAATAAATTAGAATGGATCGTGTGAATGAATTAGAATGGATAGATTCAAGCGAATGAATTAGAATGGATCGTAGGAATGAATTAGAATGGATCGTGCGAATGAATTAGAATGATCGTACGAATGAATTAGAATGGATTGTGCGAATGAATTAGAATGAATCGTACGAATGCATTAGAATGTATCATACAAATGAATTAAAATGGATCGTACAAATGAATTGGAATGGATCGTACGAATGAAATAGAATACATCATGTGAATGAATTAGAATGGATCGTACGTTTGAATTAGATTGGATTGTGCGAATGAATTAGAATGGATACATTCGTTCGAATGAATTAGAATGGATCGTGCGAATGAATTAGAATGTTTTGTACGAATGAATTAGAATGGATACATTCGTGCGAATGAATTAGAATGGATCGTACGAATGAATTAGAATGGATCGTGCGAATGAATTAGAATGAATCGTACGAATGAATTAGAATGGATCGTACGAATGAATTAGAATGGATACATTTGTACGAATAAATTAGAATGGATTGTACGAATGAATTAGAATGGATACATTCTTGCAAATAAATTAGAATGGATCGTATATTCGTGCAAATAAATTAGAATGGTTCATACGAATGAATTAGAATGGATCGTGCGAATGAATTAGAATGAATCGTACGAATGCATTAGAATGGATCGTACGAATGAATTTGAATGAATCGTACGATCCATTCTAATTCATTTGTACGATCCATTTTAATTCATTCGCACGATCCATTCTAATTCATTCGTACGATCCATTCTAATTCATTCGTATGATCAATTCTAATTCATTCGTACAATCCATTCAAATTCAGTCGTATGAATGTATCATACGAATGAATTAGAATGGATCATGCGAATGAATTAAAATGGATCGTACAAATGAATAGGAATGGATCGTACGAATGAATTAGAATACACCATGTGAATGAATTAGAATGGATCATACGTTTGAATTAGATTGGATTGTGCGAATGAATTAGAATGGATACATTTGTGCGAATGAATTAGAATAGATCATATGAATGAATTAGAATGGATCATACGAATGAATTAGAATATATACATTTGTACAAATGAATTAGAATGGATCGTACGAATGAATTAGAATGAATCGTACGAATGAATTAGAATGGATAGTGCGAATGAATTAGAATGGATCGTACGAATGAATTAGAATAGATTGTACGAATGAATTAGAATAGATCGTGCGAATGAATTAGAATGGATCGTGCGAAAGAATTAGAATGGATCGTACGAAAGAATTAGAATGGATCATACGAATGAATTAGAATCGATCGTGCGAATGAATTAGAATGGATCGTACGAATGAATTAGAATGGATCGTGCGAATGAATTAGAATGAATCGTACGAATGAATTAGAATAGATCGTGCGAATAAATTAGAATGGATCATACGAATGAATTAGAATAGATATATTCATGCGAATGAATGAGAATGGATCGTACGAATGAATTAGAATGGATCGTGCGAATGAATTAGAATGGATCGTAAGAATAAATTAGAATGGATCGTACGAATGAATTAAAATGGATACATTTGTGCGAATTAGAATGGATCGTACGAATGGATTAGAATTAGATCGTACGAATGAATTAGAATGGATCGTACGAATGAATTAGAATGGATCGTGCGAATCAATTAGAATGGATCGTATGAACGAATTAGAATGGATCGTACGAACGAATTAGAATGGATCATATGAACAAATTAGAATGGATCGTACGAATGAATTAGAATGGATACATTCGTACGATCCATTCTAATTCTTTCGTACGATCCATTCTTATTCATTCGTACGATCCATTCAAACGTACGAATGAATTAGAATGGATCATAGGAATGAATTAGAATGGATCGTGCAAATGAATTAGAATGGATACATTCGTGCGAATGAATTAGAATGGATCGTAGGAATGAATTAGAATGAATCATACGAATGAGTTAGAATGGTTACATTCGTGCGAATGGATTAGAAAGGATCGTACGAATGGATTAGAATGGATCGTACGAATGGATTAGAATGGATCATACGAATGAATTAGAATGGATCGTACAAATGAATTAGAAAGGTTACATTTGTGAGAAAGAATTAGAATGGATCGTACGAATGAATTAGAATGGATCGTACGAATGGATTAGAATGGATCATACGAATGAATTAGAATGGATCGTACGAATGAATTAGAATAGCTCATACGAATGAATTAGAATGAATCGTAGTAATGAATTAGAATGGTTACATTCGTGCGAATGAATTAGAATAGATCATACGAATTAATTAGAATGGATCGTATGAATGAATTAGAATGTATCGTACGAATGCATTAGAATGGATCGTACGAATGAATTAGAATGGAAACATTCGAGCGAATGAATTAGAATGGATCGTGCGATGAATTAGAATGGATCATACAATTGAATTAGAATGGATTCTAATCCATTCGTACGATCCATTCTAATCTATTCTAATTCATTCGCACAAATGTATCCATTCTAATTCATTCTCACAAATATAACCTTTCTAATTCATTTGTATGATCCATTCTAATTCATTCGTACGATCCATTCGAATCCATTCGTACGATCCATTTAATCCATTCGTACGATCCATTCTAATTCATTCTCACAAATGTAACCTGTTCGGGGGATTTTTCACTGGCCCTTGCGAGCCACCTGCAAGATAGAAAAGAGAACGTGAGAACGGCTGGCTCCCTTAGGAGCGCAGACCCTCCGACGCTCAAGTCAGTGACGGTAGCACAACGGAGAGCTGTTGTATACCAAAGTGGTAGGGAAAAGGATTTCGAACCTGTACTTTGGAGCCTGGGGGTATGCATTTATAGACAGTGGCGACCTATCGGGGTGTGACGTGTGGCAGCTCTTTCCAGAGCCTTCTAGACCCCCACGTTCTGGCTCGCGTGGGTGTGACAGTCCTTGGTACTCGCGCCCTGACATTCTGTCGTCAAGCCTGCCAGGCGGTTTGAGTGGGGGAGAGCATCTTTCTTGTCGCGGCCAGGTGGCTATTCTGGAATGTTCAAGTCTGGGAGGTTTCAGCACCGACTCGGGCGGGCTTCCGTGGACTACAATCGCCCACGTAGCTTCAGTGGGGTTTCGACACCTGGCAGTTCTTTAGGCTGCTCTATACTGGGGTGATCTCAAGGGGGAAGCGAGGGCGAGCTCGCCCTCCGTTGCTCCGTCTTCTCCTCCATATCTATCAAGAGTCGGACCTCGCAGGAGCGACCTCTTTGATAAACAGGGGAAGCTTGGCGAGCTTGGGCGAGCTTTGGGCGAGCTCCTGAGCGAGCTTGGGCGAGCTCCTGCGCGAGCTGGGGGCGTTTGTGGTGCTGGTATCTTTGTATGCATGACGGTCTAACTCTCGCTGCCACTACAAGCGAACTCCTGCGCGAGTTTGGCGAGCTTTTGTTCGAGCTCGGGCGAGCTCCTGAGCTAGCTTAGACGAGCTCCTGAGCGAGCTTAGGCGAGCTCCTGAGCGAGCTTGGGCGAGCTCCTGAGCGAGCATGGGCGAGCTCCTGAGCGAGCTTGGGCGAGCTCCTGAGCGAACTTGGACGAGCTCCTGAGCGAACTTGGACGAGCTCCTGAGCGAGCTCTTTGTCTAAGCAATTTACCGAGTTTAGATGTGTTGTACTAAGGCCCCTTCAGCCCAATGTGGATCTCGCTCCCTGATAGCCGTTCGATCGAGCTCATACGGATAAGGGTTCCAACTTCTGGACGGATTTCAGCCACCCCCAACATTACCCCCTCCTGAGGGAGCGTCCAAGGAAAACTTGACGCTTGCTCAGGAGTCTTATTGCAAACGTCGAGCGGGCTGTTTCGAGAGCTTTGACATTTAATATTTCACAAACGCTGGGCGGGCCGGGAGCGTCAGCCACGAGCGATCTGCGTCGAGAGCTTTGACTCCCAGTATTCCACAAACGCTGGGCAGGCCGGGAGCATCAGCCACGAGCGATCTCCTTCAGGTGCGAGCTTGTCACACGCGGTCAGGGTCTGCGTCGGGCGAGCTGCGGGCACCAGTCATGAGCGATCTGCGTCGAGAGCTTTGACCCCCAGTATTCCACAAACGCTGGGCGGGCCGGGAGCATCAGCCACGAGCGATCTTCTTCCGGTGCGAGCTTGTCACACGCGGTCAGGGTCTGCGTCGGGCGAGCTGCGGGCTCCTGCCGCGGGCGATCTTGCGGCGTGGGCTTTGGCTCGGCGTCTCATGGGTGAGACCTCGAGGACGATGCTGCTATATCCAAGGAACGCAGCTATCCGCTACTGCAAGCGTCGGGCGGGCCGGGAGCACCTTCCACGGGCGGCCTCCTTCCGGTACGAACTAGCCGCGCACAGTCGGGGTCCACTCCGGGCGGGCTGCAGATACTTGCCGCAAGCGACCTCGCGTAGGGTCTCCGGGCGGGTTACGAGCCACAGCCACGGGTTGGTTCCGGGCGGGCTGTGAGCCATGGCCACTGGTGCTTCTTCTCTCTGTGTTCTGCTCAAACTGCCTCCCGCTACTGCCACGTGGACAACAAACTGGTGTGGCCTTGTGCCGAAAGTTGTGCCGCGTCTGCCCGTGATGTCACCAGATCGATCAACGAGCTAAGCTGCGTGGCATCAAGCCGCGTAAGGTGTCTCCGCCGCGTCTGCCCGTGATGTCACCAGATCGCTCAACGAGCTAAGCTGCGTGGCATCAGGCCGCGTAAGGTGTCTCTGCCGCGTCTGCCCGTGATGTCACCAGGTCGCTCAACGAGCTAAGCTGCGTGGCATCAGGCCGCGTATGGTGTCTCTGCCACATCTGCCCGTGATGTCACCAGGTCGCTCAACGAGCTAAGCTGCGTGGCATCAGGCCGCGTAAGGTGTCTCTGTCGCGTCTGCCCGTGATGTCACCAGGTCGCTCAACGAGCTAAGCTGCGTGGCATCAGGCCGCGTATGGTGTCTCTGCCGCGTCTGTCCGTGATGTCACCAGGTTGCTCAACGAGCTAAGCTGTGTGGCATCAGGCCGTGTAAGGTGTCTCTGCCGCGTCTGCCCGTGATGTCACCAGGTCGCTCAACGAGCTAAGCTGCGTGGCATCAGGCCGCGTAAGGTGTCTCTGCCGCGTCTGCCCGTGATGTCACCAGGTCGCTCAACGAGCTAAGCTGCGTGGCATCAGGCCGCGTATGGTGTCTCTGCCGCGTCTGCCCGTGATGTCACCAGGTTGCTCAACGAGCTAAGCTGCGTGGCATCAGGCCGCGTATGTGTTCTCCCCGATGATCCGAGGACCATACCCCGGACAAGGTAGCTAAATCGATAAAAAATAAATGACATCGCAAAAAGATCGATATGCACGAGAATTCGATATGTTCGAAATAGTGGGACCCTATAGCTCGACAAAAATACAAAACGATAGAAATCGAACCAAAACAGAGCGTAAGGGCCAAAGGGTGGAAGTCCAACGAGCGATGAAAGAATCAAAAAGCTAGCTACCCCCTGACCGGTTAAGGATCCTCAGAACCTCGGTTTAGGACTGCCCCAGGAAGCTCAAGGTCGCCCACTGGCTGCCTCTGAGGATCCCGGTCTGCTTTAAGTCCGCACAACGGCGGACTACCCCGGGAAGCTCAAGGTCGCCCACTGGCTGCCTCTGAGGATCCCGGTCTTGCTTTAAGTCCGCACAACGGCGGACTACCCCGGGAAGCTCAAGGTCGCCCACTGGCTGCCTCTGAGGATCCCGGTCTTGCTTTAAGTCCGCACAACGGCGGACTGCCCCGGGAAGCTCAAGGTCGCCCACTGGCTGCCTCTGAGGATCCCGGTCTTGCTTTAAGTCCGCACAACGGTGGACTGCCCCGGGAAGCTCAAGGTCGCCCACTGGCTGCCTCTGAGGATCCCGGTCTTGCTTTAAGTCCGCACAACGACGGACTGCCCCGGGAAGCTCAAGGTCGCCCACTGGCTGCCTCTGAGGATCCCGGTCTTGCTTTAAGTCCGCACAACGCCGGACTGTTCTTTGAGGACGCTGCACGTGAGCTGATCGCGTGCGAGCTGTTCGCTGTAGATTACTATCGAGCACAGATTTGAACTAGTCCAAACACACTATCGCACAAAATGGTTTACAAGAGGGCGCCTACGCGCAAGGTAGGGGGCTGCTGCTGCTCGGTCATCTTCCCTCGATGATCCAGCACCACATCTTCGAGCTTAATGTGTTGTTGGACCAAGGCAAAGAGCTCGATCATGGTGCGGGGATCAGAAATGACTATTGCGTCATGAAGCTCACCTCCTTCGGGGAGCGCGCTCCGAAAGGCACTCACGGTCGTCCGGTCTTGCCTTGCTGAGTCCTCAAGAGCGAGATAGGCGTTCCAAAATCGCATCGAGAAGCACCGGAGGGTCTCCCTTGCGCCCATGGTAAGACCGAACAGTGATTCGATCTGCTTCGGAGGTCATCGATTGCACCGGTACTGTTCCAGGAACAGCCCGGATAGAGCAGTGAAGTTCGGGACCGAGCCCGGAGGTAACTTATGAAACCAGTCGAGGGCCGAACCCGCCAAGCTGCTCGGGAAGGCGCGGCACAGAACGTGGTCCTGATCCCGAAAGAATAACAACTTTCGGTAAGCCAAGAGGTGGTCCACGGGGTCTTGCGACCCGTTGAACAAAACAAACTTTGGTGGGGTCCAGTGCTGAGGGAAACCTCCCTGGTGAACCTCGTTGGTGAAGGGCGAGCTTCCTCCCCGGATGGCGAGCTCTTCTAAGAGGTCGACGGGCGTGCTAAGTAGCTGCCAGCGCTCGGGGTGATTTCCCAAAGACAGCTGCGCAGGTACCAAGCAATCATGCACGCTTCCTCGAAACTGGTTCGCAGCCTTGCTACGGTTGTGCTCAGGGGCGAAATCCTCTGACTCGCCCGAGTCCGCACCGAGGCTTCGTCGACGAGGAGGAGCCATCGGCAGGGTTGACTTGTTGCTGGAGCGCTGGGTGCCGAGTCGCTGCGGCCGCTCGTGCGCGGTTCCTCTCGTCCGGCGCGCCACTGCGTCCTCCACAGGGGGCTCCTGCTGGGATGCCCGCCATATGGGCGCCATAGTGGGCTGATGCGATGCTGGGACAAGGGGAGGTCGCACAGGGGAGACAACCCCCGCCGACACTCCTGGATGCTGGGACGGGATCACTGACTCTTCCCTCCGCGGGCTGAGCCCGGGGGAGAGATCAGTCATCCGGCTCGTCATCGGAACCTGGCGCAGTCGCACTATCTCGCCCACCATGGCCCGCTGAGTGGCCAACACCTTCAAAAGGAGATGGCCGTTGAGCGGGACAGGTGGTTGTGATGCTTCAGCGAGCAGCTCGCTTTGTGCAGACTCGGCGTGGTCTTTCACCCGTTTCTGCCTCTACGTGATAGGAGCCATCCTGGTGTCTGGAGAAGCACGGCTTTCAACCGCGTGGTCGTGGGCATTCTCGCAGGAACCAGTCGATAGATCCCACAGACGGCGCCAGATGTTCGGGGGATTTTTCACTGGCCCTTGCGAGCCACCTGCAAGACAGAAAAGAGAACGTGAGAACGGCTGGCTCCCTTAGGAGCGCAGACCCTCCGACGCTCAAGTCAGTGACGGTAGCTCAACGGAGAGCTGTTGTATACCAAAGTGGTAGGGAAAAGGATTTCGAACCTGTACTTTGGAGCCTGGGGGTATGCATTTATAGACAGTGGCGACCTATCGGGGTGTGACGTGTGGCAGCTCTTTCCAGAGCCTTCTAGACCCCCACGTTCTGGCTCGCGTGGGTCTGACAGTCCTTGGTACTCGCGCCCTGACATTCTGTCGTCAAGCCTGCCAGGCGGTTTGAGTGGGGGAGAGCATCTTTCTTGTCGCGGCCAGGTGGCTATTCTGGAATGTTCAAGTCTGGGAGGTCTCAGCACCGACTCGGGCGGGCTTCCGTGGACTACAATCGCCCACGTAGCTTCAGTGGGGTTTCGACACCTGGCAGTTCTTTAGGCTGCTCTATACTGGAGCGATCTCAAGGGGGAAGCGAGGGCGAGCTCGCCCTCCGTTGCTCCGTCTTCTCCTCCATATCTATCAAGAGTCGGACCTCGCAGGAGCGACCTCTTCGATAAACAGGGGAAGCTTGGCGAGCTTGGGCGAGCTTCTGGGCGAGCTTTGGGCGAGCTCCTGAGCGAGCTTGGGCGAGCTCCTGCGCGAGCTGGGGGCGTTTGTGGTGCTGGTATCTTTGTATGCATGACGGTCTAACTCTCGCTGCCACTACAAGCGAACTCCTGCGCGAGTTTGGCGAGCTTTTGTTCGAGCTCGGGAGAGCTCCTGAGCTAGCTTAGACGAGCTCCTGAGCGAGCTTAGGCGAGCTCCTAAGCGAGCTTGGGTGAGCTCCTGAGCGAGCGTGGGCGAGCTCCTGAGCGAGCTTGGGCGAGCTCCTGAGCGAACTTGGACGAGCTCCTGAGCGAACTTGGACGAGCTCCTGAGCGAGCTCTTTGTCTAAGCAATTTACCGAGTTTAGATGTGTTGTACTAAGGCCCCTTCAGCCCAATGTGGATCTCGCTCCCTGATAGCCGTTCGATCGAGCTCATACGGATAAGGGTTCCAACTTCTGGACGGATTTCAGCCACCCCCAACATAACCTTTCTAATTCATTTGTACGAATGAATTTGAATGGATCGTACGAATGAATTAGAATGGATCGTACGAATGCATTAGAATGGATCGTACGAATGGAATAGAATGGATCGTGCGAATGAATTAGAATGGATCATACAAATGAATTAGAAAGGTAACATTTGTGAGAATGAATTAGAATGGATACATTTGTGCGAATGAATTAGAATAGATTAGAATGGATCGTACGAATGGATTAGAATCCAATCTAATTCATTTGTATGATCCATTCTAATTCATCACACGATCCATTTTAATTCATTCGCTCGAATGTATCCATTCTAATTCATTCGTACGATCCATTCTAATTCATTCGTACGCTCCATTCAAATTCATTCGCACGATCCATTCTAATTTATTCGCACGATCCATTCTAATTCATTCGTCCGATCCATTCTAATTCATTCGTACGATCTATTCTAATTCATTCGTATGATCCATTCTAATTCATTTGCATGAATGTATCCATTCTAATTCATTCGTACAATCCATTCTAATTCATTCGCACGATCCTTTCTAATTCATTCGTATAATCCATTCTAATTCATTCCTACGATCTATTCTAATTCATTCGCTCGAATGTAACCATTCTAATTCATTCGTACGATCCATTCTTATTCATTCGTACGATCCATTCAAATTTATTCGCATGATCCATTCTAATTCATTCGTACGATCCATTATAATTCATTCGTACGATCTATTCTAATTCATTCGCACGAATGTATCCATTCTAATTCATTCGTACGATCCTTTCTAATTCGTTCATACGATCCATTCTAATTCGTTCGTACGATCCATTCTAATTCATTCGTACAATCCATTCTATTTCATTCGTACGATCCATTCTAATTCATTCGCACGATCCATTCTAATTCATTCGTGTCATCCATTCTAATTCATTCGCACGAATGTATCCATTCTAATGCATTCGTACGATTCATTCTAATTCATTCGCATGATCCATTCTAATTCATTCGTACCTCGTACGATCCATTCTAATTCATTCTCATGAATGTAACCTTTCTAATTCATTTGTTTGATCCATTCTAATTCCTTCGTACGATCCATTCTAATCCATTCGTACGATCCATTGTAATCCATTCGTACGATCCATTCTAATCCATTCGTACGATCCATTCTAATTCATTCGTACGATCCATTCTTGCGAATGAATTAGAATGGATACATTCGTGCGAATGAATTAGAATAGATCGTGCGAATGAATTAGAATGGATCGTACGAATGAATTAGAATGGATACATTTGTACGAATGAATTAGAATGGATCGTACGAATGGATTAGAATGGATCATACGAATGGATTAGAATGGATCGTACGAATGGATTAGAATGGATCATACGAATGGATTAGAATGGATCGTACGAATGAATTAGAATGGATCATACAAATGAATTAGAAAGGTTACATTCGTGAGAATGAATTAGAATGGATACATTTGTGCGAATGAATTAGAATAGATTAGAAAGGATCGTACGAATGGATTAGGATCCATTCTAATCCATTCGTACGATCCATTCTAATTCATCGCACGATCCATTCTAATTTATTCTCACAAATGTAACCTTTCTAATTCATTTGTACGATCTATTCTAATTCATTCGTACGATCCATTCTAATCCATTCGTACGATCCATACTAATCCCTTCGTACGATCCATTCTAATTCATTCGCACGAATGTAACCATTCTAATTCATTCGTACGATCCATTCTAATTCATTCCTACGATCCATTCTAATTCATTCGCACGAATGTATCCATTCTAATTCAATTGCACAATCCATTCTAATTCATTCGTACGATCCATTCTAATTCATTCGCACGATCCATTCTAATTCATTCGTATGATCCATTCTAATTAATTCGCACGATCTATTCTAATTCAGTCGTATGAATGTATCCATTTTAATTCATTCGTACGATCCATTCTAATTCATTCGTACGATCTAATTCATTCGTACGATCCATTCTAATTCATTCGTACGATCGATTCTAATTCATTCGCACGATCTATTCTAATTCATTCGTACGATCCATTCTAATTCATTCGTATGATTCATTCTAATTTATTCGTTCAAATATATCCATTCTAATTCATTCGTACGATCCATTCTAATTCATTCGCAGGATCCATTCTAATTCATTCGTACGATCCATTCTAATTCATTCCTATGATCCATTCTAATTCATTCACACGATCCATTCTAATTCATTCGTACGATCCATTCTTATTCATTCGCACAAATGTATCTATTCTAATTCATTCGTACAATGCGTTCTAATCCATTCGTACGATCCATTCTAATCCATTCGTACGATCCATTCTAATTCATTCGCACGAATGTAACCATTCTAATTTATTCGTACGATCCATTCTAATTCATTCCTACGATCCATTCTATTTCATTCGCACGAATGTATCCATTCTAATTCATTTGCACGATCCATTCTAATTCATTCCTATGATCCATTCTAATTCATTCGTACGATCCATTCTAATTGATTCGCTCGAATGTATCCATTCTAATTCATTCGTACGATCCATACTAATTCGTTCCTACGATCCATTCTAATTCGTTCGTACGATCCATTCTAATTCATTCGCACGATCCATTCTAATTCATTCATACGATCCATTTTAATTCATTCGCATGATCCATTCTAATTCATTCATATGATACATTCATACGACTGAATTAAAATGGATTGTACGAATGAATTAGAATTGATCATACGAATGAATTAGAATGGATTGTACGAATGAATTAGAATGGATCGTGCGAATGAATTAGAATGGATCGTACAAATAAATTAGAATTGATCGTACGATTCATTCTAATTCATTCCTACGATCCATTCTAATGCATTCGTACGATCATTCTAATTCATTCGCACGATCCATTCTAATTCACTCGTATGATCCATTCTAATTTATTTGCATGAATATACGATCCATTCTAATTTATTCGCAAGAATGTAACCATTCTAATTCATTCGTATGCTCCATTCTTATTCATCGCACAAATGTATCCATTCTAATTTATTCGTACGATCCATTCAAACTCAATCGTATGATCCATTCTAATTCTTTCGCACGATCAATTAGAATTCATTCGTCTGATCCATTCTAATTCATTCGCACGAATGTATCCATTCTAATTCATTCGTACGATCCATTCTAATTCATTCGCATGATCCATTCTAACTCATTCGGTGGATCCATTCTAATTCATTCGTACGATCCATTCAAATTCATTCGCACGATCCATTCTAATTTATTCGTACGATCCATTCTAATTCATTCGTACGATCTATTCTAATTCATTCGCATGATCCATTCTAATTCATTCGTACGATCCATTCTAATTCATTCGTACAATCCATTCAAATTCATTCGTACGATGCAATCTAATTCATTCGCACAAATGTATCTATTCTAATTCATTCGTACGATCCATTCTAATTCGTTCATACGATCCATTCTAATTCGTTCGTACAAATGAATTAGAATGGATCGTACGAATGAATTAGAATGGATCATGCGAATGAATTAGAATGGATTGTACGAATGAATTAGAATGGTTATATTTGTGCGAATGAATTAGAATGGATCGTGTGAATGAATTAGAATGGATCGTACGAATGGATTAGAATGGATCGTACAAATGAATTAGAATGGATCGTACGAACGAATTAGAAAGGTTACATTCGTGAGAATGAATTAGAATGGATCGTACGAATGAATTAGAATGGATCATGCGAATGAATTTGAATGGATCGTACGAATGAATTAGAATGGATCGAACGAATGAATTAGAATGGATACATTCGAGCGAATGAATTAGAATAGATCGTAGGAATGAATTAGAATGGATCATACGAATGAATTAGAATGGATCGTGCCAATGAATTAGAATGGATTGTACGAATGAATTAGAATGGATACATTCATGCGAATGAATTAGAATGGATCGGACGAGTGAATTAGAATGTATCGTACGAATGAATTAGAATGGATCGTACGAATGAATTAGAATGGATCGTATGAACGAATTAGAATGGATCGTACGAATGAATTAGAATGGATCATAGGAATGAATTAGAATGGATCGTGCAAATGAATTAGAATGGATACATTCGTGCAAATGAATTAGAATGGATCGTACGAATGGATTAGAATGGATCATACGAATGAATTAGAATAGATCGTATGAACGAATTAGAATGGATCGTATGAACGAATTAGAATGGATCGTACGAATGAATTAGAATGGATACATTCGAGCGAATGAATTAGAATTGATCGTACGAATGAATTAGAATGGATCATAGGAAAGAATTAGAATGGATCGTGCAAATGAATTAGAATGGATACATTCGTGCGAATGAATTAGAATGGATCGTAGGAATGAATTAGAATGGATCGTACGAATGAATTAGAATGGTTACATTCGTGCGAATGAATTAGAATGGATCGTACGAATGGATTAGAATGGATCGTACGAATGAATTAGAATAGATCGTGCGAATGAATTAGAATCGATCGTACGAATGAATTAGAATGGATCCACCGAATGAGTTAGAATGGATCATACGAATGAATTAGAATGGATCGTATGAATGAATTAGAATGGATACATTCGAGCGAATGAATTTGAATAGATCGTACGAATGAATTAGAATGGATCATGCGAATGAATTTGAATGGATCATACGAATGAATTAGAATGGATCGTGCGAATGAATTAGAATGGATTGTACGAATGAATTAGAATGGATACATTCGAGCGAATGAATTAGAATAGATCGTAGGAATGAATTAAAATGGATCGTATGAATGAATTAGAATGGATCGTACGAATGAATTAGAATGGATTGAACGAATGAATTAGAATGGATCGCGAATGAATTAGAATGGATCGTACGAATGAATTAGAATGGATCCACCAAATGAGTTAGAATGGATCATACGAATGAATTAGAATGGATCATACGAATGAATTAGAATGGATTGTGCGAATGAATTAGAATAGATCGTATGAATGAATAAGAATGGATCGTACGAATGAATTAGAATGGATCGTGCAAATGAATTAAAATGGATACATTCGTGCGAATGAATTAGAATGGATCGTGCGAATGAATTAGAATGGATCGTACGAATAAATTAGAATGGATATATTTGAACAAATAAATTAGAATGGATCATACGAATGAATTAGAATGGATCGTACGAATGAATTAGAATGGATCGTGCGAAAGAATTAGAATGGATCGTACGAATAAATTAGAATGGATCGTGCGAATGAATTAGAATGGATCGTACGAATGTATCCATTCTAATTCATTCATATGATCCATTCTAATTTGTTCATATGATCCATTCTAATTCGTTCGAACGATCCATTCTAATTCATTCGCACGATCCATTCTAATTCATTCGCACGATCTATTCTAATTCATTCGTACAATCCATTCTAATTCATTCGTACGATCCCTTCTAATTCATTCGTACGATCCATTCAAATTCATTCGTACGATCCATTCTAATTCATTCGTACAAATGTATCCATTCTAATTCATTCGTACGATCCATTCTAATTCATTCATACGATCTATTCTAATTCATTCGCACGAATGTATCCATTCTAATTCATTCGCTCAATCCAATCTAATTCAAACGTACGATCCATTCTAATTCATTCACATGATGTATTCTAATTCATTCATATGATCCATTCTAATTCATTCTTACGATTCATTCTAATTCATTCGTACGATCCATTCTAATTCATTCATACGAACCATTCTAATTCATTTGCACGAATGTATCCATTCTAATTCATTCGTACAATCCATTCTAATTCATTTGCACGATCCATTCAAATTCATTCGTATGATCCATTCTAATTCATTCCTACGATTTATTCTAACTCATTCGCTTGAATGTATCCATTCTAATTCATTTGTTCGATCCATTCTAATTAATTCGTACGATCCATTCAAATTCATTCGCATGATCCATTCTAATTCATTCATACGATCCATTCTAATTCATTCTCACGAATGTAACCTTTCTAATTCATTTGTTTGATCCATTCTAATTCATTCGTATGATCCATTCTAATCCATTCGTATGATCCATTCTAATCCATTCGTACGATCCATTCTAATCCATTCGTACGATCTATTCTAATTCATTCTCACAAATGTAACCTTTCTAATTCATTTGTACGATCCATTCTAATTCATTCGTACGATCCATTCTAATCCATTCGTACGATCCATTCTAATCCATTCGTACGATCCATTCTAATTCATTCGCACGAATGTAACCATTCTAATTCATTCGTACTATCCATTTTAATTCATTCCTACGATCCATTCTAATTCATTCGCACGAATGTATCTATTTTAATTCATTCGTATGATACATTCATACGACTAAATTAGATTGGATTGTACGAATGAATTAGAATTGATCATACGAATGAATTTGAATGGATCGTACGAATGAATTAGAATGGATCGTGCGAATGAATTACAATGGATCGTACAAATGAATTAGAATGGATCGTACGATTCATTCTAATTCATTCGTACGATCCATTCTAATGCATTCGTACGATTCATTCTAATTTATTCGCATGATCCATTCTAATTCATTCGTATGATCCATTCTAATTTATTTGCAGGAATATACGATCCATTCTAATTTATTCGCAAGAATGTATCCATTCTAATTCATTCCTACAATCCATTCTAATTTATTCGTACAAATGCATCCATTCTAATTCATTCGTACGATCCATTCTAATTCATTCGTACGATTCATTCTAATTCATTCGTACGATCCATTCTAATTCATTCATACGATCCATTCTAATTCATTCGCACGAATGTATCCATTCTAATTCATTCGTACAATCCATTCTAATTCATTCGCACGATCCATTCTAATTCATTCGTATGATCCATTCTAACTCATTCCTACGATCTATTCTAATTCATTCGCTCGAATGTATCCATTCTATATCATTCGTTCGATCCATTCTAATTCATTCGTACGATCCATTCAAATTCATTTGCATGATCCATTCTAATTCTTTCATACGATCCATTCTCACGAATGTAACCTTTCTAATTCATTTGTATGATCCATTCTAATTTATTCGTAAGATCCATTCTAATCCATTCGTACGATCCATTCTAATCCATTCGTACGATCCATTCTAATTCATTCGTACTATCCATTCTAATTCATTCGCTCGAATGTATCCATTTTAATTCATTCGTACGATCCATTCTAATTCGTTCATACGATCTAATTTATTCGTACGATCCATTCTAATTCATTCGTACGATCCATTCTAATTCATTCGAACAAATGTATCCATTTTAATTCATTCGTACGATCCATTCTAATTCATTCGCCCAAATGTATCCATTCTAATTCATTCGTTCGATCCATTCTAATTCATTCGCATAAATATATCCATTCTAATTCATTCGTACGATCCATTCTAATTCATTCGCACGATCCATTCTAATTCATTCGCACAAATGTATCCATTCTAATTCATTCGTACAATCCATTCTAATTCATTCGCATGATCCATTCTAATTCATTCGTACGATCCATTCTAATTCATCCGTACGATGCATTCTAATCCATTCGTACGATCCATTCTAATTCATTCGCACGAATATATCCATTCTAATTCATTCGTACGATCCTTTCTAATTCATTCGCATGATCCATTCTAATTCATTCGTACGATCCATTCTAATTCATTCGTACGATCCATTCTAATTCATTCGTACGATGCAATCTAATTCATTCGCACAAATGTATCTATTCTAATTCACTCGTACAATGCGTTCTAATCCATTCGTACGATCCATTATAATCCATTCGTACGATCCATTCTAATTCATTCGCACGAATGTAACCATTCTAATTCATTCATATGATCCATTCTAATTCATTCGTACGATTCATTCTAATTCATTCGTACGATCCATTCTAATTCGTTCGTACGATCCATTCTAATTCATTCATACGATCCATTCTAATTCATTCTCACAAATGTAACCTTTCTAATTCATTTGTACGATCCATTCTAATCCATTCGTACGATCCATTCTAATCCATTCGTACGATCCATTCTAAACCATTCGTACGATCCATTCTAATTCATTCGCACGAATGTAACCATTCTAATTCATTCGTACGATCCATTCTAATTCATTCCTACGATCCATTCTAATTCATTCGCACGAATGTATCTATTCTAATTCATTTGCACGATCCATTCTAATTCATTCGTACGATCCATTCTAATTCATTCGCTCGAATGTATCCATTCTAATTCATTTGCACGATCCATTCTAATTAAATCCTACGATCCATTCTAATTCATTCGTACGATCCATTATAATTCATTCGCTCGAATGTATCCATTCTAATTCATTCGTACGATCCATTCTAATTCATTCGTACGATCCATTCTAATTCATTCGTACAATCCATTTAAATTCATTCGTACGATGCAATCTAATTCATTCGCACGATCCATTCTAACTCATTCGGTGGATCCATTCTAATTCATTCGGTGGATCCATTCTAATTCATTCGTACGATCCATTCTAATTCATTCGCACGATCCATTCTAATTTATTCGTACGATCCATTCTAATTCATTCGTACGATCTATTCTAATTCATTCGCACGAATGTAACCATTCTAATTCATTCGTACGATTCATTCTAATTCATTCGTATGAGCTATTTTAATTTATTCATACGATCCATTCTAATGAATTAGTACGATTCATTCTAATTCATTCGCATAAATATATCCACTCTAATTCATTCGCACAAATGTATCCATTCTAATTCATTCGTACGATCCATTCTTATTCATTCATACGGTCCATTCTAATTCATTTGCACGATCCATTCTAATTCATTCCTATGATCCATTCTAATTCATTCGTACGATCCATTCTAATTCATTCGCTCGAATGTATCCATTCTAATTCATTCGTACGATCCATTCTAATTCATTCTCACGAATGTAACCTTTCTAATTCATTTGTATGATCCATTCTAATTCATTCGTACGAATGAATTTGAATGGATCGTACGAATGAATCAGAATAGATCATACGAATGAATTAGAATGGATCGTACGAATAAATTAGAATGGATCGTGTGAATGCATTAGAATGGATCGTACGAATGAATTAGAATGGATCATACAAATGAATTGGTATGGATCGTACGAATGAATTAGAATACATCATGTGAATGAATTTGAATGGATCGTACGTTTGAATTAGATTGGATTGTGCGAATGAATTAGAATGGATACATTCGTGCGAATGAATTAGAATAGATCGTATGAATGAATTAGAATGGATCGTACGAATGAATTATAATGGATCGTGCAAATGAATTAGAATGGATAAATTCGTGGAATGAATTAGAATGGATCGTACGAATGAATTAGAATGGATCATAGGAAAGAATTAGAATGGATCGTGCAAATGAATTAGAATGGATACATTCGTGCGAATGAATTAGAAAGGATCGTACGAATGAATTAGAATGGTTACATTCGTGCGAATGAATTAGAATGGATCGTACGAATGAATTAGAATGGATCGTACGAATGAATTAGAATAGATCGTGCGAATAAATTAGAACGGATCATACAAATGAATTAGAAAGGTTACATTCGTGAGAATGAATTAGAATGGATCGTATGATCCATTCTAATTCATTCGCACGAATGAATTACAATAGATTGTACGAACGAATTAGATTGGATCGTATGAACGAATTATAATGGATCGTACGAATGAATTAGAATAGATACATTCGAGCGAATGAATTAGAATGGATCGTACGGATGAATTAGAATGGATCATAGGAATGAATCAGAATGGATCGTGCAAATGAATTAGAATGGATACATTCGTGCGAATGAATTAGAAAGGATCGTAGGAATGAATTAGAATGGATCGTACGAATGAATTAGAATGGTTACATTCGTGCGAATGAATTAGAATGGATCGTACGAATGGATTAGAAAGGATCGTACGAATGGATTAGAATCGATCGTATGAATGAATTAGAATGGATCGTACAAATGAATTAGAAAGGTTACATTTGTGAGAATGAATTAGAATGGATCGTATGAATGGATTAGAATGGATCGTACGAATGGATTAGAATGGATCGTACGAATGGATTAGAATGGATCGTACGAATGAATTAGAATGGATCATACAAATGAATTAGAAAGGTTATATTTATGAGAATGAATTAGAATGGATGTTACGAATGAATTAGAATGGATCATGCGAATGAATATGAATGGATCGTACGAATGAATTAGAATGGATCGAACGAATGAATTAGAATGGATACATTCGAGCGAATGAATTAGAATAGATCGTAGGAATGAATTAGAATGGATCATACGAATGAATTAGAATGGATCGTGCGAATGAATTAGAATGGATTGTACGAATGAATTAGAATGGATACATTCGTGCAAGAATTTGAATGGATCGTACGAATGAACTAGAATGGATCGAACGAATGGATTAGAATGGATCGTACGAATGGATTAGAATGGATCGTACGAATGGATTAGAATCGATACATTTATGCGATGAATATGAATGGAGCGTACGAATGAATTAGAATGGAGCGTACGAATGAACTAGAATGGATACATTCGTGCGAATGAATTAGAATGGATCATATGAAAGAATTAGAATGGATCGTGCGAATGAATTAGAATGGATCGTGCGAATGAATTAGAATGGATCGTACGAACGAATTAGAATATATCGTACAAACGAATTAGAATGGATCATATGAACGAATTAGAATGAATCGTACGAATGAATTAGAATGGATACATTCGTACGATCCATTCTAATTCATTCGTACGATCCATTATTATTCATTCATACAATCCATTCAAATTCATTCGCATGATCCATTCTAATTCATTCGTACGATCCATTCTAATTCATTCTCACGAATGTAACCTTTCTAATTCATTTGTATGATCCATTCTAATTCATTCGCACGATCTATTCTAATTCATTCGCACGATCCATTCTAATTCATTCGTCCGATCCATTCTAATTCATTCGCACGAATGTATCCATTCTAATTCATTCGTACGATCCATTCAAATTCATTCGCACGATCCATTCTAATTCATTCGTATGATTCATTCTAATTCATTCGTACGATCCATTCTAATTCATTCGCACGAATGTAACCATTCTAATTCATTCGTACGATCCATTCTAATTCATTCCTATGATCCATTCTAATTCATTCGCACGAATGTAACCATTCTAATTCATTCGTACGATCCATTCTAATTCATTCCTACGATCCCTTCTAATTCATTGGCACGACTGTATCCATTCTAATTCATTTGCACGATCGATTCTAATTCATTCCTATGATCCATTCTAATTCATTCGTACGATCCATTCTAATTCATTTGTACGAATGTATCCATTCTAATTCATTCGCACAAATGTATCCATTCTAATTCATTCGTACGATCCATTCTTATTCATTCATATGATCCATTCTAATTCATTTGCACGATCCATTCTAATTCATTCCTATGAATTAGAATGGATACATTCGAGCGAATGAATTAGAATAGATCGTAGGAATGACTTAGAATGGATCATACGAATGAATTAGAATGGATCATGCGAATGAATTAAAATGGATCGTACAAATGAATTAGAATGGATCATAGGAATGAATTAGAACGATCTATTCTAATTTATACGCTCGAATGAATTAGAATGGATCGTACGAATGAATTAGAATGGATCATACGAATGAATTAGAATTGATCGTACGAACGAATTAGAATGGATCGTACGAACGAATTAGAATGGATCGTACGAATAAATTAGATTGGATACATTTGAGCGAATGAATTAGAATGGATCATACGAATGAATTAGAATGGATCGCGCGAATGAATTAGAATGGATCGTACGAATGAATTAGAATGGATCATGCGAATGAATTAGAATGGATCGTACGAATGAATTAGAATAGATCGTGCGAATAAATTAGAATGTATCATACGAATGAATTAGAATAGATATATTCATGCGAATGAATTAGAATGGATCATACGAATGAATTAGAATGGATCGTACGAATGGATTAGAATGGATCGTGCAAATAAATTAGAATGGATCGTACAAATGAATTATAATGGATCGTATGAACGAATTAAAATGGATCGTACAAATGAATTAGAAAGGTTACATTTGTGAGAATGAATTAGAATGGATCGTACGAATGAATTAGAATGGATCGTACGAATGGATTAGAATGGATCGTACGAATGGATTAGAATGGATCGTACGAATGAATTAGAATGGATACATTCGAGCGAATGAATTAGAATGGATCGTACGAATGAATTAGAATGGATCGTAGGAATGAATTAGAATGGATCGTACGAATGAATTAGAATGGTTATATATATGCGAATGAATTAGAATGGATCGTGCGAATGAATTAGAATGGATCATACGAATGAATTAGAATGGATCCACCGAATGAGTTAGAATGGATCATACGAATGAATTAGAATGGATTGTATGAATGAATTAGAATGAATTGTGCGAATGAATTAGAATGGATCGTGCGAATGAATTAGAATGGATCATACGATTCATTCTAATTCATTCGTATGATCCATTCTAATGCATTCGTACGATCCATTCTAATTCATTCGTATGATCCATTCTAACTCATTCGGTGGATCCATTCTAATTCATTCGTACGATCCATTCTAATTCGTTCACACGATCCATTCTGATTTATTCGTACGATCTATTCTAATTCATTCGCTCGAATGTATCCATTCTAATTCATTCGTACGATCCATTCAAACTCATTCGTATGATCAATTCTAATTCATTCGTACGATCCATTCTAATCCATTCGTACGATCCATTCTAATTCATTCGCACGAATGTATCCATTCTAATTCATTCCTATGATCCATTCTAATTCATTCGTACGATCCATTCTAATTTATTCGCTCGAATGTATCCATTCTAATTCATTCGTACGATCCATTCTAATTCATTCCTACGATCCATTCTAATTCATTCGCACGAATGTATCCATTCTAATTCATTTGCACGATCCATTCTAATTTATTCCTATGATCCATTCTAATTCATTCGTACGATCCATTCTAATTCATTCGCTCGAATGTATTCATTCTAATTCATTCGTACGATCCATTCTAATTCATTCGTACGATCCATTCTAATTCATTCTCACGAATGTAACCTTTCTAATTCATTTGTATGTATCCATTCTAATTCATTCGTACAATCCATTCTAATTCCTTCGCACGATCCATTCTAATTCATTCGTACGATCCATTCTAATTCATTCGCATGAACGTATCCATTCTAATGCATTCGTACGATTCATTCTAATTCATTCGTACGATCCATTCTAATTCATTCGTACGATCCATTCTAATTCATTCGTCCGATCCATTCTAATTCATTCGTACGATCCATTCTAATTCATTCACAGAATCCATTCTAATTCATTCGTACGATCCATTCTAATTAATTCGTATGATCCATTCTAACTAATTCGGTGGATCCAATCTAATTCATTCGCATGATCCATTCTAATTTATTCGTACGATCCATTCTAATTCATTCGTACGATCTATTCTAATTCATTCGCATGATCCATTCTAACTCATTCGTACGATCCATTCTAATTCATTCGTACGATCCATTCTAATTCATTCGTACGAATGTATCAATTCTAATTCATTCGCACGACCCATTCTAATCCATTCGTACGATCCATTCTAATTCATTTGTACGATCGATTCTAATTCATTCGTACGATCCATTCTAATCCATTCATACGATCCATTCTAATCCATTCGTACGATCCATTCTAATTCATTCGCACGAATGTAACCATTCTAATTCATTCGTATGATCCATTATAATTCATTCCTATGATCCATTCTAATTCATTCGCACGAATAACCCATTCTAATTCATTTGCATGATCCATTCTAATTCATTCCTATGATCCATTCTAATTCATTCGTACGATCCATTCTAATTCATTCGCTCGAATGTATCCATTCTAATTCATTCGTACGATCCATTGTAATTCTTTCATATGATCCATTCTAATTCGTTCGTACGATCCATTCTAATTCATTTGTACGATCCATTCTAATTCATTCGTACGATCCATTCTAATTCATTCGCACGATCCATTCTAATTCATTCGCACAAATATATCCATTCTAATTCATTCGTACGATCCATTCTAATTCATTCGTACGATCCATTCTAATTCATTCGCACAAATGTAACCTTTCTAATTCATTTGTATGATCCATTCTAATTCATTCGTACGATCCATTCTAATTCTTTCGTACGATCCATTCTAATTCATTTGCACGATCTATTCTAATTCATTCGTACAATCCATTCTAAATCATTCGTATGATCCATTCTAATTCATTCGCACTATCCATTCTAATTCATTCGTACGATTCATTCTAATTCATTCGTACGATCCATTCTAATTCATTCATACAAATGTATCCATTCTAATTCATTCGTTCGATCCATTCTAATTCATTCATACGATTTATTCTAATTCATTCGCACGAATGTATCCATTCTAATTCATTCGCACAATCCAATCTAATTCTAACGTACGATCCATTCTAATTCATTCACATGAAGTATTCTAATTCATTAGAGTGAATGAATTAGAATGGATCGTATGAATGAATTAGAATGGATCGTGCGAATGAATTAGAATGGATCATACGAATGAATTAGAATGGATACATTTGTGCGAATGAATTAGAATGGATCGTACGAATGAATTAGAATGGATCGTGCGAATGAATTAGAATGGATCGTACGTTTGAATTAGAATGGATTGTACGAATGAATTAGAATAGATCGTGCGAATGAACTAGAAAGGATCGTGCGAATGAATTAGAATGAATCGTACGAAAGAATTAGAATGGATCGTACGAATGAATTAGAATGGATCGTGAGAATGAATTAGAATAGATCGTACGAATGAATTAGAATAGATCATGCGAATGATTTAGAATGGATCATACAAATGAATTAGAAAGGTTACATTCGTGAGAATGAATTAGAATGGATCGTACGAATGAATTAGAATGGATCATGCGAATGAATTTGAATGGATCGTATGAATGAATTAGAATGGATCGAACGAATGATTTAGAATGGATACATTCAAGCGAATGAATTAGAATAGATCGTAGGAATGAATTAGAATATATCGTAGGAATGAATTAGAATGGATCATACGAATGAATTAGAATGTATCGTGCGAATGAATTAGAATGAATCGTACGAATGCATTAGAATGGATCATACGAATGAATTAGAATGAATCGTACGAACGAATTAGAATGGATCGTACGAACGAATTAGAATGGATCATATGAACGAATTAGAATGGATCGTACGAATGAATTAGAATGGATACATTCGAGCGAAAGAATTAGAATGGATCGTACGAATGAATTAGAATGGATCATAGGAATGAATTAGAATGTATCGTGCAAATGAATTAGAATGGATGCATTCGTGCGAATGAATTAGAATAGATCATACGAATGAATTAGAATGGATCGTACGAATGAATTAGAATGGATCGTGTGAATGAATTAGAATGAATCGTACGAATGAATTAGAATGGATCGTACGAATGAATTAGAATGGATACATTTGTACAAATGAATTAGAATGGATCGTACGAATGGATTAGAATAGATACATTTGTGCGAATGAATTAGATTACATTCGTGCGAATGAATTAGAATGGATCATACAAATGAATTAGAATGGATCGTAGGAATGAATTAGAATGGATCGTACGAATGAATTAGAATGGATCGTACGAATGAATTAGAATGGATCCACCGAATGAGTTAGAATGGATCATACGAATGAATTAGAATGGATCGTACGAATGAATTAGAATGGATTGTGCGAATGAATTAGAATGGATCGTATGAATGAATAAGAATGGATCATACGAATGAATTAGAATGGTTCGTGCGAATGAATTAGAATGAATCGTACGAATGCATTAGAATGGATCGTACGAATGAATTAGAATGAATCGTACGATCCATTCTAATTCATTTGTACGATCCATTCTAATTCATTCGGACGATCCATTCTAATTCATTCGTACGATCCATTCTAATTCATTCGTATGATCAATTCTAATTCATTCGTACAATCCATTCTAATTCAGTCGTATGAGTGTATCATACGAATGAATTAGAATGGATCATGCGAATGAATTAAAATGGATTGTACAAATGAATTGGAATGGATCGTACGAATGAATTAGATACATCATGTGAATGAATTAGAATGGATCGTACGTTTGAATTAGATTGGATTGTGCGAATGAATTAGAATGGATACATTCGTGCGAATGAATTAGAATAGATCATATGAATGAATAAGAATGGATCGTACGAATGTATTAGAATGGATACATTTGTACGAATGAATTAGAATGGATCGTACGAATGAATTAGAATGGATTGTACAAATGAATTAGAATGGATCGTGCGAATGAATTAGAATGGATTGTACAAATGAATTAGAATGGATCGTGCGAATGAATTAGAATGGATCATACGAATGAGTTAGAATGGATCATACGAATGAATTAGGATGGATCGTATGAATGAATTAGAATGGATTGTGCGAATGAATTAGAATGGATCGTATGAATGAATAAGAATGGATCGTACGAATGAATTTGAATGGATTGTACGAATGAATTAGAATGGATCGTACGAATGAATTAGAATGGATCATGCGAATGAATTAGAATTGATCGTACGAATGAATTAGAATGGATCGTACGAATAAATTAAAATGGATCATGCAAATGAATTAGAATGGATCGTACGAATGAATTAGAATGGATCCACCGAATGAGTTAGAATGGATCATACGAATGAATTAGAATGGATCGTACGAATGAATTAGAATGGATTGTGCGAATGAATTAGAATGGATCATGCGAATGAATTTGAATGGATCATACAAATGAATTAGAATGGATCGAACGAATGAATTAGAATGGATACATTCGAGCGAATGAATTAGAATGGATCATGCGAATGAATTAGAATGGATCGCATGAATTAGAAAGGTTACATTTGTGAGAATAAATTAGAATGGATTGTACGAATGAATTAGAATGGATCATACGAATGAATTAGAATGGATCGTGCGAATGAATTAGAATGGATCGTACGAATGAATTAGAATAGATCGTAGGAATGAATTAGAATGGATCGTGCGAATGAATTAGAATGAATCGTACGAATGAATAAGAATGGATCCTACGAATGAATTAGAATGGATCGTGCGATTGAATTAGAATGGATCGTACGAATGAATTAGAATGGAACGTGCGAATGAATTAGAATGGATCATACAAATGAAATAGAAAGGTTACATTCGTGAGAATGAATTAGAATGGATCGTACGAATGAATTAGAATGGATCATGGGAATGAATTTGAATGGATCGTACGAATGAATTAGAATGGATCGAACGAATGAATTAGAATGGATACATTCGAGCGAATGAATTAGAATAGATCGTAGGAATGAAATAGAATGGATCATAGGAATGAATTAGAATGGATCGTGCGAATGAATTAGAATGGATTATACGAATGAATTAGAATGGATACATTCGTACGAATGAATTAGAATGGATCGGACGAATGAATTAGAATGGATCGTATGATTCATTCTAATTCATTCGTACGATCCATTCTAATGCATTCGTACGATTCATTCTAATTCATTCGCACGATCCATTCTAATTCATTCGTACGATCCATTCTAATTCATTCGCACGATCCATTCTAATTCATTCGTACGATCCATTCTAATTCATTCGTACGATCCATTCTAATTCATTCGTACAATCTATTCTAATTCATTCGCACGAATGTATCCATTCTAATGCATTCGTACGATCCATTCTAATTCATTCATACGATCCATTCTAATTCATTCGTACGATCCATTCTAATTCATTCTCACAAATGTAACCTTTCTAATTCATTTGTATGATCCATTCTAATTCATTCGTACGATCCATTCTAATCCATTCGTACGATCCATTCTAATTCATTCTCACAAATGTAACCTTTCTAATTCATTTGTACGATCCATTCTAATTCATTCGTACGATCCATTCTAATCCATTCGTACGATCCATTCTAATCCATTCGTACGATCCATTCTAATTCATTCGAACGATCCATTCAAATTCTTTCATACGATCCATTCTAATTCATTCGTATGATCCATTCTAACTCATTCGGTGGATCCATTCTAATTCATTCGTACGATCCATTCTAATTCATTTGCATGATCCATTCTAATTCATTCGCACGATCCATTCTAATTCATTCGCACAAATGTATCCATTCTAATTCATTCGTACAATCTATTCTAATTCATTCGTATGATCCATTCTAATTCATTTGTACGATCCATTCTAATTCATTCGCATGAATGTATCCATTCTAATTTATTCGTACGATCCATTCTAATTCATTCGTACAATCCAATCAAATTCATTCGTACGATCCATTCTTATTCATTCATACGATCCATTCTAATTTATTCGTACGATCCATTCTAATTCATTCGTACGATCCATTCTAATTCATTCGCACGATCTTTCTAATTCATTCGAACGATCCATTCTAATTCATTCGCACGAATGTAACCATTCTAATTCATTCGTACGATCCATTCTAATTCATTCCTACGATCCATTCTAATTCATTCACACGAATGTATCCATTCTAATTCATTTGGACGATCCATTCTAATTCATTCCTATGATCCATTCTAATTCATTCGTACGATCCATTCTAATTCATTCGCTCGAATGTATCCATTCTAATTCATTCGTACGATCCATTCTAATTTGTTCATACGATCCATTCTAATTCGTTCGTACGATCCATTCTAATTCGTTGGTACGATCCATTCTAATTCATTCGCACGATCCATTCTATTTCATTCGCACGATCCATTCTAATTCATTCTCACGAATGTAACCTTTCTAATTCATTTGTATGATCCATTCTAATTCATTCGTACGATCCATTCTAATCCATTCGTACGATCCATTCTAATTCATTTGCACGATCCATTCTAATTCATTCCTATGATCCATTCTAATTCGTTTGTACGATCCATTCAAATTCATTCGTACGATGCAATCTAGTTCATTCGCACAAATGTATCTATTCTAATTCATTCATACAATGCGTTCTAATCCATTCGTACGACCCATTCTAATCCATTCGTACGATCCATTCTAACTCATTCGGTGGATCCATTCGAATTCATTCGTACGATCCATTCTAATTCATTCGCACGATCCATTCTAATTTATTCGTACGATCCATTCTAATTCATTCGTACGATCTATTCTAATTCATTCGCATGATCCATTCTAATTTATTCATACGATCCATTCTAATTCATTCGTACAATCCATTCAAATTCATTCGTACGATGCAATCTAATTCATTCGCACAAATGTATCAATTCTAATTCATTCGTACAATGCGTTCTAATCCATTCGTACGATCCATTCTAATCAATTTGTACGATCCATTCTAATTCATTCGCACGAATGTAACCATTCTAATTCTAATTCGTTCGTACGATCCATTCTAATTCTGTGGGTGCAAATTTTGGCAAGAAGTCTGCAAACAGCGGGACCCACCAGCCCTGCCTAGTGGGCCCCCAAAGACCACAGCGGGACCCACCGGCCCTGCCTGGTGGGCCCCTGAAGACCACAGCAGGACCCACCGGCCCTGCTGGTGGGCCCCCGAAGACAACAGCGGGACCCGCCGGCCCTGCCTGGTGGGCCCAAGAGCCTGTGGAATCCCCCAGGATACGGCAGCGGGGCCCACCAGCTTTACCTGGAGGATCCCCAGATGCAACAGCAGAGACCGCCATTTGCCACCAGAAAATCCTATAAATAGCAGACCCTTCGAATATAAATGGATCAGATTCCAGATCCAAAATTCTAGAACCAGAACCAGAGCTCTGAAAGGAGATCAGTGCCATCATCTGATTTCTATTTCAAAAACCAAAACTCAGAAATTTCCAACTCCTCAACCTCCAACTCTCCTCAATCTTCTTCTTGTTTTTAGAGAGGTCGAAGAGATCTCTGTGGCACTCGGCCTGTCAAGGCCACTTCAAGCGAAGAGTTAGTGAATTCGGGTTGCTCCCAATAGCACGGAGACGTAGGCTTCGGCTGAACTCCGAGATCACCTCTCGTGTCAACTCACTGATTGCATTTCTCTCTGTTTGTGAATTGAAAGCATCAACTTCAATCAACAGATCGAACAACGATCTTCAACTCCAATTGCAACTTCAATTGACTGGTGCGGCGAAGTCTTCGGGTCGGCACGAAGATTTTCCCCCACAGTTTGGCGTCGTCTGTGAAATCGAACGAGAAACTGTGTCCACTCTACTTCGACTATTAGATTGATTGAGCAGACAACCGATCGATAGCCAAACTTCCTCACCCCTGCGGTTGAGCAGACAACCGTTCGGACATCGGCACTCTCGTTGCACCCTTCGCTCTCCGAATGGCGAGGACGAAGTACCAGGGTCAACCAGAAGGAAGTAACACACGTCAACCTCGTCCTGAGACTCGATCAATGAGTCAAAGGCTCAATTTCGGGCAGCCCCTTGCTGCCCCCAATATGGATACTCGATCAGGTAGCGGGAGATCGATTGATCGACCGATCGCCCCACCTCCTCATCCATCAATAGGGCACACAACCCCTCCTCCTGCTGAAGACCTTCCATCAACCTATGAAATCTCAGTAGAACACTACCAACTTTTGCAATTAACAAAGCAGAACGCTGCCCTCACTGCTGAGAGGGATGCTCTCAAGAAAGCAGCCTCTGGGGCTGGACTCGTTCTTCCTATCCCCTCGACAAACGAGAGGGTCGATCTTCCACGAAGATCAATCCATTCCGAGCAACAGAGGACAATGGGCACTGCTGCTTTCGAGAGGATTCGTCGCGACCCAACTCCCTCTGCTGCCCCATGGAAGCAGAGTGTTTGGGATCGCCTTGACGACGAATCTTCCCAATCCTCTTCTGGTCGCAACTGCAACAAGAAGGCACCGTCAAAGCCTAACATACCAAGGAAGCATCAGATGAGAGGGGCTCCTTCAAAGAGTAGAATCTCTCCATCTATTCCACTTCAGCGTGGACTCGGATCGAATCTTCGCCACCGACTCCAACCTGCTGATATTCAAAGACCCGAACAAGACCTCTCGATCTTGCATCTCGATCCACATTCTAGTCGAGGGCATGGTCGCAGAGACGGATACTCCTCCGTCGGACCTCTCCATCGGAGCTTGTTCGAATCAACATTTCCAAGGGGATGGAGAACTCCCAGTCTCCCCAAATTCAATTGCGTCAAAGGAGATCCGACTCTTCACATACTCGCATTCAAGCAAGCCTTGACGCCGCACGAGGAGAAAAACAACGTACTCTGCCGCACCTTCGCGGGAAGTCTTGACGAACCATCCCTCGATTGGTACCATAATCTGCGAGCTGGGTCCATCACCCAGTTCAGTGTTTTGGCCAATCTCTTCGTACAACATTATCAACTAAACATGAAGCCGGAGAAAAAGCTCGACTCCCTCTATCGGTTGAGGATGGGTGCCGACGAGAGTCTCCGCAGCTTCACAAGGCGATTCCGCAACGAGCACGCCGCCCTCTCCGGGAGACATCTGGATGACGAAGCTATCATGCTGGCTTTCCAGAATGCGCTCCGCTTCGACCAACACATCTATAATGACTTCATCCGCAACCCCCCTCCTTCTCTGGGTTCAATGTTTGATCGAATCCAGAGGGAGATTAAGGTTAAGGACGATCAAGTCGCTCGAAAAGGGCGAGAGTCAAAACTCACAACGCTGAGGCAGCAGCCCCCCCTGCCAACAAGCGACCAAAGAATGACGGACGTCGATCCCCGACAAAGACCACTTTTACCGAGTGGAATTTACCAATCGAGTAGATCCTCGACCGCATTCAGCACGAGGAATTCCTTCGAAGGCCTAATCCTCTTCAGCCTAACACTAAGTTCATGGCTGACAAAACAATATATTGCAACTTCCACCGAAATCACGGCCATTCCACCGATTGGTGCTATAGGCTAAAATTTCACTTTGAAGACTTGTTGCGAGAGGGCCATCTTTAAGAGTTCATCAGATGCGGACAAGATCAACGCCGAGCCTCCGCCAAGGGGAAAGAGGCTTGTTGGGTTCACCAAATCTCTTCCAACCCATCTCCTCTCACCGTGAATGCCAACATCTTTGGCATTCATGGATCATTGCACAATCAATCGGTGACCGGGAAGGAAGTCGATCGGCAAGTACGACGTATCTTCCACATCCGTTCTACTACGAACAAGGAGGACACCTGGATCGAGAAGCCTATTGAAGGTCTGGCTTGGCCATCCATTGTTTTCAACGACACCGATCTTCAAGGAGTTCATACTCCACATCGAGACCCCCTGGTCTAAAAACTCCTTATCGACGGAAGCACCGTCAATCGGATCCTCATCGACACCGGGAGCTCCATCGACATTATGTTCTCAGACTGCTTCAAGAGTCTGGGACATAAATACTCAAGCCTCGACGTTGTCCCAACTGTAATTACGGGCTTCAACGGCGAACAAAGTATTACAATGGGCGAATCAAGATTCACTCTCGACCTTAGCCGAGAGACTCGAGTCTCGGTGAGGTTTGCAATTGTCGAAGGAACTTCCGGCTACAACGTCATTCTCGAGCGACCATTCCTCCACGAGATTAATGCCATCTCCTCCTCTTACCATCAACTTCTTAAATTCGCAACGGGAGAAGGCATCATCTGTATCCGGGGAGATCAACAAGCCGGGTGATCTTGTGAAGCTGCTGCTGCCAAAATAGATCACAAGATCAACATCGCTCCTCCAAAGCGACCCAGAGATGAAGCTGGTCCTTCGAAATAGCAATCAAAGGAGATTCCGCTAACCGAACCCCCACCAATCGAGTGGGAGGCCTCACCTTCTATCGAAGAAATCATTCCAATCAATATCGGCAGCGGAGATCTCCCCCAACAAACATTCATTGGTACCGGTCTTAGCAACGCAGAAGCGCAAGACATGGTATCCTTCCTACAGTCCAACATCGACGTCTTTGCCTGGTGTTTTAAAGACATGCCTGGGATCAATCCAGATGACGCTTGCCACCGACTTGCGATCAAAGAAGAAGTAAAGTCTGTCAAACAAAAGTCACGCACAATCTGACCAGAGCTACAAGTTGCTGTTCAAGAAGAGATCAGTAAGCTACTCACAGCAGGCTTCATTCGTGAAGTGGAGTATCCTACTTGGATCTCCAATATAGTTGCTGTTCCAAAGAAGAATGGGAAGGTCAGAGTGTGCATCGACTTCACCAACTTCAACAAGACTTGCCGCAAAGATCCATTCCCCATGCCAAGGATAGATAGACTCATCGATGCCACTGCTGGTCACAAGCTCCTATCTTTCATGGATGTATACTCTGGGTACAATCAAATTCCGCTTCATCCCGATGATCAAGAGAAAACGTGCTTCGTGACTAGCCGAGGTCTCTATTGCTACAACGTCATGCCTTTCGGCCTCAAGAATGTCAGATCCACCTATCAACGGCTAGTCACCAAGATGTTCGAAGATCAGATAGGTCGCAACGTCGAAGTTTACGTTGACGATCTCCTTACCAAAAGCTCCAGTAGGGGAAACCATCTATCTGATCTGACTGAAACATTCCAAATCCTCCGAAAGTATCGCATGAAACTCAATCCGGCCAAGTGTGCTTTCGGAGTTCAATCGGGCAAATTCCTGGGTCACCTTGTGACCAGGAGGGGCATTGAAGCCAATCCCGACCAAATTCGAGCCATCCTCGACATGCCATCACCTACCAATCGGAAAGAAATTCAACGCCTCACTGGAAGACTTGTTGCCCTCAATAGATTCATCTCAAAGTCTTCTGACAAGTGTAAGCCACTCTTCGACAAACTACGAAAGGCGGATACGTCTGGATGGAGTCCAACTTGCGAAGAAGCTTTTCAAGGCATCAAGAAATATCTGGTGCAAGCTCCTATTCTGACGGCTCCACTTCCAAAAGAAGATCTATGGCTCTATCTCGCCGTCACCGATCAGGCAATCAGTGCGGTCCTAGTCAGCAGAAGAGAAGGCATCGAGCATCCAGTATACTACATCAGCCATACTCTTCTTCCGGCTGAGACTCGTTACTCAAAAACTGAGAAGGTCATTCTGGCCTTGCTCACTGCATCGTGTCGCCTCCAACCCTACTTTGTCTCTCATCAGATCACTGTCATTTCAGAACACCCACTCAAAGATGTCATTGACAAAGCCGGCCGAGCTGGTCGCATGACCAAATGGGTGATCGAAATGAGCGCTCTGGGAATTCAATTCTAATCTCGCACTTCAATCAAAGGTCAAGCAATTGCTGATTTTCTAGCTGACTTTCCAGTTGAAGATCCCATAACTTGGGAAGAAGACATAGACATGCACCTAGAAGATGAAGCTGAACCTCCATCTAATGCAGCTGCTAAGATTGATCCAAGCTTTGAAACTCCTACCACTACTCCAACTCAATGGAAACTTCATACTGATGGAGCGTCGAGCGCGTTCGGTTCGGGCATTGGGATAGTCCTAGTATCCCCCGAACTCGATCATCTTCAGAAGGCTATCCTCCTTGGATTCAATGCCACCAACAATGAAGCCGAATACGAAGCCCTCCTTTCTGGACTTGAAATTGCTGAATCTCTGGGGGTAGATCGACTCATCATCTACAGCGACTCCCAACTAGTCATAAGACAGATCAACGGGGAGTATACAGCACGAGAAGAAAGAATGCAACTCTACTTAGCTCTAGTACGGTGTCTTCAACAATGTTTTACTAGTACTGAATTTATTCAAATCCCAAGAGCCAAGAATCGAGAAGCAGATGCCTTAGCCAATGCTGCCTCAGTTCTTGGAGACTCACTTGGAGGAAGGCAAATACAAATCGATTATTAAGAAGTGCCCAAGACCACCCCCAAACAACAGATCATTGCTACTACAGAAAGATCTGGGGGTGGAGATCAACTGGTATCAAACCTTACTACCACAAATGAGCTCGAGAATTGGAGACAGCCAATCTTCGACTTCTTTAAGCAAGGCAAGATGCCCGAAGATTCGATGCAAGCTCGAAGACTTCAAAGGAAACTCCCATGCTATAGCCTTCAAGGAGAAGATCTATACTTCAAATCTCACAACGGGATGTTACTCAAGTGCATTGATCCATTGCTAGCAAAGGATATTCTAATCAACATCCATTCTGGAGCTTGCGGAAACCATTCAGGTGGAAGATCTCTCGAAGCCAAAACAAAGTTGCAAGGTTACTTCTGGCCAACAATGGCAAGGGATGCTCAACAAGTTGTTCAAAGGTGCGAGCCATGTCAACGACACGCTCGGGCTATCCATCTCCCTGCAGATGAGCTTCATCAACTATCAAGTCACTGGCCTTTCCATCAATGGGGGTTGGACTTCTTGGGTCCTTCCCACCAACGCCAAGCAAGAAGAAGTATCTGCTACAGGCCACAGATTACTTCACCAAATGGGTCGAAGCTATGCCACTCTTTCGAGAGACCGACGATGAAGTGATCAAGTTTATCCGACACAACATCTTCTCAAGATTTGGTACACCTCAGGTTCTTGTTGCTGACAATGGAGCTCAATTTGACTCCGACAAGTTTCGGGAGTTCTGCCTGAACAATGGGATCAAACTTTTCTATTCAACTCCAAGATACCCTCAATGCAATGGTCAAGCTGAAGCCTCCAATAGAGCTATTCTGGGTATACTCAAGAAGAAACTCAGTGATAAGAAAGGATTGTGGGAACAAGTCCTACCTGAAGTTCTTTGGGGATATCGTACAACTCCGAGAAGGTCAACAGGGTTCTCACCCTTTCGTCTGACATATGGATCAGAAGCAGTGCTCCCAACAGAGAACATATCAAACACTTTGAAAACCAGGGCAGTTGAAGGAAGGATCAACGAAGAGCTCCGAATCGATGATCTGGATTTCTCTGAAGAACTACGAGATCGAGCAACCCTTCGTGTTGCCAAATATCAACAAAAGATCAAACGAGCCTACGACCAGAAGGTTTACAAGAGACAGTTCCCAATTGGTAGCCTTGTCCTCAGAGCAGTTTTTTACAACACAAAGGAGCACAGCAGTGGAAAACTTGCTTTCAACTGGGAAGGTCCATACATTGTCGAATCAGTAGGAGGCAAAGGCTCATATCGACTAATCTCACCAGAAGGAGATAGATTGCCACGAGCTTGGAATGCTAGACATCTCAAAATGTTCTATCCTTGATGTAATCTGTGTATTGAATAAAGATCAATTTCAAATGTTCTCCTTGTCGACTCAAATTCTGGAGCAATTTCAAGTTATCTGCATTCAAGTTCAAAAATTATCTACATTCGAATTACTGGGTCGTTTAACATGTTTGGGTGCTTGAGTTGCGACTCAACCCCTAACAGAAATGTTAAAATGGTTTCGGGTTGTGATACAACACAACCTTCAAGTTACTATGTCTATTTTAACAGGTTTGGGTTTTTGTGTTGCGACACTATCCCTTACTTACAAACTGTTAAATGACTTTCGATTTCAATTTCAATATCGTCTAACAAGTTTGGGAACTTGAGTTGCAACTCAACCCCTCATGTACAAATGTTACGATTTCAAGTTATGATTACAACAACCTTCAATTTTCAAGTTACATAACAAGTTCGGGTTATCGAGTTGCGACTCGACCCCTTACATTCAATTGTTCATATCTATTCAAAATTCCAATACCATCAAGAGTGTGTAAACATTCAGAGACATTCAACACAAGAGACATTGTTTTCAAACACTAAAAAGATCTTTTGATTATCAAACGATTGTCAAGTACAGGAGTAAACTTCAATCTGAGAAGAGTTTACAGGTATAACAGACAAAAAATGAGATAGAAATACATCAGGGTTTAACCACACTTGGAGCATGCGATCTCTCTCCTTCGGATCCACCTCGAGCTTTGCTTGCCGCAGAAGCCTTAGAAGATCGGGTGCTGCTAGCATGGACCCTGAGTGCTTCCACCGCCTTCTCGGCCGACTCCCTGAAAATCTCGCATTCAGCACGAGACTCCTCGAGCTCTTTCTTCAGTGCCTCCTCCTTAGCAGTTGAAGCGGCCTCCTTGGCATCAAGAGCAGCTTCTCTGGCAGCAAGAGCGGCTTCTCTATCAGCAACTTGGTTCTTTAACTCTTGAAGTTCCACCAATCGGTCATGGGCCAGGGTCTCCATCTTGAAAAAGCGGTTCTTCAATTCATCAAGCTCATGACCCCGAGCCTCATAGCCGTTTTGCCACCCCTTGCTCTCAAGCTTCTCCTTGCGAAGAGCCTCGATCTTGGCCTTCAAGGCTTCCTTCTTTGAAGACAAAAGCTCCCTTAGCTTGTCCTTCTCTTTGTTGGCAGTTTCTAGTTCAGTCATCAAACGAGAGACTTCCGTCGAAGCCTCCTGCTCTCCAACCTTCTTGAAGAGCTTTGTGCCGAATTTCAGAACCGCTGAATTCTACAAACAAACAAAAAGTGTTAGAAATATCTCAAAAGATTCAATTCAAAAGTCAAGTCAAGCTGATATACTTACCACCACTTCAAGCCTATGGAAGGCTTCTTCGATCGTGGCATCCGGAAGGTTGCAAAGCTTCCGTATCACTGGAGTTGGGTGGTTGATGTCAACCTCACCCAAATCCTTCAAAAGTGAAACCGTGCCATCAGGAGTCTCTGCAAGTCAAGCAAAAGTTCAAAGAGTTAGAATATTCCAAGCATCCCAAAAACAGTGCAATCGGAAGAGAATTTAGTGAAGATACCTGTGGCATCGACTCGGGATATCTTCCCCTTCCCACAGTCAGAGCTCTTACCCTTGGGGGTAGATTTCTCCTTGGCAGGGGTTGGCTCCGGCTGAGGTTGGGGAGTCTCAGCATCCACACGGCTTCCTCTCTCCAGGTGTGCGGGAGAGGGAATACCACCATGAGGAGGAGTGAACTCCCCTTCCTCTTGTTGCCCGCCGGACTGCACCAGCCGGGCCATCAAGGCTGCCGTCTTCGCGGCCACCTGCACAGCCGATCGACGAGAGGCGGAAGTAGATTGATCTACCTCAATCCCACCACTCGTCGTAGCGCCTTCAAGGCGGAGGACTTCTGGAGGTAGTTGGTCGAGGGGTGTGGGGTTACTACCAACCCCACCACTCCCCGAAAACTTGATCTTAAAGCGCATTGGGCGCTTCTTCAACTCTTCAAAATGATACAAGGGCTGCACCTTTCGGCCATCACCCTCTACATCCATCACTCCCTCCATGCGACGGGCCTTAGCCTCGTCTATAGGGATTGGTTGTGAATCTTCTTCACCACCTCCAGTGGGGGTGGGAGGAAGCTCACCCTCACCACCACCAGTGGGGGTGGGAGGAAGCTCATCCTTTCCACCCCCATTTGCTCAATCTCTATTTCCTCCTTCACCACTGCCGTTGCTGCCCTCATTATCATCATCGTCATTATCCTCATCATCGTCACCCCCATCCTCTTCATCTTCACCTCCACCTTCACCTTCTTTCTCTTTCTCTTCTTCCTCTTCTTCCTTCTTCTCTTTCTCTTCTTCTTTCTTCTTCTCCTCCTCGACATTGATTTTCCTCTTCTTGGCCTGGCCCTTGCGATTGATCACCAGCTTCTCCTCTGTGGGCAAGCTGCGCCGGGCTCCGTACGCCTTCTTCTCAACCCGAATTCTTCTAACGATCTTGCTCGATTGAGGATCCTCCTCATAATCGGAATACAAGACTTTGTTATCTTCGTAGTGGGCCTTCAGTCGGTGGAAGAGGTTGGCATTGCCATGTCGAACTGGGCAGTTCGAGAACTGCTTCCATGATCGAGTCCCGCATGTCAGCTCCAGAAAGAGATTGTCAATAGCCCCTACTCGCTCCGAAGACCATGCGAGAGCTCCTCCTGCACAGTACATATCAATCTCCTGGTTCACCTTATAACGAGGAGTCTCAGGTACCGAGAAAGGTGTCCATGCACCGGAAATCGATATCGGCCAGTCGGTGTAGAGCTTGTCAGAACCAATGGTATCGATGATCGGGCGAAGAGCTGAGATGCTAGTCAGATTGAAGAATGGGCTATCCTTCCTCGAAGCCCACTTATAGTGGTAGAAGAAATAACCCAGCTCTATCCTTGCAACCTCACCCTCTGGGATGCTGGAGTAACACTCCTTCAGCTCATCTTGGAAGTCGGACTCCACGCGGCAGAATGCGTAGATAATCCTCCAAGCATTTCCAGAGATCTATCCGGGACAAAGGCCTGAGGTGTTCAGCAACCTCGCGGCAAAGGGTGGCAATGGGAGGCGTAGTCCGTAGTTCAACTGGCCAATTGTAACTATCGTCCCCATCACCTGCTCCTTGCTCGCATATGAAATGAAGATTGTCTGCTTGTCAATACCAAAAGCGGATAGAACTCCCGGAAGCGATGGTCGGATCTTCCCCTCTGTGAAACAGGATAGTAACTTCTGCAATTTCTCCCTCTTCAAATCGGTAAGTTGGCCACCGGTATTGTACCCTTACTCCGGTTCTACCGACAAAGGTATCAGCGGGCAAAGAACGAATTTTGCCTTGGGGATGTGCTCTGGTCGGGATGGTGCAGAAGCAAACCCCACTCCCTGGTGCCTCTTGCCCAATTGACCAAGCTCGATAAGCTCAACCTTGCCCTTGCCACGGCCTTTGGGAGTGGAAGAAACTTCAGTAATCTCCTTCCCCTTCCTCTTCGAGGGTACCACGTTCACCTTCTTCACACTGCCAGAAGACGCCATTTTGACCGATCAGAAGGAAACAGGGAACTCAAAATCAAGAGCAAAAGATTTTGGACTCCGAAAAATTAAGGAAGCGCGAGGTAAAAATGAAACCCAGAGAAGCATATATACCCCGGGAAAACTAGCGCACGGATCGAGAAGACACGTGTCATCGCCAGGTAGAATCACGTGTTTTTGCAGGAACACGTGGTGTCTATCCGTAGCAAGCGTAAAACCAGGCGAACCATCAGACCAGACGAAACGACGGACCACCGGTCCAAGCGAACCGTCGGTCCGAGCAAACCACCGGACCGCCGGTTCAAGAAATACCCCGATCCAGATGGATCGAAGAAATCAAACTCCATCGCCGCTCAAAAGCTTTACCCTAAGACCTCACAGAAAACAAGCTCTTCTGCCACCTCGGCACGCAGGTTCTAAACTTCACCTCGACCGGTTGAACTTAATCGATCGGTCAGATTTGACCGATCGGTCAAATTCATCCGATCGGTCGATTTTCTACTGGATCTGACAAAAAACTTGGCTTTTTGCCCGATCCAGCCAACCTCGACCGGTTGTATTTAACCGATCGGTCAGATTTGACCGATCGGTCAAAATTCATCCAATCGGTCGATTTTCTACTGGATTTGGCAAAAAACTTGGCTTTTTGCCCGATCCAGCCAACCTCGACAGGTTGAATTTAATCGATCGGTCAGATTTGACCGATCGGTCAAATTCATCCGATCGGTCGATTTTCTACTGGATCTGGGAAAAAACTTGGCTTTTTGTCCGATCCAGCCAACCCCGACCGGTTGAATTTAACCGATCGGTTAGATTTGACCGATCGATTAAATTCATCCGATCGGTCGATTTTCTACTGGATCTGGCAAAAAACTTGGCTTTTTGCCCGATCCAGCCAACCCCGACCGGTTGAATTTAACCGATCGGTCAGATTTGACCGATCGGTCAAAATTCAACCGGTCGGTCGATTTTTAACTGGATCTGGCAAAAAACTTGGCTTTTTGCCCGATCCAGCCAACCTCGATCGGTTGAATTTAACCGATCGGTCAGATTTGATCGATCGGTCAAAATTCATCCGATCGGTCGATTTTCTACTGGATCTGGCAAAAAACTTGGCTTTTTACCCGATCTAGCCAACCACGACCGATTGAATTTAACCGATCGGTCAGATTTGACCGATCGGTCAAAATTCATCCGATCGGTCAATTTTCTACTGGATCTAGTAAAAAACTTGGCTTTTGGCCCAGTCCAGCCAACCTCGACCGGTTGAATTTAACCGATCGGTCAGATTTGACCGATCGGTCAAATTCATCCGATCGGTCGATTTTCTACTGGATCTGGCAAAAAAGTTGGCTTTTTGCCTGATCCAGCCAACCTCGACCGGTTGAATTTAACCGATCGGTCAGATTTGACCGATCGATCAAATTCATCCGATCGGTCGATTTTTTACTAGATCTGGCAAAAAACTTGGCTCTTTGCCCGATCCCTTCAACCTTGACCGGTTGAATTTAACCGATCGGTCAAAATCAACCGATCGGTTGATTTTCTGCTAGATCGGTCAAAATACGATGTTTTTGGCCGATCACTCTATCCTTGACCGGTTGAATTTAACCGATCGGTCAAAATTGACCGATCGGTGAAATTCAACCGATCGGTCGATTTTCTACTAGATCGGTCGAAAAACAATGTTTTTTGACTGATCACTTCATCCCCGACCGGTTGAAATCGACCGATCGGTCAACGTTGACCGATCGGTCAAATTTGATCGATCAGTCAAAATTGATCGATCAGTCCTTTTCTGACGCTAACACTTGGCAAGCTCCTTTTCATTTGTGACAGGGGATTATTAGCTTCGGACCACGAATCCAAGCCAGCCAGATCGGCCTCTAGCTAACTTGGAGGGGGTAACTGTGGGTGCAAATTTTGGCAAGAAGTCTGCAAACAGCGGGACCCACCAGCCCTGCCTAGTGGGCCCCCAAAGACCACAGCGGGACCCACCGGCCCTGCCTGGTGGGCCCCTGAATACCACAGCAGGACCCACCGGCCCTGCTGGTGGGCCCCCGAAGACAACAGCGGGACCCGCCGGCCCTGCCTAGTGGGCCCAAGAGCCTGTGGAATCCCCCAGGATACGGCAGCGGGGCCCACCAGCTTTACCTGGAGGATCCCCAGATGCAACAGCAGAAACCGCCATTTGCCACCAGAAAATCCTATAAATAGCAGACCCTTCGAATATAAATGGATCGGATTCCAGATCAAAAATTCTAGAACCAGAACCAGAGCTCTGAAAGGAGATCAGTGCCATCATCTGATTTCTATTTCAAAAACCAGAACTCAGAAATTTCCAACTCCTCAACCTCCAACTCTCCTCAATCTTCTTCTTGTTTTTAGAGAGGTCGAAGAGATCTCTGTGGCACTCGGCCTGTCGAGGCCACTTCAAGCGAAGAGTTAGTGAATTCGGGTTGCTCCCAATAGCTCGGAGACGTAGGCTTCGGCTGAACTCCGAGATCACCTCTCGTGTCAACTCACTGATTGCATTTCTCTCTGTTTGTGAATTAAAAGCATCAACTTCAATCAACAGATCTAACAACGATCTTCAACTTCAATTGACTGGTGCGGCGAAGTCTTCGGGTCGGCACGAAGATTTTCCCCCACAAATTCATTCGTACGAATAAATTAGAATGGATACATTCATGCAAATGAATTAGAATGGATCGAACGAATGAATTAGAATGGATACATTTGTGCGAATGAATTAGAATGGATCGTACGAATGAATTAGAATAGATCATGTGGGGGAAAATCTTCGTGCCGACCCGAAGACTCTCGCAGCACTAGTCAATTGAATGTTCGTGTTGACGTCGAAGATCGTTGGTCGATCTGTTGATCGAAGTTGAAGCTTTTGATTTGTGAACAGAGAGATGCAATTAGAGAGAGAGTTTGACACGAGAAGTGATCTCGGAGTTCAGCCGAAGCCTACGTCTCCGTGCTATAGGGTGCAACCCGAATTCACTAACACTTATATTGAAGTGATCTCGACAGGCCGAGTATCACTGTAAACACTGATCTTTCTGAAAGAAGATCAAAGGGAGATGGTAGATCGGAAGTTTGAAATCCCAGAGCTCTGGTTCTGAAAGTCAGATCTCAGAGTGGAAATCAGATTTGTGGATTGGGATCCTTTTTACATTCGAAGGCTCTGCTATTTATAGGCATTCCGGGTGGCGAATGGCGGTTTCTGCTGTAGTATCTGGGGATTCTCCAGGTAAAGTTGCGGGCCCTGCGGTTGTCTTCGGGGGTCCACCAGGCAGGGCTGGTGGGTCCCGCTGTAGTCCTCGTGGGCCCACCAGGCAGGGCCGGTGGGTCCCGCTGTAATCCTCGTGGGCTCACCAGGTAGGGCCGGTGGGTCCCGCTGTAACCCTCGTGGGCCCACCAAGCAGGGCCGGTGGGTCCCGCTGTAATCCTCGTGGGCTCACCAGGTAGGGCCGGTGGGTCCCGCTGTAACCCTCGTGGGCCCACCAAGCAGGGCCGGTGGGTCCCGCTGTAGTCCTCGTGGGCCAACCAGGCAGGGCCGGTGGGTCCCGTGGTAGATTTATGCCAAAATTTGCACCCACAGTTACCCCCTCCAAGTTAGCTAGAGTGCATTCTAGCTGGCTTGGACTTGGTGCAAAAAATAGCAACTTCCTGTTTTGAAAAACGGACACGAAGAAACTTGTCGCATGTTAGAGAAAAAAGTGACTGATCGGTCAATTTGGACTGATCGGTCAAATTTGACCGATCGGTCAAATTTTGACCGATCGGTCAAATTTTGACCGATCGGTCAAATTTTGACCGATCGGTCAAATTTTGACCGATCGGTCAAAATTCAACCGGTCAAGAATCGGGTGATCGGTCAAAAAACAGGGTTTTTTGACCGATCCAGTAGTAATTTTGACCGATCAGCTGAAATTTGGCCGATCGGTTAAATTTTGACCGATCGGTCACTTTTGACCGATCAATCAAATTTTGACCGATCAAATAACTTTCGCCGATCGGACATGTTTGTCCGATCGGTGAAAAATATCCGGTCAAGGTTCGAGTGATCGGCAAAAAACCTTGGTTTTTTGCCAGATCCAGTAGAAATTTGACCGATCAGATAACTTTCGCCGATCGGACATGTTTGTCCGATCGGTGAAAAATATCCGGTCAAGGTTCGAGTGATCGGCAAAAAACCTTGGTTTTTTGCCAGATCCAGTAGAAATTTGACCGATCAGATAACTTTCGCCGATCGGACATGTTTGTCCGATCGGTGAAAAATATCCGGTCAAGGTTCGAGTGATCGGCAAAAAACCTTGGTTTTTTGCCAGATCCAGTAGAAATTTGACCGATCAGATAACTTTCGCCGATCGGACATGTTTGTCCGATCGGTGAAAAATATCCGGTCAAGGTTCGAGTGATCGGCAAAAAACCTTGGTTTTTTGCCAGATCCAGTAGAAATTTGACCGATCAGATAACTTTCGCCGATCGGACATGTTTGTCCGATCGGTGAAAAATATCCGGTCAAGGTTCGAGTGATCGGCAAAAAACCTTGGTTTTTTGCCAGATCCAGTAGAAATTTGACCGATCAGATAACTTTCGCCGATCGGACATGTTTGTCCGATCGGTGAAAAATATCCGGTCAAGGTTCGAGTGATCGGCAAAAAACCTTGGTTTTTTGCCAGATCCAGTAGAAATTTGACCGATCAGATAACTTTCGCCGATCGGACATGTTTGTCCGATCGGTGAAAAATATCCGGTCAAGGTTCGAGTGATCGGCAAAAAACCTTGGTTTTTTGCCAGATCCAGTAGAAATTTGACCGATCAGATAACTTTCGCCGATCGGACATGTTTGTCCGATCGGTGAAAAATATCCGGTCAAGGTTCGAGTGATCGGCAAAAAACCTTGGTTTTTTGCCAGATCCAGTAGAAATTTGACCGATCAGATAACTTTCGCCGATCGGACATGTTTGTCCGATCGGTGAAAAATATCCGGTCAAGGTTCGAGTGATCGGCAAAAAAACCTTGGTTTTTTGCCAGATCCAGTAGAAATTTGACCGATCAGATAACTTTCGCCGATCGGACATGTTTGTCCGATCGGTGAAAAATATCCGGTCAAGGTTCGAGTGATCGGCAAAAAACCTTGGTTTTTTGCCAGATCCAGTAGAAATTTGACCGATCAGATAACTTTCGCCGATCGGACAGGTTTGTCCGATCGGTGAAAAATATCCGGTCAAGGTTCGAGTGATCAACAAAAAACCTTGGTTTTTTGCCAGATCCAGTAGAAATTTGACCGATCAGATAACTTTCGCCGATCGGACATGTTTGTCTGATCGGTGAAAAAATATCCGGTCAAGGTTCGAGTGATCGGCAAAAACCCTTGGTTTTTTGCCAGATCCAGTAGAGATTTGACTGATCGAAGTAAAGTTGTGAACCTGCCCTTCAAAGGATGTTTACTGCTTTGTTCTTCGATATTTTGGCAGAGTTTTGAGCATTGATGGAGCTTGATTCTTCTTGTTTTGAATCCTTGGTTGGCTTGATGGTTGCTTTGAACCGGCGGTCCGGTTTGAACCGGCGGTCCGGTTTACCCAGACCGGTGGCTTGCTTGGACCGTTGGTTCATGTGGACCGGTAGGTCCGACGTTTCGCCTGGTCGTGACTGTTCGCCTGGTTTTGCGCTTGCTACGGATGGATGCCACGTGTACCTACAAAAACACGCGATTTGATATGGTGAAGACACGTGTCTTCTCGATTTGCGCACCTGTTTTACCCTGGGTACAAAAAGTTTTCACCGGCTGTCATTTCGCCTCACGCTTCCAAAATTTTTCGAAGTCCATACCCTTGTTCTCTTGATTTTCTGCTCTTGTTCTTGTTCTCGTTCGATCGGTCGAATGGCTTCATCTGGCAGTTCGAAGAAGTCCGGTACAGCTCCCTCGAAGAGAAAGGGGAAGGAAATTGTCGAGGTTCAATCTCCTCCGAGGGGCCGCGGCAAAGGCAAGGCTGCTCTAGCTGAACTTGGCCAACTGGGCAAGAGGCACCAAGGGGTAGGTTTTGCCTCAGCGCCATCAAGGCCAGAATTCATCCCCAAAGTGAAGTTTGTTCTGGGTCCTCTTATGCCCTTCACTGAAGGGAAGGGAGCGCAGCCTTCACTCCCTAGCATCCAGACGGCTTTCGGCATTGACAAGAAGACCGTCTTCACCAATTTTGCCAGCAACGAGAAGGTCATGGGAACCATCGTGACCATCGGCCAAATGAACTGCGGCCTACGTCTGCCTCTGCCACCCTTCGCTGCAAGACTACTGAATACATCTGGCCTTTGCCCGGGGCAAGTCACAGGGAATGCCTGGCGAATCATCTATGCGTTCTGCCGGGTGGAATCAGATTTTCAAGAGGACTTGAGGGCCTGTTACTCCAGCATCCCGGAAGGTGAACCTGCCAGGATTGAGCTCGGATACTTCTTTTTTCATTATCGATGGAATTACAGGAAGGACAGCCCTTTCTATAATTTGACTGGAGTATCTCCCCTGCGGCCGCTCACCGATACGGTCCCTTCGGACAAGTTGTATACTGACTGGCCAATTTCTGTATCTGGCGCCTGGACTTCCATGTCAGTGCCCGACACCCCCCGAGACAGCGTGCACGAGGCGGTGAAAATGTACAGCGCTGGAGGCATCTTTGCCTGGAATTCTGAGAGGGCGGGAGCCATAGATAACTTGTTCCTCGAACTAACCTGTGGAACCAGGTCGTGGAAACAGTTTTCTAACTGTCCTGTGAGATATGGCAAGGCCAATCTCCTCCACAGGTCAAAGGACAGGTACGAGGACAACGAAGTCCTATACTCTGACTATGAAGAGGATCCCAACTCGGGCAAGGTCATCCGGAAGGTTCGGGCCGAGAAGAAAATCTACACTGCGAGGCGCCGGTTACCTACCATGGACGAGAAACTGGTGCTCCAAAGAGGCCCAGTGAAGAAGAAGCGAAAAACTCTCGTCAAGCCTAAGGAAGATGAAGACCAAGACAAGAAGAAAGAAGATGAAGAAGAAGAAAAGAAGAATGAAGAAGAAGAAACTGAGAATGCCAGCCACGACAACAGTGGCAGTGGCGAAGATGAGGACGGGGACGGCTAGGACGATCCGTCTTCTACCCCCTCCAGTGGGGATGATGAGAATGGGGGTGGTGAGGAAGAAATTCCTCCCACCCCCACTGGTGGTGCAACGGGGGAGGATTCGATCCCTATTCCCATTGACGAGGTTAAAGCCCGTCAGATGGAGGAAATTCTCGACACAGAGGGCGACGGCAAAAAGGTGGTTCCCACCTACAAATTTGACGAATTGAAGAGGCCGATGCGCCTGAAAATAAAGCTGTCGAGGAGTGGTGGGGTTGGAAGCAACCCCACACCCCTCGATCAGATTCCCCCCGACGTTCCTCGCATTGAGGGAGCAACAATGAGTGGGGGTGTAGAGGTTGAGCAACCCCCTCCCCCCTCTCATTCTCTGCTCAACGAGGTGGAGGCCATGCTGGCCGGGCTCATCCAGCCAGGCGGGTCGCAAGAAGAGAGAGCCTCACCTCCCAGGAATGCTTCCCCCCCTGCTAATTTGGAGAGGGGAAGTCGAGTGGGGGATGGGGCTCCTCAACCTCAACCAGCGCCAACCCCGACTCAGGAGAAATCGACTCCTAAGAGTGGCTCTGATCGTCGGAAAGGCAAAGAGCCGAAGGTCGAAACATCAGGTAATTGAACTTAACTTGCTTTGAATGTCTTGTCTTTGAAGTTCGAAAATAATCTAACACTTTGATTCCCTTTGATTGCAGGTACGCCTGCTGGATTGACTCCAACAATAAAAAACTTGGGTGACGTTGATATCAACCGCCCCACTGCTGTGATCAGAAAACTCATCAACCTTCCGAGTGCCACTTTGGATGAAGCTTTTGATAGAATTAACCTGTTGGTAGGTGTATCTGCTTGATCGATCATTTGAATCGTATCTTTCTTCAGAATAATTCAACTCTTTTGTTCTTTTGCAGAACTCAGCACTTATGAATGTTGCAACCAAACTCTCCTTGAGGGCGGGAGCAAAAGAAGCTGTAGCTGAAATAAATCAGTTGACCGCGGAGAGAGATGAGCTGAGAGATCTCCTGACTTCGAAGAAAGCCTCTCTCAAATCCAAGATTGAGGAACTTCGCAAGGGAAGGCTGGAGATCAAGGGGCTGAAGGATCGGTGTGAGGCACAGAGTCATGAGCTCGAATCCCTGAAGACTCGACTCTCCAGGGTTGAGGACATGTCCTGTGGCCGCACCATCGAGATTCAAGAGCTGAAGCAACAACTTGCTACTCAGCACGCTGCCTTCACTGCCAGAGAAGAGACTTCCAAAAGGGCAATGGAGCATGCGCTGTCAGAGTGCAAGGTTTACAAGGAAACTGCAGAGAAGGCAGCAGAAGCGCTCAGGACTCATGTAGCTAGCGTCCGATCCTCCAAGGCATCAGTGGCGAGTAAAGCTCGTCCTGGATCTGAAGGGGAGAAGTCGCATGCGAAGAGTGTGGCCAAGCCCTGAGACTTTTCTTCTTCTTTGTTGTTGTACTTGTAAATTTTTGAAATGTAACAGCTCCTTGTATCTGACATATTTTGATGATAATAGAAGACATCTTTTTGGTATTTGAAACTTGCACTTCTTTTGAGTTGAATGTCTTTGAATGTTGAGTTCTGGAATGCTATTTGACATGATTGAGTATTCATAAATTTGAACATAATTTGAATACGCATATACTTGAATGTAAGGGGTTGAGTCGCTACTCAATCACCCAAACTTGTAACTTTGAAAATTGAATTTGAATTCGAATAACATTTGAATGTAAGGGGTCGAGTCGCAACTCAGACTCCCAAACCTGTTAGACGATATCGAATTGATTGAAATTGGATATTGAATTTCGAAGGTCAGTTTAACATTCGCTAGTAAGGGGTCGAGTCGCAACTCTAACACCCAAACATGTTAAGACCTGGTAACTTGAAAATGGTCAGTTTTTAACATTTGCTAGTAAGGGGTTGGGTCGCAACCCTAACACCCAAACTTGTTAAAAGACCTGGTAATTTGAATATGGATAACTTGAAACTGCTTCAGAACTTGGATTGAAAATCAGAACACTTGTACACTTGAACATTTGAAAGAGAGCTTTATTCATCACAGAATTTACATTATGGATAGAACAACTTGAGGTGTCTAGAATTCCAAGCTCGAGGCAATCTATCTCCTTCTGGTGTGATCAGTCTGTAAGAACCTTTGCCTCCAACTGACTCAATGATATATGGACCTTCCCAGTTGGGAGCAAGCTTTCCACTGCTGTGTTCTTTGGTATTGTAGAAAACTGCTCTGAGAACTAAACTACCCACTGGGAATTGTCTCTTGTGGATTTTCTTGTCATAGGCTCTTTTGATCTTCTGTTGATATTTGGCCACACGAAGTGATGCTAGATCTCGTAGTTCTTCAGAGAAGTCTAGATCATTGATCCGAAGTTCTTCATTGACTCCTTCTTCTACAGCTTTGGTCTTCAAAGTACTAGATATATTTTCTGTTGGGAGTATTGCTTCTGACCCATATGTTAGACGGAAGGGTGAGAACCCTGTTGATCTTCTCGGAGTTGTGCGATACCCCCAAAGAACTTCAGGTAGGACTTGCTCCCACAATCCCTTCTTGTCGTTGAGTTTCTTCTTGAGTATATCAAGTATAGATCTGTTTGAGGCTTCAGCTTGACCATTGCATTGAGGATATCTTGGAGTTGAATAGAATAACTTGATACCGTTGTTCAGACAGAACTCTCGGAACTTGTCTGAGTCAAATTGAGCTCCATTGTCAGCAACAAGAACTTGAGGTGTGCCAAATCTTGAGAAGATGTTGTGCCGAATGAATTTGATCACTTCGTCGTCAGTCTCTCGAAAGAGGGGCACAGCTTCGACCCATTTGGTGAAGTAATCAGTAGCCAGCAGTAGATATTTCTTCTTGCTTGGAGATGGAGGGAAAGGACCCAAGAAATCTAACCCCCATTGATGGAAAGGCCAAGGACTTGATAGTTGATGAAGTTCATCTGCAGGGAGATGGATAGCTCGAGCGTGTCGTTGGCAAGACTCGCATCTTTGAACGACTTGTTGAGCATCCTTTGCCATTGTTGGCCAGTAGTACCCTTGTAGCTTCGTCTTGGCTTCAAGGGATCTTCCTCCTGAATGATTTCCACAAGCTCCAGAGTGGATATCAATCAGGATTGCTTGTGCTTGTTCAGGACCAAGGCACTTGAGTAACATCCCGCTGTGAGATTTGAAGTATAGATCTTCTCCTTGCAAAATGTAGCACGGGAGTTTCCTCTGAAGTCTTCGGGCTTGATTTGGATCTTCCGGCATTTTGCCATGCTTGAAGAAGTCGAAAATTGGTCGCCTCCAGTCTTGAAGTTGATCTCCACCCCCAGATTCTTTTGTAGTAGTAAGGATCTGTTGATCGGGGATGGTCTTGGGCACTTCTTGATAATCGATCTGTATTTGCCTTCCTCCGAGTGAGTCTCCAAGAACTGAGGCAGCATTAGCTAAGGCATCTGCTTCTCGGTTCTCTGCTCTGGGGATTTGAATGAATTCAGCGCTAGTAAAACGTTGTTGAAGACGTCGTACTAAGGCCAAGTAGAGTTGCATTCTTTCTTCTCGAGCTGTGTACTCTCCATTGATTTGCCTTATGATCAATTGGGAGTCGCTGTATATGATGATTTGATCTACCCCCAGAGATTCTGCCATTTCGAGTCCGGAAATGAGTGCTTCATATTCAGCTTCGTTGTTGGTGGCATTAAACCCAAGGAGAGTGGCTTTCTGGAGATGATCGAGTTCGGGGGATATTAAGACTATCCCAGTTCCCGAACCGATCGAACTTGATGCTCCATCAGTATAAAGCTTCCATGGAGGAGTTGCAGAAATAACTTCAAGATTTGGATCAATTTTTGTTGCAGGATTGATCGGAGGAGTATCCTCATCTTCCAAGCGCATGTCGACATCATCTTCCCAAGTGATGGGGTCTTCAACTGGAAAGTCAGCTAGAAAATCAGCAATTGCTTGACCTTTGATAGAAGTGCGAGATTCGAATTGAATCCCCAGAGCACTCATTTCGATCACCCATTTGGTCATTCGACCAGCTCGACCAGCTTTGTCAATGATATCTTTGAGTGAGTGTTCTGAAATGACAGTAATCTGGTGGGAGACGAAGTACGGTTGAAGACGACGCGAAGCAGTGAGCAAGGCCAAGATGACCTTCTCAGTTTTTGAGTAGCGAGTCTCAGCCGGAAGAAGAGTGTGGCTGATGTAGTAGACTGGATGTTCGATGCCTTCTCTTCTACTGACTAAGACCGCGCTGATTGCTTGATCGGTCACGGCAAGGTAGAGCCACAAGTCTTCTTTTGGAAGTGGAGCAGTCAGGATAGGAGCTTGCACCAGATATTTCTTGATACTTTGAAATGCTTCTTCACAGGTTGGACTCCAGCCGGAGGTATCCGCCTTTCGTAGCTTGTCGAAGAGTGGCTTGCACTTGTCTGAGGACTTTGAGATGAATCGATTGAGTGCTGCTAACCTTCCAGTGAGACGTTGAACTTCTTTTCAATTTGTAGGTGAAGGCATATCGATGATGGCTCGAATTTGATCAGGATTGGCTTCAATACCTCTCCTGGTCACAAGATGACCCAGGAATTTACCAGATTGAACTCCGAAAGCGCACTTGGCTGGATTGAGCTTCATTCGATACTTTCGGAGGACTTGGAAGGTTTCAGCCAGATCAGATAGATGTTTGCTCCGAACGGAACTCTTGGTGAGGAGATCATCGACATAGACTTCGACGTTGCGACCGATCTGATTTTCGAACATTTTGGTGACTAGCCTTTGATAGGTGGAACCAGCATTTTTGAGGCCGAATGGCATGACATTGTAGCAATAAAGGCCTCGGCTAGTCACAAAACATGTCTTCTCTTGATCATCAGCGTGGAGTGGAATTTGATTGTATCCGGAATACCCATCCATGAAAGACAATAGCTCGTGGCCAGCAGTGGCGTCGACGAGTCTATCTATCCTTGGCATGGGAAAAGGATCTTTGGGGCAAGCTTTGTTGAGATTGGTAAAGTCGATGCAGACTCTGACTTTCCCATTCTTCTTTGGAACAGCGACTATATTAGAGATCCAAGTTGGATACTCTACTTCTCGGATGAATCCGGCTGCGAGTAGCTTGGTAATTTCTTCTTGAACAGCAATTTGCAGCTCTGGTCGAATGGTGCGAGGCTTTTGCTTGACGGGCTTCACCTCTTCTTTGATCGCAAGTCGGTGACAAGCGTCATCTGGATTGATCCCAGGCATGTCTTCGAAGCACCATGCGAAGACGTCGATATTGGACTGGAGGAAGGATACCATGTCTTGCGCTTCTACGTCGTTAAGACCGGTACCAATAAATGTTTGTCGAGGGAGATCTCCGCTGCCTATGTTGATCGGGATGATTTCTTCAATTGAAGGTGATGCTTCCCATTCGATTGGCGGAGGTTCGGTCAGCGGAATCTCCTTTGATTGCTATTTAGAAGAGGGACCAGCTTCATCTCGTGGCCGCTTTGGAGGAGCAATATTGATCTTTCGATCTGTTTTAGCAGCAGCAGCTTCACAAGATCTTCCAGCTTGCTGATCGCCTCGAATGCAGACGATGCCTTCTCCAGTTGCAAACTTGAGTAGTTGATGGTAAGAGGAGGAGATGGCATTGATCTGATGGAGGAATGGTCGCCCAAGAATGGCGTTATAGCTAGACATTACTTCGACGATTGCAAACCTCACCGAGACTCGAGTCTCTCGGCTGAGGTCGATAGTAAATCTGGATTCACCCACTGTGATGCTTTGTTCACCATTGAAGCCGGTGATCACAGTCGGGACGACGTCGAGGCTTTGATACTTATGTCCCAGACGTTTGAAACAGTCTGAGAACATAATGTCGATGGAGTTTCCAGTGTCTATGAGGATTCGATTGACGGTGCTTCCGTCGATAATGAGTTTCAAGACCAGAGGGTCTCGATGTGGAGTATGGACTCCTTGAAGATCGGTGTCGTTGAAGACTATGGATGGCCAAGCCAGACCTTCGATGGGCTTCTCGATCCAGGTATCTTCTTTGTTTGCAGTAGATCGAACATGGAAGATGCGTCGAACCTGCCGATCGACTTCCTTCCCGGTCAAAGCTTGATTGTGCAAGGTTCCATGAATGCCAAAGACATTGGCATTCACAGAAATTGGTTGCCGGTTGGAAGAGATTTGATGTATCCAACACACTTCTTTCCCCTTGGCAGAGGTTCGACGTTGATCGTGCCCATTGTTGACGAATTCTTGAAGGTGGCCTTCTCGTAGCAAGTCTTCAAGATGGAATTTCAGCCGAAAACACCGATCGGTGGAATGGCCGTGACTTCGATGGAATTCACAGTAGACTGTTTTGTCTGCTGTGAATTTGGAATTTGGTTGAAGAGGATTGGGCCTCCGAAGATACTCGTCGTGTTGAATACGGTCGAGTATCTGCTCGACTGGCATGTTCCACTCGGTGAAAGTGGTCTTCGTTGGAGATCGACGCCTATCATTCTTTGATCTTTTGTTGGCCGGAGGGGCTGCTGCTTCAGTGTTGTGAGCCTTTGCAGCATATTTAGGTGCTTCTCTTTCAGCAGGCCTTCTCTTAGTTTCTCGCCCTTTTCGAGCGACTTGATCGTCTTCCACCTCAATCTCCCTCTGAATTCGATCAAACATAGCTCCCAGAGAAGGGGGGGGATTACGGATGAAGTCGTTGTAGATGTGTAGATCGAAGCGGAGAGCGTTCTGGAAAGCCAACATGATGGCTTCATCATCCAGATGCCTTCCAGAGAGAGCAGCATGCTCGTTGCGAAACCTCCTCGTGAAGCTGCGGAGAGTCTCATCTGCACCCATCCTTAGTCGATATAGAGAGTCGAGCTTCTTCTCGGGTTTCAGGTTGAGCTGATAATGCTGCACAAAGAGGTTAGCCAAAACACCGAACTGGGTAATGGACCCAGCTCGGAGATTGTGATACCAGTCGAGTGAAGGCTCGTCGAGACTTCTCGCGAAGGTGCGGCAGAGCACGTTGTTTTCCTCTTCGTGTGGCGTTAGAGCTTGCTTGAAGGCAAGTATATGGAGGCTTGGATCTCCTCGGACGCAGTTGAATTTGGGGAGGGTAGGAGTTCTCCATCCTCTTGGAAATGCTGATTCGAAGAGGCTTCGATGAAGTGGCCCGGCAGAAGAGTAGCCATCCCTACGTCCATGTCCTCGACCTAGAGGTGGGTCAAGAGGCAAGATCGCAAGGTCTTGCTTTGGTATTGAAGTGTTTGCCGGTCGAAGTCGATGTCGAAGGTCCGATCCAAGTCCACGTTGGAGTGGAATGGAAGGGGAAACTCTACTCTTTGAAGGAGCGCCTTTCATTTGGTGCTTCCTTGGCAGATTGAGCTTCGATGGTGCTCTTTTGTCGCAGTTACGACCAGATGAAGATTGAGAGGACTCGTCTTCAAGACGATCCCAAACACTCTGCTTCCAAGGAGCAGCAGAGGGAGTTGGGTCGCGTCGAATCCTCTCGAGAGCATCAGTGCCCATTGATCTCCGTTGTTCGGAGTAAATTGAATGTCGAGGAGGATCAACCCTCTCACTTGCGGAGGGGATCGGAATAGCAATTCCAGCTTCGGAAGCTGCCTTCTTCAGAGCATCCCTCTCAGCAGTGAGGGTGGCGTTTTGCTTCGCCAATTGGAGTAGTTGGAAATCGATTGCAGAGATCTGGTAAGTCGATGGAGGATCTTCAGCAGGAGCAGGGACAGTCTGCCCAATTGATTGATGAGGATGAGGGGCGATCGGTCGATCGACTGATCTCCCGCTTCCTGAATGAACCCCCATCTTGGGGACAGCAATGGGCTGCCCAAAATTGAGCCTTTGACTCATTGAACGAGTCTCAGGACGAGGTTGATGTTGAGTGTTACTTCCTTCTGGTTGACCCTGATGTTTGGTTCTCGCCATTCAGAGTGCGAAAGGTACAACGAGATTGCCGACGTCCGATCAGTTGTCTGATCAACCGAGGGGGCGAGGAAGTTTGGCTATTGATCTGGTAGTCGAAGTAGAGAGGACACGGCTTCTCGCTCGGATCCCACAGACGGCGCCAAACTGTGGGGGAAAATCTTCGTGCCGACCCGAAGACTCTCGCAGCACCAGTCAATTGAATGTTCGTGTTGACGTCGAAGATCGTTGGTCGATCTGTTGATCGAAGTTGAAGCTTTTGATTTGTGAACAGAGAGATGCAATTAGAGAGAGAGTTTGACACGAGAAGTGATCTCGGAGTTCAGCCGAAGCCTACGTCTCCGTGCTATAGGGTGCAACCCGAATTCACTAACACTTATATTGAAGTGATCTCGACAGGCCGAGTATCACTGTAAACACTGATCTTTCTGAAAGAAGATCAAAGGGAGATGGTAGATCGGAAGTTTGAAATCCCAGAGCTCTGGTTCTGAAAGTCAGATCTCAGAGTGGAAATCAGATTTGTGGATTGGGATCCTTTTTACATTCGAAGGCTCTGCTATTTATAGGCATTCCGGGTGGCGAATGGCGGTTTCTGCTGTAGTATCTGGGGATTCTCCAGGTAAAGTTGCGGGCCCTGCGGTTGTCTTCGGGGGTCCACCAGGCAGGGCTGGTGGGTCCCGCTGTAGTCCTCGTGGGCCCACCAGGCAGGGCCGGTGGGTCCCGCTGTAATCCTCGTGGGCTCACCAGGTAGGGCCGGTGGGTCCCGCTGTAACCCTCGTGGGCCCACCAAGCAGGGCCGGTGGGTCCCGCTGTAATCCTCGTGGGCTCACCAGGTAGGGCCGGTGGGTCCCGCTGTAACCCTCGTGGGCCCACCAAGCAGGGCCGGTGGGTCCCGCTGTAGTCCTCGTGGGCCCACCAGGCAGGGCCGGTGGGTCCCGTGGTAGATTTATGCCAAAATTTGCACCCACAGATCATACGAATGAATTAGAATGGATCATACAAATGGATTAGAATGGATACATTCGAGCGAATGAATTAGAATGGATCGTACGAATGAATTAGAATGGATCATAGGAATGAATTAGAATGGATCGTGCAAATGAATTAGAATGGATACATTCGTGCGAATGAATTAGAACGGATCGTAGGAATGAATTAGAATGGATCGTACGAAAGAATTAGAATGGTTACATTCGTGCGAATGAATTAGAATGGATCGTACGAATGAATTAGAATGGATCGTACGAATGAATTATAATGGATCGTGCGAATGAATTAGAATGGATTGTACGAATGAATTAGAATGGATACATTCGTGCGAATTAATTAGAATGGATCGGACGAATGAATTAGAATAGATCGAACGAATGAATTAGAATGGATCGTGCGAATGAATTAGAATGAATCGTACGAATGCATTAGAATGGATACATTCGTGCGAATGAATTAGAATGGATCGTACGAATGAATTAGAATGGATCATGCGAATGAATTAGAATGGATCATACGAATGAATTAGAATGGATCGTGCGAATGAATTAGAATGGATCGTACGAATGAATTAGAATGGATACATACAAATGAATTAGAAAGGTTACATTCGTGAGAATGAATTAGAATGGATCGTACGAATGAGTTAGAATGGATCGTACGAATGAATTAGAATGGATACATTCGAGCGAATGAATTAGAATGGATCGTACGAATGAATTAGAATGGATCATACGAGTGAATTAGAATGGATCATACGAATGAATTAGAATGGATCCTACGAATGAATTAGAATGGATCGTACAAATGGATTAGAATGGATCGTACGAATGAATTAGAATGGATCGTACGAACGAATTAGAATGGATCGTATGAATGAATTAGAATGGATCGTACGAATGAATTAGAATGGATACATTCGAGCGAATGAATTAGAATGGATCGTACGAATGAATTAGAATGGATCATAGGAATGAATTAGAATGGATCGTGCAAATGAATTAGAATGGATACATTCGTGCGAATGAATTAGAATGGATCGTAGGAATGAATTAGAATGGATCGTACGAATGAATTAGAATGGTTACATTCGTGCGAATGAATTAGAATGGATCGTACGAATGGATTAGAATGGATCGTACGAATGAATTAGAATGGATCGTACAAATGAATTAGACAGGTTACATTTGTGAGAATGAATTAGAATGGATCGTACGAATGGATTAAAATGGATCATACGAATGGATTAGAATGGATCGTACGAATGGATTAGAATGGATCGTACGAATGAATTAGAATGGATCATACAAATGAATTAGAAAGGTTACATTCGTGAGAATGAATTAGAATGGAGCGTACGAATGAATTAGAATGGATCATGCGAATGAATTTTAATGGATCATCGGAATGAATTAGAATGGATCATACAAATGAATTAGAAAGGTTACATTCGTGAGAATGAATTAGAATGGATCGTACGAATGAATTAGAATGGATACATTCGAGCGAATGAATTAGAATGGATCGTACGAATGAGTTAGAATGGATCATAGGAATGAATTAGAATGGATCGTGCAAATGAATTAGAATGGATACATTCGTGCGAATGAATTAGAATGGATCGTGCGAATGAATTAGAATGAATCTTATGAATGAATTAGAATGGTTACATTCGTGCGAATGAATTAGAATGGATCGTAGGAATGAATTAGAATGGATCGTACGAATGAATTAGAATGGTTACATTCGTGCGAATGAATTAGAATGGATCGTACGAATGAATTATAATGAATCATACGAATGAATTATAATGGATCGTGCGAATGAATTTGAATAGATCGTACGAATGAATTAGAATGGATACATTCGTGCGAATGAATTAGAATAGATCGGACGAATGAATTAGAATGGATCGTGCGAATGAATTAGAATAGATCGTGCGAATGAATTAGAATGGATCATACAAATGAATTAGAAAGGTTACATTCGTGAGAATGAATTAGAATGGATCGTACGAATGAATTAGAATGGATCGTACGAATGAATCAGAATGGATCGTACGAATGAATTAGAATGGATCGTGCGAATGAATTAGAACGGATCGTACGAATGAATTAGAAAGGATACATTTGTGCGAATGAATTAGAATGGATCGTACGAATGAATTAGAATGGATCGTACGAATAGATTAGAATGGATCGTATGAATGGATTAGAATGGATCATACGAATGAATTAGAATGGATCATATAAATGAATTAGAAAGGTTAGATTCGTGAGAATGAATTAGAATGGATCGTACGAATGAATTAGAATGGATACATTCGAGCGAATGAATTAGAATGGATCATACGAATGAATTAGAATGGATCATAAGAATGAATTAGAATGGATCGTGCAAATGAATTAGAATGGATACATTCGTGCGAATGAATTAGAATGGATCATAGGAATGAATTAGAATGGATCAATGAATTAGAATGGATACATTCGTGCGAATGAGTTAGAATGGATTGTACGAATGAATTAGAATGGATCATAGGAATGAATTAGAATGGATCGTGCAAATGATATAAAATGGATACATTCGTGCGAATGAATTAGAATGGATCGTAGGAATGAATTAGAATGGATCGTACAAATGAATTAGAATGGTTACATTCATGCGAATGAATTAGAATGGATCGTACGAATGGATTAGAATAGATCGTACGAATGGATTAGAATGGATCGTACGAATGAATTAGAATGGATCGTACAAATGAATTAGAAAGGTTATATTTGTGAGAATGAATTAGAATGGATCGTACGAATGAATTAGAATGGATCGTGCGAATGGATTAGAATGGATCGTACGAATGAATTAGAATGAATCGTACGATTGAATTAGAATAGATCATGCGAATGAATTAGAATGGATCGTACGAATGGATTTGAATGGATCGTACAAATGAATTAGAATGGATTGTACAAATTAATTAGAAAGGTTACATTTGTGAGAATGAATTAGAATGGATCATACGAATGGATTAGAATGGATCATACGAATGGATTAGAATGGATCGTACGAATGGTTAGAATGGATCGTACGAATGGATTAGAATGGATCGTACGAATGGATTAGAATGGATCGTACGAATGGATTAGAAAGGTTACATTCGTGAGAATGAATTAGAATGGATCGTACGAATGAATTAGAATGGACCATGCGAATGAATTTGAATGGATCGTACGAATGAATTAGAATGGATCGAACGAATGAATTAGAATGGATACATTCGAGCGAATGAATTAGAATAGGTCGTAGGAATGAATTAGAATGGATCATACGAATGAATTAGAATGGATCGTGCGAATGAATTAGAATGGATTGTACGAATGAATTAGAATGGATACATTCGTGCGAATGAATTAGAATGGATCGGGCGAATGAATTAGAATGGATCGTACGAATGAATTAGAATGGATCATGCGAATGAATTAGAATGAATCGTACGAATGCATTAGAATGGATACATTCGTGCGAATGAATTAGAATTGATCGTGCGAATGAATTAGAATGGATCGTACGAATGAATTAGAATGGATTGTGCGAATGAATTAGAATGGATCGTACGAATGAATTAGAATGGATACATTTGTGCGAATGAATTAGAATGGATTGTACGAATGAATTAGAATGGATCGTACGAATAAATTAGAATGGATACATTTGTACGAATGAAATAGAATGGATCGTGCGATTGAATTAGAATGGATCGTACGAATGAATTATAATGGATCGTACGAATGAATTAGAATGGATCTTGCGATTGAATTAGAATAGATCGTACGAATGAATTAGAATGGATACATTCGTGCGAATGAACAAGAATGGATACATACATTCATGCGAATGAATTAGAATGGATCGTATGAATGAGTTAGAAGGGATCGTATGAATAAATTAGAATAGATTGCATGAATGAATTAGAATGGATCATACGAATGAATTGGAATGGATCGTACGAATGAATTAGAATGGATACATTCACGCAAATGAATTAGAATGGATCATACGAATGAATTAGAATGGATCATACAAACGAATTAGAATGGATCGTGCGAATGAATTAGAATGGATCGTGCGAATGAATTAGAATGGACATATTCGTACAAATGAATTAGAATGGATCGTGCGAATGAATTAGAATGGATCGTACGAATGAATTAGAATGGATCGTACGAATGAATTAGAATGGATCGTGCGAATGAATTAGAATGGATCGTACGAATGAATTAGAAAGGATACATTTGTGCGAATGAATTAGAATGGATCGTACGAATGAATTAGAATGGATCGTACGAATAGATTAGAATGGATCGTACGAATGGATTAGAATGGATCATACGAATGAATTAGAATGGATCATATAAATGAATTAGAAAGGTTAGATTCGTGAGAATGAATTAGAATGGATCGTACGAATGAATTAGAATGGATACATTCGAGCGAATGAATTAGAATGGATCATACGAATGAATTAGAATGGATCATAAGAATGAATTAGAATGGATCGTGCAAATGAATTAGAATGGATACATTCGTGCGAATGAATTAGAATGGATCGTAGGAATGAATTAGAATGGATCAATGAATTAGAATGGATACATTCGTGCGAATGAGTTAGAATGGATTGTACGAATGAATTAGAATGGATCATAGGAATGAATTAGAATGGATCGTGCAAATGATATAAAATGGATACATTCGTGCGAATGAATTAGAATGGATCGTAGGAATGAATTAGAATGGATCGTACAAATGAATTAGAATGGTTACATTCATGCGAATGAATTAGAATGGATCGTACGAATGGATTAGAATAGATCGTACGAATGGATTAGAATGGATCGTACGAATGAATTAGAATGGATCGTACAAATGAATTAGAAAGGTTATATTTGTGAGAATGAATTAGAATGGATCGTACGAATGAATTAGAATGGATCGTGCGAATGGATTAGAATGGATCGTACGAATGAATTAGAATGAATCGTACGATTGAATTAGAATAGATCATGCGAATGAATTAGAATGGATCGTACGAATGGATTTGAATGGATCGTACAAATGAATTAGAATGGATTGTACAAATTAATTAGAAAGGTTACATTTGTGAGAATGAATTAGAATGGATCGTACGAATGGATTAGAATGGATCATACGAATGGATTAGAATGGATCGTACGAATGGTTAGAATGGATCGTACGAATGGATTAGAATGGATCGTACGAATGGATTAGAATGGATCGTACGAATGGATTAGAAAGGTTACATTCGTGAGAATGAATTAGAATGGATCGTACGAATGAATTAGAATGGACCATGCGAATGAATTTGAATGGATCGTACGAATGAATTAGAATGGATCGAACGAATGAATTAGAATGGATACATTCGAGCGAATGAATTAGAATAGGTCGTAGGAATGAATTAGAATGGATCATACGAATGAATTAGAATGGATCGTGCGAATGAATTAGAATGGATTGTACGAATGAATTAGAATGGATACATTCGTGCGAATGAATTAGAATGGATCGGGCGAATGAATTAGAATGGATCGTACGAATGAATTAGAATGGATCATGCGAATGAATTAGAATGAATCGTACGAATGCATTAGAATGGATACATTCGTGCGAATGAATTAGAATTGATCGTGCGAATGAATTAGAATGGATCGTACGAATGAATTAGAATGGATTGTGCGAATGAATTAGAATGGATCGTACGAATGAATTAGAATGGATACATTTGTGCGAATGAATTAGAATGGATTGTACGAATGAATTAGAATGGATCGTACGAATAAATTAGAATGGATACATTTGTACGAATGAAATAGAATGGATCGTGCGATTGAATTAGAATGGATCGTACGAATGAATTATAATGGATCGTACGAATGAATTAGAATGGATCTTGCGATTGAATTAGAATAGATCGTACGAATGAATTAGAATGGATACATTCGTGCGAATGAACAAGAATGGATACATACATTCATGCGAATGAATTAGAATGGATCGTATGAATGAGTTAGAAGGGATCGTATGAATAAATTAGAATAGATTGCATGAATGAATTAGAATGGATCATACGAATGAATTGGAATGGATCGTACGAATGAATTAGAATGGATACATTCACGCAAATGAATTAGAATGGATCATACGAATGAATTAGAATGGATCAAACAAATGAATTAGAATGGATCGTGCGAATGAATTAGAATGGATCGTGCGAATGAATTAGAATGGACATATTCGTACAAATGAATTAGAATGGATCGTGCGAATGAATTAGAATGGATCGTACGAATGAATTAGAATGGATACATTTGTGCGAATGAATTAGAATGGTTCGTACGAATGAATTAGAATGAATCATACGAATGAATTAGAGTGGATCATACTAATGAATTAGAATACATCATGTGAATGAATTAGAATACATCATGTGAATGAATTAGATTGGATTGTGCGAATGAATTAGAATGGATACATTCGTGCGAATGAATTAAAATAGATCGTATGAATGAATTAGAATGGATCGTGCGAATGAATTAGAATGGATCTTGCGAATGAATTTGAATTGATCGTGCGAATGAATTAGAATGGATCATACGAATGAATTAGAATGGATCGTATGAATGAATTAGAATGGATACATTCGTGCGAATGAATTAGAATGGATCATACGAATGAATTGGACTGGATCGTACGGATAAATTAGAATGGATACATTCATACGAATGAATTAGAATGGATCGTACGAATGGATTAGAATGGATCGTACGAATGGATTAGAATGGATCGTACGAATGGATTAGAATGGATCATACGAATGAATTAGAATTGATCATACAAATGAATTAGAAAGGTTACATTCGTGAGAATGAATTAGAATGGATCGTACGAATGGATTAGAATGGATCATGCGAATGAATTTGAATGGATTGTACGAATGAATTAGAATGGATCGAACGAATGAATTAGAATGGATCATACGAATGAAATAGAATAGATCGTAGGAATGAATTAGAATGGATCATATGAATGAATTAGAATGGATCGTGCGAATGAATTAGAATGGATCGTACGAATGAATTAGAATGGATCGTATGAATGAATTAGAATGGATCGTACGAATGAATTAGAATGGATCATGCGAATGAATTTGAATGGATCGTACGAATGAATTAGAATAGCTCATACGAATGAATTAGAATGAATCGTACGAATGAATTAGAATGGTTACATTCGTGCAAATGAATTAGAATAGATCGTACGAATGAATTTGAATAGATCGTACGAATGAATTAGAAAGGATCGTACGAATAAATTAGAATGGATCGTGCGAATGAATTAGAATGGATCATACGAATGAATTAGAATAGATCGTAGGAATGAATTAGAATGGATCGTACAAATGAATTAGAAAGGTTAAATTTGTGAGAATGAATTAGAATGGATCGTACGAATGGATTAGAATGGATCGTACGAATGGATTAGAATGGATCGTACGAATGGATTAGAATGGATCGTACAAATCAATAAGAAAGGTTACATTTGTGAGAATGAATTAGAAAGGATCGTACGAATGAATTAGAATGGATCGTACGAATGAATTAGAATGGATCATGCGAATGAATTAGAATTGATCATATGAATGAATTAGAATGGATCATATGAATGAATTAGAATGGTTACATTCGTGCTAATGAATTAGAATGGATCGTACGAATAAATTAGAATGGATCGTGGGAATGAATTAGAATGAATATATTCATGCAAATGAATTAGAATGGATCGTACGAATGAATTAGAATGGATCATACGAATGAATTAGAATGGATCGTACGAATAGAATAGAAGGGATTGTACGAATGGATTAGAACGCATTGTACGAATGAATTACAATAGATACGTTTGTACGAATGAATTAGAATGGATCGTACGAATGAATTAGAATGGATCGTGCGAATGAATTAGAACGGATCGTACGAATGAATTAGAAAGGATACATTTGTGCGAATGAATTAGAATGGATCGTACGAATGAATTAGAATGGATCGTACGAATAGATTAGAATGGATCGTACGAATGGATTAGAATGGATCATACGAATGAATTAGAATGGATCATATAAATGAATTAGAAAGGTTAGATTCGTGAGAATGAATTAGAATGGATCGTACGAATGAATTAGAATGGATACATTCGAGCGAATGAATTAGAATGGATCATACGAATGAATTAGAATGGATCATAAGAATGAATTAGAATGGATCGTGCAAATGAATTAGAATGGATACATTCGTGCGAATGAATTAGAATGGATCGTAGGAATGAATTAGAATGGATCAATGAATTAGAATGGATACATTCGTGCGAATGAGTTAGAATGGATTGTACGAATGAATTAGAATGGATCATAGGAATGAATTAGAATGGATCGTGCAAATGATATAAAATGGATACATTCGTGCGAATGAATTAGAATGGATCGTAGGAATGAATTAGAATGGATCGTACAAATGAATTAGAATGGTTACATTCATGCGAATGAATTAGAATGGATCGTACGAATGGATTAGAATAGATCGTACGAATGGATTAGAATGGATCGTACGAATGAATTAGAATGGATCGTACAAATGAATTAGAAAGGTTATATTTGTGAGAATGAATTAGAATGGATCGTACGAATGAATTAGAATGGATCGTGCGAATGGATTAGAATGGATCGTACGAATGAATTAGAATGAATCGTACGATTGAATTAGAATAGATCATGCGAATGAATTAGAATGGATCGTACGAATGGATTTGAATGGATCGTACAAATGAATTAGAATGGATTGTACAAATTAATTAGAAAGGTTACATTTGTGAGAATGAATTAGAATGGATCGTACGAATGGATTAGAATGGATCATACGAATGGATTAGAATGGATCGTACGAATGGTTAGAATGGATCGTACGAATGGATTAGAATGGATCGTACGAATGGATTAGAATGGATCGTACGAATGGATTAGAAAGGTTACATTCGTGAGAATGAATTAGAATGGATCGTACGAATGAATTAGAATGGACCATGCGAATGAATTTGAATGGATCGTACGAATGAATTAGAATGGATCAAACGAATGAATTAGAATGGATACATTCGAGCGAATGAATTAGAATAGGTCGTAGGAATGAATTAGAATGGATCATACGAATGAATTAGAATGGATCGTGCGAATGAATTAGAATGGATTGTACGAATGAATTAGAATGGATACATTCGTGCGAATGAATTAGAATGGATCGGGCGAATGAATTAGAATGGATCGTACGAATGAATTAGAATGGATCATGCGAATGAATTAGAATGAATCGTACGAATGCATTAGAATGGATACATTCGTGCGAATGAATTAGAATTGATCGTGCGAATGAATTAGAATGGATCGTACGAATGAATTAGAATGGATTGTGCGAATGAATTAGAATGGATCGTACGAATGAATTAGAATGGATACATTTGTGCGAATGAATTAGAATGGATTGTACGAATGAATTAGAATGGATCGTACGAATAAATTAGAATGGATACATTTGTACGAATGAAATAGAATGGATCGTGCGATTGAATTAGAATGGATCGTACGAATGAATTATAATGGATCGTACGAATGAATTAGAATGGATCTTGCGATTGAATTAGAATAGATCGTACGAATGAATTAGAATGGATACATTCGTGCGAATGAACAAGAATGGATACATACATTCATGCGAATGAATTAGAATGGATCGTATGAATGAGTTAGAAGGGATCGTATGAATAAATTAGAATAGATTGCATGAATGAATTAGAATGGATCATACGAATGAATTGGAATGGATCGTACGAATGAATTAGAATGGATACATTCACGCAAATGAATTAGAATGGATCATACGAATGAATTAGAATGGATCATACAAATGAATTAGAATGGATCGTGCGAATGAATTAGAATGGATCGTGCGAGTGAATTAGAATGGACATATTCGTACAAATGAATTAGAATGGATCGTGCGAATGAATTAGAATGGATCGTACGAATGAATTAGAATGGATACATTTGTGCGAATGAATTAGAATGGTTCGTACGAATGAATTAGAATGAATCATACGAATGAATTAGAGTGGATCATACTAATGAATTAGAATACATCATGTGAATGAATTAGAATACATCATGTGAATGAATTAGATTGGATTGTGCGAATGAATTAGAATGGATACATTCGTGCGAATGAATTAAAATAGATCGTATGAATGAATTAGAATGGATCGTGCGAGTTAATTAGAATGGATCTTGCGAATGAATTTGAATTGATCGTGCGAATGAATTAGAATGGATCATACGAATGAATTAGAATGGATCGTATGAATGAATTAGAATGGATACATTCGTGCGAATGAATTAGAATGGATCATACGAATGAATTGGACTGGATCGTACGAATAAATTAGAATGGATACATTCATACGAATGAATTAGAATGGATCGTACGAATGGATTAGAATGGATCGTACGAATGGATTAGAATGGATCGTACGAATGAATTAGAATTGATCATACAAATGAATTAGAAAGGTTACATTCGTGAGAATGAATTAGAATGGATCGTACGAATGGATTAGAATGGATCATGCGAATGAATTTGAATGGATTGTACGAATGAATTAGAATGGATCGAACGAATGAATTAGAATGGATCATACGAATGAAATAGAATAGATCGTAGGAATGAATTAGAATGGATCATATGAATGAATTAGAATGGATCGTGCGAATGAATTAGAATGGATCGTACGAATGAATTAGAATGGATCGTATGAATGAATTAGAATGGATCGTACGAATGAATTAGAATGGATCATGCGAATGAATTTGAATGGATCGTACGAATGAATTAGAATAGCTCATACGAATGAATTAGAATGAATCGTACGAATGAATTAGAATGGTTACATTCGTGCAAATGAATTAGAATAGATCGTACGAATGAATTTGAATAGATCGTACGAATGAATTAGAAAGGATCGTACGAATAAATTAGAATGGATCGTGCGAATGAATTAGAATGGATCATACGAATGAATTAGAATAGATCGTAGGAATGAATTAGAATGGATCGTACAAATGAATTAGAAAGGTTAAATTTGTGAGAATGAATTAGAATGGATCGTACGAATGGATTAGAATGGATCGTACGAATGAATTAGAATGGATCGTACGAATGAATTAGAATGGATCGTGCGAATGAATTAGAACGGATCGTACGAATGAATTAGAAAGGATACATTTGTGCGAATGAATTAGAATGGATCGTACGAATGAATTAGAATGGATCGTACGAATAGATTAGAATGGATCGTACGAATGGATTAGAATGGATCATACGAATGAATTAGAATGGATCATATAAATGAATTAGAAAGGTTAGATTCGTGAGAATGAATTAGAATGGATCGTACGAATGAATTAGAATGGATACATTCGAGCGAATGAATTAGAATGGATCATACGAATGAATTAGAATGGATCATAAGAATGAATTAGAATGGATCGTGCAAATGAATTAGAATGGATACATTCGTGCGAATGAATTAGAATGGATCGTAGGAATGAATTTTAATGGATCAATGAATTAGAATGGATACATTCGTGCGAATGAGTTAGAATGGATTGTACGAATGAATTAGAATGGATCATAGGAATGAATTAGAATGGATCGTGCAAATGATATAAAATGGATACATTCGTGCGAATGAATTAGAATGGATCGTAGGAATGAATTAGAATGGATCGTACAAATGAATTAGAATGGTTACATTCATGCGAATGAATTAGAATGGATCGTACGAATGGATTAGAATAGATCGTACGAATGGATTAGAATGGATCGTACGAATGAATTAGAATGGATCGTACAAATGAATTAGAAAGGTTATATTTGTGAGAATGAATTAGAATGGATCGTACGAATGAATTAGAATGGATCGTGCGAATGGATTAGAATGGATCGTACGAATGAATTAGAATGAATCGTACGATTGAATTAGAATAGATCATGCGAATGAATTAGAATGGATCGTACGAATGGATTTGAATGGATCGTACAAATGAATTAGAATGGATTGTACAAATTAATTAGAAAGGTTACATTTGTGAGAATGAATTAGAATGGATCGTACGAATGGATTAGAATGGATCATACGAATGGATTAGAATGGATCGTACGAATGGTTAGAATGGATCGTACGAATGGATTAGAATGGATCGTACGAATGGATTAGAATGGATCGTACGAATGGATTAGAAAGGTTACATTCGTGAGAATGAATTAGAATGGATCGTACGAATGAATTAGAATGGACCATGCGAATGAATTTGAATGGATCGTACGAATGAATTAGAATGGATCGAACGAATGAATTAGAATGGATACATTCGAGCGAATGAATTAGAATAGGTCGTAGGAATGAATTAGAATGGATCATACGAATGAATTAGAATGGATCGTGCGAATGAATTAGAATGGATTGTACGAATGAATTAGAATGGATACATTCGTGCGAATGAATTAGAATGGATCGGGCGAATGAATTAGAATGGATCGTACGAATGAATTAGAATGGATCATGCGAATGAATTAGAATGAATCGTACGAATGCATTAGAATGGATACATTCGTGCGAATGAATTAGAATTGATCGTGCGAATGAATTAGAATGGATCGTACGAATGAATTAGAATGGATTGTGCGAATGAATTAGAATGGATCGTACGAATGAATTAGAATGGATACATTTGTGCGAATGAATTAGAATAGATTGTACGAATGAATTAGAATGGATCGTACGAATAAATTAGAATGGATACATTTGTACGAATGAAATAGAATGGATCGTGCGATTGAATTAGAATGGATCGTACGAATGAATTATAATGGATCGTACGAATGAATTAGAATGGATCTTGCGATTGAATTAGAATAGATCGTACGAATGAATTAGAATGGATACATTCGTGCGAATGAACAAGAATGGATACATACATTCATGCGAATGAATTAGAATGGATCGTATGAATGAGTTAGAAGGGATCGTATGAATAAATTAGAATAGATTGCATGAATGAATTAGAATGGATCATACGAATGAATTGGAATGGATCGTACGAATGAATTAGAATGGATACATTCACGCAAATGAATTAGAATGGATCATACGAATGAATTAGAATGCATCATACAAATGAATTAGAATGGATCGTGCGAATGAATTAGAATGGATCGTGCGAATGAATTAGAATGGATCGTACGAATGAATTAGAATGGATACATTTGTGCGAATGAATTAGAATGGATCGTACGAATGAATTAGAATGGATACATTTGTGCGAATGAATTAGAATGGTTCGTACGAATGAATTAGAATGAATCATACGAATGAATTAGAGTGGATCATACTAATGAATTAGAATACATCATGTGAATGAATTAGAATACATCATGTGAATGAATTAGATTGGATTGTGCGAATGAATTAGAATGGATACATTCGTGCGAATGAATTAAAATAGATCGTATGAATGAATTAGAATGGATCGTGCGAATGAATTAGAATGGATCTTGCGAATGAATTTGAATTGATCGTGCGAATGAATTAGAATGGATCATACGAATGAATTAGAATGGATCGTATGAATGAATTAGAATGGATACATTCGTGCGAATGAATTAGAATGGATCATACGAATGAATTGGACTGGATCGTACGAATAAATTAGAATGGATACATTCATACGAATGAATTAGAATGGATCTTACGAATGGATTAGAATGGATCGTACGAATGGATTAGAATGGATCGTACGAATGGATTAGAATGGATCGTACGAATGAATTAGAATTGATCATACAAATGAATTTGAAAGGTTACATTCGTGAGAATGAATTAGAATGGATCGTACGAATGGATTAGAATGGATCATGCGAATGAATTTGAATGGATTGTACGAATGAATTAGAATGGATCGAACGAATGAATTAGAATGGATCATACGAATGAAATAGAATAGATCGTAGGAATGAATTAGAATGGATCATATGAATGAATTAGAATGGATCGTGCGAATGAATTAGAATGGATCGTACGAATGAATTAGAATGGATCGTATGAATGAATTAGAATGGATCGTACGAATGAATTAGAATGGATCATGCGAATGAATTTGAATGGATCGTACGAATGAATTAGAATAGCTCATACGAATGAATTAGAATGAATCGTACGAATGAATTAGAATGGTTACATTCGTGCAAATGAATTAGAATAGATCGTACGAATGAATTTGAATAGATCGTACGAATGAATTAGAAAGGATCGTACGAATAAATTAGAATGGATCGTGCGAATGAATTAGAATGGATCATACGAATGAATTAGAATAGATCGTAGGAATGAATTAGAATGGATCGTACAAATGAATTAGAAAGGTTAAATTTGTGAGAATGAATTAGAATGGATCGTACGAATGGATTAGAATGGATCGTACGAATGGATTAGAATGGATCGTACGAATGGATTAGAATGGATCGTACAAATCAATAAGAAAGGTTACATTTGTGAGAATGAATTAGAATGGATCGTACGAATGAATTAGAATGGATCGTACGAATGAATTAGAATGGATCATGCGAATGAATTAGAATTGATCATATGAATGAATTAGAATGGATCATATGAATGAATTAGAATGGTTACATTCGTGCTAATGAATTAGAATGGATCGTACGAATAAATTAGAATGGATCGTGGGAATGAATTAGAATGAATATATTCATGCAAATGAATTAGAATGGATCGTACGAATGAATTAGAATGGATCATACGAATGAATTAGAATGGATCGTACGAATAGAATAGAAGGGATTGTACGAATGGATTAGAACGCATTGTACGAATGAATTACAATAGATACGTTTGTACGAATGAATTAGAATGGATCGTACGAATGAATTAGAATGGATATATTTGAACGAATAAATTAGAATGGATCATACGAATGAATTAGAATGGATCGTACGAATGAATTAGAATGGATCGTGCGAATGAATTAGAATCGATTTAACGAATGAATTAGAATGGATCGTACGAATGAATTAGAATGGAACGTACGAATGAATTAAAATGGATACATTCGAGCAAATGAATTAGAATGGATCGTACGAATGAATTAGAATGGATCATACAAATGAATTAGAAAGGTTACATTCGTGAGAATGAATTAGAATGGATCGTACGAATGAATTAGAATGGATCATGCGAATGAATTTGAATGGATCGTACGAATGAATTATAATGGATCGAACGAATGAATTAGAATGGATACATTCGAGCGAATGAATTAGAATAGATCGTAGGAATGAATTAGAATGGATCATACGAATGAATTAGAATGGATCGTGCGAATAAATTAGAATGGATCGTACGAATGGATTAGAATGGATCGTACGAATGAATTAGAATGGATCATACAAATGAATTAGAAAGGATACATTCGAGCGAATGAATTAGAATGGATCGTATGAATGAATTAGAATGGATCATAGTAAAGAATTAGAATGGATCGTGCAAATGAATTAGAATGGATACATTCGTGCGAATCAATTAGAATGGATCATAGGAATGAATTAGAATGGATCGTACGAATGTATTAGAATGGTTACATTCATGCGAATGAATTCGAATGGATCGTACGAATGGATTAGAATGGATCGTACGAATGTATTAGAATGGATCGTACGAATGAATTAGAATGGATCATACGAATGAATTAGAATAGATATATTCATGCGAATGAATTAGAATGGATCGTACGAATGAATTAGAATGGATCGTGCGAATGAATTAGAATAGATCGTACGAATCGATTAGAATGGATCGTACGAATTGATTAGAATGGATCGTACGAATGGATTAGAATGGATCGTACGAATGAATTAGAATGGATCATACAAATGAATTAGAAAGGTTACATTCGTGAGAATGAATTAGAATGGATCGTACGAATGAATTAGAATGGATCATGCGAATGAATTTGAATGGATCGTACGAATGAATTAGAATGGATCGAACGAATGAAATAGAATGGATACATTCGAGCGAATGAATTAGAATAGATCGTATGAATGAATTAGAATGGATCATACGAATGAATTATAATGGATCGTGTGAATGAATTAGAATGGATTGTACGAATGAATTAGAATGGATACGTTCGTGCGAATGAATTAGAATGGATCGGACGAATGAATTAGAATGGATTGTACGAATGAATTAGAATGGATCGTGCGAATGAATTAGAATGAATTGTACGAATGAATTAGAATGGATCCAACGAATGAGTTAGAATGGATCATACGAATGAATTAGAATGGATCGTACGAACGAATTAGAATGGATCGTATGAATGAATTAGAATGGATCGTACGAATGGATTAGAATGGATCGTACGAATGGATCATGCGAATGAATTAGAATGGATCGTACGAATGAATTAGAATGGATCGTACGAATGAATTAGAATGGATACATTCGTGCGAATGAATTAGAATGGATTGTGCGAATGAATTAGAACGGATTGTGCGAATGAATTAGAATGGATCGTGCGAATGAATTAGAATGGATCGTATGAATGAATAAGAATGGATCATACGAATGAATTAGAATGGATACATTCGAGCGAATGAATTAGAATGGATTATACGAATGAATTAGAATGGATCATACAAATGAATTAGAATGGATCATACGAATGCATTAGAATGGATACATTCGTGCGAATGAATTAGAATGGATCATACGAATGAATTAGAATGGATCGTATGAATGAATCGTACTAATTCATTAGAATGGATCGTACGAATGAATTAGAATAGCTCATACGAATGAATTAGAATAAATCGTACGAATGAATTAGAATGCATTGTACGAATCCATTCTAATCCATTCGTACGATCCATTCAAATTTATTCGTATGATCCATTCTAATTCATTCGTACAATCCATTCAAATTCATTCGTACAATGCAATCTAATTCATTCGCACAAATGTATCTATTCTAATTCATTCGTATAATGCGTTCTAATCCATTCGTACGATCCATTCTAATCCATTCGTACGATCCATTCTAATTCATTCGCACAATCCATTCTAATTCATTCGCATGAATGTAACCATTCTAATTCATTCATATGATCCATTCTAATTCATTCGTACGATCCATTCTAATTCATTCGTATGATCCATTCTAATTCATTCTTACGATCCATTCTAATTTATTTGCATGAATGTATCCATTCTAATTTATTCGTACGATCCAGTCTAATTCATTCGTACGATCCATTCTAATTCATTCGCACGAATATATCCATTATAATTCATTCGTATGAACCTTTCTAATTCATTCGCACGATCCATTCTAATTCTTTCATATGATCCATTCTAATTCATTCGCACGAATGTATCCATTCTAGTTCATTCGTACGCTCCATTCTAATTCATTCGTACGCTCCATTCTTATTCATCGCACAAATGTATCCATTCTAATTTATTTGTACGATCCATTCAAATTCAATCGTATGATCCATTCTAATTCATTCGCACAAATGTATCTATTTTAATTCATTAGAATAGATCGTACGTTTGAATTAGATTGGATTGTGCGAATGAATTAGAATGGATCGTATGAATGAATTAGAATGGATCGTGCGAATGAATTAGAATGGATCGTACGAATGAATTAGAATGGATACATTTGTGCGAATGAATTAGAATGGATACATTCATACGACTAAATTAGAATGGATCGTGCGAATTAATTAGAATGGATCGTACGAATGAATTTGAATGGATACATTTGTGCGAATGAATCTGTATGGATTGTATGAATGAGTTACAATGGATCGTACGAATGGATTAGAATGGATCGTACGAATGAATTAGAATGGATCGTACAAATGAATTAGAAAGGTTACATTTGTGAGAATAAATTAGAATGGATCGTACGAATGAATTAGAATGGATCGTACGAATGGATTAGAATGGATAGTATGAATGGATTAGAATGGATCGTACGAATGGATTAGAATGGATCGTACGAATGAATTAGAGTAGATCATACAAATAAATTAGAAAGGTTACATTCGTGAGAATGAATTAGAATGGATCTTACGATCCATTCTATTTCATTCTCACGAATGTAACCATTCTAATTCATTTGTATGATCCATTCATACGATCCATTCTAATTCATTCATACGATCTATTCTAATTCATTCGCACGAATGTATCCATTCTAATTCATTCGCACAATCCAATATAATTAAAACGTACGATCCATTCTAATTCATTCACATGATGTATTCTATTTCATTCGTATGATCCATTCTAATTTATTCGTATGATTTATTCTAATTCATTCGTACGATCCATTCTAATTCATTCGCACAAATGTATCGATTCTAATTCATTCGTACAATCCATTCTAATTTATTCGCACGATCCGTTCTAATTTATTTGTACGAATGTATCCATTCTAATTCATTCGCACGATCCATTCTAATTCATTCGCACGATCCATTCTAATTCAATCGTATGATTCATTCTAATTCATTCGTACGATCCATTCTAATTCATTCGCACAAATGTATCCATTCTAATTCATTCGTACGATCCATTCTAATTCATTCGCACAATCCATTCTAATTCATTTGTACGAATGTATCCATTCTATTTCATTCGCACGATCCATTCTAATTCATTCGCACGATCCATTCTAAATCATTCGTATGATCCATTCTAATTCATTCGTACGATCCATTCTAATTCATTTGCATGAATGTATCCATTCCAATTCATTCGTATGATCCATTCTAATTCATTCATGCAATCCATTCTAATTAATTCATACGATCCATTCTAACTCATTTATACGATCCATTCTAATTCATTCGCACGAATGTAACCATTCTAATACATTCATACGATTCATTCTAATTCATTCACACGAATGTAACCATTCTAATACATTCGTACGATTCATTCTAATTCATTCGTATGAGCTATTCTAATACATTCGTACGATCCATTCTAATTCATTCGTACGATCCATTGTAATTCATTCATACAATCCATTCATATTCATTCGCACAAATGTATCCATTCAAATTCATTCGTACGATCCATTCTAATTAATTCACACGATCCATTCTAATTCAGTCGTATGAATGTATCCATTTTAATTCATTCGTACGATCCATTCTAATTCATTACGATCCATTCTAATTCATTCGTACGATCCATTCTAATTCATTCGCACGAATGTAACCATTCTAATTCATTCATACGATCCATTCTAATTCATTCGCACAATCCATTCTAATTCATTCGTACGATCCCTTCTAATTCATTCTCACAAATGTAACCTTTCTAATTCATTTGTACTATCCATTCTAATTCATTCGCACGATCCATTCTAATTCATTTGTATGAATGTATCCATTCTAGTTCATTTGTACGCTCCATTCTAATTCATTCGCACGATCCATTCTAATTCATTTGTACGCTCCATTCTAATTCATTCGCACGAATGTATCCATTCTAGTTCATTCGTACGCTCCATTCTAATTCATTCGTATGATCCATTCTAATTCATTCGCACGATCCATTCTAATACATTCGTACGATCCATTCTAATTCATTCGTATGATCCATTCTAACTCATTCGGTGGATCCATTCTAATTCATTCATACGATCCATTCTAATTCATTCGCACGATCCATTCTAATTCATTCGCACGAATGTATCCATTCTAATTCATTCGTACGATCCATTCTAATTCGTTCGTACGATCCATTCTAATTCATTCTCACGAATGTAACCGTTCTAATTCATTCGTATGATCCATTCTAATTCATTCGTACGATTCATTCTAATTCATTCGCACTATCCTACGATCCATTCTAATTCATTGCACGAATGTATCCATTCTAATTCATTCGTACAATCCATTCTAATTCATTCGCACGATCCATTCTAATTCATTCGTATGATCCATTCTAATTCATTCGTACGATCCACTCTAATTCATTCTCACGAATATAACCTTTCTAATTCATTTGTATGCATCCATTCTAATTCATTTGTACGATCCAGTCTAATTCATTCGCACGATCCATTCTAATTCATTCGTACGATCCATTCTAATTCATTCGCACGATCCATTCTAATTCATTCGTACGATCCATTCTAATTTATTCGCACGAATGTATCCATTCTAATGCATTCGTACGATTCATTCTAATTCATTCGCACGATCCATTCTAATTCATTCATACGATCCATTCTAATTCATTCGTCCGATCCATTCTAATTCATTCGCACGAATGTATCCATTCTAATTCATTCATACCATCCATTCTAATTCATTCGTACTATCCATTCTAATTCATTCGCTCGAATGTATCCATTCTAATTCATTCGTTCGATCCATTCTAATTCATTCGTACGATCCATTCAAATTCATTCGCATGATCCATTCTAATTCATTCGTACGATCCATTCTAATTCATTCTCACGAATGTAACCTTTCTAATTTATTTGTATGATCCATTCTAATTCATTCGTACGATCCATTCTAATCCATTCGTACGATCCATTCTAATCCATTCGTACGATCCATTCTAATCTATTCGTACGATCCATTCTAATTCATTCTTATAAATGTAACCTTTCTAATTCATTTGTACGATCCATTCTAATCCATTCGTATGATCCATTCTAATCCATTCGTACGATCCATTCTAATTCATTCGCACGAATGTAACCATTCTAATTCATTCGTACGATCCATTCTAATTCATTCCTACGATCCATTCTAATTCATTCGCACGAATGTATCCATTCTAATTCATTTGCACGATCCATTCTAATTCATTCCTATGATCCACTCTAATTCATTCGTACGATCCATTCTAATTCATTCTCACGAATGTAACCTTTCGAATTCATTTGTATGATCCATTCTAATTCATTCGTACGATCCAATCTAATCCATTCATACGATCCATTCTAATCCATTCGTACGATCCATTCTAATTCATTCGTACGATCCATTCTAATTCATTCTCACAAATGTAACCTTTCTAATTCATTTGTACGATCCATTCTAATTCATTCGTACGATCCATTCTAATCCATTTGTACGATCCATTCTAATTCATTCGCACGAATGTATCCATTCTAATTCAATCATACGATCCATTCTAATTCATTCGTACGATTCATTCTAATTCATTCGTATGATCCATTCTAATTCATTCCTAAGATCTATTCTAATTCATTCGCTCGAATGTATCCATTCTAATTCATTCGTTCGATCCATTCTAATTCATTCGTACGATCCATTCAAATTCATTCGCATGATCCATTCTAATTCATTCGTACGATCCATTCTAATTCATTATCACGAATGTAACCTTTCTAATTCATTTGTATGATCCATTCTAATTCATTCGTACGATCCATTCTAATTCATTCGCACGAATGTATCCATTCTAATGCATTCGTACGATTCATTCTAATTCATTCGCACGATCCATTCTAATTCATTCGTACGATCCATTCTAATTCATTCGCACGATCCATTCTAATTCATTCGTACGATCTATTCTAATTCATTCGCACGAATGTATCCATTCTAATGCATTCGTACGATCCTTTATAATTCATTCGTACGATCCATTCTAATCCATTCGTACGATCCATCCTAATTCATTCGTACGATCCATTCTAATTCATTCTCACAAATGTAACCTTTCTAATTCATTTGTACGATCTATTCTAATTCATTCGTACGATCCATTCTAATCCGTTCGTATGATCCATTTTAATCCATTCGTACGATCCATTCTAATTCATTCGCACGAATGTAACCATTCTAATTCATTCGTACGATCCATTCTAATTCATTTCTACGATCCATTCTAATTCATTCGCACGAATGTATCCATTCTAATTCATTTGCACGATCCATTCTAATTCATTCCTATGATCCATTCTAATTCATTCGTACGATCCATTCTAATTCATTCGCTCGAATGTATCCATTCTAATTCATTCGTACGATCCATTCTAATTCATTCGTTCGATCCATTCTAATCCATTCATTTGCTCTAATGTATCCATTCTAATTCATTTGTATGATCCATTCTAATTCTTTCATATGATCCATTCTAATTCATTCGCACGAATGTATCCATTCTAGTTCATTCGTACGCTCCATTCTAATTCATTCGTACGCTCCATTCTTATTCATCGCACAAATGTATCCATTCTAATTTATTCGTACGATCCATTCAAATTCAATCGTATGATCCATTCTAATTCATTCGCACAAAAGTATCCATTTTAATTCATTCGTACGATCCATTCTAATTTATTCATACGATCCATTCTAATTCATTCACACGATCCATTCTAATTCATTCGTGCGATCCATTCTAATTCATTCGCATGAATATATCTATTCTAATTCATTCGTATGATCCATTCTAATTTATTCGCACGATCTATTCTAATTCATTCGTACGATCCATTCTAATTCATTCGTACGATCCATTCTAATTCATTCGCACGAATGTATCATACGAATGAATTAGAACAGATCATACGAATGAATTAAAATGGATCGTACGAATGAATTAGAATGGATCGTACAAATGAATTAGAAAGGTTATATTTGTGAGAATGAATTAGAATGGATCGTACGAATGGATTAGAATGGATCGGACGAATGAATTAGAATGGATACATTCGAGCGAATGAATTAGAATGGATCGTAGGAATGAATTAGAATGGATCGTATGAATGAATTAGAATGGATACATTCGTGCGAATGAATTAGAATGGTACGATCCATTCTAATTCGTTCATACGATCCATTGTAATTCGTTCATACGATTCATTCTAATTCATTCGTACGATCCATTCTAATGCAGTCGTACGATTCATTCTAATTCATTCGCACGATCCATTCTAATTCATTCGTATGATCCATTCTAATTCATTCCTACGATCTATTCTAATTCATTCGCTCGAATGTAACCTTTCTAATTAGAATGGATCGTACAAATGAATTAGAAAGGTTACATTCGTGAGAATGAATTAGAATGGATCGTACGAATGAATTAGAATGGATCGTACGAATGAATTAGAATGGATACATTCGAGCGAATGAATTAGAATGGATCGTACAAACGAATTAGAATGGATCATAGGAATGAATTAGAATGGATCGTGCAAATGAATTACAAAGGATCGTGCGAATGAATTAGAATGGATCGTACGAATGAATTAGAACGGATTCGTGTGAATGAATTAGAATGGATCGTACGAATGAATTAGAGTGGATCATATAAATGAATTAGAAAGGTTACATTCGTGAGAATGAATTAGAATGGATCGTACGAATGAATTAGAATGGATCATGTGAATGAATTTGAATGGATCGTACGAATGAATTAGAATGGATCGAATGAATGAATTAGAATGGATACATTCGAGCGAATGAATTAGAATAGATCGTAGGAACGAAATAGAATGGATCGTGCGAATGAATTAGAATGAATCGTACGAATGAATTAGAATGAATCGTACGAATGAATTAGAATGGATCGTACGAATGAATTAGAATGGATACATTCGTGCGAATGAATTAGAATGGATCGTACGAATGAATTAGAATGGATCCACCGAATGAGTTAGAATGGATCATACGAATGAATTAGAATGGATCGTACGAATGAATTAGCATGGATTGTGCGAATGAATTAGAATGGATCGTATGAATGAATAAGAATGGATCGTACGAATGAATTAGAATGGATCGTGCGAATGAATTAGAATGAATCGTACGAATGCATTAGAATGGATCGTGCGAATGAATTAGAATGGATCGTACGATGCAATCTAATTCATTCGTACGATCCATTCTAATTCATTCGTATGATCAATTGTAACTCATTCGCACGATCCATTCTAATTCATTCTCACGAATGTAACCTTTCTAATTCATTTGTATGATCCATTCTAATTCATTCGTAAGATCCATTCTAATCCATTCATACGATCCATTCTAATCCATTCGTACGATCCATTCTAATCTATTCGCACGATCCATTCTAATCCATTTGTACGATCCATTCTTATTCATTCCGATCCATTCTAATTCATTCGCACAATCCATTCTAATTCATTCGTACGATCCATTCTAATTCATTCGTATGATCCATTCTAACTCATTCGGTGGATCCATTCTAATTCATTCGTACGATCCATTCTAATTCATTCGCACAAATGTATCCATTCTAATCCATTCGTACGATCCATTTAATTCATTCGCACGAATGCAACCATTTTAAATCATTAGTACGATCCATTCTAATTCATTCCTACGATCCATTCTAATTCATTCGCATGAATGTATCCATTCTAATTCATTTGTACGATCCATTCTAATTCATTCCTATGATCCATTCTAATTCATTCGTACGATCCATTCTAATTCATTCGCTCGACTGTATCCATTCTAATTCATTCGTACGATCCATTCTAATTCATTCGTACGATCCATTCAAATTCATTCGCATGAATGTGTCCATTCTAATTCATTTGCACGATCCATTCTAATTCATTCCTATGATCCATTCTAATTCATTTGTACGATCCATTCTAATTCATTCGGTCGAATGTATCCATTCTAATTCATTCGTACGATCCATTCAAATTCGTTCTTACGATCCATTCTAATTCGTTCGTACGATCCATTCTAATTCATTCGTACGATCCATTCTAATCCATTCGTACGATCCTTTCTAATCCATTCGTACAAATGAATTAGAATGGATCGTATGAATGAATAAGAATGGATCGTACAAATGAATTAGAATGGATCGTGCGAATGAATTAGAATGAACCGTACGAATGAATTAGATTGGAAACATTCGAGCGAATGAATTAGAATGGATCGTACGAACGAATTAGAATGGATCATAGGAATGAATTAGAATGGATCGTGCAAATGAATTAGAATGGATACATTCGTGCGAATGAATTAGAATGGATCGTAGGAATGAATTAGAATGGATCGTACGAATGAATTAGAATGGTTACATTCGTGCGAATGAATTAGAATGGATCGTACGAATGAATTAGAATGGATCGTACGAATGGATTAGAATGGATCGTACGAATGAATTAGAATTGATCATACGAATGAGTTGGAATGGACCGTACGAATGAATTAGAATGGATTGTACGAATGAATTAGAATGGATCATACGAATGAATTAGAATGGATCATGCAAATGAATTAGAATTGATCATACGAATGCGTACGAATGAATTAGAATGGATCGTACAAATGAATTAGAAAGGTACATTTGTGAGAATGAAGTAGAATGGATCGTACGAATGAATTAGAATGGATCGTACGAATGGATTAGAATGGATCGTACGAATGGATTAGAATGGATCGTACGAATGAATTAGAATGGATCATACAAATGAATTAGAAAGGTTACATTCGTGAGAATGAATTAGAATGGATCGTACGAATGAATTAGAATGGATCATGCGAATGAATTTGAATGAATCGTATGAATGAATTAGAATGGATCGAACGAATGAATTAGAATGGATACATTCGAGCGAATGAATTAGAATAGATCGTAGGAATGAATTAGAATGGATCATACGAATGAATTAGAATGGATCGTGCGAATGAATTAGAATGGATTGTACGAATGAATTAGAATGGATACATTTGTGCGAATGAATTAGAATGGATCGGACGAATGAATTAGAATGGATCGTACGATCCATTCTAATTCATTTGTATGATCCATTCTAATGCATTCGTACGATTCATTCTAATTCATTCGCACAATCCATTCTAATTCATTCGTACGATCCATTCTAATCCATTCGTACGATCCATTCTAATTCATTTGTACGATCCATTCCAATTCATTCTCACAAATGTAACCTTTCTAATTCATTTGTACGATCCATTCTAATTCATTCATACGATCCATTCTAATCCATTCGTACGATCCATTCTAATCCATTCGTACGATCCATTCTAATTCATTCGCACGAATGTAACCATTCTAATTCATTCGTACGATCCATTCTATTTCATTCCTACGATCCATTCTAATTCATTCGAACGAATGTATCGATTCTAATTCATTTGCACGATCCATTCTAATTCATTCCTCTGATCCATTCTAATTCATTCGCACGAATGTAACCATTCTAATTTATTCGTATGATCCATTCTAATTCATTTCCTACGATCCATTCTAATTCATTCGCACAAATGTATCCATTCTAATTCATTTGCACGATGCATTCTAATTCATTCCTATGATCCATTCTAATTCATTCGTACGATCCATTCTAATTCATTCGCTCGAATGTATCCATTCTAATTCATTCGTACGATTCATTCTAATTCATTCGTACGATCCATTCCAATTCATTCTCACGAATGTATCCATTCTAATTCATTCGTACAATCCATTCTAATTTATTTATACGATCCATTCTAATTCATTCGCACGATCCATTCTAATTCATTCGTACGATCCATTCTAATTCATTCGCTTGAATATATCTATTCTTATTCATTCGTATGATCCATTCTAATTTATTCGCACGATCTATTCTAATTCATTAGCTCGAATATATCCATTCTAATTCATTCGTACGATCCATTCTAATTCGTTCGTACGATCCATTCTAATTCGTTCGTACGATCCATTCTAATTCATTCGCACGATCCTTTCTAATTCATTCGCACGAATGTATCCATTCTAATTCATTTGCACGATCCATTCTAATTCATTCCTATGATCCATTCTAAGTCATTCGTATGATCCATTCTAATTCATTCATCCGATCCATTCAAATTCATTCGTACAATGCAATCTAATTCATTCGCACAAATGTATCTATTATAATTCATTCGTACAATGCGTTCTAATCCATTCGTACGATCCATTCTAATCCATTCGTACGATCCATTCTAATCCATTCGTACGATCCATTCTAATTCATTCGTACGATCCATTCTAATTCATTCTCACAAATGTAACCTTTCTAATTCATTCGTATGATCCATTCTAATTTATTCGCACGATCTATTCTAATTCATTCGTACGATCCATTCTAATTCATTCGTACAATCCATTCTAATTCATTCTCACGAATGTAACCTTTCTAATTCATTTGTATGATCCATTCTAATTAATTCGTACGATCCATTCTAATTCATTCGTACGATCCATTCTAATTCATTCGTACGATCCATTCTAATTCATTCTCACAAATGTAACCTTTCTAATTCATTTGTACGATCCATTCTAATTCATTCGTACGATCCATTTTAATTCATTCGCGTGCGAATGAATTAGAATGGATCGTAGGAATGAATTAGAATGGATCGTACGAATGAATTAGAATGGTTACATTCGTGCGAATGAATTAAAATGGATCGTATGAACGAATTAGAATGGATCGTATGAATTAGAATGGATACATTTGTGCGAATGAATTAGAATGGATCGTACGAATGAATTAGAATGGATCGTACGAATGGATTAGAATGGATCATACGAATGGATTAGAATGGATCGTGCAAATGAATTAGAATGGATTGCACGAATGTATCCATTCTAATCCATTCGTACGAATGGATTAGAATGGATCGTACGAATGAATTAGAATGGATCGTGCGAATGAATTAGAATGGATCGTATGAATAAATTAGAATGGATCGTACGAATGAATTAAAATGGATACATTTGTGCGAATGAATTAGAATGGATCATACGATTGAATTAGAATGGATCGTACGAATGAATTAGAATGGATCATGCGAATGAATTTGAATGAACCGTATGAATGAATTAGAATGGATCGAACGAATGAATTAGAATGGATACATTCGAGCGAATGAATTAGAATAGATCGTAGGAATGAATTAGAATGGATCATACGAATGAATTAGAATGGATCGTGCGAATGAATTAGAATGGATTGTACGAATGAATTAGAATGGATACATTCGTGCGAATGAATTAGAATGGATCGGACGAATGAATTAGAATGGACCGTACTAAAATTGCATTAGAATGGATCATACGAATGAATTAGAATGGATACATTCGAGCGAATGAATTAGAATGGATCGTGCGATGAATTAGAATGGATTCTAATCCATTCGTACGATCCACTCTAATATATTCTAATTCATTCGCACAAATGTATCCATTCTAATTCATTCTCACGAATATAACCTTTCTAATTCATTTGTATGATCCATTCAAATTCATTCGTACGAATGAATAGAATGGATCGTATGAATGAATCGTACGAATGAATTAGAATGGATCGTACGATTAAATTAGAATGGATCGTGCGAATGAATTAGAATGGATCGTACGAATGAATTAGAATGGATCCACCGAATGAGTTAGAATGGATAATACGAATGAATTAGAATGGATCGTACGAATGAATTAGAATTGATACATTCGAGCGAATGAATTAGAATAGATCGTAGGAATGAATTAGAATGGATCATACGAATGAATTAGAATGGATCGTGCGAATGAATTAGAATGGATTGTATGAATGAATTAGAATGGATAGTGCGAATGAATTAGAATGGATCGTACGAATGAATTAGAATGGATTGTGCGAATGAATTAGAATGGATCGTACGAATGAATTAGAATGGATATATTTGAACGAATAAATTAGAATGGATCATACGAATGAATTAGAATGGATCGTACGAATGAATTAGAATGGATCGTGTGAATGAATTAGAATCGATCGTACGAATGAATTAGAATGGATCGTACGAATGAATTAGATCGTACGAATGAATTAGAATGGATCGTACGAATGAATTAAAATGGATACATTCATACGACTGAATTAGAATGGATCATGCGAATTAATTAGAATAGATCATACGAATGAATTAGAATGGATCGTGCGAATGAATTAGAATGGATCGTACGAACGAATTAGAATGGATCGTACGAACGAATTAGAATGGATCGTATGAATGAATTAGAATGGATCGTACGAATGGATTAGAATGGATTGTACGAATGGATCATGCGAATGAATTAGAATGGATCATACGAATGAATTAGAATGGATACATTTGAGCGAATGAATTAGAACGCATTGTACGAATGAATTAGAATGGATCGTACGAATGCATTAGAATGGATACATTCGAGCGAATGAATTAGAACGCATTGTACGAATGAATTAGAATGGATCGTACGAATGAATTAGAATGGATCGTACGAATGAATTAGAATGGATCATACGAATGAATTAGAATGGATCCACCGAATGAGTTAGAATGGATCATACGAATGAATTAGAATGGATCGTACGAATGAATTAGAATGGATTGTGCGAATGAATTAGAATGGATCGTATGAATGAATAAGAATGGATCGTACGAATGAATTAGAATGGATCGTGCGAATGAATTAGAATGAATCATACGAATGCATTAGAATGGATCGTACGAATGAATTAGAATGAATCGTACGATCCATTCTAATTCATTCGTCCGATCCATTCTAATTCATTCGCACGAATGTATCCGTTCTAATTCATTCGTACAATCCATTCTAATTCATTCGCACGATCCATTCTAATTCATTCGTATGATCCATTCTAATTCATTCCTACGATCTATTCTAATTCATTCGATCGAATGTATCCATTCTAATTCATTCGTTCGATCCATTCTAATTCATTCGTACGATCCATTCAAATTCATTCGCATGATCCATTCTAATTCATTCGTACGATCCATTCTAATTCATTCTCACGAATGTAACCTTTCTAATTCATTTGTATGATCCATTCTAATCCATTCGTACGATCCATTCTAATCCATTCGTACGATCCATTCTAATCCATTCGTACGATCCATTCTAATTCATTCGCACAAATGTATCCATTCTAATTCATTCGTACGATCCATTCTAATTCAACCGCACGATCCATTCTAATTCATTCGTACGATCCATTCTAATTGATTCGCACGATCCATTCTAATTCATTCGTAGGATCCATTCTAATTCATTCGCACGAATGTATCCATTCTAATGCATTCGTACGATCAATTCTAATTCATTTGCATGATCCATTCTAATTCATTCCTATGATCCTTTCTAATTTATTAGTACGATCCATTCTAATTCATTCGCTCGAATGTATCCATTCTAATTCATTCGTACGATCCATTCTAATTCGTTCATACGATCCATTCTAATTCGTTCGTACAATCCATTCTAATTCATTCGTACTATCCATTCTAATTCATTCGTACGATCCATTCTAATTCATTCGTACGATCCATTCTAATTCATTCTCACAAATGTAACCTTTGTAATTCATTTGTACTATCCATTCTAATTCATTCGCACGATCCATTCTAATTCATTTGTACGAATGTATCCATTCTAGTTCATTCGTACGGTCCATTCTAATTCATTCGCACGATCCATTCTAATTCATTCGTATGATCCATTCTAATTCATTCGCACGAATGTATCCATTCTAGTTCATTCGTACGCTCCATTCTAATTCATTCGTATGATCCATTCTAATTCATTCGTACGATCCATTCTAATTCATTCGTACGATCCATTCTAATTCATTCGTATGATCCATTCTAACTCATTCGGTGGATCCATTCTAATTCATTCATACGATCCATTCTAATTCATTCGCACGATCCATTCTAATTCATTCGCACGAATGTATCCATTCTAATTCATTCGTACGATCCATTCTAATTCATTCGTACGATCCATTCTAATTCATTCTCACGAATGTAACCTTTCTAATTCATTCGTATGATCCATTCTAACTCATTCGTACGATCCATTCTAATTCATTCGCACTATCCTATGATCCATTCTAATTCATTGCACGAATGTATCCATTCTAATTCATTCGTACAATCCATTCTAATTCATTCGCACGATCCATTCTAATTCATTCGTATGATCCATTCTAATTCATTCGTACGACCCATTCTAATTCATTCTCACGAATATAACCTTTCTAATTCATTTGTATGTATCCATTCTAATTCATTCGTACGATCCAGTCTAATTCATTCGCACGATCCATTCTAATTCATTCGTACGATCCATTCTAATTCATTCGCACGATCCATTCTAATTCATTCGTACGATCCATTCTAATTTATTCATACGAATGTATCCATTCTAATGCATTCGTACGATTCATTCTAATTCATTCGCACGATCCATTCTAATTCATTCGTACGATGCATTCTAATTCATTCGTACGATCCATTCTAATTCATTCGCACGAATGTATCCATTCTAATTCATTCATACAATCCATTCTAATTCATTCGTACGATCCATTCTAATTCATTCGCTCGAATGTATCCATTCTAATTCATTCGTTCGACCCATTCTAATTCATTCGTACGATCCACTCAAATTCATTCGCATGATCCATTTTAATTCATTCATACGATCCATTCTAATTCATTCTCACGAATGTAACCTTTCTAATTCATTTGTATGATCCATTCTAATTCATTCGTACGATCCATTCTAATCTATTCGTACGATCCATTCTAATCCATTTGTACGTTCCATTCTAATCCAATCGTACGATCCATTCTAATTCATTCTCATAAATGTAACCTTTCTAATTCATTTGTACGATCCATTCTAATTCATTCGTACGATCCATTCTAATCCCTTCTTACGATCCATTCTAATCCATTCGTACGATCCATTCTAATTCATTCGCACGAATGTAACCATTCTAATTCATTCGTACGATCCATTCTAATTCATTCCTACGATCCATTCTAATTCATTCGCATGAATGTATCCATTCTAATTCATTTGCACGATCCATTCTAATTCATTCCTATGATCCATTCTAATTCATTCGTACGATCCATTCTAATTCATTCTCACGAATGTAACCTTTCGAATTCATTTGTATGATCCATTCTAATTCATTCGTACGATCCATTCTAATCCATTCGTACGATCCATTCTAATCCATTCGTACGATCCATTCTAATTCATTCTCAGAAATGTAATCTTTCTAATTCATTTGTACGATCCATTCTAATTCATTTGTACGATCCATTCTAATCCATTTGTACGATCCATTCTAATTTATTCGTACGATCCACTCTAATTCATTCGCACGAATGTATCCATTCTAATTCATTCATACGATCCATTCTAATTCATTCGTACGATTCATTCTATTTCATTAGCACGATCCATTCTAATTCATTCCTAAGATCTATTCTAATTCATTCGCTCAAATGTATCCATTCTAATTCATTCGTTCGATCCATTCTAATTCATTCGTACGATCTATTCAAATTCATTCGCATGATCCATTCTAATTCATTCGTACGATCCATTCTAATTCATTATCACGAATGTAACCTTTCTAATTCATTTGTATGATCCATTCTAATTTATTCGTATGATCCTTTCTAATTCATTCGCACAAATGTATCCATTCTAATGCATTCGTACGATTCATTCTAATTCATTCGCACGATCCATTCTAATCATTCGTACGATCCATTCTAATTCATTCGTACGATCCATTCTAATTCATTCGCACGAATGTATCCATTCTAATGCATTCGTACGATCCATTATAATTTATTCGTACGATCCATTATAATCCATTCGTACGATCCATCCTAATTCATTCGTACGATCCATTCTAATTCATTCTCACAAATGTAACCTTTCTAATTCATTTGTACGATCTATTCTAATTCATTCGTACGATCCATTCTAATCCATTCGTACGATCCATTTTAATCCATTCGTACGATCCATTCTAATTCATTCGCACGAATGTAACCATTCTAATTCATTCGTACGATCCATTCTAATTCATTCGTACGATCCATTCTAATTCATTCCTACGATCCATTCTAATTCATTCGCACGAATGTATCCATTCTAATTCATTTGCACGATCCATTCTAATTCATTCCTATGATCCATTCTAATTCATTCGTACGATCCATTCTAATTCATTCGCTCGAATGCATCCATTCTAATTCATTCGTACGATCCATTCTAATTCATTCGTTCGATCCATTCTAATCCATTCATTCGCTCGAATGTATCCATTCTAATTCATTCGTATGATCCATTCTAATTCTTTCATATGATCCATTCTAATTCATTCGCACGAACGTATCCATTCTAGTTCATTCGAACGCTCCATTCTAATTCATTCGTACGCTCTATTCTTATTCATCGCACAAATGTATCCATTCTAATTTATTCGTACGATCCATTCAAATTCAATCGTATGACCCATTCTAATTCATTCGCACAAAAGTATCCATTTTAATTCATTCGTATGATCCATTCTAATTTATTCATACGATCCATTCTAATTCATTCGCACGATCCATTCTAATTCATTCGCACGATCCATTCTAATTCATTCGTACGATCCATTCTAATTCATTCGCATGAATATATCTATTCTAATTCATTCGTATAATCCATTCTAATTTATTCGCACGATCTATTCTAATTCATTCGTACGATCCATTCTAATTCATTCATACGATCCATTCTAATTCATTCGCACGAATGTATCATACGAATGAATTAGAATAGATCATGCGAATGAATTAAAATGGATCGTACGAATGAATTAGAATGGATCGTACAAATGAATTAGAAAGGTTACATTTGTGAGAATGAATTAGAATGGATCGTACGAATGGATTAGAATGGATCATACGCATGAATTAGAATAGATACATTCGAGCGAATGAATTAGAATGGATCGTAGGAATGAATTAGAATGGATCGTACGAATGAATTAGAATGGATACATTCGTGCGAATGAATTCGTTCGTACGATCCATTCTAATTCGTTCGTACGATCCATTGAAATTCGTTCGTACGATTCATTCTAATTCATTCGTACGATCCATTCTAATGCAATCGTACGATTCATTCTAATTCATTCGCACGATCCATTCTAATTCATTCGTATGATCCATTCTAATTCATTCCTACGATCTATTCTAATTCATTCGCTCGAATGTAACCTTTCTAATTAGAATGGATCGTACAAATGAATTAGAAAGGTTACATTCGTGAGAATGAATTAGAATGGATCGTACGAATGAATTAGAATGGATCGTACGAATGAATTAGAATGGATACATTCGAGCGAATGAATTAGAATGGATCGTACAAACGAATTAGAATGGATCATAGGAATGAATTAGAATGGATCGCGCAAATGAATTAGAAAGGATCGTGCGAATGAATTAGAATGGATCGTACGAATGAGTTAGAACGGATTCGTGTGAATGAATTAGAATGGATCGTATGAATGAATTAGAGTGGATCATACAAATGAATTAGAAAGGTTACATACGTGAGAATGAATTAGAATGGATCGTACGAATGAATTAGAATGGATCATGCGAATGAATTTGAATGGATCGCACGAATGAATTAGAATGGATCGAACGAATGTATTAGAATGGATACATTCGAGCGAATGAATTAGAATAGATCGTAGGAACGAATTAGTATGGATCGTGCGAATGAATTAGAATGAATCGTACGAATGAATTAGAATGAATCGTACGAATGAATTAGAATGGATCGTACGAATGAATTAGAATGGATACATTCGTGCGAATGAATTAGAATGGATCGTACGAATGAATTAGAATGGATCCACTGAATGAGTTAGAATGGATCATACGAATGAATTAGAATGGATCGTACGAATGAATTAGAATGGATTGTGCGAATGAATTAGAATGGATCGTATGAATGAATAAGAATGGATCGTACGAATGAATTAGAATGGATCGTGCGAATGAATTAGAATGAATCGTACGAATGCATTAGAATGGATCGTGCGAATGAATTAGAATGGATCGTACGATGCAATCTAATTCATTCGTACGATCCATTCTAATTCATTCGTATGATCAATTCTAACTCATTCGCACGATCCATTCTAATTCATTCTCACGAATGTAACCTTTCTAATTCATTTGTATGATCCATTCTAATTCATTCGTATGATCCATTCTAATCCATTCGTACGATCCATTCTAATCCATTCGTACGATCCATTCTAATCCATTCGCACGATCCATTCTAATCCATTCGTACGATCCATTCTTATTCATTCCGATCCATTCTAATTCATTCACACAATCCATTCTAATTCATTCGTACGATCCATTCTAATTCATTCGTATGATCCATTCTAACTCATTCGGTGGATCCATTCTAATTCATTCGTACGATCCGTTCTAATTTATTCGTACGAATGTATCTATTCTAATCCATTCGTATGATCTATTCTAATTCATTCGCACGAATGTAACCATTCTAATTCATTAGTACGATGCATTCTAATTCATTCCTACGATCCATTCTAATTCATTCGCACGAATGTATCCATTCTAATTCATTTGTACGATCTATTCTAATTCATTCCTATGATCCATTCTAATTCATTCGTACGATCCATTCTAATTCATTCGCTCGACTGTATCCATTCTAAATCATTCGTACGATCCATTCTAATTCATTCATACGATCCATTCTAATTCATTCACATGAATGTATCCATTCTAATTCATTTGCACGATCCATTCTAATTCATTCCTATGATCCATTCTAATTCATTCGTACGATCCATTCTAATTCATTCGCTCGAATGTATCCATTCTAATTCATTCGTACGATCCATTCTAATTCGTTCATACGATCTATTCTAATTCGTTTGTATGATCCATTCTAATTCATTCGTATGATCCATTATAATCCATTCGTACGATCCATTCTAATCCATTCGTACAAATGAATTAGAATCGATCGTATGAATGAATAAGAATGGATCGTACGAATGAATTAGAATGGATCGTGCGAATGAATTAGAATGAATCGTACGAATGAATTAGAATGGAAACATTCGAGCGAATAAATTAGAATGGATCGTACGAATGAATTAGAATGGATCATAGGAATGAATTAGAATGGATCGTGCAAATGAATTAGAATGGATACATTCGTGCGAATGAATTAGAATGGATCGTAGGAATGAATTAGAATGGATCGTACGAATGAATTAGAATGGTTACATTCGTGCGAATGAATTAGAATGGATCGTACGAATGAATTAGAATGGATCGTACGAATGGATTAGAATGGATCGTACGAATGAATTAGAATTGATCATACGAATGAGTTAGAATGGATCTTACGAATGAATTAGAATGGATTGTACGAATGAATTAGAATGGATCATACGAATGAATTAGAATGGATCGTGCAAATGAATTAGAATTGATCATACGAATGCGTACGAATGAATTAGAATGGTTACATTTGTGAGAATGAATTATAATGGATCGTACGAATGAATTAGAATGGATCGTACGAATGGATTAGAATGGATCGTACGAATGGATTAGAATGGATCGTACGAATGAATTGAATGGATCATACAAATGAATAAAAAAGGTTACATTCGTGAGAATGAATTAGAATGGATCTTACGAATGAATTAGAATGGATCATGCGAATTAATTTGATTGGATCGTATGAATGAATTAGAATGGATCGAACGAATGAATTAGAATGAATACATTCGAGCGAATGAATTAGAATAGATCGTAGGAATGAATTAGAATGGATCATACGATTGAATTAGAATGGATCGTGCGAATGAATTAGAATGGATTGTACGAATGAATTAGAATGGATACATTCGTGCGAATGAATTAGAATGGACCGGACGAATGAATTAAAATGGATCGTACGATCCATTCTAATTCATTTGTATGATCCATTCTAATGCATTCGTACGATTCATTCTAATTCATTCGCACGATCTATTCAAATTCATTCGTACGATCCATTTTAATCCATTCGTACGATCCATTCTAATTCATTTGTACGATCCATTCTAATTCATTCTCACAAATATAACCTTTCTAATTCATTTGTACGATCCATTCTAATTCATTCGTACGATCTATTCTAATCCATTCATACGATCCATTCTAATCCATTCGTACGATCCATTCTAATTCATTCGCACCAATGTAACCATTCTAATTCGTTCGTACGATCCATTCTAATTCATTCCTACGATCCATTCTAATTCATTCGAACGAATGTATCCATTCTAATTCATTTGCACGATCCATTCTAATTCATTCCTATAATCCATTCTAATTCATTCGCACGAATGTAACCATTCTAATTCATTCATACGATCCATTCTAATTCATTTCCTACGATCCATTCTAATTCATTCGCACGAATGTATCCATTCTAATTCATTTGCACGATGCATTCTAATTCATTCCTATGATCCATTCTAATTCATTCGTACGATCCATTCTAATTCATTCGCTCGAATGTATCCATTCTAATTCATTCGTACGATCCATTCTAATTCATTCGTACGATCCATTCTAATTCATTCTCACGAATGTATCCATTCTAATTCATTCGTACAATCCATTCTAATTTATTCATACGATCCATTCTAATTCATTCGCACGATCCATTCTAATTCATTCATACGATCCATTCTAATTCATTCGCATGAATATATCTATTCTTATTCATTCGTATGATCCATTCTAATTTATTCGCACGATCTATTCTAATTCATTCGCTCGAATATATCCATTCTAATTCATTCGTACGATCCATTCTAATTCGTTCGTACGATCCATTCTAATTCGTTCGTACGATCCATTCTAATTCATTCGCACGATCCATTCTAATTCATTTGCACGAATGTATCCATTCTAATTCATTTGCACGATCCATTCTAATTCATTCCTATGATCCATTCTAAGTCATTCATATGATCCATTCTAATTCATTCGTCCGATCCATTCGTACGATCCATTCGTACGATCCATTCTAATTCATTCGCACAAATGTATCTATTCTAATTCATTCGCACAATGCGTTCTAATCCATTCGTACGATCCATTCTAATCCATTCGTACGATCCATTCTAATCCATTCGTATGATCCATTCTAATTCATTCTAACAAATGTAACCTTTCTAATTCATTCGTATGATCCATTCTAATTTATTCGCACGATCTATTCTAATTCATTTGTACGATCCATTCTAATTCATTCGTACGATCCATTCTAATTCATTCCCACGAATGTAACCTTTCTAATTCATTTGTATGATCCATTCTAATTCATTCGTACGATCCATTCTAATCCATTCGTACGATCCTTTCTAATTCATTTGTACGATCCATTCTAATTCATTCTCACAAATGTAACCTTTCTAATTCATTTGTACGATCCATTCTAATTCATTCGTACGATCCATTTTAATTCATTCGCGTGCGAATGAATTAGAATGGATCGTAGGAATGAATTAGAATGGATCGTACGAATGAATTAGAATGGTTACATTCGTGCGAATGAATTAGAATGGATCGTATGAACGAATTAGAATGGATCGTATGAATTAGAATGGATATATTTGTGCGAATGAATTAGAATGGATCGTACAAATGAATTAGAATGGATCGTACGAATGGATTAGAATGGATCGTACGAATGGATTAGAATGGATCGTGCAAATGAATTAGAATGGATTGCACGAATGTATCCATTCTAATCCATTCGTACGAATGGATTAGAATAGATCGTACGAATGAATTAGAATGGATCGTGCGAATGAATTAGAATGGATCTTATGAATAAATTAGAATGGATCGTACGAATGAATTAAAATGGATACATTTGTGCGAATGAATTAGAATGGATCATACGATTGAATTAGAATGGATCGTACGAATGAATTAGAATGGATCATGCGAATGAATTTGAATGGATCGTACGAATGAATTAGAATGGATCGAACGAATGAATTAGAATGAATACATTCGAGCGAATGAATTAGAATAGGTCGTAGGAATGAATTAGAATGGATCATACGAATGAATTAGAATGGATCGTGCGAATGAATTAGAATGGATTGTACGAATGAATTAGAATGGATACATTCGTGCGAATGAATTAGAATGGATCGGACGAATGAATTAGAATGGATCGTACGAATGCATTAGAATGGATCATACGAATGAATTAGAATGGATACATTCGAGCGAATGAATTAGAATGGATCGTGCGATGAATTAGAATGGATCAAACAAATGAATTAGAATGGATTCTAATCCATTCGTACGATCCATTCTAATCTATTCTAATTCATTCGCACATATGTATCCATTCTAATTCATTCTCACGAATGTAACCTTTCTAATTCATTTGTATGATCCATTAAAATTTATTCGTACGAATGAATAGAATGGATCGTATGAATGAATCGTACGAATGAATTAGAATGGATCATGCAAATGAATTAGAATGGATCATGCGAATGAATTAGAATAGATCGTACGAATGAATTAGAATGGATCATACGAATAAATTAGAATGGATCGTGCGAATGAATTAGAATGGATCGTACGAATGAATTAGAATGGATCCACCGAATGAGTTAGAATGGATCATACGAATGAATTAGAATGGATCGTACGAATGAATTAGAATGGATACATTCAAGCGAATGAATTAGAATAGATCGTAGGAATGAATTAGAATGGATCATACGAATGAATTAGAATGGATCGTGCAAATGAATTAGAATGGGTTGTACGAATGAATTAGAATGGATAGTGCGAATGAATTAGAATGGATCGTACGAATGAATTAGAATGGATTGTGCAAAAGAATTAGAATGGATCGTACGAATGAATAAGAATGGATATATTTGAACGAATAAATTAGAATGGATCATACGAATGAATTAGAATGGATTGTACGAATGAATTAGAATGGATCGTGCGAATGAATTAGAATCGATCGTACGAATAAATTAGAATGGATCGTACGAAAGAATTTGATCGTACGAATGAATTAGAATGGATCGTACGAATGAATTAAAATGGATACATTCATACGACTGAATTAGAATAGATCGTGTGAATTAATTAGAATGGATCATACGAATGAATTAGAATGGATCGTGCGAATGAATTAGAATGGATCGTACGAACGAATTAGAATGGATCGTACGAACGAATTAGAATGGATCGTATGAATGAATTAGAATGGATCGTACGAATGGATTATAATGGATTGTACGAATGGATCATGCGAATGAATTAGAATGGATCATATGAATGAATTAGAATGGATACATTCGAGCGAATGAATTAGAACGCATTGTACGAATGAATTATAATGGATCGTACGAATGCATTAGAATGGATACATTCGAGCGAACGAATTAGAACACATTGTACGAATGAATTAGAATGGATCGTACGAATGAAATAGAATAGATCGTACGAATGAATTAGAATGGATCATACGAATAAATTAGAATGGATCCACCGAATGAGTTAGAATGGATCATACGAATGAATTAGAATGGATCATACGAATGAATTATAATGGATTGTGCGAATGAATTAGAATGGATCGTATGAATGAATAAGAATGGATCGTACGAATGAATTAGAATGGATCGTGCGAATGAATAAGAATGAATCGTACGAATGCATTAGAATGGATCGTACGAATGAATTAGAATGAATCGTACGATCCATTCTAATTCATTCGTCCGATCCATTCTAATTCTTTCGCACGAATGTATCGATTCTAATTCATTCATACAATCCATTCTAATTCATTCGTACGATCCATTCTAATTCATTCGTATGATCAATTCTAATTCATTCCTACGATCTATTCTAATTCATTCGCTCGAATGTATCCATTCTAATTCATTCGCTCGATCCATTCTAATTCATTCGTACGATCCATTCAAATTCATTCGCATGATCCATTCTAATTCATTCGTACGATCCATTCTAATTCATTCTCATGAATGTAACCTTTCTAATTCATTTGTATGATCCATTCTAATCCATTCGTACGATCCATTCTAATCCATTCGTACGATCCATTCTAATTCATTCGCACAAATATATCCATTCTAATTCATTCATACGATCCATTCTAATTCATTCGTACGATCCATTCTAATTTATTCGTATGATCCATTCTAATTCATTCGCACGATCCATTCTAATTCATTCGTACGATCCATTCTAATTCATTTGCACGATCCATTCTAATTCATTCCTATGATCCTTTCTAATTTATTCGTACGGTCCATTCTAATCCATTCGCTCGAATGTATCCATTCTAATTCGTTTATATGATCCATTCTAATTCGTTCGTACGATCCATTCTAATTCATTTATACGATCCATTCTAATTCATTCGTACGATCCATTCTAATTCATTCACATGAATATATATATTCTAATTCATTCGTATGATGCATTCAGACGACTGAATTTGAATGGATTGTACGAATAAATTAGAATTGATCATACGAATGAATTAGAATGGATCGTACGAATGAATTAGAATGGATCGTGCGAATGAATTAGAATGGATCGTACAAATGAATTAGAATGGATCGTACGATTCATTCTAATTCATTCGTACGATCCATTCTAATGCATTCGTACAATTCATTCTAATTCATTCGCACGATCCATTCTAATTCATTCGTACGATCCATTCTAATTCATTCGTACGATCAATTCTAATGAATTAGTACGATTCATTCTAATTCATTCGCATAAATATATCCATTCTAATTCATTCGTACGATCCATTCTAATTCATTCGCACGATCCATTCTAATTCATTCGCACTCTAATTCATTCGCAAGAATGTATCTATTCTAATTCATTTGCACGATCCATTCTAATTCATTCGTACGATCCATTCTAATTCATTCATACGATCTATTCTAATTCATTCGCACGAATGTAACCATTCTAATTCATTCGTATGATCCATTCTAATTCATTCGTATGAGCTATTCTAATTCATTCGTACGATCAATTCTAATTCATTCGTACGATCCATTGTAATTCATTCATACAATCCATTAAGATTCATTTGCATAAATGTATCCATTCAAATTCATTCGTACGATCCATTCTAATTAATTCGCACGATCCATTCTAATTCAGTCGTATGAATGTATCCATTTTAATTCATTCGTACGATCCATTCTAATTCATTACGTTCCATTCTATTTCATTCGCACGAATATATCCATTCTAATTCATTCGTACGATCCATTCTAATTCATTCGTACGATCCATTCTAATTCATTCTCACAAAAGTATCCATTCTAATTCATTCGTACGATCCATTCTAATTCATTCCTACGATCTATTCTAATTCATTCGCTCGAATGTATCCATTTTAATTCATTCGTAAGATCCATTCTAATTCATTCGTACGATCTAATTCATTCGTACGATCCATTCTAATTCATCCGTACGATCGATTCTAATACATTCGCACGATCCATTCTAATTCATTCGTACGATCCATTCTAATTCATTTGTATGATCCATTCTAATTTATTCGTTCAAATATATCCATTCTAATTCATTCATACGATCCATTCTAATTCATTCGCACGATCTATTCTAATTTATTCGCACGAATGTATCCATTCTAATTCATTTGCACGATCCATTCTAATTCATTCCTATAATCCATTCTAATTCATTCGTACGATCCATTCTAATTCGTTCATACGATCCATTCTAATTCATTCCTACGATCTATTCTAATTCATTAGCTCGAATGTATCCATTCTAATTCATTCGTACAATCCATTCTAATTCATTCGCACGATCCATTCTAATTAGAATGGATCATACGAATGAATTAGAATGGATACATTTGTGCGAATTAGAATGGATCGTATGAATGAATTAGAATGGATCGTACGAATGGATTAGAATAGATCGTACGAATGGATCATGCGAATGAATTAGATAGGATCGTACGAATGAATTAGAATGGATCGTACGAATGAATTAGAATGGATCGTACGAATGAATTAGAATGGATCGTGCAAATGAACTAGAATGGATACATTCGTGCGAATAAATTAGAATGGAATGTAGGAATGAATTAGAATGGATCATACGAATGAATTAGAATGGTTACATTCGTGCGAATGAATTAGAATGGATCGTACGAATGGATTAGAATGGATCGTACGAATGAATTAGAATGGATCGTACATTGGAATGGATCGTACGAATGAATTAGAATACATCATGTGAATGAATTAGAATGGATCGTACGAATGGATTAGAATGGAGCGTACGAATGAACTAGAATGGATACATTTGTGAGAATGAATTAGAATGGATCGTACGATCCATTCTAATTCATTCGTACGATCCATTCAAATTCATTCACGTGATCCATTCTAATTCATTCGTATGATCCATTCTAATTCATTCGTACGATCCATTCTAATTCATTCGTACGATTCATTCTAATTCATTCGCACGATCCATTCTAATTCATTCGTACTATCCATTCTAATTCATTCGCACGAATGTATCCATTCTAATTCATTCGTTCGATCCATTCTAATCCATTCGTACGATCCATTCTAATTCATTCACATGATGTATTCTAATTCATTCGTACGATCCATTCCAATTCATTTGTACGATCCATTTTAATTCATTTGTATGATCCATTCTAATGCATTCGTACGATTCATTCTAATTCATTCGCACGATCCATTCTAATTCATTCGTACGATCCATTCTAATTCATTCGTCCGATCCATTCTAATTCATTCGCACGAATGTATCCATTCTAATTTATTCGTACAATCCATTCTAATTCATTCGCACGATCCATTCTAATTCATTCGCATGATCCATTCTAATTCATTCCTACGATCTATTCTAATTCATTCGCTCGAATGTATCCATTCTAATTCATTCGTTCGATCCATTCTAATCCATTCGTACGATCCATTCGTACGATCCATTCTAATTCATTCGTACGATCCATTATAATTCATTCTCACAAATGTAACCTTTCTAATTCATTTGTACGATCCATTCTAATTCATTTGTACGATCCATTCTAATCCATTCGTACGATCCATTCTAATCCATTATAATTCATTCACATGATCCATTCTAATTCATTTGCAAGATCAAAAAGCAACGTACGAATGAATTTGAATGGATACATTTGTGCGAATGAATCTGAATGGATTGTATGAATGAATTACAATGGATCGTACGAATGAATTAGAATGGATCGTACGAATGAATTAGAATAGCTCATACGAATGAATTAGAACGAATCGTATGAATGAATTAGAATGGTTACATTCGTGCGAATGAATTAGAATAGATCGTACGAATGAATTAGAATGGATCGTACGAATAAATTAGAATGGATCGTGCGAATGAATTAGAATGGATCGTACGAATGAATTAGAATGGATCCACCGAATGAGTTAGAATGGATCATATGAATGAATTAGAATGGATCGTACGAATGAATTAGAATGGATTGTGCGAATGAATTAGAATGGATCGTATAAATGAATAAGAATGGATTGTACAAATGAATTCGAATGGATACATTCGTGCGAATGAATTAGAATGGATCGTGCAAAATGGATACATTCGAGCAAATGAATTAGAACGGATCGTACGAATGAATTAGAATGGATCATACGAATGAATTAGAATGGATCGTGCAAATGAATTAGAATGGATACATTCGTGCGAATGAATTAGAATGGATACATTTGTGCGAATGAATTAGAATGGATCGTAGGAATGAATTAGAATGGATCGTACGAATGAATTAGAATGGTTACATTCGTGCGAATGAATTAGAATGGATCGTACGAATGAATTAGAAAGGATCGTGCGAATGAATTAGAATTGATCATACGAATGAATTAGAATTGATCGTACGATCCATTCTAATTCATTCGCACGATCCATTCTAATTCATTCGTACGATCCATTCTAATTTGCGAATGAATTAGAATGGATCGTAGGAATGAATTAGAATGGATCGTATGAATGAATTAGAATGGTTACATTCGTGCGAATGAATTAGAATGGATCGTACGAATGGATTAGAATGGATCGTACGAATGGATTAGAATGGATCGTACGAATAAATTAGAATGGATCGTACAAATGAATTAGAAAGGTTACATTTGTGAGAATGAATTAGAATGGATCATACGAATGAATTAGAATGGATCATACGAATAGATTAGAATGGATCGTACGAATGGATTAGAATGGATCGTACGAATGAATTAGAATGGATCATACAAATGAATTAGAAAGGAGTGAATTAGAATGGATCATACGAATGAATTAGAATGGATCGTATGAATGGATTAGAATGGATCGTACGAATGAATTAGATTGGACCGTACGAACGAATTAGAATGGATCGTACGAACGAATTAGAATGGATCGTATGAACTAATAAGAATGGATCGTATCAATGAATTAGAATGGATACATTCGAGCGAATGAATTAGAATGGATCGTACGAATGAATTAGAATGGATCATAGGAATGAATTAGAATGGATCGTGCAAATGAATTAGAAAGGTTACATTCGTGAGAATGAATTAGAATGGATCGTACGAATGAATTTGAATGGATCGTACGAATGAATTAGAATGGATACATTCGAGCGAATGAATTAGAATGGATCGTACGAATGAATTAGAATGGATCATAGGAATGAATTTGAATGGATCATACGAATGAATTAGAATAGATATATTCGTGCGAATGAATTAGAATGGATACATTTGTACGAATGAATTAGAATGGATCGTGCGAATGAATTAGAATGGATCGTACGAATGAATTATAATGGATCGTACGAATTAATTAGAATGGATCTTGCGATTGAACTAGAATAGATCGTACGAATGAATTAGAATTGATACATTCATGCGAAAGAACTAGAATGGATACATACATTCATGTGAATGAATTATAATGGATCGTATGAATGAGTTAGAATGGATCGTATGAATGAATTAGAATGGATTGCATGAATGAATTAGAATGGATCATACGAATGAATTGGAATGGATCGTATGAATGAATTAGAATGGATACATTCATGCAAATGAATTAGAATGGATCGTACGAATGAATTAGAATGGATCGTACGAATGAATTCGAATGGATCATTCGTATGAATGAATTAGAATGGATCATACGAATGAATTAGAATGGATCGTACGAATGAATTAGAATGGATACATTTGTGCGAATGAATTAGAATGGATCGTAGAAATGAATTAGAATGGATCGTACGAATGAATTAGAATGGATCGTACGAATGGATTAGAATGGATCGTGCGAATGAATTAGAATGGATCGTACGAATGGATTAGAACGGATCGTACGAATGGATCATGCGAATGAATTAGAATGGATCGTACGAATGAATTAGAATGGATCGTGCGAATAAATTAGAACGGATCGTACGAATGAATTAGAATGGATATATTTGTGCGAATGAATTAGAATGGATCGTACGAATGAATTAGAATGGATCGTATGATGCAATCTAATTCATTCGTACAATGCGTTCTAATCCATTCATACGATCCATTATAATTCATTCGTACCATCTATTCTAATTCATTCACACGAATGTATCCATTCTAATTCATTCGTACAATCCATTCTAATTCGTTCATACGATCCATTCTTATTCATTTGCACGATCCATTCTAATTCATTCCTATGATCCATTCTAATTCATTCGTACGATCCATTCTAATTCATTCACACGAATGTATCCATTCTAATTCATTCGCACGATCCATTCTAATTCATTCGTACGATCCATTCTAATTCATTCTCACAAATGTTACCTTTCTAATTCATTTGTACGATCCATTCTAATTCATTCGCACGAATGTATCCATTCTAATTCATTCGCACGAATGTAACCATTCTAATTCTAATTCGTTCGTACGATCCATTCTAATTCATTCGTACGAATAAATTAGATTGGATACATTCATGCAAATGAATTAGAATGGATCGTACGAATGAATTAGAATGGATCATACGAATGAATTAGAATGGATCGTACGAATGAATTAGAATGGATCATATGAATGAATTAGAATGGTTACATTCGTGTGAATGAATTAGAATGGATCGTACAAATGGATTAGAATGGATCGTACGAATGGATTAGAATGCTTTGTACGAATGAATTAGAATAGATACATTTGTGCGAATGAATTAGATTGCATCGTACGAATGGATTAGAATGGATCGTACGAATGGATTAGAATGGATCGTACGAATGGATTAGAATGGATCGTACGAATGAATTAGAATGGATCATACAAATGAATTAGTAAGGTTACATTCGTGAGAATGAATTAGAATGGATCGTACGAATGAATTAGAATGGATCATAGGAATGAATTAGAATGGATCGTGCAAATGAATTAGAATGGTTACATTCGTGCGAATGAATTAGAATGGATCGTACGAATGGATTAGAATGGATCGTACGAATGAATTAGAATAGATCATACGAATGAATTAGAATGGATCGTACAAATGAATTAGAAAGGATACATTTGTGCGAATGAATTAGATTGCATCGTACGAATGAATTTGAATGGATTGTACGAATGAATTAGAATGGATCGTACGAATGAATTAGAATGGATCAAGTGAATGAATTTGAATAGATCGTACGAATGAATTAGAATAGATCATACGAATAAATTAGAATGGATCGTGCGAATGAATTAGAATGGATCGTACGAATGAATTAGAATGGATCCACCGAATGAGTTAGAATGGATCATACGAATGAATTAGAATGGATCGTACGAATGAATTAGAATGGATTGTTCGAATGAATTAGAATGGATCGTACGAATGAATTAGAATGGATAGTGCGAATGAATTAGAATGGATCGTACGAATGAATTAGAATGGATTGTACGAATGAATTAGAATAGATTGTGCGAATGAATTAGAATGGATCGTACGAAAGAATTAGAATGGATCGTACGAATGAATTAGAATGGATCATACGAATGAATTAGAATCGATCGTGCGAATGAATTAGAATGGATTGTACGAATGAATTAGAATGGATACATTTGTGCGATGAATAAGAATGGAGCGTACGAATGAATTAGAATGGAGCGTACGAATGAACTAGAATGGATACATTCGTGCGAATGAATTAGAATGGATCTTATGAAAGAATTAGAATGGATCGTGCGAATGAATTAGAATGGATCGTGCGAATGAATTAGAATGGATCGTACGAACGAATTAGAATGGATCGTACGAACGAATTAGAGTGGATCATATGAACGAATTAGAATGGATCGTACAAATGAATTAGAATGGATACATTCGTACGATCCATTCTAATTCATTCGTACGATCCATTCTAATTCATTCGTACGATCCATTCTTATTCAATCGTACGATCCATTCAAATTCATTCGCATGATCCATTCTAATTTATTCGTACGATCCATTCTAATTCATTCTCACGAATGTAACCTTTCTAATTCATTTGTATGATCCATTCTAATTCATTTGTACGATCCATTCTAATCCATTCGTACGATCCACTCTAATCCATTCGTACGATCCATTCTAATCCATTCGTACGATCCATTCTAATTCATTCTTACAAATGTAACCTTTCTAATTCATTTGTACGATCCATTCTAATTCATTCGTATGATCCATTCTAATTCATTCGTACGATCCATTCTTGTTCATTCATACGATCCATTCTAATTCATTCGCACAATCCATTCTAATTCATTCGTACGATCCATTCTAATTCATTCGTATGATCCATTCTAACTCATTTTAGAATGGATCGTACGAACGAATTAGAACGGATCGTATGAACGAATTAGAATGGATCGTACGAATGAATTAGAATGGATACATTCGAGCGGATGAATTAGAATGGATCGTATGAATGGATTAGAATGGATCGTACGAATGGATTAGAATGGATATATTTGTGCGAATGAATTAGAATGGATCGTACGAATGAATTAGAATGGATCGTACAAATGAATTAGAATGGATCGTACGAATGAATTAGAATGGATACATTCGAGCGAATGAATTAGAATGGATCGTACGAATGAATTAGAATGGATCATAGGAATGAATTAGAATGGATCATGCAAATGAATTAGAATGGATCGTATGAATGAATAAGAATGGATCGTACGAATGAATTAGAATGGATACATTTGTGCGAATGAATTAGAATGGATCGTGCGAATGAATTAGAATGGATCGTACGAATGAATTAGAATGGATATATTTATGAAAATGAATTAGAATGAATCGTACTAATTCATTAGAATGGATCGTACGAATGAATTAGAATAGCTCATACGAATGAATTAGAATGAATCATACGAATGAATTATAATGCATTGTACGAATCCATTCTAATTCATTCGTACGATCCATTCAAATTCATTCGTACGATCCATTCTAATTCATTTGAACAATCCATTCAAATTCATTCGTACGATGCAATCTAATTCATTCGCACAAATGTATCTATTCTAATTCATTCATACAATGCGTTCTAATCCATTCGTACGATCCATTCTAATCCATTCGTACGATCCATTCTAATTCATTCGCACGAATGTAACCATTCTAATTCATTCATATGATCCATTCTAATTCATTCGTATGATCCATTCTAATTCATTCGTATGATCCATTCTAATTCATTCGTATGATGCATTCTAATTCATTTGCATGATGTATCCATTCTAATTTATTCGTACGATCCAGTCTAATTTATTCGTATGATCCATTCTAATTCATTCGCACGAATGTATCCATTCTAATTCATTCATACGATCCATTCTAATTCATTCGCACGATCCATTCTAATTCATTCGTACGATCCATTCTAATTCATTCGTATGATCCATTCTAATTCATTCGTATGATGCATTCTAATTCATTTGCATGAATGTATCCATTCTAATTTATTCGTACGATCCAGTCTAATTTATTCGTATGATCCATTCTAATTCATTCGCACGAATGTATCCATTCTAATTCATTCGTACGATCCATTCTAATTCATTCGCACGATCCATTCTAATTCATTCGTACGATCCATTCTAATTCATTCGTATGATCCATTCTAATTCATTCGCACAAATGTATCCATTCTAATTCATTCGCACGATCCATTCTAATTCATTCGGACGATCTATTCTAATTCATTCGCACGAATTTATCCAATTTAATGCATTCGTACGATCCATTCTAATTTATTCGTACGATCCATTCTAATCCATTCGTACAATCCAATCTAATTCATTCGTATGATACATTCGTGAGAATGAATTAGAATGGATCGTACGTATAAATTAGAATGGATACATTCGTGCGAATGAATTAGAATGGATCATACAAATGAATTAGAATGAATCGTACGAATGAATTAGAATGGATCATGCGAATGAATTAGAATGGATTGTAGGAATGAATTAGAATGGATACATTTGTGCGAATGAATTAGAATGGATCGTGCGAATGAATTAGAATGGATCGTATGAATGAATTAGAATGGATATATTTATGCGAATGAATTAGAATGGATCGAACGAATGAATTAGAATGGATACATTTGTGCGAATGAATTAGAATGGATCGTACGAATGAATTAGAATGGATCGGACGAATGAATTAGAATGGATACATTTGTGCGAATGAATTAGAATGGATCGTGCGAATGAATTAGAATGGATCGTACGACTGAATTAGAATGTACGAATGAATTAGAATGGATACATTTGTACGAATGAATTAGAATGTACGAATGAATTTGAATGGATCGTGCGAATGAATTAGAATGGATCGTACGAATGAATTAGAATGGATACATTCGTGCGAATGAATTAGAATGGATCGTACGAATGAATTAGAATGGATACATTCGTACGATCCATTCTAATTCATTCGTACGATCCATTCTTATTCATTTGCACGATCCATTCTAATTCATTCCTATGATCCATTCTAATTCATTCGTACGATCCATTCTAATTCATTCGCTCGAATGTATCCATTCTAATTCATTCGTACGATCCATTCTAATTCATTCGTACGATCCATTCTAATTTATTTGCACGATCCATTCTAATTCATTCGTATGATCTATTCTAATTCATTCGCACGAATGTATCCATTCTAATGCATTCATACGATTCATTCTAATTCATTCGCATGATCCATTCTAATTCATTCGTACGATCCATTCTAATTCATTCATCCGATCCATTCTAATTCATTCGCACGAACGTATCCATTCTAATTCATTCGTACAATCCATTCTAATTCATTCGCATGATCCATTCTAATTCATTCGTATGATCCATTCTAATTCATTCCTACGATCTATTCTAATTCATTCGCTCGAATGTATCCATTCTAATTCATTCGTTCGATCCATTCTAATTCATTCGTACGATCCATTCAAATTCATTTGCATGATCCATTCTAATTCATTCGTACGATCCATTCTAATTCATTCTCACGAATGTAACCATTCTAATTCATTCGTACGATCCATTCTAATTCATTCGCACGATCCATTCTAATTCATTCGTACGATCCATTCTAATTCATTCTCACAAATATATACATTCGTGCGAATGAATTAGAATGGATCGTACGAATGAATTAGAATGGATCGTGTGAATGAATTAGAATGGATCGTACGAATGAATTAGAATGGATCGTACGATCGAATTAGAATGGATCATACGAACGAATTAGAATGGATCGTATGAACAAATTAGAATGGATCGTACGAATGAATTAGAATGGATACATTCGAGCGAATGAATTAGAATGGATCGTATGAATGAATTAGAATGGATCATAGGAATGAATTAGTATGGATCATGCAAATGAATTAGAATGGATACATTCGTGCGAATGAATTAGAATGGATCGTAGGAATGAATTAGAATGGATCGTACGAATGGATTAGAATGGATCATATGAATGAATTAGAATGGTTACATTCGTGCGAATGAATTAGACTAGATCGTAAGAATGGATTAGAATGGATCGTACGGATGGATTAGAACATATTGTACGAATGAATTAGAATAGATACATTTGTGCGAATGAATTAGATTGCATCGTACGAATGAATTTGAATGGATTGTACGAATGAATTAGAATGGATCGTACGAATGAATTAGAATGGATCATGCGAATGAATTAGAATAGATCGTACGAATGAATTAGAATGGATCGTACGAACAAATTAGAATGAATCGTATGAACGAATTAGAATGGATCGTACGAATGAATTAGAATGGATACATTCGAGCGAATGAATTATAATGGATCGTACGAATGAATTAGAATGGATCATAGGAATGAATTAGAATGGATCATGCAAATGAATTAGAATGGATACATTCGTGCGAATGAATTAGAATGGATCGTAGGAATGAATTAGAATGGATCGTACGAATGAATTAGAATGGTTATGTTCGTGCGAATGAATTAGAATGGATAGTACGAATGAATTAGCCTTTCTAATTCATTTGTATGATCCATTCTAATTTATTCGCACGAACTATTCTAATTCATTCGTACGATCCATTCTAATTCATTCGTACGATCCATTCTAATTCATTCGCACGAATGTAACCATTCTAATTCATTCGTATGATCCATTCTAATTCATTCCTACGATCCATTCTAATTCATTCGCACGAATGTAACCATTCTAATTCATTTGCACGATCCATTCTAATTCATTCCTATGATCCATTCTAATTTATTCGTACAATCCATTCTAATTCATTTGCACGAATGTATCCATTCTAATTCATTTGCACGATCCATTCTAATTCATTCCTATGATCCATTCAATTTCATTCGTACGATCCATTCTAATTCATTCGCTCGAATGTATCCATTCTAATTCATTCGTACAATCCATTCTAATTCATTCGTACGATCCATTCTAATTCATTCGCACAAATGTATCCATTCTAATTCATTCGTACGATCCATTTTAATTCATTCGTACGATCCATTCTAATTCATTCGCACAAATATATCCATTCTAATTCATTCGTTCGATCCATTCTGATTCATTCGCATAATCCATTCTAATTCATTCGCACGAATGTAACCATTCTAATTCATTCGTACGAATGAATGGATTAGAATGGATCGTACGAATGGATTAGAATGGATCGTACGAATGCATTAGAATGGATCATACAAAAGAATTAGAAAGGTTACATTCGTGAGAATGAATTAGAATGGATACATTTGTGCGAATGAATTAGAATAGATTAGAATGGATCGTATGAATGGATTAGAATCCATTCTAATTCATTTGTATGATCCATTCTAATTCATCGCACGATCCATTCTAATTCATTCGCTCGAATGTATCCATTCTAATTCATTCGTACGATCCATTCTAATGCATTCGTACGATCCATTCTAATTCATTCGTACGATCCATTCTAATTCATTCGCACGAATATATCCATTCTAATTCATTCGTACGATCCATTCTAATCCATTCGTACGATCCATTCTAATTCATTCGTACGATCCATTCTAATTCATTCTCACAAATGTAACCTTTCTAATTCATTTGTACGATCCATTCTAATTCATTCATACGATCCATTCTAATCCATTCGTACGATCCATTCTAATCCAATCGTGCGATCCATTCTAATTCATTCGCACGAATGTAACCATTCTAATTCATTCGTACGATCAATTCTAATTCATTCATACAATCCATTCTAATTCATTCGCACAAATATATCCATTCTAATTAATTCGTACGATCCATTCTAATTCATTCGTATGATCCATTCTTATTCATTTGCACGATCCAGTCTAATTGATTCGCACGATCCATTCTAATTCATTCGCACGAATGTATCCATTCTAATTCATTCGTACGATCCATTCTAATTCATTAATATGATCCATTATAATTCATTTGTACGATCCATTCTAATTCATATGCACAAAGGTATCCATTCTAATTCATTCGTACAATCCATTCTAATTCATTCGTACGATCCATTCTAATTCATTCGTCCGATCCATTCTAATTCATTTGCACGATCCGTTCTAATTCATTCGTACGATCCATTCTAATTCATTCGCACGAATGTAACCATTCTAATTCATTCGTACGATCCATTCAAATTCATTCCTACGATCCATTCTAATTCATTCGCACGAATATATCCATTCTAATTCATTTGCACGATCCATTCTAATTCATTCCTATGATCCATTCTAATTCATTCATATGATCCATTCTAATTCATTCGTACGATCCATTCTAATTCATTCGCACGATCCATTCTAATTTATTCGTACGATCCATTCTAATTCATTCGTACGATCTATTCTAATTCATTCGCATGATCCATTCTAATTCACTCGTACGATCCATTCTAATTCATTCGTACAATCCATTCAAATTCATTCGTATGATGCAATCTAATTCATTCACACAAATGTATCTATTCTAATTCATTCGTACAATGCGTTCTAATCCATTCGTACGATCAATTCAAATCCAATCGTACGATCCATTCAAATTCATTCGCACGAATGTAACCATTCTAATTCATTCATATGATCCATTCTAATTCATTCGTACGATCCATTCTAATTCATTCGTATGATCCATTCTAATTCATTCGTATGATCCATTTTAATTCATTTGCATGAATGTATCCATTCTAATTCATTCGCACGATCCATTCTAATTCAGTCGTATGAATGTATCCATTTTAATTCATTCATACGATCCATTCTAATTCATTCGTACGATCTAATTCATTCGTACGATCCATTCTAATTCATTCGTAAGATCGATTCTAATTCATTCGCACGATCCATTCTAATTCATTTGTACGATCCGTTCTAATTCATTCGTATGATCCATTCTAATTTATTCGTTCAAATATATCCATTCTAATTCATTCGTACGATCTATTCTAATTCATTCGCATGATCTATTCTAATTCATTCGTACGATCCATTCTAATTCATTCGTATGATCAATTCTAATTAGAATGGATCGGACGAAATGAATTAGAATGGATCATATGAATGAATTAGAATGAATTAGAATGGATCGGACGAATGAATTAGAATGGATCGTACGAATGAATTAGAATGGATCATATGAATGAATTAGAATGGTTATATTCGTGCGAATGAATTAGAATGGATCGTACGAATGGATTAGAATGGATCATACGAATGGATTAGAATGCATTGTACGAATGAATTAGAATAGATACATTTGTGCGAATGAATTACATTGCATCGTACGAATGAATTTGAATGAATTGTACGAATGAATTAGAATGGATCGTACGAATGAATTAAATGGATCATGCGAATGAATTAGATTGCATCGTACAAATGAATTTGAATGGATTGTACGAATGAATTAGAATGGATCGTACAAATGAATTAGAATGGATTTTGCGAATGAATTAGAATAGATCGTACGAATGAATTAGAATGGATCGTGCGAACGAATTAGAATGGATCGTATGAACGAATTAGAATGGTTCGTACGAATGAATTAGAATGGATACATTCGAGCGAATGAATTAGAATGGATCGTACGAATGAATTAGAATGGGTCATAGGAATGAATTAGAATGGATCATGCAAATGAATTAGAATGGATACATTCGTGCGAATGAATTAGAATGGATCGTAGGAATGAATTAGAATGGATCGTACGAATGAATTAGAATGGTTACATTCGTGCGAATGAATTAGAATGGATCGTACGAATGGATTAGAATGGATCGTACGAATGGATTAGAATGGATCGTACGAATGAATTAGAATGGTTCGTACAAATGAATTAGAAATGTTACATTTGTGAGAATGAATTAGAATGGATCGTACGAATGGATTAGAATAAATCGTACAAATGAATTAGAATGAATCATACAAATGAATTAGAAAGGTTACATTCGTGAGAATGAATTAGAATGGATCGTGCAAATGAATTAGAATGGATCGTACGAATGGATTAGAATGGATCGTACGAATGAATTAGAATGGATCATACAAATGAATTAGAAAGGTTACATTCGTGCGATCCATTCTAATTCATTCGTACGATCCATTCTAATTCAATCGTATGATACATTCTAATTCATTCGCACGAATGTATCCATTCTAATTCATTCGCACGATCCATTCTAATTCATTCGTACGATCCATTCTAATTCACTCGCATGCATATATCTATTCTTATTCATTCGTATGATCCATTATAATTTATTCGCACGATCTATTCTAATTCATTCGCTCGAATGTATACATTCTAATTCATTCATACGATCCATTCTAATTCGTTCATACGATCCATTCTAATTCATTCGCATGATCCATTCTAATTCTTTCATATGATCCATTCTAATTCATTCGCACGAATGTATCCATTCTAGTTCATTCGTACGATCCCTTCTAATTCATTCCTACGCTCCATTCTAATTAATTCGCACGAATGTATCCATTCTAATTCATTCGTATGATCCATTCTAATTCATTCCTACGATATATTCTAATTCAATCGCTCGAATGTATCCATTCTAATTCATTCGTTCGATCCATTCTAATTCATTCGTACGATCCATTCAAATTCATTCGCACGATCCATTCTAATTCATTTGTATGATCCATTCTAATTCATTCGCACGATCCCTTCTAATTCATTCGTACGATCCATTCTAATTCATTCGTACGATTCATTCTAATTCATTCGCACGATCCATTCTAATTCATTCCTACGATCTATTCTAATTCATTCGTACGATCCATTCTAATTCATTCTCACGATCCATTCTAATTTATTCGCACGATCCATTCTAATTCATTCCTACGATCCATTCTAATTCATTCGCACAAATGTATCGTATGAATGAATTAGAATGGATCATACAAATAAATTAGAAAGGTTACATTCGTGAGAATGAATTAGAATGGATTGTACGAATGAATTAGAATGGATCATGCGAATGAATTTGAATGGATCGTATGAATGAATTAGAATGGATCGAACGAATGAATTAGAATGGATACATTCGAGCGAAAGAATTAGAATAGATCGTAGGAATGAATTAGAATGGATCATACGAATGAATTAGAATGGATTGTACGAATGAATTAGAATGTATCGTACGAATGAATTAGAATGGATACATTCGAGCGAATGAATTAGAATAGATCGTAGGAATGAATTAGAATGGATCATACGAATGAATTAGAATGGATCGTGTGAATGAATTAGAATGGATTGTACGAATGAATTAGAATGGATACATTCATACGACTGAATTAGAATGGATCGTACGAATGAAATAGAATGGTTACATTCGTGCAAATGAATTAGAATGGATCGTACGAATAAATTAGAATGGATACATTCGTGCAAATGAATTAGAATGGATTATACCGAATGAATTAGAATGGATCGTACGAATGAATTAGAATGGATACATTTGTGCGAATGAGTTAGATTGGATCATATGAATGAATTAGAATGGATCATACGAATGAATTAGAATGGATCATACGAATCAATTAGAATGGATTATGCGAATGAATTAGAATGGATTGTACGAATGAATTAGAATGGATACATTCGAGCGAATGAATTAGAATAGATTGTAGGAATGAATTAGAATGGATCGTACGAATGAATTAGAATGGATCGTACGAATAAATTAGAATGGATCGTACGAATGAATTAGAATGGATCGAACGAATGAATTAGAATGGATCGTACGAATGAATTAGAATGGATCGTATGAACGAATTAGAATGGATCGTACGAATGAATTAGAATGGATCATAGGAATGAATTAGAAAGGATCGTCCGAATGAATTAGACTGGATCGTACGAATGAATTAGAATGGATATATTCGTGCGAATGAATTAGAATGGATCGTGCGAATGAATTAGAATGGATAGTGCGAATGAATTAGAATTGATCATACGAATGAATTAGAATAGATCGTACGAATGAATTAGACTGGATCGTGCGAATGAATTAGAATGGATCATACAAATGAATTAGAATGGATACATTCGAGCGAATGAATTAGAATGGATCATACGAATGAATTAGAATGGATACATTTGTGCGAATGAATTTGAATGGATTGCACGAATTGAATTAGAATTGATCATACGAATGAATTAGAATGGATCGTGCGAATGAATTAGAATTGATCATACGAATGAATTAGAATGGATCGTACGAATAAATTAGAATGGATCATATGAAAGAATTAGAATGGATCGTGCGAATGAATTAGAAAGGATCGTACGAATGAATTAGAATGGATATATTCGTGCGAATGAATTAGATTGCATCGTATGAATGAATTTGAATGGATTGTACGAATGAATTAGAATGGATCGTACGAATGAATTAGAATGGATCATGCGAATGAATTAGAATGGATCGTACGAATAAATTTGAATGGATCGTGCGAATGAATTAGAATGGATCGTACGATTGAATTAGAATGGATCGTACAAATGAATTAGAATGGATCATACAAATGAATTAGAAAGATTACATTCGTGAGAATGAATTAGAATGGATCGTACGAATAAATTAGAATGAATTAGAATGGATACATTCGAGCGAATGAATTAGAATGAATTAGAATGGATACATTCGAGCGAATGAATTAGAATGGATCGTATGAATGAATTAGAATGGTTATATTCGTGCGAATGAATTAGAATGGATCGTACAAATGGTTTAGAATGGATCGTACGAATGGATTAGAATGGATCGTACGAATGAATTAGAATGGATCGTACAAATGAATTAGAAAGGTTACATTTGTGAGAATGAATTAGAATGGATCGTACGAATGAATTAGAATGGATCGTACGAATGGATTACAATGGATCGTACGAATGAATTAGAATGGATCGTACGATTGAATTAGAATGGATATATTTGTGCGAATGAATTAGAATGGATCGTGCGAATGAATTAGAATGGATCGTACGAATGAATTAGAATGGATATATTTATGCGAATGAATTAGAATGGATCGAACGAATGAATTAGAATGGATAGATTTGTGCGAATGAATTAGAATAGATCATACGTCATACGATCCATTCTAATTTATTTGTACGATCCATTCTAATTCGCACAAATGTATCCATTCTAATTCGCACAAATGTACGATCCATTCTAATTCGCACAAATGTATCCATTCTAATTCATTCGCACGATCCATTCTAATTCATTCGTACGATGCATTCTAATTCATTCGTATGAATATATCTATTCTAATTCATTCGTATGATCCATTCTAATTTATTCGCACGATCTATTCTAATTCATTCGTACGATTCATTCTAATTCATTCGCACGATCCATTCTCATTCATTCGTATGATCCATTCTAATTCATTCGCACGAATGTATCTATTCTAATTCATTCGTGCAATCCATTCTAATTCATTCGCACGAATGTATCCATTCTAGTTCATTCGTACGCTCCATTCTAATTCATTCGTACACTCCATTCTTATTCATCGCACAAATGTATCCATTCTAATTTATTCGTACGATCCATTCAAATTCAATCGTATGATCCATTCTAATTCATTCGCATGATCAATTCTAATTCATTCGTCCGATCCATTCTAATTCATTCGCACGAATGTATCCAATCTAATTCATTCGTATGATCCATTCTAATTTATTCACATGATCCATTCTAACTCATTCGGTGGATCCATTCTAATTCATTCGTACGACCCATTCTAATTCATTCGCACGATCCATTCTAATTTATTCGTACAATCCATTCTAATTCATTCGTATGATCTATTCTAATTCATTCGTATGATCCATTCTAATTCATTCGTACGATCCATTCTAATTCATTCGTACAATCCATTCAAATTCATTCGTACGATGCAGTCTAATTCATTCGCACGAATATATCCATTCTAATTCATTAGTACGATCCATTCTAATTCATTCGCATGATCTATTCTAATTCTTTCATATGATCCATTCTAATTCATTCGTACGATCCATTCTAATTCATTCGTACGATCGATTCTAAACCATTCGTAAGATCCATTCTAATTCATTCGCACGAATGTAACCATTCTAATTCATTCATATGATCCATTCTAATTCATTCACACAATTCATTCTAATTCATTTGTACGATCCATTCTAATCCATTCGTACGATCCATTCTAATTCATTCGTACGATCCATTCTAATTCATTCTCACAAATGTAACCTTTCTAATTCATTTGTATAATCCATTCTAATTCATTCGTACGATCCATTCTAATCCATTCGTACGATCCATTCTAATTCATTCGCACGAATGTAACCATTCTAATTCATTCGTACGATCCATTCTAATTCATTCCTACGATCCATACTAATTCATTCGCACGAATGTATCCATTCTAATTCATTTGCACGATCCATTCTAATTCATTCCTATGATCCATTCTAATTCATTCGTACGATCCATTCTAATTCATTCGCTCGAATGTATCCATTCTAACTCATTCGTACGATCCATTCTAATACGTTCATGCGATCCATTCTAATTCGTTCGTACGATCCATTCTAATTCATTCGTATGATCCATTCTAATTCATTTGTACGGTCCATTCTAATTCATTCGCACGATCCATTCTAATTCATTCGCACAAATGTATCCATTCTAATTCATTCGTACGATCCATTCTAATTCATTCGTACGATCCATTCTAATTCATTCGCACAAATGTATCCATTCTATTTCATTCGTTCGATCCATTCTAATTCATTCGCATAAATATATCCATTCTAATTCATTTGTACGATCCATTCTAATTCATTCGCACGATCCATTCTAATTCATTCGCACAAATGTATCCATTCTAATTCATTCGTACAATCCATTCTAATTCATTCGCATGATCCATTCTAATTCATTCGTACGATCCATTCTAATTCATTTGTACGATCCATTCTAATTCATTCGCACGAATGTATCCATTCTAATTTATTCATACGATCCATTCTAATTCATTCTCACGAATATATCATAGGAATGAATTAGAATGGATTGTACGAATGGATTAGAATGGATCGTACGAATGAATTAGAATGGATCGTACGAATGCATTAGAATGGATACATTCGTGCGAATGAATTAGAATGGATCGTACGAATAAATTAGAATGGATCGTACGAATGAATTAGAATGGATACATTCGAGCGAATGAATTAGAATAGATCGTACGAATGAATTAGAATGGATCATAGGAATGAATTAGAATGGATCGTGCAAATGAATTAGAATGGATACATTCCTGCGAATGAATTAGAATGGATCGTAGGAATGAATTAGAATGGATCGTACATACGAATGAATTAGAATGGATCGTGCGAATGAATTAGAATGGATTGTACGAATGAATTAGAATGGATACATTCGTGCGAATGAATTAGAATGGATCATATGAATGGATTAGAATGGATCGTACGAATGGATTAGAATGGATCGTACGAATCGATTAGAATGGATCGTACGAATGAATTAGAATGGATCATGCGAATGATTTTGAATGGATCGCATGAATGATTTAGAATGGATCGAACGAATGAATTAGAATGGATACATTCGAGCGAATAAATTAGAATAGATCGTAGGAATGAATTAGAATGGATCGTGCGAATGAATTAGAATGAATCGTACGAATGAATTAGAATGGATCGTACGAATGAATTAGAATAGATACATTCGTGCGAATGAATTAGAATGGATCGTACGAATGAATTAGAATGGATCCACCGAATGAGTTAGAATGGATCATACGAATGAATTAGAATGGATCGTACGAATGAATTAGAATGGATTGTGCGAATGAATTAGAATGGATTGTATGAATGAATAAGAATGGATCGTACGAATGAATTAGAATGGATCGTGCGAATGAATTAGAATGAATCGTACGAATGCATTAGAATGGATCGTACGAATGAATTAGAATGAATCGTACCATCCATTCTAATTCATTCGTCCGATCCATTCTAATTCATTCGCACGAATATATCCATTATAATTCATTCGTACAATCCATTCTAATTCATTCGCACAATCCATTCTAATTCATTCGTATGATCCATTCTAACTCATTCGGTGGATCCATTCTAATTTATTCGTACGATCCATTCTAATTCATTCACACTATCCATTTTAATTCATTCGCATGATCCATTCTAATTCATTCGTACGATCCATTCTAATTCATTCGTACGAATGTATCCATTCTAATTCATTCCCACGATCCATTCTAATTCATTCGCATGATCCATTCTAATTCATTCGTACGATCCATTCTAATTTATTTGTACGATCCATTCTAATTCATTCGCACGAATGTATGCATTCTAATTTATTCGTACGATCCATTCTAATTCATTTGCACGAATGTAACCATTCTAATTGATTTGTACGATCCATTATAACTTAGTCGTATAAATGTATCCATTTTAATTCATTTGAATGGATTAGAATGGATCGTACGAATGAATTAGAATGGATCATATGAATGAATTAGAATGGATCGTACGAATGGATTAGAATGGATCGTGCGAATGAATTAGAATGGATTGTACGAATGAATTAGAATGGATACATTCGTGCGAATGAATTAGAATGGATCGGACGAATGAATTAGAATGGATCGTACGATTTACTCTAATTCATTCGTACGATCCATTCTAATGCATTCGTACGATTCATTCTAATTCATTCGCACGATCCATTCTAATTCATTCGTACGATCCATTCTTATTCAATCATACGTTCCATTCTAATTCATTCGCACAATCCAATCTAATTCATTCGTACGATCCATTCTAATTCATTCGTATGATCCATTCTAACTCATTTTAGAATGGATCGTACGAACGAATTAGAATGGATCATATGAACGAATTAGAATGGATCGTACGAATGAATTAGAATGGATACATTCGAGCGAATGAATTAGAATGGATCGTATGAATGGATTAGAATGGATCGTACGAATGGATTAGAATGTATCGTACGAATGGATTAGAATGGATCATACAAATGAATTAGAAAGGTTACATTCGTGAGAATGAATTAGAATGGATCGTACGAATGAATTAGAATGGATCGTACGAATGAATTAGAATGGATACATTCGAGCGAATGAATTAGAATGGATCGTACGAATGAATTAGAATGGATCATAGGAATGAATTAGAATGGATACATTCGTGCGAATGAATTAGAATGGATCGTAGTAATGAATTAGAACGGATCGTACGAATGAATTAGAATGGTTACATTCGTACAAATGAATAAGAATGGATTGTGCGAATAAATTAGAATGGATCATATGAATGAATTAGAATGGATCATGCGAATGAATTAGAATAGATCGTGCGAATGAATTAAAATGGATCATACGAATAAATTAGAATGGATATATTTGTGCGAATGAATTAGAATGGATCGTACGAATGAATTAGAATGGATACAATGAATTAGAATGGATCGTGCGAATGAATTAGAATGGATCGTACGAATGAATTAGAATGGATATATTTATGCGAATGAATTAGAATGGATCGAACGAATGAATTAGAATGGATACATTTGTGCGAATGAATTAGAATGGATCGTATAAATGAATTAGAATGGATCGTACGAATGAATTAGAATGGAACGTACGAATGGATTAGCACGCATTGTACGAATGAATTAGAATGGATCGTACGAATGAATTAGAATGGATACATTCGAGTGAATGAATTAGAATGGATCATACGAATGAATTAGAATGGATCATTGGAATGAATTAGAATGGATCGTGCAAATGAATTAGAATGGATACATTCGTGCGAATGAATTAGAATGGATCGTAGGAATGAATTAGAATGGATCGTACGAATGAATTAGAATGGTTACATTCGTGCGAATGAATTAGAATGGATCGTACGAATGAATTAGAATGGATCGTACAAATGAATTAGAAAGGTTACATTTGTGCAAATGAATTAGAATGGATCGTACAAATGAATTAGAATGGATCATGCGAATGAATTAGAATGGATCGTACGAATGAATTAGAATGGATACATTTGTGCGAATGAATTAGAATGGATCGTACGAATGAATCAGAATGGATCCTACGAATGAATTAGAATCGATCGTACGAACGAATTAGAATGGATCGTGCGAATGAATTAGAATGGATCGTACGAATGAATTAGAATGGATACATTTGTGCGACTGAGTTAGAATGGATCATACGAATGAATTAGAATGGATCGTACGAATGAATTAGAATGGTTCATTTGAATTAATTAGAATAGATTGTACGAATGAATTAGAATGGATACATTTGTGCGAATGAATTAGAATGGATCATGCGAATGAATTAGAATGGATCGTGCGAATTAATTAGAATGGATACATTCGTATGAATGAATTAGAATGGATCGTACGAATGAATTAGAATGGATCATGCGAATGAATTTGAATGGATTATATGAATGAGTTAGAATGGATCGATCGAATGAATTAGAATGGATCATGCGAATGAATAAGAAAAGATCGTAGGAATGAATTAGAATGGATCATAATAATGAATTAGAATGGATCGTACGAATGAATTAGAATGGATCGTACGAATGAATTAGAATGGATCGTACGAACGAATTAGAATGGATCATGCGAATGAATAAGAATAGATCGTAGGAATGAATTAGAATGGATCATACGAATGAATTAGAATGGATCGTGCGAATGAATTAGAATGGATATTACGAATGAATTAGAATGGATCGATCGAATTAATTAGAATGGATCATGCGAATGAATAAGAATAGATCGTAGGAATGAATTAGAATGGATCATACGAATGAATTAGAATGGATCGTACGAATGAATTAGAATGGATTATGCGAATTAATTTGAATGGATTGTACGAATGAATTAGAATGAATCGATCGAATGAATTAGAATAGATCGTGCGAATGAATTAGAATGGATCGTACGAATGAATTAGAATGGATCGTACGAATGAATTAGAATAGATCGTACGAACGAATTAGAATGGATCGTACGAACGAATTAGAATGGATCATACGAATGAATTAGAATGGATACATTCGAGCGAATGAATTAGAATGGATCGTACGAATGAATTAGAATGGATCATAGGAATGAATTAGAATGGATCGTGCAAATGAATTAGAATGGATACATTCGTGCGAATAAATTAGAATGGATACATTCGTGCAAATGAATTAGAATGGATCATATTAATGAATTAGAATGGATCGTACGAATGAATTAGAATGGATACATTCGTGCGAATGAATTAGAATGGATCGTGCGAATCAATTAGACTGGATCGTGCGAATGAATAAGAATGGATCATACGAATGAATTAGAATGGATCATACGAATTAATTAGAATGGATACATTCATGCGAATGAATTAGAATGGATTGTATGAATGAATTAGAATGGACCGTACGAATGTATTAGAATGGTTACATTCGTGCGAATGAATTAGAATGGATCGTATGAATGGATTAGAATGGATCGTTCGAATGGATTAGAATGGATCGTAAGAATGAATTAGAATGGATCGTACAAATGAATTAGAAAGGTTACATTTGTGAGAATGAATTAGAATGGATCGTACGAATGAATTAGAATGGATCGTACGAATGGATTAGAATGGATCGTACGAATGGATTAGAATGGATCGTACTAATGGATTAGAATGGATCGTACGAATGAATTAGAATGGATCATACGAATGAATTAGAATGGATCGTACGAATGAATTAGAATGGATACATTCGTGCGAATGAATTAGAATGGATTGTACGAATGAATTAGAATGGATCATAGGAATGAATTAGAATGGATCGTGCAAATGAATTAGAATGGATACATTCATGCGAATGAATTAGAAATGATCGTAGAAATGAATTAGAATGGATCATACGAATGAATTAGAATGGTTACATTCGTGCGAATGAATTAGAATGGATCGTGCGAATGGATTAGAATGGATCGTACGAATGGATTAGAATGGATCGTACTAATGAACTAGAATGGATCGTACAAATGAATTAGAAAGGTTACATTTGTGAGAATGAATTAGAATGGATCGTACGAATGAAATAGAATGGATCGTACGAATGGATTAGAATGGATCGTACGAATGAATTAGAATGGATCATACGAATGAATTAGAATGGATCGTAGGAATGAATTAGAATGGATCACGACTGAATTAGAATGGATTGTACGAATGAATTAGAATGGATACATTTGTGCGAATGAATTAGATTGGATCGTGCGAATGAATTAGAATGGATTGTACGAATGAATTAGAATGGATATATTTATGCGAATGAATTAGAATGGATCGAACGAATGAATTAGAATGGATACATTTGTGCGAATGAATTAGAATGGATCGTACGAATGAATTAGAATGGATCGTACGAATGAATTAGAATGGATACATTTGTGCGAATGAATTAGAATGGATCGTACGAATGAATTAGAATGGATCGTACGAATGAATTAGATCGTATGAACGAATTAGAATGGATCGTACGAATGAATTAGAATGGATACATTCGAGCGAATGAATTAGAATGGATCGTACGAATGAATTAGAATGGATCATAGGAATGAATTAGAATGGATCGTGCAAATGAATTAGAATGGATACATTCGTGCGAATAAATTAGAATGGATCGTAGGAATGAATTAGAATGGATCGTACGAATGAATTAGAATGGTTACATTCGTGCGAATGAATTAGAATGGATCGTACGAATGGTTTAGAATGGATCGTACGAATGGATTAGAATGGATCGTACGAATGAATTAGAATGGATCGTACAAATGAATTACAAAGGTTACATTTGTGAGAATGAATTAGAATGGATCGTACGAATGGATTAGAATGGATCGTACGAATGGATTAGAATGGATCGTATGAATGGATTAGAATGGATCGTACGAATGGATTAGAATGGATCGTACAAATGAATTAGAATGGATTATACGAATGAATTAGAAAGGTTACATTCGTGAGAATGAATAAGAATGGATTGTACGAACGAATTAGAATGGATCATACTAATGAATTAGAATGGATCGTGCGAATGAATTAGAATGGATCGTACGAATGAATTAGAATGGATCATGCGAATGAATTAGAAAGGATCGTACGAATAAATTAGAATGGATACATTCGTACGATCCATTCTAATTCATTCGTATGATCCATTCTTATTCATTCGTACAATCCATTCAAATTCATTCACATGATCCATTCTAATTCATTCGTACGATCAATTCTAATTCATTCGCACGAATGTATCCATTCAAGTTCATTCGTACGCTCCATTCTAATTCATTCGTACGCTCCATTCTTATTCATCGCACAAATGTATCCATTCTAATTCATTCATACGATCCATTCTAATTCATTCGTACGAATGTATCCATTCTAATTCATTCGTATGATCCATCCTAATTCATTCGTACGATCCACTCGTGCGAATGAATTAGAATGGATCGTACGAATGAATTTGAATGGATCGGACGAATGAATTAGAATGGATCCTACGAATGAATTAGAATGGATCGAACGAATAGATTAGAATGGATCGTACGAGCGAATTAGAATGGATCGTACAAATGAATTAGAAAGGTTGCATTTGTGAGAATGAATTAGAATGGATCGTACGAATGAATTAGAATGGATCGTACGAATGGATTAGAATGGATCATACGAACGAATTAGAATGGATCGTACGAATGAATTAGAATGGATCGTGCGAATGAATTAGAATCGATCGTACGAATAAATTAGAATGGATCGTACGAATGAATTAGATCGTACGAATGAATTAGAATGGATCGTACGAATGAATTAAAATGGATACATTCGAGCGAATGAATTAGAATGGATACATTTGTGCGAATGAATTAGAATGGATCGTACGAATGAATTAGAATGGATCGTACGATGCAATTAGAATGGATCGTACGAATGAATTTGAATGGATTGTACGAATGAATTTGAATGGATTGTACGAATGAATTAGAATGGATCGAATGAATGAATTAAAATGGATCATACGAATGATTTAGAATAGATCGTAGGAAGGAATTAGAATGGATCGTATGAATGAATTAGAATGGATCGTACGAACGAATTAGAATGGATCGTACGAACGAATTAGAATGGGTCGTACGAACGAATTAGAATGGATCATACGAATGAATTAGAATGGATCGTACGAATGGATTAGAACGCATTGTACGAATGAATTAGAATAGATACATTTGTGCGAATGAATTAAAATGGACCATAGGAATGAATTAGAATTGATCATACGAATGCATTAGAATGGATTGTACGAATGAATTAGAATGGATCGTACGAATGAATTAGAATGGATACATTTGTGCGAATAAATTAGAATGGATCGTAAGAATGAATTAGAATGGATCATGCGAATGAATTAGAATGGATCGTACGAATGAATTAGAATGGATACATTTGTGCGAATGAATTAGAATGGATCGTAGGAATGAATTAGAATGGATCGTACGAATGATTTAGAATGGATAATGCGAATGAATTAGAATGGATCGTACGAATGAATTAGAATGGATACATTTGTGCGAATGAGTTAGAATGGATCATACGAATGAATTAGAATGGATCGTACGAATGAATTAGAATGGATCATACAAATGAATTAGAATAGATCGTGCGAATGAATTAGAATGGATTGTACGAATGAATTAGAATGGATACATTCGAGCGAATGAATTAGAATAGATCGTAGGAATGAATTAGAATGGATCATACGAACTAATTAGAATGGATCGTGCGAATGATTTAGAATGGATTGTATGAATGAATTAGAATGGATACATTCGTGCGAATGAATTAGAATGGATCGGACGAATGAATTAGAATGGATCGTACGATTTATTCTAATTCATTCGTACGATCCATTCTAATGCATTCATACGATTCATTCTAATTCATTCATACGATCCATTCTAATTCATTCGTACGATCCATTCTTATTCATTCATACGATCCATTCTAATTCATTCGTACGATCCATTCTAATTCATTCGTACGATCCATTCTAATTCATTCGTATGATCCATTCTAACTCATTCGGTGGATCCATTCTAATTTATTCGTACGATCCATTCTTATTCATTCATACGATCCATTCTAATTCATTCGTACGATCCATTCTAATTCATTCCTATGATCCATTCTAATTCATTTGAACGATCCATTCTAATTCATTCCTATGATCCATTCTAATTCATTCGTACGATCCATTCTAATTCATTTGCACAAATGTATCCATTCTAATTCATACGATCCATTCTAATTAGTTCATACGATCCATTCTAATTCATTCGCATGAATTTAACCATTCTAATTCATTTGCACGATCCATTCTAATCCATTCGTACGATCCATTCTAATTCATTCGTACGATCTATTCTAATCCATTCGTACGATCTATTCTAATCCATTCGTACGATCCATTCTAATCCATTCGCACGATCCATTCTAATTCATTCGCTCGAATGTATCCATTCTAATTTATTCGTACGAATGAATTAGAATGGATCGTACGAATGAATTAGAATGGATCGTGCGAATGAATTAGAATGGATCGTACAAATGAATTAGAATGGATCGTACGAATGGATTAGAATGGATCGTACGAATGGATTAGAATAAGATCGTACGAATGAATAAGAATGGATCATACGAATGGATTAGAATGGATTGTGCAAATGAATTAGAATGGATCGTATATTCGTGCAAATAAATTAGAATGGATCGTACAGATGAATTAGAATGGATCGTACGAATGAGTTAGAATGGATCGTGCGAATGAATTTGAATGGATCGTACGAATGAATTAGAATTGATCCACCGAATGAGTTAGAATGGATCATACAAATGAATTAGAATGGATCGTACGAATGAATTAGAATGGATTGTGCGAATGAATTAGAATGGATCGTATGAATGAATAAGAATGGATTGTACGAATGAATTAGAATGGATCGTGCGAATGAATTAGAATGAATCGTACGAATGCATTCGAATGGATACATTCGTGCGAATGAATTGGAATAGATCGTACGAATGAATTAGAATGGATCGTACGAATAAATTAGAATGGATCGTGCGAATGAATTAGAATAGATCGTACGAATGAATTAGAATGGATCCACCGAATGAGTTAGAATGGATCATACGAATGAATTAGAATGGATCGTACGAATGAATTAGAATTGATTGTACGAAAGAATTAGAATGGATCGTATGAATGAATAAGAATGGATCGTATGAATGAATTAGAATGGATCGTGCGAATGAATTAGAATGAATCGTACGAATGCATTAGAATGGATCGTACGAATGAATTAGAATGAATCGTACGAACGAATTAGGATGGATCATACGAACGAATTAGAATGGATCGTATGAACGAATTAGAATGGATCGTACGAATGAATTAGAATAGATACGTTCGAGCGAATGAATTAGAATGGATCGTACGAATGAATTAGAATGGATCATAGGAATGAATTAGAATGGATCGTGCAAATGAATTAGAATGGATACATTCGTGCGAATGAATTAGAATGGATCATAGGAATGAATTAGAATGGATCGTACGAATAAATTAGAATGGATCGTGCGAATGAATTATAATGGATCGTTCGAATGAATTAGAATGGATCCACCGAATGAGTTAGAATCGATCATACAAATGAATTAGAATGGATCGTACGAATGAATTATATTGGATCATACGAATGAAGTAGAATGGATCGTATGAATGAAAAAGAATAGATCGTACGAATGAATTAGAATGAATCGTACGATCCATTCTAATTCATTCGTCCGATCCATTCTAATTCATTCGCACGAATGTATCCATTCTAATTCATACGATCCATTCTAATTCGTTCATACGATCCATTCTAATTCATTCGCACGAATGTAACCATTCTAATTCATTTGCACGATCCATTCTAATCCATTCGTACAATCCATTGTAATTCATTTGTACGATCCATTCTAATCCATTCGTACGATCCATTCTAATCCATTCGTACGATCCATTCTAATCCATTCGTACGATCCATTCTAATTCATTCGTACGATCCAATCTAATTCATTCTGACAAATGTAACCTTTCTAATTAATTCGCACGATCCATTCTAATTCATTCGCACGATCTATTCTAATTCATTCGTACGATCCATTCTAATTCATTCGTATGATCCATTCTAATTTATTCGTTCAAATATATCCATTCTAATTCATTCGTACGATCTATTCTAATTCATTCACACAAATGTATCCATTCTAATTCATTCGTTCGATCCATTCTAATTCATTCGCATAAATATATCCATTCCTCGATCCATTCTAATTCATTCGCACGAATGTATCCATTCTAATTCATTCGTACAATCCATTCTAATTCATTCGCACGATCCATTCTAATTCATTCGTATGATCCATTCGAATTCATTCCTACGATCTATTCTAATTCATTCGCTCGAATGTATCCATTCTAATTCATTCGTTCGATCCATTCTAATTCATTTGTACGATCCATTCAAATTCATTCGCATGATCCATTCTAATTCATTCGTACGATCCATTCTAATTCATTCTCACGAATGTAACCTTCCTAATTCATTTGTATGATCCATTCTAATTCATTCGTACGATCCATTCTAATCCATTCGTATGATCCATTCTAATCCATTCGTACGATCCATTCTAATCCATTCGTACGATCCATTCTAATTCATTCTCGCAAATCTAACCTTTCTAATTCATTTGTACGATCCATTTGAATTCATTCGTACGATCCATTCTAATTCATTCGTACGATCCATTGTAATTCATTCATACAATCCATTCAGATTCATTCGCACAATCCATTCTAATTTATTCGTACGATCCATTATAATTCATTCGTATGATCCATTCTAACTCATTCGGTGGATCCATTCTAATTCATTCGTATGATCCATTCTAATCATTCGTACAAATGTATCCATTCTAATTCATTCGTCCGATCCATTCTAATTCATTCGTATGATCAATTCTAATTCATTCGCACGATCCATTCTAATTCATTCGTATGATCCATTCTAATGCATTCGTACAATCCATTCTAATTCATTCGTCCGATCCATTCTAATTCATTCGTATGATCAATTCTAATTCATTCGTACGATCCATTCTAATCCATTCGTACGATCCATTCTAATTCATTCGCATGAATGTAACCATTCTAATTCATTCATACGATCCATCCAAATTCATTCCTACGATCCATTCTAATTCATTCGCACGAATGTATCCATTCTAATTCATTTGCACGATCCATTCTAATTCATTCCTATGATCCATTCTAATTCATTCGTATGATCCATTCTAATTCATTCGCTCGAATGTATCCATTCTAATTCATTCGTACGATTCATTCTAATTCATTCGCACGATCCATTCTAATTCATTCGTACGATCCATTCTTATTCATTCATACGATCCATTTTAATTAATTTGTACGAATGAATTAGAATGGATCATACGAATGGATTAGAATGGATCGTACGAATGAATTAGAATGGATCGTACGAACGAATTAGAATGGATCGTATGAACGAATTAGAATGGATCGTACGAATGAATTAGAATGGATACATTCGAGCGAATGAATTAGAATGGATCTTACGAATGAATTAGATTGGATCATAGGAATGAATTAGAATGGATCGTGCAAATGAATTAGAATGGATACATTCGTGCGAATGAATTAGAATGGATCGTAGGAATGAATTAGAATGGATCGTACGAATGAATTAGAATGGATCGTACGAATGAATTAGAATGGATACAATCGAGCAAATGAATTAGAATGGATCGTACAAATGAATTAGAATGGATCATAGGAATGAATTAGAATGGATCGTGCAAATGAATAAGAATGGATACATTCGTGCGAATGAATTAGAATGGATCGTAGGAATGAATTAGAATGGATTGAACGAATGAATTAGAATGGTTACATTCGTGCGAATGAATTAGAATGGATCGTACGAATGGATTAGAATGGATCGTACGAATGGATTAGAATGGATCGTACGAATGAATTAGAATGAATCGTACAAATGAATTTGAAATGTTATATTTGTGAGAATGAATTAGAATGGATCGTACGAATGAATTAGAATGGATCGTACGAATGGATTAGAATGGATCGTATGAATGGATTAGAACGCATTGTACGAATGAATTAGAATAGATACATTTGTGCGAATGAATTAGATTGCATCGTACGAATGAATTTGAATGGATCGGACGAATGAATTAGAATGGATCGTACGAATGAATTAGAATGGTTCCTAGGAATGAATTAGAATGGATCGTGCAAATGAATTAGAATGGATACATTTGTGCGAATGAATTAGAATGGATCGTGCGAATGAATTAGAATGGATTGTACGAATGAATTAGAATGGATATATTTGAACGAATAAATTAGAATGGATCATACGAATGAATTAGAATGGATCGTACGAATGAATTAGAATGGATCGTGCGAATGAATTAGAATCGATCGTACGAATGAATTAGAATGGATCATACGAATAAAATAGATCGTACGAATGAATTACAATGGATCGTACGAATGAAATAAAATGGATATATTCATACGACTGAATTAGAATGGATCGTGCGAATTAATTAGAATGGATCGTACGAATGAATTTGAATGGATACATTTGTGCGAATGAAGTACAATGAATCGTACGAATGAATTAGAATGGATCGTACAAATGAATTAGAATAGCTAATACGAATGAATTAGAATTAATCGTACGAATGAATTAGAATGGTTACATTCGTGCGAATGAATTAGAATAGATTGTACGAATGAATTAGAATGGATCGTACGAATAAATTAGAATGGATCGTGCGAATGAATTAGAATGGATCGTACGAATGAATTAGAATGGATCCACCGAATGAGTTAGAATGGATCATACGAATGAATTAGAATGAATCGTACGAATGAATTAGAATGGATTGTGCGAATGAATTAGAATGGATCGTATGAATGAATAAGAATGGATCGTACGAATGAATTAGAATGGATCGTGCGAATGAATTAGAATAAATCGTACGAATGCATTAGAATGGATCGTACGAATGAATTAGAATAGATACATTTGTGCTAATGAATTAGAATGGATCGTACGAATGAATTAGAATGGATCATAACGAATGAATTAGATCGTACGAATGAATTAGAATGGATCGTACGAATGAATTAAAACGGATACATTCATACGACTGAATTAGAATGGATCATAGGAATGAATTAGAATGGATCATATGAATGAATTAGAATGGATCGTATGAATGAATTAGAATGGATCGTATGAATGAATAAGAATGGATCGTACGAATGAATTAGAATGAATCGTACGATCCATTCTAATTCATTCGTCCGATCCATTCTAATTCATTCGCACGAATGTATCCATTCTAATTTATACGATCCATTCTAATTCGTTCATACGATCCATTCTAATTCACTCGCACGAATGTAACCATTTTAATTCATTTGCACGATCCATTCTAATCCATTCGTACGATCCATTGTAATCCATTCGTACGATCCATTCTAATCCATTCGTACGATCCATTCTAATTCATTCGTACGATCCATTCTAATTCATTCTGACAAATGTAACCTTTCTAATTAATTCGCACGATCCATTCTAATTCATTCGCACGATCTATTCTAATTCATTCATACGATCCATTCTAATTCATTCGTATGATCCATTCTAATTTATTCGTTCAAATATATCCATTCTAATTCATTCGTACGATCCATTCTAATTTATTCACACAAATGTATCCATTCTAATTCATTCGTTCGATCCATTCTAATTCATTCGCATAAATATATCCATTCCTCGATCCATTTTAATTCATTCGTACGATCCATTCTTATTCATTCATACGATCCATTCTAATTCATTCGTACGATCCATTGTAATTCATTCGTATGATCTATTCTAACTCATTCGGTGGATCCATTCTAATTTATTCGTATGATCCATTCTTATTCATTCATACGATCCATTCTAATTCATTCGTACGATCCATTCTAATTCATTCCTATGATCCATTCTAATTCATTTGCACGATCCATTCTAATTCATTCCTATGATCCATTCTAATTAATTCGTACGATCCATTCTAATTCATTCGCACAAATGTATCCATTCTAATTCATACGATCCATTCTAATTAGTTCATACAATCCATTCTAATTCATTCGCACGAATGTAACCATTCTAATTCATTTGCACGATCCATTCTAATCCATTCGTACGATCCATTCTAATTCATTCGTACGATCTATTCTAATCCATTCGTACGATCTATTCTAATCCATTCGTACGATCCATTCTAATCCATTCGCACGATCCATTCTAATTCATTCGCTCGAATGTATCCATTCTAATTTATTCGTGCGAATGAATTAGAATGGATCGTACGAATGAATTAGAATGGATCGTGCGAATGAATTAGAATGGATCGTACAAATGAATTAGAATGGTTCGTACGAATGGATTAGAATGGATCGTACGAATGGATTAGAATAGATTGTACGAATGAATAAGAATGGATCATACAAATGGATTAGAATGGATCGTACAAATGAATTAGAAAGGATCGTATATTCGTGCAAATAAATTAGAATGGATCATACAGATGAATTAGAATGGATCGTACGAATGAGTTAGAATGGATCGTGCGAATGAATTTGAATGGATCGTACGAATGAATTAGAATTGATCCACCGAATGAGTTAGAATGGATCATACAAATGAATTAGAATGGATCGTACGAATGAATTAGAATGGATTGTGCGAATGAATTAGAATGGATCGTATGAATGAATAAGAATGGATCGTACGAATGAATTAGAATGGATCGTGCGAATGAATTAGAATGAATCGTACGAATGCATTAGAATGGATACATTCGTGCGAATGAATTGGAATAGATCGTACGAATGAATTAGAATGGATCGTACGATTAAATTAGAATGGATCGTGCGAATGAATTAGAATAGATCGTACGAATGAATTAGAATGGATCCACCGAATGAGTTAGAATGGATCATACGAATGAATTAGACTGGATCGTACGAATGAATTAGAATGGATTGTGCGAAAGAATTAGAATGGATCGTATGAATGAATAAGAATGGATCGTATGAATGAATTAGAATAGATCGTGCGAATGAATTAGAATGAATCGTACGAATGCATTAGAATGGATCATACGAATGAATTAGAATGAATCGTACGAACGAATTAGGATGGATCGTACGAACGAATTAGAATGGATCGTATGAACGAATTAGAATGGATCGTGCGAATGAATTAGAATGGATACGTTCGAGCGAATGAATTAGAATGGATCGTACGAATGAATTAGAATGGATCATAGGAATGAATTAGAATGGATCGTGCAAATGAATTAGAATGGATACATTCGTGTGAATGAATTAGAATGGATCATAGGAATGAATTAGAATGGATCGTACGAATAAATTAGAATGGATCGTGCGAATGAATTATAATGGATCGTTCGAATGAATTAGAATGGATCCACCGAATGAGTTAGAATGGATCATACGAATGAATTAGAATGGATCGTACTAATGAATTATAATGGATCATACGAATGAATTAGAATGGATCGTATGAATGAATAAGAATGGATCATACGAATGAATTAGAATGAATCGTACGATCCATTCTAATTCATTCGTCCGATCCATTCTAATTCATTCGCACGAATGTATCCATTCTAATTCATACGATCCATTCTAATTCGTTCATACGATCCATTCTAATTCATTCGCACGAATGTAACCATTCTAATTCATTTGCACGATCCATTCTAATCCATTCGTACGATCCATTGTAATTCATTCGTATGATCCATTCTAATCCATTCGTACGATCCATTCTAATCCATTCGTATGATCCATTCTAATCCATTCGTACGATCCATTCTAATTCATTCGTACGATCCATTCTAATTCATTCTGACAAATGTAACCTTTCTAATTAATTCGCACGATCCATTCTAATTCATTCGCACGATCTATTCTAATTCATTCGTACGATCCATTCTAATTCATTCGTATGATCCATTCTAATTTATTCGTTCAAATATATCCATTCTAATTCATTCGTACGATCCATTCTAATTCATTCACACAAATGTATCCATTCTAATTCATTCGTTCGATCCATTCTAATTCATTCGCATAAATATATCCATTCCTCGATCCATTCTAATTCATTCGCACGAATGTATCCATTCTAATTCATTCGTACAATCCATTCTAATTCATTAGCACGATCCATTCTAATTCATTCGTATGATCTATTCGAATTCATTCCTACGATCTATTCTAATTCATTCGCTCGAATGTATCCATTCTAATTCATTCGTTCGATCCATTCTAATTCATTTGTACGATCCATTCAAATTCATTCGCATGATCCATTCTAATTCATTCGTACGATCCATTCTAATTCATTCTCACGAATGTAACCTTCCTAATTCATTTGTATGATCCATTCTAATTCATTCGTACGATCCATTCTAATCCATTCGTATGATCCATTCTAATCCATTCGTACGATCCATTCTAATCCATTCGTACGATCCATTCTAATTCATTCTCACAAATGTAACCTTTCTAATTCATTTGTACGATCCATTTGAATTCATTCGTACGATCCATTCTAATTCATTCGTACGATCCATTGTAATTCATTCATACAATCCATTCAGATTCTTTCGCACAATCCATTCTAATTCATTCGTACGATCCATTCTAATTCATTCGTATGATCCATTCTAACTCATTCGGTGGATCCATTCTAATTCATTCGTATGATCCATTCTAATCATTCGTACAAATGTATCCATTCTAATTCATTCGTCCGATCCATTCTAGTTCATTCGTATGATCAATTCTAATTCATTCGCACGATCCATTCTAATTCATTCGTATGATCCATTCTAATTCATTCGTACAATCCATTCTAATTCATTCGTCCGATCCATTCTAATTCATTCGTATGATCAATTCTAATTCATTCGTACGATCCATTCTAATCCATTCGTACGATCCATTCTAATCCATTCGTACGATCCATTCTAATTCATTCGCACGAATGTAACCATTCTAATTCATTCATACGATCCATTCAAATTCATTCCTACGATCCATTCTAATTTATTCGCACGAATGTATCCATTCTAATTCATTTGCACGATCCATTCTCATTCATTCCTATGATCCATTCTAATTCATTCATACGATCCATTCTAATTCATTCGCTCGAATGTATCCATTCTAATTCATTCGTACGATTCATTCTAATTCATTCGCACGATCTATTCTAATTCATTCGTACGATCCATTCTTATTCATTCATACGATCCATTTTAATTCATTTGTACGAATGAATTAGAATGGATCATACGAATGGATTAGAATGGATCGTACTAATGAATTAGAATGGATCTTACGAACGAATTAGAATGGATGGTATGAACAAATTAGAATGGATCGTACGAATGAATTAGAATGGATACATTAGAGCGAATGAATTAGAATGGATCGTACGAATGAATTAGAATGGATCATAGGAATGAATTAGAATGGATCGTGCAAATGAATTAGAATGGATACATTCGTGCGAATGAATTAGAATGGATCGTAGGAATGAATTAGAATGGATCGTACGAATGAATTAGAATGAATCGTACGAATGAATTAGAATGGATACAATCGAGCAAATGAATTAGAATGGATCGTACAAATGAATTAGAATGGATCATAGGAATGAATTAGAATGGATCGTGCAAATGAATTAGAATGGATACATTCGTGCGAATGAATTAGAATGGATCGTAGGAATGAATTAGAATAGATCGAACGAATGAATTAGAATGGTTACATTCGTGCGAATGAATTAGAATGGATCGTACGAATGGATTAGAATGGATCGTACGAATGGATTAGAATGGATCGTACGAATAAATTAGAATGGATCGTACAAATGAATTTGAAAGGTTATATTTGTGAGAATGAATTAGAATGGATCGTACGAATGAATTAGAATGGATCGTACGAATGGATTAGAATGGATCGTATGAATGGATTAGAACGCATTGTACGAATGAATTAGAATAGATACATTTGTGCGAATGAATTAGATTGCATCGTACGAATGAATTTGAATGGATCGGACGAATGAATTAGAATGGATCGTACGAATGAATTAGAATGGTTCCTAGGAATGAATTAGAATGGATCGTGCAAATGAATTAGAATGGATACATTCGTGCGAATGAATTATAATGGATCGTGCGAATGAATTAGAATGGATTGTACGAATGAATTAGAATGGATATATTTGACCGAATAAATTAGAATGGATCATACGAATGAATTAGAATGGATCGTACGAATGAATTAGAATGGATCGTGCGAATGAATTAGAATCGATCGTACGAATGAATTAGAATGGATCATACGAATGAAATAGATCGTACGAATGAATTACAATGGATCGTACGAATGAAATAAAATGGATATATTCATACGACTGAATTAGAATGGATCGTGCGAATTAATTAGAATGGATCGTACGAATGAATTTGAATGGATACATTTGTGCGAATGAAGTACAATGAATCGTACGAATGAATTAGAATGGATCGTACAAATGAATTAGAATAGCTAATACGAATGAATTAGAATTAATCGTACGAATGAATTAGAATGGTTACATTCGTGCGAATGAATTAGAATAGATTGTACGAATGAATTAGAATGGATCGTACGAATAAATTAGAATGGATCGTGCGAATGAATTAGAATGGATCGTACGAATGAATTAGAACGGATCCACCGAAAGAGTTAGAATGGATCATACGAATGAATTAGAATGGATCGTACGAATGAATTAGAATGGATTGTGCGAAAGAATTAGAATGGATCGTATAAATGAATAAGAATGGATCGTACGAATGAATTAGAATGGATCGTGCGAATGAATTAGAATAAATCGTACGAATGCATTAGAATGGATCGTACGAATGAATTAGAATGGATACATTTGTGCTAATGAATTAGAATGGATCGTACGAATGAATTAGAATGGATCGTACGAATGAATTAGAATGGATCATAACGAATGAATTAGATCGTACGAATGAATTAGAATGGATCGTACGAATGAATTAGAATGGATCGTACGAATGAATTAGAATGGATTGTACGATTAGAATGGATACATTCGTACGAATGAATTAGAATGGATCGTACGAATGAATTAGAATGGATCGTACGAATGAATTAGAATGGATCATAGGAATGAATTAGAATGGATCGTGCAAATGAATTAGAATGGATACATTCATGCGAATGAATTAGAATGGATCATAGGAATGAATAAGAATGGATCATACGAATGAATTAGAATGGCTACATTCGTGCGAATGAATTAGAATGGATCGTACGAATAGATTACATGGATCGTACAAATGAATTAGAAAGGTTACATTCTTGAGAATGAATTAGAGAGGATCGCATGAATGAATAAGAATAGATCGTACGAATGAATTAGAATGGATTGTGCGAATGAATTAGAATGGATCGTGCGAATGAATTAGAATGGATTGTACGAATGAATTAGAATGGATACATTCGTGCGAATGAATTAGAATGGATCGAACGAATGAACTAGAATGGATCGTATGATTCATTCTAATTCATTCGTACGATCCATTCTAATGCATTCGTACGATTCATTCTAATTCATTCGCACGATCCATTCTAATTCATTCGTACGATCCATTCTTATTCATTCATACGATCCATTATAATTCATTCGCACAATCCATTCTAATTCATTCGTACGATCCATTCTAATTCATTCGTATGATCCATTTTAATTCATTCGTACAATCCATTCTAATTCATTCGCACGATCTGTTCTAATTCATTCGCACGATCCATTCTAATTCATTCGTACGATCCATTCTTATTCATTCGTACGATCCTTTCTAATTCATTCTCACAAATGTAACCTTTCTAATTCATTTGTACGATCCATTCTAATTCATTCGTACGATCCATTCTAATCCATTCGTACGATCCATTCTAATCCATTCGTACGATCCATTCTAATTCATTCGCACGAATGTATCCATTCTAATTCATTCGTACAATCCATTCTAATTCATTCGTACGATCCATTCTAATTCATTCGTACGATCCATTCTTATTCATTCGTACGATCCATTCTAATTCATTCGTACAATGCGTTCTAATTCATTCGCCATAATCCGTTCTAATTCATTCGCACAATCCATTCTAATTCATTCGCACGAATGTATCCATTCTAATTCATTCGCACGATCCATTCATTCGTACAAATGAATTAGAATAGCTCATACGAATCCATTCTAATTCATTCGTATGATCCATTCTAATTCATTCCTACGATCTATTCTAATTCATTCACTCGAATGTATCCATTCTAATTCATTCGTACAATCCATTCTAATTCATTCGCACGATCCATTCTAATTCATTCGTATGATCCATTCTAATTCATTCGTACGATCCATTCTAATTCATTCGTATGATCCATTCTAACTCATTCGCACAAATGTATCCATTCTAATTCATTCGTACGATCCATTCTAATTCATTCGCACGATCCATTCAAATTCATTCGTACAATCCATTCTAATTCATTCGTACGATCCATTCTTATTCATTCATACGATCCATTCTTATTCGTTCGTACGATCCATTCTAATTCATTCGTCCGATCCATTCTAATTCATTCGCATGAATGTATCCATTCTAATTCATTCGCACGAATGTATCCATTCTAATTCATTTGCACGATCCATTCTAATTCATTCCTATGATCCATTCTAATTCATTCGTATGATCCATTCTAAATCATTCGCTCGAATGTATCCATTCTAATTCATTCGTATGATCCATTCTAATTCGTTCATACAAACCTATCTAATTCGTTCATACGATCCATTCTAATTCATTCGCACAAATGTATCGTAAGAATGAATTAGAATGGATCATACAAATGAATTAGAAAGGTTACATTCGTGAGAATGAATTAGAATGGATCCACCGAATGAGTTAGATTGGATCATACGAATGAATTAGAATGGATCGTACGAAAGAATTTGAATGGATCGTTCGAATGAATTAGAATGGATCGTCCGAATGAATAAGAATGGATCATATTAATGAATTAGAATGGATCGTACGAATTAATTAGAATGGATACATTCGTAGGAATGAATTAGAATGGATCGTAGGAATGAATTAGAATGGTTACATTCGTGCGAATGAATTAGAATGGATCGCACGAATGGATTAGAATGGATAGTGCGAATGAATTAGAATGGACCGTACGAATGAATTAGAATGGATCGTGCGAATGAATTAGAATGAATCGTACGAATGCATTAGAATGGATCGTACGAATGAATTAGAATAGCTCATACGAATGAATTAGAATGAATCGTACGAATGAATTAGAATGGTTACATTCGTGCGAATGAATTAGAATAGATCATACGAATGAATTAGAATGGATCGTACGAATGAATTAGAATGGATCGTGCGAATGAATTCGAATGGTTACATTCGTGCGAATGAATTAGAATGGATACATTCGTGCGAATGAATTAGAATGGACCGTACGAATGAATTAGAATGGATCGTACAAATGAATTAGAATGGATACATTCGTGCGAATGAATTAGAATGGATCGTACGAATGAATTAGAATGGATCGTGCGAATGAATTAGAATTGATCGTACGAATGAATTAGAATGGATCGTACGAATGAATTAGATTGGATACATTCGTGCGAATGAATTAGAATGGATTGTACAAATGAATTAGAATGGATCGGATGAATGAATTAGAATGGAACGTACGATTCATTCTAATTCATTCGTACGATCCATTCTAATGCATTCGTACGATTCATTCTAATTCATTCGCACGATCCATTCTAATTCATTCGTACGATCCATTCTTATTCATTCATACGATCCATTCTAATTCATTCGCACAATCCATTCTAATTCATTCATACGATCCATTCTAATTCATTCGTATGATCCATTCTAACTCATTCGGTGGATCCATTCTAATTCATTCGTACGATCCATTCTAATTCATTCGCACGAATGTATCCATTCTAATTCATTCGTACGATCCATTCTAATTCATTCGTACGATTCATTCTAATTCATTCGCACGGTCCATTCTAATTCATTCCTACGATCTATTCTAATTCATTCGCTTGAATGTATCCATTCTAATTCATTCGTTCGATCCATTCTAATTCATTCGTTCGATCCATTCTAATTCATTCGTTCGATCCATTCTAATTCATTCGTTCGATCCATTCTAATTCATTTGTATGATCCATTCTAATTCATTCGTACGATCCATTCTAATTCATTCGCACGAATCCGTTCTAATTCATTCGTACGATTCATTCTAATTCATTCGCACGATCCATTCTAATTCATTTGCACGATCTATTCTAATTCATTCCTATGATCCATTCTAATTCGTGCGTACGATCCATTCTAATTCATTCGCTCGAATGTATCCATTCTAATTCATTCGTACGATCCATTCTAATTCATTCGTACGATATATTCTAATTCGTTCGTACGATCCATTCTAATTCGTTCGTACGATTCATTCTAATTCATTTGTACGATCCATTCTAATGCATTCGTACGATTCATTCTAATTCATTCGCACGATCCATTCTAATTCATTCATATGATCCATTCTAATTCATTCCTACGGTCTATTCTAATTGATTCGCTCGAATGTAACCTTTCTAATTCATTCATCCGATCCATTCTAATTCATTCGCACGAATGTAACCTTTCTAATCCATTCGTACGATAAATTCTAATCCATCGTACGATCCATTCTAATTCATTCGTACGATCCATTCTAATTCATTCTCACAAATGTAACCTTTCTAATTCATTTGTACGATCCATTCTAATTCATTCGCACAAATGTATCTATTCTAATTCATTCGTACAATGCATTCTAATCCATTCGTACGATCCATTCTAATCCATTTGTACGATCCATTCTAATTCATTCGCACCAATGTAACCATTCTAATTCATTCATATGATCCATTCTAATTCATTCGTACGATCCATTCTAATTCATTCGTATGATCCATTCTAATTCATTCGTACGATCCATTCTAATTCATTTGCATGAATGTATCCATTCTAATTTATTCGTACGAATGAATTAGAATGGATCGTATGAACGAATTAGAATTAGAATGGTTACATTCGTGCGAATGAATTAGAATGGATCGTACAAATGGATTAGAATGGATCGTACGAATGGATTAGAACGCATTGTACGAATGAATTAAAATAGATACATTTATGCGAATGAATTAGATTGCATCGTACGAATGAATTTGAATGGATTGTACGAATGAATTAGAATGGATCGTACGAATGAATTAGAATGGATCATGCGAATGAATTAGAATAGATCGTACGAATGAATTAGAATGGATCGTACGAATAAATTAGAATGGATCGTGCGAATGAATTAGAATGGATCGTACGAACGAATTATAATAGATTCGTGCGAATGAATTAGAATGGATCGTACGAATGAATTAGAATGGATTGTGCGAATGAATTAGAATGGATCGTACGATTGAATTAGAATGGATCATACGAATGAATTAAAATGGATACATTTGTGCGAATTAGAATGGATCGTACGAATGGATTAGAATGGATCGTACGAATGGATTAGAACGCATTGTACGAATGAATTAGAATAGATACATTTGTGCGAATGAATTAGATTGCATCGTACGAATGAATTAGAATGGATCGTACGAATGAATTAGAATGGATCGTACGAATAAATTAGAATGGATACATTCATACGACTGAATTAGAATGGATCGTGCGAATGAATTAGAATGGATCGTACGAATGAATTAGAATGGATCGTACGAATAAATTAGAATGGATACATTCATACGACTAAATTAGAATGGATCGTACGAATGGATTAGAATGGATCGTACGAATGGATTAGAATGGATCGTACGAATGAATTAGAATGGATCGTACGAATGAATTAGAATGGATCATGCGAATGAATTTGAATGGATCGTACCAATGAATTAGAATGGATCGAACGAATGAATTAGAATGGATACATTCGAGCGAATGAATTGGAATAGATCGTAGGAATGAATTAGAATGGGTCGTGCGAATGAATTAGAATGAATCATACGAATGAATTAGAATGGATCGTCCGAAGGAATTAGAATGGATACATTCGTGCAAATGAATTAGAATGGATCGTACGAATGAATTAGAATGGATCATAGGAATGAATTAGAATGGATCGTGCGAATGAATTTGAAAGGATCGTGCGAATGAATTAGAATGGATCATACAAATGAATTAGAATGGATCGTCCGAATGAATTATAATGGATACATTCGTGCGAATGAATTAGAATGGATCATACGAATGAATTAGACTGGATCGTAAGAATAAATTAGAATGGATACATTCATACGACTGAATTAGAATGGATCGTACGAATGAATTAGAATGGATCGTACGAATGGATTAGAATGGGGATCATACGAATGAATTAGAATGGATTGTGCGAATGAATTAGAATTGATCATACGAATGAATTAGAATGGATCGTACGAATGGATTAGAACGCATTGTACGAATGAATTAGAATGGATACATTCGTGCGAATGAATTAGAATGGATCGTAGGAATGAATTAGAATGGATAGTGCGAATGGATTAGAATAGATCGTACAAATTCATTAGAATGGATCGTGCAAATGAATTAGAAAGGTTACATTTGTGAATGAATTAGAATGAATCGTACGAATGAATTAGAATGGATCATATGAATTAATTAGAATGGTTACATTCGTGCGAATGAATTAGAATGGATCGTACAAATGGATTAGAATGGATCGTACGAATGGATTAAAACGCATTGTAGGAATGAATTAGAATAGATACATTTGTGCGAATGAATTAGAATGGATCGTACAAATGAATTAGAATGGATACATTCATGAAATGAATTAGAATGGATCGTAGGAATGAATTAGAATGGATCGTAGGAATGAATTAGAATGGATCGTACGAATGAATTAGAATGGTTACATTCGTGCGAATGAATTAGAATGGATCGTACGAATGGATTAGAATGGATCGTACGAATGGATTAGAATGGATCGTACGAATGAATTAGAATACATCATGTTAATGAATTAGAATGGATCGTACGAATGGATTAGAATGGATCGTACGAATGGATTGGAATGGATCGTACGAATGAATTAGAATGGATCATACAAATGAATTAGAAAGGTTATATTTGTGAGAATGAATTAGAATGGATCGTACGAATGGATTATAATGGATCGTACGAATGGATTAGAATGGATCGTACGAATGGATTAGAATGGATCATACGAATGAATTAGAATGGATCGTACTAATGAATTAGAATGGATCGAACGAATGAATTAGAATGGATACATTCGAGCGAATGAATTAGAATAGATCGTAGGAATGAATTAGAATGGATCGTGCGTATGAATTGGAATAGATCGTAGGAATGAATTAGAATAGATCGTAGGAATGAATTAGAATGGATCAAACAAATGAATTAGAATGGATCGTACAAATGAATTAGAATGGATCGTGCGAATGAATTAGAATGGATCGTACGAATGAATTAGAATGGATTGTACGAACGAATTTGAATGGATCGTACGAACGAATTAGAATGGATCGTATGAACGAATTAGAATGGATCGTACGAATGAATTAGAATGGATACATTCGAGCGAATGAATTAGAATAGATCGTAGGAATGAATTAGAATGGATCATACAAATGAATTAAAATGGATCGTGCGAATGAATTAGAATGGCTCGTACGAATGAATTAGAATGGATCGTACGAACGAATTAGAATGGATCGTACGAATGAATTAGAATGGATCGTATGAACGAATTAGAATGGATCGTACGAATGAATTAGAATGGATACATTCGAGTGAATGAATTAGAATGGATCGTACGAATGAATTAGAATGGATCATAGGAATGAATTAGAATGGATCATAGGAATGAATTAGAATAGATCGTGCAAATGAATTAGAATGGATACATTCGTGCGAATAAATTAGAATGGATCGCAGGAATGAATTAGAATGGATCGTACGAATGAATTAGAATTGTTACATTCGTGCGAATGAATTAGAATGGATCGTACGAATGGATTAGAATGGATCATACGAATGGATCGTACGAATGAATTAGAATGGATCGTACAAATGAATTAGAAAGGTTACATTTGTGAGAATGAATTAGAATGGATCGTACGAATGAATTAGAATGGATCGTACGAATGGATTAGAACGGATCGTACGAATGAATTAGAATGGATCGTACGAATGAATTAGAATAGCTCATACGAATGAATTAGAATGAATCATACGAATGAATTAGAATGGTTACATTCGTGCGAATGAATTAGAATAGATCATACGAATGAATTAGAATGGATCGTACGAATGAATTAGAATGGATACATTTGTGCGAATGAATTTGAATGGATCGTATATTCGTGCAAATAAATTAGAATGGATCGTACAAATGAATTAGAATGGATCGTACGAATGAGTTAGAATGGATCGTGCGAATGAATTAGAATGGATCGTACGAATGAATTAGAATGGATCCACCGAATGAGTTAGAATGGATCATACGAATGAATTAGAATGGATCGTACGAATGAATTAGCATGGATTGTGCGAATGAATTAGAATGGATCGTATGAATGAATAAGAATGGATCATACGAATGAATTAGAATGAATCGTGCAAATGAATTAGAATGGATATATTCGTGCGAATGAATTTGAATGGATCGTGCGAATAAATTAGAATGGATCGTACGAATGAATTAAAATGGATATATTTGAACGAATAAATTAGAATGGATCATACGAATGAATTAGAATGGATCGTACGAATGAATTAGAATGGATCGTGCGAATGAATTAGAATCGATCGTACGAATGAATTAGAATGGATTGTACGAATAAATTAGATCGTACGAATGAATTAGAATGGATCGTGCGAATGAATTAGAATGGATCGTATGAATGAATTAGAATGGATACATTTGTGTGAATGAATTAGAATGGATCGTACGAATGAATTAGAATGGATCGTACGAATGAGTTAGAATGGATCGTACAAATGAATTAGAATGGATACATTTGTGCGATGAATAAGAATGGAGCGTACGAATGAATTAGAATGGAGCGTACAAATGAACTAGAATGGGTACATTCGTGTGAATGAATTAGAATGGATCATATGAAAAAATTAGAATGGATCGTGCGAATAAATTAGAAAGGATCGTACGAATGAATTAGAATGGATATATTCGTGCGAATGAATTAGAATGGATCGTACGAATGAATTAGAATGGATCATAGGAATGAATTAGAATGGATACATTTGTGCGAATGAATTAGAATGGATCGTATATTCGTGCAAATAAATTAGAATGGATCGTACAAATGAATTATAATGGATCGTACGAATGAGTTAGAATGGATCGTGCGAATGAATTAGAATGGATCGTACGAATGAATTAGAATGGATCCACCGAATGAGTTAAAATGGATCATACGAATGAATTAGAATGGATCGTATGAATGAATTAGAATGGATTGTTCGAATGAATTAGAATGGATCGTATGAATGAATAAGAATGGATCGTACGAATGATTTAGAATGGATCGTGCGAATGAATTAGAATGAATCGTTCGTACGATCCATTCTAATTCATTCATACGATCCATTCTAATTCATTCTCACAAATGTAACCTTTCTAATTCATTTGTACGATCCATTCTAATTCATTCGTACGATCCATTCTAATTCATTCGCACGAATGTAACCATTCTAATTCATTCGTACGATCCATTCTAATTCATTCCTACGATCCATTCTAATTCCTTCGCACGAATGTATTCATTCTAATTCATTTGCACGATCCATTCTAATTCATTCCTATGATCCATTCTAATTCATTCTAATGATACATTCATACGACTGAATTAGAATGCATTGTACGAATGAATTAGAATTGATCATACGAATGAATTAGAATGGATCGTACGAATGAATTAGATTGGATCGTGCGAATGGATTAGAATCGATATATTTATGCGAATGAATTAGAATGGATCGAACGAATGAATTAGAATGGATATATTTGTGCGAATGAATTAGAATGGATCGTACGAATGAATTAGAATGGATTGTACGAATGAATTAGAATGGATACATTTGTGCGAATGAATTACAATGGATCGTACGAATGAATTAGAATAGATTGTACGAATGAATTAGAATGGATACATTCGAGCGAATGAATTAGAATGGATCGTACGAATAAATTAGAATGGATCATAGGAATGAATTAGAATGGATCGTGCAAATAAATTGGAATGGATACATTCGTGCGAATGAATTAGAATGGATCGTACGAATGAATTAGAATGGATCATCCGAATGAATTTGAATGGATCGTACGAATGAATTAGAATGGATCGAACGAATGAATTAGAATGGATACATTCGAGCGAATGAATTAGAAAAGATCGTAGGAATGAATTAGAATGGATGATACGAATGAATTAGAATAGATCGTGCGAATGAATTAGAATGGATTGTACGAATGAATTAGAATGGATACATTCGTGTGAATGAATTAGAATGGATCGGACGAATGAATTAGAATGGATCATATGATTCATTCTAATTCATTCGTACGATCCATTCTAATGCATTCCTACGATTCATTCTAATTCATTCGCACGATCCATTCTAATTCATTCGTATGATCCATTCTAATTTATTTGCACGAATATACGATCCATTCTAATTTATTCGCAAGAATGTATCCATTCTAATTCATTCGTACAATCCATTCTAATTTATTCGTACAAATGTATCCATTCTAATTCATTCATACGATCCATTCTAATTCATTCGTACGATCCATTCTAATTCATTCGCATGATCCATTCGTACGATCCATTCTAATCCATTCATACGATCCATTCTAATTCATTCATACGATCCATTCTAATTCGTTCGTACGATCCATTAGAATGGATTAGAATGGATCGTACGAATGAATTAGAATGGATCGTACAAATGAATTAGAAAGGTTACATTTATGAGAATGAATTAGAATGGATCGTACGAATGGATTAGAATGGATCGTACGAATGGATTAGAACGCATTGTACAAATGAATTAGAATAGATATATTTTTGCGAATGAATTAGATTGCATCGTACGAATGAATTTGAATGGATTGTACGAATGAATTAGAATGGATAATGCGAATGAATTAGAATAGATCGTACGAATGAATTAGAATGGATCATTCGAATGAATTAGAATGGATCGTACGAATGACTTAGAATGGATCCTGCGAATGAATTAGAATGGATCGTACGAATGAATTAGAATGGATCGTACGAATGAATTAGAATGGATCGAACGAATGAATTAGAATGGATCGTACGAATGAATTAGAATGGATATATTTGTGCGAATGAATTAGAATGGATCATACAAATGAATTAGAATGGATTGTGCGAATGAATTAGAGTTGATCATACGAATGAATTAGAATGGATCGTGCGAATGAATTACAATGGATTGTACGATGCAATCTAATTCATTCGTATGATCCATTCTAATTCATTCGCACAAATGTATCTATTCTAATTCATTCGTACAATGCGTTCTAATCCATTCGTACGATCCATTCTAATCCATTCGTACGATCCATTCTAATTCATTCGCACGAATGTAACCATTCTAATTCATTCGTACGATCTATTCTAATTCATTCCTACGATCCATTCTAATTCATTTGAACGATCCATTCTAATTCATTCCGATGATCCATTCTAATTCATTCGTACGATCCATTCTAATTCATTCGCTCGAATGTATCCATTCTAATTCATTCGTACGATCCATTCTAATTCGTTCATACGATCCATTCTAATTCGTTCGTACGATCCATTCTAATTCATTTGTACAGTACGAATGAATTAGAATTGATCAAATGAATGAATTAGAATGGATGGTACGAATGAATTAGAATGGATCGTGCGAATGAATTAGAATGGATCGTATAAATGAATTAGAATGGATCGTACGATTCATTCTAATTCATTCGTACGATCCATTCTAATGCATTCATACGATTCATTATAATTCATTCACACGATCCATTCTAATTCATTTGTATGATCCATTCTAATTTATTTGCATGATTATACGATCCATTCTAATTTATTCGCAAGAATGTAACCATTCTAATTCATTCGTACAATCCATTCTAATTTATTCGTACAAATGTATCCATTCTAATTCATTCATACGATCCATTCTAATTCATTCGTACAATGCGTCCTAATCCATTCGTACGATCCATTCGAATCCATTCGTACAATCCATTCTAATTCATTCACACGAATGTAACCATTCTAATTCATTCATATGATCCATTCTAATTCATTCGTACGATCCATTCTAATTCATTCGCACGATCCATTCTAATTCATTCGCACGAATGTATCCATTCTAATTCTTTCATACAATCCATTCTAATTCATTCGCACGATCTATTCTGATTCATTCGCACAATCCATTCTAATTCTTTCATATGATCCATTCTAATTCATTCGCACGAATTATCCATTCTAGTTCATTCGTACGCTCCATTCTAATTCATTCGTACGCTCCATTCTTATTTATCGCACAAATGTATCCATTCTAATTCATTTGTACGATCTATTCTAATTCATTCGTATGATCCATTCTAATTCATTCGTACGATCCATTCTAATTCATTCGCACAAATGTATCCAGTCTAATTCATTCGTACGATCCATTCTAATTCATTCGTACGATCCATTCTAATTCATTCGCACGATCCATTCTAATTCATTCGTACGATCCATTCTAATTCATTCGCACGAATATATCCATTCTAAAGCATTCGTACGATCCATTCTAATTCATTCGTACGATCCATTCTAATCCATTCGTACGATCCATTCTAATCCATTCGTACGATCCATTCTAATTCATTCGTACGCATATGATCTATTCTAATTCATTCGCACGATCCATTCTAATTTATTCGTACGATCCATTCTAATTTATTCGCACGATCCATTCTAATTCAGTCGTACAATCCATTCTAATTTATTCGCACGATCCATTCTAATTCATTCGTACGATCCATTCTAATTCATTCGCAGGAATGTAACCATTCTAATTCATTCGTACGATCCATTCTAATTCATTCCTACGATCCATTCTAATTCATTCGCACGAATGTATCCATTCTAATTCATTTGCACGATCCATTCTAATTCATTCCTATGATCCGTTCTAATTCATTCGTACGATCCATTCTAATTCATTCGCTCGAATGTATCCATTCTAATTCATTCGTACGATCCATTCTAATTCGTTCATATGATCCTTTCAAATTCATTCGCATGATCCATTCTAATTCATTCGTACGATCCATTCTAATTCATTCTCAGGAATGTAAGCTTTCTAATTCATTTGTATGATCCATTCTAATTCATTCGTACGATCCATTCTAATCCATTCGTACGATCCATTCTAATCCATTCGTACGATCCATTCTAATTTATTCTCACAAATGTAACCTTTCTAATTCATTTGTACGATCCATTCTAATTCATTCGTACGATCCATTCTAATTCATTCGTACGATCCATTCTAATTTATTCGTTCAAATATATCCATTCTAATTCATTCGTACGATCCATTCTAATTCATTCGCACGATCCATTCTAATTCTTTCGCACGAATGTATCCATTCTAATCCTTTCTAATTCATCGCAAGAATCCGTTCTAATTCATTCGCACGAATGTATCCATTCTAATTCATTCGTGCGAATGAATTAGAACGGATTCGTGCGATGAATTAGAATGGATCGTACGAATGAATTAGAATGGATCGTACGAATGAATTAGAATGGATCGTACGAATGAATTAGAATGGATCGTACAAATGAATTAGAAAGGTTACATTTGTGATAATGAATTAGAATGGACCGTACGAATGGATTAGAATGGGTCGTACGAATGGATTAGAATGGATTGCACGAATGGATTAGAATAATGGATCGTACGAATGAATTAGAATGGATCATACAAATGAATTAAAAAGGTTACATTCGTGAGAATGAAATAGAATGGATCGTACGAATGAATTAGAATGGATCATGCGAATGAATTTGAATGGATCGTACGAATGAATAAGAATGGATCGTACGAATGAATTAGAATGGATCGTACGAATGTATCCATTCTAATTCATTCGTACGATCCATTCTAATTCGTTCATATGATCCATTCTAATTCGTTCATACGATCCATTCTAATTCGTTTGTACGATCTATTCTAATTCATTCGCACGATCTATTCTAATTAATTCCTATGATCCATTCTAATTCATTCGTACGATCCATCTAATTCATTCGCTCGAATGTATCCATTCTAATTCATTCGTACGATCCATTCTAATTCGTTCATACGATCCATTCTAATTCGTTCGTACTATCCATTCTAATTCATTCGCACGAATGTATCCATTCTAATCCATTCGTACGATCCATTCTAATCCATTCGTACGATCCATTCTAATCCATTCCTACGATCCATTCTAATTCATTCGTACGATCCATTCTAAATCATTTGCTTGAATGCATCCATTCTAATTTATTTGCACGATCCATTCTAATTCATTCGCACGATCCATTCTAATTCATTCGTATGATCCATTCTAATTCATCGCACAAATGTATCCATTCTAATTCATTCGTACGATCCATTCTAATTCATTCGCACGATCGATTCTAATTCATTCGTATGATCCATTCTAATTCATTCGTACGATCCATTCTAACTCATTCGGTGGATCCATTCTAATTCATTCGTACGATCCATTCTAATTCATTTGCACGATCCGTTCTAATTCATTCCTATGATCTATTCTAATTCATTCGTACGATCCATTCTAATTCATTCGCTCGAATATATCCATTCTAATTCATTCGTACGCTCCATTCTAATTCATTCGTACGCTCTATTCTTATTCATCGCACACATGTATCCACTCTAATTTATTCGTACGATCCATTCTAATTCATTCGTACGATACATTCTAATTCATTCGTACGATCCATTCTAATTCCTTCGCACAAATGTATCCATTCTAATTCATTCGTACGATCCATTCTAATTCATTCACACAATCCATTCTAATTCATTCGTACGATCCATTCTAATTCATTCGCACGATCCATTATAATTGATTCGTACGATCCATTCTATTCATTCACACGAATGTATCCATTCTATTGCATTCGTACGATCCATTATAATTCATTCGTACGATCCATTCTAATCCATTCGTACGATCCATTCTAATTCATTCGTACGATCCATTCTAATTCATTCGCACCATCCATTCTAATTCATTCGCACGAATGTTTCCATTCTAATTCATTTGCACGATCCATTCTAATTCATTCCTATGATCCATTCTAATTCATTCGTACGATCCATTCTAATTCATTCGCTCGAATGTATCCATTCTAATTCATTCGTACGATCCATTCTAATTCGTTCAGACGATCCATTCAAATTCGTTCGTACGATCCATTCTAATTCATTCGCATGATCAACTCTAATTCATTAGTACGATCCATTTTAATTCATTCGTACAAATGAATTAGAATGGATCGTATGAATGAATAAGAATGGATCGTACGAATGAATTAGAATGAATACATTCGAGCAAATGAATTAGAATGGATCGTACGAATGAATTAGAATGGATCATAGGAATGAATTAGAATGGATGCATTCTAATTCATTCGTACGATTCATTCTAATTTATTCGCACAAATGTATCCATTCTAATTCATTCGTACGATTCATTCTAATTCATTCCTACGATCCATTCTAATCCATTCGTATGATCCATTCTAATCCATTCGTACGATCCATTCTAACTCATTCGCACGAATGTAACCATTCTAATTCATTCGTACGATCCATTCTAATTCATTCACACAAATGTATCCATTCTAATTCATTCGCACGATCCATTCTTATTGATTCGTACGATCCATTCTAATTCATTCGCACAATCCATTCTAATTCATTCGCACGAATGTATCCATTCTAATTCATTTGCACGATCCATTCTAATTCATTCCTATGATCCATTCTAATTCATTCGTACGATCCATTCTAATTCATTCGCTCGAATGTATCCATTCTAATTTATTCGTACGATCCATTCTAATTCATTCATACGATCCATTCTAATTCGTTCGTACGACCCATTCTAATTCGTTCGTACGATCCATTCTAATTCATTCGCACGATCCATTCTATTTCATTTGTACGATCCATTTTAATTCATTCCTACGATCCATTCTAATTCATTCGCACGAATGTATCCATTCTAATTGATTTGTACGATCCATTCTAATTCATTCCTACGATCCATTCTAATTCATTCGCATGATCCATTCGTACGATCCATTCTAATTCATTCATTTGATCCATTCTAATTCATTTGCACGATCGAATGGATTAGAATGGATACATTCGTGCGAATGAATTAGAATGGATCGTACGTAGGAATGAATTAGAATGGATCGTTCGAATATATCCATTCTAATTCATTCGTACGATCCATTCTAATTCATTCGCACAAAAGTATCCATTCTAATTCATTCGTACGATCCATTCTAATTCATTCGCACGATCCATTCTAATTCATTCGTACGATCCATTCTAATTCATTCGCACGATCCATTCTAATTCATTCGTACGATCCATTCTAATTCATTCGCATGAATGTATCCATTCTAATTCATTCGCATGATCCATTCTAATTCAGTCGTATGAATGTATCCATTTTGATTCATTCGTACGATCCATTCTAATTCATTCGTACGATCTAATAAATTCGTTAGAATGGATCGTACGAATAAATTAGAATGGATAATACAAATGAATTAGAATGGATACATTTGTGAGAATGAATTAGAATGGATACATTTGTGCGAATGAAATAGAATAGATTAGGATGGATCGTACGAATGGATTAGGATCCATTCTAATTCATTCGTACGATCCTTTCTAATTCATTCGTACGATCCATTCTAATTCATTCGCACGATCCATTCTAATTCATTCGCACGATCCATTCTAATTCATTCGCACGAATGTATCCATTCTAATGCATTCGTACGATCCATTCTAATTCATTCGTATAATCCATTCTAATTCATTCGCACGAATGTAACCATTCTAATTCATACGATCCATTCTAATTCATTCGCATGATCCATTCTAATTCATTCGTATGATCCATTCTAGATTGCATCATACGAATGAATTAGAATGGATCGTACGATCCATTCTAATTCATTCGCACGATCCATTCTAATTCATTCGTACGATCCATTCTAATTCATTCGCACGAATGTAACCATTCTAAGTCATTCGTACGATCCATTCTAATTCATTCCTACGATCCATTCTAATTCATTCGCACGAATGTATCCATTCTAATTCATTTGCACGATCCATTATAATTCATTCCTATGATCCATTCTAATTCATTCGTACGATCCATTCTAAATTCATTCGCTCGAATGTATCCATTCTAATTCATTCGCATGATCCATTCTAATCCATTCGTACGATCCATTCTAATCCATTTGTACGATCCATTCTAATTCGTTCGTACGATCCATTCTAATTCATTTGCACGATCCATTCTAATCCATTCGTACGATCCATTCTAATTCATTCGTATGATTTATTCTAATTCATTCGCTCGAATGTATCCATTCTAATTCATTCGTACGATCCATTCTAATCCATTCGTACGATCCATTCTAAGCCATTCGTACGATCCATTCTAATTCATTCGCACGAATGTAACCATTCTAATTCATTCATACGATCCATTCTAATTCATTCACACAATCCATTCTAATTCATTCGTACGATCCATTCTAATTCATTCTCACAAATGTAACCTTTTCTAATTCATTCGTACGATCCATTCTAATTTATTCGTACGATCCATTCAAATTCATTCGCATGATCCATTCTAATTCATTCGTACGATCCATTCTAATCCATTCGTACGATCCATTCTAATTCATTCGCATGAATGTAACCATTCTAATTCATTCGTACGATCCATTCTAATTCATTCGTATGATCCATTCTAATTCATTCGTACGATCCAATCTAATTCATTTGCATGAATGTATCCATTTCATACGATCCATTCTAATTCGTTCGTACGATCCATTCTAATCCATTCTAGAATGATTACATTCGTGCCAATGAATTAGAATGGATCGTACGAATGAATTAGAATGGATCATGCGAATGAATTTGAATGGATCGTACGAATGAATTAGAATGGATCGAACGAATGAATTAGAATGGATACATTCGAGCGAATGAATTAGAATGGATCGTAGAATGAATTAGAATGGATCGTACGAATGAATTAGAATGGATACATTTGTGCGAATGAATTAGAATGGACTGTACAAATGAATTAGAATGGATCGTATGAATGAATTAGAATGGATCGTTTGAATGAATTAGAATGGATCGTACGAATAAATTAGAATGGATCGTGCGAATAAATTAGAATGGATCGTAACAAATGAATTAGAATGGATACATTCGTGCGAATGAATTAGAATGGATCGAACAAATGAATTAGATTGGATCGTGCGAATGAATTAGAATGGATACATTCGTACGAATGAATTAGAATGGATCGTACGAACGAATTAGAATGGATCGTATGAACGAATTAGAATGGATCGTACGAATGAATTAGAATGGATACATTCGAGCGAATGAATTAGAATGGATCGTACGAATGAATTAGAATGAATCATAGGAATGAATTTGAATGGATCGTACGAATGGATTAGAACGCATTGTACGAATGAATTAGAATGGATCGTACAAATGAATTAGAATGGATACATTCGTGCGAATGAATTAGAATGGATCGTACGAATGAATTAGAATGGATCGTGCGAATGAATTAGAATTGATCGTACAAATGAATTAGAATGGATCATGCGAATGAATTTGAATGGATCGTACGAATGAATTAGAATGGATCGTGCGAATGAATTAGAATGGATCGTACGAATGAATTAGAATGGATACATTTGTGCGAATGAATTAGAATGGATCGTACGAATGAATTAGAATGGATCGTACGAATGGATTAGAATGGATCGTACGAATGAATTAGAATGGATCGTACGAATGCATTAGAATGGATACATTCGTGCGAATGAATTAGAATGGATCGTACGAATGAATTAGAATGGATCGTGCGAATCAATTAGAATGGATCGTATGAATGAATTAGAATGGATCGTGCGAATGAATTAGAATGGATCGTACGAATGAATTAGAATGGATCGTGCAAATGAATTAGAATGAATCGTACGAATGCATTAAAATGGATACATTCGTGCGAATGAATTAGAATGGATCGTACGAATGAATTAGAATGGATCATACAAATGAATTAGAAAGGTTACATTCGTGAGAATGAATTAGAATGGATCGTACGAATGAATTAGAATGGATCATGCGAATGAATTTGAATGGATCGTACGAATGAGTTAGAATGGATCGAACGAATGAATTAGAATGGATACATTCGAGCGAATGAATTAGAATAGATCGTAGGAATGAATTAGAATGGATCGTGCGAATGAATTAGAAAGAATCGTACGAATGAATTAGAATGGATTGTACGAATGAATTAGAATGGATACATTCGTGCGAATGAAATAGAATGGATCGTACGAATGAATTAGAATGGATTGTACGAATGGATTAGAATGGATCGTACAAATGAATTAGAATGGATCGTACAAATGAATTAGAAACGTTACATTTGTGAGAATGAATTAGAATGGATCGTACGAATGAATTAGAATGGATAGTACGAATGGATTAGAATGGATCGTACAAATGGATTAGAATGGATCGTACGAATGAATTAGAATAAATCATACAAATGAATTAGAAAGGTTACATTCGTGAGAATGAATTAGAATGGATCGTATGAATGAATTAGAATGGATCATAGGAATGAATTAGAATGGATTGTGCAAATAAATTAGAATGGATACATTCGTGCGAATGAATTAGAATGGATCGTAGGAATGAATTAGAATGGATCGTACGAATGAATTAGAATGGTTACATTCGTGCGAATGAATTAGAATGGATCGTACGAATGGATTAGAATGGATCGTACGAATGGATTAGAATGGATCGTACGAATGAATTAGAATGGATCGTACAAATGAATTAGAAAGGTTACATTTGTGAGAATGAATTAGAATGGATCGTACGAATGCATTAGAATGGATCGTACGAATGGATTAGAATGGACCGTACGAATGAATTAGAATGGATCATACAAATGAATTAGAAAGGTTACATTCGTGAGAATGAATTAGAATGGATCGTACGAATGAATTAGAATGGATCAGGCGAATGAATTTGAATGGATCGTACGAATGAATAAGAATGGATCGAACGAATGAATTAGAATGGATACATTCGAGCGAATGAATTAGAATGGATCGTACGAATGAATTAGAATGGATTGTACAAATGAATTAGAATGGATACATTCGTGCGAATGAATTAGAATGGATCGGACGAATGAATTAGAATGAATCGTACGAATGAATTAGAATAGATCGTGCGAATGAATTAGAATGAATCGTATGAATGCATTAGAATGGATACATTCGTACGAATGAATTAGAATGGATCGTACGAATGAATTAGAATAGATCGTGCGAATGAATTAGAATGGATCGTACGAATGAATTAGAATGGATCGTGCGAATGAATTAGAATGGATCGTACGAATGAATTAGAATGGATACATACAAATGAATTAGAAAGGTTACATTCGTGAGAATGAATTAGAATGGATCGTACGAATGAATTAGAATGGATCATACGAATGAATTAGAATGGATCGTGCGAATAAATTGGAATGGATTGTACGAATGAATTAGAATGCATACATTCGTGCAATGAATTAGAATGGATCATAGGATAGTGCGAATGAATTAGAATGGATCGTGCGAATGAATTAGAATGGATCATGCGAATGAATTAGAATAGATCGTACGAATGAATTTGAATGGATCGTATGAATGAATTATAATGGATCGTACGAATAAATTAGAATGGATTTTGCGATTGAATTAGAATAGATCGAACGAATGAATTAGAATGGTTACATTCGTGCGAATGAACTAGAATGGATACATACATTCATACGAATGAATTAGAATGGATCGTATGAATGAGTTAGAATGGATCGTATGAATGAATTAGAATGGATTGCATGAATGAATTAGAATGGATCATACGAATGAATTGGAATGGATCGTACAAATGAATTAGAATAAATACATTCATGCAAATGAATTAGAATGGATCGTACGAATGAATTAGAATGGACCATACGAATGAATTAGAATGGATCGTGCGAATGAATTAGAATGGATCGTGCGAATGAATTAGAATGGATACATTTGTACAAATGAATTAGAATGGATCGTGCGAATGAATTAGAATGGATCGTACGAATGAATTAGAATGGATACATTTGTGCGAATGAATTAGAATGGATCGTATGAATGAATTAGAATGAATCATACGAATGAATTAGAATGGATCATATGAATGAATTAGAATACATCATGTGAATGAATTAGAATGGATCGTACGTTTGAATTAGATTAGATTATGCGAATGAATTAGAATGGATACATTCGTGTGAATGAATTAGAATAGATCGTATGGATGAATTACAATGGATCGTATGAATGAATTAGAATGGATCATGCGAATGAATTTGAATGGATCGTGGGAATGAATTAGAATGGATCATACGAATGAATTCGAATGGATCGTACGAATGAATTAGATTGGATACATTCGTGCGAATGAATTAGAATGGATCATACGAATGAATTAGACTGGATCGTACGAATAAATTAGAATGGATACATTCATACGAATGAATTAGAATGGATCGTACGAATGAATTAGAATGGATCGTACGAATGCATTAGAATGGATCGTACGAATGAATTAGAATGGATCGTACGAATGCATTAGAATGGATCATACGAATGAATTAGAATGGATACATTTGTGTGAATGAATTAGAATGGATCGTACGAATGAATTAGAATGGATCGTACGAATGAATTAAAATGGATCGTACAAATGAATTAGAATGGATACATTTGTGCGATGAATAAGAATGGAGCGTACGAATGAACTAGAATGCATGCATTCGTGCGAATGAATTAGAATGGATTGCACGAATGAATTAGAATGGATACATTCGTGCGAATGAATTAGAATGGATCGTACGAATGAATTAGAATGGTTCGTGCGAATGAATTAGAATGAATCGTACGAATGAATTAGAATAGATCGTGTGAATGAATTAGAATTGATACATTTTTGCGAATGAATTAGAATGGATCGTATATTCGTGCAAATAAATTAGAATAGATCGTACGAATGAGTTAGAATGGATGCACCGAATGAGTTAGAATGGATCATACGAATGAATTAGAATGGATCGTACGAATGAATTAGAATGGATTATACGAATGAATTAGAATGGATCGTACGAATGGATTAGAATGCATTGTACGAATGAATTAGAATAGATACATTTGTGCGAATGAATTAGATTGCATTGTACGAATGAATTTGAATGGATTGTACAAATGAATTCGAATGGATCGCACGAATGAATTAGAATGGATCGTGCAAATGAATTAGAATGGATACATTCGTGCGAATGAATTAGAATGGATCGTGCAAATGAATTAGAATGGATCGTACGAATGAATTAGAATGGATCCACCGAATGAGTTAGAATGGATCATACGAATGAATTAGAAAGGATCTTACGAAAGAATTTGAATGGATCGTTCGAATGAATTAGAATGGATCGTATGAATGGATTAGAATGGAGCGTACTAATGAATTAGAATGGAACGTACGAATGAACTAGAATGGATACATTCGTGCGAATGAATTAGAATGGATCATATGAAAGAATTAGAATGGATCGTGCAAATAAATTAGAATGGATCGTGTGAATGAATTAGAATGGATCATACGAACGAATTAGAATGGATCGTACGAACGAATTAGAATGGATCATATGAACGAATTAGAATGGATCGTACAAATGAATTAGAATGGATACATTCGTACGATCCATTCTAATTCATTCGTACGATCCATTCTTATTCATTCGTACGATCCATTCAAATTCATTCGCATGATCCATTCTAATTCATTCGTACGATCCATTCTAATTCATTCTCACGAATGTAACCTTTCTAATTCATTTGTATGATCCATTCTAATCATTCACACGATCTATTCTAATTCATTCGCACGATCGATTCTAATTCATTCGTCCGATCCATTCTAATTCATTCGCATGAATGTATCCATTCTAATTCATTCGTACGATCCATTCAAATTCATTCGCACGATCCATTCTAATTCATTCGTATGATTCATTCTAATTCATTTGTACGATCCAAACATTCGCACGAATGTAACCATTCTAATTCATTCGTACGATCCATTCTAATTCATTCCTACGATCCATTCTAACTCATTCGCACGAATGTAACCATTCTAATTCATTTGTACAATCCATTCTAATTCATTCCTACGATCCATTCTAATTCATTCGCACGAATGTATCCATTCTAATTTATTTGCACGATCCATTCTAATTCATTCCTATGATCCATTCTAAGTCATTTGGACGATCCATTCTAATTCATTCGCACAAATGTATCCATTCTAATTCATTCGCACAAATGTATCCATTCTAATTCATTCGTACGATCCATTCTTATTCATTCATACGATCCATTCTAATTCATTTGCATGATCCATTCTAATTCATTCGTACGATCCATTCTAATTCATTCGTACGATCAATTCTAATCCATTCGTACGATCCATTCTAATTCATTCGTACAATGCGTTCTAATCCATTCGTACGATCCATTCTAATTCATTCGTACGATCCATTCTAATTCATTCGTTCGATCCATTCTAATTCATTCGTACGATCCATTCAAAATCATTCGCATGATCCATTCTAATTCATTCGTACGATCCATTCTAATTCATTCTCACGAATGTAACCTTTCTAATTCAATTATATGATCCATTCTAATCCATTCGTACGATCCATTCTAATGCAGTCGTACGATCCATTCTAATTCATTCGTACGATCCATTCTAATTCATTCTCACAAATGTAACCTTTCTAATTCAATTGTACGATCCATTCTAATTCATTCGTACGATCCATTCAAATCCATTTGTACGATCCATTCTAATCCATTCGTACGATCCATTCTAATTCATTCGCACGAATGTAACCATTCTAATTCATTCGTACGATCCATTCTAATTCATTCATACAATCCATTCTAATTCATTCGCATGATCCATTCTAATTCATTCGCACAAATGTATCCATTCTAATTCATTCGCTCGAATGTATCCATTTTAATTCATTCGTACGATCCATTCTAATTCATTCGTACGATCTAATTCATTCGTACGATCCAGTCTAATCCATTCGTACGATCCATTCTAATCCATTCGTACGATCCATTCTAATTCATTCTCACAAATGTATCCATTCTAATTCATTCTCACAAATGTAACCTTTCTAATTCATTTGTACGATTCATTCTAATTCATTCGTACGATCCATTCTAATCCATTCCTACGATCCATTCTAATTCGTTCATACGATCCATTCTAATTCGTTCGTACGATCCATTCTAATTCATTCGTACGATCTATTCTAATTCATTCGCACGAATGTAAGCATTCTAATTCATTCGTACGATTCATTCTAATTCATTCGTACGATCCATTCAAATTCATTCGCATGATCCATTCTAATTCATTCGTACGATCCATTCTAATTCATTCTCACGAATGTATCCTTTCTAATTCATTTGTATGATCCATTCTAATTCATTCATTCGATCCATTCTAATCCATTCGTACGATCCATTCTAATCCATTCGTACGATCCATTCTAATTCATTCTCACAAATGTAACCTTTCTAATTCATTTGTACGATCCATTCTAATTCATTCGTACGATCCATTATAATCCATTCGTACGATCCATTCTAATCCATTCGTACGATCCATTCTAATTCATTCGCACGAATGTAACCATTCTAAATCATTCGTACGATCCATTCTAATTCATTACTACGATCCATTCTAATTCATTCGCACGAATGTATCCATTCTAATTCATTTGCACGATCCATTCTAATTCATTCCTATGATCCATTCTAATTCATTCGTACGATCCATTCTAATTCATTCGCTCGAATGTATCCATTCTAATTCATTCGTACGATCCATTCTAATTCATTCGTACGATCCATTCTAATCCATTCTAATTCATTTGTACGATCCATTCTAATTCATTCGTATAATCCATTCTTATTCATTCGCACGATCCAGTCTAATTGATTCGCACGATCCATTCTAATTCATTCGCATGAATGTATCCATTCTAATTCATTCGTACGATCCATTCTAATTCATTAATATGATCCATTCTAATTCATTCGTACGATCCATTCTAATTCATATGCACAAAGGTATCCATTCTAATTCATTCGTACGATCCATTCTAATTCATTCGTACGATCCATTCTAATTCATTCGCACGATCCGTTCTAATTCATTCGTACGATCCATTCTAATTCATTCGCACGATCCGTTCTAATTCATTCGTACGATCCATTCTAATTCATTCGCACGAATGTAACCATTCTAATTCATTCGTAGGATCCATTCTAATTCATTCCTACGATCCATTCTAATTCATTTGCACGAATGTATCCATTCTAATTCATTTGCACGATCCATTCTATTTCATTCCAATGATCCATTCTAATTCATTCATATGATCCATTCAAATTTATTCGTACGAACCATTCTAATTCATTCGCACGATCCACTCTAATTTATTCGTACGATCCATTCTAATTCATTCGTACGATCTATTCTAATTCATTCGCATGATCCATTTTAATTCATTCGTACGATCCATTCTAATTCATTTGTACGATCCATTCTAATTTATTCGTTCGATCCATTCTAATTCATTTCTACGATCCATTTTAATTCATTCGTACGATCCATTCTAATTCATTCGATACATTCGTGCGAATGAATTAGAATAGATCGTAGGAAAGAATTAGAATGGATCATACGAATGGATTAAAATGGGTACATTCATACGATCCATTCTAATTCATTCGTACGATCCATTCTAATTCATTCGCACGATCCATTCTAATTTATTCGTACATCCATTCTAATCCATTCGTACGATCCATTCTAATCCATTTGTACGATCCATTCTAATTCATTCGCATGATCCATTCTAATTCATTCGCACGATCCATTCAAATTCATTCGCACGATCCATTCTAATTCATTCGTACGATCCATTCTAATTCATTTGTACGATCCATTCTAATTCATTCGCACGAATGTATCCATTCTAATTCATTCCTATGATCCATTCTAATTCATTCGTACGATCCATTCTAATTCATTCGTACGATCCATTCTTATTCATTCATACGATCCATTCTAATTCATTCGCATGATCCATTCTAATTCATTCGTACGATCCATTCTAATTCATTCACACGAATGGATCCTATGATCCATTCTAATGCATTCGTACGATCCATTCTAATTCATTCGCACGATCCATTCTAATTCATTCGTACGATTCATTCTAATTCATTCGCACGAATGTAACCTTTCTAATTAATTTGTATGTATCCATTCTAATTCATTCGCACGATCCATTCTAATTCATTTGTACGATCCATTTTAATTCATTCGTATGAATTAGAATGGATCGTAGGAATGAATTAGAATGGATCGTACGAATGGATTAAAATGGATACATTCATAATATCCATTCTAATTCATTCGTACGATCCATTCTAATTCATTCGCACGATCCATTCTAATTTATTCGTACGATCCATTCTAATCCATTCGTACGATCCATTCTAATCCATTCGTACGATCCATTCTAATTCATTGGCATGATCCTTTCAAATTCATTCGTATGATCCATTATAATTCATTCGCACGATCCATTCAAATTCATTCGCACGATCCATTCTAATTCATTCGTACGATCCATTCTAATTCATTTGTATGATCCATTCTAATTTATTCGCACGAATGTATCCATTCTAATTCATTCGCACGATCCATTCTAATTCATTCGTTCGATCCATTCTAATTCATTCGTACGATCCATTCTAATTCGTTCATACGATCCATTCTAATTCATTCGTATGATCCTTTATAATCCATTCTAATTCATTCTCACAAATGTAACCTTTCTAATTCATTCGCACGATCCATTCTAATTCATTCGTACGATCCATTCTAATTCATTCTCGCACGATCCATTCTTATTCATTCGTACGATCCATTCTATTTAGATCGTATGATCAATTCTAATTCATTCGCACAAATGTATCCATTTTAATTCATTCGTACGATCCATTCTAATTTATTCATACGATCCATTCTAATTCATTTGCACGATCCATTCTAATTAGATCGTATGATCCATTCTAATTCATTCGCATAAATGTATCCATTTTAATTCATTCGTACGATCCATTCTAATTTATTCATACGATCCATTTTAATCCATTCGTACGATCCATTCTAATTCATTCGTATGATCCATTCTAATTCATTCCTACGATCTATTCTAATTCATTCGCTCGAATGTATCCATTCTAATTCATTCGTACGATGCGTTCTAATCCATTCGTACGATCCATTCTAATCCATTCGTACGATCCATTCTAATTCATTCGCACGAATGTAACCATTCTAATTCATTCGTATGATCCATTCTAATTCATTCCTACGATCCATTCTAATTCATTCGCATGAATGTATCCATTCTAATTCATTGGCACGATCCATTCTAATTCATTCCTATGATCCATTCTAATTCATTCGTACGATCCATTCTAATTCATTCGCTCGAATGTATCCATTCTAATTCATTCGTACGATCCATTCTAATTCGTTCATACGTTCCATTCTAATTCGTTCGAACAATCCATTCTAATTCATTCGTACGATCCATTCTAATTCATTCGCACGATCCATTCTAATTCATTTGTACAATCCATTTAAATTTATTCGCATGATCCATTCTAATTCATTCGTATGATATATTCATACGACTGAATTAGAATGGATTGTACGAATGAATTAGAATGGATACATTCGAGCGAATGAATTAGAATGGATCGTACGAATGAATTAGAATGGATCATAGAATTGAATTAGAATGGATCGTGCAAATGAATTAGAATGGATACATTCGTGCGAATGAATTAGAATGGATCGTAGGAATGAATTAGAATGGATCGTACGAATGAATTAGAATGGTTACATTCGTGCGAATGAATTAGAATGGATCGTATGATTGGATTAGAATGGATCGTACGAATGGATTAGAACGCATTGTACGAATGAATTAGAATAGATACAGTTGTGCTAATGAATAAGAATGGATCGTACGAATGAATTAGAATGGATCGTACGAATGAATTAGAATGGATCGTGCGAATGAATTAGAATCGATCGTACGAATGAATTAGAATGGATCGTACAAATGAATTAGATCGTACGAATGAATTAGAATGGATCATACGAATGAATTAAAATGGATACATTCATACGACTGAATTAGAATGGATCGTGCTAATTAATTAGAATGGATCAAACGAATGAATTAGAATGGATCGTGCGAATGAATTAGAATGAATCGTACGAATGCACTAGAATGGATCGTGCGAATGCATTAGAATGGATCGTACGAATGAATTAGAGTGGATCATAGGAATGAATTAGAATGGATCGTGCAAATGAACTAGAATGGATACATTTGTACGAATGAATTAGAATGGATCATACGAATGAATTAGAATGGATCGTGCGAATGAATTAGAATGGATCGTACGAATAAATTAGAATGGATCATACGAACGAATTAGAACGGATCGTACGAACGAATTAGAATGGATCGTACGAATGAATTAGAATGGATACATTCATGTGAATGAATTAGAATGGATTGTAGGAATAAAGTAGAATGGATCATACGAATGAATTAGAATGGATACATTCGAGCGAATGAATTAGAATCGATCGTACGAATGAATTAGAATGGATCATAGGAATGAATTAGAATGGATCGTGCAAATGAATTAGAATAGATACATTCATGCGAATGAATTAGAATGGATCGTAGGAATGAATTAGAATGGATCGCACGAATGAATTAGAATGCATCGCACGAATGAATTAGAATGGTTACATTCGTGTGAATGAATTAGAATGGATCGTACGAATGGATTAGAATGGATCATACAAATGAATTAGAATGGATCGTACAAATGAATTAGAAAGGTTACATTTGTGAGAATGAATTAGAATGGATCGTGCGAATGAATTAGAATGGATCGGACGAATGAATTAGAATGGATCGTACGATTCATTCTAATTAATTCGTACGATCCATTCTAATGCATTCGAACGATTCATTCTAATTCATTCGCATGATCCATTCTAATTCATTCGTACGATCCATTCTTATTCATTCATACGATCCATTCTAATTCATTCGCACAATCCATTCTAATTCATTCGTACAATCCATTCTAATTCATTCGCACGATCCATTCTAATTCATTCGTATGATCCATTCTAATTCATTCCTACGATCTATTCTAATTCATTCGCTCGAATGTATCCAATCTAATTCATTCGTTCGATCCATTCTAATTAATTCGTTTGATCCATTCAAATTCATTCGCATGATCCATTCTAATTCATTCGTACGATCCATTCTAATTCATTCGTACGATCCATTCTAATTCATTCGCACGAATATATCCATTCTAATTCATTCGTACGATCCATTCTAATTCATTCGCACGATCCATTCTAATTCATTCGAACGATCCATTCTAATTCATTCCTACGATCCATTCTAATTCATTCGCACGAATGTATCCATTCTAATTCATTTGCACGATCCATTCTAATCCATTCGTACGATCGATTCTAATTCATTTGTACAAATGTATCTATTCTAATTTATTCGTACAATGCGTTCTAATCCATTCGTACGATCCATTCTAATCCATTCGTACGATCCATTCTAATTCATTTGTATGATCCATTCTAATTCATTCGTACGATCCATTCTAATTCATTCGTACGATCCATTCTAATTCATTCGTACAATCGTTTCTAATTAATTCGAACAAATGTATCCTTTCTAATTCATTCGTACGATCCATTCAAATTCAATCGTATGATCCATTCTAATTTATTCGCACAAATGTATCCATTTTAATTCATTCGTACGATCCATTCTAATTTATTCATACGATCCATTCTAATTCATTCGCACGATCCACTCTAATTCATTCGTACGATCCATTCTAATTCATTCGCATGAATATATATATTCTAATTCATTCGTATGATCCATTCTAATTTATTCGCTCGCACTATCCATTCTAATTCATTCGCACGATCCATTCTAATTCATTCGTACGATCTATTCTAATTCATTCGTACGATCCATTCTAATTCATTCGTATGATCAATTCTAATTCATTCGCACGATCCATTCTAATTCATTCTCACGAATGTAACCTTTCTAATTCATTTGTACGATCCATTCTAATTCATTTGTATGATCCATTCTAATTCATTCGTACGATCCATTCTAATCCATTCGTACGATCCATTCTAATTTATTCGTACGATCCATTCTAATTCATTCGCACTATCCATTCTAATTCATTCGTACGATCCATTCTAATTCATTCGTACGATCAATTCTAATTCATTCGTACAAATGTATCTATTCTAATTCATCGTACGATCCATTCTAATTCATTCCTACGATCCATTCTAATTCATTCGCACGAATGTATCCATTCTAATTCATTCGTACGATCCATTCTAATTCATTCCTACGATCCATTCTAATTCATTCGCACGAATGTAACCATTCTAATTCATTCGTACGATCCATTCTAATTCATACCTACGATCCATTCTAATTTATTCGCACGAATGTATCCATTCTAATACATTCGTACGATCCATTGTAATCCATTCGTACGATCCATTCTAATTCATTCATAGGATCCATTCTAATTCGTTCGTACGATCTATTCTAATTCGTTCGTACGATCCATTCTAATTCATTCGCACGATCCATTCTAATTCATTCGTACGATCCATTCTAATTCATTCGCACGAATCCGTTCTAATTCTTTCGTACGATCCATTCTGATTCATTCTAATTCATTCGCACAAATGTATCCATTCAAATTCATTCGTACGATCCATTCTAATTAATTCGCACGATCCATTCTAATTCATTCTCACGAATGTAACCTTTCTAATTTATTTGTATGATCCATTCTAATTCATTCGTACGATCCATTCTAATCCATTCGTACGATCCATTCTAATTCATTCGTACGATCCATTTTAATTCATTCTCACAAATGTAACCTTTCTAATTCATTTGTACGATCCATTCTAATTCATTTGAACGATCCATTCTAATCCATTCGTACGATCCATTCTAATCCATTCGTACGATCCATTCTAATTCATTCGCACGAATGTAACCATTCTAATTCATTCGTACGATCCATTCTAATTCATTCGTACGATCCATTCTAATTCATTCGCATGAATGTAACCATTCTAATTCATTTGCACGATCCATTCTAATTCATTCCTATGATCCATTCTAATTCATTCGTACGATGCAATCTAATTCATTCGTACGAATGAACTAGAATGGATACATTCGTGCGAATGAATTAGAATGGATCGTACGAATGAATTAGAATGGATCCTACGAATGAATTAGAATGGATCTTACGAATGAATTAGAATGGATCGTACGAATGAATTAGAATGGTTCATACGAATGAATAAGAATGGATCGTGCAAATAAATTAGAATGGATACATTCGTGCGAATGAATTAGAATGGATCGTAGGAATGAATTAGAAAGGATCGTACGAATGAATTAGAATGGATACATTCGTGCGAATGAATTAGAATAAATCGTATGAATGAATTAGAATGGATCGTACGAATGAATTAGAATGGATCGTGCGAATGAATTTGAATGGATCGTGCGAATGAATTAGAATGGATCATACGAATGAATTAGAATGGATCGTACGAATGAATTAGAATGGATACATTCGTGCGAATGAATTAGAATGGATCGTACGAATGAATTAGACTGGATCGTACGAATAAATTAGAATGGATACATTCATACGAATGAATTAGAATGGATCGTAGGAATGAATTAGAATGGATCATACGAATGGATTAGAATGGATCATATGAATGAATTAGAATGGTTACATTCGTGCGAATGAATTAGAATGGATCGTACGAATGGATTAGAATGGATCGTACGGATGGATTAGAATGGATCGTGCAAATGAATTAGAATGGATACATTCGTGCGAATGAATTAGAATTGATCGTACGAATGAATTAGAATGGATCATAGGAATGAATTAGAATGGATCGTGCAAATGAATTAGAATGGATACATTCGTGCGAATGAATTAAATGGATCGTAGGAATGAATTAGAATGGATCGTACGAATGAATTAGAATGGTTACATTCGTGCGAATGAATTAGAATGGATCTTACGAATGGATTAGAATGGATCGTACGAATGGATTAGAATGGATCGTACGAATGGATTAGAATGGATCATACGAATGAATTAGAATGGATCGTACAAATGAATTAGAAAGGTTATATTTGTGAGAATGAATTAGAATGGATCGTACGAATAAATTAGAATGGATCGTACGAATGAATTAGAATGGATCGTGCGAATGAATTGGAATGGATCGTATGAATGATTAAGAATGGATCGTACGAATGAATTAGAATGGATCGTGCGAATGAATTAGAATGGATCGTGCGAATTAATTAGAATGGATCGTACGAACGAATTAGAATGGATCGTACGAACGAATTAGAATGGATCGTACGAACGAATTAGAATGGATCGTACGATCATTCGTACGATCCATTCTAATTCATTCGCACGAATGTATCCATTCTAATGCATTCGTACGATCCATTATAATTCATTCGTACGATCTATTCTAATTCATTCGCACGAATGTATCCATTCTAATTCATTCGTATGATCCATTCTAATTCATTCCTACGATCTATTCTAATTCATTCGCACAAATGTATCCATTCTAATTCATTCGTTCGATCCATTCTAATTCATTCGTACGATCCATTCTAATTCATTCGCACGATCCATTCTAATTTATTCGTACGATCCATTCTAATTCATTCGTTCGATCTATTCTAATTCATTCGCATGATCCATTCTAATTCATTCGTACGATCCATTCTAATTCATTCATACAATCCATTCAAATTCATTTGTACGATGCAATCTAGTTCATTCGCACAAATGTATCTATTCTAATTAATTTGTACAATGCGTTCTAATCCATTCGTACGATCCATTCTAATCCATTCATACGATCCATTCTAATTCATTCGCACGATCCATTCTAATTCATTCGTATGATCCATTCTAATTCATTCGTACGATCGATTCTAATTCATTCGTATGATCCATTCTAACTCGTTCACACAAATGTATCCATTCTAATTCATTCGTACGATCCATTCTAATTCATTCGCACGATCCATTCCAATTCATTCGTACGATCCATTCAAATTCATTCGCACGATCGATTCTAATTCATTAGCATGAATGTATCCATTCTAAGTTATTCGTACGAATGTATACATTCTTATGAATGAATTAGAATGGATACATACAAATGAATTAGAAAGGTTACATTCGTGAGAATGAATTAGAATGGATCGTACGAATGAATTAGAATCGATCGTACGAATGAATTAGAATGGATACATTCGAGCGAATGAATTAGAATGGATAGTATGAATGAATTAGAATGGATCATAGGAATGAATTAGAATGGATCGTGCAAATGAATTAGAATGGATACATTCGTGCGAATGAATTAGAATGGATTGTAGGAATGAATTAGAATGGATCGTACGATTGAATTAGAATGGATACATTTGTGCGATGAATAAGAATGGAGCGTACGAATGAATTAGAATGGAGCGTACGAAAGAACTAGAATGGATACATTCGTGCGAATGAATTAGAATGGATCATATGAAAGAATTAGAATGGATCGTGTGAATGAATTAGAATAAATCGTGCGAATGCATTAGAATGGATACATTCGTGCGAATGAATTAGATTGGATCGTACGAATGAATTAGAATGGATCGTGCGAATGAATTAGAATGTATCGTACGAATGAATTAAAATGGATACATTTGTGCGAATGAATTAGAATGGATCATACGATTGAATTTGAATGGATCGTAAGAATGAATTAGAATGGATACATTTGTGCGAATTAATTAGAATGGATCGTACGAATGAATTAGAATGGATCGTACTAATAAATTAGAATGGATCGTACGAATGAATTAGAATGGATCTTGCGATTGAATTAGAATAGATCGTACAAATGAATTAGAATTGATACATTCGTGCGAATGAACTAGAATGGATACATACATTCATGCGAATGAATTAGAATGGATCGTATGAATGAGTTAGAATGGATCGTATGAATGAATTAGAATGGATTGCATGAATGAATTAGAATGGATCATACGAATGAATTGGAATGGATCGTACGAATGAATTAGAACGGATACATTCACGCAAATGAATTAGAATGGATCGTACGAATGAACTAGAATGGATCATACGAATGAATTAGAATGGATCGTGCGAATGAATTAGAATGGATCGTAGGAATGAATTAGAATGGATTGTACGAATGAATTTGAATCTATACATTCGTGCGAATGAATTAGAATGAATCGTACGAATGCATTAGAATGGATACATTCGTGCGAATGAATTAGAATGGATCGTACGAACGTATTAGAATGGATCGTACGAACGAATTAGAATGGATCGTACGAACGAATTAGAATAGATCGTATGAACGAATTAGAATGGATCGTACGAATGAATTAGAATGGATATATTCGAGCGAATGAATTAGAATGGATCGTACGAATGAATTAGAATGGATCATAGGAATGAATTATAATGGATCGTGCAAATGAATTAGAATGGATACATTCGTGCGAATGAATTAGAATGGATCGTAGGAATGAATTAGAATGGATCGTACGAATGAATTAGAATGGTTACATTCGTGCGAATGAATTAGAATGGATCGTACGAATGGATTAGAATGGATCGTACGAATAGATTAGAATGGATCGTACGAATGAATTAGAATGGATCGTACAAATGAATTAGAAAGGTTACATTTGTGAGAATGAATTAGAATGGATCGTACGAATGAATTAGAATGGATCGTACGAATGGATTAGAATGGATCGTACGAATGAATTAGAATGGATCGTACGTATGAATTAGAATAGTTCATACGAATGAATTAGAATGAATCGTACGAATGAATTAGAATGGTTATATTCGTGCGAATGAATTAGAATAGATCATACGAATAAATTAGAATGGATCGAACGAATGAATTAGAATGGATCGTACGAATGCATTAGAATGGATCGTACGAATGAATTAGAATGGATACATTCGAGTGAATGAATTAGAATGGATCGTACGATGAATTAGAATGGATTATACAAATGAATTAAAATGGATTCTAATCCATTCGTACGATCCATTCTAATCTATTCTAATTCATTCGTACGATCCATTCTAATCCATTCATACGATCCATTCTAATTCATTCGCTCGAATGTATCTATTCTAATCCATTCGCACGAATGTATCCATTCTAATTCATTCGCACAATCCAATCTAATTCAAACGTACGATCCATTCTAATTCATTCACATGATGTATTCTAATTCATTCGTATGATCCATTCTAATTCATTCTTACGATTCATTCTAATTCATTTGCACGATCCATTCTAATTCATTCCTATGATCCTTTCTAATTCATTCGTACGATCCATTCTAATTCATTCGTACGATCCATTCTAATTCATTCTCATAAATGTAACCTTTCTAATTCATTTGTACGATCCATTCTAATTCATTCGTACGATCCATTCTAATCTATTCGTACGATCCATTCTAATCCATTAGTACGATCCATTCTAATTCATTCGCACGAATATAACCATTCTAATTCATTCGTACGATCCATTCTAATTCATTCCTACGATCCATTCTAATTCATTCGCACGATCCATTCTAATTCATATGCACAAAGGTATCCATTCTAATTCATTCGTACGATCCATTCTAATTTATTCGCTCGAATGTATCCATTCTAATTCGTTCGTACGATCCATTCTAATTCGTTCGTACGATCCATTCTAATTCGTTCGTACGATCCATTCTAATTCATTCGTACGATTCATTCTTATTCATTCATACGATCCATTCTAAGTCATTCGCACTATCCATTCTAATTCATTCGTACGATCCATTCTAATTCATTCGTATGATCCATTCTATCTCATTCGGTGGATCCATTCTAATTCATTCGTACGATCCATTCTAATTCATTCGCATGATCCATTCTAATTCATTCGTACGATCCACTCTTATTCATTCATACGATCCATTCTAATTCATTCGCACAATCCATTCTAATTCATTCGTACGATCCATTCTAATTCATTCGCACGATCCATTCTAATTTATTCGTACGATCCATTCTAATTCATTCTCACGAATGTAACCATTCTAATTTATTCGTACGATGCATTCTAATTCATTTGCGCGAATGTAACCATTCTAATTCATTCGTACGATCCATTCTAATTCAGTCGTATGAATGTATCCATTCTAATTCATTCGTACAATCCATTCTAGTTCATTCGCACGATCCATTCTAATTCATTTGTATGATCCATTCTAATTCATTCCCTCGATCTATTCTAATTCATTCACTCGAATGTATCCATTCTAATTCATTTGCACGATCCATTCTAATTCATTCGTACGATCCATTCTAATTCATTCGTACAATCCATTCTAATTCATTCGTATGATCCATTCTAATTCATTCCTACGATCTATTCTAATTCATTCGCTCAAATGTATCCATTCTAATTCATTCGTTCGATCCATTCTAATTCATTTGTACGATCCATCTAAATTCATTCGCATGATCCATTCTAATTCATTCGTACGATCCATTCTAATTCATTCTCACGAATGTAACCTTTCTAATTCATTTATATGATCCATTCTAATTCATTCGTATGATACATTTGTGCGAATGAATTAGAATGGATCGTGCGAATGAATTAGAATGGATCGTGCGAATGAATTAGAATGGATCGTACGAATGAATTAGAATGGATCGTACGAATGAATTAGAATGGATCGTGCGAATGAATAAGAATGGATCGTAGGAATGAATTAGAATGGATCCACCGAATGAGTTAGATTGGATCATACGAATGAATTAGAATGGATCGTACGAATGAATTAGAATGGATTGTGCGAATGAATTAGAATGGATCGTTTGAATGAATAAGAATGGATCGTACGAATGAATTAGAATGGATCGTGCGAATGAATTAGAATGAATCGTACGAATGCATTAGAATGGATCGTACGAATGAATTAGAATGAATCGTACGAACGAACTAGAATGGATCATACGAACGAATTAGAATGGATCGTATGAACGAATTAGAATGGATCGTACGAATGAATTAGAATGGATAAATTCGAGCGAATGAATTAGAATGGATCGTACGAATGAATTAGAATGGATCATAGGAATGAATTAGAATGGATCGTGCAAATGAATTAGAATGGATACATTCGTGCGAATGAATTAGAATGGATCATACGAATGAATTAGAATGGATCGTGCAAATGAATTAGAATGGATTGTACAAATGAATTAGAATGGATACATTTGAGCGAATGAATTAGAATAGATCGTAGGAATGAATTAGAATGGATCATACGAATGAATTAGAATAGATCGTGCGAATAAATTAGAATGGATTGTACGAATGAATTAGAATGGATACATTCGTGCGAATGAATTAGAATGGATCGGACGAATGAATTAGAATGGATCGTATGATTCATTCTAATTCATTCGTACGATCTATTCTAATGTATTCGTACGATTCATTCTAATTCATTCGCATGATCCATTCTAATTCATTCGTATGATCCATTCTTATTCATTCATACGATCCATTCTAATTCATTCATATGATCCATTCTAATTCATTCGTACGATCCATTCTAATTCATTCGTACGATCTATTCTAACTCATTCGGTGGATCCATTCTAATTTATTCGTACGATCCATTCTAATTCATTCGCACGATCCATTCTAATTTATTCGTACGATCCATTCTAGTTCATTCCTATGATCCATTCTAATTCATTCGCACGAATGTATCCATTCTAATTCATTTGCACAATCCATTCTAATTCATTCCTATGATCCATTCTAATTCATTCGTACTATCCATTCTAATTCATTCGCTCGAATGTATCCATTCTAATTCATTCATACGATCTATTCTAATTCGTTCATACGATCCATTCTAATTTGTTCGTACGATCCATTCTAATGTGTCCGTACGATTCATTCTAATTCATTCGTACGATCCATTCTAATGCATTCATACGATTCATTCTAATTCATTCGCACGATCCATTCTAATTCATTCGTACGATCCATTCTTATTCATTCATACGATCCATTCTAATTCATTCGCACGATCCATTCTAATTCATTCGCACAATCCATTCTAATTCATTCGTACGATCCATTCTAATTCATTCGTATGATCCATTCTTACTCATTCGGTGGATTGTACGAATGAATTAGAATGGATACATTCATACGACTGAATTAGAATGGATCGTACAAATGAATTAGAATGGTTACATTCATGGAAATGAATTAGAATGGATCGTACGAATAAATTAGAATGGTTACATTCATAAGAATGAATTAGAATGGATCGTACGAATAAATTAGAATGGATCGTGTGAATGAATTAGAATGGATTGTACGAATAAATTAGAATGCATACATTCGTGCGAATGGATTAGAATGGATCGGACGAATGAATTAGAATTGATCGTACGAATGAATTAGAATGGATCGTGAGAATGAATTAGAATGGATCGTACGAATGAATTAGAATGGATCATACGAATTAATTAGAAAGGTTACATTCGTTAGAATGAATTAGAATGGATCGTGCGAATGAATTAGAATTGATCATACGAATGGATTAGAATGGATCGTACGAATGAATTAGAATAGATCGTGCGAATGAATTAGAATGGATCGTACGAACGAATTAGAATGGATCGTACGAACGAATTAGAATGGATCGTACGAACGAATTAGAATGGATCGTATGAACGAATTAGAATGGATCGTACGAATGAATTAGTATGGATACATTCGAGCGAATGAATTAGAATGGATCGTACGAATGAATTAGAATGGATCATAGGAATGAATTAGAATGAATCATGCAAATGAGTTAGAATGGATACATTCGTGCGAATGAATTAGAATGGATCGTAGGAATGAATTAGATGGATCGTACGAATGAATTAGAATGGATCGTACGAATGAATAAGAATGGATCGTACGAATGAATTAGAATGGATCGTACGAATGAATTAGAATGGATCATACGAATGAATTAGAATGGATCGTACGAATGAATTAGAATGGATACATTTGTGCGAATGAGTTAGAATGGATCATACGAATGAATTAGAATGGATCGTACGAATGAATTAGAATGGATCATACGAATGCATTAGAATGGATCGTGCGAATGAATTAGAATGGATTGTACGAGTGAATTAGAATGGATACATTCGAGCGAATGAATTAGAATAGATCGTAGGAATGAATTAGAATGGATCATATGAATGAATTAGAATGGATTGTGCGATCCATTCTAATGCATTCGTATAATTTATTCTAATTCATTCGCACGATCCATTTTAATTCATTCGTACGATCCATTCTTATTCATTCATACGATCCATTCTAATTCATTCGCACAATCCATACTAATTCATTCGTACGATCCATTCTAATTCATTCGCACAATCCATTCTAATTCATTCTCACAAATGTATCCATTCTAATTCATTCGTACAATCCATTCTAATTCATTCGCACGATCCATTCTAATTCATTCGTATGATCCATTCTAATTCATTCGCACGATCCATTGTAATTCATTCGTATGATCCATTCTTATTCATTCCTACGATCTATTCTAATTCGTTCGCTCGAATGTATCCATTCTAATTCATTCGTACAATCCATTCTAATTCATTCGCATGATCCATTCTAATTCATTCGTATGATCCATTCTAATTCATTCCTACGATCTATTCTAATTCATTCGCTCGAATGTATCCATTCTAATTCATTCGTACAATCCATTCTAATTCATTCGCACGATCCATTTTAATTCATTCGTATGCTCCTTTCTAATTCATTTGTACGATCCATTATAATTCATTCGTATGGTCCATTCTAACTCATTCACACAAATGTATCCATTCTAATTCATTCGTACGATCCATTCTAATTCATTCGCACGATCCGTTCTAATCCATTCGTACGATTCATTCTAATTCATTCGTACGATCCATTCTAATGCATTTGTACGATTCATTCTAATTCATTCGCACGATTCATTCTAATTCATTCGTACGATCCATTCTAATTCATTCGTCCGATCCATTCTAATTCATTCGTACGAATGTATCCATTCTAATTAATTCGTATAATCTATTCTAATTCATTCGCACGATCCATTCTAATTCATTCGTATGATCGATTCTAATTCATTCCTACGATCTATTCTAATTCATTCGCTCGAATGTATCCATTCTAATTCATTCGTTCGATCCATTCTAATTCATTCGTACGATCAATTCTAATCCATTCATACGATCCATTCTAATCCTTTCGTACAATCCATTCTAATTCATTCGCACGATCCATTCTAATTCATTCGTATGATCCATTCTAATTCATTCCTACGATCTATTCTAATTCATTCGCTCGAATGTATCCATTCTAATTCATTCGTTCGATCCATTCTAATTCATTCGTACGATCCATTCTAATTCATTCGTACGATCCATTCTAATTCATTCGCACGATCCATTCTAATTCATTCGTATGATCCAATCTAATTCATTCCTACGATCTATTCTTATTCATTCGCATGATCCATTCTAATTCATTCGTTCAATCCATTCTAATTCATTCGTACAATCCATTCAAATTCATTCGCATGATACTTTCTAATTCATTCGTACGATCCATTCTAATTCATTCGTACGAATGTATCCATTCTAATTCATTCGTACAATCCATTCTAATTCATTCGCACGATCCATTCTAATTCATTCGCACAAATGTATCTATTCTAATTCATTCGTACAATCCATTCTAATTCATTCGTATGATCAATTCTAATTCATTCGCACGATCCATTCTAATTCATTCGTACGATCCATTCTAATTCATTCCTACGATCCATTTTAATTCATTCGCACGAATGTATCCATTCTAATTCATTTGCACGATCCCTTCTAATTCATTCCTATGATCCATTCTAATTCATTCGTATGATCCATTCTAATTCATTCGCTCGAATGTATCCATTCTAATTCATTCGTACGATCCATTCTAATTCGTTCATACGATCCATTCTAATTCGCTCGTACGATCCATTCTAATTCATTCGTACGATCCATTCTAATTCATTCGCACGATCCATTCTAATTCATTCGCACGATCCATTCTAATTCATTCTCACGAATGTAACCTTTCTAATTCATTCGTACGATCCATTCTAATCCATTCGTACGATCCATTCTAATCCATTCGTACGATCCATTCTAATTCATTCTCGCAAATATAACCTTTCTAATTCATTTGTACGATCCATTCTAATTCATTCGTACGATCCATTCAAATCCATTCATATGATCCATTCTAATTCATTCGCATGAATGTAACCATTCTAATTCATTCGTACGATCCATTCTAATTCATTCGTTCGATCCATTATAATTCATTTGTACATCCATTCTAATTCATTCGCACAAATATATCCATTTTAATTCATTTGCACGAATGTATCAATTCTAATTCATTTGCACGATCCATTCTAATTCATTCCTATGATCCATTCTAATTCATTCGTACGATCCATTCTAATTCATTCGCTCGAATGTATCCATTCTAATTCATTCGTACGATCCATTCTAATTCATTCGTATGATCCATTCTAATTTATTCGTTCAAATATATCCATTCTAATTCATTCGTACGATCCATTCTAATTTATTCCTACGATTTATTCTAATTCATTCGTACGATCCATTCTAATTCATTCGCACGATCTATTCTAATTCATTTGCTCGAATGTATCCATTCTAATTCATTCGTACAATCCATTCAGATCCATTTATACGATCCATTCTAATTCATTCGCACGAATGTAACCATTCTAATTCATTCGTACGATCCATTCTAATTCATTCCTACGATCCATTCTAATTCATTCGCACGAATGTATCCATTCTAATTCATTTGCACGATCCATTCTAATTCATTCCTATGATCCATTCTAATTCATACGTATGATACATTCATACGACTGAATTAGAATGGATTGTACGAATGAATTAGAATTGATCATACGAATGAATTAGAATGGATCGTACGAATGAATTAGAATGGATCGTGCGAATGAATTAGAATGGATCGTACGAATGCATTAGAATGGATATATTTGAACGAATAAATTAGAATGGATCATACGAATGAATTAGAATGGATCGTACGAATGAATTAGAATGGATCGTACGAATGAATTAGAATGGATACATTCGAGCGAATGAATTATAATGGATCGTACGAATGAATTAGAATGGATCATAGGAATGAATTAGAATGGATTGTGCAAATGAATTAGAATGGTTACATTCGTGCGAATGAATTAGAATGGATCATAGGAAAGAATTAGAATGGATCGTACGAATAAATTAGAATGGATACATTCGTGCGAATGAATTAGAATGGATCGTAGGAATGAATTAGAATGGATCATACGAATTAATTAGAATGGTTACATTCGTGCGAATGAATTATAATGGATCGTACGAATGGATTAGAATGGATCGTACAAATGAATTAGAATGGATACATTCGAGCGAATGAATTAGAAGTGATCGTGCGAATGAATTAGAATGGATCGTGCGAATGAATTAGAATGGATCGTGCGAATGAATTAGAATGGATCCACCGAATGAGTTAGAATGGATCATGCGAATGAATTAGAATGGATCGTACGAATGAATTAGAATGGATCGTACGAATGAATTAGAATGGATCATAGGAATGAATTAGAATGGATCATGCAAATGAATTAGAATGGATACATTCGTGCGAATGAATTAGAATGGATCGTGCGAATGAATTAGAATGGATCGTACGAATGAATTAGAATGGATATATTTGAACGAATAAATTAGAATGGATCATACGAATGAATTAGAATGGATCGTACGAATGAATTAGAATGGATCGTGCGAATGAATTAGAATCGATCGTACGAATGAATTAGAATGGATCGTACAAATGAATTAGATCGTACGAATGAATTAGAATGGATCGTACGAATGAATTAAAATGGATACATTCATACGACTGAATTAGAATGGATCGTGCGAATTAATTAGAATGGATCGTACGAATGAATTTGAATGGATACATTTGTGCGAATGAATCTGAATGGATTGTATGAATGAAATACAATGGATAGTACGAATGAATTAGAATGGATCGTACAAATGAATTACAATAGCCCATACGAATGAATTAGAATGAATCGTACGAATGAATTAGAATGGTTACATTCGTGCGAATTAATTAGAATAGATCGTACGAATGAATTAGAATGGATCGTACGAATAAATTAGAATGGATCATGCGAATGAATTAGAATGGATCGTACGAATGAATTAGATTGGATCCACTGAATGAGTTAGAATGGATCATACGAATGAATTAGAATGGATCGTACGAATGAATTAGAATGGATTGTGCGAATGAATTAGAATGGATCGTATGAATGAATAAGAATGGATCGTACGAATGAATTAGAATGGATCGTGCGAATGAATTAGAATGAATCGTAAGAATGCATTAGAATGGATCGTACGATTGAATTAGAATGAATCTTACGATCCATTCTAATTCATTCGTCCGATCCATTCTAATTCATTCGCACGAATGTATCCATTCGAATTCATTCGTACATTCTAATTCATTCGTACGATCCATTCTAATTCATTCGCATGAATATATCTATTCTAATTCATTCGTATGATCCATTCTAATTTATTCGCACGATCTATTCTAATTCATTCGTACGATCCATTCTAATTCATTCGCACGAATGTATCATTCGAATGAATTTGAATGGATCATGCGAACGAATTAAAATGGATCGTACAAATGAATTAGAATGGATCGTACGAATGAATTAGAATGGATCATACAAATGAATTAGAAAGGTTACATTCGTGAGAATGAATTTGAATGGATTGTACGAATGAATTAAAATAGATCGTGCGAATAAATTAGAATGGACCATACGAATGAATTAGAAAGGTTATATTTGTGAGAATGAATTAGAATGGATCGTACGAATGAATTAGAATCGATCGTACGAATGGATTAGAATGGATCGTACGAATGGATTAGAATGGATCATACGAATGGATTAGAACGCATTGTACGAATGAATTAGAATAGATACATTTGTACGAATGAATTAGAATGGATCATAGGAATGAATTAGAATGGATCGTGCAAATGAATTAGAATGGATACATTCGTGCGAATGAATTAGAATGGATCGTGCGAATGAATTAGAATGGATTGTACGAACGAATTAGAATGGATCGGATGAACGAATTAGAATGGATCGTACAAATGAATTAGAATGGATACATTCGAGCGAATGAATTAGAATAGATCGTGCGAATAAATTAGAATGGATCATACGAATGAATTAGAATAGATATATTCATGCGAATGAATTAGAATGGATCGTACGAATGAATTAGAGTGGATCGTGCGAATGAATTAGAATGGATCGTATGAATAAATTAGAATGGATCGTACGAATGAATTAAAATGGATACATTTGTGCGAATGAATTAGAATGGATCATACGATTGAATTTGAATGGATCGTACGAATAAATTAGAATGGATACATTTGTGCGATGAATAAGAATGGAGCGTACGAATGAATTAGAATGGAGCGTACAATGAACTAGAATGAATGGATCATACGAATGAATTAGATTGGATCGTGCTAATGAATTAGAATGGATAGTACGAATGAATTAGACTGGATCGTACGAATAAATTAGAATGGATACATTCATGCAAATGAATTAGAATGGATCGTACGAATGAATTAGAATGGATCATACGAATGAATTAGAATGGATCGTACGAATGAATTAGAATGGATCATATGAATAAATTAGAATAGTTATATTCGTGCGAATGAATTAGAATGGATCGTACGAATGGATTAGAATGGATCGTACGAATGGATTAGAACGCATTGTACGAATGAATTAGAATAGATATATTTGTGCGAATGAATTAGATTGCATCGTACGAATGAATTTGAATGGAATGTACGAATGAATTAGAATGGATCGTACGAATGAATTTGAATGGATCATACGAATGAATTAGAATAGATATATTCATGCGAATGAATTAGAATGGATCGTACGAATGAATTAGAATGGATCGTGCGAATGAATTAGAATGGTTCGTATGAATGAATTTGAAAGGTTACATTCGTGAGAATGAATTAGAATGGATCGTGCGAATGAATTAGAATTGATCATACGAATGGATTAGAATGGATCGTACGAATGAATTAGAATGGATCGTACAAATGAATTAGAATGGATACATTCGAGCGAATGAATTAGAATGGATCATACGAATGAATTAGAATGGATCATACGAATGAATTAGAATGGATCGTGCAAATGAATTAGAATGGATACATTCGTGCGAATGAATTAGAATGGATCGTAGGAATGAATTAGAATGGATCGTACGAATGAATTAGAATGGTTACATTCGTGCGAATGAATTAGAATGGATCGTACGAATGGATTAGAATGGATCCTGAATTAGAATGGATCGTACAAATGAATTAGAATGGATCGTACAAATGAATTAGAATGGATCATACGAATGAATTAGAATGGATCGTAAGAATGAATTAGAATGGATCGTACGAATGGATTAGAATGGATCGTACGAATGAATTAGAATGGATCATACAAATGAATTAGAAAGGTTACATTCGTGAGAATGAATTAGAATGGATCGTACGAATGAATTAGAATGGATTATGTGAATGAATTTGAATGGATCGTAAGAATGAATTAGAATGGATCGAACGAATGAATTAGAATGGATACATTCGAGCGAATGAATTAGAATAGATCGTAGGAATGAATTAGAATGGATCATACGAATGAATTAGAATGGATCGTGCGAATCAATTAGAATGGATTGTACGAATGAATTAGAATGGATACATTCGTGCGAATGAATTAGAATGGATCGGACGAATGAATTAGAATGGATCGTACGAATGAATTAGAATGGATCGTGCGAATTAATTAGAATGAATCGTACGAATGCATTAGAATGGATCATACAAATGAATTAAAATGGATCGTACAAATGAATTGGAATGGATCGAACGAATGAATTAGAATACATCATGTGAATGAATTAGAATGGATCGTACGTTTGAATTAGATTGGATTGTACGAATGAATTAGAATGGATACATTCGTGCGATTGAATTAGAATAGATCGTATGAATGAATTAGAATGGTTCGTACGAATGAATTAGAATGGATACATTTGCACGAATGAATTAGAATGGATTGTACGAATGTCTTAGAATGGATCGTACGAATGAATTAGAATGGATAGTGCGAATGAATTAGAATGGATCCTACGAATGAATTAGAATGGATTGTACGAATGAATTAGAATAGATTGTGCGAATGAATTAGAATGGATCGTATGAAAGAATTTGAATGGATCGTTCGAATGAATTAGAATGGATCGTACTAATGGATTAGAATGGATCGTACGAATGAATTAGAATGGATCATACAAATGAATTAGAAAGGTTACATTCCTGAGAATAAATTAGAATGGATCGTACGAATGAATTAGAATGGATCATGCGAATGAATTTGAATGGATCGTACGAATGAATTATAATGGATCGTACGATCCATTCTAATTCATTCTCACAAATGTATCCATTCTTATTCATTCGTATGATCCATTCTAATTCATTTGCATGATCCATTCTAATTTATTCGCACGATCCATTCTAATTCATTCGCACGATCCATTCTAATTCATTCGTACGATCTATTCTAATTCATTTGTACGATCCATTCTAATTCATTCGTACGATCCATTCTAATTCATTCTCACAAATATATCCATTCTAATTCAATCATATGATCCATTCTAATTCATTCGCACGATCCATTCTAATTCATTCGCACGATCCATTCTAATTCATTCGTACGATCCATTCTAATTCATTTGTACGATCCATTCTAATTCATTCTCACAAATATATCCATTCTAATTCATTCGTATGATCCATTCTAATTCATTCGCACGATCCATTCTAATTCATTCGCACGATCCATTCTAATTCATTCGTACGATCCATTCTAATTCATTTGTACGATCCATTCTAATTAATTCTCACAAATGTATCCATTCTAATTCATTCATATGATCCATTCTAATTCATTCGCACGATCCATTCTAATTCATTTGTACGATCCATTCTAATTCTTTTGTACGATCCATTCTAATTCATTCTCACAAATGTATCCATTCTAATTCATTCGTATGATCCATTCTAATTCATTCGCACGATCCATTCGAATTCATTCGTACAATTCATTCTAATTCATTCATACGATCCATTCAAATTCATTCTCACAAATGTATCCATTCTAATTCATTCGTATGATCCATTCTAATTCATTCGCACGATCCATTCTAATTCATTCTCACGATCCATTCTAATTCATTCGTACGATCCTTTCTAATTCATTTGTACGATCCATTCTAATTCATTCGCATGATCCATTCTAATTCATTTGTACGATCCATTCTAATTCGTTCGTACGATCCATTCTAATTCATTCGTATGATCCATTCTAACTCATTCGGTGGATCCATTCTAATTCATTCGTACGATCCATTCTAATTCATTCGCACGATCCATTCTAATTTATTCGTATGATCTATTCTAATTCATTCGTACGATCCATTCTAATCCATTCGTACGATCCATTCTAATTCATTCGTACGATCCATTCTAATTCATTCGCTCGAATGTATCGATTCTAATTCATTCGTACGATCCATTCTAATTCATTCGTACGATCCATTCTAATCCATTCGTACGATCCATTCTAATTCATTCGTACAATGCGTTCTAATTCATTCGTACGATCCATTCTAATCCATTCGTACGATCCATTCTAATTCATTCGCACGATCCATTCTAATCCATTCGTACGATCCATTCTAATCCATTCGTACGATCCATTCTAATTCATTCTCACAAATGTAACCTTTCTAATTCATTTGTACGATCCATTCTAATTCCTTCGTACGATCCATTCTAATCCATTCGTACGATCCATTCTAATCCATTCGTACGATCCATTCTAATTCATTCGCACGAATGTAACCATTCTAATTCATTCGTACGATCCATTCTAATTCATTCCTACGATCCATTCTAATTCATTCGCACGAATGTATCCATTCTAATTCATTTGCACGATCCATTCTAATTCATTCCTATGATCCATTCTAATTCATTCGTACGATCCATTCTAATTCATTCGCTCGAATGTATCCATTCTAATTCATTCGTACGATCCATTCTAATTCATTCATACGATCCATTCTAATTCCTTCGTACGATCCATTCTAATCTATTCGTACGATCCATTCAAATTCATTCGTATAAATGAATTAGAATGGATCGTATGAATGAATAAGAATGGATCGTACGAATGAATTAGAATGGATCGTGCGAATGAATTAGAATGAATTGTACGAATGAATTAGAATGGATACATTCGAGCGAATGAATTAGAATGGATCGTACGAATGACTTAGAATGGATCATAAGAATGAATTAGAATGGATCGTGCAAATAAATTAGAATAGATACATTCGTGCGAATGAATTAGAATGGATCGTAGGAATGAATTAGAATGGATCGTACGAATGAATTAAAATGGTTACATTCGTGTGAATGAATTAGAATGGATCGTACGAATGAATTAGAAAGGATCGTGCGAAAGAATTAGAATTGATCATACGAATGAATTAGAATGGATCGTACGAATGAACTAGAATGAATCGTATGAATGAATTAGAATGGATCGTATGAACGAATTAGAATGGATCATATGAACGAATTAGAATGGATCGTACGAATGAATTAGAATGGATACATTCGAGCGAATGAATTAGAATGGATCGTACGAATGAATTAGAATGGATCATAGGAATGAATTAGAATGGGTTGTGCAAATGAATTAGAATGGATACCTTTGTGCATATGAATTAGAATGGATCGTACGAATGAATTAGAATGGATCATATTAATGAATTAGAATGGATCGTACGAATGAATTAGAATGGATACATTCATGCGAATGAATTAGAATGGATCGTGCGAATCAATTAGACTAGATCGTGCGAAAGAATAAGAATGGATCATACAAATGAATTAGAATGGATCGTACGAATTAATTAGAATGGATACATTCGTGCGAATGAATTAAAATGGATTGTATGAATGAATTAGAATGGATCGTACGAATGAATTAGAATGGTTACATTCGTGCGAATAAATTAGAATGGATCGTACGAATGGATTAGAATGGATCATACGAATGGATTTGAATGGATCATACGAATGAATTAGAATGGATCGTACAAATGAATTAGAAAGGTTATATTTTTTAGAATGAATTAGAATGGATCGTACAAATGAATTAGTATGGATCGTACGAATGGATTAGAATGGATCGTACGAATGGATTAGAATGGATCGTACGAATGAATTAGAATGGATCATATGAATGAATTAGAATGGATCGTGCAAATGAATTAGAATGGATACATTCGTGCGAATGAATTAGAATGGATCGTAGGAATGAATTAGAATGGATCGTACGAATGAATTGGAATGGTTACATTCGTGCGAATGAATTAGAATGGATCGTACGAATGGATTAGAATGGATCGTACGAATGGATTAGAATGAATCGTACGAATGAATTAGAATGGATCGTACAAATGAATTAGAAATGTTACATTTTTGAGAATGAATTAGAATGGATCGTACGAATGAATTAGAATGGATCGTACGAATGGATTAGAATGGATCGTACGAATGGATTAGAATGGATCGTACGAATGAATTAGAATGGATCATACAATTGAATTAGAAAGGTTACATTCGTGAGAATGAATTAAAATTGATCGTGCGAATTAATTAGAATGGATCGTACGAATGAATTTGAATGGATACATTTGTGCGAATGAATCTGAATGGATTGTATGAATGAATTACAATGGATCGTATGAATGAATTAGAATGGATTGTACGAATGAATTAGAATAGGTCATACGAATGAATTGGAATGAATCGTACGAATGAATTAGAATGGTTACATTCGTGCGAATGAATTAGAATAGATCATACAAATGAATTAGAATAGATCGTACGAATGAATTAGAATGGATCGTGCGAATGAATTAGAATGGATCATACGAATGAATTAGAATGGATCGTACGAATGAATTAGAATGGATATATTCGTGCGAATGAATTAGAATGGATCGTGCGAATGAATTAGAATGGATCATAGGAATGAATTAGAATGGATACATTTGTGAGAATGAATTAGAATGGATCGTATGATCCATTCTAATTCATTCGTACGATCCATTCAAATTCATTCGCATGATCCATTCTAATTCATTCGTACGATCCATTCTAATTCATTCTCACGAATGTAACCTTTCTAATTCATTTGTATGATCCATTCTAATTCATTCGTATGATCCATTCTAATCCATTCCTACGATCCATTCTAATTCATTCGAACGATCCATTCAAATTCGTTCGTACGATCCATTCTAATTTATTCGTATGATCCATTCTAACTCATTCGGTGGATCCATTCTAATTTATTCGTACGATCCATTCTAATTCATTCGCACGATCCATTCTAATTAATTCGTGTGATCCATTCTAATTAATTCGCACAAATGTATCCATTCTAATTTATTCGTACGATCCATTCTAATTTATTCGTTCAAATATATCCATTCTAATTCATTTGTACGATCCATTCTAATTCATTCGCACGATCCATTCTAATTCATTCGCACGAATGTATCCATTCTAATCCATTCTAAATTATCGCACGAATCCGTTCTTCGCACGAATGTATCCATTCTAATTCATTCGTCCGAATGAATTAGAACGGATTTGTGCGATGAATTAGAATGGATCGTACGAATGAATTAGAATGAATCGTACGAATAAATTAGAATGGATCTAGTACGAATGAATTAGAATGGATCGTACAAATGAATTAGAAAGGTTACATTTGTGAGAATGAATTAGAATGGATCGTACGATTGAATTAGAATGGATCGTACGAATGGATTAGAATGGATCGTACGAATGGATTAGAATGGATCGTACGAATGAATTAGAATGGATCATACAAATAAATTAGAAAGGTTACATTCGCGATAATGAATTAGAATGGATCGTACGAATGAATTAGAATGGATCATGCGAATGAATTTGAATGGATCGTACGAATGAATAAGAATGGATCGTATGAATGAATTAGAATGGATCGTATTCGTTAGTACGATCCATTCTAATTCATTCGCACGATCCATTCTAATTCATTCGCACGATCCATTCTAATTCTTTCATATGATCCATTCTAATTCATTCGCACGAATGTATCCATTTTAGTTCATTCGTACGCTCCATTCTAATTCATTTGTACGCTCCATTCTTATTCATCGCATAAATGTATCCATTCTAATTTATTCGTACGATCCATTCTAATTCATTCACACCATCGATTCTAATTCATTCGTATGATCCATTCTAATTCATTCGTACGATCCATTCTAATTCTTTCGTACGATCCATTCTAATTCATTCGCACGATCTATTCTAATTCATTTGTACAATCCATTCTAATTCATTCGTACGATCCATTCTAATTCATTCGCACTATCCATTCTAATTCATTCGTACGATCTATTCTAATTCATTCGTATGATCCATTCTAATTCATTCGTACAAATGTATCCATTCTAATTCATTCGTACGATCCATTCTAATTCATTCATATGATCTATTATAATTCATTCGCACGAATGTATCCATTCTAATTCATTCGCACAATCCAATCTAATTCAAACGTACGATCCATTCTAATTCATTCACATGATGTATTCTAATTTATTCGTACGATCCATTCCAATTCATTTGTACGATCCATTTTAATTCATTCGCATGATCCATTCTAATTCATTCGTATGATACATTCATACGACTGAATTAGAATGGATTGTACGAATGAATTAGAATTGATCATACGAATGAATTAGATTGGATCGTATGAATAAATTAGAATGGATCGTGCGAATGAATTAGAATGGATCGTACGATTCATTCTAATTCATTCGTACGATCCATTCTAATGCATTCGTACGATTCATTCTAATTCATTCGCACGATCCATTCTAATTCATTCGTATGATCCATTCTAATTTATTTGCATTTATATACGATCCATTCTAATTTATTCGCAAGAATGTATCCATTCTAATTGATTTGTACAATCCATTCTAATTTATTCGTACAAATGTATCCATTCTAATTCATTCGTACGATTCATTCTAATTCATTCGCACGATCCATTCTAATTCATTCGTACAATCCATTCTAATTCATTCGCACAAATGTATCTATTCTAATTCATTCGTACAATCCATTCTAATTCATTCGCACGATCCATTCTAATTTATTCGTATGATCCATTCTAATTCATTCCTATGATCTATTCTAATTCATTCGCTCGAATGTATCCATTCTAATTCATCCGTTCGATCCATTCTAATTCATTCGTACGATCCATTCAAATTCATTCGCATGATCCATTCTAATTCATTCGTACGATCCATTCTAATTCATTCTCACGAATGTAACCTTTCTAATTCATTTGTATGATTCATTCTAATTCATTCGTACGATCCATTCTAATCCATTCGTACGATCCATTCTAATCTATTCGTACGATCCATTCTAATTCATTCTCACAAATGTAACCTTTCTAATTCATTTTTACGATCCATTCTAATCCATTCGTACGATCCATTCTAATTCATTCATACGATCAATTCTAATTCATTCGCACGATCCATTCTAATTCATTCATACGATCCATTCTAATTCATTCGCACGAATGTATCCATTCTAATTCATTCGTATGATCCATTCTAATTCATTTGCACGATCCATTATAATTCATTCTTATTATCCATTCTAATTCATTCGTACGATCCATTCTAATTGATTCGCTCGAATGTATCCATTCTAATTCATTCGTACGACCCATTCTAATTCATTCGTACGATCCGTTCTAATTCATTCTCACGAAAGTAACCTTTCTAATTCATTTGTATGTATCCATTCTAATTCATTCGTGCGAATGAATCCATTCTAATTCATTCGTCCGATCCATTCTAATCCATTCGTACGATCCATTCTAATTCATTCGCACGAATGTAACCATTCTAATTCATTTATACGATCCATTCTAATTCATTCCTATGATCCATTCTAATTCATTCGCACGAATGTATCCATTCTAATTCATTTGCACGATCCATTCTAATTCATTCATATGATCCATTCTAATTCATTCGCACAATCCATTCTAATTCATTCACTCAATCCATTCTAATTCATCGCACGAATGTATCCATTCTAATTCATTCGTACGATCCATTCTAATTCATTCGTACGATCCATTCTAATTTATTCGCATGATCCATTCGTACGATCCATTCTAATCCATTCGTACGATCCATTCTAATTCATTCATACGATCCATTCTAATTCATTCGTACGATCCATTCTAATTCGTTCGTACGATCCATTCTAATTCATTCGCACGATCCATTCTAATCCATTCGTACGATCCATTCTAATTCATTCGTACAAATGAATCAGAATGGATCGTATAAATGAATTAGAATGGATCGTACGAATGAATTAGAATGGATCGTGCGAATGAATTAGAATGATTTAGAATGGATTGTGCGAACGAATTAGAATGGATCGTACGAATGAATTAGAATGGATCGTATGAATGAATTAGAATGGATCGTACGAGTGAATAAATTAGAATGGATTGTGCGAATGAATTAGAATGGATCGTACGAACGAATTAGAATGGATCGTACAAATGAATTAGAATGGATCGTACGAATGAATTAGAATGGATCCACCGAATGACTTAGAATGGATCGTACGAATGAATTAGAATGGATCGTATAAATGAATTAGAATGGTTACCTTCGTGCGAATGAATTAGAATGGATCGTACGAATGGATTAGAATGGATCGTACGAATGGATTAGAATGGATCGTACGAATGAATTAGAATGGATCGTACAAATGAATTAGCAAGGTTATATTTGTGAGAATGAATTAGAATGGATCGTACAAATGAATTAGAATGGATCGTACGAATGAATTAGAATGGATCGTACGAATGAATTAGAATGGATCATACGAATGGATTAGAACGGATCGTACGAATGGATTAGAATGGATCGTATGAATGGATTAGAATGGATCGTACGAATGAATTAGAATGGTTACATTCGTGCGAATGAATTAGAATGGATCGTACGAATGAATTAGAATGGATCATACGAATGAATTAGAATGGATCATACAAATGAATTAGAAAGGTTACATTCGGGCGAATGAATTAGAATGGATCGTACGAATGGATTAGAATGGATCGTACGAATGGATTAGAATGGATCGTACGAATGAATGAGAATGGATCGTACGAATGAATTTGAATGGATTGTACGAATGAATTAGAATGGATCATGCGAATGAATTAGAATAGATCGTGCGAATGAATTGAATGCATTGTACGATTGAATTAGACATTCATACAATCCATTCTAATTCATTCGCACGATCCATTCTAATTCATTCGTATGATCCATTCTAATTCATTCGTACGATCCATTCTAATTCATTCGTATGATCCATTCTAACTCATTCGCACAAATGTATCCATTCTAATTCATTTGCACGATCCATTCTAATTCATTCGTACGATCAATTCTAATTCATTCGGTGGATCCATTCTAATTCATTCGTACGATCCATTCTAATTCATTCGCACTATACATTCTAATTCATTTGCACGATCCATTCTAATTCATTCGCACAATCCATTCTAATTCATTCGCTCGAATGTATCCATTCTAATTCATTCGTACGATCCATTCTAATTCATTCGTACGATCCATTATAATTCATTCGTATGATCTATTCTAATTTATTCGCACGATCTATTCTAATTCATTCGTACGATCCATTCTAATTCATTCGTACGATCCATTCTAATTCATTCGCACTATCCATTCTAATTCATTCGTACGATCCATTCTAATACATTCGAGCAAATAAATTAGAATGGATCGTAAGAATGAATTAGAATGGATCATAGGAATGAATTAGAATGGATCGTACGAATGGATTAGAACGCATTGTACGAATGAATTAGAATGGATCGTACAAATGAATTAGAATGGATACATTCGTGCGAATGAATTAGAATGGATCGTACGAATGAATTAGAATGGATCATGCAAATGAATTAGAATGGATAGTGCGAATGAATTAGAATGGATCGTACGACTGAATTAGAATGGATCCACCGAATGAATTAGAATGGATCGTAGGAATGAATTAGAATGGATCGTACGAATGAATTAGAATGGATCGTATGAACGAATTAGAATGGATCGTACGAATGAATTAGAATCGTACGATCTAATTCATTCGTAGGATCGATTCTAATTCATTCGCACGAGTTGTAACCATTCTAATTTATTCGTACGAATGAATTAGAATGGATCGTACGAACGAATTAGAATTAGAATGGTTACATTCGTGCGAATGAATTAGAATGGATCGTACAAATGGATTAGAATGGATCGTACGAATGGATTAGAACGCATTGTACGAATGAATTAGAATAGATACATTTGTGCGAATGAGTTAGATTGCATCGTACGAATGAATTTGAATGGATTGTACGAATGAATTAGAATGGATCGTACGAATGAATTAGAATGGATCATGCGAATGAATTAGAATTGATCGTACGAATGAATTAGAATGGATCGTACGAATAAATTAGAATGGATCGTGTGAATGAATTAGAATGGATCGTACGAATGAATTAGAATGGATCCACCGAATGAGTTAGAATGGATCATACGAATGAATTAGAATGGATCGTACGAATGAATTAGAATGGATTGTGCGAATGAATTAGAATGGATCGAACGAATGAATTAGAATGGATAGTGCGAATGAATTAGAATGGATCATGCGAATGAATTAGAATAGATATATTCATGCGAATGAATTAGAACGGATCGTACGAATGAATTAGAATGGATCATGCGATTGAATTTGAATGGATCGTATGAATAAATTAGAAAGGATCGTACGAATGAATTAAAATGGATACATTTGTGCGAATGAATTAGAATGGATCGTGCGAATGAATTAGAATGGATCATATGAATGAATTAGAATAGATCGTGCGAATGAATTAGAATGGATCGTACGAAAGAATAACAATGGATTGTACGAATGAATTAGAATGGATCGTACGAATGAAATAGAATGGATACATTCGAGCGAATGATCGTACGAATGAATTAGAATGAATCGTACGAATGGATCATGCGAATGAATTAGAATTAATCGTACGAATGAATTAGAATGGATCGTACGTAGGAATGAATTAGAATGGATTGTGCGAATAAATTAGAATGGATCGTACGAATAAATTAGAATGGATCGTACGAATGAATTAGAATAGATCGTACGAATGAATTAGAATGGATTGTGCGAATGAATTAGAATGGATCGTACGAATGAATTCGAATGGATAGTGCGAATGAATTAGAATGGATCATACGAATGAATTAGAATAGATATATTCATGTGAATAAATTAGAATGGATCGTACGAATGGATTAGAATGGGTCGTACGAATGGATTAGAATGGATCGTACGAATGAATTAGAATGGATCGTACAAATGAATTAGAAAGGTTACATTTGTGAGAATGAATTAGAATGGAACGTACGAATGAATTAGAATAGATCGTACGAATGAATTAGAATGGATCGTACGAATGAATTAGAATAGCTCATACGAATGAATTAGAATGAATCGTACGAATGAATTAGAATGGTTACATTCGTGCGAATGAATTAGAATAGATCATATGAATGAATTAGAATGGATCGTACAAATGAATTAGAATGGATACATTTGTGCGAATGAATTAGAATGGATTGTATATTCGTGCAAATAAATTAGAATGGATCGTGCGAATGAATTAGAATGGATCGTACGAACGAATTAGAATGGATCGTATGAACGTATTAGAATGGATCGTACGAATGAATTAGAATGGATACATTCGAGCGAATGAATTAGAATGGATCGTACGAATGGATTAGAATAGATCGTACGAATGGAATAGAATGGATCGTACGAATGGATTAGAATGGATCGTACGAATGAATTAGAATGGATCGTACAAATGAATTAGAAAGGTTACATTCGTGAGAATGAATTAGAATGGATCGTACGAATAAATTAGAATGGATCATACGAATGAATTAGAATGGATACATTCGAGCGAATGAATTAGAATGGATCGTACGAATGTATTTGAATGGATCATAGGAATGAATTAGAATGGATCGTGCAAATAAATTAGAATGGATCGTATGAATGAATAAGAATGGATCGTACGAATGAATTAGAATGGATACATTTGTGCGAATGAATTAGAATGGATCGTGCGAATGAATTAGAATGGATCGTACGAATGAATTAGAATGGATATATTTATGCGAATGAATTAGACTGAATCGTACTAATTCATTAGAATGGATCGTACGAATGAATTAGAATAGCTCATACGAATGAATTAGAATGAATCGTACAATGAATTAGAATGCATTGTACGAATCCATTCTAATTCATTCGTACGATCCATTCAAATTCATTTGTACGATCCATTCTAATTCATTCGTACAATCCATTCAAATTCATTTGTACGATGCAATCTAATTCAATGGCACAAATATATCTATTCTAATTCATTCGTACAATGCATTCTAATATATCGTACGATCCATTCTAATCCATTCATACGATCCATTCTAATTCATTCGCACGAATGTAACCATTCTAATTCATTCATATGATCCATTCTAATTCATTTGTACGATCCATTCTAATTCATTCGTATGATCCATTCTAATTCATTCGTGCGATCCATTCTAATTCATTTGCATGAATGTATCCATTCTTATTTATTCGCACGATCCAATCTAATTCATTCGTACGATCCATTCTAACTCATTCGCACGAATGTATCCATTCTAATTCATTCGCACGATCCATTCTAATTCATTCGCACGATCCACTCTAATTCATTCGTACGATCCATTCTAATTCATTCATACTATCCATTCTAATTCATTCGCATGATCCATTCTAATTCATTCGTACGATCCATTCTAATTCATTCGTATGATCTATTCTAATTCATTAGAACGAATGTATCCATTCTAATTCATTTGCACGATCCATTCTATTTCATTCCTATGATCTATTCTAATTCATTCATACGATCCATTCTAATTCATTTGCTCGAATGTATCCATTCTAATTCATTTGTACGATCCATTCTAATTCATTCGCACGAATGTATCATACGAATGAATTAGAATGGATCATGCGAATGAATTAAAATGGATCGTACAAATGAATTAGAATGGATCGTACGAATGAATTAGAATGGATCGTGCGAATGAATTAGATTGAATCGTACGAAATTTATTTCCACGAATATACGATCCATTCTAATTCATTCGCACAAATGTATCTATTCTAATTCATTCGTACGATCCATTCTAATTTATTCGTATGATCTATTCTAATTCATTCGTACGAATGTAACCATTCTAATTCATTCGTACGAATGAATTAGAATGGATCGTACGAATGAATTAGAATACATCATGTGAATGAATCCTTTCTAATTCATTTGTACGATCCATTCTAATTCATTCGTACGAATGTAACCATTCTAATTTATTCATATGATCCATTCTAATTCATTCGTAGGATCCATTCTAATTCATTCGTATGATCCATTCTAATTCATTCGTATGATCCATTCTAATTCATTTGCATGAATGTATCCATTCTAACTTATTCGTACGATCCATTCTAATTCATTCGTACGATCCATTCTAATTCATTCGCACGAATGTAACCTTTCTAATTCATTTGTACGATCCATTCTAATTCATTCGTACGATCCATTCTAATTCATTCGTACGATCCATTCGCACGCTCCATTCTTATTCATCGCACAAATGAATTAGAATGGATCGTACGAATGAATTAGAATGGATACATTCGAGCGAATGAATTAGAATAGATCGTAGGAATGAATTAGAATAGATCGTACGAATGAATTAGAATGGATCGTGCGAATGAATTAGAATTGATCATACGAATGAATTAGAATGGATCGTACGAATGAATTAGAATGGATCGTGCGAATGAATTAGAATGGATCGTACGAATGAATTAGAATGGATATATTTGAAAGAATAAATTAGAATGGATCATACGAATGAATTAGAATAGATCATAGGAATGAATTAGAATGGATCGTACGACTAAATTAGACTGGATCGTGCGAATTAATTAGAATGGATCGTACAAATGAATTTGAATGGATACATTTGTGCGAATGAATCTGAATGGATTGTATGAATGAATTACAATGGATCGTACGAATTAATTAGAATGGATCGTACGAATGAATTAGAACGGATCATACAAATGAATTAGAAAGGTTACATTCGTGAGAATGAATTAGAATGGATCGTATGAACGAATTAGAATGGATCGTACGAATGAATTAGAATGGATATATTCGTGCGAATGAATTAGAATGGATTGTGCGAATGAATTAGACTGGATCGTACGAATAAATTAGAATTGATACATTCATGCAAATGACTTAGGATGGATCGTACGAATGAATTACTACGATCTATTCTAATTTATTCGCTCGAATGTATCCATTCTAATTCATTCGTACGATCCATTCTTATTTATTCGTACGATCCATTCAAATTCATTCGCATGATCCATTCTAATTCATTCGTACGATCCATTCTAATTCATTCTCACGAATGTAACCTTTCTAATTCATTTCTATGATCCATTCTAATTCATTCGCACGATCCATTCTAATTCATTCGTACGATCCATTCTAATTCATTCATACGATCCATTCTAATCCATTCGTACGATCCATTCTAATCCATTCGTACGATCCATTCTAATCCATTCGCACAATCCATTCTAATTCATTCGGATGATCCATTCTATCTCATTCGGTGGATCCATTCTAATTCATTCGTACGATCCATTCTAATTCATTCGCATGATCCATTCTAATTCATTCGTACGATCCATTCTAATTCATTCGTACGATCCACTCTTATTCATTCATACGATCCATTCTAATTCATTCGCACAATCCATTCTAATTCATTCGTACGATCCATTCTAATTCATTCGCACGATCCATTCTAATTTATTCGTACGATCCATTCTAATTCATTCTCACGAATGTAACCATTCTAATTTATTCGTACGATGCATTCTAATTCATTTGCGCGAATGTAACCAGTCTAATTCATTCGTACGATCCATTCTAATTCAGTCGTATGAATGTATCCATTCTAATTCATTCGTACAATCCATTCTAGTTCATTCGCACGATCCATTCTAATTCATTTGTATGATCCATTCTAATTGATTCCCTCGATCTATTCTAATTCATTCACTCGAATGTATCCATTCTAATTCATTCGCACGATCCATTCTAATTCATTCGTACGATCCATTCTAATTCATTCGTACAATCCATTCTAATTCATTCGTATGATCCATTCTAATTCATTCCTACGATCTATTCTAATTCATTCGCTCAAATGTATCCATTCTAATTCATTCGTTTGATCCATTCTAATTCATTCGTACGATCCATCTAAATTCATTCGCATGATCCATTCAAATTCATTCGTACGATCCATTCTAATTCATTCTCACGAATGTAACCTTTCTAATTCATTTGTATGATCCATTCTAATTCATTCGTACGATACATTTGTGCGAATGAATTAGAATGGATCGTGCGAATGAATTAGAATGGATCGTACGAATGAATTAGAATGGATCGTACGAATGAATTAGAATGGATCGTGCGAATGAATAAGAATGGATCGTACGAATGAATTAGAATGGATCCACCGAATGAGTTAGAATGGATCATACGAATGAATTAGAATGGATCGTACGAATGAATTAGAATGGATTGTGCGAATGAATTAGAATGGATCGTATGAATGAATAAGAATGGATCGTACGAATGAATTAGAATGGATCGTGCGAATGAATTAGAATGAATCGTACGAATGCATTAGAATGGATCGTACGAATGAATTAGAATGAATCGTACGAACGAACTAGAATGGATCATACGAACGAATTAGAATGGATCGTATGAACGAATTAGAATGGATCGTACGAATGAATTAGAATGGATACATTCGAGCGAATGAATTAGAATGGATCATACGAATGAATTAGAATGGATCATAGGAATGAATTAGAATGGATCGTGCAAATGAATTAGAATGGATACATTCGTGCGAATGAATTAGAATGGATCATACGAATGAATTAGAATGGATCGTGCGAATGAATTAGAATGGATTGTACAAATGAATTAGAATGGATACATTTGAGCGAATGAATTAGAATAGATCGTAGGAATGAATTAGAATGGATCATACGAATGAATTAGAATAGATCGTGCGAATGAATTAGAATGGATTGTACGAATGAATTAGAATGGATACATTCGTGCGAATGAATTAGAATGGATCGGACGAATGAATTAGAATGGATCATACGATTCATTCTAATTCATTCGTACGATCCATTCTAATGTATTCGTACGATTCATTCTAATTCATTCGCACGATCCATTCTAATTCATTCGTATGATCCATTCTTATTCATTCATACGATCCATTCTAATTCATTCATATGATCCATTCTAATTCATTCGTACGATCCATTCTAATTCATTCGTACGATCCATTCTAACTCATTCGGTGGATCCATTCTAATTCATTCGTACGATCCATTCTAATTCATTCGCACGATCCATTCTAATTTATTCGTACGATCCATTCTAGTTCATTCCTATGATCCATTCTAATTCATTCGCACGAATGTATCCATTCTAATTCATTTGCACAATCCATTCTAATTCATTCCTATGATCCATTCTAATTCATTCGTACTATACATTCTAATTCATTCGCTCGAATGTATCCATTCTAATTCATTCGTACGATCTATTCTAATTCGTTCGTACGATCCATTCTAATTTGTTCGTACGATCCAGTCTAATGCGTCCGTACGATTCATTCTAATTCATTCGTACGATCCATTCTAATGCATTCGTACGATTCATTCTAATTCATTCGCACGATCCATTCTAATTAATTCGTACGATCCATTCTTATTCATTCATACGATCCATTCTAATTCATTCGCACGATCCATTCTAATTCATTCGCACAATCCATTCTAATTCATTCGTACGATCCATTCTAATTCATTCGTATGATCCATTCTTACTCATTCGGTGGATCCATTCTAATTCATTCATATGATCCATTCTAATTCATTTGCACAATCCATTTTAATTCATTCGTACGATCCATTCTAATTCATTCGTACGATCCATTCTTATTCATTCATACGATTCATTCTAATTCATTCATACGATCCATTCTAATTCGTTCGCACGATCCATTCTAATTCATTCGCACGATCCATTCTAATTCATTCGCACGATCCATTCTAATTCATTCCTACGATCCATTCTAATTCATTCGCACAAATGTATCGTACGAATGAATTAGAATGGATCATACAAATGAATTAGAAAGGTTACATTCATGAGAATGAATTAGAATGGATCGTACGAATGAATTAGAATGGATCATGCGAATGAATTTGAATGGATCGTACGAATGAATTAGAATGGATCGAACGAATGAATTAGAATGGATACATTCAAGCGAATGAATTAGAATAGATCGTAGGAATGAATTAGAATGGATCATACGAATGAATTAGAATGGATTGTACGAATGAATTAGAATGGATCATACGAATGAATTAGAATGGATCGTGCGAATGAATTAGAATGGATACATTCGAGCGAATGAATTAGAATAGATCGTAGGAATGAATTAGAAAGGATCATACGAATGAATTAGAATGGATCGTGCGAATGAATTAGAATGGATTGTACGAATGAATTAGAATGGATACATTCATACGACTGAATTAGAATGGATCGTACGAATGAATTAGAATGGTTACATTCGTGGAAATGAATTAGAATGGATCGTACGAATAAATTAGAATGGTTACATTCATAAGAATGAATTAGAATGGATCGTACGAATAAATTAGAATGGATCGTGCGAATGAATTAGAATGGATTGTACGAATAAATTAGAATGGATACATTCGTGCGAATGGATTAGAATGGATCGGACGAATGAATTAGAATGGATCGTACGAATGAATTAGAATGGATCGTGCGAATGAATTAGAATGGATCGTACGAATGAATTAGAATGGATCATACGAATTAATTAGAAAGGTTACATTCGTTAGAATGAATTAGAATGGATCGTGCGAATGAATTAGAATTGATCATACGAATGGATTAGAATGGATCGTAGGAATGAATTAGAATAGATCGTGCGAATGAATTAGAATGGATCGTACGAACGAATTAGAATGGATCGTACGAACGAATTAGAATGGATCGTATGAACGAATTAGAATGGATCATACGAATGAATTAGTATGGATACATTCGAGCGAATGAATTAGAATGGATCGTACGAATGAATTAGAATGGATCATAGGAATGAATTAGAATGGATCATGCAAATGAGTTAGAATGGATACATTCGTGCGAATGAATTAGAATGGATCGTAGGAATGAATTAGATGGATCGTGCGAATGAATTAGAATGGATCGTACGAATGAATAAGAATGGATCGTACGAATGAATTAGAATGGATCGTACGAATGAATTAGAATGGATCATACGAATGAATTAGAATGGATCGTACGACTGAATTAGAATGGATACATTTGTGCGAATGAGTTAGAATGGATCATACGAATGAATTAGAATGGATCGTACGAATGAATTAGAATGGATCATACGAATGCATTAGAATGGATCGTGCGAATGAATTAGAATGGATTGTACGAGTGAATTAGAATGGATACATTCGAGCGAATGAATTAGAATAGATCGTAGGAATGAATTAGAATGGATTATATGAATGAATTAGAATGGATTGTGCGATCCATTCTAATGCATTCGTACTATTCATTCTAATTCATTCGCACGATCCATTCTAATTCATTCGTACGATCCATTCTTATTCATTCATACGATCCATTCTAATTCATTCGCACAATCCATACTAATTCATTCGTACGATCCATTCTAATTCATTCGCACAATCCATTCTAATTCATTCTCACAAATGTATCCATTCTAATTCATTCGTACAATCCATTCTAATTCATTCGCACGATCCATTCTAATTCATTCGTATGATCCATTCTAATTCATTCGCACGATCCATTCTAATTCATTCGTATGATCCATTCTTATTCATTCCTATGATCTATTCTAATTCATTCGCTCGAATGTATCCATTCTAATTCATTCGTACAATCCATTCTAATTCATTCGCATGATCCATTCTAATTCATTCGTATGATCCATTCTAATTCATTCCTACGATCTATTCTAATTCATTCGCTCGAATGTATCCATTCTAATTCATTCGTACGTACGATCCATTCAAATTCATTTGTACGATCCATTCTAATTCATTCGTACAATCCATTCAAATTCATTTGTACGATGCAATCTAATTCAATGGCACAAATGTATCTATTCTAATTCATTCGTACAATACATTCTAATATATCGTACGATCCATTCTAATCCATTCGTACGATCCATTCTAATTCATTCGCACGAATGTAACCATTCTAATTCATTCATATGATCCATTCTAATTCATTCGTACGATCCATTCTAATTCATTCGTATGATCCATTCTAATTCATTCGTACGATCCATTCTAATTCATTTGCATGAGTGTATCCATTCTTATTTATTCGCACGATCCAATCTAATTCATTCGTACGATCCATTCTAACTCATTCGCACGAATGTATCCATTCTAATTCATTCGCACGATCCATTCTAATTCATTCGCACGATCCACTCTAATTCACTCGTACGATCCATTCTAATTCATTCGTACTATCCATTCTAATTCATTCGCATGATCCATTCTAATTCATTCGTACGATCCATTCTAATTCATTCGTATGATCTATTCTAATTCATTCGCACGAATGTATCCATTCTAATTCATTTGCACGATCCATTCTATTTCATTCCTATGATCCATTCTAATTCATTCATACGATCCATTCTAATTCATTTGCTCGAATGTATCCATTCTAATTCATTTGTACGATCCATTCTAATTCATTCGCACGAATGTATCATACGAATGAATTAGAATGGATCATGCGAATGAATTAAAATGGATCGTACAAATGAATTAGAATGGATCGTACGAATGAATTAGAATGGATCGTGCGAATGAATTAGATTGAATCGTACGAAATTTATTTCCACGAATATACGATCCATTCTAATTCATTCGCACAAATGTATCTATTCTAATTCATTCGTACGATCCATTCTAATTTATTCGTATGATCTATTCTAATTCATTCGCACGAATGTAACTAATCTAATTCATTCGTACGAATCATTCTTATTCATTCGTATGAGCTATTCTAATTCATTCGTACGATCCATTCTAATTCATTCGTACGATCCATTCTAATCCATTCGTACGATCCATTCTAATTCATTCGTACGATCCATTCTAATTCATTCTCACAAATGTAACCTTTCTAATTCATTTGTACGATCCATTCTAATTCATTCGCACGATCTATTCTAATTCATTCGAATGAATTAGAATGGATACATTCGAGTGAATGAATTAGAATGGATCGTGCGATGAATTAGAATGGATCATACGAATGGATTAGAATGGATCGTACGAATGAATTAGAATGGATCATACAAATAAATTAGAACGGTTACATTCGTGAGAATGAATTAGAATAGATCGTACGAATGAATTAGAATGCATTCGTACGATTCATTCTAATCCATTCGCACAAATCCATTCTAATCCATTCGTACGATCCATTCTAATCCATTCGTACGATCCATTCTAATTCATTCGCACGATCCATTCTAATTCATTCGCACAAATGTATCCATTCTAATTCATTCGCTCGAATGTATCCATTCTAATTCATTCTCACGAATGTAACCTTTCGAATTCATTTGTATGATTCATTCTAATTCATTCGTACGATCCATTCTAATCCATTCGTACGATCCATTCTAATCCATTCGTATGATCCATTCTAATCCATTCGTACGATCCATTCTAATTCATTCGTACGATCCATTCTAATTCATTCTCACAAATGTATCCATTCTAATTCATTCGTACGATCCATTCTAATTCATTCGTACGATCCATTCTAATTCATTCGCACGATCTATTCTAATTTATTCGTACGATCCATTCTAATTCATTCCTATGACCCATTCTAATTCATTCGCACGATCTATTCTAATTCATTCGCATGATCGATTCTAATTCATTCGTACAATCTATTCTAATTCATTCGTACAATGTGTTCTAATCCATTCGTACGATCCATTCTAATTCATTCCTATGATCCATTCTAATTCATTCGTACGATCCATTCTAATTCATTCGCTCAAATGTATCCATTCTAATTCATTCGTACGATACATTCTAATTCGTTCATACGATCCATTCTAATTCATTCGTTCGATCCATTCTAATTCATTCGTACGATCCATTCTAATTTATTCGTACGATCCATTCTAATTCATTCGTACGATCTATTCTAATTCATTCGCACGAATGTATCCATTCTAATGCATTTGTATGATCCATTCTAATTCATTCGTACGATCCATTCTAATCCATTCGTACGATCCATTCTAATCCATTCGTACGATCTATTCTAATTCATTCATACGATCCATTCTAATTCGTTCGTACGATCCATTCTAATTTATTTGCACAATCCATTCTAATTTATTCGCTCGTACGATCCATTCTAATTCATTCATACGATCCATTCTAATTCATTCGTACGATCCATTCTAATTCGTTCGTACGATCTATTCTAATTCATTCGCACGAATGTATCCATTCTAATGTATTTGTACGATCCATTCTAATTCATTCGTACGATCCATTCTAATCCATTCGTACGATCCATTCTAATCCATTCGTACGATCTATTCTAATTCATTCATACGATCCATTCTAATTCATTCGTACGATCCATTCTAATTCATTCGCACGATCAATTCTAATTGCTTCGCACAAATTTATCCATTCTAATTCATTCATACGATCCATTCTAATTCATTCGCACAAATATAACCTTTCTAATTCATTTGTATGATCCATTCTAATCCATTCGTACGATCCATTCTAATCCATTCGTACGATCCATTCTAATCCATTCGTACGATCCATTCTAATCCATTCGTACGATTCATTCTAATTCATTCGCACGATCCATTCTAATTCATTCGTACGATCCATTCTTATTCATTCGTACGATCCTTTCAAATTCATTCGCATGATCCATTCTAATTCATTCGTACGATCTATTCTAATTCATTCGCTCGAATGTATCCATTCTAATTCATTCGCATGATCCATTCTAATTCATTCGTACGATCCATTCTAATCCATTCGTACGATCCATTCTAATTCATTCGTACAATGCGTTCTAATCCATTCGTACGATCCATTCTAATCCATTCGTACGATCCATTCTAATTCATTCGTACGATCCATTCTAATTCATTCTCACAAATGTAACCTTTCTAATTCATTTGTACGATCCATTCTAATTCATTCGTACGATCCATTCTAATTCATTCGTACGATCAATTCTAATCCATTCATACGATTCATTCTAATTCATGCCTACGATCCATTCTAATTCATTCGCACGAATGTATCTATTCTAATTCATTTGCACGATCCATTCTAATTCATTCCTACAATCCATTCTAATTCATTAGCATGATCCATTCGTACGATCCATTCTAATCCATTCATACGATCCATTCTAATTCATTCATACGATCCATTCTAATTCATTTGCACGATCGAATGGATTAGAATGCATACATTCGTGCGAATGAATTATAATGGATCGTACGTAGGAATGAAGTAGAATGGATCGTACGAATATATCCATTCTAATTCATTCGTACGATCCTTTCTAATTCATTCGCACGAATGTATCCATTCTAATTCATTCGTACGATCAATTCTAATTCATTCGTACGATCCATTCTATTTCATTCGTACGTTCCATTCTAATTCATTCGTACGATCCATTCTAATTCATTCGCTCGAATGTATCCATTCTAATTCATTCGAACGATCCATTCTTATTCATTCATACGATCCATTCTAATTCATTTGTACGAATGAATTAAAATGGATCGTGCAAATGAATTAGAATGGATCGTGCGAATGAATTAGAATGGATCGTACGAATGATTTAGAATGGATCGTACAAATGAATTAGAACGGTAACATTTGTGAGAATGAATTAGAATGGATCGTACGAATGAATTAGAATGGATCGTACGAATGGATTAGAATGGATCGTACGAATGGATTAGAACGCATTGTACGAATGAATTAGAATGGATCGTACGAATGGATTAAAATGGATCGTACGAATGAATTAGAATGGATCGTATGAATGAATTAGAATGGATACATTCGAGTGAATGAATTAGAATGGATCGTACGAATGAATTAGAATGGATCATAGGAATGAATTACAATGGATCGTGCAAACGGATTAGAATGGATACATTCGTGCGAATGAATTAGAATGAATCGTAGGACTGAATTAGAATGGATCGTACGAATGAATTAGAATGGTTCGTACGAAAGAATTAGAATGGATCGTACGAATGAATTAGAATGGATCGTACAAATGGATTAGAATGGATCGTACGAATGAATTAGAATGGATACATTCGAGCGAATGAATTAGAATGGATCGTACGAATGAATTAGAATGGATCGTACGAATGAATTAGAATGGATCGTGCGAATGAATTAGAATAGATCGTACAAATGAATTAGAAAGGTTACATTTGTGAGAATGAATTAGAATGGATCGTACGAATGAATTAGAATGGATCATACAAATGAATTAGAATGGTTACATTCGTGAAAATGAATTAGAATAGATTGTACGAATGAATTAGAATGGATACATTCGTACGAATGAATTAGAATGGATCATACGAATGAATTAGAATGGATCGTACGAATGAATTAGAATGGATACATTCGTGCGAATGAATTAGAATGGATCGTACGAACGAATTAGAATGGATCGTGCGAATGAATTAGAATGGATAGTGCGAATGAATTAGAATGGATCGTACGAATGAATTAGAATGGATCGTGCGAATGAATTAGAATGGATCATATGAATGAATTAGAATGGTTACATTCGTGCGAATGAATTAGAATGGATCGTACGAATGGATTAGAATGGATCGTACGAATGGATTAGAACGCATTGTACGAATGAATTAGAATGGATCATACGAATGAATTCGAATACATCATGTGAATGAATCCATTCTAATTCATTTGTATGATCCATTCTAATTCATTCGTACGAATGTAACCATTCTAATTTATTCATATGATCCATTCTAATTCATTCGTAGGATCCATTCTAATTCATTCGTATGATCCATTCTAATTCATTCGTATGATCCATTCTAATTCATTTGCATGAAAGTATCCATTCTAATTTATTCGTACGATCCATTCTAATTCATTCGTACGATCCATTCTAATTCATTCGCACGAATGTAACCTTTCTAATTCATTTGTACGATCCATTCTAATTCATTCGTACGATCCATTCTAATTCATTCGTACGATCCATTCGTACGCTCCATTCTTATTCATCGCACAAATGAATTAGAATGGATCGTACGAATGAATTAGAATGGATACATTCGAGCGAATGAATTAGAATAGATCGTAGGAATGAATTAGAATAGATCGTACGAATGAATTAGAATGGATCGTGCGAATGAATTAGAATTGATCATACGAATGAATTAGAATGGATCGTACGAATGAATTAGAATTGATCGTGCGAATGAATTAGAATGGATCGTACGAATGAATTAGAATGGATATATTTGAAAGAATAAATTAGAATGGATCATACGAATGAATTAGAATAGATCATAGGAATGAATTAGAATGGATCGTACGACTAAATTAGACTGGATCGTGCGAATTAATTAGAATGGATCGTACAAATGAATTTGAATGGATACATTTGTGCGAATGAATCTGAATGGATTGTATGAATGAATTACAATGGATCGTACGAATGGATTAGAATGGATCGTACGAATGAATTAGAACGGATCATACAAATGAATTAGAAAGGTTACATTCGTGAGAATGAATTAGAATGGATCGTATGAACGAATTAGAATGGATCGTACGAATAAATTAGAATGGATATATTTGTGCGAATGAATTAGAATGGATTGTGCGAATGAATTAGACTGGATCGTACGAATAAATTAGAATTGATACATTCATGCAAATGACTTAGGATGGATCGTACGAATGAATTCCTACGATCTATTCTAATTTATTCGCTCGAATGTATCCATTCTAATTCATTCGTACGATCCATTCTTATTCATTCGTACGATCCATTCAAATTCATTCGCATGATCCATTCTAATTCATTCGTACGATCCATTCTAATTCATTCTCACGAATGTAACCTTTCTAATTCATTTCTATGATCCATTCTAATTCATTCGCACGATCCATTCTAATTCATTCGTACGATCCAATCTAATTCATTCATACGATCCATTCTAATCCATTCGTACGATCCATTCTAATCCATTCGTACGATCCATTCTAATCCATTCGCACAATCCATTCTAATTCATTCGGATGATCCATTCTATCTCATTCGGTGGATCCATTCTAATTCATTCGTACGATCCATTCTAATTCATTCGCATGATCCATTCTAATTCATTCGTACGATCCATTCTAATTCATTCGTACGATCCACTCTTATTCATTCATACGATCCATTCTAATTCATTCGCACAATCCATTCTAATTCATTCGTACAATCCATTCTAATTCATTCGCACGATCCATTCTAATTTATTTGTACGATCAATTCTAATTCATTCTCACGAATGTAACCATTCTAATTTATTCGTACGATGCATTCTAATTCATTTGCGCGAATGTAACCATTCTAATTCATTCGTACGATCCATTCTAATTCAGTCGTATGAATGTATCCATTCTAATTCATTCGTACAATCCATTCTAGTTCATTCGCACGATCCATATTAATTCATTTGTATGATCCATTCTAATTCATTCCCTCGATCTATTCTAATTCATTCACTCGAATGTATCCATTCTAATTCATTCGCACGATCCATTCTAATTCATTCGTACGATCCATTCTAATTCATTCGTACAATCCATTCTAATTCATTCGTATGATCCATTCTAATTCATTCCTACGATCTATTCTAATTCATTCGCTCAAATGTATCCATTCTAATTCATTCGTTTGATCCATTCTAATTCATTCGTACGATCCATCTAAATTCATTCGCATGATCCATTCTAATTCATTCGTACGATCCATTCTAATTCATTCTCACGAATGTAACCTTTCTAATTCATTTGTATGATCCATTCTAATTCATTCGTACGATACATTTGTGCGAATGAATTAGAATGGATCGTGCGAATGAATTAGAATGGATCGTACGAATGAATTAGAATGGATCGTACGAATGAATTAGAATGGATCGTGCGAATGAATAAGAATGGATCGTACGAATGAATTAGAATGGATCCACCGAATGAGTTAGAATGGATCATACGAATGAATTAGAATGGATCGTACGAATGAATTAGAATGGATTGTGCGAATGAATTAGAATGGATCGTATGAATGAATAAGAATGGATCGTACGAATGAATTAGAATGGATCGTGTGAATGAATTAGAATGAATCGTACGAATGCATTAGAATGGATCGTACGAATGAATTAGAATGAATCGTACGAACGAACTAGAATGGATCATACGAACGAATTAGAATGGATCGTATGAACGAATTAGAATGGATCGTACGAATGAATTAGAATGGATACATTCGAGCGAATGAATTAGAATGGATCATACGAATGAATTAGAATGGATCATAGGAATGAATTAGAATGGATCGTGCAAATGAATTAGAATGGATACATTCGTGCGAATGAATTAGAATGGATTATACGAATGAATTAGAATGGATCGTGCGAATGAATTAGAATGGATTGTACAAATGAATTAGAATGGATACATTTGAGCGAATGAATTAGAATAGATCGTAGGAATGAATTAGAATGGATCATACGAATGAATTAGAATAGATCTTGCGAATGAATTAGAATGGATTGTACGAATGAATTAGAATGGATACATTCGTGCGAATGAATTAGAATGGATTGGACGAATGAATTAGAATGGATCATACGATTCATTCTAATTCATTCGTACGATCCATTCTAATGTATTCGTACGATTCATTCTAATTCATTCGCACGATCCATTCTAATTCATTCGTATGATCCATTCTTATTCATTCATACGATCCATTCTAATTCATTCATATGATCCATTCTAATTCATTCGTACGATCCATTCTAATTCATTCGTACGATCCATTCTAACTCATTCGGTGGATCCATTCTAATTCATTCGTACGATCCATTCTAATTCATTCGCACGATCCATTCTAATTTATTCGTACGATCCATTCTAGTTCATTCCTATGATCCATTCTAATTCATTCGCACGAATGTATCCATTCTAATTCATTTGCACAATCCATTCTAATTCATTCCTATGATCCATTCTAATTCATTCGTACTATACATTCTAATTCATTCGCTCGAATGTATCCATTCTAATTCATTCGTACGATCTATTCTAATTCGTTCGTACGATCCATTCTAATTTGTTCGTACGATCCAGTCTAATGCGTCCGTACGATTCATTCTAATTCATTCGTACGATCCATTCTAATGCATTCGTACGATTCATTCTAATTCATTCGCACGATCCATTCTATTTCATTCGTACGATCCATTCTTATTCATTCATACGATCCATTCTAATTCATTCGCACGATCCATTCTAATTCATTCGCACAATCCATTCTAATTCATTCGTACGATCCATTCTAATTCATTCGTATGATCCATTCTTACTCATTCGGTGGATCCATTCTAATTCATTCATATGATCCATTCTAATTCATTTGCACAATCCATTTTAATTCATTCGTACGATCCATTCTAATTCATTCGTACGATCCATTCTTATTCATTCATACGATTCATTCTAATTCATTCATACGATCCATTCTAATTCATTCGCACGATCCATTCTAATTCATTCGCACGATCCATTCTAATTCATTCCTACGATCCATTCTAATTCATTCGCACAAATGTATCGTACGAATGAATTAGAATGGATCATACAAATGAATTAGAAAGGTTACATTCATGAGAATGAATTAGAATGGATCGTACGAATGAATTAGAATGGATCATGTGAATGAATTTGAATGGATCGTACGAATGAATTAGAATGGATCGAACGAATGAATTAGAATGGATACATTCAAGCGAATGAATTAGAATAGATCGTAGGAATGAATTAGAATGGATCATACGAATGAATTAGAATGGATTGTACGAATGAATTAGAATGGATCATACGAATGAATTAGAATGGATCGTGCGAATGAATTAGAATGGATACATTCGAGCGAATGAATTAGAATAGATCGTAGGAATGAATTAGAAAGGATCATACGAATGAATTAGAATGGATCGTGCGAATGAATTAGAATGGATTGTACGAATGAATTAGAATGGATACATTCATACGACTGAATTAGAATGGATCGTACGAATGAATTAGAATGGTTACATTCGTGGAAATGAATTAGAATGGATCGTACGAAAAAATTAGAATGGTTACATTCATAAGAATGAATTAGAATGGATCGTACGAATAAATTAGAATGGATCGTGCGAATGAATTAGAATGGATTGTACGAATAAATTAGAATGGATACATTCGTGCGAATGGATTAGAATGGATCGGACGAATGAATTAGAATGGATCGTACGAATGAATTAGAATGGATCGTGCGAATGAATTAGAATGGATCGTACAAATGAATTAGAATGGATCATACGAATTAATTAGAAAGGTTACATTCGTTAGAATGAATTAGAATGGATCGTGCGAATGAATTAGAATTGATCATACGAATGGATTAGAATGGATCGTACGAATGAATTAGAATAGATCGTGCGAATGAATTAGAATGGATCGTACGAACGAATTAGAATGGATCGTACGAACGAATTAGAATGGATCGTACGAACGAATTAGAATGGATCGTATGAACGAATTAGAATGGATCATACGAATGAATTAGTATGGATACATTCGAGCGAATGAATTAGAATGGATCGTACGAATGAATTAGAATGGATCATAGGAATGAATTAGAATGGATCATGCAAATGAGTTAGAATGGATACATTCGTGCGAATGAATTAGAATGGATCGTAGGAATGAATTAGATGGATCGTGCGAATGAATTAGAATGGATCGTACGAATGAATAAGAATGGATCGTACGAATGAATTAGAATGGATCGTACGAATGAATTAGAATGGATCATACGAATGAATTAGAATGGATCGTACGACTGAATTAGAATGGATACATTTGTGCGAATGAGTTAGAATGGATCATACGAATGAATTAGAATGGATCGTACGAATAAATTAGAATGGATCATACGAATGCATTAGAATGGATCGTGTGAATGAATTAGAATGGATTGTACGAGTGAATTAGAATGGATACATTCGAGCGAATGAATTAGAATAGATCGTAGGAATGAATTAGAATGGATCATATGAATGAATTAGAATGGATTGTGCGATCCATTCTAATGCATTCGTACGATTCATTCTAATTCATTCGCACGATCCATTCTAATTCATTCGTACGATCCATTCTTATTCATTCATACGATCCATTCTAATTCATTCGCACAATCCATACTAATTCATTCGTACGATCCATTCTAATCCATTCGCACAATCCATTCTAATTCATTCTCACAAATGTATCCATTCTAATTCATTCGTACAATCCATTCTTATTCATTCGCACGATCCATTCTAATTCATTCGTATGATCCATTCTAATTCATTCGCACGATCCATTCTAATTCATTCGTATGATCCATTCTTATTCATTCTTATGATCTATTCTAATTCATTCGCTCGAATGTATCCATTCTAATTCATTCGTACAATCCATTCTAATTCATTCGCATGATCCATTCTAATTCATTCGTATGATCCATTCTAATTCATTCCTACGATCTATTCTAATTCATTCGCTCGAATGTATCCATTCTAATTCATTCGTACAATCCATTCTAATTCATTCGCACGATCCATTTTAATTCATTCGTATGCTCCATTCTAATTCATTTGTACGATCCATTTTAATTCATTCGTATGATCCATTCTAACTCATTCGCACAAATGTATCCATTCTAATTCATTCGTACGATCCATTCTAATTCATTCGCACGATCCGTTCTAATCCATTCGTACGATTCATTCTAATTCATTCGTACGATCCATTCTAATGCATTTGTACGATTCATTCTAATTCATTCGCACGATCCATTCTAATTCATTCGTACGATCCATTCTAATTCATTCGTACGAATGTATCCATTCTAATTCATTCGTACAATCCATTCTAATTCATTCGCATGATCCATTCTAATTCATTCGTATGATCGATTCTAATTCATTCCTACGATCTATTCTAATTCATTCGCTCGAATGTATCCATTGTAATTCATTCGTTCGATCCATTCTAATTCATTCGTACGATCAATTCTAATCCATTCATACGATCCATTCTAATCCATTCGTACGATCCATTCTAATCCATTCATACGATCCATTCTAATTTATTCCTACGTACGCTCCATTCTAATTCATTCGCACGAATGTAACCATTCTAATTCATTCGTACGATCCATTCTAATTCATTCCTACGATCCATTCTAATTCATTTGCACGATCCATTCTAATTCATTCCTATGATCCATTCTAATTCATTCGTACGATCCATTCTAATTCATTCGCTCGAATGTATCCATTCTAATTCATTTGTACGATCCATTCTAATTCGTTCATACGATCCATTCTAATTCGTTCGTACGATCCATTCTAATTCGTTCATACGATCCATTCTAATTCGTTCGTATGATCCATTCTAATTCGTTCGTACGATCCATTCTAATTCATTCGTACAATCCATTCTAATTCATTCGCATGATCCATTCTAATTCATTCGTATGATCCATTCTAATTCATTCCAACGATCTATTCTAATTCATTCGCTCGAATGTATCCATTCTAATTCATTCGTTCGATCCATTCTAATTCATTCGTACGATCCATTCTAATTCATTCGTACGATTCTTTCTAATTCATTCGCACGATCCATTCTAATTCATTCGTATGATCCAATCTAATTCATTCCTACGATCTATTCTTATTCATTCGCATGATCCATTCTAATTCATTCGTTCGATCCATTCTAATTCATTCGTACAATCCATTCAAATTCATTCGCATGATCCTTTCTAATTCATTCGTACGATCCATTCTAATTCATTCGTACGAATGTATCCATTCTAATTCATTCGTACAATCCATTCTAATTCATTCGCACGATCCATTCTAATTCATTCGCACAAATGTATCTATTCTAATTCATTCGTACAATCCATTCTAATTCATTCGCACGATCCATTCTAATTCATTCGTATGATCCATTCTAATTCATTCCTACGATCTATTCTAATTCATTCGCTCGAATGTATCCATTCAAATTCATCCGTTCGATCCATTCTAATTCATTCGTACGATCCGTTCAAATTCATTCGCATGATCCATTCTAATTCATTCGTACGATCCATTCTAATTCATTCTCACGAATGTAACCTTTCTAATTCATTTGTATGATTTATTCTAATTCATTCGTACGATCCATTCTAATTCATTCGTACGATCCATTCTAATCTATTCGTACGATCCATTCTAATTCATTCTCACAAATATAACCTTTCTAATTCATTTTTACGATCCATTCTAATCCATTCGTACGATTCATTCTAATTCATTCATACGATCAATTCTAATTCATTCGCACGATCCATTCTAATTCATTCATACGATCCATTCTAATTCATTCGCACGAATGTATCCATTCTAATTCATTCGTACGATCCATTCTAATTCATTTGCACGATCCATTATAATTCATTCTTATGATCCATTCTAATTCATTCGTACGATCCATTTTAATTGATTCACTCGAATGTATCCATTCTAATTCATTCGTACGACCCATTCTAATTCATTCGTACGATCCGTTCTAATTCATTCTCACGAAAGTAACCTTTCTAATTCATTTGTATGTATCCATTCTAATTCATTCGTGCGAATGAATCCATTCTAATTCATTCGTCCGATCCATTCTAATCCATTCGTACGATCCATTCTAATTCATTCGCACGAATGTAACCATTCTAATTCATTTATACGATCCATTCTAATTCATTCCTATGATCCATTCTAATTCATTCGCACGAATGTATCCATTCTAATTCATTTGCACGATCCATTCTAATTCATTCATATGATCCATTCTAATTCATTCGCACAATCCATTCTAATTCATTCACTCAATCCATTCTAATTCATCGCACGAATGTATCCATTCTAATTCATTCGTACGATCCATTCTAATTCATTCGTACGATCCATTCTAATTTATTCGCATGATCCATTCGTACGATCCATTCTAATCCATTCGTACGATCCATTCTAATTCATTCATACGATCCATTATAATTCATTCGTACGATCCATTCTAATTCGTTCGTACGATCCATTCTAATTCATTCGCACGATCCATTCTAATCCATTCGTACGATCCATTCTAATTCATTCGTACAAATGAATTAGAATGGATCATATAAATGAATTAGAATGGATCGTACGAATGAATTAGAATGGATCGTGCGAATGAATTAGAATGATTTAGAATGGATTGTGCGAACGAATTAGAATGGATCGTATGAATGAATTAGAATGGATCGTATGAATGAATTAGAATGGATCGTACGAGCGAATAAATTAGAATGGATTGTGCGAATGAATTAGAATGGATCGTACGAACGAATTAGAATGGATCGTACAAATGAATTAGAATGGATCGTACGAATGAATTAGAATGGATCCACCGAATGAATTAGAATGGATCGTACGAATGAATTAGAATGGATCGTACAAATGAATTAGAATGGTTACATACGTGCGAATGAATTAGAATGGATCGTACGAATGGATTAGAATGGATCGTACGAATGGATTAGAATGGATCGTACGAATGAATTAGAATGGATCGTACAAATGAATTAGCAAGGTTACATTTGTGAGAATGAATTAGAATGGATCGTACAAATGAATTAGAATGGATCGTACGAATGAATTAGAATGCATCGTACGAATGAATTAGAATGGATTGTACGAATGGATTAGAACGGATCGTACGAATGGATTAGAATGGATCGTATGAATGGATTAGAATGGATCGTACGAATGAATTAGAATGGTTACATTCGTGCGAATGAATTAGAATGGATCGTACGAATGAATTAGAATGGATCGTACGAATGAATTAGAATGGATCATACAAATGAATTAGAAAGGTTACATTCGTGCGAATGAATTAGAATGGATCGTACGAATGGATTAGAATGGATCATACGAATGGATTAGAATGGATCGTACGAATGAATGAGAATGGATCGTACGAATGAATTTGAATGGATTGTACGAATGAATTAGAATGGATCATGCGAATGAATTAGAATAGATCATGCGAATGAATTGAATGCATTGTACGATTGAATTAGACATTCATACAATCCATTCTAATTCATTCGCACGATCCATTCTAATTCATTCGTATGATCCATTCTAATTCATTCGTACGATCCATTCTAATTCATTCGTATGATCCATTCTAACACATTCGCACAAATGTATCCATTCTAATTCATTTGCACTATCCATTCTAATTCATTCGTACGATCCATTCTAATTCATTCGGTGGATCCATTCTAATTCATTCGTACGATCCATTCTAATTCATTCGCACTATACATTCTAATTCATTTGCACGATCCATTCTAATTCATTCGCACGATCCATTCTAATTCATTCGCTCGAATGTATCCATTCAAATTCATTCGTACGATCCATTCTAATTCATTCGTACGATCTATTCTAATTCATTCGCACGATCTATTCTAATTCATTCGTACGATCCATTCTAATTCATTCGTACGATCCATTCTAATTCATTCGCACTATCCATTCTAATTCATTCATACGATCCATTCTAATACATTCGAGCAAATAAATTAGAATGGATCGTACGAATGAATTAGAATGGATCATAGGAATGAATTAGAATGGATCGTACGAATGGATTAGAACGCATTGTACGAATAAATTAGAATGGATCGTACAAATGAATTAGAATGGATACATTCGTGCGAATGAATTAGAATGGATCGTACGAATGAATTAGAATGGATCATGCAAATGAATTAGAATGGATAGTGCGAATGAATTAGAATGGATCGTACGAATGAATTAGAATGGATCCACCGAATGAATTAGAATGGATCGTAGGAATGAATTAGAATGGATCATACGAATGAATTAGAATGGATCGTATGAACGAATTAGAATGGATCGTACGAATGAATTAGAATCGTACGATCTAATTCATTCGTACGATCGATTCTAATTCATTCGCACGAGTTGTATCCATTCTAATTTATTCGTACGAATGAATTAGAATGGATCATACGAACGAATTAGAATTAGAATGGTTACATTCGTGCGAATGAATTAGAATGGATCGTACAAATGGATTAGAATGGATCGTACGAATGGATTAGAACGCATTGTACAAATGAATTAGAATAGATACATTTGTGCGAATGAGTTAGATTGCATCGTACGAATGAATTTGAATGGATTGTACGAATGAATTAGAATGGATCGTACGAATGAATTAGAATGGATCATGCGAATGAATTAGAATTGATCGTACGAATGAATTAGAATGGATCGTACGAATAAATTAGAATGGATCGTGTGAATGAATTAGAATGGATCGTACGAATGAATTAGAATGGATCCACCGAATGAGTTAGAATGGATCATACGAATGAATTAGAATGGTTCGTACGAATGAATTAGAATGGATTGTGCGAATGAATTAGAATGGATCGAACGAATGAATTAGAATGGATAGTGCGAATGAATTAGAATGGATCATACGAATGAATTAGAATAGATATATTCATGCGAATGAATTATAATGGATCGTACGAATAAATTAGAATGGATCGTGCGAATGAATTTGAATGGATCGTATGAATAAAGTGGAATGGATCGTACGAATGAATTAAAATGGATACATTTGTGCGAATGAATTAGAATGGATCGTGCGAATGAATTAGAATGGATCGTATGAATGAATTAGAATAGATCGTGCGAATGAATTAGAATGGATCGTACGAAAGAATTACAATGGATCGTACGATTGAATTAGAATGGATCGTACGAATGAAATAGAATGGATACATTCGAGCGAATGATCGTACGAATGAATTAGAATGAATCGTACGAATGGATCATGCGAATGAATTAGAAGTAATCGTACGAATGAATTAGAATGGATCGTACGTAGGAATGAATTAGAATGGATTGTGCGAATAAATTAGAATGGATCGTACGAATAAATTAGAATGGATCGTACGAATGAATTAGAATAGATCGTACGAATGAATTAGAATGGAATGTGCGAATGAATTAGAATGGATCGTACGAATGAATTCGAATGGATAGTGCGAATGAATTAGAATGGATCATACGAATGAATTAGAATAGATATATTCATGCGAATAAATTAGAATGGATCGTACGAATGGATTAGAATGGGTCGTACGAATGGATTAGAATGGATCGTACGAATGAATTAGAATGGATCGTACAAATGAATTAGAAAGGTTACATTTGTGAGAATGAATTAGAATGGATCGTACGAATGAATTAGAATAGATCGTACGAATGAATTAGAATGGATCGTACGAATGAATTAGAATAGCTCATACGAATGAATTAGAATGAATCGTACGAATGAATTAGAATGGTTACATTCGTGCGAATGAATTAGAATAGATCATACGAATGAATTAGAATGGATCGTACAAATGAATTAGAATGGATACATTTGTGCGAATGAATTAGAATGGATCGTATATTCGTGCAAATAAATTAGAATGGATTGTGCGAATGAATTAGAATGGATCGTACGAACGAATTAGAATGGATCGTATGAACGAATTAGAATGGATCGTACGAATGAATTAGAATGGATACATTCGAGCGAATGAATTAGAATGGATCGTACGAATGGATTGGAATAGATCGTACGAATGGAATAGAATGGATCGTACGAATGGATTAGAATGGATCGTACGAATGAATTAGAATGGATCGTACAAATGAATTAGAAAGGTTACATTCTTGAGAATGAATTAGAATGGATCATACGAATGAATTAGAATGGATCATACGAATGAATTAGAATGGATACATTCGAGCGAATGAATTAGAATGGATCGTACGAATGTATTTGAATGGATCATAGGAATGAATTAGAATGGATCGTGCAAATAAATTAGAATGGATCGTATGAATGAATAAGAATGGATCGTACGAATGAATTAGAATGGATACATTTGTGCGAATGAATTAGAATGGATCGTGCGAATGAATTAGAATGGATCGTACGAATGAATTAGAATGGATATATTTATGCGAATGAATTAGACTAAATCGTACTAATTCATTAGAATGGATCGTACGAATGAATTAGAATAGCTCATACGAATGAATTAGAATGAATCGTACAATGAATTAGAATGCATTGTACGAATCCATTCTAATTCATTCGTACGATCCATTCAAATTCATTTATACGATCCATTCTAATTCATTCGTACAATCCATTCAAATTCATTTATACGATGCAATCTAATTCAATGGCACAAATGTATCTATTCTAATTCATTCATACAATGCATTCTAATATATCGTACGATCCATTCTAATCCATTCGTACGATCCATTCTAATTCATTCGCACGAATGTAACCATTCTAATTCATTCATATGATCCATTCTAATTCATTCGTACGATCCATTCTAATTCATTCGTATGATCCATTCTAATTCATTCGTACGATCCATTCTAATTCATTTGCATGAATGTATCCATTCTTATTTATTCGTACGATCCAATCTAATTCATTCGTACGATCCATTCTAACTCATTCGCACGAATGTATCCATTCTAATTCATTCGCACGATCCATTCTAATTCATTCGCACGATCCATTCTAATTCATTCGTACGATCCATTCTAATTCATTCGTACTATCCATTCTAATTCATTCGCATGATCCATTCTAATTCATTCGTACGATCCATTCTAATTCATTCGTATGATCTATTCTAATTCATTCGCACGAATGTATCCATTCTAATTCATTTGCACGATCCATTCTATTTCATTCCTATGATCCATTCTAATTCATTCATACGATCCATTCTAATTCATTTGCTCGAATGTATCCATTCTAATTCATTTGTACGATCCATTCTAATTCATTCGCACGAATGTATCATACGAATGAATTAGAATGGATCATGCGAATGAATGAAAATGAATCGTACAAATGAATTAGAATGGATCGTACGAATGAATTAGAATGGATCGTGCGAATGAATTAGAATGAATCGTACGAAATTTATTTGCACGAATATACGATCCATTCTAATTCATTCGCACAAATGTATCTATTCTAATTCATTCGTACGATCCATTCTAATTCATTCGTATGAACTATTCTAATTCATTCGCACGAATGTAACCATTCTAATTCATTCGTACGATTCATTCTAATTCATTCGTATGAGCTATTCTAATTCATTCGTACGATCCATTCTAATTCATTTGTACGATCCATTCTAATCCATTCGTACGATCCATTATAATTCATTCGTACGATCCATTCTAATTCATTCTCACAAATGTAACCTTTCTAATTCATTTGTACGATCCATTCTAATTCATTCGCACGATCTATTCTAATTCATTCGAATGAATTAGAATGGATACATTCGAGTGAATGAATTAGATTGGATCGTGCGATGAATTAGAATGGATCATACGGATGGATTAGAATGGATCGTACGAATGAATTAGAATGGATCATACAAATAAATTAGAACGGTTACATTCGTGAGAATGAATTAGAATAGATCGTACGAATGAATTAGAATGCATTCGTACGATTCATTCTAATCCATTCGCACAAATCCATTCTAATCCATTCGTACGATCCATTCTAATCCATTCGTACGATCCATTCTAATTCATTCGTACGATCCATTCTAATTCATTCCTACGATCCATTCTAATTCATTTGCACGATCCATTCTAATTCATTCCTATGATCCATTCTAATTCATTCGTACGATCCATTCTAATTCATTCGCTCGAATGTATCCATTCTAATTCATTTGTACGATCCATTCTAATTCGTTCATACGATCCATTCTAATTCGTTCGTACGATCCATTCTAATTCGTTCATACGATCCATTCTAATTCGTTCGTATGATCCATTCTAATTCGTTCGTACGATCCATTCTAATTCATTCGTACAATCCATTCTAATTCATTCGCATGATCCATTCTAATTCATTCGTATGATCCATTCTAATTCATTCCAACGATCTATTCTAATTCATTCGCTCGAATGTATCCATTCTAATTCATTCGTTCGATCCATTCTAATTCATTCGTACGATCCATTCTAATTCATTCGTACGATTCTTTCTAATTCATTCGCACGATCCATTCTAATTCATTCGTATGATCCAATCTAATTCATTCCTACGATCTATTCTTATTCATTCGCATGATCCATTCTAATTCATTCGTTCGATCCATTCTAATTCATTCGTACAATCCATTCAAATTCATTCGCATGATCCTTTCTAATTCATTCGTACGATCCATTCTAATTCATTCGTACGAATGTATCCATTCTAATTCATTCGTACAATCCATTCTAATTCATTCGCACGATCCATTCTAATTCATTCGCACAAATGTATCTATTCTAATTCATTCGTACAATCCATTCTAATTCATTCGCACGATCCATTCTAATTCATTCGTATGATCCATTCTAATTCATTCCTACGATCTATTCTAATTCATTCGCTCGAATGTATTCATTCTAATTCATCCGTTCGATCCATTCTAATTCATTCGTACGATCCGTTCAAATTCATTCGCATGATCCATTCTAATTCATTCGTACGATCCATTCTAATTCATTCTCACGAATGTAACCTTTCTAATTCATTTGTATGATTCATTCTAATTCATTCGTACGATCCATTCTAATCCATTCGTACGATCCATTCTAATCTATTCGTACGATCCATTCTAATTCATTCTCACAAATATAACCTTTCTAATTCATTTTTACGATCCATTCTAATCCATTCATACGATTCATTCTAATTCATTCATACGATCAATTCTAATTCATTCGCACGATCCATTCTAATTCATTCATACGATCCATTCTAATTCATTCGCACGAATGTATCCATTCTAATTCATTCGTACGATCCATTCTAATTCATTTGCACGATCCATTATAATTCATTCTTATTATCCATTCTAATTCATTCGTACGATCCATTCTAATTGATTCACTCGAATGTATCGATTCTAATTCATTCGTACGACCCATTCTAATTCATTCGTACGATCCGTTCTAATTCATTCTCACGAAAGTAACCTTTCTAATTCATTTGTATGTATCCATTCTAATTCATTCGTGCGAATGAATCCATTCTAATTCATTCGTCCGATCCATTCTAATCCATTCGTACAATCCATTCTAATTCATTCGCACGAATGTAACCATTCTAATTCATTTATACGATCCATTCTAATTCATTCCTATGATCCATTCTAATTCATTCGCACGAATGTATCCATTCTAATTCATTTGCACGATCCATTCTAATTCATTCATATGATCCATTCTAATTCATTCGCACAATCCATTCTAATTCATTCACTCAATCCATTCTAATTCATCGCACGAATGTATCCATTCTAATTCATTCGTACGATCCATTCTAATTCATTCGTACGATCCATTCTAATTTATTCGCATGATCCATTCGTACGATCCATTCTAATCCATTCGTACGATCCATTCTAATTCATTCATACGATCCATTATAATTCATTCGTACGATCCATTCTAATTCGTTCGTACGATCCATTCTAATTCATTCGCACGATCCATTCTAATCCATTCGTACGATCCATTCTAATTCATTCGTACAAATGAATTAGAATGGATCATATAAATGAATTAGAATGGATCGTACGAAAGAATTAGAATGGATCGTGCGAATGAATTAGAATGATTTAGAATGGATTGTGCGAACGAATTAGAATGGATCGTATGAATGAATTAGAATGGATCGTATGAATGAATTAGAATGGATCGTACGAGCGAATAAATTAGAATGGATTGTGCGAATGAATTAGAATGGATCGTACGAACGAATTAGAATGGATCGTACAAATGAATTAGAATGGATCGTACGAATGAATTAGAATGGATCCACCGAATGAATTAGAATGGATCGTACGAATGAATTAGAATGGATCGTACAAATGAATTAGAATGGTTACATTCATGCGAATGAATTAGAATGGATCGTACGAATGGATTAGAATGGATCGTACGAATGGATTAGAATGGATCGTACGAATGAATTAGAATGGATCGTACAAATGAATTAGCAAGGTTACATTTGTGAGAATGAATTAGAATGGATCGTACAAATGAATTAGAATGGATCGTACGAATGAATTAGAATGCATCGTACGAATGAATTAGAATGGATCGTACGAATGGATTAGAACGGATCGTACGAATGGATTAGAATGGATCGTATGAATGGATTAGAATGGATCGTACGAATGAATTAGAATGGTTACATTCGTGCGAATGAATTAGAATGGATCGTACGAATGAATTAGAATGGATCGTACGGATGAATTAGAATGGATCATACAAATGAATTAGAAAGGTTACATTCGTGCGAATGAATTAGAATGGATCGTACGAATGGATTAGAATGGATCGTACGAATGGATTAGACTGGATCGTACGAATGAATGAGAATGGATCGTACGAATGAATTTGAATGGATTGTACGAATGAATTAGAATGGATCATGCGAATGAATTAGAATAGATCGTGCGAATGAATTGAATGCATTGTACGATTGAATTAGACATTCATACAATCCATTCTAATTCATTCGCACGATCCATTCTAATTCATTCGTATGATCCATTCTAATTCATTCGTACGATCCATTCTAATTCATTCGTATGATCCATTCTAACTCATTCGCACAAATGTATCCATTCTAATTCATTTGCACGATCCATTCTAATTCATTCGTACGATCCATTCTAATTCATTCGGTGGATCCATTCTAATTCATTCGTACGATCCATTCTAATTCATTCGCACTATACATTCTAATTCATTTGCACGATCCATTCTAATTCATTCGCACGATCCATTCTAATTCATTCGCTCGAATGTATCCATTCTAATTCATTCGTACGATCCATTCTAATTCATTCGTACGATCCATTATAATTCATTCGTATGATCTATTCTAATTCATTCGCACGATCTATTCTAATTCATTCGTACGATCCATTCTAATTCATTCGTACGATCCATTCTAATTCATTCGCACTATCCATTCTAATTCATTCATACGATCCATTCTAATACATTCGAGCAAATAAATTAGAATGGATCGTACGAATGAATTAGAATGGATCATAGGAATGAATTAGAATGGATCGTACGAATGGATTAGAACGCATTGTACGAATGAATTAGAATGGATCGTACAAATGAATTAGAATGGATACATTCGTGCGCATGAATTAGAATGGATCGTACGAATGAATTAGAATGGATCATGCAAATGAATTAGAATGGATAGTGCGAATGAATTAGAATGGATCGTACGAATGAATTAGAATGGATCCACCGAATGAATTAGAATGGATCGTAGGAATGAATTAGAATGGATCATACGAATGAATTAGAATGGATCGTATGAACGAATTAGAATGGATCGTACGAATGAATTAGAATCGTACGATCTAATTCATTCGTACGATCGATTCTAATTCATTCGCACGAGTTGTATCCATTCTAATTTATTCGTACGAATGAATTAGAATGGATCGTACGAACGAATTAGAATTAGAATGGTTACATTCGTGCGAATGAATTAGAATGGATCGTACAAATGTATTAGAATGGATCGTACGAATGGATTAGAACGCATTGTACGAATGAATTAGAACAGATACATTTGTGCGAATGAGTTAGATTGCATCGTACGACTGAATTTGAATGGATTGTACGAATGAATTAGAATGGATCGTACGAATGAATTAGAATGGATCATGCGAATGAATTAGAATTGATCGTACGAATGAATTAGAATGGATCGTACGAATAAATTAGAATGGATCGTGTGAATGAATTAGAATGGATCGTACGAATGAATTAGAATGGATCCACCGAATGAGTTAGAATGGATCATACGAATGAATTAGAATGGATCGTACGAATGAATTAGAATGGATTGTGCGAATGAATTAGAATGGATCGAACGAATGAATTAGAATGGATAGTGCGAATGAATTCGAATGGATCATACGAATGAATTAGAATAGATATATTCATGCGAATGAATTATAATGGATCGTACGAATGAATTAGAATGGATCGTGCGAATGAATTTGAATGGATCGTATGAATAAAGTGGAATGGATCGTACGAATGAATTAAAATGGATACATTTGTGCGAATGAATTAGAATGGATCGTGCGAATGAATTAGAATGGATCGTATGAATGAATTAGAATAGATCGTGCGAATGAATTAGAATGGATCGTACGAAAGAATTACAATGGATCGTACGATTGAATTAGAATGGATCGTACGAATGAAATAGAATGGATACATTCGAGCGAATGATCGTACGAACGAATTAGAATGAATCGTACGAATGGATCATGCGAATGAATTAGAATTAATCGTACGAATGAATTAGAATGGATCATACGTAGGAATGAATTAGAATGGATTGTGCGAATAAATTAGAATGGATCGTACGAATAAATTAGAATGGATCGTACGAATGAATTAGAATAGATCGTACGAATGAATTAGAATGGAATGTGCGAATGAATTAGAATGGATCGTACGAATGAATTCGAATGGATAGTGCGAATGAATTATAATGGATCATACGAATGAATTAGAATAGATATATTCATGCGAATAAATTAAAATGGATCGTACGAATGGATTAGAATGGGTCGTACGAATGGATTAGAATGGATCGTACGAATGAATTAGAATGGATCGTACAAATGAATTAGAAAGGTTACATTTGTGAGAATGAATTAGAATGGATCGTACGAATGAATTAGAATAGATCGTACGAATGAATTAGAATGGATCGTACGAATGAATTAGAATAGCTCATACGAATGAATTAGAATGAATCGTACGAATGAATTAGAATGGTTACATTCGTGCGAATGAATTAGAATAGATCATACGAATGAATTAGAATGGATCGTACAAATGAATTAGAATGGATACATTTGTGCGAATGAATTAGAATGGATCGTATATTCGTGCAAATAAATTAGAATGGATCGTGCGAATGAATTAGAATGGATCGTACGAACGAATTAGAATGGATCGTATGAACGAATTAGAATGGATCGTACGAATGAATTAGAATGGATACATTTGAGCGAATGAATTAGAATGGATCGTACGAATGGATTGGAATAGATCGTACGAATGGAATAGAATGGATCGTACGAATGGATTAGAATGGATCGTACGAATGAATTAGAATGGATCGTACAAATGAATTAGAAAGGTTACATTCTTGAGAATGAATTAGAATGGATCGTACGAATGAATTAGAATGGATCATACGAATGAATTAGAATGGATACATTCGAGCGAATGAATTAGAATGGATCGTACGAATGTATTTGAATGGATCATAGGAATGAATTAGAATGGATCGTGCAAATAAATTAGAATGTATCGTATGAATGAATAAGAATGGATCGTACGAATGAATTAGAATGGATACATTTGTGCGAATGAATTAGAATGGATCGTGCGAATGAATTAGAATGGATCGTACGAATGAATTAGAATGGATATATTTATGCGAATGAATTAGACTAAATCGTACTAATTCATTAGAATGGATCGTACGAATGAATTAGAATAGCTCATATGAATGAATTAGAATGAATCGTACAATGAATTAGAATGCATTGTACGAATCCATTCTAATTCATTCGTACGATCCATTCAAATTCATTTGTACGATCCATTCTAATTCATTCGTACAATCCATTCAAATTCATTTATACGATGCAATCTAATTCAATGGCACAAATGTATCTATTCTAATTCATTCATACAATGCATTCTAATATATCGTACGATCTATTCTAATCCATTCGTACGATCCATTCTAATTCATTCGCACGAATGTAACCATTCTAATTCATTCATATGATCCATTCTAATTCATTCGTACGATCCATTCTAATTCATTCGTATGATCCATTCTAATTCATTCGTACGATCCATTCTAATTCATTTGCATGAATGTATCCATTCTTATTTATTCGTACGATCCAATCTAATTCATTCGTACGATCCATTCTAACTCATTCGCACGAATGTATCCATTCTAATTCATTCGCACGATCCATTCTAATTCATTCGCACGATCCATTCTAATTCATTCGTACGATCCATTCTAATTCATTCGTACTATCCATTCTAATTCATTCGCATGATCCATTCTAATTCATTCGTACGATCCATTCTAATTCATTCGTATGATCTATTCTAATTCATTCGCACGAATGTATCCATTCTAATTCATTTGCACGATCCATTCGATTTCATTCCTATGATCCATTCTAATTCATTCATACGATCCATTCTAATTCATTTGCTCGAATGTATCCATTCTAATTCATTTGTACGATACATTCTAATTCATTCGCACGAATGTATCATACGAATGAATTAGAATGGATCATGCGAATGAATGAAAATGGATCGTACAAATGAATTAGAATGGATCGTACGAATGAATTAGAATGGATCGGGCGAATGAATTAGAATGAATCGTACGAAATTTATTTGCACAAATATACGATCCATTCTAATTCATTCGCACAAATGTATCTATTCTAATTCATTCGTACGATCCATTCTAATTCATTCGTATGAACTATTCTAATTCATTCGCACGAATGTAACCATTCTAATTCATTCGTACGATTCATTCTAATTCATTCGTATGAGCTATTCTAATTCATTCGTACGATCCATTCTAATTCATTTGTACGATCCATTCTAATCCATTCGTACGATCCATTCTAATTCATTCGTACGATCCATTCTAATTCATTCTCACAAATGTAACCTTTCTAATTCATTTGTACGATCCATTCTAATTCATTCGCACGATCTATTCTAATTCATTCGAATGAATTAGAATGGATACATTCGAGTGAATGAATTAGATTGGATCGTGCGATGAATTAGAATGGATCATACGAATGGATTAGAATGGATCGTACGAATGAATTAGAATGGATCATACAAATAAATTAGAACGGTTACATTCGTGAGAATGAATTAGAATAGATCGTACGAATGAATTAGAATGCATTCGTACGATTCATTCTAATCCATTCGCACAAATCCATTCTAATCCATTCGTACGATCCATTCTAATCCATTCGAACGATCCATTCTAATTCATTCGCACGATCCATTCTAATTCATTCGCATAAATGTATCCATTCTAATTCATTCGCTCGAATGTATCCATTCTAATTCATTCTCACGAATGTAACCTTTCTAATTCATTTGTATGATTCATTTTAATTCATTCGTACGATCCATTCTAATCCATTCGTACGATCCATTCTAATTCATTCGTACGATCCATTCTAATTCATTCTCACAAATGTATCCATTCTAATTCATTCGTACGATCCATTCTAATTCATTCTCACAAATGTATCCATTCTAATTCATTCGTACGATCCATTCTAATTCATTCGTACGATCCATTATAATTCATTCGCACGATCTATTCTAATTTATTCGTACGATCTATTCTAATTCATTCCTATGATACATTCTAATTCATTCGCACGATCTATTCTAATTCATTCGCATGATCCATTCTAATTCATTCGTACAATCCATTCTAATTCATTCGTACAATGTGTTCTAATCCATTCGTACGATCCATTCTAATTCATTCCTATGATCCATTCTAATTCATTCGTACGATCCATTCTAATTCATTCGCTCGAATGTATCCATTCTAATTCATTCGTACGATCCATTCTAATTCGTTCATACGATCCATTCTAATTTATTCGTTCGATCCATTCTAATTCATTCGTACGATCCATTCTAATTTATTCGTACGATCCATTCTAATTCATTCGTACGATCTATTCTAATTCATTCGCACGAATGTATCCATTCTAATGCATTTGTACGATCCATTCTAATTCATTCGTACGATCCATTCTAATCCATTCGTACGATCCATTCTAATCCATTCGTATGATCCATTCTAATCCATTCGTACGATCCATTCTAATTCGTTCGTACGATCCATTATAATTTATTCGCACAATCCATTCTAATTTATTCGCTCGTACGATCCATTCTAATTCATTCATACGATCCATTCTAATTCATTCGTACGATCCATTCTAATTCGTTCGTACGATCTATTCTAATTCATTCGCACGAATGTATCCATTCTAATGCATTTGTACGATCCATTCTAATTCATTCGTACGATCCATTCTAATCCATTCGTACGATCCATTCTAATCCATTCGTACGATCTATTCTAATTCATTCATACGATCCATTCTAATTCATTCGTACGATCCATTCTAATTCATTCGCACGATCAATTCTTATTGCTTCGCACAAATTTATCCATTCTAATTCATTCGTACGATCCATTCTAATTCATTCGCACAAATATTACCTTTCTAATTCATTTGTATGATCCATTCTAATCCATTCGTACGATCCATTCTAATCCATTCGTACGATCCATTCTAATCCATTCGTACGATCCATTCTAATCCATTCGTACGATCCATTCTAATTCATTCGTACGATTCATTCTAATTCATTCGCACGATCCATTCTAATTCATTCGTACGATCCATTCTTATTCATTCGTACGATCCTTTCAAATTCATTCGCATGATCCATTCTAATTCATTCGTACGATCTATTCTAATTCATTCGCTCGAATGTATCCATTCTAATTCATTCGCACGATCCATTCTAATTCATTCGTACGATCCATTCTAATCCATTCGTACGATCCATTCTAATTCATTCGTACAATGCGTTCTAATCCATTCGTACGATCCATTCTAATCCATTCGTACGATCCATTCTAATTTATTCGTACGATCCATTCTAATTCATTCTCACAAATGTAACCTTTCTAATTCATTTGTACGATCCATTCTAATTCATTCGTACGATCCATTCTAATTCATTCGTACGATCAATTCTAATCCATTCGTACGATTCATTCTAATTCGTGCCTACGATCCATTCTAATTAATTCGCACGAATGTATCTATTCTAATTCATTTGCACGATCCATTCTAATTCATTCCTACAATCCATTCTAATTCATTAGCATGATCCATTCGTACGATCCATTCTAATCCATTCATATGATCCATTCTAATTCATTCATACGATCCATTCTAATTCATTTGCACGATCGAATGGATTAGAATGAATACATTCGTGCGAATGAATTAGAATGGATCGTACGTAGGAATGAAGTAGAATGGATCGTACGAATATATCCATTCTAATTCATTCGTACGATCCTTTCTAATTCATTCGCACGAATGTATCCATTCTAATTCATTCGTACGATCAATTCTAATTCATTCGTACGATCCATTCTATTTCATTCGTACGTTCCATTCTAATTCATTCGTACGATCCATTCTAATTCATTCGCTCGAATGTATCCATTCTAATTCATTCGTACGATCCATTCTTATTCATTCATACGATCCATTCTAATTCATTTGTACGAATGAATTAAAATGGATCGTGCAAATGAATTAGAATGGATCGTGCGAATGAATTAGAATGGATCGTACGAATGATTTAGAATGGATCGTACAAATGAATTAGAACGGTAACATTTGTGAGAATGAATTAGAATGGATTGTACGAATGAATTAGAATGGATCGTACGAATGGATTGGAATGGATCGTACGAATGGATTAGAACGCATTGTACGAATGAATTAGAATGGATCGTACGAATGGATTAGAATGGATCGTACAAATGAATTAGAATGGATCATATGAATGAATTAGAATGGATACATTTGAGTGAATGAATTAGAATGGATCGTACGAATGAATTAGAATGGATCATAGGAATGAATTACAATGGATCGTGCAAACGAATTAGAATGGATACATTCGTGCGAATGAATTAGAATGAATCGTAGGACTGAATTAGAATGGATCGTACGAATGAATTAGAATGGTTCGTACGAAAGAATTAGAATGGATCGTACGAATGAATTTGAATGGATCGTACAAATGGATTAGAATGGATCGTACGAATGAATTAGAATGGATACATTCGAGCGAATGAATTAGAATGGATCGTACGAATGAATTAGAATGGATCGTACGAATGAATTAGAATAGATCGTACAAATGAATTAGAAAGGTTACATTTGTGAGAATGAATTAGAATGGATCGTACGAATGAATTAGAATGGATCATACAAATGAATTAGAATGGTTACATTCGTGAAAATGAATTAGAATAGATTATACGAATGAATTAGAATGGATACATTCGTACGAATGAATTAGAATGGATCATACGAATGAATTAGAACGGATCGTACGAATGAATTAGAATGGATACATTCGTGCGAATGAATTAGAGTAGATCGTACGAACGAATTAGAATGTATCGTGCGAATGAATTAGAATGGATAGTGCGAATGAATTAGAATGGATCGTACGAATGAATTAGAATGAATCGTGCGAATGAATTAGAATGGATCATATGAATGAATTAGAATGGTTATATTCGTGCGAATGAATTAGAATGGATCGTACGAATGGATTAGAATGGATCGTACGAATGGATCAGAACGCATTGTACGAATGAATTAGAATGGATCGTACGAATGAATTAGAATACATCATGTGAATGAATCCATTCTAATTCATTTGTACGATCCATTCTAATTCATTCGTACGAATGTAACCGTTCTAATTCATTCATATGATCCATTCTAATTCATTCGTAGGATCGATTCTAATTCATTCGTATGATCCATTCTAATTCATTCGTATGATCCATTCTAATTCATTTGCATGAATGTATCCATTCTAATTTATTCGTACGATCCATTCTAATTCATTCGTACGATCCATTCTAATTCATTCGCACGAATGTAACCTTTCTAATTCATTTGTACGATCTATTCTAATTCATTCGTATGATCCATTCTAATTCATTCGTACGATCCATTCTAATTCATTCGTACGATCCATTCGTACGGTCCATTCTTATTCATCGCACAAATGAATTAGAATGGATCGTACGAATGAATTAGAATGGATACATTCGAGCGAATGAATTAGAATAGATCGTAGGAATGAATTAGAATAGATCGTACGAATGAATTAGAATGGATCGTGCGAATGAATTAGAATTGATCATACGAATGAATTAGAATGGATCGTACGAATGAATTAGAATGGATCGTGCGAATGAATTAGAATGGATCGTACGAATGAATTAGAATGGATATATTTGAAAGAATAAATTAGAATGGATCATACGAATGAATTAGAATAGATCATAGGAATGAATTAGAATGGATCGTACGACTAAATTAGACTGGATCGTGCGAATTAATTAGAATGGATCGTACAAATGAATTTGAATGGATACATTTGTGCGAATGAATCTGAATGGATTGTATGAATGAATTACAATGGATCGTACGAATGGATTAGAATGGATCGTACGAATGATTAGAACGGATCATACAAATGAATTAGAAAGGTTACATTCGTGAGAATGAATTAGAATGGATCGTATGAACGAATTAGAATGGATCGTACGAATGAATTAGAATGGATATATTCGTGCGAATGAATTTGAATGGATTGTGCGAATGAATTAGACTGGATCGTACGAATAAATTAGAATGGATACATTCATGCAAATGACTTAGGATGGATCGTACGAATGAATTCCTACGATCTATTCTAATTCATTCGCTCGAATGTATCCATTCTAATTCATTCGTACGATCCATTCTTATTCATTCGTACGATCCATTCAAATTCATTCGCATGATCCATTCTAATTCATTCGTACGATCCATTCTAATTCATTCTCACGAATGTAACCTTTCTAATTCACTTCTATGATCCATTCTAATTCATTCGCACGATCCATTCTAATTCATTCGTACGATCCATTCTAATTCATTCATACGATCCATTCTAATCCATTCGTACGATCCATTCTAATCCATTCGTACGATCCATTCTAATCCATTCGCACAATCCATTCTAATTCATTCGGATGATCCATTCTAATTTATTCGTATGATCCATTCTAATTCATTTTAGAATGGATCGTATGAACGAATTAGAATGGATCGTATGAACGAATTAGAATGGATCATACGAATGAATTAGAATGGATACATTCGTGCGAATGAATTAGAATAGATTGTGCGAATGAATTAGTCTGGATCATACAAATGAATTAGAATGGATACATTCATACGAATGAATTAGAATGATTGTACGAATGAATTAGAATGGATCGTACGAATGGCTTAGAATGGATCGTACGAATGGATTAGAACGCATTGTACGAATGAATTAGAATGGATCGTACAAATGGATTAGAATGGATCGTACGAATGAATTAGAATGGATCGTACGAATGAATTAGAATGGATACATTCAAGCGAATGAATTAGAATGGATCGTACGAATGAATTAGAATGGATCGTGCGAATGAATTAGAATGGATACATTCGTACAAATGAATTAGAATGGATCGTGCGAATGAATTAGAATGGATCGTAGAAATGAATTAGAATGGATCGTACGAATGAATTAGAATGGATTGTACGAATGAATTAGAATGGATATATTTGTGCGAATGAATTAGAATGGATCGTACGAATGAATTAGAATGGATCGAACGAATGAATTAGAATGGATACATTCGAGCGAATGAATTAGAATAGATCATAGGAATGAATTAGAATGGATCATACGAATGAATTAGAATGGATCGTGCGAATGAATTAGAATGGATTGTACGAATGAATTAGAATGGATACATTCGTGCGAATGAATTAGAATGGATCGTGCGAATGAATTAGAATGGATCATACAAATGAATTAGAAAGGTTACATTCGTGAGAATGAATTAGAATGGATCGTACGAATGAATTAGAATGGATCATGCGAATGAATTTGAATAGATCGTACGAATGAATAAGAATGGATCGTATGAATGAATTAGAATGGATACATTCGAGCGAATGAATTAGAATGGATTGTACGAATGGATTAGAACACATTGTACGAATGAATTAGAATAGATACATTTGTGCGAATGAATTAGATTGCATCTTACGAATGAATTTGAATGGATTGTACGAATGAATTAGAATGGATCGTACGAATGAATTAGAATGGATCGTACAAATGGATTAGAATGGATTGTATGAATGAATTAGAATGGATTGTGCGAATGAATTAGAATGGATCATACAAATGAACTAGAAAGGTTACATTCGTGAGAATGAATTAGAATGAATCGTACGAATGAATTAGAATGGATACATTCGTGCGAATGAATTAGAATCGATCGTACGAATGAATTAGAATGGATCGTGCGAATGAATTAGAATGGATAGTGCGAATGAATTAGAATGGATCGTACGAATGAATTAGAATGGATCGTGCGAATGAATTAGAATGGATCATATGAATGAATTAGAATGGTTACATTCGTGCGAATGAATTAGAATGGATCATACGAATGGATTAGAATGGATCGTATGAATGGATTAGAACGCATTGTACGAATGAATTAGAATGGATCGTACGAATGAATTAGAATACATCATGTGAATGAATCCATTCTAATTCATTTGTACGATCCATTCTAATTCATTCGTACGAATGTAACCATTCTAATTCATTCATATAATCCATTCTAATTCATTCGTAGGATCCATTCTAATTCATTCATATGATCCATTCTAATTCATTCGTATGATCCATTCTAATTCATTTGCATGAATGTATCCATTCTAATTTATTCGTACGATCCATTCTAATTCATTCGTACGATCCATTCTAATTCATTCGCACGAATGTAACCTTTCTAATTTATTTGTACAATCCATTCTAATTCATTCGTACGATCCATTCTAATTCATTCGTACGATCCATTCGTACGCTCCATTCTTATTCATCGCACAAATGAATTAGAATGGATCGTACGAATGAATTAGAATGGATACATTCGAGCGAATGAATTAGAATAGATCGTAGGAATGAATTAGAATAGATCGTACGAATGAATTAGAATGGATCGTGCGAATGAATTAGAATTGATCATACGAATGAATTAGAATGGATCGTACGAATGAATTAGAATGGATCGTGCGAATGAATTAGAATGGATCGTACGAATGAATTAGAATGGATATATTTGAAAGAATAAATTAGAATGGATCATACGAATGAATTAGAATAGATCATAGGAATGAATTAGAATGGATCGTACGACTAAATTAGAATGGATCGTGCGAATTAATTAGAATGGATCGTACAAATGAATTTGAATGGATACATTTGTGCGAATGAATCTGAATGGATTGTATGAATGAATTACAATGGATCGTACGAATGGATTAGAATGGATCGTACGAATGAATTAGAACGGATCATACAAATGAATTAGAAAGGTTACATTCGTGAGAATGAATTAGAATGGATCGTATGAACGAATTAGAATGGATCATACGAATGAATTAGAATGGATATATTCGTGCGAATGAATTAGAATGGATTGTGCGAATGAATTAGACTGGATCGTACGAATAAATTAGAATGGATACATTCAAGCAAATGACTTAGAATGGATCGTACGAATGAATTCCTACGATCTATTCTAATTCATTCGCTCGAATGTATCCATTCTAATTCATTCGTACGATCCATTCTTATTCATTCGTATGATCCATTCAAATTCATTCGCATGATCCATTCTAATTCATTCGTACGATCCATTCTAATTCATTCTCACGAATGTAACCTTTCTAATTCATTTCTATGATCCATTCTAATTCATTCGCACGATCCATTCTAATTCATTCGTACGATCCATTCTAATTCATTCAAACAATCCATTCTAATCCATTCGTACGATCCATTCTAATCCATTCGTACGATCCATTCTAATCCATTCGCACAATCCATTCTAATTCATTCGGATGATCCATTCTAATTTATTCGTATGATCCATTCTAATTCATTTTAGAATGGATCGTACGAACGAATTAGAATGGATCGTATGAACGAATTAGAATGGATCATACGAATAAATTAGAATGGATACATTCGTGCGAATGAATTAGAATAGATTGTGCGAATGAATTAGACTGGATCGTACAAATGAATTAGAATGGATACATTCATACGAATGAATTAGAATGATCGTACGAATCAATTAGAATGGATCGTACGAATGGCTTAGAATGGATCGTACGAATGGATTAGAACGCATTGTACGAATGAATTAGAATGGATCGTACAAATAGATTTGAATGGATCGTACGAATGAATTAGAATGGATCGTACGAATGAATTTGAATGGATACATTCGAGCGAATGAATTAGAATGGATCGTACGAATGAATTAGAATGGATCATAGGAATGAATTAGAATGGATCGTGCAAATGAATTAGAATGGATACATTCATGCGAATGAATTAGAATGGATCGTAGGAATGAATTAGAATGGATCGTACGAATGAATTAGAATGGTTACATTCGTGCGAATGAATTAGAATGGATCGTACGAATGGATTAGAATGGATCGTACGAATGGATTAGAACGCATTGTACGAATGAATTAGAATAGATACATTTGTGCGAATGAATAAGAATGGATCGTACAAATGAATTAGAATGAATCGTACGAATGAATTAGAATGGATCATACGAATGAATTAGAATGGATACCTTTGTGCATATGAATTAGAATGGATCGTACGAATGAATTAGAATGGATCATATTAATGAATTAGAATGGATCGTAGGAATGAATTAGAATGAATCGTACGAATGGATTAAAATTGATACATTCATAATATCCATTCTAATTCATTCGTACGATCCATTCTAATTCATTCGCACGATCCATTCTAATTAATTCGTACGATCCATTCTAATCCATTCGTACGATCCATTCTAATCCATTCGTACGATCCATTCTAATTCATTCGCATGATCCTTTCAAATTCATTCGTATGATCCATTATAATTCATTCGCACGATCCATTCAAATTCATTCGCATGATCCATTCTAATTCATTCGTACGATCCATTCTAATTCATTTGTATGATCCATTCTAATTCATTCGCACGAATGTATCCATTCTAATTCATTCACACGATCCATTCTAATTCATTCGTTCGATCCATTCTAATTCATTCGTACGATCCATTCTAATTCGTTCATACGATCCATTCTAATTCATTCGTATGATCCTTTATAATCCATTCTAATTCATTCTCACAAATGTAACCTTTCTAATTCATTCGCACGATCCATTCTAATTCATTCGTACGATCCATTCTAATTCATTCTCGCACGATCCATTCTTATTCATTCGTACGATCCATTCTATTTAGATCGTATGATCAATTCTAATTCATTCGCACAAATGTATCCATTTTAATTCATTCGTACGATCCATTCTAATTTATTCATACGATCCATTCTAATTCATTTGCACGATCCATTCTAATTAGATCGTATGATCCATTCTAATTCATTCGCATAAATGTATCCATTTTAATTCATTCGTACGATCCATTCTAATTTATTCATACGATCCATTTTAATCCATTCGTACGATCCATTCTAATTCATTCGTATGATCCATTCTAATTCATTCCTACGATCTATTCTAATTCATTCGCTCGAATGTATCCATTCTAATTCATTCGTACGATCCATTCTAATTCAATTTCACGATCGATTCTAATTTATTCGTATGATCCATTCTAATACATTCGTACGATCCATTCTAATTCTTTCGTACGATCCATTCTAATTCATTTGTACGATCCATTCTTATTCATTCGCACAAATGTATCTATTCTAATTCATTCGTACAATGCGTTCTAATCCATTCGTACGATCCATTCTAATCCATTCGTACGATCCATTCTAATTCATTCGCACAAATGTAACCATTCTAATTCATTCGTACGATCCATTCTAATTCATTCCTACGATCCATTCTAATTCATTCGCATGAATGTATCCATTCTAATTCATTTGCACGATCCATTCTAATTCATTCCTATGATCCATTCTAATTCATTCGTACGATCCATTCTAATTCATTCGCTCGAATGTATCCATTCTAATTCATTCGTACGATCCATTCTAATTCGTTCATACGATCCATTCTAATTCGTTCGAACAATCTATTCTAATTCGTTCGTACGATCCATTCTAATTCATTCGCACGATCCATTCTAATTCATTTGTACAATCCATTTAAATTTATTCGCATGATCCATTCTAATTCATTCGTATGATATATTCATACGACTGAATTAGAATGGATTGTACGAATGAATTAGAATGGATACATTCGAGCGAATGAATTAGAATGGATCGTATGAATGAATTAGAATGGATCATAGGATTGAATTAGAATGGATCGTGCAAATGAATTAGAATGGATACATTCGTGCGAATAAATTAGAATGGATCGTAGGAATGAATTAGAATGGATCGTACGAATGAATTAGAATGGTTACATTCGTGCGAATGAATTAGAATGGATTGTATGAATGGATTAGAATGGATCGTACGAATGGATTAGAACGCATTGTACGAATGAATTAGAATAGATACATTTTTGCGAATGAATAAGAATGGATCGTACGAATGAATTAGAATGGATCGTACGAATGAATTAGAATGGATCGTGCGAATGAATTAGAATCGATCGTACGAATGAATTAGAATGGATCGTACAAATGAATTAGATCGTACGAATGAATTAGAATGGATCGTACGAATGAATTAAAATGGATACATTCATACGACTGAATTAGAATGGATCGTGCGAATTAATTAGAATGGATCATACGAATGAATTAGAATGGATCGTGCGAATGAATTAGAATGAATCGTACGAATGCACTAGAATGGATTGTGCGAATGCATTAGAATGGATCGTACGAATGAATTAGACTGGATCATAGGAATGAATTAGAATGGATCGTGCAAATGAACTAGAATGGATACATTTGTACGAATGAATTAGAATGGATCATACGAATGAATTAGAATGGATCGTGCGAATGAATTAGAATGGATCGTACGAATGAATTAGAATGGATCATACGAACGAATTAGAACGGATCGTACGAACGAATTAGAATGGATCGTACGAATGAATAAGAATGGATACATTCATGTGAATGAATTAGAATGGATTGTAGGAATGAATTAGAATGGATCATACGAATGAATTAGAAAGGATACATTCGAGCGAATGAATTAGAATGGATCGTACAAATGAATTAGAATGGATCATAGGAATGAATTAGAATGGATCGTGCAAATGAATTAGAATAGATACATTCGTGCGAATGAATTAGAATGGATCGTAGGAATGAATTAGAATGGATCGCACGAATGAATTAGAATGGTTACATTCGTGCGAATGAATTAGAATGGATCGTACGAATGGATTAGAATGGATCGTACGAATGAATTAGAATGGATCGTACAAATGAATTAGAAAGGTTACATTTGTGAGAATGAATTAGAATGGATCGTGCGAATGAATTAGAATGGATCGGACGAATGATTTAGAATGGATCGTACGATTCATTCTAATTAATTCGTACGATCCATTCTAATGCATTCGAACGATTCATTCTAATTCATTCGCACGATCCATTCTAATTCATTCGTACGATCCATTCTTATTCATTCATACGATCTATTCTAATTCATTCGCACAATCCATTCTAATTCATTCGTACAATCCATTCTAATTCATTCGCACGATCCATTCTAATTCATTCGTATGATCCATTCTAATTCATTCCTACGATCTATTCTAATTCATTCGCTCGAATGTATCCATTCTAATTCATTCGTTCGATCCATTCTAATTCATTCATACGATCCATTCAAATTCATTCGCATGATCCATTCTAATTCATTCGTACGATCCATTCTAATTCATTCCTATGATCCATTCTAATTCATTCGCACGAATGTATCCATTCTAATTCATTTGCATGATCCATTCTAATTCATTCGCACGATCCATTCTAATTCATTCGTACGATCCATTCTAATTCATTCCTACGATCCATTCTAATTCATTCGCACGAATGTATCCATTCTAATTCATTTGCACGATCCATTCTAATCCATTCGTACGATCCATTCTAATTCATTCGTACAAATGTATCTATTCTAATTTATTCGTACAATGCGTTCTAATCCATTCGTACGATCCATTCTAATCCATTCGTATGATCCATTCTAATTCATTCGTATGATCCATTCTAATTCATTCGTACGATCCATTCTAATTCATTCGTACGATCCATTCTAATTCATTCGTACGATCCATTCTAATTAATTCGCACAAATGTATCCTTTCTAATTCATTCGTACGATCCATTCAAATTCAATCGTATGATCCATTCTAATTTATTCGCACAAATGTATCCATTTTAATTCATTCGTACGATCCATTCTAATTTATTTATACGATCCATTCTAATTCATTCGCACGATCCACTCTAATTCATTCGTACGATCCATTCTAATTCATTCGCATGAATATATATATTCTAATTCATTCGTATGATCCATTCTAATTTATTCACTCGCACTATCCATTCTAATTCATTCGCACGATCCATTCTAATTCATTCGTACGATCCATTCTAATTCATTCGTACGATCCATTCTAATTCATTCGTATGATCAATTCTAATTCATTCGCACGATCCATTCTAATTCATTCTCACGAATGTAACCTTTCTAATTCATTTGTACGATCCATTCTAATTCATTTGTATGATCCATTCTAATTCATTCGTACGATCCATTCAAATCCATTCGCACGATCCATTCTAATTTATTCGTACGATCCATTCTAATTCATTCGCACTATCCATTCTAATTCATTCGTACGATCCATTCTAATTCATTCGTACGATCAATTCTAATTCATTCGTACAAATGTATCTATTCTAATTCATCGTACGATCCATTCTAATTCATTCCTACGATCCATTCTAATTCATTCGCACGAATGTATCCATTCTAATTCATTCGTACGATCCATTCTAATTCATTCCTACGATCCATTCTAATTCATTCGCACGAATGTAACCATTCTAATTCATTCGTACGATCCATTCTAATTCATTCCTACGATCCATTCTAATTCATTCGCACGAATGTATCCATTCTAATACATTCGTACGATCCATTCTAATCCATTCGTACGATCCATTCTAATTCATTCATACGATCCATTCTAATTCGTTCGTACAATCTATTCTAATTCGTTCGTACGATCCATTCTAATTCATTCGCACGATCCATTCTAATTCATTCGTACGATCCATTCTAATTCATTCGCACGAATCCGTTCTAATTCTTTTGTACGATCCCTTCTGATTCATTCTAATTCATTCGCACAAATGTATCCATTCAAATTCATTCGTACGATCCATTCTAATTCATTCGTACGATCCATTCTAATTCATTCTCACAAATGTAACCTTTCTAATTCATTTGTACGATCCATTCTAATTTATTTGAACGATCCATTCTAATCCATTCGTACGATCCATTCTAATCCATTCGTACGATCCATTCTAATTCATTCGCACGAATATAACCATTCTAATTCATTCGTACGATCCATTCTAATTCATTCGTACGATCCATTCTAATTCATTCCTACGATCCATTCTAATTCATTCGCACGAATGTATCTATTCTAATTCATTTGCACGATCCATTCTAATTCATTCCTATGATCCACTCTAATTCATTCGTACGATGCAATCTAATTCATTCGTACGAATGAACTAGAATGGATACATTCATGCGAATGAATTAGAATGGATCGTACGAATGAATTAGAATGGATCCTACGAATGAATTAGAATGGATCTTACGAATGAATTAGAATGGATCGTACGAATGAATTAGAATGGATCATACGAATGAATAAGAATGGATCGTGCAAATGAATTAGAATGGATACATTCGTGCGAATGAATTAGAATGGATCGTAGGAATGAATTAGAATGGATCGTACGAATGAATTAGAAAGGATACATTCGTGCGAATGAATTAGAATAAATCTTATGAATGAATTAGAATGGATCGTACGAATGAATTAGAATAGATAGTGCGAATGAATTTGAATGGATCGTGCGAATGAATTAGAATGGATCATATGAATGAATTAGAATCGATCGTACGAATGAATTAGAATGGATACATTCGTGCGAATGAATTAGAATGGATCGTACGAATGAATTAGACTGGATCGTACGAAGAAATTAGAATGGATACATTCATACGAATGAATTAGAATGGATCGTAGGAATGAATTAGAATGGATCGTACGAATGGATTAGAATGGATCATATTAATGAATTAGAATGGTTACATTCGTGCGAATGAATTAGAATGGATCGTACGAATGGATTAGAATGGATCGTACGGATGGATTAGAATGGATCGTGCAAATGAATTAGAATGGATACATTCGTGCGAATGAATTAGAATTGATCGTACGAATGAATTAGAATGGATCATAGGAATGAATTAGAATGGATCGTGCAAATGAATTAGAATGGATACATTCGTGCGAATGAATTAGAATGGATCGTAGGAATGAATTAGAATGGATCGTACGAATGAATTAGAATGGTTACATTCGTGCGAATGAATTAGAATGGATCGTACGAATGGATTAGAATGGATCGTACGAATGGATTAGAATGGATCATACGAATGAATTAGAATGGATCGTACAAATGAATTAGAAAGGTTACATTTGTGAGAATGAATTAGAATGGATCGTACGAATGAATTAGAATGGATCGTACGAATGAATTAGAATGGTTCGTGTGAATGAATTGGAATGGATCGTATGAATGATTAAGAATGGATCGTACGAATGAATTAGAATGGATCGTGCGAATGAATTAGAATGGATCGTGCGAATGAATTAGAATGGATCGTACGAACGAATTAGAATGGATCGTACGAACGAATTAGAATGGATTGTACGAACGAATTAGAATGGATCGTACGATCATTCGTACGATCCATTCTAATTCATTCGCACGTATGTATCCATTCTAATGCATTCGTACGATCCATTATAATTCATTCGTACGATCTATTCTAATTCATTCGCACGAATGTATCCATTCTAATTCATTCGTATGATCCATTCTAATTCATTCCTACGATCTATTCTAATTCATTCGCACAAATGTATCCATTCTAATTCATTCGTTCGATCCATTCTAATTCATTCATACGATCCATTCTAATTCATTCGTACGATCCATTCTAATTCATTCACACGATCCATTCTAATTTATTCGTACGATCCATTCTAATTCATTCGTTCGATCTATTCTAATTCATTCGCATGATCCATTCTAATTCATTCGTACGATCCATTCTAATTCATTCATACAATCCATTCAAATTCATTTGTACGATGCAATCTAGTTCATTCGCACAAATGTATCTATTCTAATTAATTCGTACAATGCGTTCTAATCCATTCGTACGATCCATTCTAATCCATTCGTACGATCCATTCTAATTCATTCGCACGATCCATTCTAATTCATTCGTATGATCCATTCTAATTCATTCGTACGATCGATTCTAATTCGTTCGTATGATCCATTCTAACTCGTTCACACAAATGTATCCATTCTAATTCATTCGTACGATCCATTCTAATTCATTCGCACGATCCATTCTAATTCATTCGTACGATCATTCAAATTCATTCGCACGATCGATTCTAATTCATTAGCATGAATGTATCCATTCTAATTTATTCGCACGAATGTATTCATTCTTATGAATGAATTAGAATGGATACATACAAATGAATTAGAAAGGTTACATTCGTGAGAATGAATTAGAATGGATCGTATGAATGAATTAGAATGGATAGATTCGAGCGAATGAATTAGAATGGATCGTATGAATGAATTAGAATGGATCGTATGAATGAATTAGAATGGATCATAGGAATGAATTAGAATGGATCGTGCAAATGAATTAGAATGGATACATTCGTGCGAATGAATTAGAATGGATCGTAGGAATGAATTAGAATGGATCGTACGATTGAATTAGAATGGATACATTTGTGCGATGAATAAGAATGGAGCGTACGAATGAATTAGAATGGAGCGTACGAATGAACTAGAATGGATACATTCGTGCGAATGAATTAGAATGGATCATATGAAAGAATTAGAATGGATCGTGTGAATGAATTAGAATAAATCGTGCGAATGCATTAGAATGGATACATTCATGCGAATGAATTAGAATGGATCGTACGAATGAATTAGAATGGATCGTGCGAATGAATTAGAATGGATCGTACGAATGAATTAAAATGGATACATTTGTGTGAATGAATTAGAATGGATCATACGATTGAATTTGAATGGATCGTAAGAATGAATTAGAATGGATACATCTGTGCGAATTAATTAGAATGGATCATACGAATGAATTAGAATGGATCGTACGAATAAATTAGAATGGATCGTACAAATGAATTAGAATGGATCTTGCGATTGAATTAGAATAGATCGTACAAATGAATTAGAATGGATACATTCGTGCGAATGAACTAGAATGGATACATACATTCATGCGAATGAATTAGAATGGATCGTATGAATGAGTTAGAATGGATCGTATGAATGAATTAGAATGGATTGCATGAATGAATTAGAATGGATCATACGAATGAATTGGAATGGATCGTACGAATGAATTAGAACGGATACATTCACGCAAATGAATTAGAATGGATCGTACGAATGAACTAGAATGGATCATACGAATGAATTAGAATGGATCGTGCGAATGAATTAGAATGGATCGTAGGAATGAATTAGAATGGATTGTACGAATGAATTTGAATGTATACATTCGTGCGAATGAATTAGAATGAATCGTACGAATGCATTAGAATGGATACATTCGTGCGAATGAATTAGAATGGATCGTACGAACGTATTAGAATGGATCGTACGAACGAATTAGAATGGATCGTATGAACGAATTAGAATGGATCGTACGAATGAATTAGAATGGATACATTCGAGCGAGTGAATTAGAATGGATCGTAAGAATGAATTAGAATGGATCATAGGAATGAATTATAATGGATCGTGCAAATGAATTAGAATGGATACATTCGTGCGAATGAATTAGAATGGATCGTAGGAATGAATTAGAATGGATCGTACGAATGAATTAGAATGGTTACATTCGTGCGAATGAATTAGAATGGATCGTACGAATGGATTAGAATGGATCGTACGAATAGATTAGAATGGATCGTACGAATGAATTAGAATGGATCGTACAAATGAATTAGAAAGGTTACATTTGTGAGAATGAATTAGAATGGATCGTACGAATGAATTAGAATGGATCGTACGAATGGATTAGAATGGATCGTACGAATGAATTAGAATGGATCGTACGTATGAATTAGAATAGTTCATACGAATGAATTAGAATGAATCGTACGAATGAATTAGAATGGTTACATTCGTGCGAATGAATTAGAATAGATCATACGAATGAATTAGAATGGATCGTACGAATGAATTAGAATGGATCGTACGAATGCATTAGAATGGATCGTACGAATGAATTAGAATGGATACATTCGAGCGAATGAATTAGAATGGATCATACGAGGAATTAGAATGGATTATACAAATGAATTAAAATGGATTCTAATCCATTCGTACGATCCATTCTAATCTATTCTAATTCATTCGTACGATCCATTCTAATCCATTCATACGATCCATTCTAATTCATTCGCTCGAATGTATCTATTCTAATCCATTCGCACGAATGTATCCATTCTAATTCATTCGCACAATCCAATCTAATTCAAACGTACGATCCATTCTAATTCATTCACATGATATATTCTAATTCATTCGTATGATCCATTCTAATTCATTCTTACGATTCATTCTAATTCATTTGCACGATCCATTCTAATTCATTCCTATGATCCTTTCTAATTCATTCGTACGATCCATTCTAATTCATTCGTACGATCCATTCTAATTCATTCTCATAAATGTAACCTTTCTAATTCATTTGTACGATCCATTCTAATTCATTCGTACGATCCATTCTAATCCATTCGTACGATCCATTCTAATCCATTAGAACGATCCATTCTAATTCATTCGCACGAATGTAACCATTATAATTCATTTGTACGATCCATTCTAATTCATTCCTACGATCCATTCTAATTCATTCGCACGATCCATTCTAATTCATATGCACAAAGGTATCCATTCTAATTCATTCGTACGATCCATTCTAATTTATTCGCTCGAATTTATCCATTCTAATTCGTTTTTTCGATCCATTCTAATTCGTTCATACGATCCATTCTAATTCGTTCGTACGATCCATTCTAATTCGTTCGTACGATCCATTTTAATTCATTCGTACGATTCATTCTTATTCATTCATACGATCCATTCTAAGTCATTCGCACAATCCATTCTAATTCATTCGTACGATCCATTCTAATTCATTAGTATGATCCATTCTATCTCATTCGGTGGATCCATTCTAATTCATTCATACGATCCATTCTAATTCATTCGCATAATCCATTCTAATTCATTCGTACGATCCAATCTAATTCATTCGTACGATCCAAACTTATTCATTCATACGATCCATTCTAATTCATTCGCACAATCCATTCTAATTCATTCGTACGATCCATTCTAATTCATTCGCACGATCCATTCTAATTTATTCGTACGATCCATTCTAATTCATTCTCACGAATGTAACCATTCTAATTTATTCGTACGATGCATTCTAATTCATTTGCGCGAATGTAACCATTCTAATTCATTCGTACGATCCATTCTAATTCAGTCGTATGAATGTATCCATTCTAATTCGTTCGTACAATCCATTCTAGTTCATTCGCACGATCCATTCTAATTCATTTGTATGATCCATTCTAATTCATTCCTTCGATCTATTCTAATTCATTCGCTCGAATGTATCCATTCTAATTCATTCGCACGATCCATTCTAATTCATTCGTACGATCCATTCTAATTCATTCGTACAATCCATTCTAATTCATTCGTATGATCCATTCTAATTCATTCCTACGATCTATTCTAATTCATTCGCTCAAATGTATCCATTCTAATTCATTCGTTCGATCCATTCTAATTCATTCGTACGATCCATCTAAATTCATTCGCATGATCCATTCTAATTCATTCATACGATCCATTCTAATTCATTCTCACGAATGTAACCTTTCTAATTCATTTGTATGATCCATTCTAATTCATTCGTACGATACATTTGTGCGAATGAATTAGAATGGATCGTGCGAATGAATTAGAATGGATCGTGCGAATGAATTAGAATGGATCGTACGAATGAATTAGAATGGATCGTACGAATGAATTAAAATGGATCGTGCGAATTAATTAGAATGGATCGTACGAATGAATTAGAATGGATCCACCGAATGAGTTAGAATGGATCATACGAATGAATTAGAATGGATCGTACGAATGAATTAGAATAGATTGTGCGAATGAATTAGAATGGATCATATGAATGAATAAGAATGGATCGTACGAATGAATTAGAATGGATCGTGCGAATGAATTAGAATGAATCGGACGAATGTATTAGAATGGATCGTACGAATGAATTAGAATGAATCGTACGAACGAACTAGAATGGATCGTACGAACGAATTAGATTGGATCGTATGAACGAATTAGAATGGATCGTACGAATGAATTAGAATGGATACATTTGAGCGAATGAATTAGAATGGATCGTACGAATGAATTAGAATGGATCATAGGAATGAATTAGAATGGATCGTGCGAATGAATTAGAATGGATACATTCGTGCGAATGAATTAGAATGGATCATACGAATGAATTAGAATGGATCGTGCGAATGAATTAGAATGGATTGTACAAATGAATTAGAATGGATACATTTGAGCGAATGAATTCGAATAGATCATAGGAATGAATTAGAATGGATCATACGAATGAATTAGAATGGATCGTGCGAATGAATTAGAATGGATTGTACGAATGAATTAGAATGGATACATTCGTGCGAATGAATTAGAATGGATCGGACGAATGAATTAGAATGGATCGTACGATTCATTCTAATTCATTCGTACGATCCATTCTAATGTATTCGTACGATTCATTCTAATTCATTCGCACGATCCATTCTAATTCATTCGTATAATCCATTCTTATTCATTCATACGATCCATTCTAATTCATTCCTACGATCCATTCTAATTCATTCGTACGATCCATTCTAATTCATTCGTATGATCCATTCTAACTCATTCGGTGGATCCATTCTAATTCATTCGTACGATCCATTCTAATTCATTCGCACGATCCATTCTAATTTATTCGTACGATCCATTCTAGTTCATTCCTATGATCCATTCTAATTCATTCGCACGAATGTATCCATTCTAATTCATTTGCACAATCCATTCTAATTCATTCCTATGATCCATTCTAATTCATTCGTACTATCCATTCTAATTCATTCGCTCGAATGTATCCATTCTAATTCATTCGTACGATCTATTCTAATTCGTTCGTACGATCCATTCTAATTTGTTCGTACGATCCATTCTAATGTGTCCGTACGATTCATTCTAATTCATTCGTACGATCAATTCTAATGCATTCTTACGATTTATTCTAATTCATTCGCACGATCCATTCTAATTCATTCGTACGATCCATTCTTATTCATTCATACGATCCATTCTAATTCATTCGCACGATCCATTTTAATTCATTCGCACAATCCATTCTAATTCATTCGTACGATCCATTCTAATTCATTCGTATGATCCATTCTTACTCATTCGGTGGATCCATTCTAATTCATTTGTATGATCCATTCTAATTCATTTGCACAATCCATTTTAATTCATTCGTACGATCCATTCTAATTCATTCGTACGATCCATTCTTATTCATTCATACGATTCATTCTAATTCATTCATACGATCCATTCTAATTCATTCGCACGATCCATTCTAATTCATTCGCACGATCCATTCTAATTCATTCCTACGATCCATTCTAATTCATTCGCACAAATGTATCGTACGAATGAATTAGAATGGATCATACAAATGAATTAGAAAGGTTACATTTGTGAGAATGAATTAGAATGGATCGTACGAATGAATTAGAATGGATCATGCGAATGAATTTGAATGGATCGTACGAATGAATTAGAATGGATCGAACGAATGAATTAGAATGGATACATTCAAGCGAATGAATTAGAATAGATCGTAGGAATGAATTAGAATGGATCATACGAATGAATTAGAATGGATTGTATGAATGAATTAGAATGGATCATACGAATGAATTAGAATGGATCGTGCGAATGAATTAGAATGGATACATTCGGGCGAATGAATTAGAATAGATCGTAGGAATGAATTAGAAAGGATCATACGAATGAATTAGAATGGATCGTGCGAATGAATTAGAATGGATTGTACGAATGAATTAGAATGGATACATTCATACGACTGAATTAGAATGGATCGTACGAATGAATTAGAATGGTTAAATTCGTGGAAATGAATTAGAATGGATCGTACGAATAAATTAGAATGGTAACATTCATAAGAATGAATTAGAATGGATCGTACGAATAAATTAGAATGGATCGTGCGAATGAATTAGAATGGATTGTACGAATAAATTAGAATGGATACATTCGTGCGAATGGATTAGAATGGATCGGACGAATCAATTAGAATGGATCGTACGAATGAATTAGAATGGATCGTGCGAATGAATTAGAATGGATCGTACGAATGAATTAGAACGGATCAAACGAATTAATTAGAAAGGTTACATTCGTTAGAATGAATTAGAATGGATCGTGCGAATGAATTAGAATTGATCATACGAATGGATTAGAATGGATCGTACGAATGAATTAGAATAGATCGTGCGAATGAATTAGAATGGTTCGTACGAACGAATTAGAATGGATCGTACGAACGAATTAGAATGGATTGTACGAACGAATTAGAATGGATCGTATGAACGAATTAGAATGGATCGTACGAATGAATTAGTATGGATACATTCGAGCGAATGAATTAGAATGGATCCTACGATTGAATTAGAATGGATCCTAGGAATGAATTAGAATGGATCATGCAAATGAGTTAGAAAGGATACATTCATGCGAATGAATTAGAATGGATCGTAGAAATGAATTAGATGGATCGTGCGAATGAATTAGAATGGATCGTACGAATGAATAAGAATGGATCGTACGAATGAATTAGAATGGATCGTATGAATGAATTAGAATGGATCATACGAATGAATTAGAATGGATCGTACGAATGAATTAGAATGGATACATTTGTGCGAATGAGTTAGAATGGATCATACGAATGAATTAGAATGGATCGTACGAATGAATTAGAATGGATCATACGAATGCATTAGAATGGATCGTGCGAATGAATTAGAATGGATTGTACGAGTGAATTAGAATGGATACATTCGAGCGAATGAATTAGAATAGATCATAGGAATGAATTAGAATGGATCATATGAATGAATTAGAATGGATTGTGCGATCCATTCTAATGCATTCGTACGATTCATTCTAATTCATTCGCACGATCCATTCTAATTCATTCGTACGATCCATTCTTATTTATTCATACGACCCATTCTAATTCATTCGCACAATCCATACTAATTCATTCGTACGATCCATTCTAATTCATTCGCACAATCCATTCTAATTCATTCTCACAAATGTATCCATTCTAATTCATTCGTACAATCCATTCTAATTCATTCGCACGATCCATTCTAATTCATTCGTATGATCCATTCTAATTCATTCGCACGATCCATTCTAATTCATTCGTATGATCCATTCTTATTCATTCCTACGATCTATTCTAATTCATTCTCTCGAATGTATCCATTCTAATTCATTCGTACAATCCATTCTAATTCATTCGCATGATCCATTCTAATTCATTCGTATGATCCATTCTAATTCATTCCTACGATCTATTCTAATTCATTCGCTCGAATGTATCCATTCTAATTCATTCGTACAATCCATTCTAATTCATTCGCACGATCCATTTTAATTCATTCGTATGCTCCATTGTAATTCATTTGTACGATCCATTCTAATTCATTCGTATGATCCATTCTAACTCATTCGCATAAATGTATCCATTCTAATTCATTCGTTCGATCCATTCTAATTCATTCGCACGATCCGTTCTAATCCATTCGTACGATTCATTCTAATTCATTCGTACGATCCATTCTAATGCATTTGTACGATTCATTCTAATTCATTCGCACGATCTATTCTAATTCATTCGTACGATCCATTCTAATTCATTCGTCCGATCCATTCTAATTCATTCGTACGAATGTATCCATTCTAATTCATTCGTACAATCCATTCTAATTCATTCGCACGATCCATTCTAATTCATTCGTATGATCCATTCTAATTCATTCCTACGATCTATTCTAATTCATTCACTCGAATGTATCCATTCTAATTCATTCGTTCGATCCATTCTAATTCATTCGTACGATCAATTCTAATCCATTCATACGATCCATTTTAATCCATTCGTACGATCCATTCTAATCCATTCATACGATCCATTCTAATTTATTCCTACGTACGCTCCATTCTAATTCATTCGCACGAATGTAACCATTCTAATTCATTCGTACGATCCATTCTAATTCATTCCTACGATCCATTCTAATTCATTTGCACGATCCATTCTAATTCATTCCTATGATCCATTCTAATTCATTCGTACGATCCATTCTAATTCATTCGCTCAAATGTATCCATTCTAATTCATTCGTACGATCCATTCTAATTCGTTCATACGATCCATTCTAATTCGTTCGTACGATCCATTCTAATTCGTTCATACGATCCATTCTAATTCGTTCGTATGATCCATTCTAATTCGTTCGTACGATCCATTCTAATTCATTCGTACAATCCATTCTAATTCATTCGCACGATCCATTCTATTTCATTCGTATGATCCATTCTAATTCATTCCTACGATCTATTCTAATTCATTCGCTCGAATGTATCCATTCTAATTCATTCGTTCGATCCATTCTAATTCATTCGTACGATCCATTCTAATTCATTCGTACGATCCATTCTAATTCATTCGCACGATCTATTCTAATTCATTCGTATGATCCAATCTAATTCATTCCTACGATCTATTCTTATTCATTCGCATGATCCATTCTAATTTATTCGTTCGATCCATTCTAATTCATTCGTACAATCCATTCAAATTCATTCGCATGATCCTTTCTAATTCATTCGTACGATCCATTCTAATTCATTCGTACGAATGTATCCATTCTAATTCATTCGTACAATCCATTCTAATTCATTCGCACGATCCATTGTAATTCATTCGCACAAATGTATCTATTCTAATTCATTCGTACAATCCATTCTAATTCATTCGTATGATCAATTCTAATTCATTCGCACGATCCATTCTAATTCATTCGTACGATCCATTCTAATTCATTCGTACGATCCATTCTAATTCATTCGCACGAATGTATCCATTCTAATTCATTTGCACGATCCATTCTAATTCATTCCTATGATCCATTCTAATTCATTCGTATGATCCATTCTAATTCATTCGCTCGAATGTATCCATTCTAATTGATTCGTACGATCTATTCTAATTCGTTCATACGATCCATTCTAATTCGCTCGTACGATCCATTCTAATTCATTCGTACAATCCATTCTAATTCATTCGCACGATCCATTCTAATTCATTCGCACGATCCATTCTAATTCATTCTCACGAATGTAACCTTTCTAATTCATTCGTACGATCCATTCTAATCCATTCGTACGATCCATTCTAATCCATTCGTAAGATCCATTCTAATTCATTCTCACAAATGTAACCTTTCTAATTCATTTGTACGATCCATTCTAATTCATTCGTACGATCCATTCTAATCCATTCGTACGATCCATTCTAATTCATTCGCACGAATGTAACCATTCTAATTCATTCGTACGATCCATTCTAATTCATTCGTTCGATCCATTCTAATTCATTTGTACGATCCATTCTAATTCATTCGCATAAATATATCCATTTTAATTCATTCGCACGAATGTATCAGTTCTAATTCATTTGCACGATCCATTCTAATTCATTCCTATGATCCATTCTAATTCATTCGTACGATCCATTCTAATTCATTCGCTCGAATGTATCCATTCTATTTCATTCGTACGATCCATTCTAATTCATTCGTACGATCCATTCTAATTGATTCGTATGATCCATTCTAATTTATTCGTTCATATATATACATTCTAATTCATTCGTACGATCCATTCTAATTCATTCCTACGATTTATTCTAATTCATTCGTACGATCCATTCTAATTCATTCGCACGATCTATTCTAATTCATTTGCTCGAATGTATCCATTCTAATTCATTCGTACAATCCATTCAGATCCATTTATACGATCCATTCTAATTCATTCGTACGAATGTAACCATTCTAATTCATTCGTACGATCCATTCTAATTCATTCCTACGATCCATTCTAATTCATTCGCACGAATGTATCCATTCTAATTCATTTGCACAATCCATTCTAATTCATTCCTATGATCCATTCTAATTCATTCGTATGATACATTAGAATGGATCGTACGAATGAATTAGAATGGATATATTTGAACGAATAAATTTGAATGGATCATACGAATGAATTAGAATGGATCGTACGAATGAATTAGAATGGATATATTTGAACGAATAAATTTGAATGGATCATACGAATGAATTAGAATGGATCGTACGAATGAATTAGAATGGATGCATTCCAGCGAATGAATTAGAATGGATCGTACGAATGAATTAGAATGGATCATAGGAATGAATTAGAATGGATTGTGCAAATGAATTAGAATGGATACATTCGTGCGAATGAATTAGAATGGATCATAGGAAAGAATTAGAATGGATCGTACGAATAAATTAGAATGGATACATTCGTGCGAATGAATTAGAATGGATCGTAGGAATGAATTAGAATGGATCATACGAATGAATTAGAATGGTTACATTCGTGCGAATGAATTATAATGGATCGTACGAATGGATTAGAATGGATCGTACGAATGAATTAGAATGGATACATTCGAGCGAATGAATTAGAAGTGATCGTGCGAATGAATTAGAATGGATCGTGCGAATGAATTAGAATGGATCGTACGAATGAATTAGAATGGATCCACCGAATGAGTTAGAATGGATCATGCGAATGAATTAGAATGGATCGTACGAATGAATTAGAATGGATCGTACGAATGAATTAGAATGGATCATAGGAATGAATTAGAATGGATCATGCAAATGAATTAGAATGGATACATTCGTGCGAATGAATTAGAATGGATCGTGCGAATGAATTAGAATGGATCGTACGAATGAATTAGAATGGATATATTTGAACGAATAAATTAGAATGGATCATACGAATGAATTAGAATGGATCGTACGAATGAATTAGAATGGATCGTGCGAATGAATTAGAATCGATCGTACGAATGAATTAGAATGGATCGTACGAATGAATTAAAATGGATACATTCATACGACTGAATTAGAATGGATCGTGCGAATTAATTAGAATGGATCGTACGAATGAATTTGAATGGATACATTTGTGCGAATGAATCTGAATGGATTGTATCAATAAATTACAATGGATCGTACGAATGAATTAGAATGGATCGTATGAATGAATTACAATAGCCCATACGAATGAATTAGAATGAATCGTACGAATGAATTAGAATGGTTACATTCGTGCGAATTAATTAGAATAGATCGTACGAATGAATTAGAATGGATCGTACGAATAAATTAGAATGGATCATGCGAATGAATTAGAATGGATCATACGAATGAATTAGAATGGATCCACCGAATGAGTTAGAATGGATCATTCGAATGAATTAGAATGGATCGTATGAATGAATTAGAATGGATTGTGCGAATGAATTAGAATGGATCGTATGAATGAATAAGAATTGATCGTACGAATGAATTAGAATGGATCGTGCGAATGAATTAGAATGAATCGTACGAATGCATTAGAATGGATCGTACGATTGAATTAGAATGAATCGTACGATCCATTCTAATTCATTCGTCCGAACCATTCTAATTCATTCGCACGAATGTATCCATTCGAATTCATTCGTACATTCTAATTCATTCGTACGATCCATTCTAATTCATTCGCATGAATATATCTATTCTAATTCATTCGTATGATCCATTCTAATTTATTCGCACGATCTATTCTAATTCATTCGTACGATCCATTCTAATTCATTCGCACGAATGTATCATACGAATGAATTAGAATGGATCATGCGAACGAATTAAAATGGATCGTACGAATGAATTAGAATGGATCGTACGAATGAATTAGAATGGATCATACAAATGAATTAGAAAGGTTACATTCGTGAGAATGAATTTGAATGGATTGTACGAATGAATTAAAATAGATCGTGCGAATAAATTAGAATGGACCATACGAATGAATTAGAAAGGTTGCATTTGTGAGAATGAATTAGAATGGATCGTACGAATGAATTAGAATGGATCGTACGAATGGATTAGAATGGATCATACGAATGGATTAGAACGCATTGTACGAATGAATTAGAATAGATACATTTGTACGAATGAATTAGAATGGATCATAGGAATGAATTAGAATGGATCGTGCAAATGAATTAGAATGGATACATTCGTGCGAATGAATTAGAATGGATCGTGCGAATGAATTAGAATGGATTGTACGAACGAATTAGAATGGATCGTATGAACGAATTAGAATGGATCGTACAAATGAATTAGAATGGATACATTCGAGCGAATGAATTAGAATAGATCGTGCGAATAAATTAGAATGGATCATACGAATGAATTAGAATAGATATATTCATGCGAATGAATTAGAATGGATCGTACGAATGAATTAGAATGGATCGTGCGAATGAATTAGAATGGATCGTATGAATAAATTAGAATGGATCGTACGAATGAATTAAAATGGATACATTTGTGCGAATGAATTAGAATGGATCATACGATTTAATTTGAATGGATAGTACGAATAAATTAGAATGGATACATTTGTGCGGTGAATAAGAATGGAGCGTACGAATGAATTAGAATGGAGCGTACAATGAACTAGAATGAATGGATCATACGAATGAATTAGATTGGATCGTGCGAATGAATTAGAATGGATAGTACGAATGAATTAGACTGGATCGTACGAATAAATTAGAATGGATACATTCATGCAAATGAATTAGAATGGATCGTACGAATGAATTAGAATGGATCATACGAATGAATTAGAATGGATCGTACGAATGAATTAGAATGGATCATATGAATGAATTAGAATAGTTACATTCGTGCGAATGAATTAGAATGGATCGTACGAATGGATTAGAATGGATCGTACGAATGGATTAGAACGCATTGTACGAATGAATTAGAATAGATATATTTGTGCGAATAAATTAGATTGCATCGTACGAATGAATTTGAATGGAATGTACGAATGAATTAGAATGGATCGTACGAATGAATTTGAATGGATCATACGAATGAATTAGAATAGATATATTCATGCGAATGAATTTGAATGGATCGTACGAATGAATTAGAATGGATCGTGCGAATGAATTAGAATGGTTCGTACGAATGAATTTGAAAGGTTACATTCGTGAGAATGAATTAGAATGAATCGTGCGAATGAATTAGAATTGATCATATGAATGGATTAGAATGGATCGTACGAATGAATTAGAATGGATCGTACAAATAAATTAGAATGGATACATTCGAGCGAATGAATTAGAATGGATCATACGAATGAATTAGAATGGATCATACGAATGAATTATAATGGATCGTGCAAATGAATTAGAATGGATACATTCGTGTGAATGAATTAGAATGGATCATAGGAATGAATTAGAATGGATCGCACGAATGAATTAGAATGGTTACATTCGTGCGAATGAATTAGAATGGATCGTAGGAATGGATTAGAATGGATCCTGAATTAGAATGGATCGTACAAATGAATTAGAATGGATCGTACAAATGAATTAAAATGGATCGTACGAATGAATTAGAATGGATCGTGAGAATGAATTAGAATGGATCGTATGAATGGATTAGAATAGATCGTACGAATGAATTAGAATGGATCATACAAATGAATTAGAAAGGTTACATTCGTGAGAATGAATTAGAATGGATCGTACGAATGAATAAGAATGGATTATGCGAATAAATTTGAATGGATCGTACGAATGAATTAGAATGGATCGAACGAATGAATTAGAATGGATACATTCGAGCGAATGAATTAGAATAGATCGTAGGAAAGAATTAGAATGGATCATACGAATGAATTAGAATGGATCGTGCGAATCAATTAGAATGGATTGTACGAATGAATTAGAATGGATACATTCGTGCGAATGAATTAGAATGGATCGGACGAATGAATTAGAATGGATCGTACGAATGAATTAGAATGGATCGTGCGAATTAATTAGAATGAATCGTACGAATGCATTAGAATGGATCATACAAATTAATTAAAATGGATCGTACAAATGAATTGGAATGGATCGAACGAATGAATTAGAATACATCATGTGAATGAATTAGAATGGATCGTACGTTTGAATTAGATTGGATTGTGCGAATGAATTAGAATGGATACATTCGTGCGATTGAATTAGAATAGATCGTATGAATGAATTAGAATGGTTCGTACGAATGAATTAGAATGGATACATTTGTACGAATGAATTAGAATGGATTGTACGAATGAATTAGAATGGATCGTACGAATGAATTAGAATGGATAGTGCGAATGAATTAGAATGGATCCTACGAATGAATTAGAATGGATTGTACGAATGAATTAGAATAGATCGTGCGAATGAATTAGAATGGATCGTATGAAAGAATTTGAATGGATCGTTCGAATGAATTAGAATGGATCGTACGAATGGATTAGAATGGATCGTACGAATGAATTAGAATGGATCATACAAATGAATTAGAAAGGTTACATTCCCGAGAATAAATTAGAATGGATCGTACGAATGAATTAGAATTGATCATGCGAATGAATTTGAATGGATCGTACGAATGAATTATAATGGATCGTACGATCCATTCTAATTCATTTTCACAAATGTATCCATTCTAATTCATTCGTATGATCTATTCTAATTCATTTGCATGATCCATTCTAATTCATTCGCACGATCCATTCTAATTCATTCGCACGATCCATTCTAATTCATTCGTACAATCCATTCTAATTCATTTGTACGATCCATTCTAATTCATTCGTACGATCCATTCTAATTCATTCTCACAAATATATCCATTCTAATTCAATCGTATAATCCATTCTAATTCATTCGCACGATCCATTCTAATTCATTCGCACGATCCATTCTAATTCATTCGTACGATCCATTCTAATTCATTTATACGATCCATTCTAATTCATTCTCACAAATGTATCCATTCTAATTCATTCGTATGATCCATTCTAATTCATTCGCACAATCCATTCTAATTCATTCGCACGATCCATTCTAATTCATTCGTACGATCCATTCTAATTCATTTGTACGATCCATTCTAATTCATTCTCACAAATGTATCCATTCTAATTCATTCATATGATCCATTCTAATTCATTCGCACGATCCATTCTAATTCATTCACACGATCCATTCTAATTCATTTGTACGATCCATTCTAATTCATTTGTACGATCCATTCTAATTCATTCTCACAAATGTATCCATTCTAATTCATTCGTATGATCCATTCTAATTCATTCGCACGATCCATTCGAATTCATTCGTATGATCCATTCTAATTCATTCGTACGATCCATTCAAATTCATTCTCACAAATATATCCATTCTAATTCATTCGTATGATCCATTCTAATTCATTCAGACGATCCATTCTAATTCATTCGTACGATCCTTTCTAATTCATTTGTACGATCCATTCTAATTCATTCGCATGATCCATTCTAATTCATTTGTACGATTCATTCTAATACGTTCGTACGATCCATTCTAATTCATTCGTATGATCCATTCTAATTCATTCGTACGATCCATTCTAATTTATTCGTATGATCCATTCTAATTCATTCGTACGATCCATTCTAATCCATTCGTATGATCCATTCTAATTCATTCATACGATCCATTCTAATTCATTCGCTCGAATGTATCCATTCTAATTCATTCGTACGATCCATTCTAATTCATTCGTACGATCCATTCTAATCCATTCGTACGATCCATTCTAATTCATTCGTACAATGCGTTCTAATTCATTCGTACGATCCATTCTAATCCATTCGTACGATCCATTCTAATTCATTCGCACGATCCATTCTAATCCATTCGTACGATCCAATTCTAATCCATTCGTACGATCCATTCTAATTCATTCTCACAAATGTAACCTTTCTAATTCATTTGTACGATCCATTCTAATTCCTTCGTACGATCCATTCTAATCCATTCGTACGATCCATTCTAATCCATTCGTACGATCCATTCTAATTCATTCGCACGAATGTAACCATTCTAATTCATTCGTACGATCCATTCTAATTCATTCCTACGATCCATTCTAATTCATTCGCATGAATGTATCCATTCTAATTCATTTGCACGATCCATTCTAATTCATTCCTATGATCCATTCTAATTCATTCGTACGATCCATTCTAATTCATTCGCTCGAATGTATCCATTCTAATTCATTCGTACGATCCATTCTAATTCGTTCATACGATCCATTCTAATTCCTTCGTACGATCCATTCATTTCTATTCGTACGATCCATTCAAATTCATTCGTATAAATGAATTAGAATGGATCGAATGAATGAATAAGAATGAATCGTACGAATGAATTAGAATGGATCGTGCGAATGAATTAGAATGAATTGTACGAATGAATTAGAATGGATACATTCGAGCGAATGAATTAGAATGGATCGTACGAATGACTTAGAAAGGATCATAAGAATGAATTAGAATGGATCGTGCAAATAAATTAGAATAGATACATTCGTGCGAATGAATTAGAATGGATCGTAAGAATGAATTAGAATGGATCGTACGAATGAATTAGAATGGTTACATTCGTGCGAATGAATTAGAATGGATCGTACGAATGAATTAGAATGTATCGTGCGAATGAATTAGAATTGATCATACGAATGAATTAGAATGGATCGTACGAATGAACTAGAATGAATCGTATGAATGAATTAGAATGGATCGTACGAACGAATTAGAATGGATCATATGAACGAATTAGAATGGATCGTACGAATGAATTAGAATGGATACATTCGAGCGAATGAATTAGAATGGATCGTACGGATGAATTAGAATGGATCATAGGAATGAATTAGAATGGGTTGTGCAAATGAATTAGAATGGATACCTTTGTGCATATGAATTTGAATGGATCGTACGAATGAATTAGAATGGATCATATTAATGAATTAGAATGGATCGTACGAATGAATTAGAATGGATACATTCGTGCGAATGAATTAGAATGGATCGTGCGAATCAATTAGACAAGATCGTGCGAATGAATAAGAATGGATCATACGAATGATTTAGAATGGATCGTACGAATTAATTAGAATGGATACATTCGTGGGAATGAATTAAAATGGATTGTATGAATGAATTAGAATGGATCGTACAAATGAATTAGAATGGTTACATTCGTGCGAATAAATTAGAATGGATCGTACGAATGGATTAGAATGGATCATACGAATGGATTTGAATGGATCGTACGAATGAATTAGAATGGATCGTACAAATGAATTAGAAAGGTTACATTTGTGAGAATGAATTAGAATGGATCGTACAAATGAATTAGTATGGATCGTACGAATGGATTAGAATGGATCGTACGAATGGATTAGAATGGATCGTACGAATGAATTAGAATGGATCATATGAATGAATTAGAATGGATCGTGCAAATGAATTAGAATGGATACATTCGTGCGAATGAATTAGAATGGATCGTAGGAATGAATTAGAATGGATCGTACGAATGAATTGGAATAGTTACATTCGTGCGATTGAATTAGAATGGATCGTCTGAATGGATTAGAATGGATCGTACGAATGGATTAGAATGGATCGTACGAATGAATTAGAATGGATCGTACAAATGAATTAGAAAGGTTACATTTGTGAGAATGAATTAGAATGGATCGTACGAATGGATTAGAATGGATCGTACGAATGGATTAGAATGGATCGTACGAATGAATTGGAATGGATCGTACAAATGAATTAGAAAGGTTACATTCATGAGAATGAATTAGAATGGATCGTGCGAATTAATTAGAATGGATCGTACGAATGAATTTGAATGGATACATTTGTGCGAATGAATCTGAATAGATTGTATGAATGAATTACAATGGATCGTACGAATGAATTAGAATGGATTGTACGAATGAATTAGAATAGGTCATACGAATGAATTGGAATGAATCGTACGAATGAATTAGAATGGTTACATTCGTACGAATGAATTAGAATAGATCGTACAAATGAATTAGAATAGATCGTACGAATGAATTAGAATGGATCGTGCGAATGAATTAGAATGGATCATACGAATGAATTAGAATGGATCGTACGAATGAATTAGAATGGATATATTCGTGCGAATAAATTAGAATGGATCGTGCGAATGAATTAGAATGGATCATAGGAATGAATTAGAATGGATACATTTGTGAGAATGAATTAGAATGGATCGTACGATCCATTCTAATTCATTCGTACGATCCATTCAAATTCATTCGCATGATCCATTCTAATTCATTCGTACGATCCATTATAATTCATTCTCACGAATGTAACCTTTCTAATTCATTTGTATGATCCATTCTAATACATTCGTATGATCCATTCCAATCCATTCCTACGATCCATTCTAATTCATTCGAACGATCCATTCAAATTCGTTCGTACGATCCATTCTAATTCATTCGTATGATCCATTCTAACTCATTCGGTGGATCCATTCTAATTCATTCGTACGATCCATTCTAATTCATTCGCACGATCCATTCTAATTTATTCGTGTGATCCATTCTAATTAATTCGCACAAATGTATCCATTCTAATTTATTCGTACGATCCATTCTAATTTATTCGTTCAAATATATCCATTCTAATTCATTTGTACGATCCATTCTAATTCATTCGCACGATCCATTCTAATTCATTCGCACGAATGTATCCATTCTAATCCATTCTAAATTATCGCATGAATCCGTTCTAATTCATTCGCACGAATGTATCCATTCTAATTCATTCGTGCGAATGAATTAAAACGGATTCGTGCGATGAATTAGAATGGATCGTACGAATGAATTAGAATGAATCGTACGAATAAATTAGAATGGATCTAGTACGAATGAATTAGAATGGATCGTACAAATGAATTAGAAAGGTTACATTTGTGAGAATGAATTAGAATGGATCGTACGAATGGATTAGAATGGATCGTACGAATGGATTAGAATGGATCGTACGAATGAATTAGAATAGATCCTACAAATAAATTAGAAAGGTTACATTCGCGATAATGAATTAGAATGGATCGTACGAATGAATTAGAATGGATCATGCGAATGAATTTGAATGGATCGTACAAATGAATAAGAATGGATCGTACGAATGAATTAGAATGGATCGTATTCGTTAGTACGATCCATTCTAATTCATTCGCACGATCCATTCTAATTCATTCGCACGATCCATTCTAATTCTTTCATATGATCCATTCTAATTCATTCGCACGAATGTATCCATTCTAGTTCATTCGTACGCTCCATTCTAATTCATTTGTACGCTCCATTCTTATTCATCGCATAAATGTATCCATTCTAATTTATTCGTACGATCCATTCTAATTCATTCGCACGATCGATTCTAATTCATTCGTATGATCCATTCTAATTCATTCGTACGATCCATTCTAATTCTTTCGTACGATCCATTCTAATTCATTCGCACGATCTATTCTAATTCATTTGTACAATCCATTCTAATACATTCGTACGATCCATTCTAATTCATTCGCACTATCCATTCTAATTCATTCGTACGATCGATTCTAATTCATTCTTATGATCCATTCTAATTCATTCGTACAAATGTATCCAATCTAATTCAAACGTACGATCCATTCTAATTCATTCACATGATGTATTCTAATTTATTCGTACGATCCATTCCAATTCATTTGTACGATCCATTTTAATTCATTCGCATGATCCATTCTAATTCATTCGTATGATACATTCATACGACTGAATTAGAATGGATTGTACGAATGAATTAGAATTGATCATACGAATGAATAAGATTGGATCGTATGAATAAATTAGAATGGATCGTGCGAATGAATTAGAATGGATCGTACGATTCATTCTTATTCATTCGTACGATCCATTCTAATGCATTCGTACGATTCATTCTAATTCATTCGCACGATCCATTCTAATTCATTCGTATGATCAATTCTAATTTATTTGCATGAATATACGATCCATTCTAATTTATTCGCAAGAATGTATCCATTCTAATTCATTTGTACAATCCATTCTAATTTATTCGTACAAATGTATCCATTCTAATTCATTCGTACGATTCATTCTAATTCATTCGCACGATCCATTCTAATTCATTCGTACAATCCATTCTAATTCATTCGCACAAATGTATCTATTCTAATTCATTCGTACAATCCATTCTAATTCATTCGCACGATCCATTCTAATTCATTCGTATGATCCATTCTAATTCATTCCTACGATCTATTCTAATTCATTCGCTCGAATGTATCCATTCTAATTTATCCGTTCGATCCATTCTAATTCATTCGTACGATCCATTCAAATTCATTCGCATGATCCATTCTAATTCATTCGTACGATCCATTCTAATTCATTCGCATGATCCATTCTAATTCATTCGCTCGAATGTATCCATTCTAATTCATTCGTACGATCCATTCTAATGCATTCGTACGATCCATTCTAATTCATTCGTACGATCCATTCTAATTCATTTGTATGATCTATTCTAATTCATTCGCACGAATGTAGCCATTCTAATTCATTCGTACGATTCATTCTAATTCATTCGTATGAACTATTCTAATTCATACGTACGATCCATTCTAATTCATTCGTACGATCCATTCTAATCCATTCATACGATCCATTCTAATCTATTCGTACGATCCATTCTAATTCATTCTCACAAATGTAACCTTTCTAATTCATTTTTACGATCCATTCTAATCCATTCGTACGATCCATTCTAATTGATTCATACGATCAATTCTAATTCATTCGCACGATCCATTCTAATTCATTCATACGATCCATTCTAATTCATTCGCACGAATGTATCCATTCTAATTCATTCGTACGATCCATTCTAATTCATTTGCACGATCCATTATAATTCATTCTTATGATCCATTCTAATTCATTCGTACGATCCATTCTAATTGATTCGCTCGAATGTATCCATTCTAATTCATTCGTACGACCCATTCTAATTCATTTGTACGATCCGTTCTAATTCATTCTCATGAAAGTAACTTTTCTAATTCATTTGTATGTATCCATTCTAATTCATTCGTGCGAATGAATCCATTCTAATTCATTCGTCCGATCCATTCTAATCCATTCGTACGATCCATTCTAATTCATTCGCACGAATGTAACCATTCTAATTCATTTATACGATCCATTCTAATTCATTCCTATGATCCATTCTAATTCATTCGCACGAATGTATCCATTCTAATTCATTTGCACGATCCATTCTAATTCATTCATATGATCCATTCTAATTTATTCGCATGATCCATTCGTACGATCCATTCTAATCCATTCGTACGATCCATTCTAATTCATTCATATGATCCATTCTAATTCATTCATACGATCCATTCTAATTCGTTCGTTCGATCCATTCTAATTCATTCGCACGATCCATTCTAATCCATTCGTACGATCCATTCTAATTCATTCGTACAAATGAATTAGAATGGATCGTATAAATGAATTAGAATGGATCGTACGAATGAATTAGAATGGATCGTGCGAATGAATTAGAATGATTTAGAATGGATTGTGCGAACGAATTAGAATGGATCGTACGAGTGAATTAGAATGGATCGTATGAATGAATTAGAATGGATCGTACGAGCGAATAAATTAGAATGGATTGTGCGAATGAATTAGAATGGATCGTACGAACGAATTAGAATGGATCGTACAAATGAAATAGAATGGATCGTACGAATGAATTAGAATGGATCCACCGAATGAATTAGAATGGATCGTACGAATGAATTAGAATGGATCGTACGAATGAATTAGAATGGTTACATTCGTGCGAATGAATTAGAATGGATCGTACGAATGGATTAGAATGGATCGTACGAATGGATTAGAATGGATCGTACGAATGAATTAGAATGGATCGTACAAATGAATTAGCAAGGTTACATTTGTGAGAATGAATTAGAATGGATCGTACAAATGAATTAGAATGGATCGTACGATTGAATTAGAATGGATCGTACGAATGAATTAGAATGGATCGTACGAATGGATTAGAACGGATCGTACGAATGGATTAGAATGGATCGTATGAATGGATTAGAATGGATCGTACGAATGAATTAGAATGGTTACATTCGTGTGAATGAATTAGAATGGATCGTACGAATGAATTAGAATGGATCGTACGAATGAATTAGAATGGATCATACAAATGAATTAGAAAGGTTACATTCGTGCGAATGAATTAGAATGGATCGTACGAATGGATTAGAATGGATCGTACGAATGGATTAGAATGGATCGTACGAATGAATGAGAATGGATCGTACGAATGAATTTGAATGGATTGTACGAATGAATTAGAATTGATCATGCGAATGAATTAGAATAGATCGTGCAAATGAATTGAATGCATTGTACGATTGAATTAGACATTCATACAATCCATTCTAATTCATTCGCACGATCCATTCTAATTCATTCGTATGATCCATTCTAATTCATTCGTACGATCCATTCTAATTCATTCGTATGATCCATTCTAACTCATTCGCACAAATGTATCCATTCTTATTCATTTGCACGATCCATTCTAATTCATTCGTACGATCCATTCTAATTCATTCGGTGGATCCATTCTAATTCATTCGTACGATCCATTCTAATTCATTCGCACTATACATTCTAATTCATTTGCACGATCCATCCTAATTCATTCGCACGATCCATTCTAATTCATTCGCTTGAATGTATCCATTCTAATTCATTCGTACGATCCATTCTAATTCATTCGTACGATCCATTCTAATTCATTCGTACGATCCATTATAATTCATTCGTCTGATCTATTCTAATTCATTCGCACGATCTATTCTAATTCATTCGTACAATCCATTCTAGTTCATTCGTACGATCCATTCTAATTCATTCGCACTATCCATTCTAATTCATTCGTACGATCCATTCTAATACATTCGAGCAAATAAATTAGAATGGATCGTACGAATGAATTAGAATGGATCATAGGAATGAATTAGAATGGATCGTACGAATGGATTAGAATGCATTGTACGAATGAATTAGAATGGATCGTACAAATGAATTAGAATGGATACATTCGTGCGAATGAATTAGAATGGATCATGCAAATGAATTAGAATGGATAGTGCGAATGAATTAGAATGGATCGTACGAATGAATTAGAATGGAACCACCGAATGAATTAGAATGGATCGTAGGAATGAATTATAATGGATCGTACGAATGAATTAGAATGGATCGTATGAACGAATTAGAATGGATCGTACGAATGAATTAGAATCGTACGATCTAATTCATTCGTACGATCGATTCTAATTCATTCGCACGAGTTGTATCCATTCTAATTTATTCGTACGAATGAATTAGAATGGATCGTACGAACGAATTAGAATTAGAATGGTTACATTCGTGCGAATGAATTAGAATGGATCATACAAATGGATTAGAATGGATCGTACGAATCGATTAGAACGCATTGTACGAATGAATTAGAATAGATACATTTGTACGAATGAGTTAGATTGCATCGTACGAATGAATTTGAATGGATTGTACGAATGAATTAGAATGGATCGTACGAATGAATTAGAATGGATCATGCGAATGAATTAGAATTGATCGTACGAATGAATTAGAATGGATCGTACGAATAAATTAGAATGGATCGTGTGAATGAATTAGAATGGATCGTACGAATGAATTAGAATGGATCCACCGAATGATTTAGAATGGATCATACGAATGAATTAGAATGGATCGTACGAATGAATTAGAATGGATTGTGCGAATAAATTAGAATGGATCGAACGAATGAATTAGAATAGATAGTGCGAATGAATTAGAATGGATCATACGAATGAATTAGAATAGATATATTCATGCGAATGAATTAGAATGGATCGTACGAATGAATTAGAATGGATCGTGTGAATGAATTTGAATGGATCGTATGAATAAATTAGAATGGATCGTACGAATGAATTAAAATGGATACATTTGTGCGAATGAATTAGAATGGATCGTGCGAATGAATTAGAATGGATCGTATGAATGAATTAGAATAGATCGTGCGAATGAATTAGAATGGATCGTACGAAAGAATTACAATGGATCGTACGAATGAATTAGATTGGATCGTACGAATGAAATAGAATGGATACATTCGAGCGAATGATTGTACGAATAAATTAGAATGAATCGTACGAATGGATCATGCGAATGAATTAGAATTAATCGTACGAATGAATTAGAATGGATCGTACGTAGGAATGAATTAGAATGGATTGTGCGAATAAATTAGAATTGATCGTACGAATAAATTAGAATGGATCGTATGAATGAATTAGAATGGATCGTACGAATGAATTAGAATGGATTGTGCGAATGAATTAGAATGGATCGTACGAATGAATTCGAATGGATAGTGCGAATGAATTAGAATGGATCATACGAATGAATTAGAATAGATATATTCATGCGAATAAATTAGAATGGATCGTACGAATGGATTAGAATGGGTCGTACGACCGGATTAGAATGGATCGTACGAATGAATTAGAATGGATCGTACAAATGAATTAGAAAGGTTACATTTGTGAGAATGAATTAGAATGGATCGTACGAATGAATTAGAATAGATCGTACGAATGAATTAGAATGGATCGTACGAATGAATTAGAATAGCTCATACGAATGAATTAGAATGAATCGTACGAATGAATTAGAATGGTTACATTCGTGCGAATGAATTAGAATAGATCATACGAATGAATTAGAATGGATCGTACAAATGAATTAGAATGGATACATTTGTGTGAATGAATTAGAATGGATCGTATATTCGTGCAAATAAATTAGAATGGATCATGCGAATGAATTAGAATGGATCATACGAACGAATTAGAGTGGATCATATGAACGAATTAGAATGGATCGTACGAATGAATTAGAATGGATACATTCGAGCGAATGAATTATAATGGATCGTACGAATGGATTAGAATAGATCGTACGAATGGAATAGAATGGATCGTACGAATGGATTAGAATGGATCGTACGAATGAATTAGAATGGATCGTACAAATAAATTAGACAGGTTACATTCATGAGAATGAATTAGAATGGATCGTACGAATGAATTAGAATGGATCATACGAATGAATTAGAATGGATACATTCGAGCGAATGAATTAGAATGGATCGTACGAATGTATTTGAATGGATCATAGGAATGAATTAGAATGGATCGTGCAAATAAATTAGAATGGATCGTATGAATGAATAAGAATCGATCGTACGAATGAATTACAATGGATACATTTGTGCGAATGAATTAGAATGGATCGTGCGAATGAATTAGAATGGATCGTATGAATGAATTAGAATGGATATATTTATGCGAATGAATTAGACTGAATCGTACTAATTCATTAGAATGGATCGTACGAATGAATTAGAATAGCTCATACGAATGTATTAGAATGAATCGTACAATGAATTAGAATGCATTGTACGAATCCATTCTAATTCATTCGTACGATCCATTCAAATTCATTTGTACGATCCATTTTAATTCATTCGTACAATCCATTCAAATTCATTTGTACGATGCAATCTAATTCAATCGCACAAATGTATCTATTCTAATTCATTCGTACAATGCGTTCTAATATATCGTACGATCCATTCTAATCCATTCGTACGATCCATTCTAATTCATTCGCACGAATGTAACCATTCTAATTCATTCATATGATCCATTCTAATTCATTCGTACGATCCATTCTAATTCATTCGTATGATCTATTCTAATTCATTCGTACGATCCATTCTAATTCATTTGCATGAATGTATCCATTCTTATTTATTCGTACGATCCAATCTAATTCATTCGTACGATCCATTCTAACTCATTCGCACGAATGTATCCATTCTAATTCATTCGCACGATCCATTCTAATTCATTCGCACGATCCATTCTAATTCATTCGTACGATCCATTCTAATTCATTCGTACTATCCATTTTAATTCATTCGCATGATCCATTCTAATTCATTCGTACGATCCATTCTAATTCATTCGTATGATCTATTCTAATTCATTCGCACGAATGTATCCATTCTAATTCATTTGCACGATCCATTCTATTTCATTCCTATGATCCATTCTAATTCATTCATACGATCCATTCTAATTCATTTGCTCGAATGTATCCATTCTAATTCATTTGTACGATCCATTCTAATTCATTCGCACGAATGTATCATACGAATGAATTAGAATGGATCATGCGAATGAATTAAAATGGATCGTACAAATGAATTAGAATGGATCGTACAAATGAATTAGAATGGATCGTGCGAATGAATTAGAATGAATCGTAACAAATTTATTTGAACGAATATACGATCCATTCTAATTCATTCGCATAAATGTATTTATTCTAATTCATTCGTACGATCCAATCTAATTCATTCGTATGATCTATTCTAATTCATTCGTACGAATGTAACCATTCTATTTCATTCGTACGATTCATTCTAATTCATTCGTATGAGCTATTCTAATTCATTCGTACGATGCATTCTAATTCATTCGTACGATCTATTCTAATCCATTCGTACGATCCATTCTAATTCATTCGTACGATCCATTCTAATTCATTCTCACAAATGTAACCTTTCTAATTCATTTGTACGATCCATTCTAATTCATTCGCACGATCTATTCTAATTCATTCGAATGAATTAGAATGGATACATTCGAGTGAATGAATTAGAATGGATCGTGCGATGAATTAGAATGGATCATACGAATGGATTAGAATGGATCGTACGAATGAATTAGAATGGATCATACAAATGAATTAGAATGGTTACATTCATGAGAATGAATTAGAATAGATCGTACGAATGAATTAGAATGCATTCGTACGATTCATTCTAATCCATTCGCACAAATCCATTCTAATCCATTCGTACGATCCATTCTAATCCATTCGTACGATCTATTCTAATTCATTCGCACGATCCATTCTAATTCATTCGCACAAATGTATCCATTCTAATTCATTCGCTCGAATGTATCCATTCTAATTCATTCTCACGAATGTAACCTTTCTAATTCATTTGTATGATTCATTCTAATTCATTCGTACGATCCATTCTAATCCATTCGTACGATCCATTCTAATCCATTCGTATGATCCATTCTAATCCATTCGTACGATCCATTCTAATTCATTCGTACGATCCATTCTAATTCATTCTCACAAATGTATCAATTCTAATTCATTCGTACGATCCATTCTAATTCATTCGTACGATCCATTCTAATTCATTCGCACGATCCATTCTAATTTATTCGTACGATCCATTCTAATTCATTCCTATGATCCATTCTAATTCATTCGCACGATCTATTCTAATTCATTCGCATGATCCATTCTAATTCATTCGTACAATCCATTCTAATTCATTCGTACAATGTGTTCTAATCCATTCGTACGATCCATTCTAATTCATTCCTATGATCCATTCTAATTCATTCGTACGATCCATTCTAATTCATTCGCTCGAATGTATCCATTCTAATTCATTCGTACGATCCATTCAAATTCGTTCATACGATCCATTCTAATTCATTCGTTCGATCCATTCTAATTCATTCGTACGATCCATTCTAATTTATTCATACGATCCATTCTAATTCATTCGTACGATCCATTCTAATTCATTCGTACGATCTATTCTAATTCATTCGCACGAATGTATCCATTCTAATGCATTTGTACGATCCATTCTAATTCATTCGTACGATCCATTCTAATCCATTCGTACGATCTATTCTAATTCATTCATACGATCCATTCTAATTCGTTCGTACGATCCATTCTAATTCATTCGCACAATCCATTCTAATTTATTCGCTCGTACGATCCATTCTAATTCATTCATACGATCCATTCTAATTCATTTGTACGATCCATTCTAATTCGTTTGTACGATCTATTCTAATTCATTCGCACGAATGTATCCATTCTAATGCATTTGTACGATCCATTCTAATTCATTCGTACGATCCATTCTAATCCATTCGTACGATCCATTCTAATCCATTCGTACGATCTATTCTAATTCATTCATACGATCCATTCTAATTTATTCGTACGATCCATTCTAATTCATTCGCACGATCAATTCTAATTGCTTCGCACAAATTTATCCATTCTAATTCATTCGTACGATCCATTCTAATTCATTCGCACAAATATAACCTTTCTAATTCATTTGTATGATCCATTCTAATTCATTCGTACGATCCATTCTAATCCATTCGTACGATCCATTCTAATCCATTCGTACGATCCATTCTAATTCATTCGTACGATTCATTCAAATTCATTCGCATGATCCATTCTAATTCATTCGTACGATCCATTCTTATTCATTCGTACGATCCTTTCAAATTCATTCGCATGATCCATTCTAATTCATTCGTACGATCTATTCTAATTCATTCGCTCGAATGTATCCATTCTAATTCATTCGCATGATCCATTCTAATTCATTCGTACGATCCATTCTAATCCATTCATACGATCCATTCTAATTCATTCGTACAATGCGTTCTAATCCATTCGTACGATCCATTCTAATCCATTCGTACGATCCATTCTAATTCATTCATACGATCCATTCTAATTCATTCTCACAAATGTAACCATTCTAATTCATTCGTACGATTCATTCTAATTCATTCGTACGATCCATTCTAATCCATTAGTACGATTCATTCTAATTCATGCCTACGATCCATTCTAATTCATTCGCACGAATGTATCTATTCTAATTCATTTGCACGATCCATTCTAATTCATTAGCATGATCCATTCGTACGATCCATTCTAATCCATTCATACGATCCATTCTAATTCATTCATACGATCCATTCTAATTCATTTGCACGATCGAATGGATTAGAATGGATACATTCGTGCGAATGAATTAGAATGGATCGTACGTAGGAATGAAGTAGAATGGATCGTACGAATATATCCATTCTAATTCATTCGTACGATCCTTTCTAATTCATTCGCACGAATGTATCCATTCTAATTCATTCGTACGATCAATTCTAATTCATTCGTACGATCCATTCTATTTCATTCGTACGTTCCATTCTAATTCATTCGTACGATCCATTCTAATTCATTCGCTCGAATGTATCCATTCTAATTCATTCGTACGATCCATTCTTATTCATTCATACAATCCATTCTAATTCATTTGTACGAATGAATTAAAATGGATCGTGCAAATGAATTAGAATGGATCGTGCGAATGAATTAGAATGGATCGTACGAATGATTTAGAATGGATCGTACAAATGAATTAGAACGGTTACATTTGTGAGAATGAATTAGAATGGATCGTACGAATGAATTAGAATGGATCGTACGAATGGATTAGAATGGATCGTACGAATGGATTAGAACGCATTGTACGAATGAATTAGAATGGATCGTACGAATGGATTAGAATGGATCGTAGGAATGAATTAGAATGGATCGTATGAATGAATTAGAATGGATACATTCGAGTGAATGAATTAGAATGGATCGTACGAATGAATTAGAATGGATCATAGGAATGAATTATAATGGATCGTGCAAACGAATTAGAATGGATACATTCGTGCGAATGAATTAGAATGAATCGTAGGACTGAATTAGAATGGATCGTACGAATGAATTAGAATGGTTCGTACGAAAGAATTAGAATGGATCGTACGAATGAATTAGAATGGATCGTACAAATGGATTAGAATGGATCGTACGAATGAATTAGAATGGATACATTCGAGCGAATGAATTAGAATGGATCGTACGAATGAATTAGAATGGATCGTACGAGTGAATTAGAATAGATCGTACAAATAAATTAGAAAGGCTACATTTGTGAGAATGAATTAGAATGGATCGTACGAATGAATTAGAATGGATCATACAAATGAATTAGAATGGTTACATTCGTGAAAATGAATTAGAATAGATTGTACGAATGAATTAGAATGGATACATTCGTACGAATGAATTAGAATGGATCATACGAATGAATTAGAATGGATCGTACGAATGAATTAGAATGGATACATTCGTGCGAATGAATTAGAATGGATCGTACGAATGAATTAGAATGGATCGTGCGAATGAATTAGAATGGATAGTGCGAATGAATTAGAATGGATCGTACGAATGAATTAGAATGGATCGTGCGAATGAATTAGAATGGATCATATGAATGAATTAGAATGGTTACATTCGTGCGAATGAATTAGAATGGATCGTACGAATGGATTAGAATGGATCGTACGAATGGATTAGAACGCATTGTACGAATGAATTAGAATGGATCGTACGAATGAATTAGAATACATCATGTGAATGAATCCATTCTAATTCATTTGTACGATCCATTCTAATTCATTCGTACGAATGTAACCATTCTAATTCATTTATATGATCCATTCTAATTCATTCGTAGGATCCATTCTAATTCATTCGTAAGATCCATTCTAATTCATTCGTATGATCCATTCTAATTCATTTGCATGAATGTATCCATTCTAATTTATTCGTACGATCCATTCTAATTCATTCGTACGATCCATTCTAATTCATTCGCACGAATGTAACCTTTCTAATTCATTTGTACGATCCATTCTAATTCATTCGTACGATCCATTCTAATTCATTCGTACGCTCCATTCTTATTCATCGCACAAATAAATTAGAATGGATCGTACGAATGAATTAGAATGGATATATTCGAGCGAATGAATTAGAATAGATCGTAGGAATGAATTAGAATAGATCGTACGAATGAATTAGAATGGATCGTGCGAATGAATTAGAATTGATCATACGAATGAATTAGAATGGATCGTACAAATGAATTAGAATGGATCGTGCGAATGAATTAGAATGGATCGTACGAATGAATTAGAATGGATATATTTGAAAGAATAAATTAGAATGGATCATACGAATGAATTAGAATAGATCATAGGAATGAATTAGAATGGATCGTACGACTAAATTAGAATGGATCGGGCGAATTAATTAGAATGAATCGTACAAATGAATTTGAATGGATACATTTGTGCGAATGAATCTGAATGGATTGTATGAATGAATTACAATGGATCGTACGAATGGATTAGAATGGATCGTACGAATGAATTAGAACGGATCATACAAATGAATTAGAAAGGTTACATTCGTGAGAATGAATTAGAATGGATCGTATGAACGAATTAGAATGGATCGTACGAATGAATTAGAATGGATATATTCGTGCGAATGAATTAGAATGGATTGTGCGAATGAATTAGACTGGATCTTACGAATAAATTAGAATGGATACATTCATGCAAATGACTTAGAATGGATCGTACGAATGAATTCCTACGATCTATTCTAATTCATTCGCTCGAATGTATCCATTCTAATTCATTCGTACGATCCATTCTTATTCATTCGTACGATCCATTCAAATTCATTCGCATGATCCATTCTAATTCATTCGTACGATCCATTCTAATTCATTCTCACGAATGTAACCTTTCTAATTCATTTCTATGATCCATTCTAATTCATTCACACGATCCATTCTAATTCATTCGTACGATCCATTCTAATTCATTCATACGATCCATTCTAATCCATTCGTACGATCCATTCTAATCCATTCGCACGATCCATTCTAATTCATTCGGATGATCCATTCTAATTTATTCGTATGATCCATTCTAATTCATTTTAGAATGGATCGTACGAACGAATTAGAATGGATCGTATGAACGAATTAGAATGGATCGTACGAATGAATTAGAATGGATACATTCGTGCGAATGAATTAGAATAGATTGTGCGAATGAATTAGACTGGATCGTACAAATGAATTAGAATGGATACATTCATTTGAATGAATTAGAATGATCGTACGAATGAATTAGAATGGATCGTACGAATGGCTTAGAATTGATCGTACGAATGGATTAGAACGCATTGTACGAATGAATTAGAATGGATCGTACAAATGGATTAGAATGGATCGTACGAATGAATTAGAATGGATCGTACGAATGAATTAGAATGGATACATTCGAGCGAATTAATTAGAATGGATCGTACGAATGAATTAGAATGGATCGTGCGAATGAATTAGAATGGATACATTCATACAAATGAATTAGAATGGATCGTGCGAATGAATTAGAATGGATCGTAGAAATGAATTAGAATGGATCGTACGAATGAATTAGAATGGATTGTACGAATGAATTAGAATGGATATATTTGTGCGAATGAATTAGAATGGATCGTACGAATGAATTAGAATGGATCGAACGAATGAATTAGAATGGATACATTCGAGCGAATGAATTAGAATAGATCATATGAATGAATTAGAATGGATCATACGAATTAATTAGAATGGATCGTGCAAATGAATTAGAATGGATTGTACGAATGAATTAGAATGGATACATTCGTGCGAATGAATTAGAATGGATCGTGCGAATGAATTAGAATGGATCATACAAATGAATTAGAAAGGTTACATTCGTGAGAATGAATTAGAATGGATCGTACGAATGAATTAGAATGGATCATGCGAATGAATTTGAATAGATCGTACGAATGAATAAGAGTGGATCGTACGAATGAATTAGAATGGATACATTCGAGCGAATGAATTAGAATGGATCGTACGAATGGATTAGAACACATTGTACGAATGAATTAGAATAGATACATTTGTGCGAATGAATTAGATTGCATCTTACGAATGAATTAGAATGGATACATTCGCGAATGAATTAGAATGGATCGTACGAATGAATTAGAATGGATCGTACGAATGGATTAGAATGGATTGTATGAATGAATTAGAATGGATTGTACGAATGAATTAGAATGGATTGTGCGAATGAATTAGAATGAATCATACAAATGAACTAGAAAGGTTACATTCGTGAGAATGAATTAGAATGAATCGTACGAATGAATTAGAATGGATACATTCGTGCGAATGAATTAGAATGGATCGTACGAATGAATTAGAATGGATCGTGCGAATGAATTAGAATGGATAGTGCGAATGAATTAGAATGTATCGTACGAATGAATTAGAATGGATCATATGAATGAATTAGAATGGTTACATTCGTGCGAATGAATTAGAATGGATCGTACGAATGGATTAGAATGGATCGTACGAATGGATTAGAACGCATTGTACGAATGAATTAGAATGGATCGTACGAATGAATTAGAATACATCATGTGAATGAATCCATTCTAATTCATTTGTACGATCCATTCTAATTCATTCGTACGAATGTAACCATTCTAATTCATTCATATGATTTATTCTAATTCATTCGTAGGATCCATTCTAATTCATTCGTATGATCCATTCTAATTCATTAGTACGATCCATTCTAATTCATTTGCATGAATGTATCCATTCTAATTTATTCGTACGATCCATTCTAATTCATTCGTACGATCCATTCTAATTCATTCGCACGAATGTAACCTTTCTAATTCATTTGTACGATCCATTCTAATTCATTCGTACGATCCATTCTAATTCATTCGTACGATCCATTCGTACGCTCCATTCTTATTCATCGCACAAATGAATTAGAATGGATCATACGAATGAATTAGAATGGATACATTCGAGCGAATGAATTAGAATAGATCGTAGGAATGAATTAGAATAGATCGTACGAATGAATTAGAATGGATCGTGCGAATGAATTAGAATTGATCATACGAATGAATTAGAATGGATCGTACGAATGAATTAGAATGGATCGTGCGAATGAATTAGAATGGATCGTACGAATGAATTAGAATGGATATATTTGAAAGAATAAATTAGAACGGATCATACGAATGAATTAGAATAGATCATACGAATGAATTAGAATGGATCGTACGACTAAATTAGAATGGATCGTGCGAATTAATTAGAATGGATCGTACAAATGAATTTGAATGGATACATTTGTGCGAATGAATCTGAATGGATTGTATGAATGAATTACAATGGATCGTATGAATGGATTAGAATGGATCGTACGAATGAATTAGAACGGATCATACAAATGAATTAGAAAGGTTATATTCATGATAATGAATTAGAATGGATCGTATGAACGAATTAGAATGGATCGTACGAATGAATTAGAATGGATATATTCATGCGAATGAATTAGAATGGATTGTGCGAATGAATTAGACTGGATCGTACGAATAAATTAGAATGGATACATTCATGCAAATGACTTAGAATGGATCGTACAAATGAATTCCTACGATCTATTCTAATTCATTCGCTCGAATGTATCCATTCTAATTCATTCGTACGATCCATTCTTATTCATTCGTACGATCCATTCAAATTTATTCGCATGATCCATTCTAATTCATTCGTACGATCCATTCTAATTCATTCTCACGAATGTAACCTTTCTAATTCATTTCTATGATCCATTCTAATTCATTCGCACGATCCATTCTAATTCATTCGTACGATCCATTCTAATTCATTCATACAATCCATTCTAATCCATTCGTACGATCCATTCTAATCCATTCGTACGATCCATTCTAATCCATTCGCACAATCCATTCTAATTCATTCGGATGATCCATTCTAATTTATTCGTATGATCCATTCTAATTCATTTTAGAATGGATCGTACGAACGATTTAGAATGGATCGTATGAACGAATTAGAATGGATCGTACGAATGAATTAGAATGGATACATTCGTGCGAATGAATTAGAATAGATTGTGTGAATGAATTAGACTGGATCGTACAAATAAATTAGAATGGATACATTCATACGAATGAATTAGAATGATCGTACAAATGAATTAGAATGGATCGTACGAATGGCTTAGAATGGATCGTACGAATGGATTAGAACGCATTGTACGAATGAATTAGAATGGATCGTACAAATGGATTTGAATGGATCGTACGAATGAATTAGAATGGATCATACGAATGAATTAGAATGGATACATTCGAGCGAATGAATTAGAATAGATCGTACAAATGAATTAGAATGGATCGTGCGAATGAATTAGAATGGATACATTCGTACAAATGAATTAGAATGGATCGTGCGAATGAATTAGAATGGATCGTAGAAATGAATTAGAATGGATCGTACGAATGAATTAGAATGGATTGTACGAATGAATTAGAATGGATATATTTATGCGAATGAATTAGAATGGATCGTACGAATGAATTAGAATGGATCGAACGAATGAATTAGAATGGATACATTCGAGCGAATGAATTAGAATAGATCGTAGGAATGAATTAGAATGGATCATACGAATGAATTAGAATGGATCGTGCGAATGAATTAGAATGGATTGTACGAATGAATTAGACTGGATACATTCGTGCGAATGAATTAGAATGGATCGTGCGAATGAATTAGAATGGATCATACAAATGAATTAGAAAGGTTACATTCGTGAGAATGAATTAGAATGGATCGTACGAATGAATTAGAATGGATCATGCGAATGAATTTGAATAGATCGTACGAATGAATAAGAATGGATCGTACGAATGAATTAGAATGGATACATTCGAGCGAATGAATTAGAATGGATCATACGAATGGATTAGAACGCATTATACGAATGAATTAGAATAGATACATTTGTGCGAATGAATTAAATTGCATCTTACGAATGAATTTGAATGGATTGTACGAATGAATTAGAATGGATCGTACGAATGAATTAGAATGGATCGTACGAATGGATTAGAATGGATTGTATGAATGAATTAGAATGGATCGTACGAATGAATTAGAATGGATTGTGCGAATGAATTAGAATGGATCATACAAATGAACTAGAAAGGTTACATTCGTGAGAATGAATTAGAATGGATCGTACGAATGAATTAAAATGGATACATTCGTGCGAATGAATTAGAATGGATCGTACAAATGAATTAGAATGGATCGTGCGAATGAATTAGAATGGATAGTGTTAATGAATTAGAATGGATCGTACGAATGAATTAGAATGGATCGTGCGAATGAATTAGAATGGATCATATGAATGAATTAGAATGGTTACATTCGTGCGAATGAATTAGAATGGATCGTACGAATGGATTAGAATGGATCGTACGAATGGATTAGAACGCATTGTACGAATGAATTAGAATGGATCGTACGAATGAATTAGAATACATCATGTGAATGAATCCATTCTAATTCATTTGTACGATCCATTCTAATTCATTCGTACGAATGTAACCATTCTAATTCATTCATATGATCCATTCTAATTCATTCGTAGGATCCAATCTAATTCATTCGTATGATCCATTCTAATTCATTCGTACGATCCATTCTAATTCATTTGCATGAATGTATCCATTCTAATTTATTCGTACGATCCATTCTAATTCATTCGTACGATCCATTCTAATTCATTCGCACGAATGTAACCTTTCTAATTCATTTGTACGATCCATTCTAATTCATTCGTACGATCCATTCTAATTCATTCGTACGATCCATTCTAATTCATTCGTACGATCTATTCGTACGCCCCATTCTTATTCATTGCACAAATGAATTAGAATAGATACATTCGAGCGAATGAATTAGAATAGATCGTAGGAATGAATTAGAATAGATCGTACGAATGAATTAGAATGGATCGTGCGAATGAATTAGAATTGATCATACGAATGAATTAGAATGGATTGTACGAATGAATTAGAATGGATCGCGCGAATGAATTAGAATGGATCGTACGAATGAATTAGAATGGATATATTTGAAAGAATAAATTAGAATGGATCATACGAATAAATTAGAATAGATCATAGGAATGAATTAGAATGGATCGTACGACTAAACTAGAATGGATCGTGCGAATTAATTAGAATGGATCGTACAAATGAATTTGAATGGATACATTTGTGCGAATGAATCTGAATGGATTGTATGAATAAATTACAATGGATCGTACGAATGGATTAGAATTGATCGTACGAATGAATTAGAACGGATCATACAAATGAATTAGAAAGGTTACATTCGTGAGAATGAATTAGAATGGATCGTATGAACGAATTTGAATGGATCGTACGAATGAATTAGAATGGATATATTCATGCGAATGAATTAGAATGGATTGTGCGAATGAATTAGACTGGATCGTACGAATAAATTAGAATGGATACATTCATGCAAATGACTTAGAATGGATCGTACGAATGAATTCCTAAGATCAATTCTAATTCATTCGCTCGAATGTATCCATTCTAATTCATTCGTACGATCCATTCTTATTCATTCGTACGATCCATTCAAATTCATTCGCATGATCCATTCTAATTCATTCGTACGATCCATTCTAATTCATTCTCACGAATGTAACCTTTCTAATTCATTTCTATGATCCATTCTAATTCATTCGCACGATCCATTCTAATTCATTCGTACGATCCATTCTAATTCATTCATACAATCCATTCTAATCCATTCGTACGATCCATTCTAATCCATTCGTACGATCCATTCTAATCCATTCGCACAATCTATTCTAATTCATTCGGATGATCCATTCTAATTTATTCGTATGATCCATTCTAATTCATTTTAGAATGGATCGTACGAACGAATTAGAATGGATCGTATGAACGAATTAGAATGGATCGTACGAATGAATTAGAATGGATACATTCGTGCGAATGAATTAGAATAGATTGTGCGAATGAATTAGACTGGATCGTACAAATGAATTAGAATGGATACATTCATACGAATGAATTAGAATGATTGTACGAATGAATTAGAATGGATCGTACGAATGGCTTAGAATGGATCGTACGAATGGATTAGAACGCATTGTACGAATGAATTAGAATGGATCGTACAAATGGATTAGAATGGATCGTACGAATGAATTAGAATGGATCGTACGAATGAATTAGAATGGATACATTCGAGCGAATGAATTAGAATGGATCGTACGAATGAATTAGAATGGATCATGCGAATGAATTAGAATGGATACATTCGTACAAATGAATTAGAATGGATCGCGCGAATGAATTAGAATGGATCGTAGAAATGAATTAGAATGGATCGTATGAATGAACTAGAATGAATCGTACGATCCATTCTAATTCATTCGTCCGATCCATTCTAATTCATTCGCACGAATGTATCCATTCTAATTCATTCGTACAATCCATTCTAATTCATTCGCACGATCTATTCTAATTCATTCGTATGATCCATTCTAATTCATTCCTATGATCTATTCTAATTCATTCGCTCGAATGTATCCATTCTAATTCATTCGTTCGATCCATTCTAATTTATTTGTACGATCCATTCAAATTCATTCGCATGATCCATTCTAATTCATTCGTACGATTCATTCTAATTCATTCTCACGAATGTAACCTTTCTAATTCATTTGTATGGCCCATTCTAATTCATTCGTACGATCCATTCTAATCCATTCGTACGATCCATTCTAATCCATTCGTATGATCCATTCTAATCCATTCGTACAATCCATTCTAATTCATTCTCACAAATATAACCTTTCTAATTCATTTGTACGATCCATTCTAATTCATTTGTATGATCCATTCTAATGCATTCGTACGATCCATTCTAATTCGTTCGTACGATCCATTCTAATTTATTCGTTCAAATATATCCAATCTAATTCATTCGTACGATCCATTCTAATTCATTCGTACAATCCATTCAAATTCATTCGTACGATCCATTCTAATTCATTCGTACGATCCGTTCTAATTCATTCGTACGATCCGTTCTAATTCATTCATACGAATGTATCCATTCTAATTCATTCATATGAATTAGAATGGATCGTACGAATGAATTAGAAAGGATCGTAAGAATGAATTAGAATGGATCGTATGAACGAATTAGAATGCATTCTAATTCATATGCACAAAGGTAACCTTTCTAATTCATTTGTATGATCCATTCTAATGCATTCGTACGATCCATTCTAATTCGTTCGTACGATCCATTCTAATTCATTCGCACGATCCATTCTAATTCATTCGTACGATCCATTCTAATTCATATGAATGAATAAGAATGGATACATTCGTACGAATGAATTAGAACGGATCGTACGAATGAATTAGAATGGATCGTATGAATGAATTTGAATGGATTGTACGAATGAATTAGAATGGATCATACGAATGAATTAGATTGGATATATTTGAACGAATAAATTAGAATGGATCGTACGAACGAATTAGAATTGATCTTACGAATGCATTAGAATGGATCATACAAATGAATTAGAAAGGTTACCTTTGTGCATATGAATTAGAATGGATTAGAATGGATCATACGAATGAATTCTAATTCCATTCTAATTCATTCGTACGATCCATTCTAATTCATTCGTACAATCCATTCTAATACATTCCCCCGATCCATTCTAATTCATTCGTACGATCCATTCTAATTTATTTGCACGAATATATGATCCATTCTAATTCATTCGCACAAATGTATCCATTCTAATCCATTCTTACGATCCATTCTAATTCATTCCTACGATCCATTCTAATTCATTCATACGATCCATTCTAATTCGTTCGTACAATCCATTCTAATTCGTTCGTACGATCCATTCTAATTCGTTCGTACGATCCATTCTAATTTATTCACACGATCCATTCTAATTCATTCGCTCGAATGTATCCATTCTAATTCATTCGTATGATCCATTCTAATTCATTCGTACGATCCATTCTAATTCATTCGCACGAATCCATTCTAATTCATTCGCACAATCCATTCTAATTCATTCGTACGATCCATTCTAATTCATTCGTATGATCCATTCTAACTCATTCGGTGGATCCATTCTAATTCATTCGTACGATCTATTCTAATTCATTTGCACGGTCCATTCTAACTCATTCGTACGATCCATTCTAATTCATTTGTACGATCCATTCTAATTTATTTCCACGAATATACGATCCATTCTAATTCATTCGTACGATCCATTCAAATTCATTCGCATGATCCATTCTAATTCATTCGTACGATCCATTCTAATTTATTCGCACGAATGTAAACATTCTAGAATGGATTAGAATGGATCGTACGAACGAATTAGAATGGATCGTATGAACGAATTAGAATGGATCGTACAAATGAATTAGAAAGGTTACATTCGTGAGAATGAATTAGAATGGATCGTACGAATGAATTAGAATGGATCATGCGAATGAATTTGAATGGATCATACGAATGAATTAGATTGGATCGAACGAATGAATTAGAATGGATACATTCGAGCGAATGAATTAGAATAGATCGTAGGAATGAATTAGAATGGATCATACGAATGAATTAGAATGGATCGTGCGAATGAATTAGAATGGATCGTACGAATGAATTAGAATGGATCGTACGAATGAATTAGAATGGATATATTCGTGCGAATGAATTAGAATGGATCGTACGAATGAATTTGAATGGAAACATTCGTGCGAATGAATTAGAATCCATTCGTAGGAATGAATTAGAATGGATCATACGAATGAATTAGAATGGACCGTGCGAATGAATTAGAATAGATTGTACGAATGAATTAGAATGGATACATTCGAGCGAATGAATTAGAATGGATTGTGCGAATGAATTAGAATGAATCGTACGAATGCATTAGAAAGGACCGTACGAATGAATTAGAATGAATCGTACGATCCATTCTAATTCATTCATCCGATCCATTCTAATTCATTCGCACGAATAAATTAGAATGGATCGTATGAACGAATTAGAATGGATCGTACGAATGCATTAGAATGGATCGTACGAATGAATTAGAATGGATACATTCGAGCGAATGAATTAGAATGGATCGTGCGATGAATTAGAATGGATCATACAAATGAATTAGAATGGATTCTAATCTATTCGTACGATCCATTCTAATCTATTCTAATTCATTCGCACAAATGTATCCATTCTAATTCATTCATACGATCCATTCTAATTAATTAGAATGGATCATAGGAATGAATTAGAATGGATCGTGCGAATGAATTAGAATGGATACATTTGTGCGAATGAATTAGAATAGATTAGAATGGATCGTACGAATGAATTAGAATGGATCGTACGAATGAATTAGAATGGATCGTACGAATGGATTAGAATGCATCGTACGAATGAATTAGAATGGATCGTACGAATGGATTAGAATGGATCGTATGAATGAATTAGAATGGATCATACAAATGAATTAGAAAGGTTACATTCGTGAGAATGAATTAGAATGGATCGTACGAATGAATTAGAATGGATCTTGTGAATGAATTTGAATGGATCGTATGAATGAATTAGAATGGATCGTACAAATGAATTAGATTGGATCGTACGAATGGATTAGAATGGATATATTCGTGCGAATGAATTAGAATGGATCGTACGAATGAATTAGACTGGATCGTACGAATAAATTAGAATGGATACATTCGTGCGAATGAATTAGAATGGATCGTAGGAATGAATTAGAATGGATCATATGAATGAATTAGAATGGATCGTGCGAATGAATTGGAATGGATTGTACGAATGAATTAGAATGGATACATTCGTGTGAATGAATTAGAATGGATCATATGAAAGAATTAGAATGGATCGCACAAATGAATTGGAATGGATCGTACGAATGAATTAGAATACATCATATGAATGAATTAGAATGGATCGTACGTTGAATTAGATTGGATTGTGCGAATGAATTAGAATGGATACATTCGTGCGAATGAATTAGAATAGATCGTATGAATGAATTAGAATGGATCATACAAATGAATTAGAATGGATCATACAAATGAATTAGAATGGATACATTTGTACGAATGAATTAGAATGGATCGTACAAATGAATTAGAATGGATCGTACGAATGAATTAGAATGGATAGTGCGAATGAATTAGAATAGATCGTACGAATGAATTAGAATGGATTGTACGAATGAATTAGAATAGATCGTGCGAATAAATTAGAATGGATCATACGAATGAATTCGAATGGATCATGTGAATAAATTAGAATGGATCGTACAAATGAATTGGAATGGATCGTACAAATGAATTTGAATACATCATGTGAATGAATTAGAATGGATCGTATGTTTGAATTAGACTGGATTGTGCGAATGAATTAGAATGGATACATTCGTGCGAATGAATTAGAATAGATCGTATGAATGAATTAGAATGGATCGTACGAATGAATTAGAATGGATACATTTATACGAATGAATTAGAATGGATCGTACGAATGAATTAGAATGGATCGTACGAATGAATTAGAATGGATAGTGCGAATGAATTAGAATGGATCGTACGAATGAATTAGAATGGATTGTACGAATGAATTAGAATAGATCGTGCGAATGAATTAGAATGGATCGTACGAAAGAAATAGAATGGGTCGTACGAATGAATTAGAATGGATCATACGAATGAATTAGAATCAATCGTGCGAATGAATTACAATGGATCGTACGAATGAATTAGAATGGATACATTTGTGCGATGAATAAGAATAGAGCGTACGAATGAATTAGAATGGATCCATTCGTGCGAATGAATTAGAATGGATCGTATGAATGAATATGGATGGATCGTACGAATGAATTAGAATGGATACATTTGTGCGAATGAATTAGAATAGATTAGAATGGATCGTACGAATGAATTAGAATGGATCGTACGAATAAATTAGAATGGATCGTACGAATGAATTAGAATGGATACATTCGAGCGAATGAATTAGAATGGATTGTACGAATGAATTATAATGGATCATAGGAATGAATTAGAATGGATCGTGCAAATAAATTAGAATGGATACATTCGTGCGAAAGAATTAGAATGGATCGTAGGAATGAATTAGAATGGATCGTACGAATGAATTAGAATGGTTACATTCGTGCGAATGAATTAGAATGGATCATACGAATGAGTTAGAATGGATCGTGCGAATGAATTAGAATACATCATGTGAATGAATTAGAATGGATCATACGAATGGATTAGAATGGATCGTACGAATGAATTAAAATGGATACATTCATACGACTGAATTAGAATGGATCGTGCGTATTAATTAGAATGGATCGTACGAATGAATTTGAATGGATACATTTGTGCGAATGAATCTGAATGGATTGTATGAATAAATTACAATGGATCGTACGAATGGATTAGAATGGATCGTACGAATGAATTAAAATGGATCATACGAATGGATTAGAATGGATCGTACGAATGGATTAGAATGGATCGTACGAATGAATTAGAATGGATCATACAAATGAATTAGAAAGGTTACATGCATGAGAATGAATTAGAATGGATCGTACGATCCATTCTAATTGATTCTCATGAATATAACTTTTCTAATTCATTTGTATGATCCATTCGTACGATCCATTCTAATTCATTCATACGATCTATTCTAATTCATTCGTACAAAAGTATCCATTCTAATTCATTCGTACAATGCGTTCGTACGATCCATTCTAATACATTCATTCGCACGATCCATTCTAATTCATTCGTACGATCCATTCTAATTCATTCGTACGATCCATTCTAATTCATTCGTACGAATGTAACCATTCTAATTCATTCATACGAATGAATGCATTAGAATGGATCGTACGAACGCATTGTACGAATGAATTAGAATGGATACATTTGTACGAATGAATTAGAATGGATCATGCGAATGAATTAGAATGGATACATTCGTGCGAATGAATTAGAATGGATCGGACGAATGAATTAGAATGGATCGTGCGAATGAATTAGAATGGATCATGCGAATGAATTTGAATTGAGCGTACGAATGAATTAGAATGGAGCGTACGAATGAACTAGAATGGATACATTCGTGTGAATAAATTAGATTGGATCATATGAAAGAATTAGAATGGATCGTGCGAATGAATTAGAATGGATCGTGCGAATGAATTAGAATGGATCGTACGAATGAATAAGAATGGATTGTACGAATGAATTAGAATGGATCGTGCGAATGAATTAGAATGGATCATACAAATAAATTAGAATAGATATATTCGTGCGAATGAATTAGAATGGATCGTACGAATGAATTAGAATGGATCGTACGAATGCATTAGAATGGATCGTACGAATGCATTAGAATGGATCGTACGAATGAATTAGAATGGATACATTCGAGCGAATGAATTAGAATAGATCGTAGGAATGAATTAGAATGGATCATACGAATGAATTAGAATGGATCGTACGAATGAATTAGAATGGATCGTGCGAATGAATTAGAATGGATACATTCGAGCGAATGAATTAGAATAGATCGTAGGAATGAATTAGAATGGATCATACGAATGAATTAGAATGGATCGTGCGAATGAATTAGAATGGATTGTACGAATGAATTAGAATGGATACATTCATGCGAATGAATTAGAATGGATCGTGCGAATGAATTAGAATGGATCTTACAAATGAATTAGAAAGGTTACATTCGTGAGAATGAATTAGAATGGATCGTACGAATGAATTAGAATGGATGATGCAAATGAATTTGAATAGATCGTACGAATGAATAAGAATGGATCGTACGAATGAATTAGAATGGATACATTCGAGCGAATGAATTAGAATGGATCGTACGAATGGATTAGAACACATTGTACGAATGAATTAGAATAGATACATTTGTGCGAATGAATTAGATTGCATCTTACGAATGAATTTGAATGGATTGTACGAATGAATTAGAATGGATCGTACGAATGAATTAGAATGGATCGTACGAATGGATTAGAATAGATTATATGAATGAATTAGAATGGATCGTATGAATGAATTAGAATGGATTGTGCGAATGAATTAGAATGGATCATATAAATGAACTAGAAAGGTTACATTCGTGAGAATGAATTAGAATGGATCATACGAATGAATTAGAATGGATACATTCGTGCGAATGAATTAGAATGGATTGTACGAATGAATTAGAATGAATCATACGAATGAATTAGAATGGATCGTGAGAATGAATTTGAATAGATCGTACGAATGAATTAGAATGAATCGTACGATCCATTCTAATTCATTCTCACAAATGTAACCTTTCTAATTCATTTGTACGATCCATTCTAATTCATTCGTACGATCCATTCTAATTCATTCCTATGATCCATTCTAATCCATTAGTACGATCCATTCTAATTCATTCGCACGAATGTAACCATTCTAATTCATTCATACGATCCATTCTAATTCATTCCTATGATCCATTCTAATTCATTCGTACGATCCACTCTAATTCGCACAAATGTATCCATTTTAATTCATTCGTACGATCCATTCTAAATTATTCATACGATCCATTCTAATTCATTCGCACAACCCATTCTAATTCATTCGTACGATCCATTCTAATTCATTCGCATGAATATATCTATTCTAATTCAGTCGTATGATCCATTCTAATTTATTCGCACGATCTATTCTAATTCATTCGTACGATTCATTCTAATTCATTCGCACGATCCATTCTAATTCATTCATATGATCCATTCTAATTCATTCGTACGATCCATTCGCACGATCCATTCTAATTCATTCGTATGATCCATTCTAATTTATTTACACGATCCATTCTAATTCATTCGTACGATCCATTCTAATTCATTCTCACAAATGTAACCTTTCTAATTCATTTGTATGATCCACTCGTACGATCCATTCTAATTCATTCCTACGATCCATTCTAATTCATTCGCACGAATGTATCCATTCTAATTCATTTGCACGATCCATTCTAATTCATTCCTATGATCAATTCTAATTCATTCTCACAAATGTAACCTTTCTAATTCGTTTGTACGATCTATTCTAATCCATTCATACGATCCATTCTAATCCATTCGTACGATCCATTCTAATCCATTCGTACGATCCATTCTAATTCATTCGCACGAATGTAACCATTCTAATTCATTCATACGATCCATTCTAATTCATTCCTACGATCCATTCTAATTCATTCGCAAATTAGAATGGATCGTACGAATGAATTAGAATGGATCGTGCGAATGAATTAGAATGGATCGGACGAATGAATTAGAATTGATTCATTAGTGCGAATGAATTAGAATGGATCGGACGAATGAATTAGAATGGATCGTGCGAATGAATTAGAATGGATCGTACGAATGGATTAGAATGGATCGTGCGAATGAATTAGAATGGATCGTATGAATAAATTAGAATGGATTGTACGAATGAATTAAAATGGATACATTTGTGCGAATGAATTAGAATGGATCATACGATCTAATTAGAATAGATCATACGAATGAATTAGAATGGATCGTATGAATGAATAAGAATGGATCGTACGAATGAATTAGAATGGATCGTGCGAATGAATTAGAATGGATACATTCGTGCGAATGGATTAGATTGCATCGTACGAATGAATTTAAATGCATTCCAATTCATTCGTATGATCTAATTCTAATTCATTCGTACGATCCATTCTAATTCATTCGTGCGAATGAATTAGAATGGATACATTCGAGCGAATGAATTAGAACGCATTGTACGAATGAATTAGAATGGATCATATGAACAAATTAGAATGGATCGTACGAATGAATTAGAATGGATACATTCGAGCGAATGAATTAGAATGGATCATACGATCCATTCTAATTCATTCGTACGATCCATTCTAATTCATTCGTACGATCCATTCTAATTCATTCGCACGAATGCGTTCTAATCCATTCATACGATCCATTCTAATTCATTCGTACGATCCATTCTAACTCATTCTCACAAATGTAACCTTTCTAATTCATTCGCACGAATGAATTAGAATGGATCATACGAATGAATTCTAATTCAGTCGTATGAATGTATCTATTTTAATTCATTCGTACGATCCATTCTAATTCATTCGTACGATCTAATTTATTCGTACGATCCATTCTAATTCATTCGTACGATCCATTCTAATTAGATCGTATGATCTATTCTAATTCATTCGCACAAATGTATCCATTTTAATTCATTCGTACGATCCATTCTAATTTATTCATATGATCCATTCTAATTCATTCGCACGATCCATTCAAATTCATTTGTACGATCCATTCTAATTTATTCGCACGATCCATTCTAATTCATTCGTATGATCCATTCTAATTCAATTCATGCAATCCATTCAAATTCATTTGCACGATCCATTCTAATTCATTCGTGCGAATAAATTAGAATGGATCGTACGAATGAATTAGAATGGATCGTATGAATGAATTAGATCGTACGAATGAATTAGAATGGATCGTACGAATGAATTAAAATGGATACTTTCATACGACTGAATTAGAATGGATCGTACTAATTCATTCCTACGATCCATTTTAATTCATTCGTACGATTCATTCTAATTCATTCGTACGATTCATTCTAATTCATTCGCACGATCCATTCTAATTCATTCCTACGATCTATTCTAATTCATTCGTACGATCCAATCTAATCCATTCGTATGATCCATTCTAATTCATTAGCACGAATGTAACCATTCTAATTCGTTCGTACGATCCATTCTAATTCATTTGTACGATCCATTCTAATCCTTTCGTACGATCCATTCTAATTCATTCGCACGATTCATTCTAATTCATTCGCACAAATGTATCCATTCCAATTCATTCGTACAATCCATTCTAATTCATTCGTACGAATAAATTAGAATGGATACATTCATGCAAATGAATTAGAATGGATCGTACGAATGAATTAGAATGGATCATACGAATGAATTAGAATGGATCGTACGAATGGATTAGAATGAATCGTACGAATGCATTAGAATGGATCGTACGAATGGATTAGAATGGATCGTACGAATGGATTAGAATGGATCGTACGAATGAATTAGAATGGATCATACAAATGAATTAGAAAGGTTACATTCGTGAGAATGAATTAGAATGAATCGTACGAATGAATTAGAATGGTTACATTCATGCGTATGAATTAGAATAGATCATACGAATGAATTAGAATGGATCGTGGGAATGAATTAGAATGGATCGTGCGAATGAATTAGAATGGATTGTACGAATGAATTAGAATGGATATATTTCATTCCTATGATCCATTCTAATTCATACGATCTATTCTAATTCATTCGTATGATACATTCTAATTCATTCGCTCGAATGTATCCATTATAATTCATTCGTACGATCCATTCTAATTCATTCGTACGATCCGTTCTAATTCATTCGTACGATCCATTCTAATTCATTCGCACGAATGCATCCATTCTAATTCATTCGTACAAATGTATCAATTCTAATTCATTCGTACAATGCGTTCGTACGATCCATTCTAATGCATTCATTCGTACGAATGAATTAGAATGGTTACATTCGTGCGAATGAATTAGAATAGATCGTACGAATGAATTAGAATGGATCGTACGAATGAATTAGAATGGATCGTGCGAATGAATTTGAATGGAGCGACGAATGAATTTGAATGGAGCGTACGAATGAACTAGAATGGATACATTCGTCTGAATGAATTAGAATGGATCATATGAAAGAATTAGAATGGATCGTGCGAATGGATTAGAATGTATCGTACGAATGAATTAGAATGGATCGGACGAATTAGAATGGATCATGCGAATGAATTAGAATGGATCGTACGAATGAATTAGAATGGATACTGAGAATGAATTAGAATGGATCGTACGAATGAATTAGAATGGATCCACCGAATGAGTTAGAATGGATCATACGAATGAATTAGAATAGATCGTGCGAACGAATTAGAATGAATCGTACGATCCATTCTAATTTATTCGTCCGATCCATTCTAATTCATTCGTACGAATGTATCCATTCTAATTCATTCGTACAATCCATTCTAATTCATTCGCACGATCCATTCTAATTCATTCGTACGATCCATTCTAATTCATTCGCACAATTGTATCCATTCAAATTCATTCGTACGATCTATTCTAATTAATTCGCACGATCCATTCTAATTCAGTCGTATGAATGTATCCATTTTAATTCATTCGTATGATCCATTCTAATTCATTCGTACGATCTAATTCATTTGTTAGAATGGATCATGTGAATGAATTAGAATGGATAGTGCGAATGAATTAGAATGGATCGTACGATTGAATTTGAATAGATCGTATAAATGAATTAGAATGGATCGTACAAATGAATTAGAATGGATACATTTGTGCGAATGAATTAGAATGGATCGTACGAATAAATTAGAATGGTTACATTCGTGCGAATGAATTAGAAAGATCGTACGAATGGATTAGAATGGATCGTACGAATGGATTAGAATGGATCGTACGAATGAATTAGAATGGATCGTACAAATGAATTAGAAAGGTTACATTTGTGAGAATGAATTAGAATGGATCTTACGAATGGATTAGAATGGATCGTACGAATGGATTAGAATGGATCGTACGAATGAATTAGAATGGATCATACGAATGAATTAGAATGGATCGTGCGAATGAATTAGAATGGATCGTACGAATGAATTAGAATGGATACATTCGTGCAAATGAATTAGACTGGATCGTATGAATGAATTAGAATAAATCGTACGAATAAATTAGAATGAATCGTAAGATTGAATTAAAATGGATCGTACGAATAAATTAGAATGGATCGTGCGAATAAATTAGAATGGATACATTTTTGCGAATAAAATAGAATGGCCCGTACGAATGAATTAGAATGGATCGTGCGAATGAATTAGAATGGATACATTCGTGCGAATGAATTAGAATGGATTGTGCGAATGAATTAGAATGGATCGGGCGAATTAATTTGAATGGATCGTGTGAATGGATTAGAATGGATCATACGAATGAATTAGAATGGATACATTCGTGCGAATGAATTAGAAGGGATCGTACTAATGAATTAGAATGGATCGTGCGAATGAATTAGAATGGATCATACGAATGAATTAGAATGGATCATACGAATGAATTAGAATGGATACGTTCGTGCGAATGAATTAGAATGGATCGTACGAATGAATTAGACTGGATCGTACGAATAAATTAGAATGGATACATTCATACGAATGAATTAGAATGGATCGTACGAATGAATTAGAATGGATCGTACGAATGAATTAGAATGGATACATTCGAGTGAATGAATTAGAATGGATCATGCGAATGAATTTGAATGGATCGTACGAATGAATAAGAATGGATCGTACGAACGAATTAGAATGGATCGTACGAATGAATTAGAATGAATCATACGAATGAATTAGAATGGATAGTGCGAATGAATTAGAATGAATCGTACGAATGAATTAGAATGGATCATGCGAATGAATTAGAAAGGATCGTACAAATGGATTAGAATGGATATATTCGTGCGAATGAATTAGAATGGATCGCACGAATGGATTAGAATGGATCGTACAAATGGATTAGAGTGGATCGTACGAATGAATTAGAATTGATCGTAAAAATGAATTAGAATGGATACATTTGTATGAATAAATTAGAATGGATTGTACGAATGAATTTGAATGGATACATTCGAACGAATGAATTAGAATGGATCGTACGAATGAATTAGAATGGATCATACAAATGAATTAGAAAGGTTACATCCGTGAGAATGAATTAGAATGGGTCATACGAATGAATTAGAATAGATCATGCGAATGAATTTGAATGGATCGTATGAATGAATTAGAATGGATCGAACGAATGAATTAGAATGGATCGAACGAATGAATTAGAATGGATACATTCGAGTGAATGAATTAGAATAGATCGTAGGAATGAATTAGAATGGATCATAGGAATGAATTAGAATGGATCATGCGAATGAATTAGAATGGATCGTACGAATGAATTAGAATGGATCGTACGAATGAATTAGAATGGATCGTGCGAATGAATTAGAATGGATCATATGAAAGAATTAGAATGGATCGTGCGAATGAATTAGAAAGGATCGTACGAATGGATTAGAATGGATATATTCGTGCGAATGAATTAGAATGGATCGTACGAATGAATTAGAATGGATGATAGGAATGAATTAGAATAGATACATTTGTGCGAATGAATTAGAATGGATCGTATATTCGTGCAAATAAATTAGAATGGATCGTACAAATGAATTAGAATGGATCGTACGAATGAGTTAGAATGGATCGTGCGAATGAATAAGAATGGATCGTACGAATGAATTAGAATGTATCCACCGAATGAGTTAGAATGGATCATACGAATGAATTAGAATGGATTGTGCGAATGAATTAGAATGAATCGTACGAATGCATTAGAATGGATTGTGCGAATGAATTAGAATGGATCGTATGAATGAATAAGAATGGATCGTACGAATGAATTAGAATGGATCGTGCGAATGAATTAGAATGAATCGTACGAATGCATTAGAATGGATACATTCGTGTGAATGAATTAGAATGGATCGTACGAATGAATTAGAATGGATCGTGCGAATGAATTAGAATGGATACATTCGAGCGAATAAATTAGAATGGATCGTACGAATGAATTAGAATGAATCATAGGAATGAATTAGAATGGATCGTGCAAATGAATTAGAATGGATCGTATGAATGAATAAGAATGGATCGTACGAATGAATTAGAATGGATATATTTGTGCGAATGAATTAGAATGGATACATTTGTGCGAATGAATTAGAATGGATCGTACGAATGAATTAGAATGAATCATACTAATGAATTAGAATGGATCGTGCGAATGAATTTGAATGGATCGTACGAATGAATTAGAATGAATCGTACGATCCATTCTAATTCATTCTCACAAATGTAACCTTTCTAATTCATTTGTACGATCCATTCTAATTCATTCGTACGATCCATTTTAATTCATTCCTGCGATCTATTCTAATCAATTCTTACGATCCATTCTAAATCATTCGCACGAATGTAACCATTCTAATTCATTCGTACGATCCATTCTAATACATTCCTACGATCAAAATCGTACGAATGAATTAGATCGTGCGAATGAATTAGAATGGATCGTATGAATGAATTAAAATGGATACATTCATACGACTGAATTAGAATGGATCGTGCGAATGAATTAGAATGGATACATTCTTTTGAATAAATTAGAATGGATCGTATATTCGTGCAAATAAACTAGAATGGATCATACGAATGAATTAGAATGGATCGTACGAATAAATTAGAATGAATCGTACGAATACATTAGAATGGATCGTACGAATGGATTAGAATGGATCGTATGAATGAATTCTAATTCCATTCTAATTCATTCGTACGATCCATTCTAATTCATTCGTACAATCCATTCAAATTCATTCATACGATGCAATCTAATTCATTCGCACAAATGTATCTATTCTAATTCATTCGTACAATGCGTTCTAATCCATTCGTACGATCTATTCTAAACCATTCGTACGATCCATTCTAATTCATTCGCACGAATATAACCATTCTAATTCATTCATATGAACCATTCTAATCCATTCGTATGATCCATTCTAATTCATTCACACGAATGCAACCATTCTAATTCATTCGTTCGATCCATTCTAATTCATTCCTACGATCCATTCTAATTCATTCTCACGAATGTAACCTTTCTAATTCATTTGTACGATCCATTCTAATTCATTCGTACAATCCATTCTAATTCATTCGCACGATCTATTCTAATTCATTCGTACGATCCATTCTAATTCATTCCTACGATCTATTCTAATTCATTCGCTCGAATGTATCCATTCTAATTCATTCGTTCGATCCATTCTAATTCATTCGTATGATCCATTCAAATTCATTCGCATGATCCATTCTAATTCATTCGTACGATCCATTCTAATTCATTCTCACGAATGTAACCTTTCTAATTCATTTGTATGATCCATTCTAATTCATTCGTACGATACATTTGTGCGAATGAATTAGAATGGATCATACGATTGAATTTGAATGGATCGTACGAATAAATTAGAATGGATACATTTGTGCGATGAATAAGAATGGAGCGTACAAATGAATTAGAATGGAGCGTACGAATGAACTAGAATGGATACATTCGTGCGAATGAATTAGAATGGCTCATATAAAAGAATTAGATTGGATCGTGCGAATGAATTAGAAAGGATCGTACGAATGAATTAGAATGGATCGTACGAACGAATTAGAATGGATCGTACGAACGAATTAGAATGGATCGTACGAACGAATTAGAATGGATTGTACGAATGAATTAGAATGGATACATTCGAGCGAATGAATTAGAATGGATCGTACGAATGAATTAGAATGGATCATAAGAATGAATTAGAATGGATCGTGCAAATGAATTAGAATGGATACATTCATGCGAATGAATTAGAATGGATCGCACGAATGAATTAGAATGGTTACATTCGTGCGAATGAATTAGAATGGATCGTACGAATGGATTAGAATGGATCGTACGAATGGATTAGAATGGATCGTACGAATGAATTAGAATGGATCGTGCGAATGAATTAGAATGGATCATATGAAAGAATTAGAATGGATCGTGCGAATGAATTAGAAAGGATCGTACGAATGAATTAGAATGGATATATTCGTGCGAATGAATTAGAATGGATCGTACGAATGAATTAGAATGGATGATAGGAATGAATTAGAATAGGTACATTTGTGCGAATGAATTAGAATGGATCGTATATTCGTGCAAATAAATTAGAATGGATCGTACAAATGGATTAGAATGGATCGTACGAATGAGTTAGAATGGATCGTGCGAATGAATAAGAATGGATCGTACGAATGAATTAGAATGTATCCACCGAATGAGTTAGAATGGATCATACGAATGAATTAGAATGGATTGTGCGAATGAATTAGAATGAATCGTACGAATGCATTAGAATGGATTGTGCGAATGAATTAGAATGGATCGTATGGATGAATAAGAATGGATCGTACGAATGAATTAGAATGGATCGTGCGAATGAATTAGAATGAATCGTACGAATGCATTAGAATGGATACATTTGTGTGAATGAATTAGAATGGATCGTACGAATGAATTAGAATTGATCGTGCGAATGAATTAGAATGGATATATTCGAGCGAATAAATTAGAATGGATCGTACGAATGAATTAGAATGAATCATAGGAATGAATTAGAATGGATCGTGCAAATGAATTAGAATGGATCGTATGAATGAATAAGAATGGATATATTTGTGCGAATGAATTAGAATGGATATATTTGTGCGAATGAATTAGAATGGATACATTTGTGCGAATGAATTAGAATGGATCGTACGAATGAATTAGAATGAATCATACGAATGAATTAGAATGGATCGTGCGAATGAATTTGAATGGATCGTACGAATGAATTAGAATGAATCGTACGATCCATTCTAATTCATTCTCACAAATGTAACCTTTCTAATTCATTTGTACGATCCATTCTAATTCATTCGTACGATCCATTTTAATTCATTCCTGCGATCTATTCTAATCAATTCGTACGATCCATTCTAAATCATTCGCACGAATGTAACCATTCTAATTCATTCGTACGATCCATTCTAATACATTCCTACGATCAAAATCGTACGAATGAATTAGATCGTACGAATGAATTAGAATGGATCGTATGAATGAATTAAAATGGATACATTCATACGACTGAATTAGAATGGATCGTGCGAATGAATTAGAATGGATACATTCTTGCGAATAAATTAGAATGGATCGTATATTCGTGCAAATAAACTAGAATGGATCATACGAATGAATTAGAATGGATCGTACGAATAAATTAGAATGAATCGTACGAATGCATTAGAATGGATCGTACGAATGGATTAGAATGGATCGTATGAATGAATTCTAATTCCATTCTAATTCATTCGTACGATCCATTCTAATTCATTCGTACAATCCATTCAAATTCATTCATACGATGCAATCTAATTCATTCGCACAAATGTATCTATTCTAATTCATTCGTACAATGCGTTCTAATCCATTCGTACGATCTATTCTAAACTATTCGTACGATCCATTCTAATTCATTCGCATGAATATAACCATTCTAATTCATTCATATGAACCATTCTAATCCATTCGTATGATCCATTCTAATTCATTCACACGAATGCAACCATTCTAATTCATTCGTTCGATCCATTCTAATTCATTCCTACGATCCATTCTAATTCATTCTCACGAATGTAACCTTTCTAATTCATTTGTACGATCCATTCTAGTTCATTCGTACAATCCATTCTAATTCATTCGCACGATCTATTCTAATTCATTCGTACGATCCATTCTAATTCATTCCTACGATCTATTCTAATTCATTCGCTCGAATGTATCCATTCTAATTCATTCGTTCGATCCATTCTAATTCATTCGTACGATCCATTCAAATTCATTCGCATGATCCATTCTAATTCATTCGTACGATCCATTCTAATTCATTCTCACGAATGTAACCTTTCTAATTCATTTGTATGATCCATTCTAATTCATTCGTACGATACATTTGTGCGAATGAATTAGAAGGGATCATACGATTGAATTTGAATGGATCGTACAAATAAATTAGAATGGATACATTTGTGCGATGAATAAGAATGGAGCGTACAAATGAATTAGAATGGAGCGTATGAATGAACTAGAATGGATACATTCGTGCGAATGAATTAGAATGGCTCATATGAAAGAATTAGATTGGATCGTGCGAATGAATTAGAAAGGATCGTACGAATGAATTAGAATGGATCGTACGAACGAATTAGAATGGATCGTACGAACGAATTATAATGGATTGTACGAATGAATTAGAATGGATACATTCGAGCGAATGAATTAGAATAGATCGTACGAATGAATTAGAATGGATCATAGGAATGAATTAGAATGGATCGTGCAAATGAATTAGAATGGATACATTCATGCGAATGAATTAGAATGGATCGCACGAATGAATTAGAATGGTTACATTCGTGCGAATGAATTAGAATGGATCGTACGAATGGATTAGAATGGATCGTACGAATGGATTAGAATGGATCGTACGAATTAATTAGAATGGTTCGTACAAATGAATTAGAAAGGTTACATTTGTGAGAATGAATTAGAATGGATCATACAAATGAATTAGAATGGATCGTACAAATGGATTAGAATGGATCGTACGAATGGATTAGATAGATCGTAAAAATGAATTAGAATAGATCATACAAATGAATTAGAAAGGTTACATTCGTGAGAATGAATTAGAATGGATCGTACGAATGATTTAGAATGGATCGTACGAATAAATTAGAATGGATCGTGCGAATGAATTAGAATGGATCGTGCGAATTAATTAGAATAGATCGTACGAATGAATTAGAATGGATACATTCGAGCGAATGAATTAGAATAGATCGTAGGAATGAATTAGAATGGATCATACGAATGAATTAGAATGGATCGTGCGAATGAATTAGAATGGATTGTACGAATGAATTAGAATGGATACATTTGTACGAATAAATTAGAATGGATCGTACAAATGAATTAGAAAGGTTACATTCGTGAGAATGAATTAGAATAGATCGTAGGAATGAATTATAATGGATCGTACGAATGAATTACAATGGTTACATTCGTGCGAATGAATTAGAATGGATCGTACGAATGGATTAGAATGGATCGTACGAATGAATTAGAATGGATACATTCGAGCGAATGAATTTGAATAGATCGTAGGAATGAATTAGAATGGATCATACGAATGAATTAGAATGGATCGTGCGAATGAATTAGAATGGATTGTAGGAAAGAATTAGAATAGATCGTACCAATGAATTAGAATGGATACATAGGAATGAATTAGAATGGATCGTACGAATGAATTAGAATGGATCGTACGAATGGATTAAAATGGATCGTACGAATGGATTAGAATGGATACATAGGAATGAATTAGAATGGATCGTACGAATGAACTAGAATGGATCGTACGAATGGATTAGAATGGATCGTATGAATGGATTAGAATGGATCGTACGAATGGATTAAAATGGATACATTCATACGAACGAATTAGAATGGATCATACGAATGAATTAGAATGGATCGTACGAATCAATTAGAATGAATTAGAATGGATCGTAGGAATGAATTAGAATGGATCGTACGAATGAATTAGAATTGATCGTGTGAATGAATTAGAATGGATCGTACGAATGAATTAGAATGGATCGTATGAATAAATTAGAATGGATCGTACGAATGAATTAAAATGGATACATTTGTGCGAATGAATTAGAATGGATCATACGATTGAATTAGAATGGATCATATGAATGAATTAGAATGGATCGTACGAATGGATTAGAATGGATCGTACGAATGGATTAGAATGGATAGTGCTAATGAATTAGAATGGATCGTACGAATGAATTAGAATGGATTGTACGAATGAATTAGAATAGATCGTGCGAATGAATTAGAATGCATCCTACGAATGAATTAGAATGGATCGTAGGAATGAATTAGAATGGATCGTACGAATGAATTAGAATGGTTACATTCGTGCGAATGAATTAGAATGGATCGTATGAACGAATTAGAATGGATCGTATGAATTAGATTGGATACATTTGTGCGAATGAATTAAAATGGATCGTACGAATGAATTAGAATGGATCGTACGAATGGATTAGAATGGATCGTACGAATGGATTAGAATGGATCGTACGAATGAATTAGAATGGATCGTACGAATGAATTAGAATGGGTCATATGAAAGAATTAGAATGGATCGTGCGAACGAATTAGAACGGATCGTACGAATGAATTAGAATGGATATATTTGTGCGAATGAATTAGATAGCATCGTATGAATGAATTTGAATGGATTGTACGAATGGATTAGAATGGATCGTACGAATGGATTAGAATGGATCGTACGAATGAATTAGAATGGATCGTACAAATGAATTAGAATGGTTACATTCGTGCGAATGAATTAGAGTAGATCGTATGAATGAATTAGAATGGATCATACGAATGAATTAGAATGGATAGTGCGAATGAATTAGAATGGATCGTGTGAATGAATTAGAATGGATCGTGCGAATGAATTAGAATGAATTATACGAATGAATTAGAATGGATCGTGAGAATGAATTAGAATGAATCGTACGAATGAATTAGAATGGATCGTACGAATGAATTAGAATGGATCATATGAATGAATTAGAATAGATCATATGAAAGAATTGGAATGGATCGTGCGAATGAATTAGAAAGGATCGTACGAATGAATTAGAATGGATATATTCGCATGAACGAATTAGAATGGATCGTACAAATGAATTAGAATGGATCGAACGAATGGATTAGAATGGATCGTACGAATGGATTAGAATGGATCATACGAATGGATTAGAATGTATCGTACGAATGAATTAGAATGGATCGAGCGAATGAATTAGAATGGATCGTAGGAATGAATTTGAATGGATCGTACGAATGAATTAGAATTGTTACATTCGTGCGAATGAATTAGAATGGATCGTACGAATGAATTAGAATGGATCGTACAAATGAATTAGAAAGGTTACATTTGTGCGAATGAATTAGAATGGATCGTACGAAGAATGGATCGTACGAATGAATTAGAATGGATCGTACGAATGAATTAGAATGGATCGTACGAATGAATTAGAATGGATCGTGCAAATGAATTAGAATGGATCGTGCGAATGAATTTGAATGGATTAGAATGGATCGTGCAAATGAATTAGAATGGTTACATTCGTGAGAATGAATTAGAATGGATCGTACGAATGAATTAGAATGGATCATACGAATGAATTTGAATGGATCGTACGAATGGATTATAATGGATCGAACGAATGAATTAGAATGGATCATACGAATGAATTAGAATAGATCGTAGGAATGAATTAGAATGGATCATACGAATGAATTAGAATAGATCGTGCGAATGAATTAGAATGGATAGTGCGAATGAATTAGAATGGAACGTGCGAATGAATTAGAATGGATCGTGCGAATGAATTTGAATGGATTGTACGAATGAATTAGAATAGATCGTACGAATGAATTAGAATTTTGAATGGATCGTACGAATGAATTAGAATCGATCGTTCGAATGAAATAGAATGGATCGTACGAATGAATTAGATCATGCGAATGCATTAGAATGGATCGTACGAATGAATTAAAATGGATACATTCGAGCGAATGGGTTACATTCGTGAGAATGAATTAGAATGGATCGTACGAATGGATTAGAATGGATCGTACGAACGAATTAGAATGGATCGTACGAACGAATTAGAATGGATCGTATAAATGAATTAGAATGGATCGTACGAATGGATTAGAATGGATCGTACGAATGGATCATGTGAATGAATTAGAATGGATCGTACGAATGAGTTAGAATGGATCGTACGAATGAATTAGAATGGATACATTCGTGCGAATGAATGAGAAAGGATTGTGCGAATGAATTAGAACGGATTGTGCGAATGAATTAGAATGGATCGTGCGAATGAATTAGAATGGATTGTATGAATGAATAAGAATGGATCGTACGAATGAATTAGAATGGTTACATTCGTGCGAATGAATTAGAATGGATCGTACGAATGGTTTAGAATGGATCGTACGAATGGATTAGAATGGATCGTACGAATGAATTAGAATGGATACATTCGAGCGAATGAATTAGAATGGATCGTACGAATGGATTAGAATGGATCGTACGAATGGATTAGAATGGATCGTACGAATGAATTAGAATGGATCATACAAATGAATTAGAAAGGTTACATTTGTAAGAATGAATTAGAATGGATCGTACGAATAAATTAGAATGGATCGTACGAATGAATTAGAATAGATTGTGCGAATGAATTAGAATGGATCGTGCGAATAAATTAGAATGGATCGTACGAATGAATTAGAATGGATCGTACGAATGAATTAGAATGGTTACATTCGTGCGAATGAATTAGAATGGATCGTACGAATCGATTAGAATGGATCGTACGATCCATTCTAATTCATTCGTACGATCCATTCTAATCCATTTGTACGATCCATTCTAATCCATTCGTACGATCCATTCTAATTCATTCATACGATCCATTCTAATTCATTCGCACAATCCATTCTACTTCATTCGTACGATCCATTCTAATTCATTCGTACGATCCATTCTAATTCATTTGTACGATCCATTCTAATTCATTCGTACGATCCATTCTAATCCATTCGTACGATCCATTCTAATCAATTCGTACGATCCATTCTAATTCATTCGCACGAATGTAACCATTCTAATTCATTCGTACGATCCATTCTAATTCGTTCCTATGATCCATTCTAATTCATTCGCACGAATGTATCAATTCTAATTCATTTGCACGATCCATTCTAATTCATTCCTATGATCCATTCTAATTCATTTGTACGATCCATTCTAATTCATTCGCTCGAATGTATCCATTCTAATTCATTCGTACGATCCATTCTAATTCGTTCGTACGATCCATTCTAATTCGTTCGTACGATCCATTCTAATTCATTCGTACGATCCATTCTAATTCATTCGCATGAATGTATCCATTCTAATGCATTCGTACGATTCATTCTAATTCATTCGCACGATCCATTCTAATTCATTCGTACGATCCATTCTTATTCATTCATACGATCCATTCTAATTCATTTGTACGAATGAATTAGAATGGATCGTGCGAATGAATTAGAGTACGAATGAATTAGAATGGATTGTGTGAATGAATTAGAATGGATCGTACGAATGAATTAGAATGGATCATGCGAATGAATTAGAATGGATTGTACGAATGAATTATAAAGGTTACATTCGTGATAATGAATTAGAATGGATCGTGCGAATGAATTAGAATTAATCATACGAATGGATTAGAGTGGATCGTACGAATGAATTAGAATAGATCATGCGAATGAATTAGAATGGATCGTACAAATGAATTAGAATAGATCATAGGAATGAATTAGAATGGATCATACGAATGAATTAGAATGGATCGTACGAATGAATTAGAATTAATCGTACGAATGAATTTGAATGGATCGTACGAATGAATTAGAATGGATACATTTGTACGAATAAATTAGAATGGATTGTAGGAATGAATTAGAATGGATCGTACGAATGAATTAGAATTGTTACATTCGTGCGAATAAATTAGAATGGATCGTACGAACGGATTAGAATAGATCGTACGAATGAATTAGAATGGATCATACAAATGAATTAGAATGGATCGTACGGATGAATTAGAATGGATCATGCGAATGAATTTGAATGGATCGTACGAATGAATTAGAATGGATCGTACGATCCATTTTAATTCATTCTCACAAATGTATCCATTCTAATTCATTCGTATGATCCATTCTAATTCATTCGCACGATCCATTCTAATTCATTCGCACGAATATATCCATTCTAATTCACTCGTACGATCCATTCTAATTCATTCGTACGATCCATTCTAATTCATTTGTACGATAAATTCTAATTCATTCCTACGATCTATTCTAATTCATTCGTACGATCCATTCTAATTCATTCGCACGATCCATTCTAATTCGTTCGTATGATCCATTCTAATTCATTCGCACGATCCATTCTAATTCATTCGCACGAACCATTCTAATTCATTCTCACGAATGTAACCTTTCTAATTCATTTGTATGATCCATTCTAATTCATTCGTACGATCCATTTTAATCCATTCGTACGATCCATTCTAATTCATTTGCACGATCCATTCTAATTCATTCCTATGATCCATTCTAATTCATTCGTACGATCCATTCTAATTCATTCGTTCGAATGTAACCATTCTAATTCATTCATACGATCCATTCTAATTCATTCTCACGAATGTAACCTTTCTAATTCATTTGTATGTATCCATTCTAATTCGTTCGTACGATCCATTCTAATTTATTCGCAAGAATGTATCCATTCTATTTCATTCGTACAATCCATTCTAATTTATTCGTACAAATGTATCCATTCTTATTCATTCGTACTATCCATTCTAATTCATTCGTACGATTCATTCTAATTCATTCGTACGATCCATTCTAATTCATTCGTATGATCCATTCAAATTCATTCCTACGATCTATTCTAATTCATTCGTACGATCCATTCTAATTCATTCGCACGATCTATTCTAATTCATTCGTACGATCCATTCTAATCCATTCGTATGATCAATTCTAATTCATTCGCACGATCCATTCTAATTCATTCGTACGAATGAATTAGAATGGATCATAAGAATGAATTAGAATGGATCGTGCAAATGAATTAGAATGGATACATTCATGCGAATGAATTAGAATGGATCGTGCGAATGAATTAGAATGGATCGTACGAATGAATTAGAATGGATATATTTGAATGAATAAATTAGAATGGATCATACGAATGAATTAGAATGGATCGTACAAATTAATTAGATTGGATCGTGCGAATGAATTAGAATCGATCGTACGAATGAATTAGAATGGATCGTACGAATGAATTAGATCGTACGAATGAATTAGAATGGATCTTACGAATGAATTAAAATGGATACATTCATACGACTGAATTAGAATGGATCGTGCGAATGAATTAGACTGGATACATTCTTGCGAATAAATTAGAATGGATCATATATTCGTGCATATAAATTAGAATGGATCATACGAATGAAATAGAATGGATCATGCGAATGAATTAGAATGAATCGTACGAATGCATTAGAATGGATCGTATGAATGGATTAGAATGGATCATATGAATGAATTCTAATTCCATTCTAATTCATTCGTACGATCCATTCTAATTCATTCGTACAATCCATTCAAATTCATTCGTACGATGCAATCTAATTCATTCGCACAAATGTATCTATTCTAATTCATTCGTACAATGCGTTCTAATCCATTCGTACGATCCATTCTAATCCATTCGTACGATCCATTCTAATTCATTCGCACGAATGTAACCATTCTAATTCATTCATATGATCCATTCTAATTCATTCGCACGATCCATTCTAATTCATTCTTATGATCCATTCTAATTCATTCGTACAATCCATTCTAATTCATTTGCATGAATGTATCCATTCTAATTCATTCGAACGATCTATTCTAATTCATTCGTATGATACATTCTAATTCATTCGCATGAATGTATCCATTCTAATTCATTTGCACGATCCATTCTAATTCATTCGAATGATCTATTCTAATTCATTCGCACGAATATAACCATTCTAATTCATTCGTACGATTCATTCTAATTGATTCATACGATCCATTCTAATTCACATTCGTACAATGCGTTCTAATCCATTCGTACGATCCATTCTAATCCATTCGTACGATCCATTCTAATTCATTCGCACGAATGTAACCATTCTAATTCATTCATACGATCCATTCTAATTCATTCGTACGATCCATTCTAATTCATTCGTATAATCCATTCTAATTCATTCGTACGATCCATTCTAATTCATTTGCATGAATGTATCCTTTCTAATTTATTCCTACGATCCAGTCTAATTCATTCGTACAATCCATTCTAATTCATTCACACGAATATAACCATTCTAATTCATTCGTACGATCCATTCTAATTCATTCGCATAAATATATCCATTCTAATTCATTCGTACGATCCATTCTAATTCATTCGCACGATCCATTCTAATTCATTCGCACGAATGTATCCATTCTAATTCATTTGCACGATCCATTCTAATTCATTCCTATGATCCATTCTAATTCATTCGTACGATCCATTCTAATTCATTCGCTCGAATGTATCCATTCTAATTCATTCGTACGATCCCTTCTAATTCATTCGCATCGTACGAATGAACTAGAATGGATCGTGCGAATGAATTAGAATCGATACATTTGTGCGAATGAATTAGAATGGAATGTAGGAATGAATTAGAATGGATCGTACGAATGAATTAGAATGGTTACATTCGTGCGAATGAATTAGAATGGATCGTACGAATGAATTAGAATGAATCGTACAAATGAATTAGAATGGATCGTACAAATAAATTAGAAAGGTTACATTTGTGAGAATGAATTAGAATGGATCGTACGAATGAATTAGAATGGATCGGACGAATGGATTAGAATGGATCCTACGAATGAATTAGAATGGATCGTACGAATAAATTAGAATAGCTCATACGAATGAATTAGAATGAATCGTATGAATGAATTAGAATTGTTACATTCGTGCGAATGAATTATAATAGATCGTACGAATGGATTAGAATGGATCGTACGAATGAATTAGAATGGATCATATGAAAGAATTAGAATGGATCGTGCGAATGAATTAGAAAGGATCGTACGAATGAATTAGAATGGATATATTTGTGCGAATGAATTAGAATGGATCGTACGAATGAATTAGAATGGATATATTTATGCGAATAAATTAGAATGGATCGAACGAATGAGTTAGAATGGATACATTTGTGCGAATGAATTAGAATGGATCATACGAATTAATTAGAATAGATATATTCATGCGAATGAATTAGAATGGATCGTACGAATGAATTAGAATGGATTGTACGAATGAATTAGAATGGATATATTCGTGCAAATGAATTAGAATGGATTATGCGAATGAATTAGAATGCATTAGAATGGATTAGAATGGATCGTACGAATGGATTAGAATGGATCGTACGAATGAATTAGAATGGATCGTACAAATGAATTAGAAAGGTTACTTTTGTGAGAATGAATTAGAATGGATCGTACGAATGAATTAGAATGGATCGTACGAATGGATTAGAATGGATCGAACGAATGAATTAGAATGGATACATTCGTGAGAATGAATTTGAATGGATCATACGAATGAATTAGAATGGATCATGCGAATGAATTTGAATGGATCGTACGAATGAATTAGAATGGATCATAGAAATGAATTATAAAGGTTACATTCGTGAGAATGAATTAGAATGGATTGTACGAATGAATTTGAATGGATCATGCGAATGAATTTGAATGGATCGTACGAATGAATTAGAATGGATCATACAATGATTTAGAAAGGTTATATTCGTGAGAATGAATTAGAATGGATCGTACGAATGAATTAGAATGGATCGTACGAATGAATTAGAATGGATACATTCGAGCGAATGAATTAGAATGGATCGTACGAATGAATTAGAATGGATCATAGAAATGAATTAGAGTGGATCGTGCAAATGAATTAGAATGGATCGTATGAATGAATAAGAATGGATCGTACAAATGAATTAGAATAGATACATTTGTGCGAATGAATTAGAATGGATACATTCGTGCGAATGAATTTGAATGGATCGTACGAATGAATTAGAATAGATCATAGGAATGAATTAGAATGGATCGTGCAAATGAATTAGAATGGATCGTACGAACGAATTAGAATGGATCGTATGAACGAATTAGAATGGATCGTACGAATGAATTAGAATGGATACATTCGAGCGAATGAATTAGAATGGATCGTAGGAATGAATTAGAATGGATCGTACGAATGAATTAGAATGGTTACATTCGTGCGAATGAATTAGAATGGATCGTACGAATGGATTAGAATGGATCGTACGAATGGATTAGAATGGATCGTACGAATAAATTAGAATGGATCGTACAAATGAATTAGAAAGGTTACATTTGTGAGAATGAATTAGAATGGATCGTACGAATGAATTAGAATGGATCGTATTAATGAATTAGAATGGATCGTACGAATGAATTAGAATGGATCGTGCGAATGAATTAGAATGAATATATTTGTACGAATAAATTAGAATGGGTTGTACGAATGAATTAGAATGGATCGTATGAATGAATTAAATGGATCGTACGAACGAATTAGAAAGGTCACATTCGTACGAATGAATTAGAATGGATCGTACGAATGAATTAGAATGGTTACATTCGTGCGAATGAATTAGAATGGATCGTACGAATGAATTAGAATGGATCGTGCGAATGAATTAGAATTGATCATACGAATGAATTAGAATGGATCGTGCGAATGAATTAGAATGGATCGTACGATGCAATCTAATTCATTCATACGATCCATTCTAATTCATTCATATGATCCATTCTAATTCATTCGCACGATTCATTCAAATTCATTCTCACGAATGTAACCTTTCTAATTCATTCGTACGATCCATTCTAATCCATTCGTACGATCCATTCTAATCCACTCGTATGGTTCATTCTAATCCATTCGTATGATCCATTCTAATTCATTTGTATGATCCATTCTAATTCATTCTCACAAATGTAACCTTTCTAATTCATTCGTACGATCCATTATAATTCATTCGCACAATCCATTCTAATTCATTCGCACGATCCGTTCTAATTCATTCGTACGATCCATTCTAATCCATTCTAATTCATTCGTACGATCCATTCTAATTTATTCGTACGATCCATTCTAATTCATTGATATGAATGTATCCATTCTAATTCATTCGTACGATCCAATCTAATTCATTCGTACGATCTATTCTAATTCATTCGCACAAATGTGTCCATTCTAATTCATTCGTACGATCCATTCTAATTCAATCGCATGAATGTATCCATATTAATTCATTCGTACGATCCATTCTAATTCATTCGTACGATCCATTTTAATTCATCCGTACGATCCATTCTAATTTATTCGTACGATCCAGTCTAATTCATTCGTACGATCCATTCTAATTCATTCGCACGAATGTATCCATTCTAATTCATTCGTACGATCCATTCTAATTCATTCGTATGATCCATTCTAATTCATTCGCACGATCCATTCAAATTCATTCGCACGATCCATTCTAATTCATTCGTACGATCCATTCTAATGCATTCATACGATCTATTCTAATTCATTCGCACGAATGTATCCATTCTAATTCATTCACACAATCCAATCTAATTCAAACGTACGATCCATTCTAATTCATTCACATGATGTATTCTAATTCATTCGTATGATCCATTCTAATTCATTCGTATGATTCAGTCTAATTCATTCGTACGATCCATTCTAATTCATGCGCACAAATGTACGATCCATTCTAATTCATTTGCAATTATGTAACCATTCTAATTCATTCGTACGATCTATTCGTATGATCCATTCAAATTCATTCGCAAATGTATCCATTCTAATTCATTCATACAAATGTAACCTTTCTAATTCATTTGTATGATCCATTCTAATTTATTCGCACGATCTATTCTAATTCATTCGTATGATCCATTCTAATTCATTCGTACGATCCATTCTAATTCATTCTCACGAATGTATCCATTCTAATTCATTTGCACGATCCATTCTAATTCATTCCTATGATCCATTCTAATTCATTCGTACGATCTATTCTAATTCATTCGCTCGAATGTATCCATTCTAATTCATTCGTACGATCCATTCTAATTCGTTCATTCGATCCATTCTAATTTGTTCGCACGATCCATTCTAATTCATTCGTATGATTTATTCTAATTCATTCGCATGATCCATTCTAATTCATTCATACGATCTATTCTAATTCATTCGTACAATCCATTCAAATTCATTCGTACGATGCAATCTAATTCATTCGCACAAATGTATCTATTCTAATTCATTCGTACAATGCGTTCTAATCCATTCTTACGATCCATTCTAATCCATTCGTACGATCCATTCTAATTCATTCGCACGAATGTAACCATTCTAATTCATTCATATGATCCATTCTAATTCATTCGTACAATCCATTCTAATTCATTCGCACAATCCATTCTAATTCATTCGTACGATCCATTCTAATTCATTCGCTCGAATGTCTCCATTCTAATTCATTCGTACGGATCGTACAAATGAATTAGAATGAATCGTACGATTCACTCTAATTCATTCGTATGATCCATTCTAATGCATTCGTACGATTCATTCTAATTCATTCGCACGATCCATTCTAATTCATTCGTATGATCCATTCTAATTTATTTGCACGAATTTACGATCCATTCTAATTTATTCGCACGAATGTATCCATTCTAATTCATTCGTACAATCCATTCTAATTCATTCGTACGATCCATTCTAATTCATTCGTACGATCCATTCTAATTCATTCGTACGATTCATTCTAATTCATTCGCACAAATGTATCCATTCTAATTCATTCGTACGATCCATTCTAATTCATTCGTATGATCCATTCTAATTCATTCGGGCAAATGTATCCATTCTAATTCATTCGTACGATCCATTCTAATTCATTCGCATAAATATATCCATTCTAATTCATTCGCACGAATGTAACCATTCTAATTCATTTGTACGATCCATTCTAATTCATTCCTATGATCCATTCTAATTCATTCGCATGAATGTATCCATTCTAATTCATTCGTACGATCCATTCTAATTCATTCGTATGATCCATTCTAATTCATTCGCACTAATGTATCCATTCTAATTCGTTCGTACGATCCATTCTAATTCATTTGTACGATCCATTCCAATTCATTCGTACAATGCGTTCTAATCCATTCGTACGATCCATTCTAATTCATTCCTACGATCCATTCTAATTTATTCGTACGATCCATTCTAATTCATTCGCTCGAATGTATCCATTCTAATTCATTTGTACGATCCATTCTAATTCGTTCATATGATCCATTCTAATTCGTTCGTACGATCCATTCTAATTCATTCGTACGATCTATTCTAATTCATTCGCTCGATCCATTCTAATTCATTCGTACGAATGGATTAGAATGGATCGTACGAATGGATCATGCGAATGAATTTGCACAATCCATTCTAATTCATTCCTATGATCCATTCTAATTCATTGGTATGATCCATTCTAATTCATTCGTATGATCCATTCTAATTTATTCGTACGATCCATTCTAATTCATTCGTACAATCCATTCTAATTCATTCGTCCGATCCATTCTAATTCATTCGCACGAATGTATCCATTCTAATTCATTCATACGATCCATTCTAATTCATTCGCATGATCCATTCTAATTCATTCGTATGATCCATTCTAATTCATTCCTACGATCTATTCTAATTCCTTCGCTCGAATGTATCCATTCTAATTCATTCGTTCGATCCATTCTAATTCATTCATACGATCCATTCAAATTCATCATACGAATGAATTAGAATGGATCGTACGAATGAATTAGAATGGATACATTCGTGCGAATGAATTAGAATGGATCGTACGAATGAATTAGACTGGATCGCACGAATAAATTAGAATGGATACATTCATACGAATGAATTAGAATGGATCGTACGAATGAATTAGAATGGATCGTACGAATGGATTAGAATGGATCGTACGAATGAATTAGAATGGATCATACAAATGATTTAGAAAGGTTACATTCGTGAGAATGAATTAAAATGGACCGTGCAAATAAATTAGAATAGATCGTGCGAATGAATTAGAATGGATCGTACGAATCAATTAGAATGGATCGTGCGAATGAATTAGAATAGATAGTACGAATGAATTAGAATGGATCCACCGAATAAGTTAGAATGGATCATACGAATGGATTAGAATGGATCGTACGAATGGATTAGAATGGATCGTACGAATGGATTAGAATGGATCGTACGAATGAATTAGAATGGATACATTCGTACGATCCATTCTAATTCATTCTCACAAAAGTATCCATTTTAATCCATTCGTACGATCCATTCTAATTCATTCGTACGATCCATTCTAATTCATTCGTACGATCCATTCTAATTCATTCGCACGAATGTATCCATTCTAATTCATTTGCACGGTCCATTCTAATTCATTCCTATGATCCATTCTAATCCATTCGTACGGTCTATTCTAATTCATTCGTACGATCCTTTCTAATTCATTCGCACGATCCATTCTTATTCGTTCGTATGATCCATTCTAATTCATTCGTATGATACATTCGTGAGAATGAATTAGAATGGATCGTACGAATAAATTAGAATGGATACATTCGTGCGAATGAATTAGAATGGCTCGTACAAATGAATTAGAATGGATCGTATGAATGAATTAGAATGGATCATGCGAATGAATTAGAATGGATTGTACGAATGAATTAGAATGGATACATTTGTGCGAATGAATTAGAATGGATCGTACAAATGGATTAGAATGGATCGTACGAACAAATTAGAATGGTTACATTCGTGCGAATGAATTAGAATGGATCGTACGAATGGATTAGAATGGATCGTACGAATGAATTAGAATGGATCATACAAATGAATTAGAAAGGTTACATTCGTGAGAATGAATTAGAATGGATCGTACGAATGGATTAGAATGGATCGTACGAATGGATTAGAATGGATCGTACGAATGAATTAGAAAGGTTACATTCATGAGAATGAATTAGAATGGATCGTGCGAATGAATTAGAATGGATCGTGCGAATGAATTAGAATGGATCGTACGAATAAATTAGAATGGATCATGCGAATGAATTAGAATGGATCGTACGAATGAATTAGAATGGATCCACCGAATGAGTTAGAATGGATCATACGAATGAATTAGAATGGATCGTACGAATGAATTAGAATGGATTGTACGAATGGATTAGAATGGATCGTACGAATGAATTAGAATGGATCGTACGAATGAATTAGAATGGATCGTACGAATGGATTAGAATGGATACATTTGTGAGAATGAATTAGAATGGATCGTACGAATGTATCCATTCTAATTCATTCATACGACCCATTCTAATCCATTCGTACGATCCATTCTAATTCATTCGTACGATCCATTCTAATCCATTCGTACAATCCATTCTAATTCATTCGTACGATCCATTCTAATTCATTCGTATGATCCATTCTAACTCATTCGGTGGATCCATTCTAATTCATTCGTACGATCCATTCTAATTCATTCGCACGATCCATTCTAATTCATTCGCACGATCCATTCTAATTCATTCTCATGAATGTAACCTTTCTAATTCATTTGTATGATCCATTCTAATCCATTCGTACGATCCATTCTAATCCATTTGTACGATCCATTCTAATTCATTCGTACGATCCATTCTAATTCATTCTCACGAATGTAACCTTTCTAATTCATTTTTATGATCCATTCTAATTTATTCGTGCGATCCAGTCTAATTCATTCGTACGATCCATTCTAATTCATTCGCACGAATGTATCCATTCTAATTCATTCGTACGATCCATTCTAATTCATTCGTATGATCCATTCTAACTCATTCGGTGGATCCATTCTAATTCATTCGTACTATCCATTCTAATTCATTCGCATAATCCATTCTAATTTATTCGTACGATCCATTCTAATTCATTCGTACCATCCATTCTAATTCATTCGTATGATCAATTCTTATTCATTCGCACTATCCATTCTAATTCATTTGTACGATCCATTCTAATTCATTCGCACGATCCATTCTAATTCATTCGTCCGATCCATTCTAATTCATTCGCACTTATGTATCCATTCTAATTCATTCGTACAATCCATTCTAATTCATTCGCACGATCCATTCTAATTCATTCGTATGATCCATTCTAATTCATTCCTATGATCTATTCTAATTCATTCGCATGATCCATTCTAATTCATTCGTACGATCCGTACGATCCATTCTAATTCATTCGTACGATCGATTCTAATTCATTCGTACGATCCATTCTAATTCATTCGTACGATCCATTCTAATTCATTCGTACGATCCATTCTAATTCATTCGTACGATCCATTCTAATCCATTCGTACGATCCATTCTAAACCATTCGTACGATCCATTCTAATTCATTCGCACGAATGAAACCATTCTAATTCATTCGTACGATCCATTCTAATTCATTCGCACGAATGTATCCATTCTAATTCATTTGCACGATCCATTCTAATTCATTCCTATGATCCATTATAATTCATTCGTACGATCCATTCTAATTCATTCGCTCGAATGTATCCATTCTAATTCATTCGTACGATCCATTCTAATTCGTTCGTACGATCTAATTAATTCGTACGATCCATTCTAATTCATTCGTACGATCCATTCTAATTCATTCGCACAAGTGTATCCATTCTAATTCATTCGTACGATACATTCTAATTCATTCGTATGATCCATTCTAATTCATTCGCACAAATGTATCCATTCTAATTCATTCGTTCGATCCATTCTAATTCATTCGCATAAATATATCCATTCTAATTCATTCGTACGATCCATTCTAATTCATTCGCACGATCCATTCTAATTCATTCGCACAAATGTATCCATTCTAATTCATTCGTTCGATCCATTCTAATTCATTTGCATAAATATATCCATTCTAATTCATTCGTACGATCCATTCTAATTCATTCGCACGATCCATTCTAATTCATTCGCACAAATGTATCCATTCTAATTCATTCGTACAATCTATTCTAATTCATTCGCATGATCCATTCTAATTCATTCGTACGATCCATTCTAACTCATTCGTACGATCCATTCTAATCCATTCGTACGATCCATTCTAATACATTCTCACAAATGTAACCTTTCTAATTCATTTGTACGATCCATTCTAATTCATTCGCACGAATGTAACCATTCTAATTCATTCGTATAATTCATTCCAATTCATTCCTACGATCCATTCTTATTCATTCGCACGAATGTATCCATTCTAATTCATTTGCATGATCCATTCTAATTCATTCCTATGATCCATTCTAATTCATTCTTATGATCCATTCTAATTCATTCGCTCAAATGTATCCATTCTAATTCATTCGTACGATCCATTCTAATTCGTTCATACGATCCATTCTAATTTGTTCGTACGATCCATTCTAATTCATTCGTACGATCCATTCTAATCCATTCGTACGATCCATTCTAATCCATTCGTACAAATGAATTCGAATGGATCGTATGAATGAATAAGAATGGATCGTATGAATGAATTAGAATGGATCGTGTGAATGAATTAGAATGAATCGTACGAATGAATTAGAATGGATACATTCGAGCGAATGAATTAGAATGGATCGTACGAATGAATTAGAATGGATCATAGGAATGAATTAGAATGGATCGTGCAAATGAATTAGAATGGATACATTCGTGCGAATGAATTAGAATGGATCGTAGGAATGAATTAGAATGGATCGTACGAATGAAATAGAATGGTTACATTCGTGCGAATGAATTAGAATGGATTGTACGAATGAATTAGAATGGATCGTGCAAATGAATTAGAATTGATCATACGAATGATTTAGAATGGATCGTACGAATGAATTAGAATGTATCGTGCGAATGAATTAGAATGAATCGTACGAATGAATTAGAATGGATCGTACGAATGAATTAGAATGGATCGTGCGAATGAATTAGAATGAATCGTACGAATGAATTAGAATGAATCGTACGAACGAATTAGAATGGATCGTACGAACGAATTAGAATGGATCGTACGAACGAATTAGAATGGATCGTACGAAAGAATTATAATGGATACATTCGAGCGAATGAATTAGAATGGATCGTACGAATGAATTAGAATGGATCATAGGAATGAATTAGAATAGATCGTGCAAACGAATTAGAATGGATACCTTTGTGCATATGAATTAGAATGGATCGTACGAATGAATTAGAATGGATCATATTAGTGAATTAGAATGGATCGTACGAATGAATTAGAATGGATACATTCGTGCGAATGAATTAGAATGGATCGTGCGAATCAATTAGACTGGATCGTGTGAATGAATAAGAATGGATCATACGAATGAATTAGAATGGATCGTACAAATTAATTAGAATGGATACATTCGTGCGAATGAATTAGAATGGATTGTATGAATGAATTAGAATGGATCGTACGAATAAATTAGAATGGTTACATTCGTGCAAATGAATTAGAATGGATCGTACGAATGGATTAGAATGGATCGTACGAATGAATTAGAATGGATCGTACGAATGAATTAGAATGGATATATTCGTTCGAATGAATTAGAATGGATCGTACGAATGAATTAGAATGGATCGTGCGAATGAATTAGAATGGATATATTTGAACGAATAAATTAGAATGGATCATACGAATGAATTAGAATGGATCGTACGAATGAATTAGAATGGATCGTGTGAATGAATTAGAGTACGAATGAATTAGAATGGATCGTACAAATGAATTAGAAAAGATCGTGTGAATGAATTAGAATTGATCATACGAATGAATTAGAATGGATCATACGAATGGATTAGAATGGATCGTACGAATGGATTAGAATGGATCGTATGAATGGATTAGAATGGATCGTACGAATGAATTAGAATGGATTGTATGAATGTATCCATTCTAATTCATTCGTATGATCCATTCTAATTCGTTTATATGATCCATTCTAATTCATTCGTACGATCCATTCTAATTCGATCGTACGATCCATTCTAATTCATTCGCACGATCCATTCTAATTCATTCGCACGATCCATTCTAATTCTTTCATATGATCCATTCTAATTCATTCGTACGATCCATTCTAATCCATTCGTACGATCCATTCTAATTTATTCCTATGATCCATTCTAATTCATTCGTACGATCCATTCTAATTCATTCGTACGATCCATTCTAATCCATTCGTACGATCCATTCTAATTCATTTGCACGAATGTAACCATTCTAATTCATTCGTACGATCCATTTCTAATTCATTTGTACGATTCATTCTAATTCATTCGTACGATCCATTCTAATGCATTCGTACGATCCATTCTAATTCATTCGTATGATCCATTCTAACTCATTCAGTGGAATGTAACCTTCCTAATTCATTCGTACGATCCATTCTAATTCATACGATCCATTCTAATCCATTCGTACGATCCATTCTAATTCATTCGTACGAATCCATTCTAATTCATTCGTACGATCCATTCTAATTCATTCGCACGATCCATTCTAATTCATTCGTACGATCCATTCTAATTCATTCGCATGATCCATTCTAATTCGTCCGATCCATTCTAATTCATTCGTACAATCCATTCTAATCCATTCGCACGATCCATTCTAATTCTTTCGTATGATCCATTCTAATTCATTCGTATGATCCATTCTAACTCATTCGGTGGATCCATTCTAATTCATTCGTACGATCCATTCTAATTCATTCGCATGATCCATTCTAATTTATTCGTACGATCCATTCTAATTCATTCGTACGATCCATTCTAATTCATTCGCTCGAATGTAACCATTCTAATTGATTCGTACGATCCATTCTAATTCAATCCTACGATCCATTCTAATTCATTCTCATGAATGTAACCTTTCTAATTCATTTGTATGTATCCATTCTAATTCATTCGTACAATCCATTCTAATTCATTCGCATGATCCATTCTAATTCATTCGTACGATCCATTCTAATTCATTCATACGATCTATTCCTATGATCCATTCTAATTCATTCGTATGATCCATTCTAATTCATTCGTATGATCCATTCTAATTTATTTGCACGATTCATTCGTACGATCCATTCTAATTCATTCGTACAATGCGTTCTAATCCATTCGTACGATCCATTCTAATCCATTCGTACGATCCATTCTAATTCATTCGTATGATCCTTTCTAATTCATTCGTACGATCCATTCTAATTCATTTGCATGAATGTATCCATTCTAATCCATTCGTATGATCCATTCTAATCCATTCGTACAATCCATTCTAATCCATTCGTACGATCCATTCTAATTCATTCACACGATCCATTCTAATTCATTCGTACGAATGAATTAGAATGGATCATACGAATGAATTAGAATGGATCATAGGAATGAATTAGAATGGATTAGAATGGATCATAGGAATGAATTAGAATGGATCGTGCGAATGAATTAGAATGGATCGTACGAATGGATTAGAATGGATCGTACGAATAAATTAGAATGGATACATTCATATACGCACGATCCATTCTAATTCATTCGCACGATCCATTCTAATTCATTCGTACGATCATTCTAATTCATTCATACGATCTATTCTAATTCATTCGCACGAATGTATCCATTCTAATTCATTCGCACAATCCAATCTAATTCAAACGTACGATCCATTCTAATTTATTTGCACGAATATACGATCCATTCTAATTTATTCGCAAGAATGTATCCATTCTAATTCATTCGTATAATCCATTCTAATTTTTTCGTACAAATGTATTCATTCTAATTCATTCGCACGATCCATTCTAATTCATTCGTACGATCCATTCTAATTCATTCATACGATCCATTCTAATTCATTCGTACGATCCATTCTAATTCATTCTCACAAATGTAACCTTTCTAATTCATTTGTACGATCCATTCTGATTCATTCGTACGATCCATTCTAATCCATTCGTACGATCCATTCTAATCCATTCGCACGAATGTAACCATTCTAATTCATTCGTACGATCCATTCTAATTCATTCCTACGATCCATTCTAATTCATTCGCACGAATGTATCCATTCTAATTCATTTGCACGATCCATTCTAATTCATTCGTACGATCCATTCTAATTCATTCGTACGATCCATTCTAATTCATTCGCTTGAATGTATCCATTCTAATTCATTCGTACGATCCATTCTAATTCATTCGCTTGAATGTATCCATTCTAATTCATTCGTACGATCCATTCTAATTCGTTCATACGATCCATTCTAATTCGTTCGTACGATCCATTCTAATTCATTTGCACGATCCATTCTAATTCATTCATATGATCCATTCTAATTCATTCGTACGATCCATTCTAATTCATTCGCACGAATATATCCATTCTAATTCATTCACACAAATGTATCCATTCTAATTCATTCGTACGATCCATTCTTATTCATTCATACGATCCATTCTAATTCATTTGCATGATCCATTCTAATTCATTTTTATGATCCATTCTAATTCATTCGTACGATCCATTCTAATTCATTCGCTCGAATGTATCCATTATAATTCATTCGTACGATCCATTCTAATTCATTCGTACGATCCATTCTAATTCATTCTCACGAATGTAACCTTTCTAATTCATTGTATGATCTATTCTAATTCATTCGTACGATCCATTCAAATTCATTCGCATGATTCATTCTAATTCATTCGTTCGATCCATTCTAATTCATTCTCACGAATTTAACCTTTCTAATTCATTTGTATGACCCATTCTAATTCATTCGTACGATCCATTGAAATTCATTTGCATGATCCATTCTAATTCATTCGTACGATCCATTCAAATTCATTCTCACGAATGTATCCATTCTAATTCATTCGTTCGATCCATTCTAATCCATTCGTACGATCCATTCTAATCCATTCGTACGATCCATTCTAATTCATTCGTACGATCCATTCTAATTCATTCTCACAAATGTAACCATTCTAATTCATTTGTACGATCCATTCTAATTCATTCGTACGATCCATTCTAATCCATTCGTACGATCCATTCTAATCCATTCTAATCCATTCTTATTCATTCGCACGATCCATTCTAATTCATTTGTACAATCCATTCTAATTCATTCGTACGATCCATTCTAATTTATTCGTATGAATATATCTATTCTAATTCATTCGTATGATCCATTCTAATTCATTCGCACAAATGTATCCATTCTAATTCATTCGTTTGATCCATTCTAATTCATTCGCATAAATATATCCATTCTAATTCATTCGTACGATCCATTCTAATTCATTCGCACGAATATATCCATTCTAATTCATTCGTACGATCCTTTCTAATTCATTCGCACGATCCATTCTAATTCTTTCATATGATCCATTCTAATTCATTCGTACGATCCATTCTAATCCATTCGTACGATCTATTCTAATTCATTCGCACGAATGTAACCATTCTAATTCATTCATATGATTCATTCTAATTCATTCGTATGAGCTATTCTAATTCATTCGTACGATCCATTCTAATTCATTCGTAGGATCCATTCTAATCCATTCGTACAATCCATTCTAATTCATTCGTACGATCCATTCTAATTCATTCTCACAAATGTAACCTTTCTAATTTATTTGTACGATCCATTCTAATTCATTCGTACGATCCATTCTAATTCATTCGTATGATCCATTCTAATTCATTCGCACGAATGTAACCATTCTAATTCATTCGTACGATCTATTCTAATTCATTCCTACGATCCATTCTAATTCATTCGCACGAATGTATCCATTCTAATTCATTCGCACGATCTATTCAAATTCATTCATACGATGCGAATGAATTAGAATGGATCGTACGAATGAATTAGAATGGATACATTCGAGCGAATGAATTAGAATGGATCATACGAATGGATTAGAATGGATCATAGGAATGATTTAGAATGGATCATGCAAATGAATTAGAATGGATACATTCGTGCGAATGAATTAGAATGGATCGTGCGAATGAATTAGAATGGATCGTACGAATGAATTAGAATGGATATATTTATGCGAATGAATTAAAATGGATCGTACGAATGAATTAGAATGGATATATTTGAGTGAATGAATTAGAATGGATTGTACGAATGAATTAGACTGGATCGTACGAATAAATTAGAATGGATACATTCATGCAAATGAATTAGAATGGATCGTACGAATAAATTAGAATGGATCATATGAATGAATTAGAATAGATCGTACGAATGAATTAGAATGGATCATATGAATGAATTAGAATGGTTACATTCGTGCGAATGAATTAGAATGAATCGTACGAATGGATTAGAATGGATCGTACGAATGGATTAGAACGTATTGTACGAATGTGAATTAGAATGGATCGTATGAATCAATTAGAATGAATCGTACGAATGGATTAGAATGGTTATACTCGTGCTAATGAATTAGAATAGATCATACGAATGAATTAGAATAGATCGTGCAAATGAATTAGAATGGATACATTCATGGGAATGAATTAGAATGTATCATACGAATGAATTAGAATAGATCGTACGAATGAATTAGAATGGATACATTCATGCAAATGAATTAGAATGGATTGTACGAATGAATTAGAATGGATCATACGAATGAATTAGAATGGATCATGCGAATGAATTAGAATGGATCATATGAATGAATTAGAATGGTTACATTCGTGCGAATGAATTAGAATGGATCGTACGAATAGATTAGAATGGATCGTACGAATGGATTAGAACGCATTGTACGAATGAATTAGAATAGAAACGTCTGTGCGAATGAATTAGATTGCATCGTACGAATGAATTTGAATGGATTGTATGAATGAATTAGAATGGATCGTACGAATGAATTAGAATGGAATTAGAATTCATTCATACGATCCATTCTAATCCATTCGTACGATCCATTCTAATGCATTCGTACGATTCATTCTAATTCATTCGCATGATCCATTTTAATTCATTCGTATGATCCATTCTAATTTATTTGCACGAATATACGATCCATTCTAATTTATTCGCAAGAATGTATCCAGTCTAATTCATTCGCACGATCCATTCTAATTCAGTCGTATGAATGTATCCATTTTAATTCATTCGTACGATCCATTCTAATTCATGCGTACGATCTAATTCATTCGTACGATCCATTCTAATTCATTCGTACGATCGATTCTAATTCATTCGCACGATCCATTCTAATTCATTCGTACGATCCATTCTAATTTATTCGTATGATCCATTCTAATTCATATGCACAAAGGTATCCATTCTAATTCATAGAATGGATTGTGCAAATAAATTAGAATGGATCGTACAAATGGATTAGAATGGATCGTATGAATTAGAATGGATCGTACGAATGAATTAGGAAGGTTACATTCCACTGAATGAGTTAAAATGGATCATACGAATGAATTAGAATGGATCGTACGAATGCATTAGAATGGATCGTACGAATGAATTAGAATGAATCGTTCAATTGAATTAGAAATGGATCGTACGAATGAATTAAAATGGTTACATTCGTGCAAATGAATTAGAATGGATCGTACGAATGAATTAGAATGGATCGTACGAATGAATTAGAATGGATCGTATGATCGAATTAGAATGGATCGTACGAACGAATTAGAATGGATCATATGAACGAATTAGAATGGATCTTACGAATGAATTAGAATGGATACATTCGTACGATCCATTCTAATTCATTCGTACGATCCATTCTAATCCATTCGTACGATCCATTCTAATCCAGTCGTACAATCCATTCTAATCCATTCGTACGATCCATTTTAATTAATTCGTATGATCAATTCTAATTCATTCGCACGATCTATTCTAATTTATTTGTACGATCCATTCTAATTCATTCGTACTCTAATTCATTCACACGATCCATACTAATTCATTCGTACGATCCATTCTAATTCATTCGTATGATCCATTCTAATTTATTCATTCAAATATATCCATTCTAATTCATTCGTACGATCCATTCTAATCCATTCGTACGATCCATTCTAATTCATTCGTACGATCCATTCTAATTCATTCGCACGAATATATCCATTCTAATTCATTCGTACTATCCATTCTAATTCATTCGTACGATCCATTCTAATTCATTCGTACGATCCATTCTAATCCATTCGTACGATCCATTCTAATTCATTTGCATGAATGTAACCATTCTAATTCATTCGTACGATCCATTCTAATTCATTCATACAATCCATTCTAATTCATTCGCACGAATGTATCCATTCTAATTAATTCGTATGATCCATTCTAATTCATTCGTATGATCCATTCTTATTCATTCACACGATCCAGTCTAATTGATTCGCACGATCCATTCTAATTCATTCACACGAATGTATCCATTCTAATTCATTCGTACGATCCATTCTAATTCATTAATATGATCCATTCTAATTCATTCGTACGATCCATTCTAATTCATATGCATAAATGTATCCATTCTAATTCATTTGCACGATCCATTCTAATTCATTCCTATGATCAATTCTAATTCATTCGTACGATCCATTCTAATTCATTCGCTCGAATGTATCCATTCTAATTCATTCGTACGATCCATTCTAATTCGTTCATATGATCCATTCTAATTCGTTCGTACGATCCATTCTAATTCGTTCGTACGATTCATTCTAATTCATTCGTACGATTAATTCTAATTCATTCGCACGATCCATTCTAATTCATTCGTACGATCCATTCTAATTCATTCGTACGATTCATTCTAATTCATTCGCACGATCCATTCTAATTCATTCGTACGATCCATTCTAATTCATTTGTATGATCAATTCTAATTCATTCGCACGATCCATTCTAATTCATTCGTACAATCCATCCTAATTCATTCGCACGAATGTAACCATTCTAATTCATTCGTACGATCCATTCTAATTCATTCCTACGATCCATTCTAATTCATTCGCACGAATGTATCCATTCTAATTCATTTGCACGATCCATTCTAATTCATTCCTATGATCCATTCTAATTCATTCGTACGATCCATTCTAATTCATTCGCACGATCCATTCTAATTCATTCGTACGATCCATTCTTATTCATTCATACGATCCATTCTAATTCATTTGTACGAATGAATTAGAATGGATCGTACGAATGGATTAGAATGGATCGTACGAATGAATTAGAATGGATCGTACGAACAAATTAGAATGGATCGTATGAACAAATTAGAATGGATCGTACGAATGAATTAGAATGGATACATTTGAGCGAATGAATTAGAATGGATCGTACGAATGAATTAGAATGGATCATAGGAATGAATTAGAATGGATCGTGCAAATGAATTAGAATGGATACATTCGTGCGAATGAATTAGAATGGATCGTAGGAATGAATTGGAATGGAATGTACGAATGAATTAGAATGGTTACATTCGTGCGAATGAATTAGAATGGATCGTACAAATGAATTAGAATGGATATATTAATGCGAATGAATTAGAATGGATCGAACGAATGAATTAGAATGGATACATTTGTGCGAATGAATTTGAATGGATCGTACGAATGAATTAGAATGGATCGTACGAATGAATTAGAATGGATATATTTATGCGAATGAATTAGAATGGATCGAACGAATGAATTAGAATGGATACATTTGTGCGAATGAATTTGAATGGATTGTACGAATGAATTAGAATGTATCGTACGAATGAATTAGAATGGATACATTTGTGCGAATGAATTAGAATGGATCGTACGAATGAATTAGAATGGATCGTACGAATGAATTAGATCGTACGAACGAATTAGAATGGATCGTACGAATGAATTAGAATGGATACATTCGAGTGAATGAATTAGAATGGATCGTACGAATGAATTAGAATGGATCATAGGAATCAATTAGAATGGATTGTACGAATGGTTTAGAATGGATCGTACGAATGTATTAGAATGGATCGTACGAATGAATTAGAAAGGTTACATTTGTGAGAATGAATTAGAATGGATCGTACGATCCATTCTAATCCATTCGTACGATCCATTCTAAACCATTCGTACGATCCATTCTAATTCATTCGCACGAATGTAACCATTCTAATTCATTCATATGATCCATTCTAATTCATTCCTACGATCCATTCTAATTCATTCGCACGAATGTATCCATTCTAATTCATTTGCACGATCCATTCTAATTCATTCCTATGATCCATTCTAATTCATTCGTACGATCCATTCTAATTCATTCTCTCGAATGTATCCATTCTAATTCATTCGTACGATCCATTCTAATTCGTTCGTACGATCTAATTCATTCGTACGATTCATTCTAATTCATTCGTACGATCCGTTCTAATTCATTCACACAAATGTATCCATTCTAATTCATTCGTACGATCCATTCTAATTCATTCGCACAAATATATTCATTCTAATTCATTCGTTCGATCCATTCTAATTCATTCGCATAAATATATCCATTCTAATTCATTCGTTTGATCCATTCTAATTCATTCGCACGATCCATTCTAATTCATTCGCACAAATGTATCCATTCTAATTCATTCGTACAATCCATTCTAATTCATTCACATAGTCCATTCGAATTCATTCGTACGATCCATTCTAATTCATTCGTACGATCCATTCGTACGATCCATTCTAATTCATTCGTACGATCCAATCTAATTCATTCTCACAAATGTAACCTTTCTAATTCATTCGCACGAACGAATTAGAATGGATCGTGCGAATGAATTAGAATGGATCGTGCGAATGAATTAGAATGGATCATGCGAATGAATTAGAATCGATCGTACGAATGAATTAGAATGGATCGTACGGATCGTACGAATGAATTAGAATGGATCATGCGAATGAATTTGAATCGATCGTACGAATGAATTAGAATGGATCGTACGAATGAATTAGAATGGATCGTACGAATGTATCCATTCTAATTCATTCGTACGATCCATTCTTATTCGTTCATATGATCCATTCTAATTCGTTCGTACGATCCATTCTAATTCGTTCGTACGAACCATTCTAATTCATTCGTATGATCCATTCTAATTCATTCGTACGATCCATTCTAATTCATTCTCACGAATGTAACCTTTCTAATTCATTTGTATGATCCATTCTAAATCATTCGTACGATCCATTCTAATCCATTCGTACGATCCATTCTAATCCATTCATACGATCCATTCTAATTCATTCTCACAAATGTAACCTTTCTAATTCATTTGTATGATCCATTCTAATTCATTCGTACGATCCATTCTAATCCATTCGTACGATCCATTCTAAACCATTCGTATGATCCATTGTAATTCATTCGCACGAATGTAACCATTCTAATTCATTCGTACGATCCATTCTAATCAATTCGTACGATCCATCTAATTCATTCGCACGAATGTAACCATTCTAATTAATTCGTACGACCCATTCTAATTCATTCCTACGATCCATTCTAATTCATTCGCACGAATGTATCTATTCTAATTCATTTGCACGATCCATTCTAATTCATTCCTATGATCCATTCTAATTCATTTGTACGATCCATTCTAATTCATTCGCTCGAATGTATCCATTCTAATTCATTCGTACGATCCATTCTAATTCGTTCATACGATCCATTCTAATTCGTTCGTACGATTCATTCAAATTCGTTCGTACGATCCATTCTAATTCATTCGTACGATCCATTCTAATTCATTCGCATGAATGTATCCATTCTAATGCATTCGTACGATTCATTCTAATTCATTCGCACGATCCATTCTAATTCATTCGTACGATCCATTATTATTCATTCATACGATCCATTCTAATTCATTTGTATGAATGAATTAGAATGAATCGTACGAATGGATTAGAATGGATCGTGCGAATGAATTAGAATGGATCGTACGAACGAATTAGAATGGATTGTATGAACGAATTAGAATGGATCGTACGAATGAATTAGAATGGATACATTCGAGCGAATGAATTAGAATGGATCGTACGAATGAATTAGAATGGATCATAGGAATGAATTAGAATGGATCATACGAATGGATTAGAATGCATTGTACGAATGAATTAGAATGGATCGTACAAATGAATTAGAATGGATACATTCGTGCGAATGAATTAGAATGGATCGTACGAATGAATTAGAATGGATCGTGTGAATGAATTAGAATGGATAGTGCGAATGAATTAGAATGGATCGTGCGAATGAATTAGAATGGATCGTACGAATGAATTAGAATGGATCGTACGAATGAATTAGAATGGATCGTACGAATGGATTAGAATGGATCGTACGAATGAATTAGAATGGATCATACAAATGAATTAGAAAGGTTACATTCGTGAGAATGAATTAGAATGGATCGTACGAATGGATTAGAATGGATCGTACGAATGGATTAGAATGCATTGTACGAATGAATTAGAATAGATCGTACGAATGAATTAGAATGGATACATTCGTGCGAATGAATTAGAATGGATTGTACGTATGAACAAATGAATTAGAAAGGTTACATTCGTGAGAATGAATTAGAATGGATCGTACGAATGAATTAGAATGGATCATGCGAATGAATTTGAATGGATTGTACGAATGAATTAGAATGGATCGAACGAATGAATTAGAATGGATCATATGAATGAATTAGAATAGATCGTAGGAATGAATTAGAATGGATCATATGAATGAATTAGAATGGATCGTGCGAATGAATTAGAATGGATCGTACGAATGAATTAGAATGGATCGTACGAACGAATTAGAATGAATCGTACGAACGAATTAAAATGGATCGTATGAACGAATTAGAATGGATCGTAGGAATGAATTAGAATGGATATATTCATGCGAATGAATTAGAATGGATCGAACGAATGAATTAGAATAGATCATACGAATGAATTAGAATAGATTGTAGGAATGAATTAGAATGGATCGTGCGAATGAATTAGAAATTATCGTACGAATGAATTAGAATGGATATATTCGTGCGAATGAATTAGATTGTATCGTTCGAATGAATTTGAATGGATCGTACAAATGAATTATAAAGGTTGCATTTGTGAGAATGAATTAGAATGGATCGTACTAATGAATTAGAATGGATTGTACGAATGGATTAGAACGGATCATACGAATGGATTAGAATGGATCGAACGATTGAATTAGAAAGGTTACATTCGTGAGAATGAATTAGAATGGATCGTACGAATGAATTAGAATGGATTATGCGAATGAATTTGAATGGATCGTACAAATGAATTAGAATGGATCATGCGAATGAATTAGAATGGATCGTACGAATGAATTAGAATGGATAGTGCGAATGAATTAGAATGGATCCTACGAATGATACGATCCATTCTAATTCGTTCATACGATCCATTCTAATTCGTTCGTACGATCCATTGTAATTCATTCATACGATTCTAATTCATTCGTACAATCCTAATTCATTCGTACGATCCATTCTAATTCATTCGCACGAACCATTCTAATTTATTCGTACGATCCATTATAATTCATTCATATGATCTATTCTAATTCATTCGCATGATCCATTCTAATTCATTCGTACGATCCATTCTAATTCATTCTCACGAATGTAACCATTCTAATTCATTCGTACAATCCATTCTAATTCATTCGCACGATCCATTCAAATTCATTCGTATGATCCATTCTAATTTATTCCTATGATCTATTCTAATTCATTCGCTCGAATGTATCCATTCTAATTCATTCATTCGATCCATTCTAATTCATTCGTACGATCCATTCAAATTCATTCGCTTGATCCATTCTAATTCATTCATACGATCTATTCTAATCCATTCGTACGATCCATTCTGATTCATTCGTACGATCCATTCTAATCCATTCGTACGATCCATTCTAATCTATTTGTACGATCCATTCTAATTCATTCGTATGATCCATTCTAATTCATTCGCATGAATGTATCCATTCTAATTCATTCGTACAATCTATTCTAATTCATTCGCACGATCCATTCTAATTCTTTCGTATGATCCATTCTAATTCATTCCTACGATCTATTCTAATTCATTCGCTCGAATGTATCCATTCTAATTCATTCGTACGATCCATTCTTATTCATTCGTACGATCCATTCAAATTCATTCGCATGATCCATTCTAATTCATTCGTACGATCCATTCTAATTCATTCTCACAAATATAACCTTTCTAATTCATTTGTATGATCCATTCTAATTCATTCGTACGATCCATTCTAATTCATTCATACGATCCATTCTAATTCATTCGCACAATCCATTCTAATTCATTCATACGATCCATTCTAATTCATTCGCACGATCCATTCTAATTCATTCCTACAATCTATTCTAATTCATTCGTACGATCCATTCTAATTCATTCGCACGATCCATTCTAATTCATTCGCACGATCCATTCTAATTCATTCGCACGATCCATTCTAATTCATTCCTATGATCCATTCTAATTCATTCACACAAATGTATCCATTCTAATTCATTCGTATGATCCATTCTAATTCATTCGCACGATCCATTCAAATTCATTCACACGATCCATTCTAATTCATTCGTACGATCTATTCTAATTCATTCATACGATCTATTCTAATTCATTCGCACGAATGTATCCATTCTAATTCATTCGCACAATCCAATCTAATTCAAACGTACGATCCATTCTAATTCATTCACATGATGTATTCTAATTCATTCGTATGATCCATTCTAATTCATTCGCACAATCCATTCTAATTCATTAGTACGATCCATTCTAATTCATTCGTATGATCCATTCTAACTCATTCGGTGGATCTATTCTAAATCATTCGTACGATCAATTCTAATTCATTCGTACGATCCATTCGAATTTATTCGTACGATTCATTCTAATTCATTCGCACGATCCATTCTAATTCATTCCTACGATCTATTCTAATTCATTCGCTCGAATGTATCCATTCTAATTCATTCGTTCGATCCATTCTAATTTATTCGTACGATCCATTCAAATTTATTCGCATGATCCATTCTAATTCATTCGTACAATCCATTCTAATTCATTCTCACGAATGTAACATTTCTAATTCATTTGTTCAATCCAGCGAATGAATTAGAATAGATCATAGGAATGAATTAGAATGGATACATTTGTGCGAATGAATTAGAATGGATCGTACAAATGAATTAGAATGGATCAAACGAATGAATTAGAATGGATCGTACGAATGAATTAGAATGGATCGTACGAATAAATTAAAATGGATACATTTGAACGAATAAATTAGAATGGATCATACGAATGAATTAGAATGGATCGTACGAATGAATTAGAATGGATCGTGCGAATGAATTAGAATCGATCGTACGAATGAATTAGAATGGATCGTACGAATGAATTAGATCATACGAATGAATTAGAATGGATTGTACGAATGAATTAAAATGGATACATTCATACGACTGAATTAGAATGGATCGTGCGAATTAATTAGAATGGATCGTACGAATGAATCTGAATGGATTGTATGAACGAATTACAATGGCTCATACGAATGAATTAGAATGGATCGTACGAATGAATTAGAATAGCTCATACGAATGAATTAGAAGCAATCGTACGAATGAATTGGAATGGAAACATTCGAGCGAATGAATTAGAATGGATCGTACGAATGAATTAGAATGGATCGTACGAATGAATTAGAACAGATACATTCGTCCGAATGAATTAGAATGGATCGTGCAAATTGATTAGAATTGATCGTACGAATGAATTAGAATGGATCGTACAAATGAATTAGAAAGGTTACATTTGTGAGAATGAATTAGAATGGATCGTACGAACGAATTAGAATGGATCGTACGAACGAATTAGAATGGATCGTACGAACGAATTAGAATGGATCATATGAATGAATTAGAATGGTTACATTTGTGTGAATGAATTAGAATGGATCGTATGAATGGATTAGAATGGATCGTACGAATGGATTAGAACGCATTGTACGAATAGATTAGAATTGATAAATTTGTGCGAATGAATTAGATTGCATCGTACGAATGATTTAGAATGGATCGTACGAATGAATTAGAATGGATCGTACGAATGAATTAGAATGGATCATGCGAATGAATTAGAATGGATCGTACGAATGAATTAGAATGGATACATTCGAGCGAATGAATTAGAATGGATCGTACGAATGAATTAGATGGATACATTCGTGCGAATGAATTAGAATGGATCGTACAAATGAATTAGAATGGATCGTACGAATGAATTAGAATGGATCGTAGGAATGAATTAGAATGGATCCACCGAATGAGTTAGAATGGATACATTCGAGCGAATGAATTAGAATAGATCGTATGAATGAATTAGAAAGGATCATACGAATGAATTAGAATGGATCGTGCGAATGAATTAGAATGGATTGTACGAATGGATTAGAATGGATCGTACGAATGAATTAGAATGGATTGTACGAATGAATTAGAATATCTCATACGAATGAATTAGAATGAATCGTACGAATGAATTAGAATGGTTACATTCGTGCGAATGAATTAGAAAGATCATTCGAATGAATTAGAATGGATCGTACGAATGAATTAGAATGGATACATTTGTGCGAATGAATTACAATGGATTGTATATTCGTGCAAATAAATTAGAATGGATCGTACAAATGAATTAGAATGGATCGTACAAATGAGTTAGAATGGATCGTGCGAATGAATTAGAATGGATCGTACGAATGAATTAGAATAGATCCACCGAATGAGTTAGGATGGATCATACGAATGAATTAGAATGGATAGTACGAGTGATTTAGAATGGATTGTGCGAATGAATTAGAATAGATCGTATGAATGACTTAGAATGGATCGTACGAATAAATTAGAATAGCTCATACGAATGAATTAGAATGAATCGTATGAATGAATTAGAATGGTTACATTCGTGCGAATGAATTAGAATAGATCGTACGAATGAATTAGAATAGATCGTACGAATAAATTAGAATGGATCGTGCGAATGAATTTGAATGGATCGTACGAATGAATTAGAATGGATCCACCGAATGAATTAGAATGGATCGTACGAATGAATTAGAATGGATCGTGCGAATGAATTAGAATGGATCGTACGAATGAATTAGAATGGATACATACAAATGAATTAGAAAGGTTACATTCGTGAGAATGAATTAGAATGGATCGTACGAATGAATTAGAATGGATCATACGAATGAATTAGAATGGATACATTCGAGCGAATGAATTAGAATGGATCGTACGAATGAATTAGAATGGATCGTGCAAATGAATTAGAATGGATACATTCGTGCGAATGAATTAGAATGGATCGTAGGAATGAATTAGAATAGATCGTACGAATGAATTAGAATGGTTACATTCGTGCGAATGAATTAGAATGGATCGTACGAATGAATTAGAATGGATCATGCGAATGAATTAGAATGAATCGTACGAATGCATTAGAATGGATACATTCGTGCGAATGAATTAGAATGGATCGTACGAATGAATTAGAATGGATCGTGCAAATGAATTAGAATGGATCGTACGAATGAATTAGAATGGATCATGCGAATGAATTAGAATGGATCGTACGAATGAATTGGAATGGATACATACAAATGAATTAGAAAGGTTACATTCATGAGAATGAATTAGAATGGATCGTACGAATGAATTAGAATGGATCGTACGAATGAATTAGAATGGATCATAGGAATGAATTAGAAAGGATCGCGCAAATAAATTAGAATGGATCGTACGAATGCATTCTAATTCATTCGCACGAATGTATCCATTCTAATTCATTCTTACGATTCATTCTAATTCATTCGCACGAATCTATCCATTCTAATGCATTCGTACGATCCATTCTAATTCATTCATACGATCCATTCTAATTCATTCGTACGATCTATTCTAATCCATTCGTACGATCCATTCTAATTCATTCGTATGTTCCATTCTAATTCATTCGCTCGAATGTATCCATTCTAATTCATTCATACGATCCATTCTAATCCATTCGTACGATCCATTCTAAACCATTCGTACGATCCATTCTAATCCATTCGCACGAATGTAACCATTCTAATTCATTCATACGATCCATTCTAATTCATTCGCACAATCCATTCTAATTCATTCATACGATCTATTCTAATTCATTCGTATGATCCATTCTAACTCATTCGTACGATCCATTCTAATTCATTCTCACGAATGTAACCTTTCTAATTCATTTGTATGATCCATTCTAATTCATTCTTACGATCCATTCGTACGATCCATTCTAATACATTCGTACAATCCATTCTAATTCATTCTCTCAAATGTAACCTTTCTAATTCATTTGTACGATCCATTCTAATTCATTCGTACGATCCATTCTAATCCATTCGTACGATCCATTCTAATCCATTCGTACGATCCATTCTAATTCATTTGCACGATTGTAACCATTCTAATTCATTCGTACGATCCATTCTAATTCATTCATACAATCCATTCTAATTTATTCGCACGAATGTATCCATTCTAATTAATTCGTACGATCCAATCTAATTCAAACGTACGATACATTCTAATTCATCGCACAAATGTATCTATTCTAATTCATTCGTACAATGCGTTCTAATCCATTCGTACGATCCAAATGCACGATCCATTCTAATTCATTCCTACAATCCATTCTAATTCATTCGCACGATCCATTCTAATTCATTCGTACGATCTATTCTAATCCATTCGTACGATCCATTCTAATCCATTCGTACGATCCATTCTAATCTATTCGTACGATCCATTCTAAAATGAGTTAGAATGGATCATATGAATGAATTAGAATGGATCCTACGAATGAATTAGAATGGATTGTGCGAATGAATTAGAATGGATCGTATGAATGAATAATAACGGATCGTACGAATGAATTAGAATGGATCGTGCGAATGAATTTGAATGGATCGTTCGAATGAATTAGAATGGATCGTACGAATGAATTAGAATGGATACATTCGTGCGAATGAATTAGAATGGATCGTAGGAATGAATTAGAATGGATCGTACGAATGAATTAGAATGGTTACATTCGTGCGAATGAATTAGAATGGATCGTACGTAGGAATGAATTAGAATGGAACGTACGAATGAATTAGAATGGATCGTACGAATGGATTAGAATGGATCGTGCGACTGAATTAGAATGGATCGTATGAATAAATTAGAATGGATCGTACGGATGAGTTAAAATGGATACATTTGTGCGAATGAATTAGAATGGATCATACGATCTAATTAGAATGGATCGTACGAATTAATTTGAATGGATCGTATGAATGAATACGATCTAATTCATTTGTACGATCCATTCTAATTCATTTGCTCGAATGTATCCTTTCTAATTCATTCGAATGATCCATTCTAATTAGAATGGATACATTTGTACGAATGAATTAGAATGGATCGTAGGAATGAATTAGAATGGATACATTAGTGCGAATGAATTAGAATGGATCAGACGAATGAATTAGAATGGATCGTGCGAATGAATTAGAATGGATCGTACGAGTGAATTTGAATGGATCGTACGAATGAATTAGAATTAGATCATACGAATGAATTGGAATGCATTCAAATTCATTCGTACGATGCAATCTAATCCATTCGCACGAATGTATCCATTCTAATTCATTCGCACGATCCATTCTAATTCATTCGTACGATCCATTCGTATTCATTCGTACGATCCATTCTAATTCATTCGTACGATCCATTCAAATTAGATCGTATGATCCATTCTAATTCATTCGCACAAATGTATCCATTTTAACTCATCCGTACGATCCATTCTAATTTATTCATACGATCCATTCTAATTCATTCGCACGATCCATTCTAATCCATTCGTACGATCCATTCTAATTCATTCATACGTTCCGTTCTAATTCATTCCTACGTACGATCCATTCTATTTCAATTGCACGAATGTAACCATTCTAATTCATTCGTACGATCCATTCTAATTCATTCCTACGATCCATTCTAATTCATTCGCACGAATGTATCCATTCTAATTCATTCGTACGATCCATTCTAATTCATTCGTACGATCCATTCAAATTCATTCGCACGATCCATTCTAATTCATTTGTACGATCCATTATTATTCATTCATACGATCCATTCTAATTCATTCGCACAATCCATTCTAATTCATTTGTACGATCCATTCTATTTCATTCGTACGATCCATTCTAATTCATTCCTACGATCTATTCTAATTCATTCGCTCGAATGTATCCATTCTAATTCATTCGTACGATCCATTCTAATTCATTCCTACGATCTATTCTAATTCATTCGCTCGAATGTATCCATTCTAATTCATTCGTACGATCCATTCTAATTCATTCGTAGAACGCATTGTACGAATGAATTAGAATAGATACATTTGTGCGAATGAATTAGATTGCATCGTACAAATGAATTAGAATGGATCGTATGAACGAATTAGAATGGATCGTACGATGCAATCTAATTCATTCGTACGATCGATTCTAATTCATTCGCACGAATGAATTTGAATAGATTGCACTAATGAATTAGATCGTACGAATGAATTAGAATAGATCGTACGAATGAATTAAAATGGATACATTCGAGCGAATGAATTAGAATGGATACATTTGTGCGAATGAATTAGAATGGATCGTACGAATAAATTAGAATGGATTGTATGATGCAATCTAATTCATTCGTACAATGCGTTCTAATCCATTCGTACGATTCATTATAATTTATTCGTACGATCTATTCTTATTCATTCGCACGAATGTATCCATTCTAATTCATTCATACGATCCATTCTAATTCGTTCGTACGATCCATTCTAATTCGTTCGTACGATCCATTCTAATTCGTTCGTACGATCCATTCTAATTCATTCGTACGATCCATTCTAATTCATTCGCACGATCCATTCTAATTCATTCGCACGATCCATTCTAATTCATTCGTATGATCCATTCTAATTCATTCCTACGATCTATTCTAATTCATTCGTATGATCTAATCTAATTCATTCGTTCGATCCATTCTAATTCCTTCGTACAAACCATTCAAATTCATTCGCATGATCCATTCTAATTTATTCGTATGATCTATTCTAATTCATTCTCACGAATGTAACCTTTCTAATTTATTTGTATAATCCATTCTAATTCATTCGTACGATCCATTCTAATTCATTCTCACGAATGTAACCTTTCTAATTCATTTGTACGATCCATTCTAATTCATTCGTACGATCCATTCTAATACATTCGTTCGATCCATTCTAATTCATTCGTACGATCCATTCTAATCCATTCGTACGATCCATTCTAATTCATTCGCACGAATGTAACCATTCTTATTCATTCGTACGATCCATTCTAATTCATTCCTACGATCCATTCTAATTCATTCGTACGAATGTATCCATTCTAATTCATTTGCACGATCCATTCTAATTCATTCCTATGATCCATTCTAATTCATTCGTACGATCCATTCTAATTCATTCGCTCGAATGTATCCATTCTAATTCATTCGTACGATCCATTCTAATTCATTCGTACGATCCATTCTAATCCATTCGTACGATCCATTCTAATCCATTCGTACGATCCATTCTAATTCATTCGCACGAATGTAACCATTCTTATTCATTCGTACGATCCATTCTAATTCATTCCTACGATCCATTCTAATTCATTCGCATGAATGTATCCATTCTAATTCATTTGCACGATCCATTCTTATTCATTCCTATGATCCATTCTAATTCATTCGTACGATCCATTCTAATTTATTCGCTCGAATGTATCCATTCTAATTCATTCGTACGATCCATTCTAATTCGTTCATACGATCCATTCTAATTCGTTCGTACGATCCATTCTAATTCGTTCCTACGATCCATTCTAATTCATTCGTCCGATCCATTCTAATTCATTCGCACGAATGTATTAGAATGGATCAAATTCATTCGCTCGAATGTAACCTTTCTAATTAGAATGGATCGTACAAATGAATTAGAATGGATCATACGAATGAATTAGAATGGATCGTACGAATGAATTAGAATGGATACATTCGAGCGAATGAATTAGAATGGATCGTACGAATGAATTAGAATGGATCATAGGAATGAATTAGAATGGATCATGCAAATGAATTAGAATGGATACATTCAAGCGAATGAATTAGAATGGATCGTACAAATGAATTAGAATGGATCGTGCAAATGAATTAGAATGGATAGTGCGAATGAATTAGAATGGATTGTACGAATGAATTAGAATGGATCGTACGAATGAATTAGAATGGATCGTACGAATGGATTAGAATGGATCGTAGGAATGAATTAGAATGGATCATACAAATGAATTTGAAAGGTTACATTCGTGAGAATGAATTAGAATGGATCGTGTGAATGAATTAGAATGGATCATAGGAATGAATTAGAATAGATCGCGCAAATGAATTAGAATGGATCGTACGAATGGATTCGAATGGATCGTATCGTACGAACGAATTAGAATGGATCGTGCGAATGAATTAGAATGGATCGTACGAATGAATTAAAATGGATACATTTGTATGAATGAATTAGAATGAATCATACGAATGAATTAGAATGGATCATACGAATAAATTAGAATACATCATGTGAATGAATTAGAATGGATCGTATGTTTGAATTAGATTGGATTGTGCGAATGAATTAGAATGGATACATTCGTGCGAGTGAATTAGAATAGATCGTATGAATAAATTAGAATGGATCGTACGAATGAATTAGAATGGACCGTGCGAATGAATTTGAATGGATCGTGCGAATGAATTAGAATGGATCGAACGAATGAATTAGAATGGATACATTCGTGCGAATGAATTAGAATGGATTGTACGAATGAATTAGAATGAATCATACGAATGAATTAGAATGGATCGTGCGAATAAATTTGAATGGATCGTACGAATGAATTAGAATGAATCGTACGATCGATCCAATCTAATTTATTCGCACGATCTATTCTAATTCATTTGCACGAATGTATCCATTCTAATTCATTCCTACGATCTATTCTAATTTAGAATGGATCGTACGAATGAATTAGAATAGATTGTAGGAATGAATTAGAATGGATCATACGAATGAATTAGATTGGATCGTGCGAATGAATTAGAATTGATCATACGAATGAATTAGAATGGATCGGACGAATGAATAAGAATGGATACATTTGTACAAATGAATTAGAATGGATTGTACAAATGAATTAGAATGGATCCACTGAATGATTGTACGAATGGATTAGAATGGATACATTTGTGCGAATGAATTAGAATGGGTCATACGAATGAATTAGAATGGATCATACGAATGAATTAGAATGGATCGTACAAATGAATTAGAAAGGTTATATTTGTGAGAATGAATTAGAATGGATCGTATGAATGAATTAGAATGGATCAGACGAATGAATTAGACTGAATCGTACGATCCATTCTGATTCATTCTCACAAATGTAACCTTTCTAATTCATTCGTATGATCCATTCTAATTCATTCGTACGATCCATTCTAATTCATTTGCATGAATGTATCCATTCTAATTTATTCGTACGATCCAGTCTAATTCATTCGTACGATCCATTCTAATTCATTCGCACGAATATATCCATTCTAATTCATTCGTACGATCCTTTCTAATTCATTCGCACGATCCATTCTAATTCTTTCATATGATCCATTCTAATTCATTCGCACGAATGTATCCATTCTAGTTCATTCGCACGCTCCAATCTAATTCAATCGTACGCTCCATTCTTATTAATCGCACAAATATATCCATTCTAATTTATTCGTACGATCCATTCAAATTCAATCGTATGATCCATTCTAATTCATTCGCACAAATGTATCCATTTTAATTCATTCGTACGATCCATTCTAATTTATTCATACGATCCATTCTAATTCATTCGCACGATTCATTCTAATTCATTTGTACGATCCATTCTAATTCATTCGCATGAATATATCTATTCTAATTCATTCGTATGATCCATTCTAATTTATTCGCACGATCTATTCTAATTCATTCGTACGATCCATTCTAATTCATTCGTACGATCCATTCTAATTCATTCGCACGAATGTATCATACGAATGAATTAGAATGGATCATGCAAATGAATTAAAATGGATCGTACAAATGAATTGGAATGGATCGTGCGAATGAATTAGAATGGATCGTATGAACGAATTAGAATGGATCGTACGAACGAATTAGAATGGATCGTATGAACGAATTAGAATGGATCATACGAATGAATTAGAATGGATACATTCGAGCGAATGAATTAGAATGGATCATACGAATGAATTAGAATGGATCATAGGAATGAATTAGAATGGATCGTGCAAATGAATTAGAATGGATACATTTGTGTGAATGAATTAGAATGAATCGTAGGAATGAATTAGAATGGATCGTACGGATGAATTAGAATGGTTACATTTGTGCGAATGAATTAGAATGGATCGTACGAATGGATTAGAATGGATCGTACGAATCGATTAGAATGGATCGTACGAATAAATTAGAATGGATCGTACAAATGAATTAGAAAGGTTACATTTGTGAGAATGAATTAGAATGGATCGTACGAATGCATTAGAATGGATCGTACAAATGGATTAGAATGGATCGTACGAATGGATTCATTTGTATGATCCATTCTAATTCATTTGTATGATCCATTCTAATTCAATCCTTTAATCCATTCTAATTCGTTCGTACGATCCATTCTAATTCATTCGTTCGATCCATTCTAATTCATTCGCACGATCCATTCTAATTCATTCGTATGATCCATTCTAATTCATTTCTATGATCTATTCTAATTCATTCGCTCGAATGTACCCATTCTAATTCATTCGTTCGATCCATTCTAATTCATTCGTACGATCCATTCAAATTCATTCGCATGATCCATTCTAATTCATTCGAACGATCCATTCTAATTCATTATCACAAATGTAACCTTTCTAATTCATTTGTATGATCCATTCAAATTCATTCGTATGATCCATTCTAATCCATTCGTACGATCCATTGTAATCCATTCGTACGATCCATTCTAAACCATTCGTACGATCCATTCTAATTCAATCGCACGAATGTAACCATTCTAATTAATTCGTACGATCCATTCTAATTCATTCCTACGATCCATTCTAATTCATTCGCACGAATATAACCATTCTAATTCATTCGTACGATCCATTCTAATTCATTCCTACGATCCATTCTAATTCATTCGCACGAATGTATCCATTCTAATTCATTTGCACGATCCATTCTAATTCATTCCTATGATCCATTCTAATTCATTCGTACGATCCATTCTAATTCATTCGCTCGAATGTATCCATTCTAATTCATTCGCTCGAATGTATCCATTCTAATTCTTTCGTACGATCCATTCTAATTGGTTCATACGATCCATTCTAATTCGTTCGTACGATCCATTCTAATTTGTTCGTACGATCCATTCTAATTCGTCCGTATGATTCATTCTAATTCATTCGTACGATCCATTCTAATGCATTCGTACGATTCATTCTAATTCGTTCGCACGAACCATTCTAATTCATTCGTACGATCCGTTCTTATTCATTCATACGATCTATTCTAATTCATTCGCACAATCCATTCTAATTCATTCATACGATCCATTCTAATTCATTCATATGATCCATTCTAACTCATTCGGTGGATCTATTGTAATTCATTCGTACGATCTATTCTAATTCATTCGCACGATCCATTCTAATTTATTCGTACGATCCATTCTAATTCATTCGTACGATCTATTCTAATTCATTCGCATGATCCATTCTAATTTATTCATACGATCCATTCTAATTCATTCGTACAATCCATTGAAATTCATTCGTACGATGCAATCTAATTCATTCGCACAAATGTATCTATTCTAATTCATTCGTACAATGCGTTCTAATCCATTCGTACGATCCATTCTAATCCATTCGTACGATCCATTCTAATCCATTCGTACAATCCATTCTAATTCATTCGCACGAATGTAACCATTCTAATTCATTCGTACAATCCATTCTAATTCATTCCTACGATCCATTCTAATTCATTCGCACGAACGTATCCATTCTAATTCATTTGCACGATCCATTCTAATTCATTCGTACGATCCATTCTAATTCATTCGCTCGAATGTATCCATTCTAATTCATTCGTACGATCCATTCTAATTCGTTCATACGATCCATTCTAATTCGTTCGCACGATCCATTCTAATTCATTCGTACGATCTATTCTAATTCATTCGCATGATCCATTCTAATTCATTCGTACGATCCATTCTAATTCATTCGTACAATCCATTCAAATTCATTCATACGATGCAATCTAATTCATTCGCACAAATGTATCTATTCTAATTCATTCGTACCATGCGTTCTAATCCATTCGTACGATCTATTCTAATCCATTCGTACGATCCATTCTAATTCATTCGCACGAATGTAACCATTCTAATTCATTCATATGATCCATTCTAATTCATTCGTATGATCCATTCTAATTCATTCGTACGATCCATTCTAATTCATTTGCATGAATGTATCCATTCTAATTTATTCGTACGATCCAGTCTAATTCATTCGTACGATCCATTCTAATTCATTCGCACGAATATATCCTTTCTAATTCATTCGTACGATTCTTTCTAATTCAATCACACGATCCATTCTAATTCTTTCATATGATCCATTCTAATTCATTCGCACGAATGTATCCATTCTAGTTCATTCGTACGCTCCATTCTAATTCATTCGTATGCTCCATTCTTATTCATCGCACAAATGTATCCATTCTAATTTATTCGTACGATCCATTCAAATTCAATCGTATGATACATTCTAATTCATTCGCACAAATGTATCCATTTTAATTCATTCGTACGATTCATTCTAATTTATTCATACGATCCATTCTAATTCATTCGCACGATCCATTCTAATTCATTCGTACGATCCATTCTAATTCATTCGCATGAATATATCTATTCTAATTCATTCGTATGATCCATTCTAATTTATTCGCACGATCTATTCTAATTCATTCGTACGATCCATTCTAATTCATTCGTACGATCCATTCTAATTCATTCGCACGAATGTATCATACGAATGAATTAAAATGGATCATGCGAATGAATTAAAATGGATCGTGCAAATGAATTAGAATGGATCGTGCGAATGAATTAGAATGTAACATACTTCATTCGTATGGATTTGAATTAGAATGAATTAGAAAGGTTACATTCGTGAGAATGAATTAGAATGGATCGTATGAATGAATTAGAATGGATCATAGGAATGAATTAGAATGGATTGTGCAAATGAATTAGAATGGATCGTAGGAATGAATTAGAATGGATCGTACGAATGAATTAGAATGGTTACATTCGTGCGAATGAATTAGAATGGATCGTACGAATGGATTAGAATGGATCGTACGAATGGATTAGAATGGATCGTACGAATAAATTAGAATGGATCGTACAAATAAATTAGAAAGGTTACATTTGTTAGAATGGATTAGAATGGATCGAACGAATGGATTAGAATGGATCGTACGAATGGATTAGAATGGATCGTACGGATGGATTAGAATGGATCATACGAATGAATTAGAATGGATCATACAAATGAATTAGAAAGGTTACATTCGTGAGAATGAATTAGAATGGATCGTACGAATGAATTAGAATGGATCATGCGAATGAATTTGAATGGATCGTACGAATGAATTAGAATGGATCGAACGAATGAATTAGTATGGATCGTACGAATGTATCCATTCTAATTCATTCGTACGATCCTATCTAATTCGTTCATATGATCCATTCTAATTTATTAGTACGATCCATTCTAATTCGTTCGTACGATCCATTCTTATTTATTCACACGATCCATTCTAATTCATTCGCACGATCCATTCTAATTCTTTCATATGATCCATTCTAATTCATTCACTAGAATGTATCCATTCTAGTTCATGCGTACGCTCCATTCTAATTCATTCGTACGCTCCATTCTTATTCATCGCACAAATGTATCCATTCTAATTCATTCGTACGATCCATTCTAATTCATTCGCACGATCGATTCTAATTCATTCGTATGATCCATTCTAATTCATTCATACGATCCATTCTAATTCTTTCGTACGATCCATTCTAATTCATTCGCACGATCTATTCTAATTCATTCGTACAATCCATTCTAATTCATTCGTACGATCCATTCTAATTCATTCGCACTATCCATTCTAATTCATTCGTACGATCCATTCTAATTCATTCGTACGATCCATTCTATTTCATTCATACGATCTATTCTAATTCATTCGCACGAATGTATCCATTCTAATTCATTCGCACAATCCAATCTAATTCAAACGTACGATCCATTCTAATTCATTCACATGATGTATTCTAATTCATTCGTATGATCCATTCTAATTCATTCTTATGATTCATTCTAATTCATTCGTATGATCCATTCTAATCCATTCGTACGATCCATTCTAATTCATTCGCACGAATGTAACCATTCTAATTCATTCGTACGATCCATTCTAATTCATTCCAACGATCCATTCTAATTCATTCGCACGAATGTATCTATTCTAATTCATTCGTATGATACATTCATACGACTTAATTAGAACGGATCGTACGAATGAATTAGAATGGATCGTATGAATGAATAAGAATGGATCGTACGAATGAATTAGAATGGTATGAATGAATTAGAATGGATCGTGCGAATGAATTAGAATGGATCGTACGAATGAATTAGAATGGATATATTTGTGCGAATGAGTTAGAATGGATCATACGAATGAATTAGAATGGATCGTACGAATGAATTAGAATGGATTATAAGAATGAATTAGAATGGATCGTGCGAATGAAATAGAATGGATTATACGAATGAATTAGAATGGATACATTCGAGCGAATGAATTAGAATAGATCGTAGGAATGAATTAGAATGGATCATACGAATGAATTAGAATGGATCGTGCGAATGAATTAGAATGGATTGTACGAATGAATTAGAATGGATCGTACGATTCATTCTAATTCATTCGTACGATCCATTCTAATGCATTCGTACGATTCATTCTAATTCATTCGCACGATCCATTCTAATTCATTCGCTCGAATGTATCCATTCTAATTCATTCGTACGATCCATTCTAATTCGTTCATACAATCCTTTCTAATTCGTTCGTACGATCCATTCTTATTCATTTATACGATCCATTCTAATTCGTTCGTACGATCCATTCTAATTCATTCGTCCGATTCATTCTAATTCATTCGCACGAATGTATCCATTCTTATTCATTCACACGATCCATTCTAATCCATTCATATAATCCATTCTAACTCATTCGCACGAATGTATCCATTCTAATTAATTTGTACGATCCATTCTAATTCATTCGTATGATCCATTCTTATTCATTCGCACGATCCAGTCTAATTCATTCGTACGATCCATTCTAATTCATTCGTACGATCCATTCTAATTCATATGCACAAAGGTATCCATTCTAATTCATTCGTACGATCCATTCTAATTCATTCGTACGATCCATTCTAATTCATTCATACGATCCATTCTAATTCATTCGCACGATCCGTTCTAATTCATTCCTATGATCCATTCTAATTCATTCGCACGAATGTAACCATTCTAATTCATTCGTACGATCCATTCTAATTCATTCCTACTATCCATTCTAATTCATTCGCACGAATGTATCCATTCTAATTCATTTGCACGATCCATTCTAAATCATTCCTATGATCCATTCTAATTCATTCGTATGATCCATTCTAATTCATTCGCTCGAATGTATCCATTCTAATTCATTCGTACGATCCATTCTAATTCATTCATAAGATCCATTCTAATTCATTCTCACGAATGTAATCTTTCTAATTCATTTGTATGATCCATCCTAATTCATTCGTACGATCCATTCTAATCCATTCGTACGATCCATTCTAATCCATTTGTATGATCCATTCTAATCCATTCGTACGATCCAGTCTAATTCATTCGTATTATCCATTCTAATTCATTCGCTCGAATGTATCCATTCTAATTCATTCATACGATCTATTCTAATCCATTCGTACGATCCATTCCAAACCATTCGTACGATCCATTCTAATCCATTCGCACGAATGTAACCATTCTAATTCATTCATACGATCCATTCTAATTCATTCGCACAATCCATTCTAATTCATTCATACGATCTATTCTAATTCATTCGTATGATCTATTCTAACTCATTCGTGCGATCCATTCTAATTCATTCTCACGAATGTAACCTTTCTAATTCATTTGTATGATCCATTCTAATTCATTCTTACGATCCATTCTAATCCATTCGTACGATCCATTCTAATCCATTCGTACGATCCATTCTAATTCATTCTCACAAATGTAACCTTTCTAATTCATTTGTACGATCCATTCTAATCCATTCGTACGATCCATTCTAATCCATTCGTACGATTCATTCTAATTCATTCGCACGAGTGTAACCATTCTAATTCATTCATACGATCCATTCTAATTCATTCATATAATCCATTCTAATTTATTCGCACGAATGTATCCATTCTAATTAATTCGTACTATCCAATCTAATTCAAACGTACGATCCATTCTAATTCATCGCACAAATGTATCTATTCTAATTCATTCGTACAATGCGTTCTAATCCATTCGTACGATCCAAACGCACGATCCATTCTAATTCATTCCTACAATCCATTCTAATTCTTTCGCACGATCCATTCTAATTCATTCGTACGATCCATTCTTATCCATTCGTACGATCCATTCTAATCCATTCGTACGATCCATTCTAATCCATTCGTACGATCCATTCTAATTCATTCGTACGATCCAGTCCAAAATGAGTTAGAATGGATCATACGAATGAATTAGAGTGGATCGTACGAATGAATTAGAATGGATTGTGCGAATGAATTAGAATGGATCGTATGAATGAATAATAATGGATCGTACGAATGAATTAGAATGGATCGTGCGAATGAATTTGAATGGATCGTACGAATGAATTAGAATGGATCGTACGAATGAATTAGAATGGATACATTCGTGCGAATGAATTAGAATGGATCATAGGAATGAATTAGAATGTATCGTACGAATGAATTAGAATGGTTACATTCGTGCGAATGAATTAGAATGGATCGTACGTAGGAATGAATTAGAATGGAACGTACGAATGAATTAGAATGGATCGTACCAATGGATTAGAATGGATCGTGCGAATGAATTAGAATGGATCGTATGAATAAATTAGAATGGATCGTACGGATGAGTTAAAATGGATACATTTGTGCGAATGAATTAGAATGGATCATACGATCTAATTAGAATGGATCGTACGAATGAATTAGAATGGATCGTATGAATGAATATGAATGGATCGTACGAATGAATTAGAATGGATCGTGCGAATGAATTAGAATGGATACATTCGTGCGAATGGATTAGATTGCATCGTACGAATGAATTTGAATGCATTCCAATTCATTCGTATGATCTAATTCTAATTCATTCGTACGATCCATTCTAATTCATTCGTACGATCCATTCTAATTCATTCGCACGATCCATTCTAATTCATTCGTCTGATCTATTCTAATTCATTCGCACTAATGTATCCATTCTAATTTATTCGTACGATTCATTCTAATTCATTCGTACAAATGTATCCATTCTAATTAGAATGGATCATACGAATGAATTAGAAAGGATACATTCGAGCGAATAAATTAGAATGGATCGTACAAATGAATTAGAAAGGTTACATTCGTGAGAATGAATTAGAATGGATCATACGAATGAATTAGAATGGATCGTACGAATGGATTAGAATGGATCGTACGAATGAATTAGAATGGATCGTATGAATGAATTAGAATGGATCGTACGAATGCATTAGAATGGATAGATTCATGCGAATGAATTAGAATGAATCGTAAGAATGAATTAGAATGGATACATTCGTGCGAATGAATTAGAATGCATTCGTACGATCCATTCTAATTTATTTGCACGATCCATTCTAATTCATTCCTATGATCCATTCTAATTCATTCGTATGATCTGTTCTAATTCATTCGTACGATCCATTCTAATTCATTCGTACGATCCATTCTAATTCATTCGTATGAATGTATCCATTCTAATTTATTCGGACGATCCAGTCTAATGCATTCTTACGATCCATTCTAATTCATTCGCACGAATGTATCCATTCTAATTCATTCGTACGATCCATTCTAATTCATTCGCACGAATCTATCATTCTACTGCATTCGTACGATCCATTCTAATTCATTCATACGATCCATTCTAATTCATTCGTACGATCCATTCTAATCCATTCGTACGATCCATTCTAATTCATTCGTATGATCCATTCTAATTCATTCTCACGAATGTAACCTTTCTAATTCATTTGTACGATCCATTCTAATTCATTCGCTCGAATGTATCCTTTCTAATTCATTCGTATGATCCATTCTAATTAGAATGGATACATTTGTACGAATGAATTAGAATGAATCGTACGAATGAATTAGAATGGATACATTAGTGCGAATGAATTAGAATGGATCAGACGAATGAATTAGAATGGATCAGACGAATGAATTAGAATGGATCGTGCGAATGAATTAGAATGGATTGTACGAATGAATTAGAATGGATCGTACGAATGAATTAGAATTAGATCATACGAATGAATTGGAATGCATTCAAATTCATTCGTACGATGCAATCTAATCCATTCGGACGAATGTAACCATTCTAATTCATTCGTATGATCCATTCTAATTCATTCTCACGAATGCAACCTTTCTAATTCATTTGTACGATCCATTCTAATTCATTCGCTCGAATGTATCCTTTCTAATTCATTCGTATGATCCATTCTAATTGGAATGGATACATTTGTATGAATGAATTAGAATGGATCGTACGAATGAATTAGAATGGATACATTAGTGCGAATGAATTAGAATGGATCAGACGAATGAATTAGAATGGATCGTGCGAATGAATTAGAATGGATCGTACGAATGAATTAGAATGGATTGTACGAATGAATTAGAATTATATCATACGAATGAATTGGAATGCATTCAAATTCATTCGTACGATGCAATCTAATCCATTCGCACGAATGTATCCATTCTAATTCATTCGAACGATCCATTCTAATTTATTCTTACGATCCATTCGTATTCATTCATACGATCCATTCTAATTCATTCGTACGATCCATTCTAATTAGATCGTATGATCCATTCTAATTCATTCGCACAAATGTATCCATTTTAACTCATCCATACGATACATTCTAATTTATTCATACGATCCATTCTAATTCATTCGCACGATCCATTCTAATCCATTCGTACGATCCATTCTAATTCTTTTGTACGTTCCATTCTAATTCATTCCTACGTACGATCCTTTCTAATTCATTCGCACGAATGTAACCATTCTAATTCATTCGTACGATCCATTCTAATTAATTCCTACGACCCATTCTAATTCATTCGCACGAATGTATCCATTCTAATTCATTCGTACGATCCATTCTAATTCATTCGTACGATCCATTCAAATTCATTCGCACGATCCATTCTAATTCATTCGTACGATCCATTATTATTCATTCATATGATCCATTCTAATTCATTCGCACAATCCATTCTAATTCATTTATACGATCCATTCTAATTCATTCGTACGATCCATTCTAATTCATTCCTACGATCTATTCTAATTCATTCGCTCGAATGTATCCATTCTAATTCATTCGTACGATCCATTCTAATTCATTCGTAGAACGCATTGTACGAATGAATTAGAATAGATAAATTTGTGCGAATGAATTAGATTGCATCGTACTTATGAATTAGAATGGATCGTACGAACGAATTAGAATGGATCGTACGTTGCAATCTAATTAATTCGTACGATCTATTCTAATTCATTCGCGCGAATGAATTTGAATGGATTGTACAAATGAATTAGATCGTACAAATGAATTAGAATAGATCGTACGAATGAATTAAAATGGATACATTCGAGCGAATGAATTAGAATGGATACATTTGTGCGAATGAATTAGAATGGATCGTACGAATGAATTAGAATGGATCGTACGATGCAATCTAATTCATTCGTACAATGCGTTCTAATCCATTCGTATGATCCATTATAATTCATTCGTACGATCTATTCTAATTCATTCGCACGAATGTATCCATTCTAATTCATTCGTACGATCCATTCTAATTCGTTCATACGATCCATTCTAATTCGTTCGTACGATCCATTCTAATTCATTCGTACGATCCATTCTAATTCATTCGCACGATCCATTCTAATTCATTCGCACGATCCATTCTAATTCATTCGTATGATCCATTCTAATTCATTCCTACGATATATTCTAATTCATTCGTCTGATCTATTCTAATTCATTCGTTCGATCCATTCTAATTCATTCGTACAATCCATTCAAATTCATTCGCATGATCCATTCTAATTCATTTGTATGATCCATTCTAATTCATTCTCACGAATGTAACCTTTCTAATTTATTTATATGATCCATTCTAATTCATTCGTTTGATCCATTCTAATCCATTCGTACGATCCATTCTAATCCATTCGTACGATCCATTCTAATTCATTCGTACGATCCATTCTAATTCATTCGTATGAATGTATCCATTCTAATTTATTCGTACGATCCAGTCTAATTCATTCGTACGATCTATTCTAATTCATTCGCACGAATGTATCCATTCTAATTCATTCGCACGATCCAATCTAATTCAAACGTACGATCCATTCTAATTCATTCACATGATGTATTCTAATTCATTCGTATGATCCATTCTAATTTATTCGTATGATTCATTCTAATTCATTCGTACGATCCATTCTAATCCATTCGTACGATCCATTCTAATCCATTCGTACGAGCTATTCTAATTCATTCGTACGATCCATTCTAATTCATTCTCACAAATGTAACCTTTCTAATTCATTCGTACGATCCTTTCTAATTCATTCATTCCAACGTTCTATTCTAATTCATTCGCTCGAATGTATCCATTCTAATTCATTCGTTCGATCCATTCTAATTCATTCGTACGATCCATTCTAATCCATTCGTACGATCCATTCTAATTCATTCGTACGATCCATTCTAATTCATTCTCACAAATGTAACCTTTCTAATTTATTTGTACGATCCATTCTAATTCATTCGTATGATCCATTCTAATCCATTCGTACGATCCATTCTAAACCATTCGTACGATCCATTCTAATTCATTCGCACGAATGTAACCATTCTAATTCATTCGTACGATCCATTCTAATTCATTCCTACGATCCATTCTAATTCATTCGCACGAATGTATCCATTCTAATTCATTTGCACGATCCATTCTAATTCATTCCTATGATCCATTCTAATTCATTCGTACGATCCATTCTAATTCATTCGCTCGAATGTATCCATTCTAATTCATTCGTACGATCCATTCTAATTCATTCGTACGATCCATTCTAATCCATTCGTACGATCCATTCTAATTCATTCGTATGATCCATTCTAATTCATTCGAGCGAATGAATTAGAATAGATCGTAGGAATGAATTAGAATGGATCATACGAATGAATTAGAATGGATCGTGCGAATGAATTAGAATGGATTGTACGAATGAATTAGAACGGATACATTCGTGCGAATGAATTAGAATGGATCGGACGAATGAATTAGAATGGCTTGTGATAATGAATTAGAATGGATCGTATGAATGAATAAGAATGGATCGTACGAATGAATTAGAATGGATCCATTCTAATTCATTCGTATGATCCTTTCTAATTCATTCCTACGATCTATTCTAATTCATTCGCTCGAATGTATCCATTCTAATTCATTCGTTCGATCCATTCTAATTCATTCGTACGATCCATTCAAATTCATTCGCATGATCCATTCTAATTCATTCCTACGATCCATTCTAATTCATTCTCACGAATGTAACCTTTCTAATTCATTTGTATGATCCATTCTAATTCATTCGTACGATCCATTCTAATCCATTCGTACGATCCATTCTAATCCATTCGTACGATCCATTCTACTTCATTCTCACAAAATTAACCTTTCTAATTCATTTGTACGATCCATTCTAATTCATTCATACGATCCATTCTAATCCATTCGTACGATCCATTCTAATTCATTCGTACGATCCATTGTATTTTCTTTCGAAGATCCATTCTAATTCATTCGCACGAATGTAACCATTCTAATTCATTCGTACGATCCATTCTAATTCATTCCTACGATCCATTCTAATTCATTCGCATAAATGTATCCATTCTAATTCATTTGCACGATCCATTCTAATTCATTCCTATGATCCATTCTAATTCATTCGTACGATCCATTCTAATTCATTCGCTCGAATGTATCCATTCTAATTCATTCGTACGATCCATTCTAATTCATTCGTACGATCCATTCTAATCCATTCGTAAGATCCATTCTAATTCATTCGTACAATGCATTCTAATTCATTCGCACAATCCGTTCTAATTCATTCGCACAATCCATTCTAATTCATTCGCACGAATGTATCCATTCTAATTCATTCGCATGATCCATTCTTATTAATTCGTACAAATGTATCCATTCTAATTCATTCGTACAATCCATTTAAATTCAATCGTATGATCCATTCTAATTCATTCGCATGAATATATCTATTCTAATTCATTCATATGATCCATTCTAATTTATTCGCACGATCTATTCTAATTCATTCGTACGATCCATTCTAATTCATTCGTACGATCCATTCTAATTCATTCGCACGAATGTATCATACGAATGAATTAGAATGGATCATGCGAATGAATTAATCGTACGATCCATTCTAATTCATTCGCATGATCCATTCTAATTCATTTGTACGATCCATTTTAATTCATTCGCATGATCCATTCTAATTCATTCGTATGATACATTCATAGGACTGAATTAGAATGGATTGTACGAATGAATTAGAATGGATCGTACGAATGAATTAGAATGGATCGTGCGAATGAATTAGAATGGATCGTACAAATGAATTAGAATGGTTCGTACGATTCATTCTAATTCACTCGTACGATCCATTCTAATGCATTCATACGATTCATTCTAATTCATTCACACGATCCATTCTAATTCATTCGTATGATCCATTCTAATTTATTTGCATGAATATACGATCTATTCTAATTTATTCGCAAGAATGTATCCATTCTAATTCATTCGTACAAATGTATCCATTCTAATTCATTCGTACGATTCATTCTAATTCATTCGCACGATCCATTCTAATTCATTTGTATAATCCATTCTAATTCATTCGCACGAATGTATCCATTCTAATTCATTCGTACAATCCATTCTAATTCATTCGCATGATCCATTCTAATTCATTCGTATGGTCCATTCTAATTCATTCCTATGATCTATTCTAATTCATTCGCTCGAATGTATCAATTCTAATTCATTCGTTCGATCCATTCTAATTCATTCTCACGAATGTAACCTTTCTAATTCATTTGTATGATCCATTCAAATTCATTCGTACGATCTATTCTAATCCATTCTTATGATCCATTCAAATTCAATCGTACGATCCTTTCTAATCCATTCGTACGATCCAATCTAATTCATTCGTACGATCCATTCTAATTCATTCTCACAAATGTAACCTTTCTAATTCATTTGTACGATCCATTCTAATTTATTCGTCCGATCCATTCTAATCCATTCGTACGATCCATTCTAATTCATTCGTACGATCCATTGTAATTCATTCATACAATCCATTCAGATTCATTCGCACAAATGTATCTATTCAAATTCATTCGTACGATCCATTCTAATTAATTCACACGATCCATTCTAATTTAGTCGTATGAATGTATCCATTTTAATTTATTCGTACGATCCATTCTAATTCATTCGTACGATCTAATTCATTTGTACGATCCATTCTAATTCATTCGTACGATCGACTCTAATTCATTCGCACGATCCATTCTAATTCATTCGTACGATCCATTCTAATTCATTCGTATGATCCATTCTAATTTATTCGTTCACATATATCCATTCTAATTCATTCGTACGATCCATTCTAATTCATTCGCACGATCCATTCTAATTCATTCACACGAATATATCCATTCTAATTCATTTGCATGATCCATTCTAATTCATTCCTATGTTCCATTCTAATTCATTCGTCCGATCCATTCAAATTCATTCGTACGATGCAATCTAATTCATTCGCACAAATGTATCTATTCTAATTCATTCGTACAATGCGTTCTAATCCATTCTTACGATCCATTCTAATCCATTCGTACGATCCATTCTAATTCATTCGTATGATCCATTCTAATTCATTCATACGATCCATTCTAATTCATTTGCATGAATGTATCCATTCTAATTTATTCATACGATCCAGTCTAATTCATTCGAACGATCCATTCTAATTCATTCGCACGAATATATCCATTCTAATTCATTCGTACGATTCTTTCTAATTCATTCGCATGATCCATTCTAATTCTTTCATATGATCCATTCTAATTCATTCGTCCGATCCATTCTAATTCATTCGTATGATCAATTCTAATTCATTCGCACGATCCATTCTAATTCATTCGTATGATCCATTCTAATTCAATTCGTGCAATCCATTCAAATTCATTCAAATAAATGTATCCATTCTAATTCATTCGTATGATCCATTCTAATTCATTCGCTCGAATGTATCCATTCTAATTCATTCGTACGATCCATTCTAATTCATTCGCACGATCCATTCTAATTCATTCGTATGATCCATTCTAATTCATTCGTATGGTCAATTATAATTCATTCGCACGATCCATTCTAATTCATTTGTACGATCTATTCTAATTCATTCATACGATCCACTCTAATTCATTCGCACGAATGTATCCATTCTAATTCATTCGTACGATCCATTCTAATTCATTCGCACTATCCATTCTAATTCATTCGTACGATCCATTCTAATTCATTCGTACGATCCATTCTAATTCATTCGTACGATCCATTCTAATTAATTCGCACAAATGTATCCATTCTAATTCATTCGTACGATCCATTCTAATTTATTCGTTCAAATATATCCATTCTAATTCATTCGTACGATCCATTCTAATTCATTCGCATGATCAATTCTAATTCATTCGCACGAATGTATCCATTCTAATTCATTTGCACGATCCTTTCTAATTCATTCCTATGATCCATTCTAATTCATTCGTACGATCCATTCTAATTCATTCGCTCGAATGTATCCATTCTAATTCATTCGTACGATCCATTCTTATTCATTCATACGATCCATTCTAATTCATTCGCACGATCCATTTTAATTTATTCGCACAATCCGTTCTAATTCATTCGCACAATCCATTCTAATTCATTCGTACGATCCATTCTAATTCATTCGCATGATCCATTCGTACGATCCATTCTAATCCATTCGTACGATCCATTCTAATTCATTCATACGATCCATTCTAATTCGTTCGTACGATCCATTCTAATTCATTTGTATGATCCATTCTAACTCATTCGGTGGATCCATTCTAATTCATTCGTACGATCCATTCTACTTCATTCGCACGATCCATTCTAATTTATTCGTACGATCCATTTTAATTCATTCATACGATCTATTCTAATTAATTCGCACGGATGTAACCATTCTAATTCATTCATACGATTCATTCTAATTCATTCGTATGAGTTATTCTAATTCATTCGTATGATCCATTCTAATGCATTCGTATGATTCATTCTAATTCATTTGCATAAATATATCCATTCTAATTCATTCGTAAGATCCATTCTAATTCATTCGCTCGATCCATTCTAATTCATTCGCACAAATGTATCCATTCTAATTCATTCGTACGATCCATTCTAATGGATTCGTACGATCCATTGTAATCCATTCGTTTGATCCATTCTAATCCATTCGTACGATCCATTCTAATTCATTCGTACGATCCATTCTAATTCATTCTCACAAATGTAACCTTTCTAATTCATTTGTACGATCCATTCTAATTCATTCGTACGATCCATTCTAATCCATTCGTACGATCCATTCTAATTCATTCACACGAATGTAACCATTCTAATTTATTCGTATGATCCATTCTAATTCATTCGTACGATCCATTCTAATTAATTCGCACAAATGTATCCATTCTAATTCATTCATACGATCCATTCTTATTCATTCATACGATCCATTCTAATTCATTTGTACGAATAAATTAAAATGGATCGTACAAATGAATTAGAATGGATCGTATGAACGAATTAGAATGGATCTTACGAACGAATTAGAATGGATCGTACGAATGAATTAGAATGGATACATTCGAGCGAATGAATTAGAATGGATCGTACGAATGAATTAGAATGGATCATATGAATGAATTAGAATGGATCGTGCAAATGAATTAGAATGGATACATTCGTGCGAATGAATTAGAATGGATCGTGCGAATGAATTAGAATGGGTCGTACGAATGAATTAGAATGGATATATTTGAACGAATAAATTAGAATAGATCATACGAATGAATTAGAATGGATCGTACGAATGAATTAGAATGGATCGTGCGAATGAATTAGAATCAATTGTACGAATGAATTAGAATGGATTAGAATGGATCGTACGAATGAATTAGATCATACGAATGAATTAGAATGGATCGTACGAATGAATTAAAATGGATACATTCATACGACTGAATTAGAATGGATCGTGCGAATTAATTAGAATGGATCGTACGAATGAATTTGAATGGATACATTTGTGCGAATGAATCTGAATGGATTGTATGAATGAATTACCATGGATCGTACGAATGGATTAGAATGGATCGTACGAATGAATTAGAATGGATAATACAAATGAATTAGAAATGTTACATTCGTGAGAATGAATTAGAATGGATCGTACGAATGAATTAGAATAGATCATGCGAATGAATTTGAATGGATCGTACGAATGAATTAGAATGGATCGAACGAATGAATTAGAATGGATCGAATGATCAAATTAGAATGGATCGTACGAATGAATTAGAATGGATACATTCGAGCGAATGAATTAGAATAGATCGTACGAATGAATTAGAATGGATCGTACGAATGGATTAGAATGGTTCGTACGAATGGATTAGAATGGATCGTACGAATGAATTAGAATGGATCATACAAATGAATTAGAAAGGTTACATTCATGAGAATGAATTAGAATGGATCGTACGAATGAATTAGAATGGATCATGCGAATAAATTTGAATGGATCGTACGAATGAATTAGAATGGATCGAACGAATGAATTAGAATGGATACATTCGAGTGAATGAATTAGAATAGATGGTAGGAATGAAATAGAATGGATCATACGAATGAATTAGAATGGATCGTGCGAATGAATTAGAATGGATTGTACGAATGAATTAGAATGGATACATTCGTGCGAATGAATTAGAATGGATCGTACTAATTCATTCCTACGATCCATTCTAATTCATTCGTACGATCCATTCTAATTCATTCGCACGATCCATTCTAATTCATTCCTACGATCTATTCTAATTCATTCTTACGATCCATTCTAATCCATTCGTACGATCCATTCTAATTCATTCGCACGAATGTAACCATTCTAATTCGTTCGTACGATCCATTCTAATTTATTCGTACGATCCATTCTAATTCATTCGCACGATCCATTCTAATTCATTCGCACAAATGTATCCATTCTAATTCATTCGTACAATCCATTCTAATTCATTCGTACGAATAAATTAGAATGGATACATTTATGCAAATGAATTAGAATGGATCGTACGAATGGATTAGAATGGATCGTACGAATGGATTAGAATGGATCGTACGAATGGATTAGAATGGATCGTACGAATGAATTAGAATGGATTATACAAATAATTAGAAAGGTTACATTCGTGAGAATGAATTAGAATGGATCGTACGAATAAATTAGAATGGATCATGCGAATGAATTTGAATGGATCGTACGAATGGATTAGAATGGATCGTACGAATGAATTAGAACGGATCGTACGAATGGATTAGAATGGATCGTACGAATGAATTCGAATGGATACATTCGAGTGAATGAATTAGAATAGATCATAGGAATGAATTAGAATGGATCATACGAATGAATTAGAATGGATCATGTGAATGAATTAGAATGGATTGTACGAATGAATTAGAATGGATACATTCGTGCGAATGAATTAGAATGGAACGGACGAATGAATTAGCATGGATCGTACGATCCATTCTAATTCATTTGTATGATCCATTCTAATACATTCGTACGATTCATTCTAATTCATTCGCACGATCCATTTTAATTCATTCGTACGATCCATTCTAATTCATTCGTATGATCAATTCTAATTCATTCGCACGATCCATTCTAATTCATTCATACGATCCATTCTAATTCATTCGCACGAATGTAACCATTCTAATTCATTCGTACGATCCATTCTAATTCATTCATACAATCCATTCTAATTCATTCGTACAATGCGTTCTAATCCATTCGTATGATCCATTCTAATTCATTCGTACGATCCATTCTAATTCATTTGTACGAATGGATCCATTCTAATTCATTAGTACGATCCATTCTAATTCATTCTTACATTCCATTCTAATTCATTCGCACGAATGTATCCATTCTAATTTATTCGCACAATCCATTCTAATTTATTCGTACGATCCATTCTAATTCATTCGTATGATCCATTCTAACTCATTCGCACGAATGTATCATACGAATGATTTAGAATGGATCATGCGAATGAATTTGAAAGGATCGTACGAATGAATTAGAATGGATCATACGATCCATTCTAATTCATTCTCACAAATGTATCCATTCTAATTCATTCGTATGATCCATTGTAATTCATTCGCATGATCCATTCTAATTCATTCGCACGAATATATCCATTCTAATTCATTCGTATGATCCATTCTAATTCATTTGTATGATCCATTCTAATTCATTCGCACGATCCATTCTAATTCATTCGTACGATCCATTCTAATTCATTCGTACGATCTATTCTAATTCATTCGCACGAATGCAACCATTCTTATTCATTCGTATGATTCATTCTAATTCATTCGTATGATCCATTCAAACTCATTCATACGATCCATTCTAATTTATTCGTACGATCCATTCAAATTTATTTGTACGATCCATTCTAATTCATTCGCACAAATGTATCCATTTTAATTCATTCGTACGATCCATTCTAATTTATTCATACGATCCATTCAAATTCATTAGCACGATCCATTCTAATTCATTCGTACGATCCAATCTAATTCATTCGCATGAATGTATCCATTCTAATTCATTCGCCCGATCCATTCTAATTCATTCGTACAATGCGTTCTAATCCATTCGTACGATCCATTCTAATCCATTCGTACGATCCATTCTAATTCATTTGTATGAATGGATCCATTCTAATTCATTAGTACAATCCATTCTAATTCATTCTTACATTCCATTCTAATTCATTCGAACGAATGTATCCATTCTAATTCATTCGTACAATCCATTCTAATTCATTCGTATGATCCATTCTAATTCATTCCTATGATCTATTCGCACAAATGTATCCATTCTAATTCATTTGTATGATCCATTCTAATTCATTCGTATGATACATTCTAATTCATTCGTACGATCCATTCTAATTCATTCACACAAATGTATCCATTCTAATTCATTCGTACGATCCATTCTAATTCACTCGCACGATCCATTCTAATTCATTTGTACGATCCATTCTAATTCATTCGCACAATCCAATCTAATTCAAACGTACGATCCATTCTAATGAATTAAAATGGATACATTTGTGCGAATGAATTAGAATGGTATGATTGATTTTGAATGGATCGTACGAATAAATTAGAATGGATACATTTGTGCGATGAATAAGAATGGAGCGTACGAATGAATTAGAATGAAGCGTACGAATGAACTAGAATGGATACATTCGTGCGAATGAATTAGAATGGATCATATGAAAGAATTAGAATGGATCGTGCGAATAAATTAGAAAGGATAGTACGAATGAATTAGAATGGATATATTCGTGCGAATGAATTAGAATGAATCGTACAAATGAATTAGACTAGATCGTACGAATAAATTAGAATGGATACATTCATGCAAATGAATTAGAATGGATCGTACGAATGAATTAGAATGGATCATACGAATGAATTAGAATGGATCATACGAATGAATTAGAATGGATCATATGAATGAATTAGAATGGTTACATTCATGCGAATGAATTAGAATGGATCATACGAATGGATTAGAATGGATCATACGAATGGATTAGAACGCATTGTACGAATGAATTAGAATAGATACATTTGTGCGAATGAATTAGATTACATCGTACGAATGAATTTGAATGGATTGTACGAATGAATTAGAATGGATCGTACGAATGAATTAGAATGGATCATGCGAATGAATTAGAATGGATCGTACGAATGAATTAGAATGGATCGTGCGAACGAATTAGAATGGATCGTATGAACGAATTAGAATGGATCATACGAATGAATTAGAATGGATACATTCGAGCGAATGAATTAGAATGGATCGTACGAATGAATTAGAATTGATCGTGTGAATGAATTAGAATGGATCATACAAATGAATTAGAATGGTTACATTCGTGAGAATGAATTAGAATGGATCGTGCGATGAATTAGAATGGATCATACAAATGAATTAGAATGGATTCTAATCCATTCGTACGATCCATTCTAATCAATTGTAATTCATTCGCACAAATGTATCCATTCTAATTCATTCTCACGAATGTAACCTTTCTAATTCATTTGTAGGATCCATTCAAATTCATTCGTACGAATGAATAGAATGGATCGTACGAATGAATCGTACGAATGAATTAGAATGGATCATGCGAATGAATTAGAATGGATCATGCGAATGAATTAGAATAGATCTTACGAATGAATTAGAATGGATCGTACGAATAAAGTAGAATGGATCGTGCGAATGAATTAGAATGGATCGTACGAATGAATTAGAATGGATCCACCGAATGAGTTAGAATGGATCATACGAATGAATTAGAATGGATCGTACGAATGAATTAGAATGGATACATTCGAGCGAATGAATTAGAATAGATCGTAGGAATGAATTAGAATGGATGATACGAATGAATTAGAATGGATCGTGCGAATAAATTAGAATGGATTGTACGAATGAATTAGAATGGATAGATTCGAGCGAATGAATTAGAATAGATCGTAGGAATGAATTAGAATGGATCGTATGAACGAATTAGAATGGATCGTACGAATGAATTAGAATGGATACATTCGAGCGAATGAATTAGAATGGATCGTACGAATGGATTATAATGAATCGTACGAATGAATTAGAATGGATCGTACGAATGAATTAGAATGGATTGTACGAATGAATTAGAATAGATACATTCGTGCGAATGAATTATAATGGATCGGACGAATGAATTACAATGGATCGTACGAATGAATTAGAATGGATCGTGCGAATGAATTAGAATGAATCGTACGAATGCATTAGAATAGATACATTCGTGCGAATGAATTAGAATGGATCGTACGAATGAATTAGAATGGATCGTGCGAATGAATTAGAATGGATCGTACGAATGAATTAGAATGGATCGTGCGAATGAATTAGAATAGATCGTACGAATGAATTAGAATGGATACATACAAATGAATTTGAATGGATACATTCGTGCGAATGAATTAGAATAGATCGTAGGAATGAATTAGAATGGATCATACGAATGAATTAGAATGGATCGTGTGAATGAATTAGAATGGATTGTATGAATGAATTAGAATGGATACATTTGTGCGAATGAATTAGAATGGATCGAACGAATGAATTAGAATGGATCGTACGAATGAATTAGAATGGATCGTGTGAATGAATTAGAATGAATCGTACGAATGCATTAGAATGGATACATTCGTGCGAATGAATTAGAATTGATCGTACGAATGAATTAGAATGGATCGTACGAATGAATTAGAATGGATCGTGCGAATGAATTAGAATGGATCGTACGAATGAATTAGAATGGATACAGACAAATGAATTAGAAAGGTTACATTCGTGAGAATGAATTAGAATGGATCGTACGAATGAATTAGAATGGATCGTACGAATGAATTAGAATGGATACATTCGAGCGAATGAATTAGAATGGATCGTACGAATGAATTAGAATGGATACATTCGAGCGAATGAATTAGAATGGATCGTACGAATGAATTAGAATGGATCATAGGAATGAATTAGAATGGATCGTGCAAATGAATTAGAATGGATACATTCGTGCGAATGAATTAGAATGGATCGTAGGAATGAATTAGAATGGATCGTACGAATGAATTAGAATGGTTACATACGTGCGAATGAATTAGAATGGATCGTATGAACGAATTAGAATGGATCGTATGAATTAGAATGGATACATTTGTGCGAATGAATTAGAATGGATCGTACGAATGATTTAGAATGGATCGTACGAATGGATTAGAATGGATCGTGAAAATGAATTAGAATGGATCGTGAAAATGAATTAGAATGGATCGTGCGAATGAATTAGAATGGATCGTATGAATAAATTATAATGGATCGTACGAATGAATTAAAATGGATACATTTGTGCGAATGAATTAGAACGGATCATACGATTGAATTAGAATGGATCATACGAATGAATTAGAATGGATAATGCGAATGAATTTGAATGGATCGTACGAATGAATTAGAATGGATCGAACGAATGAATTAGAATGGATACATTCGAGCGAATGAATTAGAATAGATCGTAGGAATGAATTAGAATGGATCGTACGAATGAATTAGAATGGATCGTGCGAATGAATTAGAATGGATAGTTCGAATGAATTAGTATGGATCGTACGAATGAATTAGAATGGATACATTCGTGCGAATGGATTAGAATGGATCGTACGAATGAATTAGAATGGATCGTATGAATGAATTAGAATGGATCGTAGGAATGAATTTGAATGGATCCACCGAATGAGTTAGAATGGATCGGACGAATGAATTAGAATGGATCGTACGAATGAATTAGAATGGATCGTACGAATGAATTAGAATGGATACATTTGTATGACTAAATTAGAATGGATTGTACGAATGAATTATAATAGATTGTATGAATAAATTAGAACGGATCGTACGAATGAATTAGAATTGATCGTGCGAATGAATTAGAATGGATACATTCTTGCGAATGAATTTGAATGGATCGTACGAATGGATCGTACGAATGAATTAGAATGGTTATATTCGTGCAAATGAATTAGAATGGATCATACGAATAAATTATAATAGATACATTCGTGCGAATGAATTAGAATGGATCGTACAAATGAATTAGAATGGATCGTACGAATGAATTAGAATGGATCATGAGAATGAATTAGAATGGATTGTACGAATGAATTAGAATGGATACATTTTAGCGAATGAATTAGAATGCATCGTGCGAATGAATTAGAATGGATCCACCAAATGAGTTAGAATGGATCATACGAATGAATTAGAATGGATCGTACGAAAGAATTTGAATGGATCGTTCGAATGAATTAGAATGGATCATACGAATGAATAAGAATAGATCATACGAATGAATTAGAATGGATCGTACGAATTAATTAGAATGGATACATTCGTACGAATGAATTAGAATGGATCGTACGAATGAATTAGAATGGATCGTGCGAATGAATTAGAATGGATCGTACGAATGAATTAGAATGGATCATACGAATGAATTAGAATGGATCGTGCGAATGAATTAGAATAGATCATACGAATAAATTAGAATGGATACATTTGTGAGAATGAATTAGAATGGATCGTACGATCTATTCTAATTCATTCGTACGATCCATTCAATTTCATTCGCATGATCCATTCTAATTCATTCCTATGATCTATTCTAATTCATTCGTACAATCCATTCTAATTCATTCGCTCGAATGTATCCATTCTATTTCATTCGTACGATCCATTCTAATTCATTCGTACGATCCATTCTAATTCATTCGCATGATCCATTCTAATTCATTCGTATGAAACATTCATACGACTGAATTAGAATGGATTGTACGAATGAATTAGAATTGATCATACGAATGAATTAGAATGGATCGTACGAATGAATTAGAATGGATCGTACAAATGAATGTATCATACGAATGAATTAGAATGGATCATGCGAATGAATTAGAATGGATCGTACGAATGATTTAGAATGAATCGTACGAATGCATTAGAATGGATCGTACGAATGAATTAGAATGAATCGTATGAATGAATTAGAATGGATACATATAAATGAATTTGAAAGGTTACATTCGTGAGAATGAATTAGAATGGATCGTACGAATAAATTAGAATGGTTCATGCGAATGAATTTGAATGGATTGTACGAATGAATTAGAAAGGTTACATTCGTGAGAATGAATTAGAATGGATCGTGCAAATGAATTAGAATTGATCATACGAATGGATTAGAATGGATCGTACGAATGAATTAGAATAGATCGTGCGAATGAATTAGAATGGATCGTATGAATGAATTAGAATAGATCGTAGGAATGAATTAGAATGGATCATACGAATGAATTAGAATGGATCCTACGAATGAATTAGAATGAATCGTACGAATGAATTAGAATGGATCGTACGAATGAATTAGAATAGATACATTTGTACGAATAAATTAGAATGGATTGTACGAATGAATTAGAATGGATACATTCTTGCTAATAAATTAGAATGGATCGTACGAACGAATTAGAATGGATACATACAAATGAATTAGAAAGGTTACATTCGTGAGAATGAATTAGAATGGATCGTACGAATGAATTAGAATGGATCGTACGAGTGAATTAGAATTGATACATTTGAGCGAATGAATTAGAATGGATCGTATGAATGAATTAGAATGGATCATAGGAATGAATTAGAATGGATCGTGCAAATGAATTAGAATGGATCGTACGAACGGATTAGATTGGATCGTATGAATGAATTAGAATGGATCATACAAATAAATTAGAAAGTTTACATTCGTGAGAATGAATTAGAATGGATCGTGCAAATGAATTAGAATGGATACATTCGTGCGTATGAATTAGAATGGATCGTAGGAATGAATTAGAATGGATCGTACGAATGAATTAGAATGGTTACAATCGTGCGAATGAATTAGAATAGATCGTACGAATGGATTAGAATGGATCGTACGAATGGATTAGAATGGATCGTACAAATTAATTAGAAAGGTTATATTTCTGAGAATGAATTATAATGGATCGTACGAATGAATTAGAATGGATCGTACGAATGGATTAGAATGGATCATACGAATGGATTAGAATGGATCGTACGAATGAATTAGAATGGATCATACAAATGAATTAGAAAGGTTACATTCGTGAGAATGAATTAGAATGGATCGTGTGAATTAATTAGAATGGATCGTACAAATGAATTAGAATGGATCGTACGAATGAATTAGAATGGATCATACAAATGAATTAGAATGGATACATTTGTGTGATGAATAAGAATGGAGCGTACGAATGAATTAGAATGGATACATTCGTGCGAATGAATTAGAATGGATCGTACGAATGAATTAGAATGGATCGTGCGAATGAATTAGAATGAATCGTACAAATGAATTAGAATAGATTGTGCGAATAAATTAGAATGGATCATACGAATGAATTAGAATAGATATATTCATGCGAATGAATTAGAATGGATCGTACGAATGAATTAGAATGGATCGTGCGAATGAGTTAGAATGGATCGTATGAATAAATTAGAATGGATCGTACGAATGAATTAAAATGGATACATTTATGCGAATTAGAATGGATCGTACGAATGGATTAGAATGGATCGTACGAATGGATTAGAACACATTGTACGAATGAATTAGAATAGATACATTTGTGCGAATGAATTAGATTGCATCGTACGAATGAATTAGAATGGATTATACGAAAGAATTAGAATGGATCGTACGAATGAATTAGAATGGATTATGCGAATGAATTAGAAAGGATCGTACGAATGAATTAGAATGGATATATTCGTGCGAATGAATTCGAATGGATCGTACGAATGGATTAGAATGCATCGTACGAATGAATTTGAATGGATCGTACGAATGAATTAGAATGGATCGTGCGAATGAATTAGAATGGATCGTACGAATGAATTAGAATGGATCATGTGAATGAATTAGAATAGATTTTACGAATGAATTAGAATGGATACATTTGTGTGAATGAATTAGAATGGATCGTGCGAATGAATTAGAATGGATCGTATGTCTAATTCATTCTCACGAATGTAACCATTCTAATTCATTCATACAATCCATTCTAATTCATTCACACGATCCATTCTAATTCATTCGTATGATCCATTCTAATTCATTCCTACGATCTATTCTTATTCATTCGCTCGAATGTATCCATTCTAATTCATTCGTTCGATCCATTCCAATTCATTCGTACGATCCATTCAAATTCATTCGCATGATCCATTCTAATTCATTCGTACGATCCATTATAATCCATTCGTACGATCCATTCTAGTCCATTCGTACGATCCATTCTAATCCATTCGTACGATCCATTCTAATCCATTCGTACGATCCATTCTAATTCATTCGCACGATCCATTCTAATTCATTCGTACGATCCATTCAAATTCATTCGTACGATCCATTCTAATTCATTCTCACAAATGTAACCTTTCTAATTCATTTGTACGATCCATTCTAATTCATTCATACGATCCATTCTAAACCATTCGTACGATCCATTCTAATCCATTCGTACGATCCATTCCAATTCATTCGCATGAATGTAACCATTCTAATTCATTCGTACAATCCGTTCTAATTCATTCGCACGAATGTATGCATTCTAATTCATTTGCACGATCCATTCTAATTCATTCGTATGATCCATTCTAGTTCATTCATACGATCCATTCTAATTCATTCGCATGATCCATTCGTACGATCCATTCTAATCCATTCGTACGATCCATTCTAATTAATTCATACGATCCATTCTAATTCGCACGAATGTATCCATTCTAATTCATTCATATGATCTATTCTAATTAAAATGGATTGTGCGAATGAATGAGAATGGATTGTACGAATGAATTAGAATGGATACATTCGAGCGAATGAATTAGAATAGATCGTAGGAATGAATTAGAATGGATCGTATGAACGAATTAGAATGGATCGTACGAATGAATTAGAATGGATACATTCGAGCGAATGAATTAGAATGGATCGTAGGAATGAATTAGAATGGACCATAGTAATGAATTAGAATGGATCGTGCAAATGAATTAGAATGGATACATTCGTGCGAATGAATTAGAATGGATCGTGCGAATGAATTAGAATGGATCTTACGAATGAATTAGAATGGATATATTTGAACGAATAAATTAGAATGGATCATACGAATGAAATAGAATGGATCATACGAATGAATTAGAATGGATCGTACGAATGAATTAGATCGTACGAATGAATTAGAATGGATCGTACAAATGAATTAAAATGGATACATTCGAGCGAATTAATTAGAATAGATCGTAGGAATGAAATAGAATAGATCGTACGAATGAATTAGAATCGATACATTTGTGAGAATGAATTAGAATGGATCGTACGAATGAATTAGAATGGATCGTACGAATGAATTAGAATGGATATATTCGTGCGAATGAATTAGAATGGATCGTACGAATGTATTAGAATGGATCGTAATGAATTAGAATGGATCGTACGAATGAATTAAAATGGATACATTCATACGACTGAATTAGAATGGATTGTGCGAATTAATTAGAATGGATCGTACGAATGAATTTGAATTTAGAATGGATCGTACGAATGAATTAGAATGGATCGTACGAATGAATTAGAATGGATAGTGCGAATGAATTAGAATGGATCGTATGAATGAATTAGAATGGATTGTACGAATGAATTAGAATAGATCGTGCGAATGAATTAAATTGGATCATACGAACGAATTAGAATGGATCGTACGAATGAATTAGAATGGATTATACAAATGAATCAGAAAGGTTAAATTTGTGCGAATGAATTAGAATGGATCGTACGAATGAATGAGAATGGATACATTTGTGCGAAAGAATTAGAATGGATCGTGCGAATGAATTAGAATGGATCGTACGAATGAATTAGAATGGATCGCACGAATGAATTGGAATGGATCGTACGAACGAATTAGAATGGATCGTATGAACGAATTAGAATGGATCGTACGAATGAATTAGAATGGATAAATTTGAGCGAATAAATTAGAATGAATCGTACGAATGAATTAGAATGGGTCATAGGAATGAATTAGAATGGATCGTGCAAATGAATTAGAATGGATACATTCGTGCGAATGAATTAGAATGGATCGTTGGAATGAATTAGAATGGATCGTACGAATGAATTAGAATGGTTACATTCGTGCGAATGAATTAGAATGGATCGTACGAATTGATTAGAATGGATCGTATGAATGAATTAGAATGGATCGTACAAATGAATTAGAAAGGTTACATTTGTGAGAATGAATTAGAATGGATCGTACGAATGAAGTAGAATGGATCGTACGAATGGATTAGAATGGATCGTACGAATGAATTAGAATGGATTATGCGAATGAATTAGAATGGATCGTATGAATGAATTAGAATGGTTACATTCGTGCGAATGAATTAGAATGGATCGTACGAATGGTTTAGAATGGATCGTACGAATGGATTAGAATGGATCGTACGAATGAATTAGAATGGATACATTCGAGCGAATGAATTAGAATGGATCGTACGAATGAATTAGAATGGATCGTACGAATGGATTAGAATGGATCGTACGAATGAATTAGAATAGATCGTACGAATGGATTAGAATGGATCGTACGAATGAATTAGAATGGATCGTACGAATGAATTAGAATGGATCATGTGAATGAATTTGAATGGATCGTACGAATGAATTAGAATGGATCGAATGGATCTCACAAATGTATCCATTCTAATTCATTCGTATGATCCATTCTAATTCATTTGCACGATCCATTCTAATTCATTCGCAGGAATATATCCATTCTAATTCATTCGTACGATCCATTCTAATTCATTCGCACGATCCATTCTAATTCATTCGCACGATCCATTCTAATTCATTCGTACGATCTATTCTAATTCATTCGCACAAATGTAACCTTTCTAATTCATTTGTACGATCTATTCTAATTCATTTGTACGATCCATTCTAATCCATTCGTACGATCCATTCTAATCTATTCGTACGATCCATTCTAATTCATTCGCACCAATGTAACCATTCTAATTCATTCATACGATCCATTCTAATTCATTCGCACAATCCATTCTAATTCATTCGTACGATCCATTCTAATTCATTCGTATGATCCATTCTAACTCATTCGTACGATCCATTCTAATTCATTCTCACGAATGTAACCTTTCTAATTCATTTGTATGATCCATTCTAATTCATTCCTATAATCCATTCTAATCCATTCGTACGATCCATTCTAATCCATCCGTACAATCCATTCTAATCCATTCGTACGATCCATTCTAATTTATTCATACGATCCATTCTAATTCATTCTCACAAATGTAACCTTTCTAATTCATTTGTACGATCCATTCTAATTTACTCGTACGATCCATTCTAATTCATTCTCACAAATGTAACCTTTCTAATTCATTTGTACGATCCATTCTAATTCATTCGTACGATCCATTCTAATCCATTCGTACGATCCATTCTAATTCATTCGCACGAATGTAACCATTCTATTTCATTCGTACGATCCATTCTAATTCATTCCTACAATCGATTCTAATTCATTCGCACGAATGTATCCATTCTAATTCATTTGCACGATCCATTCTAATTCATTCCTATGATCAATTCTAATTCATTCGTACGATCCATTCTAATCCATTCGTACGATCCATTCTAATCCATTCGTACGATCCATTCTAATTCATTCGTACGATCTATACTAATTCATTCGCACGAATATAACCATTCTAATTCATTCGTACGATTCATTCTAATTCATTCGTATGAGCTATTCTAATTCATTCATACGATCCATTCTAATTCATTTGTACGATCCATTGTAATTCATTCATACAATCCATTCAGATTCATTTGCACAAATTTTTGCATTCAAATTTATTCGTACGATCCATTCTAATTAATTCGTACGATCCATTCTAGTTCAGTCGTATGAATGTATCCTCTAATTAATTCGTACGATCCATTCTAATTCATTCGCTCGAATGTATCCATTCTAATTCATTCGTATGATCCATTCTAATTCATTCGTACGATCCATTCTAATTCATTCTCACGAATGTAACCTTTCTAATTCATTTGTATCTATCCATTCTAATTCATTCGTACGATCCATTCTAATCCATTCGTACGATCCATTCTAATTCATTCGCACGATCCATTCTAATCCATTCGTGCGAATGGATTAGAATGGATCGTACAATTGGATTAGAATGGATCGTATGAATGAATTAGAATGGATCGTACGAATGAATTTGAATGGATCCACCGAATGAGTTAGAATGGATCGTACGAATGAATTAGAATGGATCGTACGAATGAATTAGAATGGATTGTGCGAATGAATTAGAATGGATCGTATGAATGAATAAGAATTGATCGTACGAATGAATTAGAATGGACTGTGCGAATGAATTAGAATGAATCGTACGAATGCATTAGAATGGATCGTACGAATGAATTAGAATGAATCGTACGATCCATTCTAATTCATTCGTCCGATCCATTCTAATTCATTCGCACGAATGTATCCATTCTAATTCATTCGTACAATCCATTCTAATTCATTCGCACGATCCATTCTAATTCATTCGTATGATCCATTCTAATTCATTCCTACGATCTATTCTAATTCATTCGCTCGAATGTATCCATTCTAATTCATTCGTTCGATCCATTCTAATTCATTTGTACGATCCATTCAAATTCATTCGCATGATCCATTCTAATTCATTCGTACGATTCATTCTAATTCATTCTCACGAATGTAACCTTTCTAATTCATTTGTATGGCCCATTCTAATTCATTCGTACGATCCATTCTAATCCATTCGTACGATCCATTCTAATCCATTCGTATGATCCATTCTAATCCATTCGTACGATCCATTCTAATTCATTCTCACAAATGTAACCTTTCTAATTCATTTGTACGATCCATTCTAATTCATTTGTATGATCCATTCTAATGCATTCGTACGATCCATTCTAATTCGTTCGTACGATCCATTCTAATTTATTCGTTCAAATATATCCAATCTAATTCATTCGTACGATCCATTCTAATTCATTCGTACAATCCATTCAAATTCATTCGTACGATCCATTCTAATTCATTCGTACGATCCGTTCTAATTCATTCGTATGATCCGTTCTAATTCATTCGTACGAATGTATCCATTCTAATTCATTCATATGAATTAGAATGGATCGTACGAATGAATTAGAAAGGATCGTACGAATGAATTAGAATGGATCGTATGAACGAATTAGAATGCATTCTAATTCATATGCACAAAGGTAACCTTTCTAATTCATTTGTATGATCCATTCTAATGCATTCGTACGATCCATTCTAATTCGTTCGTACGATCCATTCTAATTCATTCGCACGATCCATTCTAATTCATTGGTACGATCCATTCTAATTCATATGAATGAATAAGAATGGATACATTCGTACGAATGAATTAGAACGGATCGTACGAATGAATTAGAATGGATCGTATGAATGAATTTGAATGGATTGTACGAATGAATTAGAATGGATCGTACGAATGAATTAGATTGGATATATTTGAACGAATAAATTAGAATGGATCGTACGAACGAATTAGAATTGATCGTACGAATGCATTAGAATGGATCATACAAATGAATTAGAAAGGTTACCTTTGTGCATATGAATTAGAATGGATTCAAATGGATCATACGAATGAATTCTAATTCCATTCTAATTCATTCGTACGATCCATTCTAATTCATTCGTACAATCCATTCGAATCCATTCCCCCGATCCATTCTAATTCATTCGTACGATCCATTCTAATTTATTTGCACGAATATACGATCCATTCTAATTCATTCGCACAAATGTATCCATTCTAATCCATTCTTACGATCCATTCTAATTCATTCCTACGATCCATTCTAATTCATTCATACGATCCATTCTAATTCGTTCGTACGATCCATTCTAATTCGTTCGTACGATCCATTCTAATTCGTTCGTACGATCCATTCTAATTCATTCACACGATCCATTCTAATTCATTCGCTCGAATGTATCCATTCTAATTCATTCGTATGATCCATTCTAATTCATTCGTACGATCCATTCTAATTCATTCGCACGAATCCATTCTAATTCATTCGCACAATCCATTCTAATTCATTCGTACGATCCATTTAATTCATTCGTATGATCCATTCTAACTCATTCGGTGGATCCATTCTAATTCATTCGTACGATCTATTCTAATTCATTTGCACGATCCATTCTAACTCATTCGTACGATCCATTCTAATTCATTTGTACGATCCATTCTAATTTATTTCCACGAATATACGATCCATTCTAATTCATTCGTACGATCCATTCAAATTCATTCGCATGATCCATTCTAATTCATTCGTACGATCCATTCAAATTCATTCGCATGATCCATTCTAATTCATTCGAACGAATTAGAATGTATCATATGAACGAATTAGAATGGATCGTACAAATGAATTAGAAACGTTACATTCGTGAGAATGAATTAGAATGGATCGTACGAATGAATTAGAATGGATCATGCGAATGAATTTGAATGGATCGTACGAATGAATTAGAATGGATCGAACGAATGAATTAGAATGGATACATTCGAGCGAATGAATTAGAATAGATCGTAGGAATGAATTAGAATGGATCATACGAATGAATTAGAATGGATCGTGCGAATAAATTAGAATGGATCGTACGAATGAATTAGAATGGATCGTACGAATAAATTAGAATGGATATATTCGTGCGAATGAATTAGAATGGATCGTACGAATGAATTTGAATGGAAACATTTGTGCGAATGAATTAGAATCCATTCGTAGGAATGAATTAGAATGGATCATACGAATGAATTAGAATGGACCGTGCGAATGAATTAGAATAAATTGTACGAATGAATTAGAATGGATACATTCGAGCGAATGAATTAGAATGGATCGTGCGAACGAATTAGAATGAATCGTACGAATGCATTAGAATGGACCGTACGAATGAATTAGAATGAATCGTACGATCCATTCTAATTCATTCATCCGATCCATTCTAATTCATTCGCACGAATAAATTAGAATGGATCGTATGAACTAATTAGAATGGATCGTACGAATGCATTAGAATGGATCGTACGAATGAATTAGAATGGATACATTCGAGCGAATGAATTAGAATGGATCGTGCGATGAATTAGAATGGATCATACAAATGAATTAGAATGGATTCTAATCTATTCGTACGATCCATTCTAATCAATTCTAATTCATTCGCACAAATGTATCCATTCTAATTCATTCATACGATCCATTCTAATTAATTAGAATGGATCATAGGAATGAATTAGAATGGATCGTGCGAATGAATTAGAATGGATACATTTGTGCGAATGAATTAGAATAGATTAGAATGGATCGTACGAATGAATTAGAATGGATCGTACGAATGGATTAGAATGCATCGTACGAATGAATTAGAATGGATCGTACGAATGGATTAGAATGGATCGTATGAATGAATTAGAATGGATCATACAAATGAATTAGAAAGGTTACATTCGTGAGAATGAATTAGAATGGATCGTACGAATGAATTAGAATGGATCATGCGAATGAATTTGAATGGATCGTATGAATGAATTAGAATGGATCGTACAAATGAATTAGATTGGATCGTACGAATGGATTAGAATGGATATATTCGTGCGAATGAATTAGAATGGATCGTACGAATGAATTAGACTGGATCGTATGAATAAATTAGAATGGATACATTCGTGCGAATGAATTAGAATGGATCGTAGGAATGAATTAGAATGGATCATACGAATGAATTAGAATGGATCGTGCGAATGAATTGGAATGGATTGTACGAATGAATTAGAATGGATACATTCGTGTGAATGAATTAGAATGGATCATATGAAAGAATTAGAATGGATCGTACAAATGAATTGGAATGGATCGTACGAATGAATTAGAATACATCATGTGAATGAATTAGAATGGATCGTACGTTGAATTAGATTGGATTGTGCGAATGAATTAGAATGGATACATTCGTGCGAATGAATTAGAATAGATCGTATGAATGAATTAGAATGGATCATACAAATGAATTAGAATGGATCATACAAATGAATTAGTATGGATACATTTGTACGAATGAATTAGAATGGATCGTACAAATGAATTAGAATGGATCGTACGAATGAATTAGAATGGATAGTGTGAATGAATTAGAATGGATCGTACGAATGAATTAGAATGGATTGTACGAATGAATTAGAATAGATCATGCGAATAAATTAGAATGGATCATACGAATGAATTTAAATGGATCATGCGAATAAATTAGAATGGATCGTACAAATGAATTGGAATGGATCGTACGAATGAATTTGAATACATCATGTGAATGAATTAGAATTGATCGTATGTTTGAATTAGACTGGATTGTGCGAATGAATTAGAATGGATACATTCGTGCGAATGAATTAGAATAGATCGTATGAATGAATTAGAATGGATCGTACGAATGAATTAGAATGGATACATTTATACGAATGAATTAGAATGGATCGTACGAATGAATTAGAATGGATCGTACGAATGAATTAGAATGGATAGTGCAAATGAATTAGAATGGATCGTACGAATGAATTAGAATGGATTGTATGAATGAATTAGAATAGATCGTGCGAATGAATTAGAATGGATCGTACGAAAGAAATAGAATGGGTCGTACGAATGAATTAGAATGGATCATACGAATGAATTAGAATCAATCGTGCGAGTGAATTACAATGGATCGTACGTATGAATTAGAATGGATACATTTGTGCTATGAATAAGAATAGAGCGTTCGAATGAATTAGAATGGATCCATTCGTGCGAATGAATTAGAATGGATCGTATGAATGAATAAGGATGGATCATACGAATGAATTAGAATAGATACATTTGTGCGAATGAATTAGAATAGATTAGAATGGATCGTACGAATGAATTAGAATGGATCGTACGAATAAATTAGAATGGATCGTACGAATGAATTAGAATGGATACATTCGAGCGAATGAATTAGAATGGATCGTACGAATGAATTATAATGGATCATAGGAATGAATTAGAATGGATCGTGCAAATGAATTAGAATGGATACATTCGTGCGAAAGAATTAGAATGGATCGTAGAAATGAATTAGAATGGATCGTACGAATGAATTAGAATGGTTACATTCGTGCGAATGAATTAGAATGGATCATACAAATGACTTAGAATGGATCGTGCGAATGAATCAGAATACATCATGTGAATGAATTAGAATGGATCGTACGAATGGATTAGAATGGATCGTATGAATGAATTAAAATGGATACATTCATACGACTGAATTAGAATGGATCGTGCGAATTAATTAGAATGGATCATACGAATGAATTTGAATGGATACATTTGTGCGAATGAATCTGAATGGATTGTATGAATGAATTACAATGGATCGTACGAATGGATTAGAATGGATCGTACGAATGAATTAGAAAGGATCATACGAATGGATTAGAATGGATCGTACGAATGGATTAGAATGGATCGTACGAATGAATTAGAATGGATTATACAAATGAATTAGAAAGGTTACATGCATGAGAATGAATTAGAATGGATCGTACGATCCATTCTAATTGATTCTCACGAATGTAACCTTTCTAATTCATTTGTATGATCCATTCGTACGATCCATTCTAATTCATTCATACGATCTATTCTAATTCATTCGTACAAAAGTATCCATTCTAATTCATTCGTACAATGCGTTCGTATGATCCATTCTAATACATTCATTCGCACGATCCATTCTAATTCATTCGTACGATTCATTCTAATTCATTCGTACGATCCATTCTAATTCATTCGTACGATCTATTCTAATTCATTCGCACGAATGTAACCATTCTAATTCATTCATACGAATGAATGCATTAGAATGGATCGTACAAACGCATTGTACGAATGAATTAGAATGGATACATTTGTACGAATGAATTAGAATGGATCATGCGAATGAATTAGAATGGATACATTCGTGCGAATGAATTAGAATGGATCGGACGAATGAATTAGAATGGATCGTGCGAATGAATTAGAATGGATCATGCGAATGAATTTGAATTGAGCGTACGAATGAATTAGAATGGAGCGTACGAATGAACTAGAATGGATACATTCGTGTGAATGAATTAGATTGGATCATATGAAAGAATTAGAATGGATCGTGCGAATGAATTAGAATGGATCGTACGAATGAATAAGAATGGATTGTACGAATGAATTACAATGGATCGTGCGAATAAATTAGAATGGATCATACAAATAAATTAGAATGGATATATTCGTGCGAATGAATTAGAATGGATCATACGAATGAATTAGAATGGATCGTACGAATGCATTAGAATGGATCGTACGAATGAATTAGAATGGATACATTCGAGCGAATGAATTAGAATAGATCGTAGGAATGAATTAGAATGGATCATACGAATGAATTAGAATGGATCGTACGAATGAATTAGAATGGATCGTGCGAATGAATTAGAATGGATACATTCGAGCGAATGAATTAGAATAGATCGTAGGAATGAATTAGAATGGATCATACAAATGAATTAGAATGGATCGTACGAATGAATTAAAATGGATACATTCGAGCGAATGAATTAGAATAGATACATTTGTGCGAATGAATTAGAATGGATCATGCGAATGAATTAGAATGGATCGTACGAATGAATTAGAATGGATCGAACTAATGAATTAGAATGGATACATTCGAGCGAATGAATTATTATAGATCGAAGGAATGAATTAGAATGGATTATACGAATGAATTAGAATGGATGGTGCGAATGAATTAGAATGGATTGTACGAATGAATTAGAATGGATACATTCGTGCAAATGAATTAGAATGGATCGTACGAATGAATTAGAATAGATCGTGCGAATGAATTAGAATGAATCGTAGAATGAATTAGAATGGATCGTGCGAATGAGTACGAATGAATTAGAATGGTTCGTGCGAATGAATTAGAATGGATCATACGAATGAATTAGAATGGATCGTGCGAATGAATTTGAATGGATCGTGCGAATGAATTAGAATGGATCATACGAATGAATTAGAATGGATCATGCGAATGAATTAGAATGGATCGTACGAATGGATTAGAATGGATCGTATGAATGGATTAGAATGGATCGTACGAATAAATTAGAACATATCGTACGAATGAATTAAAATAGATCGTGCGAATGAATTAGAATGGATCATGCAAATGAATTAGAAAGGATCGTACGAATGAATTAGAATGGATACATTCGAGCGAATGAATTAGAATGGATTGTATGAATGAATTAGAATGGATCGTATATTCGTGCAAATAAATTAGAATGGATCGTATAAATGAATTAGAATGGATCCACCGAATGAGTTAGAATGGATCATACGAATGAATTAGAATGGATCGGACGAATGAATTAGAATGGATCGTACAAATGAATTAGAATGGATCGTGCTAATGAATTAGAATTAATCGTACGAATGAATTAGAATGGATCGTGCGAATGAATTAGAATGGAGCGTACGAATGAACTAGAATGGATACATTCGTCTGAATGAATTAGATTGGATCATATGAAAGAATTAGAATGGATCGTGCGAATGAATTAGAATGGATCGTGCGAATGAATTAGAATGGATCGTACGAATGAATAAGAATGGATTGTACGAATGAATTACAATGGATCGTGCGAATAAATTAGAATGGATCATACAAATAAATTAGAATGGATATATTCGTGCGAATGAATTAGAATGGATCATACGAATGAATTAGAATGGATCGTACGAATGCATTAGAATGGATCGTACGAATGAATTAGAATGGATACATTCGAGCGAATGAATTAGAATAGATCGTAGGAATGAATTAGAATGGATCATACGAATGAATTAGAATGGATCGTACGAATGAATTAGAATGGATCGTGCGAATGAATTAGAATGGATACATTCGAGCGAATGAATTAGAATAGATCGTAGGAATGAATTAGAATGGATCATACAAATGAATTAGAATGGATCGTACGAATGAATTAAAATGGATACATTCGAGCGAATGAATTAGAATAGATACATTTGTGCGAATGAATTAGAATGGATCATGCGAATGAATTAGAATGGATCGTACGAATGAATTAGAATGGATCGAACTAATGAATTAGAATGGATACATTCGAGCGAATGAATTATTATAGATCGAAGGAATGAATTAGAATGGATTATACGAATGAATTAGAATGGATGGTGCGAATGAATTAGAATGGATTGTACGAATGAATTAGAATGGATACATTCGTGCAAATGAATTAGAATGGATCGTACGAATGAATTAGAATAGATCGTGCGAATGAATTAGAATGAATCGTAGAATGAATTAGAATGGATCGTGCGAATGAGTACGAATGAATTAGAATGGTTCATGCGAATGAATTAGAATGGATCATACGAATGAATTAGAATGGATCGTGCGAATGAATTTGAATGGATCGTGCGAATGAATTAGAATGGATCATACGAATGAATTAGAATGGATCATGCGAATGAATTAGAATGGATCGTACGAATGGATTAGAATGGATCGTATGAATGGATTAGAATGGATCGTACGAATAAATTAGAACATATCGTACGAATGAATTAAAATAGATCGTGCGAATGAATTAGAATGGATCATGCAAATGAATTAGAAAGGATCGTACGAATGAATTAGAATGGATACATTCGAGCGAATGAATTAGAATGGATTGTATGAATGAATTAGAATGGATCGTATATTCGTGCAAATAAATTAGAATGGATCGTATAAATGAATTAGAATGGATCCACCGAATGAGTTAGAATGGATCATACGAATGAATTAGAATGGATCGGACGAATGAATTAGAATGGATCGTACAAATGAATTAGAATGGATCGTGCTAATGAATTAGAATGAATCGTACGAATGAATTAGAATGGATCGTGCGAATGAATTAGAATGAATCGTACGAATGCATTAGAATGGATACATTTGTGCAAATGAATTAGAATGTATCGTACGAATGAATTAGAATGGATCGTGCGAATGAATTAGAATAGATCGTACGAATGAATTAGAATGGATCGTATGAATGAATTAGAATGGATACATTCGAGCGAATGAATTAGAATGGATCGTACGAATGAATTTGAACGGATCATAGGAATGAATAAGAATGTATCGTGCAAATGAATTAGAATAGATACATTCGTGCGAATGAATTAGAATGGATCGTACGAATGAATTAGAATGGATCGAACGAATGAATTAGAATGCATACATTCGAGCGAATGAATTAGAATAGATCGTAGGAATAAATTGTAATGGATCATACGAATGAATTAGAATAGATACATTCATGCAAATGAATTAGAATGGATACATTCGTGTGAATGAATTAGAATGGATTAGAATGGATCGTACGAATGAATTAGAATGGATCGTGCGAATGAATTAGAATGGATCGTATGAATAAATTAGAATGGATCGTACAAATGAATTAAAATGGATCATACGATTGGATTAGAATGGATCGTACGAATGGATTAGAATGGATCATAGGAATGAATTAGAATGGATCGTGCAAATGAATTAGAATGGATCGTGCGAATGAATTAGAATGAATCGTACGAATGCATTAGAATGGATCCACCGAATGAGTTAGAATGGATCATACGAATGAATTAGAATGGATCGTACGAATGAATTAGAATGGATCGTACGAATGAATTAGAATGGATCGTGTGAATGAATTAGAATGGATTGTACGATTAGAATGGATACATTCGTACGAATGAATTAGAACGGATCGTGCGAGTGAATTAGAATGGATCGTACAAATGAATTAGAAAGGTTACATTTGTGAGAATGAATTAGAATGGATCGTACGATTTATTCCAATTCATTCGTACGATCCATTCAAATTCATTCGTACGATCCATTCTAATTCATTCGCACGATCCGTTCTAATTCATTCATACGAATGTATCCATTCTAATCGTACAATCCATTCTAATTCATTCGCACGATCAATTCTAATTCATTCGTACGATCAATTCTAATTCATTCGTATGATCAATTCTAACTCATTCGGTGGATTCATTCTAATGCATTCGTACGATTCATTCTAATTCATTCGCACGATCCATTCTAATTCATTTGCACGATCCATTCTAATTCATTCCTTTGATCCATTCTAATTCGTTCGTACGATCCATTCTAATTCATTAGCTCGAATGTATCCATTCTAATTCATTCGTACAATCCATTCTAATTCATTCGTACGATCCATTCTAATTCATTCTCACGAATGTAACCTTTCTAATTCATTTGCACGATCCATTCTAATTAGAAAGGTTACATTCGAGCGAATGAATTAGAATAGATCGTAGGAATGAATTAGAATGGATCATAGGAATGAATTAAATGGATCGTGCGAATGAATTAGAATGAATCGTACGAATGCATTAGAATGGATCATACGAATGAATTAGAATGAATCGTACGAACGAATTAGAATGGATCGTACGAATGAATTAGAATGGATCGTATGAACGAATTAGAATGGATCGTACGAATGAATTAGAATGCATACATTCGAGTGAATGAATTAGAATGGATCGTACGAATAAATTAGAATGGATCGTACGAATGAATTAGAATGGATCGTGCGAATGAATTAGAATGAATCGTACGAATGAATTAGAATGGATCGTACAAATGAATTAGAATGGATACATTTGTGCGAATGAATTTGAATGGATTGCACGAATTGAATTAGAATGGATCATACGAATGAATAATATGGATCGTGCGAATGAATTAGAGTTGGTCATACGAATGAATTAGAATGGATCGTACGAATGAATTAGAATGGATCATATGAAAGAATTAGAATGGATCGTGCGAATGAATTAGAAAGGATCGTACGAATGAATTAGAATTGATTGTACAAATGAATTAGAATGGATCGTACAAATGAATTAGAATGGATCATACAAATGAATTAGAAAGGTTATATTCATGAGAATGAATAAGAATGGAGCGTACGAATGAATTACAATGGAGCGTACGAATGAACTAGAATGGATACATTCGTGCGAATGAATTAGAATGGATCATATGAAAGAATTAGAATGGATCGTGCGAATGAATTCGAAAGGATCGTACGAATGAATTAGAATGGATATATTCGTGCGAATGAATTAGAATGGATCGTACGAATGAATTAAACTGGATCATTTGTGCGAATGAATTAGAATCGATCATGCGAATGAATTAGAATGGACGTACGAATGAATTAGAATGGATACATTTGTGCGATGAATAAGAATGGAGCGTAGGAATGAATTAGAATGGAGAGTACGAATGAACTAGAATGGATACATTTGTGCGAATGAATTAGAATGGATCGTACGAATGGATTAGAATGGATCATACGAATGAATTAGACTGGATCGTACGAATGAATTAGAATGGATCGTATGAACGAATTAGAATGGATACATTCTAGCGAATGAATTAGAATGGATCGTACGAATGAATTAGAATGGATCATAGGAATGAATTAGAATGAATCGTGCAAATGAATTAGACTGGATACATTCGTGCGAATGAATTAGAGTGAATCGTAGGAATGAATTAGAATGGATCGTACGAATGAATTAGAATGGTTACATTCATGCGAATGAATTAGAATGGATCGTACGAATGAATTAGAATAGATCGTACGAATGTCCTAATTCATTTGTACGATCTATTCTACTTCATTCGTACAATCCATTATAATCCATTCGTATGATCCATTCTAATTCATTCGTACAATCCATTCTAATTCATTCGCACGAATGTAACCATTCTAATTCATTCGTACGATCCATTCTAATTCATTCCTATGATCCACTCTAATTCATTCGCACGAATGTATCCAGTCTAATTCATTTGCACGATCCATTCTAATTCATTCCTATGATCCATTCTAATTCATTCATACGATCCATTCTAATTCATTCGCTCGAATGTATCCATTCTAATTCGTTCATACGATCCATTCTAATTCATTCGTACGGTCCATTCTAATTCATTCGTACGATCCATTCTAATCCATTCGTACGATCCATTCTAATTCATTCGCACAAATGTATCCATTCTAGTTCATTCGTACTCTCCATTCTAATTCATTCGTACGCTCCATTCTTATTCATCGCACAAATGTATCCATTCTAATTCATTCGTACGATCCATTCTAATTCATTCGCACGATCGATTCTAATTAATTCGTTTGATCCATTCTAATTCATTCGTACGATCCATTCTAATTCTTTCGTACGATCCATTCTAATTCATTCGCACGATCTATTCTAATTCATTCATACAATCCATTCTAATTCATTCGTATGATCTGTTCTAATTCATTCGCACTATCCATTCTAATTCATTCGTACGATCCATTCTAATTCATTCGTACGATCCATTCTAATTCATTCGTACAAATGTATCCATTCTAATTCATTCGTACGATCCATTCTAATTCATTCATACGATCTATTCTAATTCATTCGCATGAATATATCCATTCTAATTCATTCACACAATCCAATCTAATTCAAACGTACGATCCATTCTAATTCATTCACATGATGTATTCTAATTCATTCGTACGATCCATTCCAATTCATTTGTACGATCCATTTTAATTCATTCACATGATCCATTCTAATTCATTCGTATGATACATTCATACGACTGAATTAGAATGGATTGTACGAATGAATTAGAATTGATCATACGAATGAATTAGAATGGATCGTACGAATGAATTAGAATGTATTGTACGAATGAATTAGAATTGATCATACGAATGAATTAGAATGGATCGTACGAATGAATTAGAATGGATCGTACGAATAAAATAGAATGGATCGTAGGAATGAATTAGAATGGATCATGCAAATAAATTAGAAAGGTTACATTCGTGAGAATGAATTAGAATGGATCGTACGAATGAATTAGAATGGATCATACGAATGAATTAGAATGGATCATGCGAATGAATTAGAATGGATTGTACGAATGAATTGGAATGGATACATTCGTGCGAATGAATTAGAATGGATCGTACGAATGAATTAGAATGGATCGTGCGAATGAATTAGAATGAATCGTATGAATGAATTAGAATGGATCGTACGAATGAATTAGAATGGATACATTTGTACGAATAAATTAGAATGGATTGTACGAATGAATTAGAATGGATACATTCTTGCGAATAAATTAGAATAGATCGTACGAATGAATTAGAATGGATCGTACGAATGAATTAGAATGGATCGTGCGAATGAATTAGAATGGATCGTACAAATAAATTAGAATGGATCATACGATTCATTCTAATTCATTCGTACGATCCATTCTAATGCATTCGTACGATTCATTCTAATTCATTCGCACGATCCATTCTAATTCATTCGTATGATCCATTCTAATTCATTCGCTCGAATGTATCCATTCTAATTCATTTTAATTCATTCGTATGATCCATTCTTATTCATTCGCCTGATCCATTGTAATTCATTCGAACGATCCATTCAAATTCTTTCGTACGATCCATTCTAATTCATTCGTATGATCCATTCTAACTCATTCGGTGGATCCATTCTAATTCATTCTCACAAATGTATCCATTCTAATTCATTCGTATGATCCATTCTAATTCATTCCTATGATCTATTCTAATTTATTCGTACGTTCCATTCTAATTCATTCGCTCGAATGTATCCATTCTAATTCATTCGTACGATCCATTCTAATTCGTTCGTACGATCCATTCTAATTCGTTCGTACGATCCATTCTAATTCGTTCGTACGATCCATTCTAATTCGTTCGTACGATCCATTCTAATTCATTCGTACAATCCATTCTAATTCATTCGCACGATCCATTCTAATTCATTCGTATGATCAATTCTAATTCATTCCTACGATCTATTCTAATTCATTCGCTCGAATGTATCCATTCTAATTCATTCGTTCGATCCATTCTAATTCATTCGTACGATCCATTCAAATTCATTCGCATGATCCATTCTAATTCATTCGTACGATCCATTCTAATTCATTCTCACGAATGTAACCTTTCTAATTCATTTGTATGATCTATTCTAATTCATTCGTACGATCCATTCTAATCCATTCATACGATCCATTCTAATCCATTCGCACGATCCATTCTAATTCATTCGTACGATCCATTCTAATTCATTCGCATGAATATATCTATTCTAATTCATTCGTATGATCCATTCTAATTTATTCGCATGATCTATTCTAATTCATTCGTACGATCCATTCTAATTCATTCGTACGATCCATTCTAATTCATTCGCACGATCCATTCTAATTCTTTCGCACGAATGTATCCATTCTAATTCATTTGCACGATCCATTCTAATTCATTCGTATGATCCATTCTAATTCATTCTAATTCATTCGCACGAATGTTTCTAATTCATTCGCACGATCCATTCTTATTCATTCGTACGATCCATTATAATTCATTCGTACGATCCATTCTCGTACGATCCATTCTAATCCCTTCGTACGATCCATTCTAATCCATTCGTATGATCCATTCTAATCCATTCGTACGATCCATTCTAATCCATTCGTACGATCCATTCTAATTCATTCGTACAAATGTATCCATTCTAATTCATTCGTACGATCCATTCTAATTCATTCGCATGAATGTATCCATTCTAATTCATTTGCACGATCCATTCTAATTCATTCCTATGATCCATTCTAATTCATTCGAACGATCCATTCTAATTCATTCGCTCAATCCATTCTAATTCATTCGTACGATCCATTCTAATTCATTCGTACGATTCATTCTAACTCATTCCTACGATCTAATTCATTCGTATGATCCATTCTAATCCATTCGTACGATCCATTCTAATTCATTCGTACGAATGTATCCGTTCTAATCCATTCGTACGATCCATTCTAATCCATTCGTACGATCCATTCTAATTCATTCGCACGAATGTAACCATTCTAGTTCATTCGTACGATCCATTCTAATTCATTCCTAAGATCCATTCTAATTCAATCGCACGAATGTATCCATTCTAATTCATTTGCACGATCCATTCTAATTCATTCCTATGATCCATTCTAATTCATTCGTACGATCCATTCTAATTCATTCGCTCGAATGTATCCATTCTAATCCATTCGTACGATCCATTCTAATCCATTCGTACGATCCATTCTAATTCATTCTCACAAATGTAACCTTTCTATTTCATTTGTACGATCCATTCTAATTCAATCGTACGATCCATTCTAATCTATTCGTACGATCCATTCTAATTCATTCGCACGAATGTAACCATTCTAATTCATTCGTACGATCCATTCTAATTCATTCCTATGATCCATTCTAATTCATTCGCACGAATGTATCCATTCTAATTCATTTGCACGATCCATTCTAATTCATTCCTATGATCCATTCTAATTCATTCGTATGATACATTCATACGACTGAATTAGAATGGATTGTACGAATGAATTAGAATTGATCATACGAATGAATTAGAATGGATCATACGAATGAATTAGAATGGATCGTGCAAATGGATTAGAATAGATATATTTATGCGAATAAATTAGAATGGATCGAACGAATGAATTAGAATGGATACATTTGTGCGAATGAATTAGAATGGATCGTACGAATGAATTAGAATGGATCGTACGAATGAATTATAATGGATACATTTGTGCGAATGAATTAGAATGGATCGTACGAATGAATTAGAATGGATTGTACGAATGAATTAGAATGGATACATTCGAGCGAATGAATTAGAATGGATCGTACGAATGAATTAGAATGGATCATAGGAATAAATTAGAATGGATCGTGCAAATAAATTAGAATGGAAATATTCGTGCGAATGAATTAGAATGGATCGTACGAATGAATTAGAATGGATCATAGGAATGAATTAGAATGGATCGTGCAAATGAATTAGAATGGATACATTCGTGCGAATGAATTAGAATGGATCGTAGGAATGAATTAGAATGGATCGTACGAATGAATTAGAATGGTTACATTCGTGTGAATGAATTAGAATGGATAGTGCGAATGAATTAGAATGGATTGTACGAATGAATTAGAATAGATCGTGCGAATAAATTAGAATGGATCATACAAATGAATTATAAAGGTTACATTCGTGAGAATGAATTAGAATGGATCGTATGAATGAATTAGAATGGATCATGCGAATGAATTTGAATGGATCGTACGAAGGAATTAGAATGGATCAAACGAATGAATTAGAATGAATACATTCGAGCGAATGAATTAGAATAGATCGTAGGAATGAATTAGAATGGATCATACGAATGAATTAGAGAATGCATCATACGAATGAATTATAATGGATCATACAAATGAATTAGAATGGATCGAACGAATGAGTTAGAATGGATACATTCGAGTGAATGAATTAGAATAGATCGTAGGAATGAATTAGAATAGATCATACGAATGAATTAGAATGGATCGTGCGAATGAATTAGAATGGATTGTACGAATGAATTAGAATGGATACATTCGTGCGAATGAATTAGAATGGATCGGACGAATGAATTAGAATGGATCGTACGAATGAATTAGAATGGATCGTGCGAATGAATTAGAATGAATCGTACGAATGCATTAGAATGGATACATTCGTGCGAATGAATTAGAATGGATCGTACGAATGAATTAGAATGGATCGTGTGAATGAATTAGAATGGATCATACGAATGAATTAGAATGGATCGTGCGAATGAATTAGAATGGATCGTACGAATGAATTAGAATGGATAAATACAAATTAATTAGAAAGGTTACATTCGTGAGAATGAATTAGAATGGATCATACGAATGAATTAGAATGGATCGTACAAATGAATTAGAATTGATACATTCGAGCGAATGAATTAGAATGGATCGTATGAATGAATTAGAATGGATCAAAGGAATGAATTAGAATGGATCGTGCAAATGAATTAGAATGGATCGTACAAATGGATTAGAATGGATCATACGAATGAATTAGAATGGATCATACAAATGACTTAGAAAGGTTACATTCGTGAGAATGAATTAGAATGGATCGTGCGAATGAATTAGAATGGATCGTGCGAATGAATTAGAATGGATCGTACGAACGAATTAGAATGGATCGTACGAACGAATTAGAATGGATCGTATGAACGAAATAGAGTGGATCGTACGAATGAATTAGAATGGATACATTTGAGCGAATGAATTAGAATGGATCGTACGAATGAATTAGAATGGATCATAGGAATGAATTAGAATGGATCGTGCAAATGAATTAGAATGGATACATTCGTGCGAATGAATTAGAATGGATCGTACGAATGAATTAGAATGGATCATACGAATGAATCAAAATGGATCGTACAAATGAATTAGAATGGATCGTGCGAATGAATTAGAATGGATCGTACGAACGAATTAGAATGGATCGTACGAACGAATTAGAATGGATCATACGAACGAATTAGAGTGGATCTTACGAATGAATTAGAATGGATCATACGAATAAATTAGAATGGATCGTACGAATGAATTAAAATGGATACATTTGTGCGAATGAATTTGAATGGATCATACGATTGAATTAGAATGGATCGTACGAATGAATTAGAATGGATCATGCGAATGAATTTGAATGTATCGTACGAATGAATTAGAATGGATCGAACGAATGAATTAGAATGGATACATTCGAGCGAATGAATTAGAATAGATCGTAGGAATGAATTAGAATGGATCGTACGAATGAATTAGAATGGATCGTGCTTTTGATCCATTCTAATTCATTCGCACGAATGTATCCATTCTAATTTATTCGTACGATCTAGTCTAATTCATTCGTACGATCCATTCTAATTCATTCGTACGAATGTATCCATTCTAATTCATTCGTACAATCCATTCTAATTCATTCGCACGATCCATTCTAATTCATTCGCACAAATGTATCCATTCTAGTTCATTCGTACAATCCATTCTAATTCATTCGTATGATCAATTCTAATTCATTCGCACGATCCATTCTAATTCATTCGTACGATCCATTCTAATTCATTCCTACGATCCTTTCTAATTCATTCGCACGAATGTATCCATTCTAATTCATTTGCACGATCCATTCTAATTCATTCGTACGGTCCATTCTAATTCATTCTAATTTATTCGCACGAATGTTTCTAATTCATTCGCACGATCCATTCTAATTCATTCGTACGATCCATTCTAATTCATTCGCACGATCCATTCTTATTCATTCATATGATCCATTCTAATTCATTCGCACAATCCATTCTAATTCATTTGTACTATCCATTCTAATTCATTCGTATGATCCATTCTAACTCATTCGGTGGATCCATTCTAATTCATTCATACGATCCATTCTAGTTTAGAATGGATCATGCGAATGAATTAGAATGGATCGTACAAATAAATTAGAAAGGTTACATTTGCGAGAATGAATTAGAATAGATCGTACGATTCATTCTAATTCATTCGTACGATCCATTCAAATTCATTCGTACGATCCATTCTAATTCATTCGCACGATCCGTTCTAATTCATTCGTACGAATGTATCCATTCTAATCGTACAATCCATTCTAATTCATTCGCACGATCCATTCTAATTCATTCGTACGATCCATTCTAATTCATTCGTACGATCCATTCTAATTCATTCGTATGATCAATTCTAACTCATTCGGTGGATCCATTCTAATGCATTCGTACGATTCATTCTAATTCATTCGCACGATCCATTCTAATTCATTTGCACGATCCATTCTAATTCATTCCTTTGATCCATTCTAATTCGTTCGTACGATCCATTCTAATTCATTCGCTCGAATGTATCCATTCTAATTCATTCGTACGATCCATTCTAATTCATTCTCACGAATGTAACCTTTCTACTTCATTTGTACGATCCATTCTAATTAGAAAGGTCACATTCGAATGAATGAATTAGAATAGATCGTAGGAATGAATTAGAATGGATCATACGAATGAATTAAATGGATCGTGCGAATGAATTAGAATGAATCGTACGAATGCATTAGAATGGATCGTACGAATGAATTATAATGAATCATACGAACGAATTAGAATGGATCGTACAAATGAATTAGAATGGATCGTATGAACGAATTAGAATGGATCGTACGAATGAATTAGAATGGATACATTCGAGTGAATGAATTAGAATGGACCGTACGAATGAATTAGAATGGATCATAGGAATGAATTAGAATGGATCGTGCAAATGAATAAGAATGGATACATTCGTGCGAATGAATTAGAATGGATCATACGAATGAATTAGAATGGATCGTACGAATGAATTAGAATGGATCGTGCGAATAAATTAGAATGAATCGTACGAATGAATTAGAATGGATCGTATGGATGAATTAGAATGGATACATTTGTACGAATCAATTAGAATGGATCGTACAAATGGATTAGAATAGATACATTTGTGCGAATGAATTAGATTGCATCGTATGAATGAATTTGAATGGATTGTACGAATGAATTAGAATGGATCGTACGAATGAATTAGAATGGATATATTCGAGCGAATGAATTAGAATGGATCATACGAATGAATTGGAATAGATACATTTGTACGAATGAATTTGCTTGGATTGCACGAATTGAATTAGAATGGATCATACGAATGAATTAGAATGGATCGTGCGAATGAATTAGAATTGATCATACGAATGAATTAGAATGGATCGTACGAATGAATTAGAATGGATCATATGAAAGAATTAGAATGGATCGTGCGAATGAATTAGAAAGGATCGTACGAATGAATTAGAATGGATTGTACCAATGAATTAGAATGGATCGTACAAATGAATTAGAATGGATCATACAAATGAATTAGAAAGGTTATATTCGTGAGAATGAATAAGAATGGAGCGTACGAATGAATTACAATGGAGCGTACGAATAAACTAGAATGGATACATTCGTGCGAATGAATTAGAATGGATCATATGAAAGAATTAGAATGGATCGTGCGAATGAATTAGAAAGGATCGTACGAATGAATTAGAATGGATATATTCGTGCGAATGAATTAGAATGGATCGTACGAATGAATTAGACTGGATCGTACGAATAAATTAGAATGGATACATTCATGCAAATGAATTAGAATGGATCGTGCGAATGAATTAGAATCGATCGTACGAATGAATTAGAATAGATCGTACGAATGTTCTAATTCATTTGTACGATCCATTCTAATTCATTCGTACGATCCATTCTAATCCATTCGTATGATCCATTCTAATTCAATCGTACGATCCATTCTAATTCATTCGCACGAATGTAACCATTCTAATTCATTCGTACGATCCATTCTAATTCATTCTTATGATCCACTCTAATTCATTCGCACGAATGTATCCAGTCTAATTCATTTGCACGATCCATTCTAATTCATTCCTATGATCCATTCTAATTCATTCGTACGATCCATTCTAATTCATTCGCTCAAATGTATCCATTCTAATTCATTCGTACGATCCATTCTAATTCGTTAATACGATCCATTCTAATTCGTTCGTACGATCCATTCTAATTCATTCGTACGATCCATTCTAATCCATTCGTACGATCCATTCTAATTCATTCGCACGAATGTATCCATTCTAGTTCATTCGTACTCTCCATTCTAATTCATTCGTACGCTCCATTCTTATTTATCGCACAATTGTATCGAATCTAATTCATTCGTACGATCCATTCTAATTCATTCGCACGATCAATTCTAATTCATTCGTAAGATCCATTCTAATTCATTCGTACGATCCATTCTAATTCTTTCGTACGATCCATTCTAGTTCATTCGCACGATCTATTCTAATTCATTCGTACAATCCATTCTAATTCATTCGTACGATCCATGCTAATTCATTCGCACTATCCATTCTAATTCATTTATACGATCCATTCTAATTCATTCGTACGATCCATTCTAATTCATTCGTACAAATGTATCCATTCTAATTTATTCGTACGATCCATTCTAATTCATTCATACGATCTATTCTAATTCATTCACACGAATGTATCCATCCTAATTCATTCGCACAATCCAATCTAATTCAAACGTATGATCCATTCTAATTCATTCACATGATGTATTCTAATTCATTCAAACGATCCATTCCAATTCATTTGTACGATCCATTTTAATTCATTCACATGATCCATTCTAATTCATTCGTATGATACATTCATACGACCGAATTAGAATGGATTGTACGAATGAATTAAAATTGATCATACGAATGAATTAGAATGGATCGTACGAATGAATTAGAATGGATTGTACGAATGAATTAGAATTGATCATACGAATGAATTAGAATGGATCGTACGAATGAATTAGAATGGATCGTACGAATAAATTAGAATGGATCGTAGGAATGAATTAGAATGGATCATGCAAATGAATTAGAAAGGTTACATTCGTGAGAATGAATTAGAATGGATCATACAAATGAATTAGAATGGATCATACGAATGAATTAGAATGGGTCCTGCGAATGAATTAGAATGGATTGAACGAATGAATTAGAATGGATACATTCGTGCGAATGAATTAGAATGGATCGTACAAATGAATTAGAATGGATCGTACGATTCATTCTAATTCATTCATACGATCCATTCTAATTCATTCGTACGATTCATTCTAATTCATTCGCACGATCCATTCTAATTCATTCGTATGATCCATTCTAATAAATTCGCTCGAATGTATCCATTCAAATTCATTCGTATGATCCATTTTTATTCATTCATACGATCCATTGTAATTCATTCGAACGATCCATTCAAATTCTTTCGTACGATCCATTCTAATTCATTCGTATGATCCATTCTAACTCATTCGGTGGATCCATTCTAATTCATTCGCACAAATGTATCCATTCTAATTCATTCGTATGATCCATTCTAATTCATTCCTATGATCCATTCTAACTCATTCGTACGATCCATTCTAATTCATTCGCTCGAACGTATCCATTCTAATTCATTCGTACGTTCTATTCTAATTCGTTAATACGATCCATTCTAATTCCTTCGTACGATCCATTCTAATTCGTTTGTCCGATCCATTCTAATTCATTCGTACAATCCATTCTAATTCATTCGAACGATCCATTCTAATTCATTCGTATGATCCATTAAAATTCATTCGCATGATCCATTCTAATTCATTCGTACGATACATTCTAATTCATTCTCACGAATGTAACCTTTCTAATTCATTTGTATGATCCATTCTAATTCATTCGTACGATCAATTCTAATCCATTTGTACGATCCATTCTAATCCATTCGTACGATCCATTCTAATCCATTCGCACGATCCATTCTAATTCATTCGTACGATCCATTCTAATTCATTCGCATGAATATATCTATTCTAATTCATTCGTATGATCCATTCTAATTTATTCGCACGATCTATTCTAATTCATTCGTATGATCCATTCTAATTCATTCGTACGATCCATTCTAATTCATTCGCACGATCTATTCTAATTCTTTCGCACAAATGTATCCATTCTAATTCATTTGCACGATCCATTCTAATTCATTCTAATTTATTCGCACGAATATTTCTAATTCATTCGCACGATCCATTCTAATTCATTCGTACGATCCATTCTAATTCATTCGTACGATCCATTCTAATTCGTACGATCCATTCTAATCCATTCGTACGATCCATTCTAATCCATTCGTACGATCCATTCTAATTCATTCGTACAAATGTATCCATTCTAATTCATTCGTACAATCCATTTTAATTCATTCCTACGATCCATTCTAATTCATTCGCACGAATGTATCCATTCTAATTCATTTTCACGATCCATTCTAATTCATTCCTATGATCCATTCTAATTCATTCATACGATCCATTCTAATTCATTCGCTCGATCCATTCTAATTCATTCGTACGATCCATTCTAATTCATTCGTACGATTCATTCTAACTCATTCCTACGATCTAATTCATTCGTATGATCCATTATAATCCATTCGTACGATCCATTCTAATTCATTCGTACGAATGTATCCGTTCTAATCCGTTCGTACGATCCATTCTAATCCATTCGTACGATCCATTCTAATTCATTCGCACGAATGTAACCATTCTAATTCATTCATATGATCCTTTCTAATTCATTCCTATGATCCATTCTAATTCATTCGTATGATCCATTCTAATTCATTCGCTCGAATGTATCCATTCTAATTCATTCGTACGATTCATTCTAATTCATTCGTACGATCCATTCTAATTCATTCGCACGATCCATTCTAATTCATTCGTACGATCCATTCTAATTCATTCGCTCGAATGTAACCATTCTAATTCATTCGTACGATCCATTCTAATTCATTCCTACGATCCATTCTAATTCATTCGCATGAATGTATCCATTCTAATTCATTTGCACGATCCATTCTAATTCATTCCTATGATCCATTCTAATTCATTCGTACGATCTATTCTAATTCATTCGCTCGAATGCATCCATTCTAATTCATTCGTACGATCCATTCTAATTCATTCGTACGATCCATTCTAATTCATTCTCACGAATGTAACCTTTCTAATTCATTTGTATGATCCATTCTAATTCATTCGTACGATCCATTCTAATCCAATCGTACGATCTATTCTAATTCATTCTCACAAATGTAACCTTTCTAATTCATTTGTACGATCCATTCTAATTCATTCGTACGATCCATTCTAATCAATTCGTACGATCCATTCTAATTCATTCGCACGAATGTAACCATTCTAATTCATTCGTACGATCCATTCTAATTCATTCCTACGATCCATTCTAATTCATTCGCACAAATGTATCCATTCTAATTCATTTGCACGATCCATTCTAATTCATTCCTATGATCCATTCTAATTCATTCGTATGATACATTCATACGACTGAATTAGAATGGATTGTACGAATGAATTAGAATTGATCATACGAATGAATTAGAATGGATCGTACGAATGAATTAGAATGGATCGTGCGAATGGATTAGAATGGATATATTTATGCGAATGAATTAAAATGGATCGAACGAATGAATTAGAATAGATACATTTGTGCGAATGAATTAGAATGGATCGTACGAATGAATTAGAATGGATCGTACGAATGAATTAGAATGGATACATTTGTGCGAATGAATTAGAATGGATTGTACGAATGAATTAGAATGGATTGTACGAATGAATTAGAATGGAAACATTCGAGCGAATGAATTAGAATGGATCGTACGAATGAATTAGAATGGATCATAGGAATGAATTAGAATGGATCGTGCAAAGGAATTAGAATGGATACATTCGTGCGAATGAATTAGAATGGATCGTACGAATGAATTAGAATGGATCATAGGAATGAATTAGAATGGATCGTGCAAATGAATTAGAATGGATACATTCGTGCGAATGAATTAGAATGGATCGTAGGAATAAATTAGAATGGATCGTACGAATGAATTAGAATGGTTACATTCGTGCGAATGAATTAGAATGGATCGTACGAATGAATTAGAATTGATTATATGAATGAATTAGAATAGATCGTGCGAATAAATTAGAATGGATCATACAAATGAATTAGAAAGGTTACATTCGTGAGAATGAATTAGAATGGATCGTACGAATGAATTAGAATGGATCATGCGAATGAATTTGAATGGATCGTACGAATGAATTAGAATGGATCGAATGAATGAATTAGAATGGATACATTCGAGCGAATGAATTAGAAAAGATCGTAGGAATGAATTAGAATGGATCATACGAATGAATTAGAGAATCGATCATAGGAATGAATTAGAATGGATCATACGAATGAATTAGAGAATCGATCATAGGAATGAATTAGGATGGATACATTCGAGCGAATGAATTAGAATAGATCATAGGAATGAATTAGAATGGATCATACGAATGAATTAGAATGGATCGTGCGAATGAATTAGAATTGATTGTACGAATGAATTAGAATGGATACATACGTGCGAATGAATTAGAATGGATCGGACGAATGAATTAGAATGGATCGTACGAATGAATTAGAATGGATCGTGCGAATGAATTAGAATGAATCGTACGAATGCATTAGAATGGATACATTTGTGCGAATAAATTAGAATGGATCGTACGAATGAATTAGAATGGATCGTGCGAATGAATTAGAATGGATCGTACAAATGAATTAGAATGGATCGTGCGAATGAATTAGAATGGATCGTACGAATGAATTAGAATGGATACATACAAATGAATTAGAAAGGTGACATTCGTGAGAATGAATTAGAATGGATCGTACGAATGAATTAGAATGGATCATACGAATGAATTAGAATTGATACATTCGAGCGAATGAATTAGAATGGATCGTACGAATGAATTAGAATGGATCATAGGAATGAATTAGAATGGATCATGCAAATGAATTAGAATGGATCGTACGAATGGATTAGAATGGATTGTACGAATGAATTAGAATGGATCATACAAATGACTTAGAAAGGTTACATTCGTGAGAATGAATTAGAATGGATCGTGCGAATGAATTAGAATGGATCGTGCAAATGAATTAGAATGGATCGTACGAACGAATTAGAATGGATCATACGAACGAATTAGAATGGATCGTATGAACGAATTAGAGTGGATCGTACGAATGAATTAGAATGGATACATTCGAGCGAATGAATTAGAATGGATCGTACAAATGAATTAGAATGGATCATAGGAATGAATTAGAATGGATCGTGCAAATGAATTAGAATGGATACATTCGTGCGAATGAATTAGAATGGATCGTACGAATGAATTAGAATGGATCATGCGAATGAATTAAAATGGATCGTACATATGAATTAGAATGGATCGTGCGAATGAATTAGAATGGATCGTACGAACGAATTAGAATGGATCGTACGAACGAATTAGAATGGATCTTACGAATGAATTAGAATGGATCGTACGAATGAATTAGAATGTATCATACGAATACATTATAACGGATTGTACGAATGAATTAAAATGGATACATTTGTGCGAATGAATTAGAATGGATCATACAATTGAATTAGAATGGATCGTACGAATGAATTAGAATGGATCATGCGAATGAATTTGAATGGATCGTACGAATGAATTAGAATGGATCGAACGAATGAATTAGAATGGATACATTCGAGCGAATGAATTAGAATAGATTGTAGGAATGAATTAGAATGGATCGTACGAATGAATTAGAATGGATCGTGCGTTTGATCCATTCTAATTCATTCGCACGAATGTATCCATTCTAATTTATTCGTACGATCCAGTCTAATTCATTCGTACGATCCATTCTAATTCATTCGTACGAATGTATCCATTCTAATTCATTCGTACAATCCATTCTAATTCATTCGCACGATCCATTCTAATTCATTCACACAAATGTATCCATTCTAATTCATTCGTACAATCCATTCTAATTCATTCGTAGGATCAATTCTAATTCATTCGCACGATCCATTCTAATTCATTCGTACGATCCATTCTAATTCATTCGCACGAATGTAACCATTCTAATTCATTCGTACGATCCATTCTAATTCATTCCTACAATCCATTTTAATTCATTCGCACGAATGTATCCATTCTAATTCATTTGCACGATCCATTCTAATTCATTCGTACGATCCATTCTAATTCATTCTAATTCATTCGCACGAATATTTCTAATTCATTCGCACGATCCATTCTAATTCATTCGTACGATCCATTCTAATTCATTCGCACGATCCATTCTTATTCATTCATACGATCCATTCTAATTCATTCGCACAATCCATTCTAATTCATTCGTATGATCCATTCTAACTCATTCGGTGGATCCATTCTAATTCATTCGTACGATCCATTCTAATTTAGAATGGATCATGCGAATGAATTAGAATGATCGTGCGATCCATTCTAATTCATTCGCACGATCCATTCTAATTCATTCGTACAATCCGTTCTAATTAATCCATTCTAATTCATTCGCACGATCCATTCTAATTCATTCGTATGATCCATTCTAATTCATTCCTACGATCCATTCTAATTTATTCGCACGATCCATTCTAATTCATTCGTACGATCCATTCTAATTCATTCGTATGATCAATTCTAATCCAACACTTGGTGAATTCTGCTTCACAATGATAGGAAGAGTCGACATCGAAGGATCAAAAAGCAACGTACGAATGAATTTGAATGGATACATTTGTGCGAATGAATATGAATGGATTGTACGAATGAATTAGAATGGATCGTACGAATGAATTAGAATGGATTGTACGAATGAATTAGAATAGATCGTGCGAATGAATTAGAATGCATCGTACGAATGAATTTGAATGGATCGGACGAATGAATTAGAATGGATACATTCGAGCGAATGAATTAGAATGGATCGTACGAATGAATTAGAATGGATCATAGGAATGAATTAGAATGGATCGTACAAATGAATTAGAATGGATACATTCGTGCGAATGAATTAGAATGGATCGTACGAATGAATTAGAATGGATCATAGGAATGAATTAGAATGGATCGTGCAAATGAATTACAATGGATACATTCGTGCGAATGAATTAGAATGGATCGTAGGAATGAATTAGAATGGATCGTACGAATGAATTAGAATAGATACATTTGTACGAAGGAATTAGAATGGATCGTACGAATGAAATAGAATGGATCGTACGAATGAATTAGAATGGATAGTGCGAATGAATTAGAATGGATCGTATGAATGAGTTAGAATGGATCGTATGAATGAATTAGAATGGATTGCATGAATGAATTAGAATGGATCATATGAATGAATTGGAATGGATCATACGAATCAATTAGAATGGATACATTCATGCAAATGAATTAGAATGGATCATACGAATGAATTAGAATGGATCGTACGAATGGATTAGAATGGATCGTACGAATGGATTAGAATGGATCGTGCAAATGAATTAGAATGGATTGCACGAATGTATCCATTCTAATCCATTCGTACGAATGGATTAGAATGGATCGTACGAATGAATTAGAATGGATCGTGCGAATGAATTAGAATGGATCGTGTTGGGGGTGGCTGAAACTCGCCCAGGAGTTCGCTCCCCCGTGCTCACCAAATCATCTTGACAGGGAGCGAGATCCACATTGGGCTGAAGGGGCCCTAGGCAAAGAGCTCGCTCAGGAGCTCGCCAAAGCTCGGTCAGGAGCTCGCCCGAGCTCGCTCAGGAGCCCGTCCGAGCTCGTACAGGAGCTCCCCCGAGCTCGCTCAAGAGCTCGCCAAGATCACACGAGAATTCACTTACAGTGGAAGCGGAAGTTAGACCGTCGTGCATACAAAGATGTAGGCACTGGAGACGCCCCCAGCTCGCGTAAGAGCTCGCCCATGCTTGCTCAGGAGCTCGCCCATGCTCGCTCAGGGGATCGCCCATGCTCGCTCAGGGGCTCGCCCATGCTCGCTCAGGAGCTCGCCCATGCTCGCTCAGGAGCTCGCCCATGCTCGCCAAGGAGCTCGCCAAGCTCGCTTAGGAGCTCGCTTAGCTCGCTCCGGAGCTCGCCCAAGCTCGCCCGGACCCCTGTTTATCGAAGAGGTCTCTCCTGCGAGGTCCGACTCTTGATAAATATGGAGGAAAGGACGGAGCAGTACAAGGCGAGCTTGCCTTTGCTTCCTCCCTGAGACTGCCCAGACTTGAACATTCCAGAATAGCCACCTGGCCGCGACAAGAAAGATGCTCTCCCCCACTCAAACCGCCTGGCAGGCTTGACGACAGAATGTCAGGGCGCGAGTACCAAGGACTGTCAGACCCACGCAAGCTAGAACGTGGGGGTCTAGAAGGCTCTGAAAAGAATCTCCACGTGTCGGGCCACGGTAGGCCGCCGATTGCTATAAATGCTCACCACCAGGCTCCATAGTACGGGTTCGAAATCCTTTTCCCTACCATTTTGGTATACAACAGCTCGCCGTTGTGCACCCGTGATTGACTTGAGCGTCGGAGGGTCTGCGCTCCTAAGGGAGCCAGCCGTTCTCACGCTCTCTTTTCTTTGTCTTGCAGGCAGCCCGTACGAACCAGCGAAAAATCCCCCGAACATTTGGCGCCATCTGTGGGATCGATCGACTGGTTCCTGCGAGAACGCCCATGGCCACAAGGGTGAACACCGGTACCCTAGTAACCCAAAGATGGCTCCGGCGATGAGGGGACGCAGGCGGACGAGGGCCCGTATGGGGTCTGTGCGCAGCAAACCCCCGCTGAGACCCCCCAGCCCCTTGTCCCGCTCAGTGACCAGCTTCTGTTGGAGATGTTGGCCACCCAGCGGGCAATGATGGAGGAGTTGGCGCGCTTGCGTCAGGCCCCAGCGGCGAGCCGACGATCTGGACCATCGAGGGCCGCATCCCCCGTGCGACCTCCCGTCTCGTCGCGTCTGCCCACGACCGTCCCAGCTCGGCAAACTTCCCACCCGGAACCCCCGGTTGAGAGGACGGCCGTGCGTGGAGCGAATGAGACCCCGCTCACGAGGTTACAGAAGCTGGTAACCCAGCGATCTAGCAACCAGGTAACCTTACGAGCGACCCTTTCTCGACGCCGTAGCCGGAGCGCCGATTCTAACGAGTCGGAGGCGAGGTCTCGGGAGCAGGATCACGATCCACGCCATCGACGGCGGGAGAAGGAGCCCGCGGCGGCCCAACCTCACAAAGCGCGGGAGACAACTGCCTCTCACCGACCCACCGTCGTGTCAAAAGAACTCGCGGGCGAACTGCGAGAAGGTCGCCATGGAGTAGTCCCCTCGGGTCACCGTGACGCAGGTCCGACCTTGCCCCGAGGGAGCATACGAGACCGCCTAGGACCTGCGCAGCCGCCTTTGGGAGTTCTCCCCGGGCACTGGCAGCGATCTAGTGCGCCAATGGATTTACTGGAGGATCTCGCCGCCCACGGAGGAAGCTCGCCTTTCACCAGCGAGGTCCACCAAGGGGGTTTCCCGCACCATTGGACCCCCCCGAAGTTTGTATTGTTCGACGGATCGCAAGATCCCGTTGACCATCTTTTGGCCTACAGAAAGCTTCTGTTTTTCCGAGACCAAGACCACGTCTTGTGCCGAGCATTCCCGAGCAGTTTGACCGGCTCAGTGTTGAACTGGTTCCACAAGTTGCCGCCCGGCATGATCCCTGACTTTCCAACTCTCTCTAGGCTATTCCTGGAGCAGTATCGCTGCAATAGGCAGCCCCCGAAGAGATTCGAGTCTCTGTTTACTTTAGCCATGGGAGCTCGCGAAACGCTCCGGTGCTTCGCAACATGATTCCGAAGCGCCTACCTCGCTCTGGAAGACGCGGCGGGCCAAGATCGTACCGCGGTGAGTGCTTTCAGAAGCGCCCTCCCCGAGGGGGGCAAGCTTCATGACGCTCTAGTGATCAAAGATCCTCGCACGATGGTTGAACTATTTGCCCTGGTCTAGCAATACATCAAGCTTGAGGATGCGGTGTTAGACTGGAAGGGAAAGGCAGTTGAGCAGCGACCTCCCCCGACTCTGCGACCTCTTGTCGTTAAAGCCGTAGAAAGGAGGGAGATACCCCCGGTGGCGCTTTTGCCCGGACAGCCCGCAGCTCCCACTGTACAGCCCGCTGAGATCCCCGCGGTGGTCGCTGGAAGGCCGGCAAACTGGCGCCTGCCTCCGGGACCCGGGGAGCGGGATTTCACCGTGCTAACTCACTCCCCAGGGCAAATCTTTCATCAGATCCAGAATGAGCCTTTCTTTCAGTATCCGCCACCCCTACAGGTCGGAGAGCCCGGCTCTACCGACAACTCGCGGCGGTGCGCTTTTCATCGAAGCCCTGGACATCACACTAACAGATGCCGGGCTCTGAAGAACCACTTGGAGGATTTGATCGCCTTGGGGCACTTGAACCAATTCATCGCGCCCCCGAGGAGATTCGAGGTGATACCAGAACGAGCCCCTTGGGAGGGAGATCGCCCAGGACTCGCAGAGCCCGCCTTACCTCCGCCTCCCCCGGGAGGACCGACGATCTGTCACACCATTAGCGGACGGCTGAGCGGCCCGAGATCCAGTAATGAAGCCCACCGACGAGTCAGGGAGATGGAGCGGGCACAGAAGGTATTTTCCATCTCGCTAACTCCTACTTTACTTCGAGCACCGAGGGTGGAAGCCCGCTATTTTCTCTGGTTTTCGAAAGACGACATGACTGGGGTCGTCACGCCCCACAATGATCCCCTTGTCATATGCCTGATGATGGCTAACATCGAGGTGAGGCAAGCTCTGGTTGATTCGGGGAGCGTCGTTGACATCCTTTTTCTGTCGGCCTACCTGCGAATGGGGTTGAGACTTGCCGACCTGTCTCCCTCGATGAGCTCCCTCAGTGGATTCACCGGTGAGGTCGCCAAAGTGGCAGGAGAGATAACCCTTACTGTGACCGCGGGCCCAGAGGCTCGCCAAGTCCGCTTCGCGGTAGTGGACGGAAGTTCCGCATTTAATGCCATCCTTGGGCGACCTTGGTTAAGGCAAATGAAGGCGGTATCTTCACCCAACCATCAGGCCCTTAAATTCCCAACCATGAGCGGGTCGCAGTTATTCGGGGTGATCAGGTAACCACTACCAGATGCGAGCAGGATGTTCTTCACCTCATGGATATGGAGGTCGCCGAGGCCAAGAGGCCCGCACCCTCCTAGCAATTACCGCCCGCTACGAGCGAGCTCCTGGGGAGCCCGCTGGGGGCCTCCTCGCTTAAGTCCCCTACTCCATCCCCGGGTGGGAGCGGTGTGGATCTTAAGTTGGAGGAGGAAGGTCGCCTGACAACCCCCAAGAGAGGAAGTTTCCCAGTTGCCGAGCCACTTCAGGAGGTCGACATTGGCGGCGAAGAAGGGCCAAGAGTTGTTCATCTAGGAACCTCACTGAACCAAGGCGAGGTCCTGGCCATAACCGACTTGCTCAGGGAATACCGTGATGTATTTGCCTGGAGCTTCGCGGACATGCCAGGGATTGACCCGGAGGTCGCCTGTCATCGTCTGCACACCATAAAAGAATTCCCGCCGGTCAAGCAAAAAGCTCGGCACATACCGGCTGCAAAGTCCGCTGCAGTAGCGGCAGAGATATTCAAGTTAGAGCGGGCTGGTTTTATACGCGAGGCGCACTTCCCCGAGTGGATCTCCAACATCGTGGTAGTGCCCAAGAAGAGTGGGGCGGTCAGAGTGTGCATCGACTTCTCCGACCTTAACAAAGCATGCCCGAAGGACGGATTCCCCCTTCCGCGAATAGGCGCGCTGGTCGACACAGCTGTCGGGTTCCGGGCCTTATCCTTTATGGATGGATATTCGGGGTATAACCAGATACCCCTTCACTTCGAAGATCAGGAGAAGACCGCCTTCTATTCTGGAGCGGGCTACCAGAAGCTTTTCTGCTACCGATTAATGCCATTCGGACTGAAGAACGCAGGGGCGACCTACCAAAGGTTGGTCACCCAGATGTTTAAGGGTCAGATCGGCAGGAATATCGAAGTTTATGTGGACGACCTCCTGGTGAAAAGTCGAAAGCGAGAGGGGCATGTCGCCGATCTCCACGAAACCTTCGAAGTGCTGAGAAAGTACCAAATGAGACTAAACCCGGCGAAGTGCGCATTCGGGGTGACTTCTGGGAAATTCCTCGGGTACCTGGTCACCCACAGGGGGATCGAGGCCGACCCTGGGCAAATCCGAGCACTTGTCGAAATGCCCGCACCAAGAACCCGGCAGGAGGTCCAAAGGTTGAGCGGGCGAATCGCCGCGCTAAATCGGTTCATCTCCAAATCCTCAGACAATTGCCGACCACTTTTCGAGCTACTACGAAAAGGAGTGAGCATTTGTTGGGATGAAAAGTGCGAGCGCGCCTTTCAGAAGATCAAGGACTATCTGGCGAGTCCGCCAATCCTAGCAGCACCCAAAGATGGCGCCGAGCTTGGCATATATCTCGCGGTCACCGAGAATGCGGTGAGCGAGGTCCTTGTTGTAGAAGAAGCAAAGGTTGAGCGGCCTATCTACTTTGTAAGCCACACAATGCTTCCCGCCGAGCTCCGGTATCGACCAATCGAGAAGGTCGCACTGGCCTTGGTCCTTACCGCGAGAAAGCTTCACCCCTACTTCTCGGCGCACACCGTCAAAGTCATCACAGAGCACCCTCTGAAGAGCGCGCTCTCCAGACCCTCGGTAGCCGGCAGGCTCTATCGATGGTCCGCCGAGCTCGCCGCCTATGGTTTGGAGTATGTCCCTCGAGTTGCTGTCAAAGGGCAGGCTCTCGCCGATTTCTTGGCGGACTTCCCCATAGAAGAACCGGTCCAGTACTAGGAGGATGAGCCAACTGAGGCACACCCTGGGAAGGCGAGGTTCTTGGACAACCAAGGCGAGCTTCCTCCAACTAAGCGTTCAGAGGTGGCGGGCTGGGAATTATTCGTCGATGGATCCTCCAACGCTTTGGGGGCTGGGATCGGGGTCGCACTGATCGCCCAGTCGGTACTTCTGGAGAAATCAGTCCGGCTGGATTTCGCCGCTACCAACAATGAGGTGGAATATGAGGCGCTGCTGGCTGGTCTGGAGCTCGCTCAAGAGGTAGGCGCCAAACGCTTGAAGGTCTTTAGTGATTCCCAGCTAATTATTTGCCAAATCAATAGGGAGTACGCCTCCCGGGATGCACGAATGGCGGGCTATGTGGATCTGGTAAAGGGCAAGGCCGCGGAGTTCGAAAAGATCTCCTTCGAGCAAATTCCGCGGGCCGATAATAGGCGAGCTGATGCTTTGGCAAATGCCGCCTCTCTGCTGGGAACATCAGAGGCTCGCCAGATTCTCATCGAGGTCCAAAATCAGTCTCGGCTCCAACTGATGGAACCCGCTGTTAACCAAGTCTCTGCCGACGTATCACCCAGCGGGTGGACCGCCCCCATTCTTCGTTTCCTCCGGAAGGGCGAGCTTCCAGAGGGTAGAGAGGAAGCCCGGCGAGTGGAGAAATGCGCTGGGCGCTATCTCATTCGCTGGGATCGCCTTTTTCGAAGATCTTTTGGCGGGCCAAATCTTCGTTGCATCGAGAGCCCGGAGACCGAAGAAGTTTTGAATTGCATTCACTCTGGCGAGCTGGGAAACCACGCTGGTGGGCGGTCTCTAGCTGCGAAAGTACGGAGGCAAGGATACTGGTGGCCCACTCTGGAGCAAGACGCTTTGAAGGTCGCCCAGAGGTGCATCCAATGCCAGAAGCACGCCACCACGAATCATATGCCCGCAGAAGAACTGCATCCTCTGGCGAGCCCCTGGCTATTCCAGCAATGGGGGTTGGACATTGTGGGACCTTTCCCTGTGTCAACCCGGCAAAAGAAATTCATCTTAGTAGCCACGGACTACTTCACTAAATGGGTGGAAGCGGTCCCGCTAGCTAAGATAGGCGAAAAGCAAGTGAAAGACTTCCTTTGGAAGAATGTTTTCTGCCGTTTCGGTCTGCCTCGGGTACTTATCACCGACAATGGTCGCCAGTTTGATAATCGCTTGGTCAGAAGCTTTTGTGTTGAATATGGGGTCGACCTAAGGTTCTCGTCCCCAAGATACCCTCAAAGCAACAGGCAGGCCGAAGCTACGAATCGCGTGATCTTGGACAACCTCAAGAAAAGGTTGGAAGGAAAGAAAGGACTGTGGGAGGAGGAGCTCGACAGCGTGCTATGGGCTTATCGTACCACTCTACGTCGCTCGACCAACGAATCACCTTTCAGCCTAATTTACGGGTGTGAAGCTGTGCTACCCATCGAAGCCGAGCTGCCCACTGAAAGAAAGCTCGCTACAGATGAGGTTGATAATGGCGCTCTGCTCGCCGACTCTCTCGATCAGCTCGAAGAATATATACTACACCAAAATCAGGATTTAGTAACGCAGCCAACTGTTATAAATATGTTTAGTAACATAAAAAAACCATTAGGAATATGGCGTTACAAATATTTGTAACACTTTTTGTAACAACCGTTACTAATTGACCGTTACAAATTGTCTGTTTTGGTGTAGTCGAAAGACGAGAGCGCGCCAATCTACACCTCGCCGGATACCGACAAAAATTGAAGCGCGCATATGACAAAAGAGTCCGCCATCGGGCATTCAAGGCTGGCGATATGGTGATGAGAAAGGTGTTCGCAAACACGCAAGAGCCTAATGCAGGGAAGCTCGTGGCAAACTGGGAAGGCCCCTACATAATACACGAAGCGCGAGGCTCGGGGGCTTACCAGTTGATGACCGCTGAAGGCGACCTGTTAGAGCGACCTTGGAATGCTTTGCACCTTCGCAAGTTTTATGCATAAGGGGATTTTTGTAAATTATCTTCTGAAGTTATGAATGAACGATAGAGGTTTTAACAAGGAATATAACTCAGAAGCTCGGCGCAGCAAGAGTTCGCGTGATCTATGAAGTGTAGTCCGCCGTTGTGCGGACTTAAAGCAAGACCGGGATCCTCAGAGGCAGCCAGTGGGTGACCTTGAGCTTCCCGGGGTAGTCCGCCGCTGTGCAGACTTAAAGCAAGACCGGGATCCTCAGAGGCAGCCAGTGGGCGACCTTGAGCTTCCCGGGGCAGTCCGCCGCTGTGCGGACTTAAAGCAAGACCGGGATCCTCAGAGGCAGCCAGTGGGCGACCTTGAGCTTCCCGGGGCAGTCCGCTGTTATACGGACTTAAAGCAAGACCGGGATCCTCAGAGGCAGCCAGTGGGCGAACTTGAGATTCCTGGGGAAGTCCGCTGCCTAGTGGACTCTAAACCGAACCGGGATCCTTCGCGTTCACCTGCCATGAACGGAAGCATCCTAGCGTGGACATACCCCTCTAAGGGCAAGTCCGCTGAACAGGATCATCGAGGGAAATTAACCGGACAGGGGGCAGCTAGCACTTATTAGTTTTCTTCAAAAATAAAAATGGTTTAAGTCTCTGAGTGTAGGGAAGTTTTTGAAGTCATTTGGTTCGCTTATCGTTTTCCGGGCTCAGAGACTTTGAGTTTTAGCGAGCATGCCGAGTTTTTCGTTTGCATATATTTTAAAATAAAAAGGTTGAATCGAATTAGCTGCCTCGCCCGGGGTATCACTCTCGAGATCGCTGCGAAACTCCTAAAGCGGACTCATGAGCGACACAGAGAAAGAAAGAAACGCATATGCGAACTCAAAAAGATTTCATTTCATTGATTAAACCAAAAATTACAAGGGCAGTTACGAGGCTGCAACCTCAAGGCTTGCTAGTCTCCGCCCCACTGTCGTCCCCTCAGCACCGCTTCTTCGACCTTTCGGTCTTGTATTTCTCCACAGCGGCCAGGGCGCCTTTCTTGAGGAGATCGTCCAGCTGGGCTTGGAGGCAACCTTGCTGAGCCCGAAGGCCTTCGGCGTGCGTCTCGTTCAGGGCGGCGATCTCTGTCTTTAGAGCAGCGACCTCGCCTTGAAGTTGAGCTGCCTCCCGCTGTGCGACCTCGCTGGCGGACACAGCCTCGTCTCGCTCCGCCTTAGCTTTGAGGAGGGCGGTAGCGGACAGGCCTTTGGCTGCCTCGGCCATGGTGAGGCATGACACCAGGGCTTTGACCCTGTGGTGCAGTGACTCCGACTCCGCCCTCAACTCCTCGGAGCCCTTAGCTCGCTGAAGCTCATGGATGTGCTCGTCCACCTTGTGCTCAGACCCCCGAAGGGAATCGTCGAACAAGGCGGCCAACGCCTTCCCGGCCCCAGCGACCTCCGCGGCCAGCGCCTGACTCTGCTTCTCCACCTGCATAAGGAAGATGAAAGAGTCAGCAAAAATTAAACACTTTTGCTGTAAGGACAGAGAGAGCAAGAGGTACCTCGGCCAGGCGTTCGCTTATAGAAGCGAAGGGGGCACGGGCGAAGACGTTGCGGCCCAGCAGCTGCCGCACGTAGTAGGGCGCCCTCCCCTCCTCCACAGAGGAGCCCGCGCTGGGGCCCCCCGGAGCTTCGATAGTAGGAGGCACGCCGAGAGGAGTGGGGGCAGGCACCTCCCCCGGGCGAGCTCTGGCTGCTGGCGGGCTCGGAGGGTCCGCCCTGGTCCCTTTGGCCTCCGACTCCGAGCTGGAGGACTCGGAGTCGGAGCCAATGTCTACAAAGCTGGGGGACCTGTAGACCAGATCCCCCAGGCCCTGCTGGGAGCCCGCTCCCTCCTGGCCCCCTGCTGGAGGCGAGGCCAGAGGGGCGGGAGCTGGAACTGCGGCCGGCGGAGAGGTCGCAGCAGGGGCGTTGGACTCGCCCTGCTAGACCCCTGTCCCGTCGGTGGGAGGTGGAAGCACCTGCCCGCTCGGTCCCGCCCCTGGTGCGGGAGCTGATGGAGCCGGGGGCTTCTCCACTTGGGCGGAGGCGGTAGGCTCTGCCCTAGAAGATTGAGGAGCGGGCTCTTCCTTCTCGGAGCCAGATGCTTCCTCCTTGGAGTTCGTCCAGCTTGGCTCCGAGTCCAAGCCCGCCTCCTCAAGAGCTTTTCGCCGCAGCTCCACTTGGGCGTTCGAAGGCGCGGGCCTCGCGAGCTTTACCTTCTTCTTCCCGCGGGCCTCCATCTCCGGCATCAGCACTGCTACACGAAGAGGGACGGTCAGATCGCCCGGGAAGTTGCCCATTAGAATCCGAGCCATCCCGGATTCGACCTCCGCCATGGTTAGCGGGAGGTCGACGTTCGGGTCATCGGCCTCGACCATCTGAATCTTGCAGCGAACAATGGGAGTTGGGGCAGGTGGCTGACCTGGGCCGGCGTCCGGGTGAGGAGGTGGTGCAGGAGCGGAGGCTTCACCCTGGCGGAGCATCTCCATGGTGTCGGGGTCGTTGAGGCGGATGGGCGAAGCCCGCCTTTGGACCATCTTCTTGCGAGGGTTGCCTCCCGAACTCCCCGCCCCCTTGCTGACCCCTTTGGAGGGAGGAGGGACGTTCTGCATCGGCGGAATAGCACCGATCTCCTCCTCCTTCTTCTTTCGGACGATCATCTGTTTCAGCAGAATAGCGCCGGTCTTCCCGTCCTTCAGCTGGAAGGTGAAGTCGGGAGTGGTGATCCTCGTCGGAGTCCGCCCACCGAGGTAGTAGAGGATCGCCTCGTCCAGAGATCGCTCCCGGTCGGGAGCGATGCACTTCTTCTTCCCCGCCTTGTAGAAGGAGATCTCCCGGAAGACCGCCGTCGGGGGAACCCCGGGGTGAGCCGGGACTCCGCTGTGTCGCCCGCGCCAGTCGCCGACCACCACGAAAGGATAGTCCTTCCAGTGGCGGTCCTTGCTCTCGATAGTGGAGAAGGGGAGCACCTCGCTAGGCCGCCCAGCGAGGTAGAAGTAGCCGCAGCCCATGGAGCTGAAGACCGGTGAGGGCTTGAGGAGCCACTTTTTGAGCAAGTAGCTCAGTGGGATCCTCGCCTTCAGAGCGGTCTCCAGCTGGGACAGTCCGTAGAGTATCCCCCAGGAGTTTCCTGAGAGTTGGGCGGGGCAAAGCCCCGTCAACTCCAGGAGCTCCCCGGCGAGATGACTCAGGGGGAACCACAGCCCAGACCACAGCAGCCCGACAGAAGCTACTGTGCCCTGGGGCAGCCTCCCCGAGAGTGGCATCTCGGTGACGAGGATCTCCCGAGGGAGATCGATTGCCGCCCGGATACTGTCCCCGACGGGCACCCCGATGGGGTTTTGCAGCCAGACCACCGCCCTTTCGGTGGCGGGCTCAGAAGCCTGGGCGGCGGCAGCAGCGGCGGCAACAGCAGCAGCAACATCGGCAGCGGAGGCCATGAGAGCAGAAGGGCTAAGGCGAGCTGAGAGCGCTGAAAGCAAACGGAGAAGGGAGAGTTGTTTTCAAGCGACGGTAAAAATCGCCCCCCGTCCCCTATTTATAGATAGGTGGGAGGCAGGTGAATCGAGCCGCAGTTAATGCCCGAGCGCGCTCGGCGAGGCGACGTGACGGCAATCAAAATGACAGCTTGCTTCTTTCCAATCGTCAAGCGCCACGTGGGCCACGCGTGGAAAAGGCTGCGCCGGTGCCGACGCTATCATTTACTGACAAAAGAGAAGCGAATCAGAGCGAGACACGTGTCCCACGACAGACGGGATCTCATAATGAGATTTATCGTATCAGTTTCGTATCTCGGGTCTCACGTCGCATTTAAGGTGAAACGACTGCTGGAGATCCGGTGCGAACCCCAAGCCACAAGATCGCCTGCGGCAGATGCCCGCAGCTCGCCCGAGGCAGACCCTGACCGTGTGTGATGAGCCCGCGCCGGAAGAAGATCGCTCGTGGATGACGCTCCCGGCCCGCCCAGTGTTTGTGAAATACTGGGAGTCAAAACTCTCGGCGCAGATCGTTCACGGCTGGTGCCCGCAGCTCACCTGACGCAGACCCTGACCGTGTGTGACAAGCTCGCACCGGAAGGAGATCGCTCGTGGCTGACGCTCCCGGCCCGCCCAGCACTTGTGAAATACTGGCAGTCAAAGCTCTCGGCGCAGATCGCCCACGGCATGTGCCCGCAGCCCGTAAGGTTGAGGTCGCCAATGACTGGTACTCCCAATCCGACCGATGTGTGCAATAAGACTCCTGAGCAAGCGCCAAAGTCTCCTTAGTCACTCCCTCAGGAGGGGGTAATATTGGGGGTGGCTGAAACTCGCCCAGGAGTTCGCTCCCCCATGCTCACCAAATCATCTTGACAGGGAGCGAGATCCACATTGGGCTGAAGGGGCCCTAGGCAAAGAGCTCGCTCAGGAGCTCGCCAAAGCTCGGTCAGGAGCTCGCCCGAGCTCGCTCAGGAGCCCGTCCGAGCTCGTACAGGAGCTCGCCCGAGCTCGCTCAAGAGCTCGCCAAGATCACACGAGAATTCACTTGTAGTGGAAGCGGAAGTTAGACCGTCGTGCATACAAAGATGCAGGCACCAGAGACGCCCCCAGCTCGCGCAAGAGCTCGCCCATGCTCGCTCAGGAGCTCGCCCATGCTCGCTCAGGAGCTCGCCCATGCTCGCTCAGGGGCTCGCCCATGCTCGCTCAGGAGCTCGCCCATGCTCGCCAAGGAGCTCGCCAAGCTCGCTCAGGAGCTCGCTTAGCTCGCTCCGGAGCTCGCCCAAGCTCGCCCGGACACCTGTTTATCGAAGAGGTCTCTCCTGCGAGGTCCGACTCTTGATAAATATGGAGGAAAGGACGGAGCAGTGCAGGGCGAGCTTGCCTTTGCTTCCTCCCTGAGACTGCCCAGACTTGAACATTCCAGAATAGCCACCTGGCCGCGACAAGAAAGATGCTCTCCCCCACTCAAACCGCCTGGCAGGCTTGACGACAGAATATCAGGGCGCGAGTACCAAGGACTGTCAGACCCACGCGAGCTAGAACGTGGGGGTCTAGAAGGCTCTGGAAAGAATCTCCATGTGTCGGGCCACGGTAGGCCGCCGATTGCTATAAATGCTCACCCCCAGGCTCCATAGTACGGGTTTGAAATCCTTTTCCCTACCATTTTGGTATACAACAGCTCGCCGTTGTGCACCCGTGACTGACTTGAGCGTCGGAGGGTCTGCGCTCCTAAGGGAGCCAACCGTTCTCACGCTCTCTTTTCTTTGTCTTACAGGCAGCCCGTACGAACCAGCGAAAAATCCCCCGAACAGATCGTATGAATAAATTAGAATGGATCGTACGAATGAATTAAAATGGATACATTTGTGCGAATGAATTAGAATGGATCATACGATTGAATTAGAATGGATCGTACGAATGAATTAGAATGGATCATGCGAATGAATTTGAATGGATCGTACGAATAAATTAGAATGAATCGCATGAATGAATTAGAATGGTTACATTCGTGCGAATGAATTAGAATGGATCGTACGAATGAATTTAGAATGGATCGTACGAATGGATTAGAATGGATCGTGCGAATGAATTTGAATGGATCGTACGAATGAATTAGAATGAATCGTACGATCCATTCTAATTCATTCTCACAAATGTAACCTTTCTAATTCATTCGTACGATCCATTCTAATTCATTCGATCGAATGTATCCATTCTACTGTAACCTTTCTAATTCATTTGTACGATCCATTCTAATTCATTCGTACGATCCATTCTAATTCATTCCTACGATCTATTCTAATTCATTCGCTCGAATGTATCCATTCTAATTCATTCGTACGATCCATTCTAATTCATTCGTAGAACGCATTGTACGAATGAATTAGAATAGATACATTTGTGCGAATGAATTAGATTGCATCGTACGAATGAATTAGAATGGATCGTACGAACGAATTAGAATGGATCGTACGATGCAATCTAATTCATTCGTACGATCCATTCTAATTCATTCGCGCGAATGAATTTGAATGGATTGTACGAATGAATTAGATCGTACGAATGAATTAGAATGGATCGTACGAATGAATTAAAATGGATACATTCGAGCGAATGAATTAGAATGGATACATTTGTGCGAAGGAATTAGAATGGATCGTACGAATGAATTAGAATGGATCGTACGATGCAATCTAATTCATTCGTACAATGCGTTCAAATCCATTCGTACGATCCATTATAATTCATTCGTACGATCTATTCTAATTCATTCGCACGAATGTATCCATTCTAATTCATTCGTACGATCCATTCTAATTCGTTCGTACGATCCATTCTAATTCATTCGTACGATCCATTCTAATTCATTCGTACGATCCATTCTAATTCATTCGCACGATCCATTCTAATTCATTCGTATGATCCATTCTAATTCATTCCTACGATCTATTCTAATTCATTCGTATGATCCATTCTAATTCATTTGTTCGATCCATTCTAATTCATTCGTACAATCCATTCAAATTCATTCGCATGATCCATTCTAATTCATTCATACGATCCATTCTAATTCATTCTCACGAATGTAACCTTTCTAATTTATTTGTATGATCCATTCTAATTCATTCGTACGATCCATTCTAATCCATTCGTACGATCCATTCTAATCCATTCGTACGATCTATTCTAATCCATTCGTACGATCCATTCTAATTCATTCGTATGAATGTATCCATTCTAATTTATTCGTACGATCCAGTCTAATTCATTCGTACGATCCATTCTAATTCATTCGCACGAATGTATCCATTCTAATTCATTGGTACGATCCATTATAATTCATTCGCACGATCCATTCAAATTCATTCGCACGATCCATTCTAATTCATTCATACGATCCATTCTAATTCATTCATACGATCTATTCTAATTCATTCGTACGAATGTATCCATTCTAATTCATTCGCACAATCCAATCTAATTCAAACGTACGATCCATTCTAATTCATTCACATGATGTATTCTAATTCATTCGTATGATCCATTCTAATTTATTCGTATGATTCATTCTAATTCATTCGTACGATCCATTCTAATTCATTCTCACGAATGTAACCTTTCTAATTCATTTGTATGATCCATTCTAATCCATTCGTACGATCCATTCTAATCCATTCGTACGATCCATTCTAATTCATTCGTACGATCCATTCTAATTCTTTCTCACAAATGTAACCTTTCTAATTCATTCGTACGATCCTTTCTAATTCATTCGCACGATCCATTCTAATTCATTCCTACGATCTATTCTAATTCATTCGCTCGAATGTATCCATTCTAATTCATTCGTTCGATCCAGTCTAATTCATTCGTACTATCCATTCTAATCCGTTCGTACGATCCATTCTAATTCATTCGTACGATCCATTCTAATTCATTCTCAAAAATGTAACCTTTCTAATTTATTTGTACGATCCATTCTAATTCATTAGTATGATCCATTCTAATCCATTCGTACGATCCATTCTAAACCATTCGTACGATCCATTCTAATTCATTCACACGATCCATTCTAACTTATTCCTACGATCCATTCTAATTCATTCGCACGAATGTATCCATTCTAATTCATTTGCACGATCCATTCTAATTCATTCCTATGATCCATTCTAATTCATTCGTACGATCCATTCTAATTCATTCGCTCGAATGTATCCATTCTAATTCATTCGTACGATCCATTCTAATTCATTCGTATGATCCATTCTAATCCATTCGTACGATCCATTCTAATTCATTCGTATGATCCATTCTAATTCATTCGAGCGAATGAATTAGAATAGATCGTAGGAATGAATTAGAATGGATCATACGAATGAATTAGAATGGATCGTGCGAATGCATTAGAATGGATTGTACGAATGAATTAGAATGGATACATTCGTGCGAATGAATTAGAATGGATCGGACGAATGAATTAGAATGGATTGTGCGAATGAATTAGAATGGATCGTATGAATGAATAAGAATGGATCGTACGAATGAATTAGAATGGATCGTGCGAATGAATTAGAATGAATCGCACGAATGCATTAGAATGGATCGTACGAATGAATTAGAATGAATCATACGATCCATTCTAATTCTTTCGTCCGATCCAATCTAATTCATTCGTACGAATATATCCATTCTAATTCATTCGTACAATCCATTCTAATTTATTCGCACGATCCATTCTAATTCATTCTTATGATCCATTATAATTCATTCCTAAGATCTATTCTAATTCATTCGCTCGAAAGTATCCATTCTAATTCATTCGTTCGATCCGTTCTAATTCATTCGTACGATCCATTCAAATTCATTCGCATGATCCATTCTAATTCATTCGTACGATCCATTCTAATTCATTCTCACGAATATAACCTTTCTAATTCATTTGTACGATCCATTCTAATTCATTCGTACGATCCATTCTAATCCATTCGTACGATCCATTCTAATCCATTCGTACGATCCATTCTAATTCATTCTCACAAATGTAACCTTTCTAATTCATTTGTACGATCCATTCTAATTCATTCGTGCGATCCATTCTAATCCATTCGTACGATCCATTCTAATTCATTCGTACGATCCATTGTATTTTCTTCGCAAGATCCATTCTAATTCATTCGCACGAATGTAACCATTCTAACTCATTCGTACGATCCATTCTAATTCATTCCAACGATCCATTCTAATTCATTCGCATGAATGTATCCATTCGAATTCATTTGCACGATCCATTCTAATTCATTCCTATGATCCATTCTAATTCATTCGTACGATCCATTCTAATTCATTCGCTCGAATGTATCCATTCTAATTCATTTGTACGATCCATTCTAATTCATTCGTACGATCCATTCTAATCCATTCGAATGATCCATTCTAATCCATTCGTACGATCCATTCTAATTCATTCGTACAATGCGTTCTAATTCATTCGCACAATCCGTTCTAATTCATTCGCACAATCCATTCTAATTCATTCGCATGAATGTATCCATTCTAATTCATTCGCACGATCCATTCTTATTAATTCGCACAAATGTATCCATTCTAATTCATTCGTACGATCCATTCAAATTCAATCGTATGATCCATTCTAATTCATTCGCACAAATGTATCCATTTTAATTCATTCGTACGATCCATTCTAATTTATTCATACGATCCATTCTAATTCATTCGCACGATCCATTCTAATTCATTTGTACGACCCATTCTAATTCATTCGCATGAATATATCTATTCTAATTCATTCGTATGATCCATTCTAATTTATTCGCACGATCTATTCTAATTCATTCGTACGATCCATTCTAATTCATTCGCACTAATGTATCATACGAATGAATTAGAATGGATCATGCGAATGAATTAATCGTACGATCCATTCTAATTCATTCGCACGATCCGTTCTAATTCATTTGTACGATCCATTTTAATTCATTCGCATGATCCATTCTAATTCATTCGTATGATACATTCATACGACTGAATTAGAATGGATTGTATGAATGAATTAGAATTGATCATACGAATGAATTAGAATGGATCGTACGAATGAATTAGAATGGATCTTGCGAATGAATTAGAATGGATCGTACAAATGAATTAGAATGGATCGTACGATTCATTCTAATTCATTCGTACAATCCATTCAAATGCATTCGTACGATTCATTCTAATTCATTCGCACGATCCATTCTAATTCATTCGTATGATCCATTCTAATTTATTTGCACGAATATACGATCTATTCTAATTTATTCGCAAGAATGTATCCATTCTAATTCATTCGTACAAATGTATCCATTCTAATTTATTTGTACGATTCATTCTAATTCATTAGCACGATCCATTCTAATTCATTCGTATGATCCATTCTAATTCATTCGCACGAATGTATCCATTCTAATTCATTCGTACAATCCATTCTGTTTCATTCGCATGATCCATTCTAATTCATTCGTATGATCCATTCTAATTCATTCCTACGATCTATTCTAATTCATTCGCTCGAATGTATCCATTCTAATTCATTCGTTCGATCCATTCTAATTTATTCGTACGATCCATTCAAATTCATTCGCATGATCCATTCTAATTCATTCGCATGATCCATTCTAATTCATTCTCACGAATGTAACCTTTCTAATTCATTTGTATGATCCATTCTGATTCATTCGTACGATTCATTCTAATCCATTCCTATGATCCATTCAATTTCAATCGTACGATCCATTCTAATCCATTCGTACGATCCATTCTAATTCATTCGTACGATCCATTATAATTCATTCTCACAAATATAACCTTTCTAATTCATTTGTACGATCCATTCTAATTCATTCGTCCGATCCATTCTAATCCATTTGTACGATCCATTCTAATTCATTTGTACGATCCATTGTAATTCATTCATACAATCCATTCAGATTCATTCGCACAAATGTATCCATTCAAATTCATTCGTACGATCCATTCTAATTAATTCGCACGATCCATTCTAATTCAGTCATATGAATGTATCCATTTTAATTCATTCGTACGATCTAATTCATTCGTACGATCCATTCCAATTCATTCGTACGATCGATTCTAATTCATTCGCACGATCCATTCTAATTTATTCGTACAATCCATTCTAATTCATTCGTATGATCCATTCTAATTTATTCGTTCAAATATATCCATTCTAATTCATTCGTACGATCCATTCTAATTCATTCGCACGATCCATTCTAATTCATTCACACGAATATATCCATTCTAATTCATTTGCACGATCCAATCTAATTCATTCCTATGATCCATTCTAATTCATTCGTACGATCCATTCTAATTCATTCGTCCGATCCATTCAAATTCATTCGTACGATGCAATCTAATTCATTCGCACAAATGTATCTATTCTAATTCATTTGTACAATGCGTTCTAATCCATTCTTACGATCCATTCTAATCCATTCGTACGATCCATTCTAATTCATTCGTATGATCCATTCTAATTCATTCGTACGATCCATTCTAATTCATTTGCATGAATGTATCCATTCTAATTTATTCATACGATCCAGTCTAATTCATTCGTACGATCCATTCTAATTCATTCGCACGAATATATCCATTCTAATTCATTCGTAAGATCCTTTCTAATTCATTCGCACGATCCATTCTAATTCTTTCATATAATCCATTCTAATTCATTCGTCCGATCCATTCTAATTCATTCGTATGATCAATTCTAATTCATTCGCACGATCCATTCTAATTCATTCGTATGATCCATTCTAATTCAATTCGTGCAATCCATTCAAATTCATTCGCACAAATGTATCCATTCTAATTCATTCGTATGATCCATTCTAATTCATTTGCTCGAATGTATCCATTCTAATTCATTCGTATGATCCATTCTAATTCATTTGCACGATCCATTCTAATTCATTCGTACGATCCATTCTAATTCATTCGTATGATCAATTCTAATTCATTCGCACGATCCATTCTAATTCATTTGTACGATCTATTCTAATTCATTCGTACGATCCATTCTAATTCATTCGCACGAATGTATCCATTCTAATTCATTCATACGATCTATTCTAATTCATTCGCACTATCCATTCTAATTCATTCGTACGATCCATTCTAATTCATTCGTACGATCCATTCTAATTCATTCGTACGATCCATTCTAATTAATTCGCACAAATGTATCCATTCTAATTCATTCATACGATCCATTCTAATTTATTCGTTCAAATATATCTATTCTAATTCATTCGTATGATCCATTCTAATTCATTCGCACGATCCATTCTAATTCATTCGCACGAATGTATCCATTCTAATTCATTGGCACGATCCATTCTAATTCATTCCTATGATCCATTCTAATTCATTCGTACGATCCATTCTAATTCATTCTCTCGAATGAATCCATTCTAATTCATTCGTATAATCCATTCTTATTTATTCATACGATCCATTCTAATTCATTCGCACGATCCATTCTAATTTATTCGCACAATCCGTTCTAATTCATTCGCACAATCCATTCTAATTCATTCGCACGAGTGTATCCATTCTAATTCATTTGTACGATCCATTCTAATTCATTCGCATGATCCATTCGTACGATCCATTCTAATCAATTCGTATGATCCATTCTAATTCATTCATACGATCCATTCTAATTCGTTCGTACGATCCATTCTAATTCATTCGTATGATCCATTCTAACTCATTCGGTGGATCCATTCTAATTCATTCGTACGATCCATTCTACTTCATTCGCACGATCCATTCTAATTTATTCGTACGATCCATTCTAATTCATTTGTACGATCTATTCTTATTCATTCGCACGAATGTAACCATTCTAATTCATTCATACGATTCATTCTAATTCATTCGTATGAGTTATTCTAATTCATTCGTACGATCCATTCTAATGCATTCGTACGATTCATTCTAATTCATTCGCATAAATATATCCATTCTAATTCATTTGTAAGATCCATTCTAATTCATTCGCACGATCCATTCTAATTCATTCGCACAAATGTATCCATTCTAATTCTTTCGTACGATCCATTCTAATGCATTCGTACGATCCATTGTAATCCATTCGTATGATCCATTCTAATCCATTCGTATGATCCATTCTAATCCATTCGTACGATCCATTCTAATTCATTCGTACGATCCATTCTAATTCATTCTCACAAATGTAACCTTTCTAATTCATTTGTACGATCCATTCTAATTCATTTGTACGATCCATTCTAATCCATTCGTACGATCCATTCTAATCCATTCGTACGATCCATTCTAATTCATTCACACGAATGTAACCATTCTAATTCATTCGTATGATCCATTCTAATTCATTCGTACGATTCATTCTAATTAATTCGCACAAATCTATCCATTCTAATTCATTCGTATGATCCATTCTTATTCATTCATACGATCCATTCTAATTCATTTGTACGAATGAATTAAAATGGATCGTACAAATGAATTAGAATGGATCGTATGAACGAATTAGAATGGATCGTACGAACAAATTAGAATGGATCGTACGAATGAATTAGAATGGATACATTCGAGCGAATGAATTAGAATGGATCGTACGAATGAATTAGAATGGATCATAGGAATGAATTAGAATGGATCGTGCAAATGAATTAGAATGAATACATTCGTGCGAATAAATTAGAATGGATCGTGCGAATGAATTAGAATGGGTCATACGAATGAATTAGAATGGATATATTTGAACGAATAAATTAGAATGTATCATACGAATGAATTAGAATGGATAGTACGAATGAATTAGAATGGATCGTGCGAATGAATTAGAATCGATCGTACGAATGAATTAGAATGGATTAGAATGGATCGTACGAATGAATTGGATCATACGAATGAATTAGAATGGATTGTACGAATGAATTAAAATGGTTACATTCATACGACTGAATTAGAACGGATCGTGCGAATTAATTAGAATGGATCGTACGAATGAATTTGAATGGATACATTTGTGCGAATGAATCTGAATGAATTATATGAATGAATTACAATGGATCGTACGAATGGATTACAATGGATCGTACGAATGAATTAGAATGGATCATACAAATGAATTAGAAAGGTTACATTCGTGAGAATGAATTAGAATGGATCGTACGAATGAATTAGAATGGATCATGCGAATGAATTTGAATGGATCGTACGAATGAATTAGAATGGATTGAACGAATGAATTAGAATGGATACATTCGAGCGAATGAATTAGAATAGATCGTAGGAGTGAATTAGAATGGATCATACAAATGAATTAGAATGGATCGTGCGAATGAATTAGAAATTATTGTACGAATGAATTAGAATGAATACATTCGTGCGAATGAATTAGAATGGATCGTACGAATGAATTAGAATGGATCGTACGAATGAATTAGAATGAATCGTACGAATGAATTAGAATGGATACATTTGTACGAATAAATTGGAATGGATTGTACGAATGAATTAGAATGGATACATTCTTGCGAATAAATTAGAATGGATCGTATATTCGTGCAAATAAATTAGAATGGATCATACGAATGAATTAGAATGGATCGTGCGAATGAATTAGAATGAATCGTACGAATGCATTAGAATGGATCGTACGAATGAATTAGAATGAATCGTACGATCCATTCTAATTCATTCGTCCGATCCATTCTAATTCATTCGCACGAATGTATCCATTCAAATTCATTCGTACAATCCATTCAAATTCATTCGCACGATCTATTCTAATTCATTCGTATGATCCATTCTAATTCATTTTTACGATATATTCTAATTCATTCGGTCGAATGTATCTATTCTAATTCATTCGTTCGATCCATTCTAATTCATTCGTATGATCCATTCAAATTCATTCGCATGATCCATTCTAATTCATTCGTACGATCCATCCTAATTCATTCTCACGAATGTAATCTTTCTAATTCATTCGTACGATCCATTCTAATCCATTCGTACGATCCATTCTAATCCATTCGTACGATCCATTCTAATCCATTCGTACGATCCATTCTAATTCATTCTTACGATCCATTCTAAATCATTCTCACAAATGTAACCTTTCTAATTTATTTGTACGATCCATTCTAATTCATTCGTACGATCCATTCTAATCCATTCGTACGATCCATTCTAATTCATTCGCACGAATGTAACCATTCTAATTCATTCGTACGATCCATTCTAATTCATTCCTACGATCCATTCTAATTCATTCGCACGAATGTATCCATTCTAATTCATTTGCACGATCCATTCTAATTCATTCCTATGATCCATTCTAATCTATTCGTACGATCCATTCTAATTCATTCGGATGATCCATTCTAATTCAATCGAATGATCCATTCTAATTCATTCGCACAAATGTATCCATTTTAATTCATTCGTACGATCCATTCTAATTTATTCATACGATCCATTCTAATTCATTCGCACGATCCATTTTAATTCATTCGTACGATCCATTCTAATTCATTCGCATGAATATATCTATTCTAATTCATTCGTAAGATCCATTCTAATTTATTCGCACGATCTATTCTAATTCATTCGTACGATCCATTCTAATTCATTCGTACGATCCATTCTAATTCATTCGCACGAATGTATCATACAAATGAATTAGAACGGATCATGCGAATGAATTAAAATGGATCGTACAAATGAATTAGAATGGATCGTGCGAATGAATTAGAATGGATCGTACGAACGAATTAGAATGGATCGTACGAACGAATTAGAATGGATCGTACGAACGAATTAGAATGGATCGTATGAACGAATTAGAATGGATCGTACGAATGAATTAGAATGGATACATTCGAGCGAATTAATTAGAATCGATCGTACGAATGAATTAGAATGGATCATAGGAATGAATTAGAATGGATCGTGCAAATGAATTAGAATGGATACATTCGTGCGAATGAATTAGAATGGATCGTAGGAATGAATTAGAATGGATCGTACGAATGAATTAGAATGGTTACATTCGTGCGAATGAATTAGAATGGATCCTACGAATGGATTAGAATAGATCGTACAAATGGATTAGAATGGATCGTACGAATGTATTAGAATGGATCATACAAATGAATTAGAAAGGTTACATTTGTGAGAATGAATTAGAATGGATCGTACGAATGAATTAGAATGTATCGTACGAATGGATTAGAATGGATCGTACGAATGGATTAGAATGGATCGTATGAATGAATTAAAATAGATATATTTGTGCGAATGAATTAGAATAGATCGTATGAATGAATTAGAATGGATCGTATGAATGAATTAGAATGGATACATTTGTACGAATGAATTAGAATGGATCGTACGAATGAATTAGAATGGATCGTGCGAATGAATTAGAATGAATCGTACGAAAGAATTAGAATGGATCGTACGAATGAATTAGAATGGATACATTTGTACGAATAAATTAGAATGGATTGTACGAATGAATTAGAATGGATATATTCTTGCGAATAAATTAGAATGGATCGTATATTCGTGCAAATAAATTAGAATGAATCATACAAATGAATTAGAATGGATCGTGCGAATGAATTAGAATGAATCGTACAAATGCATTAGAATGGATCGTACGAATGAATTAGAATGAATCGTACGACCCATTCTAATTCATTTGTACGATCCATTCTAATTCATTCACACGATCCATTCTAATTCATTCGTACGATCCATTCTAATACATTCGTATGATCAATTCTAATTCATTCGTACAATCCATTCTAATTCAGTCGTATGAATGTATCATACGAATGAATAACAATGGATCATGCGAATGAATTAAAATGGATCGTACAAATGAATTGGAATGGATCGTACGAATGAATTAGAATACATCATGTGAATGAATTAGAATGGATCGTACATTTGAATTAGATTGGATTGTGTGAATGAATTGGAATAGATACATTCGTGCGAATGAATTAGAATAGATCGTATGAATGAATTAGAATGGATCGTACGAATGAATTAGAATGGATACATTTGTACGAATGAATTAGAATGGATTGTACGAATGAATTAGAATGGATCGTACGAATGAATTAGAATGGATAGTGCGAATGAATTAGAATGGATCATACGATTGAATTTGAATGGATCGTACGAATGAATTAGAATGGATACATTTGTGCGAATTAATTAGAATGGATCGTACGAATGAATTAGAATGAATCGTACGAATGAATTAGAATGGATCGTACGAATGAATTAGAATGGATAGTGCGAATGAATTAGAATGGATCGTACGAATGAATTAGAAAGGTTACATTCGTGAGAATGAATGAGAATGGATCGTACGAATGAATTAGAATGGATCTTGCGAATGAATTTGAATGGATCGAACGAATGAATTAGAATGGATACATTCGAGCGAATGAATTAGAATAGATCGTAGGAATGAATTAGAATGGATCTTACGAATGAATTAGAATGGATCGTGCGAATGAATTATATTGGATTCTACGAATGAATTAGAATGGATACATTCGTGCGAATGAATTAGAATGGATCGTACGAATGAATTAGAATGGATCGTGCGAATGAATTAGAATGAATCGTATGAACGAATTAGAATGGATCGTACGAATGAATTAGAATAGATACATTTGTACGAATGAATTAGAATGGATCGTACGAATGAATTAGAATGAATCGTACGAATGAATTAGAATGGATCGTACGGACGAATTAGAATGGATCGTATGAACGAATTAGAATGGATCGTACGAATGAATTAGAATGGATACATTCGAGCGAATGAATTAGAATGGATCGTACGAATGAATTAGAATGGATCATAGGAATGAATTAGAATGGATCGTACGAATGGATTAGAACGCATTGTACGAATGAATTAGAATGGATCATACAAATGAATTAGAAATGTTACATTTGTGAGAATGAATTAGAATGGATCGTACGAATGAATTAGAATGGATCGTACGAATGGATTAGAATGGATCGTACGAACGAATTAGAATGGATCGTATGAACTAATTAGAATGGATCGTACGAATGAATTAGAATGGATTCATTCATGCGAATGAATTAGAATAGATAGTACGAATGAATTATAATGGATCGTACGAATGGATTTGAACGCATTGTACGAATGAATTAGATTGCATCGTACGATCCATTCTAATTCATTCATACGATCCATTCTAATTCATTCGCACAAATGTATCCATTCTAATTCATTCGCTCGAATGTATTCATTTTAATTCATTCGTACGATCCATTCTAATTCATTCGTACGATCAAATTCATTCGTACAATCCATTCAAATTCATTCGTGCAAATGAATTAGAATGGATCGTACGAATGAATTAGATTGCATCGTATGATCCATTCTAATTCGTTCGTACGATCCATTCTAATTCATTCGTACGATGCAATCTAATTCATTCGCACAAATGTATCTATTCTAATTCATTCGTACAATGCGTTCTTCGAATAAATTAGAATAGATCGTACGAATGAATTAGAATTGATACATTCGAGCGAATGAATTAGAATAGATCGTAGGAATGAATTAGAATGGATCGTACGAATGAATTAGAATGGATCATACAAATGAATTAGAATGGATAGTGCGAATGAATTAGAATGGATCGTACGAATGAATTAGAATGGATACATTCGTGCGAATGAATTAGAATGGATCGTACAAATAAATTAGAATGGATACATTCGTGCGAATGAATTAGAATGGATCGTACGAATGAATTAGAATGGATCGTACGAATAAATTAGAATGGATCGTACGAATGAATTAGAATGGATCGTACGAATGAATTAGAATAGATCGTAGGAATGAATTAGAATGGATCATACGAATGAATTAGAATGGATACATTCGAGCGATTGAATTAGAATAGATCGTAGGAATGAATTAGAATGGATCATACGAATGAATTAGAATGGATCGTGCTAATGAATTAGAATGGATTGTACGAATGAATTAGAATGGATACATTCGAGCGAATGAATTAGAATAGATCGTAGGAATGAATTAGAATGGATCATAAGAATGAATTAGAATGGATCGTGCGAATGAATTAGAATGGATCATACGAATGAATTAGAATGGATCGTGCGAATGAATTAGAATGGATTTTACGAATGAATTAGAATCGATACATTCATGCGAATGAATTAGAATGGATCGTACGAATGAATTAGTATGGATACATTTGTGCGAATGAATTTGAATGGATTGCACGAATTGAATTAGAATGGATCGTACGAATGGATTAGAATGGATCGTGCGAATGGATTAGAATGGATCGTACGAATGAATTAGAATGGATCATACAAATGAATTAGAAAGGTTATATTCGTGAGAATGAATTAGAATGGATCGTGCGAATGAATTAGAATTAATCATATGAATGGATTAGAATGGATCGTACGAATGAATTAGAATAGATCGTGCGAATGAATTAGAATGGATCGTACGAACGAATTAGAATGGATCGTACGAACGAATTAGAATGGATCGTACGAATGAATTAGAATGGATACATTCGAGCGAATGAATTAGAACGGATCGTACGAATGAATTAGAATGGATCATAGGAACTAATTAGAATGGATTGTGCAAATGAATTAGAATGGATACATTCGTGTGAATGAATTAGAATGGATCGTAGGAATGAATTAGAATGGATCGTACGAACGAATTAGAATGGTTACATTTGTGCGAATGAATTAGAATGGATCGTACGAATGAATTAGAATGGATCGTGCGAATGAATTAGAATGGATCGTACGATCCATTCTAATTCATTCGTATGATCAATTCTAATTCATTCGCACGATCCATTCTAATCCATTCGTACGATCCATTCTAATTCATTTGCACGATCCATTCTAATTCATTCCTATGATCCATTCTAATTCATTCGTACCATTCATTCTAATTCATTCGCTCGAATGTATCCATTCTAATTCATTCGTACGATCCATTCTAATTCATTCGTACGATCCATTCTAAGTCATTCTCATGAATGTAACCTTTCTAATTCATTTGTATGTATCCATTCTAATTCATTCGTACGATCCATTCTAATTCATTCGCATGATCCATTCTAATTCATTCGTACGATCCATTCTAATTCATTCCTATGATCCATTCTAATTCATTCGTACGATTCATTCTAATTCATTCGTATGATTCATTCTAATTCATTCGTACGATCCATTCAAATGCATTCGTACGATTCATTCTAATTCATTCGCACGATCCATTCAAATTCATTCGTATGATCCATTCTAATTCATTCGTCCGATCCATTCTAATTCATTCGCACGAATGTATCCTTTCTAATTCATTCGTACAATCCATTCTAATTCATTCGCACGATCCATTCAAATTCATTCGTATGATCCATTCTAATTCATTCCTACGATCTATTCTAATTCATTCGCTCGAATGTATCCATTCTAATTCATTCGTACGATCCATTCTAATCCATTCGTACGATCCATTCTAATCCATTCGTACGATCCATTCTAATCCATTCGTACGATCCATTCTAATTCATTCGTATGATCCATTCTAATTCATTTGCACGAATATATCCATTCTAATTCATTCGTACAATCCATTCTAATTCATTTGCACGATCCATTCTAATTCATTCGTATGATCCATTCTAATTCATTCCTACGATCTATTCTAATTCATTCGCTCGAATGTATCCATTCTAATTCATTCGTACGATCCATTCTTATTCATTCGTACGATCTATTCAAATTCATTCGCATGATCCATTCTAATTCATTCGTACGATCCATTCTAATTCATTCTCACGATTGTAACCTTTCTAATTCATTTGTATAATCCATTCTAATTCATTCGCACGATCCATTCTAATTCATTCGTACGATCCATTCTAATTCATTCGCACGATCCATTCTAATTCATTCGTACGATCCATTCTATTTCATTCACACAATCCATTCTAATTCATTCGTACGATCCATTCTAATTCATTCGTACGATCAATTCTAATTCATTCGCACGATCCATTCTAATTTATTTGTACGATCCATTGTAATTCATTTGTACGATCTATTCTAATTCATTCGCATGATCCATTCTAATTCATTCGTACGATCCATTCTAATTCATTCGTACAATCCATTCAAATTCATTCGTACGATGCAATCTAATTCATTCGCACAAATGTATCTATTCTAATTCTTTCGTACAATGCGTTCTAATCCATTTGTACGATCCATTCTAATCCATTTGTACGATCCATTCTAATTCATACGCACGAATGTAACCATTCTAATTCTAACTCGTTTGTACGATCCATTCTAATTCATTCGTACGAATAAATTAGAATGGATACATTCATGCAAGTGAATTAGAATGGATCGTACGAACGAATTAGAATGGATCATACGAATGAATTAGAATGGATCGTACGAATGAATTAGAATGGATCATATGAATGAATTAGAATGGTTACATTCGTGCGAATGAATTAGAATGGATCATACAAATGGATTAGAATGGATCGTACGAATGGATTAGAGCATTGTACGAATGAATTAGAATAGATACATTTGTGCGAATGAATTAGAATGGATCGTACAAATGAATTAGAAAGGTTACATTTGTTAGAATGAATTAGAATGGATCGTACGAATGGATTAGAATGGATCGTACGAATGGATTAGAATGGATCGTACGAATGGATTAGAATGGATCGTGCGAATGAATTAGAATGGATAGTGCGAATGAATTAGAATGGATCGTACGAATGAATTAGAATGGATACATTTGTACGAATGAGTTAGAATGGATCATACGAATGAAATAGAATGGATCGTACGAATGAATTAGAATGGATCGTACGAATAAATTAGAATGGATCGTGCGAATGAATTACAATGGATCATACGAACGAATTAGAATGGATCGTACGAACGAATTAGAATGGATCGTATGAATGAATTAGAATGGATCGCACGAATAAATTAGAATGGATCGTACGAATGAATTAGAATGGATACATTTGTACGAATAAATAAGAATGGATTGTACGAATGAATTAGAATGGATACATTCTTGCGAATGAATTAGAATGGATCGTACGAATGAATTAGAATGGATCGTACGAATAAATTAGAATGGATCGTGCGAATGAATTACAATGGATCATACGAACGAATTAGAATGGATCGTACGAACGAATTAGAATGGATCGTATGAATGAATTAGAATGGATCGCACGAATAAATTAGAATGGATCGTACGAATGAATTAGAATGGATACATTTGTACGAATAAATAAGAATGGATTGTACGAATGAATTAGAATGGATACATTCTTGCGAATGAATTAGAATGGATCATACGAATGAATTAGAATGGATCGTACGATTCATTCTAATTCATTCGTACGATCCATTCTAATGCATTCGTACGATTCATTCTAATTCATTCGCACGATCCATTCTAATTCATTCGTACGATCCATTCTTATTCATTCATACGATCCATTCTAACTCATTCGCACAATCCATTCTAATTCATTCGTACGATCCATTCTAATTCATTCGTATGATCCATTCTAACTCATTTTAGAATGGATCGTACGAACGAATTAGAATGGATCGTATGAACGAATTAGAATGGATCGTACGAATGAATTAGAATGGATACATTCGAGCGAATGAATTAGAATGGATCATACGAATGGATTAGAATGGATCGTACGAATGAATTAGAATGGATTGTGCGAATGAATTAGAATGGATCGTATGAATGAATAAGAATGGATCGTACGAATGAATTAGAATGGATCGTGCGAATGAATTAGAATGAATCGTACAAATGCATTAGAATGGATCGTACGAATGAATTAGAATGAATCGTACGATCCATTCTAATTCATTCATACGATCCATTCTAATTCATTCGCTCGAATGTATCCTTTCTAATTCATTCGTACAATCCATTCTAATTCGTTCGTACGATCCATTCTAATTCATTCGCACAATCCATTCTAATTCATTTATACGATCCATTTTAATTCATTCGCATGATCCATTCTAATTCATTCGTACGATCCATTCTAATTCATTCATACGATCCATTCTAATTCGCACGAATGTATCCATTCTAATTCATTCGTATGATCTATTCTAATTAGAATGGATCGTGCGAATGAATTAGAATGGATTGTACGAATGAATTAGAATAGATACATTCGAGCGAATGAATTATAATAGATCGTAGGAATGAATTAGAATGGATCGTTTGAACGAATTAGAATGGATCGTACGAATGAATTAGAATGGATACATTCGAGCAAATGAATTAGAATGGATCGTACGAATGAATTAGAATGGATCATAGTAATGAATTAGAATGGATCGTGCAAATGAATTAGAATGGATATATTCGTGTGAATGAATTAGAATGGATCGTGCGAATGAATTAGAATGGATCTTACGAATGAATTATAATGGATATATTTGAACGAATAAATTAGAATGGATCATACGAATGAAAAAGAATGGATCATACGAATGAATTAGAATGGATCGTACGAATGAATTAGATCGTTCGAATGAATTAGAATGGATCGTACAAATGAATTAAAATGGATACATTCGAGCGAATGAATTAGAATAGATCGTAGGAATGAAATAGAATAGATCGTACGAATGAATTAGAATGGATACATTTGTGAGAATGAATTAGAATGGATCGTACGAATGAATTAGAATGGATCGTACGAATAAATTAGAATGGATATATTCATACGACTGAATTAGAATGGATTGTGCGAATTAATTAGAATGGATCGTACGAATGAATTTGAATTTAGAATGGATCGTACGAATGAATTAGAATGGTTCGTACGAATGAATTAGAATGGATAGTGCGAATGAATTAGAATGGATCATACGACTGAATTAGAATGGATCATACAAATGAATTAGAAAGGTTAAATTTGTGCGAATGAATTAGAATAGATCGTACGAATGAATTAGAATGAATCGTACAAATGAATTAGAATGGATACATTTGTGCGAATGAATTAGAATGGATCGTGCGAATGAATTAGAATTGATCGTACGAATGAATTAGAATGGATCGCACGAATGAATTAGAATGGATCGTACGAATGAATTAGAATGGATCGTATGAACGAATTAGAATGGATCATACGAATGAATTAGAATGGATACATTCGAGCGAATGAATTAGAATGGATCGTACGAATGAATTAGAATGGGTCATAGGAATGAATTAGAATGGATCGTGCAAATGAAATAGAATGGATACATTCGTGCGAATGAATTAGAATGGATCGTAGGAATGAATTAGAATGGATCGTACGAATGAATTAGAATGGTTACATTCGTGCGAATGAATTAGAATGGATCGTACGAATGGATTAGAATGGATTGTACGAATGGATTAGAATGGATCGTACGAATGAATTAGAATGGATCGTACAAATGAATTAGAAAGGTTACATTTGTGAGAATGAATTAAAATGGATCGTACGAATGAATTAGAATGGATCGTACGAATGGATTAGAATGGATCGTACAAATGAATTAGAATGGATTGTGCGAATGAATTAGAATGGATCGTAGGAATGAATTAGAATTGTTACATTCGTGCGAATGAATTAGAATGGATCGTACGAATGGTTTAGAATGGATCGTATGAATGGATTAGAATGGATCGTACGAATGAATTAGAATGGATACATTCGAGCGAATGAATTAGAATGCATTGTACGAATGAATTAGAATGGATCGTACGAATGGATTAGAATGGATCGTACGAATGAATTAGAATGGATCGTACGAATGAATTAGAATGGATCATGCGAATGAATTTGAATGGATCGTATGAATGAATTAGAATGGATCGTACGATCCATTCTAATGCATTCTCACAAATGTATCCATTCTAATTCATTCGTATGATCCATTCTAGTTCATTCGCACGATCCATTCAAATTCATTCGCACGAATATATCCATTCTAATTCATTCGTATGATCCATTCTAATTCATTCGTACGATCCATTCTAATTCATTCGCACGAACCATTCTAATTCATTCGTACGATCTATTCTAATTCATTCGCACAAATATAACCTTTCTAATTCATTTGTACGATCCATTCTAGTTCATTCGTGCGATCCATTCTAATCCATTCGTACGATCCATTCTAATCCATTCGTACGATCCATTCTAATTCATTCGCATGAATGTAACCATTCTAATTCATTCATACGATCCATTCTAATTCATTCGCACAATCCATTCTAATTCATTCGTACGATCCATTCTAATTCATTCGTATGATCTATTCTAACTCATTCGTACTATCCATTCTAATTCATTCTCACGAATGTAACCTTTCTAATTCATTTGTACGATCCATTCTAATTCATTCCTATAATCCATTCTAATCCATTCGTACGATCCATTCTAATCCATCCGTACGATCCATTCTAATCCATCCGTACGATCCATTCTAATTTATTCGTACGATCCATTCTAATTCATTATCACAAATGTAACCTTTCTAATTCATTTGTACGATCCATTCTAATTTATTCGTACGATCCATTCTAATTCATTCTCACAAATGTAACCTTTCTAATTCATTTGTACGATCCATTCTAATTCATTCGTACGATCCATTCTAACCCATTCGTACGATCCATTCTAATTCATTCGCACGAATGTAACCATTCTAATTCATTCGTACGATCCATTCTAATTCATTCCTACGATCGATTCTAATTCATTCGCACGAATGTATCCATTCTAATTCATTTGCACGATCCATTCTAATTCATTCCTATGATCAATTCTAATTCATTCGTACGATCCATTCTAATTCATTCGTATGATCCGTTCTAATCCATTCGTACGATCCATTCTAATCCATTCGTACGATCCATTCTAATTCATTCGTACGATCTATTCTAATTCATTCGCACGAATGTAACCATTCTAATTCATTCGTACGATTCATTCTAATTCATTCGTATGAGCTATTCTAATTCATTCATACGATCTATTCTAATTCATTCGTACGATCCATTGTAATTCATTCATACAATCCATTCAGATTCATTCGCACAAATGTATGCATTGAAATTTATTCGTACGATCCATTGTAATTAATTCGCACGATCCATTCTATTTCAGTCGTATGAATGTATCCTCTAATTAATTCGTACGATCCATTCTAATTCATTCGCTCGAATGTATCAATTCTAATTCATTCGTACGATCCATTCTAATTCATTCGTACGATCCATTCTAATTCATTCGTACGATCCATTCTAATTCATTCTCACGAATGTAACCTTTCTAATTCTTTTGTATCTATCCATTGTAATTCATTTGTACGATCCATTCTAATCCATTCGTACGATCCATTCTAATTCATTCGCACGATCCATTCTAATTCATTCGTGCGAATGGATTAGAATGGATCGTACGATTGGATTAGAATGGATCGTATGAATGAATTAGAATGGATCGTACGAATGAATTAGAATGGATCCACCGAATGAGTTAGAATGGATCATACGAATGAATTAGAATGGATCGTACGAATGAATTAGAATGGATTGTGCGAATGAATTAGAATGGATCGTATGAATGAATAAGAATGGATCGTACGATTGAATTAGAATGGATCGTGCGAATGAATTAGAATGAATCATACGAATGCATTAGAATGGATCGTACGAATGAATTTGAATGAATCGTTCGATCCATTCTAATTCATTCGTCCGATCCATTCTAATTCATTCGCACGAATGTATCCATTCTAATTCATTCGTACAATCCATTCTAATTCATTCGCACGATCCATTCTAATTCATTCGTATGATCCATTCTAATTCATTCCTACGATCTATTCTAATTCATTCACTCGAATGTATCCATTCTAATTCATTCGTTCGATCCATTCTTATTCATTCGTACAATCTATTCAAATTCATTCGCATGATCCATTCTAATTCATTCGTACGATCCATTCTAATTCATTCTCACGAATGTAACCTTTCTAATTCATTTGTATAATCCATTCTAATTCATTCGCACGATCCATTCTAATTCATTCGTACGATCCATTCTAATTCATTCGCACGATCCATTCTAATTCATTCGTACGATCCATTCTGTTTCATTCGCAAGAATGTATCCATTCTAATTCATTCGTACGATCCATTCTAATTCATTCTCATGAATGTAACCTTTCTAATTCATTTGTATGGCCCATTCTAATCCATTCGTACGATCCATTCTAATCCATTCGTACGATCCATTCTAATTCATTCTCACAAATGTAACCTTTCGAATTCATTTGTACGATCCATTCTAATTCATTTGTATGATCAATTCTAATGCATTCGTACGATCCATTCTAATTCGTTCGTATGATCCATTCTAATTTATTCGTTCAAATATATCCAATCTAATTCATTCGTACGATCCATTCTAATTCATTCGTACAATCCATTCAAATTCATTCGTACGATCCATTCAAATTCATTCGTACGATCCGTTCTAATTCATTCGTACGAATGTATCCATTCTAATTCATTCATATGAATTAGAATGGATCGTACGAATGAATTAGAAAGGATCGTACGAATGAATTAGAATGGATCGTATGAACGAATTAGAATGCATTCTAATTCATATGCACAAAGGTAACCTTTCTAATTCATTTGTATGATCTATTCTAATGCATTCGTACGATCCATTCTAATTCGTTCGTACGATCCATTCTAATTTATTCGTTCAAATATATCCATTCTAATTCGTTCGTACGATCCATTCTAATTCATTCGCACGATCCATTCTAATTTATTCGTACGATCCATTCTAATTCCTATGAATGAATTAGAATGGATACATTCGTACGAATGAATTAGAACAGATCGTACGAATGAATTAGAATGGATCGTACGAATGAATTTGAATTGATTGTACGAATGAATTAGAATGGATCATACGAATGAATTAGATTGGATATATTTGAACGAATAAATTAGAATGGATCGTATGAACGAATTAGAATGGATCGTACGAATGCATTAGAATGGATCATACAAAATAATTAGAAAGGTTACCTTTGTGCATATGAATTAGAATGGATTAGAATGGATCATACGAATGAATTCTAATTCCATTCTAATTCGTTCTTATGATCCATTCTAATTCATTCGTACAATCCATTCTAATCCATTCGCCCGATCCATTCTAATTCATTCTTACGATCCATTCTAATTTATTTGCACGAATATACGACCCATTCTAATTCATTCGCACAAATGTATCCATTCTAATCCATTCGTACAATCCATTCTAATTCATTCCTACGATCCATTCTAATTCATTCATACGATCCATTCTAATTCGTTCATACGATCCATTCTAATTTGTTCGTACGATCCATTCTAATTCATTCGTACGATCCATTCTAATTCATTCGCACGATCGATTCTAATTCATTCGCTCGAATGTATCCATTCTAATTCATTCGTATGATCCATTCTAATTCATTCGTACAATCCATTCTAATTCATTCGCACGAATCCATTCTAATTTATTCGCACAATCCATTCTAATTCATTCGTACGATCCATTCTAATTCATTCGTATGATCCATTCTAACTCATTCGGTGGATCCATTCTAATTCATTCGTACGATCAATTCTAATTCATTTGCACGATCCATTCTAACTTATTCGTACGATCCATTCTAATTCATTTGTACGATCCATTCTAATTTATTTGCACAAATATACGATCCATTCTAATTCATTCGTACGATCCATTCAAATTCATTCGCATGATCCATTCTAATTCATTCGTACGATCCATTCTAATTCATTCGCACGAATGTAAACATTCTAGAATGGATTAGAATGGATCGTACGAACGAATTAGAATGGATCGTATGAACGAATTAGAATGGATCATACAAATGAATTAGAAAGGTTACATTCGTGAGAATGAATTAGAATGGATCGTACGAATGAATTAGAATGGATCATACGATTGAATTAGAATGGATCGTACGAATGAATTAGAATGGATCATGCGAATGAATTTGAATGGATCGTACGAATGAATTAGAATGGATCGAACGAATGAATTAGAATGGATACATTCGAGCGAATGAATTAGAATAGATCGTACGAATGAATTAGAATAGATCCATTCTAATTCTTTCATATGATCCATTCTAATTCATTCGCACGAAAGTATCCATTCTAATTTATTTGTACGATCCAGTCTAATTCATTCGTACGATCCATTCTAATTCATTCGTACGAATGTATCCATTCTAATTCATTCGTACAATCCATTCTAATTCATTCGCACGATCCATTCTAATTCATTCGAACAAATGTATCCATTCTAATTCATTCGTACAATCCATTCTAATTCATTCGTATGATCAATTCTAATTCATTCGCACGATTCATTCTAATTCATTCGTACGATCCATTCTAATTCATTCCTACGATCCTTTCTAATTCATTCGCATGAATGTATCCATTCTAATTCATTTGCACGATCCATTCTAATTCATTCATACGATCCATTCTAATTCATTCTAATTTATTCGCACGAATGTTTCTAATTCATTCGCACGATCCATTCTAATTCATTCGTACGATCCATTCTAATTCATTCGCACGATCCATTCTTATTCATTCATACGATCCATTCTAATTCTTTCGCACAATCCATTCTAATTCATTTGTACGATCCATTCTAATTCATTCGTATGATCCATTCTAACTCATTCGGTGGATCCATTCTAATTCATTCGTACGATCCATTTTAATTTAGAATGGATCATGCGAATGAATTAGAATGGATCGTACAAATGAATTAGAAAGGTTACATTTGTGGGAATGAATTAGAATGGATCGTACGATTCATTCTAATTCATTCGTACGATCCATTCAAATTTATTCGTACGATCCATTCTAATTCATTTGCACGATCCGTTCTAATTCATTCGTACGAATGTATCCATTCTAATCGTACAATCCATTCTAATTCATTCACACGATCTATTCTAATTCATTCGTACGATCCATTCTAATTCATTCGTACGATCCATTCCAATTCATTCGTATGATCAATTCTAACTCATTCGGTGGATCCATTCTAATGCATTCGTACGATTCATTCTAATTCATTCGCACGATCCATTCTAATTCATTTGCACGATCCATTCTAATTCATTCCTTTGATCCATTCTAATTCGTTCGTACGATCCATTCTAATTCATTCGCTCGAATGTATCCATTCTAATTCATTCGTACGATCCATTCTAATTCATTCGTACGATCCATTCTAATTCATTCTCACGAATGTAACCTTTCTAATTCATTTGTACGATCCATTCTAATTAGAAAGGTTACATTCGAGCGAATGAATTAAAATAGATCGTAGGAATGAATTAGAATGGATCATACGAATGAATTAAATGGATCGTTCGAATGAATTAGAATGAATCGTACGAATGCATTAGAATGGATCGTACGAATGAATTAGAATGAATCGTACGAACGAATTAGAATGGATCGTACAAAGGAATTAGAATGGATCGTATGAACGAATTAGAATGGATCGTACGAATGAATTAGAATGGATACATTCGAGTGAATGAATTAGAATGGACCATACGAATGAATTAGAATGGATCATAGGAATGAATTAGAATGGATCGTGCAAATGAATAAGAATGGATACATTCATGCGAATGAATTAGAATAGATCATACGAATGAATTAGAATGGATCGTACGAATGAATTAGAATGGATCGTGCGAATGAATTAGAATGAATCGTACGAATGAATTAGAATGGATCGTACGAATGAATTTGAATGGATACATTTGTACGAATCAATTAGAATGGATCGTACGAATGGATTAGAATAGATACATTTTTGCGAATGAATTAGATTGCATCGTACGAATGAATTTGAATGGATTGTACGAATGAATTAGAATGGATCGTACGAATGTATTAGAATGGATACATTCGAGCGAATGAATTAGAATGGATCATACTAATGAATTAGAATAGATACATTTGTGCGAATGAATTTGAATAGATTGCACGAATTGAATTAGAATGGATCATACGAATGAATTAGAATGGATCGTGCGAATGAATTAGAATTGATCATACGAATGAATTAGAATGGATCGTACGAATGAATTAGAATGGATCATATGAAAGAATTAGAATGGATCGTGCGAATGAATTAGAAAGGATCGTACGAATGAATTAGAATGGATTGTACGAATGAATTAGAATGGATCGTACAAATGAATTAGAATGGATCATACAAATGAATTAGAAAGGTTATATTCGTGAGAATGAATAAGAATGGAGCGTACGAATGAATTACAATGGAGCGTACGAATGAACTAGAATGGATACATTCGTGCGAATGAATTAGAATGGATCATATGAAAGAATTAGAATGGATCGTGCGAATGAATTAGAAAGAATCGTACGAATGAATTAGAATGGATATATTCGTACGAATGAATTAGAATGGATCGTACGAATGAATTAGACTGGATCGTACGAATAAATTAGAATGGATACATTCATGCAAATGAATTAGAATGGATCGTGCAAATAAATTAGAATCGATCGTACGAATGAATTAGAATGGATCGTACGAATGTTCTAATTCATTTGTACGATCCATTCTAATTCATTCGTACGATCCATTCTAATCCATTCGTATGATCCATTCTAATTCATTCGTACGATCCATTCTAATTCATTCGCACGAATTTAACCATTCTAATTCATTCGTACGATCCATTCTAATTCATTCCTATGATCCACTCTAATTCATTCGCATGAATGTATCCAGTCTAATTCATTTGCACGATCCATTCTAATTCATTCCTATGATCCATTCTAATTCATTCGTACGATCCATTCTAATTCATTCGCTCGAATGTATCCATTCTAATTCATTCGTACGATCCATTCTAATTCGTTCATACGATCCATTCTAATTCGTTCGTACGATCCATTCTAATTCATTCGTACGATCCATTCTAATTCATTCGTACGATCCATTCTAATTCATTCGCACGAATGTATCCATTCTAGTTCATTCGTATTCTCCATTCTAATTCATTTGTACGCTCCATTCTTATTCATCGCACAATTGTATCCATTCTAATTCATTCGTACGACCCATTCTAATTCATTCGCACGATCGATTCTAATTCATTCGTATGATCCATTCTAATTCATTCATACGATCCATTCTAATTCTTTCGTACGATCCATTCTAATTCATTCGCACGATCTATTCTAATTCATTCGTACAATCCATTCTAATTCATTCGTACGATCCATTCTAATTCATTCGCACTATCCAGTCTAATTCATTCGTACGATCCATTCTAATTCATTCGTACGATCCATTCTAATTCATTCGTACAAATGTATGAATTCTAATTCATTCGTACGATCCATTCTAATTCATTCATACGATCTATTCTAATTCATTCACACAAATGTATCGATTCTAATTCATTCGCACAATCCAATCTAATTCAAACGTACCACGATCCATTCTAATTTATTCACATGATGTATTCTAATTCATTCGTACGATCCATTCCAATTCATTTGTACGATCCATTTTAATTCATTCGCATGATCCATTCTAATTCATTCGTATGATACATTCATACGACCGAATTAGAATGGATTGTACGAATGAATTAGAATTGATCATACGAATGAATTAGAATGGATCGTACGAATGAATTAGAATGGATTGTACGAATGAATTAGAATTGATCATGTTGGGGGTAGTCGAGAACCACATATCCTTGATAGCATTGCAAACACACGAGTTAAAGAGTTCTCGAGGGAGCCTGTCCAGGAGTTGGAACCCTCGGAAGCCGAGCGCGCCCCTTTCCAGCTCGCAAGGAGCTCGCCCTACAGCTCGCAAGGAGCTCGCCCCACATTGAGCTGAATGGACACCTTGTATCTGAGTGCAGCTCGCCCCCAGCCCGCAAAGGAGCTCATCCGAAGCTCGCACCGAAGCTCGCCCCAAATTCGGTAAATGGCTTAGACAAAGAACGTGAAGGAGCTCGTCCGAAGCTCGCACCGAAGCTCGCCCCAAATTCGGTAAATGGCTTAGACAAAGAGCGCGAAGGAGCTCGCCCAAGCTCGCACAGGAGCTCGCCCAAGCTCTCCCAGGAGCTCGCCAAGTTCGTTCAGGAGCTCGCCTAGGCTCTTTCGGGAGCTCGCCAAGCTCGTTCAGGAGCTCGCCTAGGCTCTTTCGGGAGCTCGCCAAGCTCGTTCAGGAGCTCGCCTAGGCTCTTTCGGGAGCTCGCCAAGCTCGCTCCAGAGCTCGCCCAAGCTCGCCCCGACCCCTTTTTATCGAAGAGGTTGCTCCCACAAGGTCCAACTCTTGATAGATATGGACGGAAGGACGGAGCAGTGCCGGACGAGCTCGCCTTTGCTTCCTCCCTAAGATCGCCCAGACTAGAACATTCCAGAATAGCCACCTGGCCGCGACAAGAAAGATGCTCTCCCCCACTCAAACCGCCTGGCAGGCTTAACGACAGAATGTCAGGGCACGAGTACCGAGGACTGACAGACCCACGCGAGCCAGATCGTGGGGGTCTAGAAGGCTCTGGAAAGAATCTCCACGTGTCGGGCCATGATAGGCCGCAGATTGCTATAAATGCTCACCCCCAAGCTCTATAGTACAGGTTCGAAATCCTTTTCTCTACCCCTTTGGTATACAACAGCTCTCCGTTGTGCTACCGTAACTGACTTGAGCGTCGGAGGGTTTGCGCTCCTAAGGGAGCCAGCCGTTCTCACGTTCTCTTTTCTGTCTTACAGGTATCCCGCAAGGACCAGTGAAAAATCCCCCAAACAGATCATACGAATAAATTAGAATGGATCGTACGAATGAATTAGAATGGATCATATGAATAAATTAGAATGGATCGTAGGAATGACTTAGAATGGATCATGCAAATGAATTAGAAAGGTTACATTCGTGAGAATGAATTAGAATGGATCATACAAATGAATTAGAATGGATCATACGAATGAATTAGAATGGATCCTGCGAATGAATTAGAATGGATTGTACGAATGAATTAGAATGGATACATTCGTGCGAATGAATTAGAATGGATCGTACGAATGAATTAGAATGGATCGTGCGAATGAATTAGAATGAATCGTACGAATAAATTAGAATGGATCGTACGAATGAATTAGAATGGATACATTTGTACGAATAAATTAGAATGGATTGTACGAATGAATTAGAATGGATACATTCTTGCGAATAAATTAGAATGGATCTTACGAATGAATTAGAATGGATCGTACGAATGAATTAGAATGGATCGTGCGAATGAATTAGAATGGATCATACAAATGAATTAGAATGGATCGTACGATTCATTCTAATTCATTCGTACGATCCATTCTAATGCATTCGTACGATTCATTCTAATTCATTCGCACGATCCATTCTAATTCATTCGTATGATCCATTCTAATAAATTCGCTCGAATGTATCCATTCTAATTCATTCGTATGATCCATTCTTATTCATTTGCACGATCCATTGTAACTCATTCGAACGATCCATTCAAATTCTTTCGTACGATCCATTCTAATTCATTCGTATGATCCATTCTAACTCATTCGGTGGATCCATTCTAATTCATTCGCATAAATGTATCCATTCTAATTCATTCGTATGATCCATTCTAATTCATTCCTATGATCCATTCTAACTCATTCGTACGATCCATTCTAATTCATTCGCTCGAATGTATCCATTCTAATTCATTCGTACGTTCCATTCTATTTCGTTCATACGATCCATTCTAATTCATTCGTACGATCCATTCTAATTCGTTCGTACGATCCATTCTAATTCATTCGTGCAATCCATTCTAATTCATTCGCACGATCCATTCTAATTCATTCGTATGATCCATTCTAATTCATTCCTACGATCTATTCTAATTCATTCGCTCGAATGTATCCATTCTAATTCATTCGTTCGATCCATTCTAATTCATTCGTACGATCCATTCAAATTCATTCGAATGATCCATTCTAATTCATTCGTACGATACATTCTAATTCATTCTCACGAATGTAACCTTTCTAATTCATTTGTATGATCCATTCTAATTCATTCGTACGATCCATTCTAATCCATTCGTACGATCCATTCTAATCCATTCGCACGATCCATTCTAATTCATTCGTACGATCCATTCTAATTCATTTGCATGAATATATCTATTCTAATTCATTCGTATGATCCATTCTCATTTATTCGCACGATCTATTCTAATTCATTCGTACCATCCATTCTAATTCATTCGTACGATCCATTCTAATTCATTCGCACGATCCATTCTAATTCTTTCGCACGAATGTATCCATTCTAATTCATTTGCACGATCCAGTCTAATTCATTCGTACGATCCATTCTAATTCATTCTAATTTATTCGTATGAATGTTTCTAATTCATTCGCACGATCCATTCTAATTCATTCGTATGATCCATTCTAATTCATTCGTACGATCTATTCTAATTCGTACGATCCATTCTAATCCATTCGTACGATCCATTCTAATCCATTCGTACGATCCATTCTAATTCATTCGTACTAATGTATCCATTCTAATTCATTCGTACGATCCTTTCTAATTCATTCCTACAATCCATTCTAATTCATTCGCATGAATGTATCCATTCTAATTCATTTGCACGATCCATTCTAATTCATTCCTATGATCCATTCTAATTCATTCGTATGATACATTCATACGACTGAATTAGAATGGATTGTACGAATGAATTAGAATTGATCATACGAATGAATTAGAATGTATCGTATGAATGAATTAGAATGGATCGTGCGAATGGATTAGAATGGATATATTTATGCGAATGAATTAGAATGGATCGAACGAATGAATTAGAATGGATACATTTGTGCGAATGAATTAGAATGGATCGTACGAATGAATTAGAATGGATCGTACGAATGAATTAGAATGGATACATTTGTGCAAATGAATTAGAATGGATCGTACGAATGAATTAGAATAGATTGTACGAATGAATTAGAATGGATACATTCGAGCGAATGAATTAGAATGGATCGTACGAATGAATTAGAATGGATCATAGGAATGAATTAGAATGGATCGTGCAAAGGAATTAGAATGGATACATTCGTGCGAATGAATTAGAATGGATCGTACGAATGAAACAGAATGGATCATAGGAATGAATTAGAATGGATCGTGCAAATGAATTAGAATGGATACATTCGTGCGAATGAATTAGAATGGATCGTAGGAATGAATTAGAATGGATCGTACGAATGAATTAGAATGGTTACATTCGTGCGAATGAATTAGAATGGATCGTACGAATGAATTAGAATGGATTGTACGAATGAATTAGAATAGATCGTGCGAATAAATTAGAATGGATCATACAAATGAATTAGAAAGGTTACATTCGTGAGAATGAATTAGAATGGATCGTACGAATGAATTAGAATGGATCATGCGAATGAATTTGAACGGATCGTACGACTGAATTAGAATGGATCGAACGAATGAATTAGAATGGATACATTCGAGCGAATGAATTAGAAAAGATCGTAGGAATGAATTAGAATGGATCATACGAATGAATTAGAGAATGGATCATACGAATGAATTAGAATGGATCATACAAATGAATTAGAATGGATCGAACGAATGAATTAGAATGGATACATTCGAGCGAATGAATTAGAATAGATCGTAGGAATGAATTAGAATGGAACATACGAATGAATTAGAATGGATCGTGCGAATGAATTAGAATTGATTGTACAAATAAATTAGAATGGATACATACGTGCGAATGAATTAGAATGGATCGGACGAATGAATTAGAATGGATCGTACGAATGAATTAGAATGGATCGTGCGAATGAATTAGAATGAATCATACGAATGCATTAGAATGGATACATTCGTGCGAATGAATTAGAATGGATCGTACGAATGAATTAGAATGGATCGTACGAATGAATTAGAATGGATCGTACGAATGAATTAGAATGAATACATACAAATGAATTAGAAAGGTTACATTTGTGAGAATGAATTAGAATGGATCGTACGAATAAATTAGAATGGATCATACGAATGAATTAGAATTGATACATTCGAGCGAATGAATTAGAATGGATCGTACGAATGAATTAGAATGGATCATAGGAATGAATTAGAATGGATCGTGCAAATGAATTAGAATGGATCGTACGAATGGATTAGAATGGATCGTAAGAATGAATTAGAATGGATCATACAAATGACTTAGAAAGGTTACATTCGTGAGAATGAATTAGAATGGATTGTGCGAATGAAATAGAATGGATCGTGCAAATGAATTAGAATGGATCGTACGAACGAATTAGAATGGATCGTACGAACGAATTAGAATGGATCGTATGAACTAATTAGAGTGGATCGTACGAATGAATTAGAATGGATACATTCGAGCGAATGAATTAGAATGGATCGTACGAATGAATTAGAATGGATCATAGGAATGAATTAGAATGGATCATGCAAATGAATTAGAATGGATACATTCGTGCGAATGAATTAGAATGGATCGTACGAATGAATTAGAATGGATCATGCGAATAAATTAAAATGGATCGTACAGATGAATTAGAATGGATCGTGCGAATGAATTAGAATGGATCGTACGAACGAATTAGAATGGATCGTACGAACGAATTAGAATGGATCTTACGAATGAATTAGAATGGATCGTACGAATGAATTAGAATGGATCATACGAATAAATTATAATGGATTGTACGAATGAATTAAAATGGATACATTTATGCGAATGAATTACAGTGGATCATACGATTAAATCAGAATGGATCGTACGAATGAATTAGAATGGATCATGCGAATGAATTTGAATGGATCATACGAATGAATTAGAATGGATCGAACGAAACAATTAGAATGGATACATTCGAGCGAATGAATTAGAATAGATCGTAGGAATGAATTAGAATGGATCATACCAATGAATTAGAATGGATCGTGCGTTTGATCCATTCAAATTCATTCGCACAAATGTATCCATTCTAATGTTTTCGTACGATCCAGTCTAATTCATTCGTACGATCCATTCTAATTCATTCGTACGAATGTATCCATTCTAATTCATTCGTACAATCCATTCTAATTCATTCGCACGATCCATTCTAATTCATTCACACAAATGTATCCATTCTAATTCATTCGTACAATCCATTCTAATTCATTCGTAGGATCAATTCTAATTCATTCGCACGATCCATTCTAATTCATTCGTACGGTCCATTCTAATTCATTCGTACGAATGTAACCATTCTAATTCATTCGTACGATCCATTCTAATTCATTCCTACGATCCATTCTAATTCATTTGCACGAATGTATCCATTCTAATTCATTTGCACGATCCATTCTAATTCATTCGTATGATCCATTTTAATTCATTCTAATTCATTCGCACGAATGTTTCTAATTCATTCGCACGATCCATTCTAATTCATTCATACGATCCATTCTAATTCATTCGCACGATCCATTCTTATTCATTCATACGATCTATTCTAATTTATTCGCACAATCCATTCTAATTCATTCGTATGATCCATTCTAACTCATTCGGTGGATCCATTCTAATTCATTCGTACGATCCATTCTAATTTAGAATAGATCATGCGAATGAATTAGAATGATCGTGCGATCCATTCTAATTCATTCGCACGATCCATTCTAATTCATTCGTACAATCCGTTCTAATTAATCCATTCTAATTCATTCACACGATCCATTCTAATTCATTCGTACGATCCATTCTAATTCATTCCTACGATCCATTCTAATTCATTCGCACGATCCATTCTAATTCATTCGTACGATCCATTCTAATTCATTCGTATGATCAATTCTAATCCAACACTTGGTGAATTCTGCTTCACAATAATAGAAAGAGCCGACATCGAAGGATCAAAAAGCAACGTACGAATGAATTTGAATGGATACATTTGTGCGACTGAATCTGAATGGATTGTACGAATGAATTAGAATGGATCGTACGAATGAATTAGAATGGATTGTACGAATGAATTAGAATAGATCGTGCGGATGAATTAGAATGCATCGTACGAATAAATTTGAATGGATCGGACGAATGAATTAGAATGGATACATTCGAGCGAATGAATTAGAATGGATCGTACGAATGAATTAGAATGGATCGTACGAATGGATTAGAATGGATCGTACGAATGGATTAGAACGGATCGTACGAATGGATTAGAACGGATCGTATGAATGGATTAGAATGGATCGTATGAATGGATTAGAATGGATCGTACGAATGAATTAGAATGGTTACATTCGTGCGAATGAATTAGAATGGATCGTAGGAATGAATTAGAATGGATCGTACGAATGAATTAGAATAGATACATTTGTACGAATGAATTAGAATGGATCGTACGAATGAATTAGAATGGATCATACGAATGAATTAGAATGGATAGTGCGAATGAATTAGAATGGATCGTATGAATGAGTTATAATGGATCGTATGAATGAATTAGAATGGATTGCATGAATAAATTAGAATGGATCATACGAATGAATTGGAATGGATCGTACGAATGAATTAGAATGGATACATTCATGCAAATGAATTAGAATGGATCATACGAATGAATTAGAATGGATCGTACGAATGGATTAGAATGGATCGCACGAATGGATCGTACGAATGGATTAGAATGGATCTTGCAAATGAATTAGAATGGATTGTACGAATGTATCCATTCTAATCCATTCGTACGAATGGATTAGAATGGATCGTACGAATGAATTAGAATGGATCATGCGAATGAATTAGAATGGATCGTATGAATAAATTAGAATGGATCGTATGAATGAATTAAAATGGATACATTTGTGCGAATGAATTAGAATTGATCATACGATTGAATTAGAATGGATCGTACGAATGAATTAGAATGGATCATGCGAATGAATTTGAATGGATCGTACGAATAAATTAGAATGAATCGCACGAATGAATTAGAATGGTTACATTCGTGCGAATGAATTAGAATGGATCGTACGAATGAATTTAGAATGGATCGTACGAATAGATTAGAATGGATCGTGCGAATGAATTTGAATGGATCGTACGAATGAATTAGAATGAATCGTACGATCCATTCTAATTCATTCTCACAAATGTAACCTTTCTAATTCATTCGTACGATCCATTCTAATTCATTCGATCAAATGTATCCATTCTAATGTAACCTTTCTAATTCATTTGTACGATCCATTCTAATTCATTCGTACGATCCATTCTAATTCATTCCTACGATCTATTCTAATTCATTCACTCGAATGTATCCATTCTAATTCATTCGTACGATCCATTCTAATTCATTCGTAGAACGCATTGTACGAATGAATTAGAATAGATACATTTGTGCGAATGAATTAGATTGCATCGTACGAATGAATTAGAATGGATCGTACGAACGAATTAGAATGGATCGTACGATGCAATCTAATTCATTCGTACGATCCATTCTAATTCATTCGCGCAAATGAATTTGAATGGATTGCACGAATGAATTAGATCGTACGAATGAATTAGAATGGATCGTACGAATGAATTAAAATGGATACATTCGAGCGAATGAATTAGAATGGATACATTTGTGCGAATGAATTAGAATGGATCGTACGAATGAATTAGAATGGATCATACGATGGAATCTAATTCATTCGTACAATGCGTTCTAATCCATTCGTACGATCCATTATAATTCATTCGTATGATCTATTCTAATTCATTCGCACGAATGTATCCATTATAATTCATTCGTACGATCCATTCTATTTCGTTCATACGATCCATTCTAATTCGTTCGTACGATCCATTCTAATTCGTTCATACGATCCATTCTAATTAATTCGTACGATCCATTCTAATTCATTCGCACGATCCATTCTAATTCATTCGTATGATCCATTCTAATTCATTCCTATGATCTATTCTAATTCATTCGTATGATCCATTCTAATTTATTCGTTCGATCCATTCTAATTCATTCGTACAATCCATTCAAATTTATTCGTATGATCCATTCTAATTCATTCGTACGATCCATTCTAATTCATTCTCACGAATGTAACCTTTCTAATTTATTTGTATGATCCATTCTAATTCATTCGTACGATCCATTCTAATACATTCGTACGATCCATTCTAATTCATTCGTACGATCCATTCTAATTCATTCGTATGAATGTATCCATACTAATCTATTCGTACGATCCAGTCTAATTCATTCGTACGATCCATTCTAATTCATTCGCACGAATGTATCCATTCTAATTCATTCGTATGATCCATTCTAATTCATTCGCACGATCCATTCAAATTCATTCGCACGATCCTTTCTAATTCATTCGTACGATCCATTCTAATTCATTCATACGATCTATTCTAATTCATTCGCACGAATGTATCCATTCTAATTCATTCGCACAATCCAATCTAATTCAAACGTACGATCCATTCTAATTCATTCACATGATGTATACTAATTCATTCGTATGATCCATTCTAATTTATTCGTATGATTCATTCTAATTCATTCGTACGATCCATTCTAATTCATTCTCACGAATGTAACCTTTCTAATTCATTCGTATGATCCATTCTAATTAATTCGTACGATCCATTCTAATTCATTCGCACGATCCATTCTAATCCATTCGTACGATCCATTCTAATCCATTCGTACGATCCATTCTAATCCATTCGTACGATCTATTCTAATTCATTCGTACGATCCATTCTAATTCATTCTCACAAATGTAACCTTTCTAATTCATTCGTATGATCCTTTCTAACTCATTCGCACGATCCATTCTAATTCATTCCTACGATCTATTCTAATTCATTCGCTCGAATGTATCCATTCTAATTCATTCGTTCGATCCATTCTAATTCATTCGTACGATCCATTCTAATCCATTCGTACGATCCACTCTAATTCATTCGTACGATCCATTCTAATTCATTCTCACAAATGTAACCTTTCTAATTTATTTGTACGATCCATTCTAATTCATTCGTATGATCCATTCTAATCCATTCGTACGATCCATTCTAAACCATTCGTACGATCCATTCTAATTCATTCGCACGAATGTAACCATTCTAATTCATTCGTACGATCCATTCTAATTCATTCCTACGATCCATTCTAATTCATTCGCACGAATGTATCCATTCTAATTCATTTGCACGATCCATTCTAATTCATTCGTACGATCCAGTCTAATTCATTCGCTCGAATGTATCCATTCTAATTCATTCGTACGATCCATTCTAATTCATTCGTACGATCCATTCTAATCCATTCGTATTATCCATTCTAATTCATTCGTATGATCCATTCTAATTCATTCGAGCGAATAAATTAGAATAGATCGTAGGAATGAATTAGAATGGATTATACGAATGAATTAGAATGGATCGTGCGAATGAATTAGAATGGATTTCACGAATGAATTAGAATGGATACATTCGTGCGAATGAATTAGAATGGATCGGACGAATGAATTAGAATAGATTGTGCGAATGAATTAGAATGGATCGTATGAATGAATAAGAATGGATCGTACGAATGAATTAGAATGGATCGTGCGAATGAATTAGAATGAATCGTACGAATGCATTAGAATGTATCGTACGAATGAATTAGAATGAATCGTACGATCCATTCTATTTCTTTCGTCCGATCCATTCTAATTCATTCGTACGAATGTATCCATTCTAATTCATTCATACAATCCATTCTAATTTATTCGCACGATCCATTCTAATTCATTCGTATGATCCATTCTAATTCATTCCTACGATCTATTCTAATTCATTCGCTCGAATGTATCCATTCTAATTCATTCGTTCGATACATTCTAATTCATTCATACGATCCATTCAAATTCATTCGCATGATCCATTCTAATTCATTCGTACGATCCATTCTAATTCATTCTCACGAATATAACCTTTCTAATTCATTTGTATGATCCATTCTAACTCATTCGTACGATCCATTCTAATCCATTCGTACGATCCATTCTAATCCATTCGTACGATCCATTCTAATTCATTCTCACAAATGTAACCTTTCTAATTCATTTGTACGATCCATTCTAATTCATTCGTACGATCCATTCAAATCCATTCGTACGATCCATTCTAATTCATTCGTACGATCCATTGTATTTTCTTTGCAAGATCCATTCTAATTCATTCGCACGAATGTAACCATTCTAATTCATTCGTACGATCCATTCTAATTCATTCCTACGATCCATTCTAATTCATTCGCATGAATGTATCTATTCTAATTCATTTGCACGATCCATTCTAATTCATTCCTATGATCCATTCTAATTCATTCGTACGATCCATTCTAATTCATTCGCTCGAATGTATCCATTCTAATTCATTCGTACGATCCATTCTAATTCATTCGTACGATCCATTCTAATCCATTCGTACGATCCATTTTAATTCATTCGTCCAATGCGTTCTAATTCATTCGCACAATCCGTTCTAATTCATTCGCACAATCCATTCTAATTCATTCGCACGAATGTATCCATTCTAATTCATTCGCACGATCCATTCTTATTAATTCGCACAAATGTATCCATTCTAATTCATTCGTACGATCCATTCAAATTCAATCGTATGATCCATTCTAATTCATTCGCACAAATGTATCCATTTTAATTCATTCGTACGATCCATTCTAATTTATTCATACGATCCATTCTAATTCATTCGCACGATCCATTCTAATTCATTTGTACGACCCATTCTAATTCATTCGCATGAATATATCTATTCTGATTCATTCGTATGATCCATTCTAATTTATTCGCACGATCTATTCTAATTCATTCGTACGATCCATTCTAATTCATTCGTACGATCCATTCTAATTCATTCGCACGAATGTATCATACGAATGAATTAGAATGGTTCATGCGAATGAATTAATCGTACGATCCATTCTAATTCATTCGCACGATCCATTCTAATTCATTTTTACGATCCATTTTAATTCATTCGCATAATCCATTCTAATTCATTCGTATGATACATTCATACGACTGAATTAGAATGGATTGTACGAATGAATTAGAATTGATCATACGAATGAATTAGAATGGATCGTACGAATGAATTAGAATGGATCGTGGGAATAAATTAGAATGGATCGTACAAATGAATTAGAATGGATCATACGATTCATTCTAATTCATTCGTACGATCCATTCTAATGCATTCGTACTATTCATTCTAATTCATTCGCACGATCCATTCTAATTCATTCGTATGATCCATTCTAATTTATTTGCACGAATATACGATCTATTCTAATTTATTTGCAAGAATATATCCATTCTAATTCATTCGTACAAATGTATCCATTCTAATTCATTCGTACGATTCATTCTAATTCATTCGCACGATCCATTCTAATTCATTCGTATGATCCATTCAAATTCATTCGCACGAATGTATCCATTCTAATTCATTCATACAATCCATTCTGTTTCATTCGCATGATCCATTCTAATTCATTCGTATGATCCATTCTAATTCATTCCTACGATCTATTCTAATTCATTTGCTCGAATATATCCATTCTAATTCATTCGTTCGATCCATTCTAATTCATTCGTACGATCCATTCAAATTCATTCGCATGATCCATTCTAATTCATTCGCATGATCCATTCTAATTCATTCTCACGAATGTAACCTTTCTAATTCATTTGTATGATCCATTCTAATTCATTCGTACAATCCATTCTAATCCATTCCTATGATCCATTCAAATTCAATCGTACGATCCATTCTAATCCATTCGTACGATCCATTCTAATTCATTCGTACGATCATTCTAATTCATTCTCACAAATGTAACCTTTCTAATTCATTTGTACGATCCATTCTAATTCATTCGTCCGATCCATTCTAATCCATTCGTACGATCCATTCTAATTCATTTGTACGATCCATTGTAATTCATTCATACAATCCATTCAGATTCATTCGCACAAATGTATCCATTCACATTCATTCGTACGATCCATTCTAATTAATTCGCACGATCCATTCTAATTCAGTCGTATGAATGTATCCATTTTAATTCATTCGTACGATCCATTCTAATTCATTCGTACGATCTAATTCTAATTCATTCGCACGATCCATTCTAATTCATTCGTACAATCCATTCTAATTCATTCGTATGATCCATTCTAATTTATTCGTTCAAATATATCCATTCTAATTCATTCGTACGATCCATTCTAATTCATTCGCACGATCCATTCTAATTCATTCACACGAATATATCCATTCTAATTCATTTGCACGATCTATTCTAATTCATTCCTATGATCCATTATAATTCATTCGTACGATCCATTCTAATTCATTCGTCCGATCCATTCAAATTCATTCGTACGATGCAATCTAATTCATTCGCACAAATGTATCTATTCTAATTCATTCGTACAATGCGCTCAAATCCATTCTTACGATCCATTCTAATCCATTCGTACGATCCATTCTAATTCATTCGTATGATCCATTCTAATTCATTCGTACGATCCATTCTAATTCATTTGCATGAATGTATCCATTCTAATTTATTCATACGATCCAGTCTAATTCATTCGTACGATCCATTCTAATTCATTCGCACGAATATATCCATTCTAATTCATTCGTACGATCCTTTCTAATTCATTCGCACGATCCATTCTAATTCTTTCATATGATCCATTCTAATTCATTCGTCCGATCCATTCTAATTCATTCGTATGATCAATTCTAATTCATTCGCACGATCCATTCTAATTCATTCGTATGATCCATTCTAATTCAATTCCTGCAATCCATTCAAACTCATTCGCACAAATGTATCCATTCTAATTCATTCGTATGATCCATTCTAATTCATTCGCTCGAATGTATCCATTCTAATTCATTCGTACGATCCATTCTAATTCATTCGCACGATCCATTCTAATTCATTCGTATGATCAATTCTAATTCATTCGCACGATCCATTCTAATTCATTTGTACGATCTATTCTAATTCATTCGTACGATCCATTCTAATTCATTCGCACGAATGTATCCATTCTAATTCATTCGTACGATCCATTCTAATTAATTCGTACGATCCATTCTAATTCATTCGTACGATCCATTCTAATTAATTCGCACAAATGTATCCATTCTAATTCATTCGTACAATCCATTCTAATTTATTCGTTCAAATATAACCATTCTAATTCATTTGTGCGATCCATTCTAATTCATTCGCACGATCCATTCTAATACATTCGCACAATTCGTTCTAATTCATTCGCACAATCCATTCTAATTCATTCGCACGAATGTATCCATTATAATTCATTCGTACAATCCATTCTAATTCATTCGTACGATCCATTCTAATTCATTCGCATGATCCATTCGTACGATCCATTCTAATCCATTCGTATGATCCATTCTAATTCATTCATACGATCCATTCTAATTCGTTCGTACGATCCATTCTAATTCATTCGTATGATCCATTCTAACTCATTCGGTGGATCCATTCTAATTCATTCGTACGATCCATTCTACTTCATTCGCACGATCCATTCTAATTTATTCGTACGATCCATTCTAATTCATTCGTACGATCTATTCTAATTCATTCCCACGAATGTAACCATTCTAATTCATTCGTACGATTCGTTCTAATTCATTCGTATGAGTTATTCTAATTCATTCGTACGATCCATTCTAATGCATTCGTACGATTCATTCTAATTCATTCGCATAAATATATCCATTCTAATTCATTCGTAAGATCGATTCTAATTCATTCGCACGATCAATTCTAATTCATTCGCACAAATGTATCCATTCTAATTCTTTCGTACGATCCATTCTAATGCATTCGTACGATCCATTGTAATCCATTCGTATGATCCATTCTGATCCATTCGTACGATCCATTCTAATTCATTCGTACGATCCATTCTAATTCATTCTCACAAATGTAACCTTTCTAATTCATTTGTACGATCCATTCTAATCCATTCATACGATCCATTCTAATCCATTCGTACGATCCATTCTAATTCATTCACACGAATGTAACCATTCTAATTCATTCGTATGATCCATTCTAATTCATTCGTACGATCCATTCTAATTAATTCGCACAAATGTATCCATTCTAATTCATTCGTACGATCCATTCTTATTCATTCATACGATCCATTCTAATTCATTTGTACAAATGAATTAAAATGGTTCGTACAAATGAATTAGAATGGATCGTATGAACGAATTAGAATGGATCGTACGAACGAATTAGAATGGATCGTACGAATGAATTAGAATGGATACATTCGAGCGAATGAATTAGAATGGATCGTACGAATGAATTAGAATGGATCATAGGAATGAATTAGAATGGATCGTGCAAATGAATTAGAATGGATACATTCGTGCGAATGAATTAGAATGGATCGTGCGAATGAATTAGAATGGGTCGTACGAATGAATTAGAATGGATATATTTGAACGAATAAATTAGAATGGATCATACGAATGAATTAGAATGGATAGTACGAATGAATTAGAATGGATCGTGCGAATGAATTAGAATCGATCGTACGAATGAATTAGAATGGATTAGAATGGATCGTAGGAATGAATTAGATGATACGAATGAATTAGAATGGATTGTACGAATGAATTAAAATGGATACATTCATACGACTGAATTAGAATGGATCGTGCGAATTAATTAGAATGGATCGTACGAATGAATTTGAATGGATACATTTGTGCGAATGAATCTGAATGGATTGTATGAATGAATTACAATGGATTGTACGAATGGATTAGAATGGATCGTACGAATGAATTAGAATAGATGATACAAATGAATTAGAAAGGTTACATTCGTGATAATGAATTAGAATGGATCGTACGAATGAATTAGAATGGATCATGCGAATGAATTTGAATGGATCGTACGAATGAATTAGAATGGATCGAACGAATGAATTGGAATGGATACATTCGAGCGAATGAATTAGAATAGATCATAGGAATGAATTAGAATGGATCATACAAATGAATTAGAACGGATCGTGCGAATGAATTTGAATGGATTGTACGATTGAATTAGAATGGATACATTCGTGCGAATGAATTAGAATGGATCGTACGAATTAATTAGAATGGATCGTACGAATGAATTAGAATGAATCGTACGAATGAATTAGAATGGATACATTTGTACGAATAAATTAGAATGGATTGTACGAATGAATTAGAATGGATACATTCTTGCGAATAAATTAGAATGGATCGTATATTCGTGCAAATAAATTAGAATGGATCATACGAATGAATTAGAATGGATCGTGCGAATGAATTAGAATGAATCATACGAATGCGTTAGAATGGATCGTACGAATGAATTAGAATGAATCGTACGATCCATTCTAATTCATTCGTCCGATCCATTCTAATTCATTCGCACAAATGTATCCATCCTAATTCATTCGTACAATCCATTCTAATTCATTCGCATGATCCATTCTAATTCATTCATATGATCCATTCTAATTTATTTTTACGATCTATTCTAATTCATTCACTCGAATGTATCCATTCTAATTCATTCGTTCGATCCATTCTAATTCATTCGTACGATCCATTCAAATTAATTCGCATGATCCATTCTAATTCATTCGTACGATCCATCCTAATTCATTCTCACGAATGTAACCTTTCTAATTCATTCGTACGATCCATTCTAATACATTCGTACGATCCATTCTAATCCATTCGTACGATCCATTCTAATCCATTCATACAATCCATTCTAATTCATTCGTACGATCCATTCTAATTCATTCGTACGATCCATTCTAATCCATTCGTACGATCCATTCTAATTCATTCGCACGAATGTAACTATTCTAATTCATTCGTACGATCCATTCTAATTCATTCCGACGATCCATTCTAATTCATTCCCACGAATGTATCCATTCTAATTCATTTGCACGATCCATTCTAATTCATTCCTATGATCCATTCTAATCTATTCGTACGATCCATTCTAATTCATTCGCATGATCCATTCTAATTCAATCGTATGATCCATTCTAATTCATTCGCACAAATGTATCCATTTTAATTCATTCGTACGATCCATTCTAATTTATTCATACGATCCATTCTAATTCATTCGCACGATCCATTCTAATTCATTCGTACGATCCATTCTAATTCATTCGCATGAATATATCTATTCTAATTCATTCGTATGATCCATTCTAATTTATTCGCACGATCTATTCTAATTCATTCGTACGATCTATTCTAATTCATTCGTACGATCCATTCTAATTCATTCGCACGAATGTATCATACGAATGAATTAGAATGGATCATGCGAATGAATTAAAATTGATCGTACAAATGAATTAGAATGGATCGTGCGAATGAATTAGAATGGATCGTACGAACGAATTAGAATGGATCGTACGAACGAATTAGAATGGATCGTACGAATGAATTAGAATGGATACATTCGAGCGAATGAATTAGAATCGATCGTACGAATGAATTAGAATGGATCATAGGAATGAATTAGAATGGATCGTGCAAATGAATTAGAATGGATACATTCGTGCGAATGAATTAGAATGGATCGTAGGAATGAATTAGAATGGATCGTACGAATGAATTAGAATGGTTACATTCGTGCGAATGAATTTGAATGGATCCTACGAATGGATTAGAATGGATCGTACAAATGGATTAGAATGGATCGTACGAATGTATTAGAATGGATCGTACAAATGAATTAGAAAGGTTACATTTGTGAGAATGAATTAGAATGGATCGTACGAATGAATTAGAATAGATCGTACGAATGGATTAGAATGGATCGTACGAATGGATTAGAATGGATCGTACGAATGAATTAAAATGGATACATTTGTGCGAATGAATTAGAATAGATCGTATGAATGAATTAGAATGGATCGTACGAATGAATTAGAATGGATACATTTGTACGAATGAATTAGAATGGATCGTACGAATGAATTAGAATGGATCGTGCAAATGAATTAGAATGAATCATACGAAAGGATTAGAATGGATCGTACGAATGAATTAGATTGGATACATTTGTACGAATAAATTAGAATAGATTGTACGAATGAATTAGAATGGATACATTCTTGCGAATAAATTAGAATGGATCATATATTCGTGCAAATAAATTAAAATGGATCATACGAATGAATTAGAATGGATCGTGCGAATGAATTAGAATGAATCGTACGAATGCATTAGAATGGATAGTACGAATGAATTAGAATGAATCGTACGATCCATTCTAATTCATTTGTACGATCCATTCTAATTCATTCGCACGATCCATTCTAATTCATTCGTACGATCCATTCTAATTCATTCGTATGATCAATTCTAATTCATTCGTACAATCCATTCTAATTCAGTCGTATGAATATATCATACGAATGAATTAGAATGGATCATGCGAATGAATTAAAATGGATGGTACAAATGAATTGGAATGGATCGTACGAATGAATTAGAATACATCATGTGAATGAATTAGAATGGATCGTACATTTGAATTAGATTGGATTGTGCGAATGAATTAGAATGGATCGTGCGAATGAATTAGAATAGATCGTATGAATGAATTAGAACGGATCGTACGAATGAATTAGAATGGATACATTTGTACGAATGAATTAGAATGGATCGTACGAATGAATTAGAATGGATCGTACGAATGAACTAGAATAGATAGTGCGAATGAATTAGAATGGATCATACGATTGAATTTGAATGGATCGTACGAATGAATTAGAATGGATACATTTGTGCGAATTAATTAGAATGGATCATACTAATGAATTAGAATGAATCGTACGATTGAATTAGAATGGATCGTACGAATGAATTAGAATGGATAGTGCGAATGAATTAGAATGGATCGTACGAATGAATTAGAAAGGTTACATTCGTGAGAATGAATTAGAATGGATCGTACGAATGAATTAGAATGGATCTTGCGAATGAATTTGAATGGATCGAACGAATGAATTAGAATGGATACATTCAAGCGAATGAATTAGAATAGATCGTAGGAATGAATTAGAATGGATCATACGAATGAATTAGAATGGATCGTGCGAATGAATTATAATGGATTGTACGAATGAATTAGAATGGATACATTCGTGCGAATGAGTTAGAATGGATCGTACGAATGAATTAGAATGGATCGTGCGAATGAATTAGAATGAATCATACGAACGAATTAGAATGGATCGTACGAATGAATTAGAATAAATACATTTGTACGAATGAATTAGAATGGATCGTACGAATGAATTAGAATGAATCGTACGAATGAATTAGAATGGATCGTACGGACGAATTAGAATGGATCGTATGAACGAATTAGAATGGATCGTACGAATGAATTAGAATGGATACATTCGAGCGAATGAATTAGAATGGATCGTACGAATGAATTAGAATGGATCATAGGAATGAATTAGAATGGATCGTACGAATGGATTAGAACGCATTGTACGAATGAATTAGAATGGATCATACAAATGAATTGGAAAGGTTACATTTGTGAGAATGAATTAGAATGGATCGTACGAATGAATTAGAATGGATCGTACGAATGGATTAGAATGGATCGTACGAACGAATTAGAATGGATCGTATGAACGAATTAGAATGGATCGTACGAATGAATTAGAATGGATACATTCGTGCGAATGAATTAGAATAGATCGTATGAATGAATTATAATGGATCGTACGAATGGATTTGAACGCATTGTACGAATGAATTAGATTGCATAGTATGATCCATTCTAATTCATTCATACGTTCCATTCTAATTCATTTGTACAAATGTATCCATTCTAATTCATTCGCTCGAATGTATCCATTTTGATTCATTCGTATGACCCATTCTAATTCATTCGTACGATCTAATTCATTCGTATAATCCATTCAAATTCATTCGTGCGAATGAATTAGAATGGATCGTACGAATGAATTAGATTGCATCGTACGATCCATTCTAATTCGTTCGTATGATCCATTCTAATTCATTCGTACGATGCAATCTAATTCATTCGCACAAATGTATCTATTCTAATTCATTCGTATATTGCATTCTACGAATGAATTACAATGGATCGTACGAATGAATTAGAATGGATACATTCGAGCGAATTAATTAGAATAGATCGTAGGAATGAATTAGAATGGATCGTACGAATGAATTAAAATGGATACATTTGTGCGAATGAATTAGAATAGATCGTATGAATGAATTAGAATGGATCGTATGAATGAATTAGAATGGATACATTTGTACGAATGAATTAGAATGGATCGTACGAATGAATTAGAATGGATCGTGCGAATGAATTAGAATGAATCGTACGAAACAATTAGAATGGATCGTACGAATGAATTAGAATGGATACATTTGTACGAATAAATTAGACTGGATTGTACGAATGAATTAGAATGGATACATTCTTGCGAATAAATTAGAATGGATCGTATATTCTTGCAAATAAATTAGAATGGATCATACGAATGAATTAGAATGGATCATGCGAATGAATTAGAATGAATCGTACGAATGCATTAGAATAGATCGTACGAATGAATTAGAATGAATCGTACGATCCATTCTAATTCATTTGTACGATCCATTCTAATTCATTCGCACGATCCATTCTAATTCATTCGTACGATCCATTCTAATTCATTCGTATGATCAATTCTAATTCATTCGTACAATTCATTCTAATTCAGTCGTATGAATGTATCATATGAATGAATTAGAATGGATCATGCGAATGAATTAAAATGGATCGTACAAATGAATTGGAATGGATCGTACGAATGAATTAGAATACATCATGTGAATGAATTAGAATAGATCGTAAGTTTGAATTAGATTGAATTGTGCGAATGAATTGGAATGGATACATTCGTGCGAATGAATTAGAATAGATCGTATGAATGAATTAGAATGGATCGTACGAATGAATTAGAATGGATACATTTGTACGAATGAAATAGAATAGATCGTACGAATGAATTAGAATGGATCGTACGAATGAATTAGAATAGATAGTGCGAATGAATTAGAATGGATCATACGATTGAATTTGAATGGATCGTATGAATGAATTAGAATGGATACATTTGTGCGAATTAATTAGAATGGATCGTACGAATGAATTAGAATGAATCGTATGAATGAATTAGAATGGATCGTACGAATGAATTAGAATGGATAGTGCGAATGAATTAGAATGGATCGTACGAATGAATTAGAAAGGTTACATTCGTGAGAATGAATTAGAATGGATCGTACGAATGAATTAGAATGGATCTTGCGAATGAATTTGAATGGATCGAACGAATGAATTAGAATGGATACATTCAAGCGAATGAATTAGAATAGATCGTAGGAATGAATTAGGGATCGTGCGAATGAATTATAATGGATTGTACGAATGAATTAGAATGGATACATTCGTGCGAATGAATTAGAATGGATCGTACGAATGAATTAGAATGGATCGTGCGAATGAATTAGAATGAATCATACGAACGAATTAGAATAGATCGTACGAATGAATTAGAATAGATACATTTGTACGAATGAATTAGAATGGATCGTACGAATGAATTAGAATGAATTGTACGAATGAATTAGAATGGATCATACGGACGAATTAGAATGGAACGTATGAACGAATTAGAATGGATCGTACGAATGAATTAGAATGGATACATTCGAGCGAATGAATTAGAATGGATCGTACGAAAGAATTAGAATGGATCATAGGAATGAATTAGAATGGATCGTACGAATGGATTAGAACGCATTGTACGAATGAATTAGAATGGATTATACAAATGAATTAGAAAGGTTACATTTGTGAGAATGAATTAGAATGGATCGTACGAATGAATTAGAATGGATCGTACGAATGGATTAGAATGGATCGTACGATTTAATTAGAATGGATCGTATGAACGAATTAGAATGGATCGTACGAATGAATTAGAATGGATACATTCGTGCGAATGAATTAGAATAGATCGTACGAATGAATTATAATGGATCGTACGAATGGATTTGAACGCATTGTACGAATGAATTAGATTGCATCGTACGATCCATTCTAATTCATTCATACGATCCATTCTAATTCATTCGCACAAACGTATCCATTCTAATTCATTCGCTCGAATGTATCCATTTTAATTCATTCGTACGATCCATTCTAATTCATTCGTACGATCTAATTCATACATACAATCCATTCAAATTCATTCGTGCGAATGAATTAGAATGGATCGTACGAATGAATTAGATTGCATCATATGATCCATTCTAATTCGTTCGTACGATCCATTCTAATTCATTCGTATGATGCAATCTAATTCATTCGCACAAATGTATCTATTCTAATTCATTCGTACAATGTGTTCTACGAATGAATTAGAATAGATCGTACGAATGAATTAGAATGGATACATTCGAGCAAATCAATTAGAATAGATCGTAGGAATGAATTAGAATGGATCGTACGAATGAATTAGAATGGATCGTACAAATGAATTAGAATGGATAGTGCGAATAAATTAGAATGGATCGTACGAATGAATTAGAATGGATACATTCGTGCGAATGAATTAGAATGGATCGTACGAATGAATTAGAATGGATACATTCGTGCGAATGAATTAGAATGGATCGTACGAATGAATTAGAATGGATCGTTCGAATAAATTAGAATGGATCGTACGAATGAATTAGAATGGATCGTACGAATGAATTAGAATGGATCGTACGAATGAATTAGAATGGATCATACGAATGAATTAGAATGGATACATTCGAGCGAATGAATTAGAATAGATCGTAGGAATGAATTAGAATGGATCATATGAATGAATTAGAATGGATCGTGCTAATGAATTAGAATGGATTGTACGAATGAATTAGAATGGATACATTCGAGCGAATGAATTAGAATAGATCGTAGGAATGAATTAGAATGGATCATACGAATGAATTAGAATGGATCGTGCGAATGAATTAGAATGGATCATACGAATGAATTAGAATGGATCGTGCGAATGAATTAGAATGGATTTTACGAATGAATTAGAATGGATACATTCGTGCGAATGAATTAGAATGGATCGGACGAATGAATTAGAATAGATCGTACGATTCATTCTAATTCATTCGTACGATCCATTCTAATGCATCGTACGATTCATTCTAATTCATTCGCACGATCCATTCTAATTCATTCGTACGATCCATTCTTATTCATTCATACGATCCATTCTAATTCATTCCCACAATCCATTCTAATTCATTCGTACGATCCATTCTAATTCATTCGTATGATCCATTCTAACTCATTTTAGAATGGATCGTACGAACAAATTAGAATGGATCGTATGAACGAATTAGAATGGATCGTATGAATGAATTAGAATGGATACATTCGAGCGAATGAATTTGAATGGATCGTACGAATGCATTAGAATGGATCGTACGAATGGATTAGAAAGGATCGTACGAATGGATTAGAATGGATCGTACGAATGGATTAGAATGGATCGTATGAATTCATTAGAATGGATACATTCATGCGAATGAATTAGAATGGATCGTACGAATGAATTAGTATGGATACATTTGTGCGAATGAATTTGAATGGATTGCACGAATTGAATTAGAATGGATCGTACGAATGGATTAGAATGGATCATACGAATGAATTAGAATGGATCATACAAATGAATTAGAAAGGTTACATTCGTAAGAATGAATTAGAATGGATCGTGCGAATGAATTAGAATTAATCATACGAATGGATTAGAATGGATCCTACGAATGAATTAGAATAGATCGTGCGAATGAATTAGAATGGATCGTACGAACGAATTAGAATGGATCGTACGAACGAATTAGAATGGATCGTACGAACGAATTAGAATGGATCGTACGAACGAATTAGAATGGATCATACGAATGAATTAGAATGGATACATTCGAGCGAATGAATTAGAATGGATCGTACGAATGAATTAGAATAGATCATAGGAATGAATTAGAATGGATTGTGCAAATGAATTAGAATGGATACATTCGTGCGAATGAATTAGAATGAATCGTAGGAATGAATTAGAATGGATCGTACGAACGAATTAGAATGGTTACATTCGTGCAAATGAATTAGAATGAATTGTACGAATGAATTAGAATGGATCGTGTGAATGCTTTAGAATGGATCGTACGATCCATTCTAATTCATTCGTATGATCAATTCTAATTCATTCGCACGATCCATTCTAATCCATTCGTACGATCCATTCTAATTCATTTGCACGATCCATTCTAATTCGTTCCTATGATCCATTCTAATTCATTCGTACGATTCATTCTAATTCATTCGATCGAATGTATCTATTCTAATTCATTCGTACGATCCATTCTAATTCATTCGTATGATCCATTCTAATTCATTCTCACGAATGTAACCTTTCTAATTCATTTGTATGTATCCATTCTAATTCATTCGTACAATCCATTCTAATTCATTCGCACGATCCATTCTAATTCATTCGTACGATCCATTCTAATTCATTCGCACGATCTATTCTAATTCATTCGTATGATCCATTCTAATTCATTCGCACGAATGTATCCATTCTAATGCATTCGTACGATTCATCGATTCATTCTAATTCATTCGCACGATCCATTCTAATTCATTCGTATGATTCATTCTAATTCATTCGTACGATCCATTCTAATGCATTCGTACGATTAATTCTAATTCATTCGCACGATCCATTCAAATTCATTCGTACGATCCATTCTAATTCATTCATCCGATCCATTCTAATTCATTCGCACGAATGTATCCATTCTAATTCATTCGTACAATCCATTCTAATTCATTCGCATGATCCATTCAAATTCATTCGTATGATCCATTCTAATTCATTCCTACGATCTATTCTAATTCATTCGCTCGAATGTATCCATTCTAATTCATTCGTTCGATCCATTCTAATTCATTCGTACGATCTATTCAAATTCATTCGCATGATCCATTCTAATTCATTCGTACGATCCATTCTAATACATTCGTACGATCCATTCTAATTCATTCGTACGATCCATTCTAATCCATTCGTACGATCCATTCTAATCCATTCGTACGATCCATTCTAATTCATTTGCACGAATGTATCCATTCTAATTCATTCGTACAATCCATTCTAATTCATTCGCACGATCCATTCTAATTCATTCGTATGATCCATTCTAATTCATTCCTACAATCTATTCTAATTCATTCGCTCGAATGTATCCATTCTAATTCATTCGTACGATCCATTCTTATTCATTCGTACAATCTATTCAAATTCATTCGCATGATCCATTCTAATTCATTCGTACGATCCATTCTAATTCATTCTCACGAATGTAACCTTTCTAATTCATTTGTATAATCCATTCTAATTCATTCGCACGATCCATTCTAATTCATTCGTACGATCCATTCTAATTCATTCGCACGATCCATTCTAATTCATTCGTACGATCCATTCTATTTCATTCGCACAATCCATTCTAATTCATTCATACGATCCATTCTAATTCATTCGTACGATCCATTCTAATTCTTCGTACGATCCATTCTAATTCATTCGCACGATCCATTCTAATTTATTTGTACGATCCATTCTAATTCATCGTTACGATCTATTCTAATTTATTCGCATGATCCATTCTAATTCATTCGTACGATCCATTCTAATTCATTCGTACAATCCATTCAAATTCATTCGTACGATGCAATCTAATTCATTCGCACAAATGTATCTATTCTAATTCATTCGTACAATGCGTTCTAATCCATTTGTACGATCCATTCTAATTCATTCGCACGAATGTAACCATTCTAATTCTAATTCGTTCGTACGATCCATTCTAATTCATTCGTACGAATAAATTAGAATGGATACATTCATGCAAATGAATTAGAATGGATCGTACGAATGAATTAGAATGGATCATACGAATGAATTAGAATGGATCGTACGAATGAATTAGAATGGATCATATGAATGAATTAGAATGGTTACATTCGTGCGAATGAATTAGAATGGATCATACAAATGGATTAGAATGGATCGTACGAATGGATTAGAGCATTGTACGAATGAATTAGAATAGATACATTTGTGAGAATGAATTAGAATGGATCGTACAAATGAATTAGAAAGGTTACATTTGTTAGAATGAATTAGAATGGATCGTACGAATAGATTAGAATGGATCGTACGAATGGATTAGAATGGATCGTACGAATGGATTAGAATGGATCATGCGAATGAATTAGAATGGATCGTGCGAATGAATTAGAATGGATACATTTGTGCGAATGAGTTAGAATGGATCATACAAATGAAATAGAATGGATCGTACGAATGAATTAGAATGGATCGTACGAATTAATTAGAATGGATCGTGCGAATGAATTAGAATGGATCGTACGAACGAATTAGAATGGTTCGTACGAACGAATTAGAATGGATCGTATGAATGAATTAGAATGGATCGTACGAATGAATTAGAATGGATCGTACGAATGAATTAGAATGGATACATTTGTACGAATAAATTAGAATGGATTGTACGAATGAATTAGAATGGATACATTCTTGTGAATGAATTAGAATGGATCATATGAATGAATTAGAATGGATCGTACGATTCATTCTAATTCATTCGTACGATCCATTCTAATGCATTCGTACGATTCATTCTAATTCATTCGCACGATCCATTCTAATTCATTCGTACGATCCATTCTTATTCATTCATACGATCCATTCTAACTCATTCGCACAATCCATTCTAATTCACTCGTGCGATCCATTCTAATTCATTCGTATGATCCATTCTAACTCATTTTAGAATGGATCGTACGAACGAATTAGAATGGTTCGTATGAACGAATTAGAATGGATCGTACGAATGAATTAGAATGGATACATTCAAGCGAATGAATTAGAATGGATCATACGAATGGATTAGAATGGATCGTACGAATGGATTAGAATGGATCGTACGAATGAATTAGAATGGATTGTGTGAAAGAATTAGAATGGATCGTATGAATGAATAAGAATGGATCGTACGAATGAATTAGAATGGATCGTGCGAATGAATTAGAATGAATCGTACAAATGCATTTGAATGGATCGTACGAATGAATTAGAATGAATCGTACGATCCATTCTAATTCATTCATACGATCCATTCTAATTCATTCGCTCGAATGTATCCTTTCTAATTCATTCGTACAATCCATTCTAATTCGTTCGTACGATCCATTCTAATTCATTCGCACGATCCATTCTAATTCATTTATACGATCCATTTTAATTCATTCGCATGATCCATTCTAATTCATTCGTACAATGCGTTCTAATTCATTCGCTCGAATGTTTCCATTCTAATTCATTCGCACGAATGAACTAGAATGGATCGGACAAATGAATTAGAATGGATCGTACGATTCATTCTAATTCATTCGTACGATCCATTCTAATGCATTCGTACGATCCATTCTAATTCATTCGAACGATCCATTCTAATTCATTTGTACGATCCATTCTTATTGATTCATACGATCCATTCTAATTCATTCGCACAATCCATTCTAATTCATTCGTACGATCCATTCTAATTCATTCGTACGATCCATTCTAATCCATTCGTACGATCCATTCTAATTCATTCGTACGATCCATTCTAATTCATTCGCTCGAATGTATCCATTCTAATTCATTCGTACGATCCATTCTAATTCGTTCATACGATCCATTCTAATTCGTTCGTACGATCCATTCTAATTCATTTGTATGATCCATTCTAATTCATTCGCACGATCTATTCTTATTCATTCGCACGAATATATCCATTCTAATTCATTCGTACGATCCATTCTAATTCATTCGTACGATCCATTCTAATTCATTCGCACGATCCATTCTAATTCATTCGTACGATCCATTCTAATTCATTCTCATGAATGTAACCTTTCTAATTCATTTGTATGATCCATTCCAATTCATTCGTACGATCCATTCTAATTCATTCGTACGATCTATTCTAATTCATTCGCACGAATGCAACCATTCTAATTCATTCGTACGATTCATTCTAATTCATTCGTATGATCCATTCAAACTCATTCATACCATCCATTATAATTCATTCGTACGATCCATTCAAATTTATTTGTACGATCCATTCTAATTCATTCGCACAAATGTATCCATTTTAATTCATTCGTACGATCCATTCTAATTTATTCATACGATCCATTCTAATTCATTAGCACGATCCATTCTAATTCATTCGTACGATCCATTCTAATTCATTCGCACGAATGTATCCATTCTAATTCATTCGTCCGATCCATTCTAATTCATTCGTACAATGCGTTCTAATCCATTCGTACGATCCATTCTAATCCATTCGTACGATCCATTCTAATTCATTTGTATGAATGGATCCATTCTAATTCATTAGTACGATCCATTCTAATTCATTTGTACGATCCATTCCAATTCATTCCTATGATACATTCGCACAAATGTATCCATTCTAATTCATTTGTACGATCCATTCTAATTCATTCGTACGATCCATTCTAATTCATTCGTACGATCCATTCTAATTCATTCACACAAATGTATCCATTCTAATTCATTCGTACGATCCATTCTAATTCATTCGCACGATCAATTCTAATTCATTCGTACGATCCATTCTAATTCATTCGCATAATCCAATCTAATTCAAATGTACGATCCATTCTAATGAATTAAAATGGATACATTTGTGCGAATGAATTAGAATGGATCATATGATTGAATTTGAATGGATCGTACGAATAAATTAGAATGGATACATTTGTGCGATGAATAAGAATGGAGCGTACGAATGAATTAGAATGGAGCGTACGAATGAACTAGAATGGATACATTCGTGCGAATGAATTAGAATGGATCATATGAAAGAATTAGAATGGATCGTGCGAATAAATTACAAAGGATCGTACGAATGAATTAGAATGGATATATTCATGCGAATGAATTAGAATGGATCGTATAAATGAATTAGACTAGATCGTACGAATAAATTAGAATGGATACATTCATACAAATGAATTAGAATGGATCGTACGAATGAATTAGAATGGATCATACGAATGAATTAGAATGGATCGTACGAATGAATTAGAATGGATTATATGAATGAATTAGAATGGTTACATTCGTGCGAATGAATTAGAATGGATCATACGAATGGATTAGAATGGATCGTACGAACGGATTAGAACGCATTGTACGAATGAATTAGAATCGATATATTTGTGCGAATGAATTAGATTGCATCGTACGAATGAATTTGAATGGATTGTACGAATGAATTAGAATGGATTGTACGAATGAATTAGAATGGATCATGCGAATGAATTAGAATAGATCGTACGAATGAATTAGAATGGATCGTGCGAACGAATTAGAATGGATCGTATGAACGAATTAGAATTGATCGTACGAATGAATTAGAATGGATACATTCGAGCGAATGAATTAGAATGGATCGTACGAATGAATTAGAATTGATCGTGCGAATGAATTAGAACGGATCATACAAATGAATTAGAAAGGTTACATTCGTGAGAATGAATTAGAATGGATCGTGCGATGAATTAGAATGGATCATACAAATGAGTTAGAATGGATTCTAATCCATTTGTACGATCCATTCTAATCTATTGTAATTCATTCGCACAAATGTATCCATTCTAATTAATTCTCATGAATGTAACCTTTCTAATTCATTTGTATGATCCATTCAAATTCATTCGTACGAATGAATAGAATGGATCGTACGAATGAATCGTACGAATGAATTAGAATGGATCATGCGAATGAATTAGAATGGATCATGCGAATGAATTAGAATAGATCGTACGAATGAATTAGAATGGATCGTACGAATAAATTAGAATGGATCGTGCGAATGAATTAGAATGGATCGTACGAATGAATTAGAATGGATCCACCGAATGAGTTAGAATGGATCATACGAATGAATTAGAATGGATCGTACGAATGAATTAGAATGGATACATTCGAGCGAATGAATTAGAGTAGATCGTAGGAATGAATTAGAATGGATCATACGAATGAATTAGAATGGATCGTGCGAATGAATTAGAATGGATTGTACGAATGTATTAGAATGGATAGATTCGAGCGAATGAATTAGAATGGATCGTATGAATGAATTAGAATGGATCGTACGAATGAATTAGAATGGATACATTCGAGCAAATGAATTAGAATGGATCATACAAATGGATCAGAATGAATCATACGAATAAATTAAATGGGTCGTATGAATGAATTAGAATGGATTGTACGAATGAATTAGAATGGATACATTCGTGCGAATGAATTAGAATGGATCGGACGAATGAATTAGAATGGATCGTACGAATGAATTAGAATGGATCATGCGAATGAATTAAAATGAATCATACGAATGCATTCGAATGGATACATTCGTGCGAATGAATTAGAATAGATCGTACGAATGAATTAGAATGGATCGTGCGAATGAATTAGAATGGATCGTACGAATGAATTAGAATGGATACATACAAATGAATTTGAATGGATATATTCGAGCGAATGAATTAGAATAGATCGTAGGAATGAATTAGAATGGATCATACGAATGAATTAGAATGGATCGTGCGAATGAATTAGAATGGTTACATACGTGCGAATGAATTAGAATGGATCGTATGAACGAATTAGAATGGATCGTATGAATTAGAATGGATACATTTGTGCGAATGAATTAGAATGGATCGTACGAATGGATTAGAATGGATCGTACGAATGGATTAGAATGGATCGTACGAATGGATTAGAATGGATCGTGCAAATGAATTAGAATGGTTCGTGCAAATGAATTAGAATGGATTGCACGAATGTATCCATTCTAATCCATTCGTACGAATGGATTAGAATGGATCGTACGAATGAATTAGAATGGATCGTGCGAATGAATTAGAATGGATCGTATGAATAAATTATAATGGATCGTACGAATGAATTAAAATGGATACATTTATGCGAATGAATTAGAACGAATCATACGATTGAATTAGAATGGATCGTACGAATGAATTAGAATAGATAATGCGAATGAATTTGAATGGATCGTACGAATAAATTAGAATGGATCGAACGAATGAATTAGAATGGATACATTCGAGCGAATGAATTAGAATAGATCGTAGGAATGAATTAGAATGGATCGTACGAATGAATTAGAATGGATCGTGCGAATGAATTAGAATGGATAGTGCGAATGAATTAGAATGGATCGTACGAATGAATTAGAATGGATACATTCGTGCGAATGAATTAGAATGGATTGTACGAATGAATTAGAATGGATCGTATGAATGAATTAGAATGGATCGTAGGAATGAATTAGAATGTATCCACCGAATGAGTTAAAAATGGATCATACGAATGAATTAGAATGGATCGTACGAATGAATTAGAATGGATCGTACGAATAAATTAGAATGGATCGTACGAATGAATTAGAATGGATACATTTGTACGAATAAATTAGAATGGATTGTACGAATGAATTAGAATGGATTGTATGAATAAAATAGAACGGATCGTACGAATGAATTAGAATTGATCGTGCGAATGAATTAGAATAGATACATTCTTGCGAATGAATTTGAATGGATCGTACGAATGGATCGTACGAATGAATTAGAATGGTTACATTGGTGCAAATGAATTAGAATGGATCATACGAATAAATTATAATGGATACATTCGTGCGAATGAATTAGAATGGATCGTACAAATGAATTAGAATGGATCGTACGAATGAATTAGAATGGATCATGCGAATGAATTAGAATGGATTGTACGAATGAATTAGAATGGATATATTTGTGCGAATGAATTAGAATGGATTGTGCGAATGAATTAGAATGGATCCACCGAATGAGGTAGAATGGATCATACGAATGAATTAGAATGGATCGTACGAAAGAATTTGAATGGATACATACGAACGAATTAGAATGGATCATACGAATGAATTAGAATGGATACATTCGAGCGAATGAATCGTGCGAATGAATTAGAATGGATCATATGAACGAATTAGAATGGATCATACGAACGAGTTAGAATGGATCATACGAACGAGTTAGAATGGATCATACGAATGAATTAGAATGGATACATTCGAGCGAATGAATTAGAATGGATACATTCGAGCGATTTAGAATGGATCATACGAACGAGTTAGAATGGATCATACGAACGAATTAGAATGGATCGTACGAATGAATTAGAATGGATATATTCGAGCGAATGAATTAGAATGGATCGTACGAATGCATTAGAATGGATCGTACGAATGGATTAGAATGGATCGTACGAATGGATTAGAATGGATATATTCGTGCGAATGAATAAGAATGGATCATACGAATGAATTAGAATGGATCGTACGAATTAATTAGAATGGATACATTCGTACGAATGAATTATAATGGATCGTACGAATGAATTAGAATGATTCGTACGAATGAATTAGAATGGATCGTGCGAATGAATTAGAATGGATCGTACGAATGAATTAGAATGGATCGTACGAATGAATTAGAATGGATATATTCGTGCGAATGAATTAGAATGGATCGTGCGAATGAATTAGAATGGATCATACGAATGAATTAGAATGGATACATTTGTGAGAATGAATTAGAATGGATCGTACGATCCATTCTAATTCATTCGTACGATCCATTCAATTTCATTCGCATGATCCATTCTAATTCATTCCTATGATCCATTCTAATTCATTCGTACGATCCATTCTAATTCATTCGCTCGAATATATCCATTCTAATTCATTCGTATGATCCATTCTAATTCATTCGTACGATCCATTCTAATTCATTCGCATGATCCATTCTAATTCATTCGTATGATACATTCATACGACTGAATTAGAATGGATTGTACGAATGAATTAGAATTGATCATACGAATGAATTAGAATAGATCGTACGAATGGATTAGAATGGATCGTGCGAATGAATTAGAATGGATCGTACAAATGAATTAGAATAGATCGTACGATTCATTCTAATTCATTCGTACGATCTATTCTAATGCATTCGTACGATTCATTCTAATTCAGTCGCACGATCCATTCTAATTCATTCGTATGATCCATTCTAATTTATTTGCACGAATATACGATCCATTCTAATTTATTCGCAAGAATGTATCCATTCTAATTCATTCGTATGAATGTATCATACGAATGAATTAGAATGGATCATGCGAATGAATTAGAATGGATCGTACGAATGAATTAGAAGGAATCGTACGAATGCATTAGAATGGATCGTACTAATGAATTAGAATGAATCGTATGAATGAATTAGAATGGATACATACAAATGAATTTGAAAGGTTACATTCGTGAGAATGAATTAGAATGGATCGTACGAATGAATTAGAATGGTTCATGCGAATGAATTTGAATGGATTGTACGAATGAATTAGAAAGGTTACATTCGTGAGAATGAATTAGAATGGATCGTGCGAATGAATTAGAATTGATCATACGAATGGATTAGAATGGATCGTACGAATGAATTAGAATAGATCGTGCGAATGAATTAGAATGGATCGTACGAATGAATTAGAATAGATCGTAGGAATGAATTAGAATGGATCATACGAATGAATTAGAATGGATCCTACGAATGAATTAGAATGAATCGTACGAATGAATTAGAATGGATCGTACGAATGAATTAGAATAGATACATTTGTACGAATAAATTAGAATGGATACATTCTTGCTAATAAATTAGAATGGATCGTACGAACGAATTAGAATGGGTACATACAAATAAATTAGAAAGGTTACATTCGTGAGAATGAATTAGAATGGATCGTACGAATGAATTAGAATGGATCGTACGAATAAATTAGAATTGATACATTTGAGCGAATGAATTAGAATGGATCGTACGAATAAATTAGAATGGATCATAGGAATGAATTAGAATGGATCGTGAAAATGAATTAGAATGGATCGTACGAATGGATTAGAATGGATCGTACGAATGAATTAGAATGGATCATACAAATGAATTAGAAAGGTTACATTCGTGAGAATGAATTAGAATGGATCGTGCAAATAAATTAGAATGGATACATTCGTGCGTATGAATTAGAATGGATCATAGGAATGAATTAGAATGGATCGTACGAATGAATTAGAATGGTTACATTCGTGTGAATGAATTAGAATAGATCGTACGAATGGATTAGAATGGATCGTACGAATGGATTAGAATGGATAGTACGAATGAATTAGAATGGATCGTACAAATGAATTAGAAAGGTTACATTTGTGAGAATGAATTAGAATGGATCATACGAATGAATTAAAATGGATCGTACGAATGGATTAGAATGGATCGTACGAATTGATTAGAATGGATCGTACGAATGAATTAGAATGGATCATACAAATGAATTAGAAAGGTTACATTCATGAGAATGAATTAGAATGGATCGTGCGAATTAATTAGAATGGATCGTATGAATGAATTAGAATGGATCGTACGAATGAATTAGAATGGATCATACAAATGAATTAGAATGGATACATTTGTGCGATGAATAAGAATGGAGCGTACGAATGAATTAGAATGGAGTTTACGAATGAACTAGAATGGATACATTCGTGCGAATGAATTAGAATGGATTGCACGAATGAATTAGAATGGATACATTCATGCGAATGAATTAGAATGGATCGTATGAATAAATTAGAATGGATCGTGCGAATGAAATAGAATGAATCGTACGAATGAATTAGAATAGATCGTGCGAATAAATTAGAATGGATCATACGAATGAATTAGAATAGATATATTCATGCGAATGAATTTGAATGGATCATACGAATGAAATAGAATGGATCGTGCGAATGAATTAGAATGGATCGTATGAATAAATTAGAATGGATCGTACGAATGAATTAAAATGGATACATTTGTGCGAATTAGAATGGATCGTACGAATGGATTTGAATGGATCGTACGAATGGATTAGAACGCATTGTACGAATGAATTAGAATAGATACATTTGGGCGAATGAATTAGATTGTATCGTACGAATGAATTAGAATGGATCATACGAAAGAATTAGAATGGATCGTATGAATGAATTAGAATGGATCATGCGAATGAATTAGAAAGGATCGTACGAATGAATTAGAATGGATATATTCGTGCGAATGAATTCGAATGGATCGTACGAATGAATTAGAAGGCATCGTTCGAATGAATTTGAATGGATCGTACGAATGAATTTGAATGGATCGTGCGAATGAATTAGAATAGATCGTACGAATGAATTAGAATGGATCATGCGAATGAATTAGAATGGATTATATGAATGAATTAGAATGGATACATTTGTGCAAATGAATTAGAATGGATCGTGCGAATGAATTAGAATGGATCATAGGTCTAATTCATTCTCACGAATATAACCATTCTAATTCATTCGTACAATCCATTCTAATTCATTCGCACAATCCATTCTAATTCATTCGTATGATCCATTCTAATTCATTCCTACGATCTATTCTAATTCATTCGCTCGAACGTATCCATTCTAATTCATTCGTTCGATCCATTCCAATTCATTCGTACGATCCATTCAAATTCATTCGCATGATCCATTCTAATCCATTCGTACGATCCATTCTAATCCATTCGTACGATCCATTCTAATTCATTCGCACGATCCATTCTAATTCATTCGCACGATCCATTCTAATTCATTCGTACGATACATTCTAATTCATTCTCACAAATGTAACCTTTCTAATTCATTTGTACGATCCATTCTAATTCATTTGTACGATCCATTCTAATCCTTTCGTACGATCCATTCTTATCCATTCGTACGATCTATTCTAATTCATTCGCACGAATGTATCCATTCTAATTCATTTGCACGATCCATTCTAATTCATTCGTATGATCCATTCTAATTCATTCGTACGATCCATTCTAATTCATTCGTACGATCCATTCTAATTCATTCGCATGATTCATTCGTACGATCCATTCTAATCCATTCGTACGATCCATTCTAATTCATTCATACGATCCATTCTAATTCGCACGAATGTATCCATTCTAATTCATTCGTATGATCTATTCTAATTAGAATAGATCGTGCGAATGAATTAGAAAGGATTGTACGAATGAATTAGAATAGATACATTCGAGCGAATGAATTAGAATAGATCGTAGGAATGAATTAGAATGGATCGTTTGAACGAATTAGAATGGATCGTACGAATGAATTAGAATGGATCGTGCAAATGAATTAGAATGGATACATTCGTGCGAATGAATTAGAGTGGATCGTGCGAATGAATTAGAATAGATCTTACGAATGAATTAGAATAGATATATTTGAACGAATAAATTAGAATGGATCATACGAATGAATTAGAATGGATCATACGAATAAATTAGAATGGATCGTACGAATGAATTAGATCGTACGAATGAATTAGAATGGATCGTATAAATGAATTAAAATGGATACATTCGAGCGAATAAATTAGAATAGATCGTAGGAATGAATTAGAATAGATCGTACGAATGAATTAGAATGGATACATTTGTGAGAATGAATTAGAATGGATCGTACGAATGAATTAGAATGGATCGTATGAATAAATTAGAATGGATATATTCGTGCGAATGAATTAGAATGGATCGTACGAATGTATTAGAATGGATCGTAATGAATTAGAATGGATCGTACGAATGAATTAAAATGGATACATTCATACGACTGAATTAGAATGGATTGTGCGAATTAATTAGAATGGATCGTACGAATGAATTTGAATTTAGAATGGATCGTACGAATGAATTAGAATGGATCGTACGAATGAATTAGAATGGATAGTGCGAATGAATTAGAATGGATCGTATGAATGAATTAGAATGGATTGTACGAATGAATTAGAATAGATCGTGCGAATGAATTAGAATGGATCATACGAAAGAATTAGAATGGATCATACAAATGAATTAGAAAGGTTAAATTTGTGCGAATGAATTAGAATGGATCATACGAATGAATTAGAATGGATCGTACAAATGAATTAGAATGGATACATTTGTGCGAATGAATTAGAATGGATCGTGCGAATGAATTAGAATGGATCGTACGAATGAATTAGAATGGATCGCATGAATGAATTAGAATGGATCGTACGAACGAATTAGAATGGATCGTACGAATGAATTAGAATGGATAGTGCGAATGAATCAGAATGGATCGTATGAATGAATTAGAATGGATTGTACGAATGAATTAGAATGGATACATTTGTGCGAATGAATTAGAATGGATAGTGCGAATTAATTAAAATGGATCGTACGAATGAATTTGAATTTAGAATGGATCGTACGAATGAATTAGAATGGATAGTGCGAATGAATTAGAATGGATCGTATGAATGAATTAGAATGGATTGTACGAATGAATTAGAATAGATCGTGTGAATGAATTAGAATGGATCATACGAAAGAATTAGAATGGATCGTACGAATGAATTAGAATGGATCATACAAATGAATTAGAAAGGTTAAATTTGTGCGAATGAATTAGAATGGATCGTATGAATGAATTAGAATGGATCGTACAAATGAATTAGAATGGATACATTTGTGCGAATGAATTAGAATGGATCGTGCGAATGAATTAGAATGGATCGTACGAATGAATTAGAATGGATCGCACGAATGAATTAGAATGGATCGTACGAACGAATTAGAATGGATCGTATGAACGAATTAGAATGGATCGTACGAATGAATTAGAATGGATACATTCGAGCGAATGAATTAGAATGGATCGTACGAATGAATTAGAATGGGTCATAGGAATGAATTAGAATGGATCGTACAAATGAATAAGAATGGATACATTCGTGCGAATGAATTAGAATGGATCGTAGGAATGAATTAGAATGGATCTTACGAATGAATTAGAATGGTTACATTCGTGCGAATGAATTAGAATGGATCGTACGAATGGATTAGAATGGATCGTATGAATGGATTAGAATGGATCGTACGAATGGATTAGAATGGATCGTACAAATGAATTAGAAAGGTTACATTTGTGAGAATGAGTTAGAATGGATCGTACGAATGAATTAGAATGGATCGTACGAATGGATTAGAATGGATCGTACGAATGAATTAGAATGGATTGTGCGAATGAATTAGAATGGATCGTATGAATGAATTAGAATTGTTACATTCGTGCGAATGAATTAGAATGGATCGTACGAATGGTTTAGAATGGATCGTAAGAATGGATTAGAATGGATCGTACGAATGAATTAGAATGGATACATTCGAGCGAATGAATTAGAATGTATCGTACGAATGAATTAGAATGGATCATACGAATGGATTAGAATGGATCATACAAATGGATTTGAATGGATCGTACGAATGAATTAGAATGGATCATGCGAATGAATTTGAATGGATCGTATGAATGAATTAGAATGGATCGTACGATCCATTCTAATGCATTCTCACAAATGTATCCATTCTAATTCATTCGTATGATCCATTCTAATTCATTCGCACGATCCATTCTAATTCATTCGCACGAATATATCCATTCTAATTCATTCGTATGATCCATTCTAATTCATTCGTACGATCCATTCTAATTCATTCGCACGATCCATTCTAATTCATTCGTACGATCTATTCTAATTCATTCGCACAAATGTAACCTTTCTAATTCATTTGTACGATCCATTCTAGTTCATTCGTACGATCCATTCTAATCCATTCGTACGATCCATTCTAATTCATTCGCACAATCCATTCTAATTCATTCGTACGATCCATTCTAATTCATTCGTATGATCCATTCTAACTCATTCGTATGATCCATTCTAATTCATTCTCATGAATGTAACCTTTCTAATTCATTTGTATGATCCATTCTAATTCATTCCTATAATCCATTCTAATCCATTCGTACGATCCATTCTAATCCATCCGTACGATCCATTCTAATCCATTCGTACGATCCATTCTAATTTATTCGTACGATCCATTCTAATTCATTCTCACAAATGTAACCTTTCTAATTCATTTGTACGATCCACTCTAATTTATTCGTACGATCCATTCTAATTCATTCTCACAAATGTAACCTTTCTAATTCATTTGTACGATCCATTCTAATTCATTCGTACGATCCATTCTAACCCATTCGTACGATCCATTCTAATTCATTCGCACGAATGTAACCATTCTAATTCATTCGTACGATCCATTCTAATTCATTCCTACGATCGATTCTATTTCATTCGCACGAATGTATCCATTCTAATTCATTTGCACGATCCATTCTAATTCATTCCTATGATCAATTCTAATTCATTCGTACGATCCATTCTAATTCATTCGTACGATCCATTCTAATCCATTCGTACGATCCATTCTAATCCATTCGTACGATCCATTCTAATTCATTCGTACGATCTATTGTAATTCATTCGCACGAATGTAACCATTCTAATTCATTCGTACGATTCATTCTAATTCGTTCGTATAAGCTATTCTAATTCATTCATATGATCCATTCTAATTCATTCGTACGATCCAATGTAATTCATTCATACAATCCATTCAGATTCATTCGCACAAATGTATGCATTCAAATTTATTCGTACGATCCATTCTAATTAATTCGCACGATCCATTCTAATTCAGTCGTATGAATGTATCCTCTAATTAATTCGTACGATCCATTCTAATTCATTCGCTCAAATGTATCCATTCTAATTCATTCGTACGATCCATTCTAATTCATTCGTACGATCCATTCTAATTCATTCTCACGAATGTAACCTTTCTAATTCATTTGTATCTATCCATTCTATTTCATTCGTACGATCCATTCTAATCCATTCGTACGATCCATTCTAATTCATTCGCACGATCCATTCTAATTCATTCGTGCGAATGGATTAGAATGGATCGTACGATTGGATTAGAATGGATCGTATGAATGAATTAGAATGGATCGTACGAATGAATTAGAATGGATCCACCGAATGAGTTAGAATGGATTATACGAATGAATTAGAATGGATCGTACGAATGAATTAGAATGGATTGTGCGAATGAATTAGAATGGATCGTATGAATGAATCAGAATGGATCGTACGATTGAATTAGAATGGATCGTTCGAACGAATTAGAATGAATCGTACGAATGCATTAGAATGGATCGTACGAATGAATTAGAATGAATCGTACGATCCATTCTAATTCATTCGTCCGATCCATTCTAATTCATTCGCACGAATGTATCCATTCTAATTCATTCGTACAATCCATTCTAATTCATTCGCACGATCCATTCTAATTCATTCGTATGATCCATTTTAATTCATTCCTACGATCTATTCTAATTCATTCGCTCGAATGTATCCATTCTAATTCATTCGTTCGATCCATTCTAATTCATTCGTACGATCCATTCAAATTCATTCGCATGATCCATTCTAATTCATTCATACGATCCATTCTAATTCATTCTCACGAATGTAACCTTTCTAATTCATTTGTATGGCCTATTCTAATTCATTCGTACGATCCATTCTAATCCATTCGTACGATCCATTCTAATCCATTCGTACGATCCATTCTAATCCATTCGTACGATCCATTCTAATTCATTCTCACAAATATAACCTTTCGAATTCATTTGTACGATCCATTCTAATTCATTTGTATGATCCATTCTAATGCATTCGTACGATCCATTCTAATTCGTTCGTACGATCCATTCTAATTTATTCGTTCAAATATATCCAATCTAATTCATTCATACAATCCATTCAAATTCATTCGTACGATCCATTCTAATTCATTCGTATGATCCGTTCTAATTCATTCGTACGAATGTATCCATTCTAATTCATTCATAAGAATTAGAATGGATCGTACGAATGAATTAGAAAGGATCGTACGAATGAATTAGAATGGATCGTATGAACGAATTAGAATGCATTCTAATTCATATGCACAAAGGTAACCTTTCTAATTCATTTGTATGATCCATTCTAATGCATTCGTACGATCCATTCTAATTCGTTCGTACGATCCATTCTAATTTATTCATTCAAATATATCCATTCTAATTCGTTCATACGATCCATTCTAATTCATTCGCACGATCCATTCTAATTCATTCGTACAATCCATTCTAATTCATATGAATGAATTAGAATGGATACATTCGTACGAATAAATTAGAACAGATCGTACGAATGAATTAGAATGGATCGTACGAATGAATTTGAATGGATTGTACGAATGAATTAGAATGGATCGTACGAATGGATTAGATTGGATATATTTGAACGAATAAATTAGAATGGATCGTACGAATGCATTAGAATGGATCATACAAATGAATTAGAAAGGTTACCTTTGTGCATATGAATTAGAATGGATTAGAATGGATCATATGAATGAATTCTAATTCCATTCTAATTCATTCGTACGATCCATTCTAATTCATTCGTACAATCCATTCTAATCCATTCGCCCGATCCATTCTAATTCATTCGTACGATCCATTCTAATTTATTTGCACGAATAAATTAGAATGGATCGTGCATTTGATCCATTCTAATTCATTCGCATGAATGTATCCATTCTAATTTATTCGTACGATCAAGTCTAATTCATTCGTACGATCCATTCTAATTCATTCGTACGAATGTATCCATTCTAATTCATTCGTACAATCCATTCTAATTCATTCGCACGATCCATTCTAATTCATTCGCACAAATGTATCCATTCTAATTCATTCGTACAATCTATTTTAATTCATTCGTATGATCAATTCTAATTCATTCGCACGATTCATTCTAATTCATTCGTACGATCCATTCTAATTCATTCCTACAATCCTTTCTAATTCATTCGCACGAATGTATCCATTCTAATTCATTTGCACGATCCATTCTAATTCATTCGTACGATCCATTCTAATTCATTCTAATTTATTCGCACGAATGTTTCTAATTCATTCGCACGATCCATTCTAATTCATTCGTACGATCCATTCTAATTCATTCGCACGATCCATTCTTATTCATTCATACAATCCATTCTAATTCATTCACACAATCCATTCTAATTCATTCACACAATCCATTCTAATTCATTTGTATGATCCATTCTAATTCATTCGTATGATCCATTCTAACTCATTCGGTGGATCCATTCTAATTCATTCGTACGATCCATTCTAATTTAGAATGGATCATGCGAATGAATTAGAATGGATCGTACAAATGAATTAGAAAGGTTACATTTGTGAGAATGAATTAGAATGGATCGTACGATTCATTCTAATTCATTCGTACGATCCATTCAAATTCATTCGTACGATCCATTCAAATTCATTCGCACGATCCGTTCTAATTCATTCGTACGAATGTATCCATTCTAATCGTACAATCCATTCTAATTCATTCGCACGAACCATTCTAATTCATTCGTACGATCCATTCTAATTCATTCGTATGATCAATTCTAACTCATTCGGTGGATCCATTCTAATGCATTCGTACGATTCATTCTAATTCATTCGCACGATCCATTCTAATTCATTTGCACGATCCATTCTTAATCATTCCTTTGATCCATTCTAATTCGTTCGTACGATCCATTCTAATTCATTCGCTCGAATGTATCCATTCTAATTCATTCGTACGATCCATTCTAATTCATTCGTACGATCCATTCTAATTCATTCTCACGAATGTAACCTTTCTAATTCATTTGTACGATCCATTCTAATTAGAAAGGTTACATTCGAGTGAATGAATTAGAATAGATCGTAGGAATGAATTAGAATGGATCATACGAATGAATTAAATGGATCGTGCGAATGAATTAGAATGAATCGTACGAATGCATTAGAATGGATCGTACGAATGAATTGGAATGAATCGTACGAACGAATTAGAATGGATCGTACAAACGAATTAGAATGGATCGTATGAACGAATTAGAATGGATCGTACGAATGAATTAGAATGGATACATTCGAGTGAATGAATTAGAATGGACTGTACGAATGAATTAGAATGGATCATAGGAATGAATTAGAATGGATCGTGCAAATGAATAAGAATGGATACATTCGTGTGAATGAATTAGAATAGATCATACGAATGAATTAGAATGGATCGTACGAATGAATTAGAATGGATCGTGCGAATGAATTAGAATGAATCGTACGAATGAATTAGAATGGATCGTACGAATGAATTAGAATGAATACATTTGTACGAATCAATTAGAATGGATCGTATGAATGGATTAGAATAGATACATTTGTTCGAATGAATTAGATTGCATCGTACGAATGAATTTGAATGGATTGTACGAATGAATTAGAATGGATCGTAAGAATGAATTAGAATGGATATATTCGAGCGAATGAATTAGAATGGATCATACGAATGAATTAGAATAGATACATTTGTGTGAATGAATTTGAATGGATTGCACGAATTGAATTAGAATGGATCATACGAATGAATTAGAATGGATCGTGCGAATGAATTAGAATTGATCATACGAATGAATTAGAATGGATCACACGAATGAATTAGAATGGATCATATGAAAGAATTAGAATGGATCGTGCGAATGAATTAGAAAGGATCATACGAATGAATTAGAATGGATTGTACGAATGAATTAGAATGGATCGTACAAATGAATTAGAATGGATCATACAAATGAATTAGAAAGGTTATATTCGTGAGAATGAATAAGAATGGAGCGTACGAATCAATTACAATGGAGCGTACGAATGAACTAGAATGGATACATTCGTGCGAATGAATTAGAATGGATCATATGAAAGAATTAGAATGGATCGTGCGAATGAATTAGAAAGGATCGTACGAATGAATTAGAATAGATATATTCGTGCGAATGAATTAGAATGGATCGTACGAATGACTTAGACTGGATCGTACGAATAAATTAGAATGGATACATTCATGCAAATGAATTAGAATGGATCGTGCGAATGAATTAGAATCGATCGTACGAATGAATTAGAATGGATCGTACGAATGTTCTAATTCATTTGTACGATCCATTCTAATTCATTCGTACGATCCATTCTAATCCATTCGTATGATCCATTCTAATTCATTCGTACGATCCATTCTAATTCATTCGCACGAATGTAACCATTCTAATTCATTCGTACGATCCATTCTAATTCATTCCTATGATCCACTCTAATTCATTCGCACGAATGTATCCAGTCTAATTCATTTGCACGATCCATTCTAATTCATTCCTATGATCCATTCTAATTCATTCGTACGATCCATTCTAATTCATTCGCTCGAATTTATCTATTCTAATTCATTCGTACGATCCATTCTAATTCATTCATACGATCCATTCTAATTCGTTCGTACGATCCATTCTAATTCATTCGTACGATCCATTCTAATCCATTCGTACGATCCATTCTAATTCATTCGCACGAATGTATCCATTCTAGTTCATTCATACTCTCCATTCTAATTCATTCGTACGCTCCATTCTTATTTATCGCACAATTGTATCCATTCTAATTCATTTGTACGATCCATTCTAATTCATTCGCACGATCGATTCTAATTCATTCGTATGATCCATTCTAATTCATTCGTATGATCCATTCTAATTCTTTCGTACGATCCATTCTAATTCATTCACACGATCTATTCTAATTCATTCGTACAATCCATTCTAATTCATTCGTACGATCCATTCTAATTCATTGCACTATCCATTCTAATTCATTCGTACGATCCATTCTAATTCATTCGTACGATCCATTCTAATTCATTCGTACAAATGTATCCATTCTAAATCATTCATACGATCCATTCTAATTCATTCATACGATCTATTCTAATTCATTCACACGAATGTATCCATTCTAATTCATTCCCACAATCCAATCTAATTCAAACGTACGATCCATTCTAATTCATTCACATGATGTATTCTAATTCATTCGTACGATCCATTCCAATTCATTTGTACGATCCATTTTAATTCATTCGCATGATCCATTCTAATTCATTCGTATGATACATTCATACGACCGAATTAGAATGGATTGTACGAATGAATTAGAATTGATCATACGAATGAATTAGAATGGATCGTACGAATGAATTAGAATGGATTGTACGAATGAATTAGAATTGATCATACGAATGAATTAGAATGGATCGTACGAATGAATTAGAATGGATCGTATGAATAAATTAGAATGGATCGTAGGAATGAATTAGAATGGATCATGCAAATGAATTAGAAAGGTTACATTCGTGAGAATGAATTAGAATGGATCATACAAAAGAATTAGAATGGATCATACGAATGAATTAGAATGGATCCTGCGAATGAATTAGAATGGATTGTACGAATGAATTAGAATGGATACATTCGTGCGAATGAATTAGAATGGATCGTACGAATGAATTAGAATGGATCGTGCGAATGAATTAGAATGAATCGTACGAATGAATTAGAATGGATCGTACGAATGAATTAGAATGGATATATTTGTACGAATAAATTAGAATGGATTGTACGAATGAATTAGAATGGATACATTCTTGCGAATAAATTAGAATGGATCGTACGAATGAATTAGAATGGATCGTACGAATGAATTAGAATGGATCGTGCGAATGAATTAGAATGGATCGTACAAATGAATTAGAATGGATCGTACGATTCATTCTAATTCATTCGTACGATCCATTCTAATGCATTTGTACGATTCATTCTAATTCATTCGCACGATCCATTCTAATTCATTCGTATGATCCATTCTAATAAATTCGCTCGAATGTATCCATTCTAATTCATTCGTATAATCCATTCTTATTCATTCGCACGATCCAAGAATAGATTGTACGAATGAATTAGAATGGATACAGTCGAGCGAATGAATTAGAATGGATCGTACGAATGAATTAGAATGGATCATAGGAATGAATTAGAATGGATCGTGCAAATAAATTAGAATGGATACATTCGTGCGAATGAATTAGAATGGATCGTACGAATGAATTAGAATGGATCGTATGAATGAAGTAGAATGGATCATACAAATGAATTAAAAAGGTAACAATCGTGAGAATGAATTAGAATGGATCGTACGAATGAATTAGAATGGATCATGCGAATGAATTTGAATGGATCGTACGAATGAATTAGAATGGATCGAACGAATGAATTAGAATGGATACATTCGAGCGAATGAATTAGAATAGATCGTAGGAATGAATTAGAATGGATCATACGAATGAATTAGAATGGATCGTGCGAATGAATTAGAATGGATTGTACGAATGAATTAGAATGGATACATTCGTGTGAATGAATTAGAATGGATCGGACGAATGAATTAGAATGGATCGTATGATTCATTCTAATTCATTCGTACGATCTATTCTAATGCATTCGTACGATTCATTCTAATTCATTCGCACGATCCATTCTAATTCATTCGTATGATCCATTCTAATTTATTTGCACGAATATACGATCCATTCTAATTTATTCGCAAGAATGTATCCATTCTAATTCATTCGTACAATCCATTCTAATTTATTCGTACAAATGTATCCATTCTAATTCATTCATACGATCCATTCTAATTCATTCGTACGATCCATTCTAATTCATTTGCATGATCCATTCGTACGATCCATTCTAATCCATTCATACGATCCATTCTAATTCATTCATACGATCCATTCTAATTCGTTCGTACGATCCATTAGAATGGATCGTGCGAATGAATTAGAATGGATCGTACGAATGGATTAGAATGGATCGTACGAATGGATTAGAACGCATTGTATGAATGAATTAGAATAGATATATTTGTGCGAATGAACTAGATTGCATCGTACGAATGAATTTCAATGGATTGTACGAATGAATTAGAATGGATCATGCGAATGAATTAGAATAGATCATACGAATGAATTAGAATGGATCGTACGAATGAATTAGAATGGATCGTGAGAATGAATTAGAATGGATCGTACGAATAAATTAGAATGGATCGTACGAATGAATTAGAATGGATCAAACGAATGAATTCGAATGGATCGTACGAATGAATTAGAATGGATATATTTGTGCGAATGAATTAGAATGGATCGTACGAATGAATTAGAATGGATTGTGCGAATGAATTAGAATTGATCATACGAATGAATTAGAATGGATCGTGCGAATGAATTACAATGGATCGTACGATGCAATCTAATTCATTCGTATGATCCATTCTAATTCTTTCGCACAAATATATCCATTCTAATTCATTCGTACAATGCATTCTAATCCATTCGTACGATCCAGTCTAATCTATTCGTACGATCCATTCTAATTCATTCGCACGAATGTAACCATTCTAATTCATTCGTACGATCTATTCTAATTCATTCCTACGATCCATTCTAATTCATTCGCACGAATGTATCCATTCTAATTCATTTGCACGATCCATTCTAATTCATTCCGATGATCCATTCTAATTCATTCGTACGATCTATTCTAATTCAATCGCTCGAATGTGTCCATTCTAATTCATTCGTACGATCCATTCTAATTCGTTCATACGATCCATTCTAATTCGTTCGTACGATCCATTCTAATTCATTCGTACGTACGAATGAATTATAATTGATCATACGAATAAATTAGAATGGATCGTACGAATGAATTAGAATGGATCGTGCGAATGAATTAGAATGGATCGTACAAATGAATTAGAATAGATCGTACGGTTCATTCTAATTCATTTGTACGATCCATTCTAATGCATTCGTACGATTCATTCTAATTCATTCACACGATCCATTCTAATTCATTCGTATGATCCATTCTAATTTATTTGCACGAATATACGAACCATTCTAATTTATTCGCAAGAATGTATCCATTCTAATTCATTCGTACAATCCATTCTAATTTATTCGTACAAATTGATCCATTCTAATTCATTCGTAGGATCCATTCTAATTCATTTATACAATGCGTTCTAATCCATTCGTACGATCCATTCTAATCCATTCCTACGATCCATTCTAATTCATTCACACGAATGTAACCATTCTAATTCATTCATATGATCCATTCTAATTCATTCGTACGATCCATTCTAATTCATTCGAACGATCCATTCTAATTCATTCGCACGAATGTATCCATTCTAATTCATTCGTACAATCCATTCTAATTCATTCGCACGATCCATTCTGATTCATTCGCACGATCCATTCTAATTCTTTCATATGATCCATTCTAATTCATTCGCACGAATGTATCCATTCTAGTTCATTCGTACGCTCCATTCTAAATCATTCGTACGCTCCATTCTTACTTATCGCACAAATGTATCCATTCTAATTCATTTGTACGATCTATTCTAATTCATTCGTACGATCCATTCTAATTCATTCGTACGATCCATTCTAATTCATTCGCACAAATGTATCCATTCTAATTCATTCGTACGATCCATTCTAATTCATTTGCACGATCCATTCTAATTCATTCATACGATCCATTCTAATTCATTCGCACGATCCATTCTAATTCATTCGTACGATCCATTCTAATTCATTCGCACGAATATATCCATTCTAATGCATTCGTACGATCCATTCTAATTCATTCGTACGATCCATTCTAATTCATTCGTACGATCCATTCTAATTCATTCGTACGCGTACGATCCATTCTAATTCATTCGCTCGATCCATTCTAATTTATTCGTACGATCCATTCTAATTTATTCGCACGATCCATTCTAATTCAATCGTACGATCCATTCTAATTTATTCGCACGATCCATTCTAATTCATTCGTACGATCCATTCTAATTGATTCGCACGAATGTAACCATTCTAATTCATTCGTACGATCCATTCTAATTCATTCCTACGATCCATTCTAATTCATTCGCACGAATGTATCCATTCTAATTCATTTGCACGATCCATTCTATTTCATTCCTATGATCCATTCTAATTCATTCGTACGATCCATTCTAATTCATTCGCTCGAATGTATCCATTCTAATTCATTCGTACGATCCATTCTAATTTGTTCATATGATCCTTTCAAATTCATTCGCATGATCCATTCTAATTCATTCGTACGATCCATTCTAATTCATTCTCACGAATGTAACCTTTCTAATCCATTCTAATCCATTCGTACGATCCATTCTAATCCATTCGTACGATCCATTCTAATTCATTCTCACAAATATAACCTTTCTAATTCATTTGTACGATCCATTCTAATTCATTCGTACGATCCATTCTAATTCATTCGTACGATCCATTCTAATTTATTCGTTCAAATATATCCATTCTAATTCATTCGTACGATCCATTCTAATTCATTCGCACGATCCATTCTAATTCTTTCGCACGAATGTATCCATTCTAATCCTTTCTAATTCATCGCACGAATCTGTTCTAATTCATTCGCACGAATGTATCCATTCTAATTCATTCGTGTGAATGAATTAGAACGGATTCGTGCGATGAATTAGAATGGATCGTACGAATGAATTAGAATGGATCATACGAATAAATTAGAATAGATCGTACGAATGAATTAGAATGAATCGTACAAATGAATTAGAAAGGTTACATTTGTGATAATGAATTAGAATCGACCGTACGAATGGATTAGAATGGATCGTACGAATGGATTAGAATGGATCGTACGAATGGATTATAATGGATCGTACGAATGAATTAGAATGGATCATACAAATGAATTAGAAAGGTTACATTCGTGAGAATGAATTAGAATGGATTGTACGAATGAACTAGAATGGATCATGCGAATGAATTTGAATGGATCGTATGAATGAATAAGAATGGATCGTACGAATGAATTAGAATGGATCGTACGAATGTATCCGTTCTAATTCATTCGTACGATCCATTCTAATTCGTTCATATGATCCATTCTAATTCGTTCGTACGATCCATTCTAATTCGTTTGTACGATCTATTCTTATTCATTCGCACGATCTATTCTAATTAATTCCTATGATCCATTCTAATTCATTCGTACGATCCATCTAATTCATTCGCTCGAATTTATCCATTTTAATTCATTCGTACGATCCATTCTAATTCGTTCATATGATCCGTTCTAATTCGTTCGTACGATCCATTCTAATTCATTCGCACGAATGTATCCATTCTATATCATTCGCATAATCCATTCTAATCCATTCGTACGATCCATTCTAATCCATTCGTACGATCCATTCTAATCCATTCCTACGATCCATTCTAATTCATTCGTACGATCCATTCTAAATCATTTGCTTGAATGTATCCATTCTAATTTATTTGCACGATCCATTCTAATTCATTCGCACGATCCATTCTAATTCATTCGTATGATCCATTCTAATTCATCACACAAATGTATCCATTCTAATTCATTCGTACGATCCATTCTAATTCATTCGCACGATCGATTCTAATTCATTCGTATGATCCATTCTAATTCATTCGCATGATCCATTCTAATTCATTCGGTGGATCCATTCTAATTCATTCGTACGATCCATTCTAATTCATTTGCACGATCCGTTCTAATTCATTCCTATGATCCATTCTAATTCATTCGTACGATCCATTCTAATCCATTCGCTCGAATGTATCCATTCTAATTCATTTGTACGCTCCATTCTAATTCATTCGTACGCTCCATTCTTATTCATCGCACAAATGTATCCATTCTAATTTATTCGTACGATCCATTCTAATTCATTCGTACGATACATTCTAATTCATTCGTACGATCCATTCTAATTCCTTCGCACAAATGTATGCATTCTAATTCATTCGTACGATCCATTCTAATTCATTCGCACGATCCATTCTAATTCATTCGCACGAATGTATCCATTCTAATGCATTCGTACGATCCATTCTAATTCATTCGTACGATCTATTCTAATCTATTCGTACGATCCATTCAAATTCATTCGTACGATCCATTCTAATTCATTCGCACGAATGTATCTATTCTAATTCATTCGTACGATCCATTCTAATTCATTCGCACCATCCATTCTAATTCATTCGCACGAATGTATCCATTCTAATTCATTTGCACGATCCATTCTAATACATTCCTATGATCCATTCTAATTCATTCGTACGATCCATTCTAATTCATTCGCTCGAATGTATCCATTCTAATTCATTCGTACGATCCATTCTAATTCGTTCATACGATCCATTCTAATTCGTTCGTACGATCCATTCTTTCGTACGATCCATTCTAATTCATTCGCACGATCAATTATAATTCATTTGTACGATCCATTTTAATTCATTCGTACAAATGAATTTGAATGGATCGTATGAATAAATAAGAATGGATCGTACGAATGAATTAGAATGAATACATTCGAGCGAATGAATTAGAATGGATTGTACGAATGAATTAGAATGGATCATAGGAATGAATTAGAATGGATACATTCTAATTCATTCGTACGATCCATTCTAATTTATTCGCACAAATGTATCCATTCTAATTCATTCGTACGATCCATTCTAATTCATTCCTACGATCCATTCTAATCCATTCGTATGATCCATTCTAATCCATTCGTACGATCCATTCTAATTCATTCGCATGAATGTAACCATTCTAATTCATTCGTACGATCCATTCTAATTCATTCGCACAAATGTATCCATTCTAATTCATTCGCACGATCCCTTCTTATTCATTCATACGATCTGTTCTAATTCATTCGTACGATCCATTCTAATTCATTCGCACGATCCATTCTAATTCATTCGCACGAATGTGTCCATTCTAATTCATTTGCACGATCCATTCTAATTCATTCCTATGATCCATTCTAATTCATTCGTACGATCCATTCTAATTCATTCGCTCGAATGTATCCATTCTAATTCATTCGTACGATCCATTCTAATTCGTTCATACGATCCATTCTAATTCATTCGTACGATCCATTCTAATTTGTTCGTACGATCCATTCTAATTCATTCGCACGATCCATTCTAATTCATTTGTACGATCCATTTTAATTCATTCCTACGGTCCATTCTAATTCATTCGCACGAATGTATCCATTCTAATTCATTTGCACGATCCATTCTAATTCATTCCTACGATCCATTCTAATTCATTCGCATGATCCATTCATACGATCCATTCTAATCCATTCGTACGATCCATTCTAATTCATTCATACAATCCATTCTAATTCATTTGCACGATCGAATGGATTAGAATGGATACATTCGTGCGAATGAATTAGAATGGATCGTACGTAGGAATGAATTAGAATGGTTCGTACGAATATATCCATTCTAATTCATTCGTATGATCCATTCTAATTCATTCGTACGATCCATTCTAATTCATTTGCACAAATGTATCCATTCTAATTCATTCGTACGATCCATTCTAATTCATTCGCACGATCCATTCTAATTCATTCGTACGATCCATTCTAATTCATTCGCACGATCCATTCTAATTCATTCGTACGATCCATTGTAATTCATTCGCATGAATGTATCTATTCTAATTCATTCGCACGATCCATTCTAATTCAGTCGTATGAATGTATCCATTTTAATTCATTCGTAAGATCCATTCTAATTCATTCGTATGATCTAATAAATTCGTTAGAATGGATCGTACGAATGAATTAGAATGGATAATACAAATGAATTAGAATGGATACATTTGTGAGAATGAATTAGAATGGATACATTTGTGCGAATGAATTAGAATAGATTAGAATGGATCGTACGAATGGATTAGGATCCATTCTAATTCATTCGTACGATCCATTCTAATTCATTCGTACGATCCATTCTAATTCATTCGCACGATCCATTCTAATTCATTCGTACGGTCCATTCTAATTCATTCGCACGAATGTATCCATTCTAATGCATTCGTACGATCCATTCTAATTCATTCATACGATCCATTCTAATTCATTCGCACGAATGTAACCATTCTAATTCGTACGATCCATTCTAATTCATTCGCACGATCCATTCTAATTCATTCGTATGATCCATTCTAGATTGCATCATACGAATGAATTAGAATGGATCGTACGATCCATTCTAATTCATTCGCACGATCCATTCTAATTCATTCGTACGATCCATTCTAATTCATTCGCACGAATGTAACCATTCTAATTCATTCGTACGATCCATTCTAATTCATTCCTACGATCCATTCTAATTCATTCGCACGAATGTATCCATTCTAATTCATTTGCACGATCCATTCTAATTCATTCCTATGATCCATTCTAATTCATTCGTATGATCCATTCTAATTCATTCGCTCGAATGTATCCATTCTAATTCATTCGCATGATCCATTCTAATCCATTCGTACGATCCATTCTAATCCATTCATACGATCCATTCTAATTCGTTCGTACGATCCATTCTAATTCATTTGCACGATCCATTCTAATCCATTCGTACGATCCATTCTAATCCATTCGTACGATCCATTCTAATCCATTCGTACGATTCATTCTAATTCATTCGCTCGAATGTATCCATTCTAATTTATTCGTACGATCCATTCTAATCCATTCGTACGATCCATTCTAATTCATTCGCACGAATGTAACCATTCTAATTCATTCATACGATCCATTCTAATTCATTCACACAATCCATTCTAATTCATTCGTACAATCCATTCTAATCCATTCGTACGATCCATTCTAATTCATTCATACGATCCATTCTAATTCATTCTCACAAATGTAACCTTTTCTAATTCAATCGTACGATCCATTCTAATTTATTCGTACGATCCATTCAAATTCATTCGCACGATCCATTCTAATTCATTCGTACGATCCATTCTAATCCATTCGTACGATCCATTTTAATTCATTCGCACGAATGTAACCATTCTAATTCATTCGTACGATCTATTCAAATTTATTCGCATGATCCATTCTAATTCATTTGTACGATCCATTCTAATTCATTCGCACGAATGTAACCATTCTAGAATGGATTAGAATGGATCGTATGAACGAATTAGAATGGATCGTATGAAATGGATACATTCATGCAAATGAATTAGAATGGATCGTACGAATGAATTAGAATGGATCATACGAATGAATTAGAATGGATCGTACGAATGAATTAGAATGGTTACATTCGTGTGAATGAATTAAAATGGATCGTACGAATGGATTAGAATGGATCGTACGAATAAATTAGAATGGATCATGCGAATGAATTTGAATGGATCGTATGAATAAATTAGAATGGATCGTACGATTGAATTAGAAAAGGTTACATTTGTGAGAATGAATTAGAATGGTTCGTACGAATGAATTAGAATGGATCGTACGAATGGATTAGAATGGATCGTACGAATGAATTAGAATGGATTTTGTGAATGAATTAGAATGGATCGTATGAATGAATTAGAATGGTTACATTCGTGCGAATGAATTAGAATGGATCGTACGAATGGTTTAGAATGGATCGTACGAATGAATTAGAATGGATCATACGAATCGATTAGAATGGATCGTACGAATGAATTAGAATGGATCGTACGAATGAATTAGAATGGATCATACGAATGAATTTGAATGGATCGTATGAATGAATTAGAATGGATCGTACGATCCATTCTAATGCATTCTCACAAATGTATCCATTCTAATTCATTCGTATGATCCATTCTAATTCATTCGCACGATCCATTCTAATTCATTCGCACGAATATATCCATTCTAATTCATTCGTATGATCCATTCTAATTCATTCGTACGATCCATTCTAATTCATTCGCACGATCCATTTTCTAATTCATTCGTATGATCCATTCTAATTCATTCATACGATCCATTCTAATTCATTCGCACGATCCATTCTAATTCATTCGTACGATCTATTCTAATTCATTCGCACAAATGTAACCTTTCTAATTCATTTGTACGATCCATTCTAGTTCATTCGTACGATCCATTCTAATCCATTCATACGATCCATTCTAATCCATTCGTACGATCCATTCTAATTCATTCGCATGAATCATTCTAATTCATTCATACGATTCATTCTAATTCATTCGCACAATCCATTCTAATTTATTCGTACGATCCATTCTAATTCATTCGTATGATCCATTCTAACTCATTCGTATGATCCATTCTAATTCATTCTCATGAATGTAACCTTTCTAATTCATTTGTATGATCCATTCTAATTCATTCCTATAATCCATTCTAATCCATTCGTACGATCCATTCTAATCCATCCGTACGATCCATTCTAATCAATTCGTACGATCCATTCTAATTTATTCGTACGATCCATTGTAATTCATTCTCACAAATGTAACCTTTCTAATTCATTTGTACGATCCATTCTAATTTATTCGTACGATCCATTCTAATTCATTCTCACAAATGTAACCTTTCTAATTCATTTGTACGATCCATTCTAATTCATTCGTACGATCCATTCTAACCCATTCGTACGATCCATTCTAATTCATTCGCACGAATGTAACCATTCTAATTCATTCGTACGATCCATTCTAATTCATTCCTATGATCGATTCTATTTCATTCGCACGAATGTATCCATTCTAATTCATTTGCACGATCCATTCTAATTCTTTCCTATGATCAATTCTAATTCATTCGTACGATACATTCTAATCCATTCGTATGGTCCATTCTAATCCATTCGTACGATCCAATCTAATTCATTCGTACGATCTATTCTAATTCATTCGCACGAATGTAACCATTCTAATTCATTCGTACGATTCATTCTAATTCGTTCTTATGAGCTATTCTAATTCATTCATACGATCCATTCTTATTCATTCGTACGATCCATTGTAATTCATTCATACAATCCATTCAGATTCATTCGCACAAATGTATGCATTCAAATTTATTCGTACGATCCATTCTAATTAATTCGCACGATCCATTCTAATTCAGTCGTATGAATGTATCCTCTAATTAATTCGTACGATCCATTCTAATTCATTCGCTCGAACGTATCCATTCTAATTCATTCGTACGATTCATTCTAATTCATTCGTACGATCCATTCTAATTCATTCGTACGATCCATTCTAATTCATTCTCACGAATGTGACCTTTCTAATTCATTTGTATCTATCCATTCTAATTCATTCGTACGATCCATTCTAATCCATTCGTACGATCCATTCTAATTCATTCGCACGATCCATTCTAATTCATTCGTGCGAATGGATTAGAATGGATCGTACGATTGGATTAGAATGGATCGTATGAATGAATTAGAATGGATCGTACGAATAAATTAGAATGGATCCACTGAATGAGTTAGAATGGATCATACGAATGAATTAGAATGGATCGTACGAATGAATTAGAATGGATTGTGCGAATGAATTAGAATGGATCGTATGAATGAATAAGAATGGATCGTACAATTGAATTAGAATGGATCGTGCGAATGAATTAGAATGAATCGTACGAATGCATTAGAATGGATCGTACGAATGAATTAGAATGAATCGTACGATCCATTCTAATTCATTCGTCCGATCCATTCTAATTCATTCGCACGAATGTATCCATTCTAATTCATTCGTACAATCCATTCTAATTCATTCGCACGATCCATTCTAATTCATTCGTATGATCCATTTTAATTCATTCCTACGATCTATTCTAATTCATTCGCCCGAATGTATCCATTCTAATTCATTCGTTCGATCCATTCTAATTCATTCGTACGATCCATTCAAATTCATTCGCATGATCCATTCTAATTCATTCGTACGATCCATTCTAATTCATTCTGACGAATGTAACCTTTCTAATTCATTTGTATGGCTCATTCTAATTCATTCGTACGATCCATTCTAATCCATTCGTACGATCCATTCTAATCCATTCGTACGATCCATTCTAATCCATTCGTATGATCCATTCTAATTCATTCTCACAAATTTAACCTTTCGAATTCATTTGTACGATCCATTCTAATTCATTTGTATGATCCATTCTAATCCATTCGTACGATCCATTCTAATTCGTTCATACGATCCATTCTAATTTATTCGTTCAAATATATCCAATCTAATTCATTCATACAATCCATTCAAATTCATTCGTACGATCCATTCTAATTCATTCGTACGATCCGTTCTAATTCATTCGTACGAATGTATCCATTCTAATTCATTCATATGAATTAGAATGGATCGTACGAATGAGTTAGAAAGGATCGTACGAATGAATTAGAATGGATCGTATGAACGAATTAGAATGCATTCTAATTCATATGCACAAAGGTAACCTTTCTAATTCATTTGTATGATCCATTCTAATGCATTCGTACGATCCATTCTAATTCGTTCGTACGATCCATTCTAATTTATTCATTCAAATATATCCATTCTAATTCGTTCGTACGATCCATTCTAATTCATTCGCACGATCCATTCTAATTCATTTGTACGATCCATTCTAATTCATATGAATGAATTAGAATGGATACATTCGTACTAATGAATTAGAACGGATCGTACGAATGAATTAGAATGGATCGTACGAATGAATTTGAATGGATTGTACGAATGAATTAGAATGGATCGTACGAATGAATTAGATTGGATATATTTGAACGAATAAATTAGAATGGATCGTACGAACGAATTAGAATGGATCGTACGAATGCATTAGAATGGATCATACAAATGAATTAGAAAGGTTACCTTTGTGCATATGAATTAGAATGGATTGGAATGGATCATACGAATGAATTCTAATTCCATTCTAATTCATTCGTACGATCCATTCTAATTCATTCGTACAATCCATTCTAATCCATTCGCCCGATCCATTCTAATTCATTCGTACGATCCATTCTAATTTATTTGCACGAATATACGATCCATTCTAATTCATTCGCACAAATGTATCCATTCTAATCCATTCGTACGATCCATTCTAATTCATTCCTACAATCCATTCTAATTCATTCATACGATCCATTCTAATTCGTTCGTACGATCCATTCTAATTCGTTCGTACGATCCATTCTAATTCATTCGTACGATCCATTCTAATTCATTCGCACGATCGATTCTAATTCATTCGCTCGAATGTATCCATTCTAATTCATTCGTATGATCCATTCTAATTCATTCGTACGATCTATTCTAATTCATTCGCACGAATCCATTCTAATTCATTCGCACAATACATTCTAATTCATTCGTACGATCCATTCTAATTCATTCGTATGATCCATTCTAACTCATTCGATGGATCCATTCTAATTCATTCGTACGATCCATTCTAATTCATTTGCACGATCCATTCTAACTCATTCATACGATCCATTCTAATTCATTTGTACGATCCATTCTAATTTATTTGCACGAATATACGATCCATTCTAATTCATTCGTACGATCCATTCAAATTCATTCGCATGATCCATTCTAATTCATTCGTACGATCCATTCTAATTCATTCGCACGAATGTAAACATTCTAGAATGGATTAGAATGGATCGTACGAACGAATTAGAATGGATCGTATGAACGAATTACAATGGATCATACAAATGAATTAGAAAGGTTACATTCGTGAGAATGAATTAGAATGGATCGTACGAATGAATTAGAATGGATCATACGATTGAATTAGAATGGATCGTACGAATGAATTAGAATGGATCATGCGAATGAATTTGAATGGATCATACGAATGAATTAGAATGGATCAAACGAATGAATTAGAATGGATATATTCGAGCGAATGAATTAGAATAGATCATAGGAATGAATTAGAATGGATCGTACGAATGAATTAGAATGGATCGTGCATTTGATCCATTCTAATTCATTCGCACGAATGTATCCATTCTAATTTATTCGTACGATCCAGTCTAATTCATTCGTACGATCCATTCTAATTCATTCGTACGAATGTATCCATTCTAATTCATTCGTACAATCCATTCTAATTCATTCGCACGATCCATTCTAATTCATTCGCACAAATGTATCCATTCTAATTCATTCGTACAATCCATTTTAATTCATTCATATGATCAATTCTAATTCATTCGCACGATTCATTCTAATTCATTCGTACGATCCATTCTTATTCATTCCTACGATCCTTTCTAATTCATTCGCACGAATGTATCCATTCTAATTCATTTGCACGATCCATTCTAATTCATTCGTACTATCCATTCTAATTCATTCTAATTTATTCGCACGAATGTTTCTAATTCATTCGCACCATCCATTCTAATTCATTCGTACGATCCATTCTAATTCATTCGCACGATCCATTCTTATTCATTCATACGATCCATTCTAATTCATTCGCACAATCCATTCTAATTCATTTGTACGATCCATTCTAATTCATTCGTATGATCCATTCTAACTCATTCGGTGGATCCATTCTAATTCATTCGTACGATCCATTCTAATTTAGAATGGATCATTCGAATGAATTAGAATAGATCGTACAAATGAATTAGAAAGGTTACATTTGTGAGAATGAATTAGAATGGATCGTACGATTCATTCTAATTCATTCGTACGATCCATTCAAATTCAGTCGTACGATCCATTCAAATTCATTCGCACGATCCGTTCTAATTCATTCGTACGAATGTATCCATTCTAATCGTACAATCCATTCTAATTCATTCGCATGATCCATTCTAATTCATTCGTACGATCCATTCTAATTCATTCGTATGATCAATTCTAACTCATTCGGTGGATCCATTCTAATGCATTCGTACGATTCATTCTAATTCATTCGCACGATCCATTCTAATTCATTTGCACGATCCATTCTTTGTCATTCCTTTGATCCATTCTAATTCGTTCGTACGATCCATTCTAATTCATTCGCTCGAATGTATCCATTCTAATTCATTCCTACGATCCATTCTAATTCATTCGTACGATCCATTCTAATTCATTCTCATGAATGTAACCTTTCTAATTCATTTGTACGATCCATTCTAATTAGAAAGGTTACATTCGAGCGAATGAATTAGAATAGATCGTAGGAATGAATTAGAATGGATCATACGAATGAATAAAATAGATCGTGCGAATGAATTAGAATGAATCGTACGAATGCATTAGAATGGATCATACGAATGAATTGGAATTAATCGTACGAACGAATTAGAATGGATCGTACAAACGAATTAGAATGGATCGTATGAACGAATTAGAATGGATCGTACGAATGAATTAGAATGGATACATTCGAGTTAATGAATTAGAATGGACCGTAAGAATGAATTAGAATGGATCATAGGAATGAATTAGAATGGATCGTGCAAATGAATAAGAATGGATACATTCGTGCGAATGAATTAGAATAGATCATACGAATGAATTAGAATGGATCGTACGAATGAATTAGAATGGATACATTTGTACGAATCAATTAGAATGGATCGTATGATTGGATTAGAATAGATACATTTGTGCGAATGAATTAATTGCATCGTACGAATAAATTTGAATGGATTGTACGAATGAATTAGAATGGATCGTACGAATGAATTAGAATGGATACATTCGAGCGAATGAATTAGAATGGATCATACGAATGAATTAGAATAGATACATTTGTGTGAATGAATTTGAATGGATTGCACGAATTGAATTAGAATGGATCATACGAATGAATTAGAATGGATCATGCGAATGAATTAGAATTGATCATACGAATGAATTAGAATGGATCGTACGAATGAATTAGAATGGATCATATGAAAGAATTAGAATGGATCGTGCGAATGAATTAGAAAGGATCGTACGAATGAATTAGAATGGATTGTCCGAATGAATTAGAATGGATCGTACAAATGAATTAGAATGGATCATACAAATGAATTAGAAAGGTTATATTCGTGAGAATGAATAAGAATGGAGCGTACGAATGAATTACAATGGAGCGTACGAATGAACTAGAATGGATACATTCGTGCGAATGAATTAGAATGGATCATATGAAAGAATTAGAATGGATCGTGCGAATGAATTAGAAAGGATCGTACGAATGAATTAGAATAGATATATTCGTGCGAATGAATTAGAATGGATCATACGAATGAATTAGACTGGATCGTACGAATAAATTAGAATGGATACATTCATGCAAATGAATTAGAATGGATCGTGCGAATGAATTAGAATCGATCGTACGAATGAATTAGAATGGATCGTACGAATGTTCTAATTCATTTGTACGATCCATTCTAATTCATTCGTACGATCCATTCTAATCCATTCATATGATCCATTCTAATTCATTCGTACGATCCATTCTAATTCATTCGCACGAATGTAACCATTCTAATTCATTCGTACGATCCATTCTAATTCATTCCTATGATCCACTCTAATTCATTCGCACGAATGTATCCAGTCTAATTCATTTGCACGATCCATTCTAATTCATTCCTATGATCCATTCTAATTCATTCGTACGATCCATTCTAATTCATTCGCTCGAATGCATCCATTCTAATTCATTCATACGATCCATTCTAATTTGTTCATACGATCCATTCTAATTCGTTCGTATGATCCATTCTAATTCATTCGTACGATCCATTCTAATCCATTCGTACGATCCATTCTAATTCACTCGCACGAATGTATCCATTGTATTTCATTCATACTCTCCATTCTAATTCATTCGTACGCTCCATTCTTATTCATCGCACAATTGTATCCATTCTAATTCATTTGTACGATCCATTCTAATTCATTCGCACGATCGATTCTAATTCATTTGTATGATCCATTCTAATTCATTCGTACGATCCATTCTAATTCTTTCGTACGATCCATTCTAATTCATTCACACGGTCTATTCTAATTCATTCGTACAATCCATTCTAATTCATTCGTACGATCCATTCTAATTCATTTGCACTATCCATTCTAATTCATTCGTACGATCCATTCTAATTCATTCGTACAAATGCATCCATTCTAATTCATTCGTACGATCCATTCTAATTCATTCATACGATCTATTCTAATTCATTCACACGAATGTATCCATTCTAATTCATTCGCACAATCCAATCTAATTCAAACGTACGATCCATTCTAATTCATTCGTATGATCCATTCCAATTCATTTGTACGATCCATTTTAATTCATTCGCGTGATCCATTCTAATTCATTCGTATGATACATTCATACGACTGAATTAGAATGGATTGTACGAATGAATTAGAATTGATCATACGAATGAATTAGAATGGATCGTACGAATGAATTAGAATGGATTGTACGAATGAATTAGAATTGATCATACGAATGAATTAGAATGGATCGTACGAATGAATTAGAATGGATCGTACGAATAAATTAGAATGGATCGTAGGAATGAATTAGAATAGATCATGCAAATGAATTAGAAAGGTTACATTCGTGAGAATGAATTAGAATGGATCATACAAAAGAATTATATTAGATCATACGAATGAATTAGAATGGATCCTGTGAATGAATTAGAATGGATTGTACGAATGAATTAGAATGGATACATTCGTGCGAATGAATTAGAATGGATCGTGCGAATGAATTAGAATGAATCGTACGAATGAATTAGAATGAATCGTACGAATGAATTAGAATGGATATATTTGTACGAATAAATTAGAATGGATTGTACGAATGAAATAGAATGGATATATTCTTGCGAATAAATTAGAATGGATCGTACGAATGAATTAGAATGGATCGTACGAATGAATTAGAATGGATCGTGCGAATGAATTAGAATGGATCGTACAAATGAATTAGAATGGATCGTACGATTCATTCTAATTCATTCGTACGATCCATTCTAATGCATTCGTATGATTCATTCTAATTCATTCGCACGATCCATTCTAATTCATTCGTATGATCCATTCTAATAAATTCGCTCGAATGTATCCATTCTAATTCATTCGTATGATCCATTCTTATTCATTCGCACGATCCAAGAATAGATTGTACGAATGAATTAGAATGGATACATTCGAGCGAATGAATTAGAATGGATCGTACGAATGAATTAGAATGGATCATAGGAATGAATTTTAATGGATCGTGCAAATAAATTAGAATGGATACATTCGTGCGAATGAATTAGAATGGATCGTACGAATGAATTAGAATTGATCGTAGGAATGAATTAGAATGGATCATACAAATGAATTAGAAAGGTAACATTCGTGAGAATGAATTAGAATGGATCGTACGAATGAATTAGAATGGATCATGCGAATGAATTTGAATGGATCGTACGAATGAATTAGAATGGATCGAACGAATGAATTAGAATGGATACATTCGAGCGAATGAATTAGAATAGATCGTAGGAATGAATTAGAATGGATCATACGAATGAATTAGAATGGATCGTGCGAATGAATTAGAATGGATTGTACGAATGAATTAGAATAGATACATTCGTGTGAATTAATTAGAATGGATCGGACGAATGAATTAGAATGGATCGTATGATTCATTCTAATTCATTCGTACGATCCATTCTGATGCATTCGTACGATTCATTCTAATTCATTCGCACGATCCATTCTAATTCATTCGTATGATCCATTCTAATTTATTTGCATAAATATACGATCCATTCTAATTTATTCGCAAGAATGTATCCATTCTAATTCATTCGTACAATCCATTCTAATTTATTCGTACAAATGTATCCATTCTAATTCATTCATACGATCCATTCTAATTCATTCGTACGATCCATTCTAATTCATTCGCATGATCCATTCGTACGATCCATTCTAATCCATTCATACGATCCATTCTAATTCATTCATACGATCCATTCTAATTCGTTCGTACGATCCATTAGAATGGATCGTGCGAATGAATTAGAATGGATCGTACGAATGGATTAGAATGGATCGTACGAATGGATTAGAACGCATTGTATGAATGAATTAGAATAGATATATTTGTGCGAATGAATTAGATTGCATCGTACGAATGAATTTGAATGGATTGTACGAATGAATTAGAATGGATCATGCGAATGAATTAGAATAGATCGTACGAATGAATTAGAATGGATCGTACGAATGAATTAGAATGGATCGTACAAATGAATTAGAATGGATCGTGCGAATGAATTAGAATGGATCGTACGAATGAATTAGAATGGATCGTACGAATGAATTAGAATGGATCGAATGAATGAATTAGAATGGATCGTACGAATGAATTAGAATGGATATATTTGTGCGAATGAATTAGAATGGATCGTACGAATGAATTAGAATGGATTATGTGAATGAATTAGAATTGATCATACGAATGAATTAGAATGGATCGTGCGAATGAATTACAATGGATCGTACGATGCAATCTAATTCATTCGTATGATCCATTCTAATTCATTCGCACAAATGTATCTATTCTAATTCATTTGTACAATGCATTCTATTCTATTCGTATGATCCATTCTAATCCATTCGTACGATCCATTCTAATTCATTCGCACGAATGTAACCATTCTAATTCATTCGTACGATCTATTCTAATTCATTCCTACGATCCATTCTAATTCATTCGCACGAATGTATCCATTCTAATTCATTTGCACGATCCATTCTAATTCATTCCGATGATCCATTCTAATTCATTCATACGATCTATTCTAATTCAAACGCTCGAATGTATCCATTCTAATTCATTCGTACGATCCATTCTAATTCGTTCATACGATCCATTCTAATTCGTTCGTACGATCCATTCTAATTCATTCGTACGGTACGAATGAATTAGAATTGATCATACGAATGAGTTAGAATGGATCGTACGAATGAATTTGAATGGATCGTGCGAATGAATTAGAATGGATCGTACAAATGAATTAGAATAGATCGTACGATTCATTCTAATCCATTCGTACGATCCATTCTAATGCATTCGTACGATTCATTCTAATTCATTCACACGATCCATTCTAATTCATTCGTATGATCCATTCTAATTTATTTGCAAGAATATACGATCCATTCTAATTTATTCGCAAGAATGTATCCATTCTAATTCATTCGTACAATCCATTCTAATTTATTCGTACAAATTGATCCATTCTAATTCATTCGTACGATCCATTCTAATTCATTCGTACAATGCGTTCTAATCCATTCGTACGATCCATTCTAATCCATTTGTACGATCCATTCTAATTCATTCACACGAATGTAACCATTCTAATTCATTCATATGATCCATTCTAATTCATTCGTACGATCCATTCTAATTCATTCGCACGAATGTATCCATTCTAATTCATTCGTACAATCCATTCTAATTCATTCGCACGATCCATTCTGATTCATTCGCACGATCCATTCTAATTCTTTCATATGATCCATTCTAATTCATTCGCACGAATGTATCCATTCTAGTTCATTCGTACGCTCCATTCTAAATCATTCGTACGCTCCATTCTTATTTATCGCACAAATGTATCCATTCTAATTCATTTGTACGATCTATTCTAATTCATTCGTACAATCCATTCTAATTCATTCGTACAATCCATTCTAATTCATTCGTACAATCCATTCTAATTCATTCGCACAAATGTATCCATTCTAATTCATTCGTACGATCCATTCTAATTCATTCGCACGATCCATTCTAATTCATTCGTATGATCCATTCTAATTCATTCGCACGATCCATTCTAATTCATTCGTACGATCCATTCTAATTCATTCGCACGAATATATCCATTCTAATGCATTCGTACGATCCATTCTAATTCATTCGTACGATCCATTCTAATTCATTCGTACGCGTACGATCCATTCTAATTCATTCGCACGATCCATTCTAATTTATTCGTACGGTCCATTCTAATTTATTCGCACGATCCATTCTAATTCAATCGTACGATCCATTCTAATTTATTCGCACGATCCATTCTAATTCATTCGTACGATCCATTCTAATTGATTCGCACGAATGTAACCATTCTAATTCATTCCTACGATCCATTCTAATTCATTCGCACGAATGTATCCATTCTAATTCATTTGCACGATCCATTCTATTTCATTCCTATGATCCATTCTAATTCATTCGTACGATCCATTCTAATTCATTCGCTCGAATGTATCCATTCTAACTCATTCGTACGATCCATTCTAATTCGTTCATATGATCCTTTCAAATTGATTCGCATGATCCATTCTAATTCATTCGTACGATCCATTCTAATTCATTCTCACGAATATAACCTTTCTAATCCATTCTAATCCATTCGTACGATCCATTCTAATCCATTCGTACGATTCATTCTAATTCATTCGTACGATCCATTCTAATTCATTCTCACAAATATAACCTTTCTAATTCATTTGTACGATCCATTCTAATTTATTCGTACGATCCATTCTAATTCATTCGTACGATCCATTCTAATTTATTCGTTCAAATATATCCATTCTAATTCATTCGTACGATCCATTCTAATTCATTCGCACGATCCATTCTAATTCTTTCGCACGAATGTATCCATTCTAATCCTTTCTAATTCATCGCACGAATCCGTTCTAATTCATTCGCACGAATGTATCCATTCTAATTCATTCATGCGAATGAATTAGAACGGATTCGTGCGATGAATTAGAATGGATCGTACGAATGAATTAGAATGGATCGTACGAATAAATTAGAATAGATCGTATGAATGAATTAGAATGAATCGTACAAATGAATTAGAAAGGTTACATTTGTGATAATGAATTAGAATGGACCGTACGAATGGATTAGAATGGATCGTACGAATGGATTAGAATGGATCGTACGAATGGATTAGAATGGATTGTACGAATGGATTAGAATGGATCGTACGAATGAATTAGAATGGATAATACAAATGAATTAGAAAGGTTACATTCGTGAGAATAAATTAGAATGGATCGTACGAATGAACTAGAATGGATCATGCGAATGAATTTGAATGGATCGTACGAATGAATAAGAATGGATCGTACGAATGAATTAGAATGGATCGTACGAATGTATCCATTCTAATTCATTCGTACGATCCATTCTAATTCGTTCATATGATCCATTCTAATTCGTTCGTACGATCCATTCTAATTCGTTTGTACGATCTATTCTAATTCATTCGCACGATCTATTCTAATTAATTCCTATGATCCATTCTAATTCATTCGTACGATCCATCTAATTCATTCGTTCGAATGTATCCATTTTAATTCATTCGTACGATCCATTCTAATTCGTTCATACGATCTGTTCTAATTCGTTCGTACGATCCATTCTAATTCATTCGTACGAATGTATCCATTCTAATTCATTCGCACAATCCATTCTAATCCATTCGTACGATCCATTCTAATCCATTCGTACGATCCATTCTAATCCATTCGTACGATCCATTCTAAATCATTTGCTTGAATGTATCCATTCTAATTTATTTGCACGATCCATTCTAATTCATTCGCACGATCCATTCTAAGTCATTCGTATGATCCATTCTAATTCATCGCACAAATGTATCCATTCTAATTCATTCGTACGATCCATTCTAATTCATTCGCACGATCGATTCTAATTCATTCGTATGATCCATTCTAATTCATTCGTACGATCCATTCTAACTCATTCAGTGGATCCATTCTAATTCATTCATACGATCCATTCTAATTTATTTGCATGATCCGTTCTAATTCATTTTTATGATCCATTCTAATTCATTCGTATGATCCATTCTAATTCATTCGCTCGAATGTATCCATTCTAATTCATTTGTACGCTCCATTCTAATTCATTCGTACGCTCCATTCTTATTCATCGAACAAACGTATCCATTCTAATTTATTCGTACGATCCATTCTAATTCATTCGTACGATACATTCTAATTCATTCGTACGATCCATTCTAATTCCTTCGCACAAATGTATGCATTCTAATTCATTCGTACGATCCATTCTAATTCATTCGCACGATCCATTCTAATTCATTCGTACGATCCATTCTAATTCATTCGCACGATCCATTCTAATTCATTCGCACGAATGTATCCATTCTAATGCATTCGTACGATCCATTCTAATTCATTCGTACGATCCATTCTAATCCATTCGTACGATCCATTCAAATTCATTCGTACGATCCATTCTAATTCATTCGTACGAATGAATTAGAATGAATACATTCGAGCGAATGAATTAGAATGGATCGTACGAATGAATTAGAATGGATCATAGGAATGAATTGGAATGGATACATTCTAATTCATTCGTACGATCCATTCTAATTTATTCGCACAAATGTATCCATTCTAATTCATTCGTACGATCCATTCTAATTCATTCCTACGATCCATTCTAATCCATTCGTATGATCCATTCTAATCCATTCGTACAATCCATTCTAATTCATTCGCACGAATGTAACCATTCTAATTCATTCGTACGATCCATTCTAATTCATTCGCACAAATGTATCCATTCTAATTCATTCGCACGATCCATTCTTATTCATTCATACAATCTATTCTAATTCATTCGTACGATCCATTCTAATTCATTCGCACGATCCATTCTAATTCATTCGCACGAATGTATCCATTTTAATTCATTTGCACGATCCATTCTAATTCATTCCTATGATCCATTCTAATTCATTCGTACGATCCATTCGAATTCATTCGCTCGAATGTATCTATTCTAATTCATTCGTACGATCCATTCTAATTCGTTCATACGATCCATTCTAATTCGTTCGTACGATCCATTCTAATTCGTTCGTACGATCCATTCTAATTCATTCGCACGATCCATTCTAATTCATTTGTACGATCCATTTTAATTCATTCCTACGATCCATTCTAATTCATTCGCACGAATGTATCCATTCTAATTCATTTGCACGATCCATTCTAATTCATTCCTACGATCCATTCTAATTCATTCGCATGATCCATTCGTACGATCCATTCTAATCCATTTGTACGATCCATTCTAATTCATTCATACGATCCATTCTAATTCATTTGCACGATCGAATGGATTAGAATGGATATATTCATGCGAATGAATTAGAATGGATCGTACGTAGGAATGAATTAGAATGGATCGTACAAATATATCCATTCTAATTCATTCGTATGATCCATTCTAATTCATTCGTACGATCTATTCTAATTCATTCGCATAAATGTATCCATTCTAATTCATTCGTACGATCCATTCTAATTCATTCGCACGATCCATTCTAATTCATTCGTACGATCCATTCTAATTCATTCGCACGATCCATTCTAATTCATTCATAAGATCCATTCTAATTCATTCGCATGAATGTATCCATTCTAATTCATTCGCACGATCTATTCTAATTCAGTCGTATGAATATATCCATTTTAATTCATTCGTAAGATCCATTCTAATTCATTCGTACGATCTAATAAATTCGTTAGAATGGATCGTACGAATGAATTAGAATGGATAATACAAATGAATTAGAATGGATACATTTGTGAGAATGAATTAGAATGGATACATTTGTGCGAATGAATTAGAATAGATTAAAATGGATCGTACGAATGGATTAGGATCCATTCTAATTCATTCGTACGATCCATTCTAATTCATTCGTACGATCCATTCTAATTCATTCGCACGATCCATTCTAATTCATTCGTACGATCCATTCTAATTCATTCGCACGAATGTATCCATTCTAATGCATTCGTACGATCCATTCTAATTCATTCGTACGATCCATTCTAATTCATTCGCACGAATGTAACCATTCTAATTCGTATGATCCATTCTAATTCATTCGCACGATCCATTCTAATTCATTCTTATGATCCATTCTAGATTGCATCGTACGAATGAATTAGAATGGATCGTACGATCCATTCTAATTCATTCGCATGATCCAATCTAATTCATTCGTACGATCCATTCTAATTCATTCGCACGAATGTAACCATTCTAATTCATTCGTACGATCCATTCTAATTCATTCCTACGATCCATTCTAATTCATTCGCACGAATGTATCCATTCTAATTCATTTGCACGATCCATTCTAATTCATTCCTATGATCCATTCTAATTCATTCGTACGATCCATTCTAATTCATTCGCTCGAATGTATCCATTCTAATTCATTCGCATGATCCATTCTAATCCATTCGTACGATCCATTCTAATCCATTCATACGTTCCATTCTAATCCGTTCGTACAATCCATTCTAATTCATTTGCACGATCCATTCTAATCTATTCGTACGATCCATTCTAATCCATTCGTACGATCCATTCTAATCCATTCGTACGATTCATTCTAATTCATTCGCTCGAATGTATCCATTCTAATTTATTCGTACGATCCATTCTAATCCATTCGTACGATCCATTCTAAACCATTCGTACGATCCATTCTAATTCATTCGCACGATTGTAACCATTCTAATTCATTCAAACGATCCATTCTAATTCATTCACACAATCCATTCTAATTCATTCGTACGATCCATTCTAATCCATTCGTACGATCTATTGTAATTCATTCGTACGATCCATTCTAATTCATTCTCACAAATGTAACCTTTTCTAATTCAATCGTACGATCCATTCTAATTTATTCGTACGATCCATTCAAATTCATTTGCATGATCCATTCTAATTCATTCATACGATCCATTCTAATCCATTCGTACGATCCATTTTAATTCATTCGCACGAATGTAACCATTCTAATTCATTCGTACGATCCATTCTAATTCACTCGTATGATCCATTCTAATTCATTCGTACGATCCATTCTAATTCATTTGCATGAATGTATCCATTTCATACAATCCATTCTAATTCGTTCGTACGATCGATTCTAATCCATTCTAGAATGGTTACATTCGTGCGAATGAATTAGAATGGATTGTACGAATGAATTAGAATGGATCATGCGAATAAATTTGAATGGATCGTACGAATGAATTAGAATGGATCGAACGAATGAATTAGAATGGATACATTCGGGCGAATAAATTAGAATGGATCGTAGAATGAATTAGAATGGATCGTATGAATGAATTAGAATGGATCATACGAATGAATTAGAATGAATCGTACGAATACATTAGAATGGATCGTACGAATGAATTAGAATGGATACATTTGTGCGAATGAATTAGAATGGATCGTACAAATGAATTAAAATGGATCGTATGAATGAATTAGAATGGATCGTATGAATGAATTAGAATGGATCGTGCGAATGAATTAGAATGGATCGTAACGAATGAATTAGAATGGATACATTCGTGCGAATGAATTAGAATGGATCGAACGAATGAATTAGAGTGGATTGTACGAACGAATTAGAATGGATCGTATGAATGAATTAGAATGGATCATAAGAATGAATTAGAATGGATCGTGCGAATGAATTAGAATGGGATACATTCGTGCGAGTGAATTAGAATGGATCGTACGAACGAATTAGAATGGATCGTATGAACGAATTAGAATGGATCGTACGAATGAATTAGAATGGATACATTCGAGCGGATGAATTAGAATGGATCGTACGAATGAATTAGAATGGATCATAGGAATGAATTTGAATGGATCGTACGAATGGATTAGAACGCATTGTACGAATGAATTAGAATGGATCGTACAAATGAATTAGAATGGATACATTCGTGCGAATGAATTAGAATGGATCGTACGAATGAATTAGAATGGATTGTGCGAATGAATTAGAATGGATTGTACGAATGAATTAGAATGGATACATTCGTGCGAATGAATTAGAATGGATCGGACGAATGAATTAGAATGGATCGTACGAACGAATTAGAATGGATCGTATGAATGAATTAGAATGGATCATACAAATGAATTAGAAAGGTTACATTCGTGAGAAAGAATTAGAATGGATCGTACGAATGAATTAGAATGGATCATGCGAATGAATTTGAATGGATCGTACGAATGAATTAGACTGGATCGTGCCAATGAATTAGAATGGATACATTTGTGCGAATGAATTAGAATGGATCGTATGAATGAATTAGAATGGATCGTACGAATGGATTAGAATGGATCGTACAAATGCATTTGAATGGATACATTCGTGCGAATGAATTAGAATGGATCGTACGAATGAATTAGAATGGATCGTACAAATGAATTAGAATGGATCGTACGAATGCATTAGAATGGATACATTCGTGCGAATGAATTAGAATGGATCGTACGAATGAATTAGAATGGATCGTACAAATGAATTAGAATGGATCGTGTGAATGAATTAGAATGGATCATGCGAATGAATTAGAATGGATCGTACGAATGAATTAGAATGGATCGTGTGAATGAATTAGAATGGATCGTGCGAATGAATTAGAATAAGTCGTATGAATGCATTAAAATGGATACATTCGTGCGAATGAATTAGAATGGATCGTACGAATGAATTAGAATGGATCATACAAATGAATTAGAAAGGTTACATTCGTGAGAATGAATTAGAATGGATCGTACAAATGAATTAGAATGGATCATGCGAATGAATTTGAATGGATCGTACGAATGAATTAGAATGGATCGAACGAATGAATTAGAATGGATACATTCGAGCGAATGAATTAGAATTGATCGTAGGAATAAATTAGAATGGATCGTGCAAATGAATTAGAAAGAATTGTACGAATGAATTAGAATGGATTGTACGAATGAATTAGAATGGATACATTCGTGCGAATGAAATAGAATGGATCGTACGAATGAATTAGAATGGATCGTACGAATGGATTAGAATGGATCGTACGAATGGATTAGAATGGATCGTACGAATGAATTAGAATGAATCATTCAAATGAATTAGAAAGGTTACATTCGTGAGAATGAATTAGAATGGATCGTATGAATGAATTAGAATGGATCATCATATGATCCATTCTAATTCATTCGTATGATCCATTCTAATCCATTCGTACGATCCATTCTAATTCATTCCTATGATCAATTCTAATTTATTCGTACGATCCATTCTAATTCATTCGTACGATCCATTCTAATTCATTCGTACGATCCATTCTAATCCATTCGTACGATCCATTCTAATTCATTTGCATGAATGTAACCATTCTAATTCATTCGTACGATCCATTTCTAATTCATTTGTACGATTTATTCTAATTCATTCGTATGATCCATTCTAATGTATTGGTACGATCCATTCTAATTCATTCGTATGATCCGTTCTAGCTCATTCGGTGGAATGTAACCTTTCTAATTCATTCGTACGATCCATTCTAATTCATATGATCCATTCTAATCCATTCGTACGATCCATTCTAATTCATTCGTACGAATCCATTCTAATTCATTCGTACGATCCATTCTAATTCATTCGCACGATCCATTCTAATTCATTCGTACGATCCATTCTAATTCATTCGCATGATCCATTCTAATTCGTCCGATCCATTCTAATTCATTCGTACGATCCATTCTAATCCATTCGCACGATCCATTCTAATTCTTTCGTATGATCCATTCTAATTCATTCGTATGATCCATTCTAACGCATTCGGTGGATCCATTCTAATTCATTCGTACGATCCATTCTAATTCATTCGCATGATCCATTCTAATTCATTCGTACGATCCATTCTAATTCATTCGCTCGAATGTAACCATTCTAATTGATTCGTACGATCCATTCTAATTCATTCCTACGATCCATTCTAATTCATTCTCACGAATGTAACCTTTCTAATTCATTTGTATGTATCCATTCTAATTCATTCGTACAATCCATTCTAATTCATTCGCACGATCCATTCTAATTCATTCATATGATCCATTCTAATTCATTCATACGATTTATTCCTATGATCCATTCTAATTCATTTGTACGATCCATTCTAATTCATTCGTATGATCCATTCTAATTTATTTGCATGATTCATTCGTACGATCCATTCTAATTCATTCGTACAATGCGTTCTAATCCATTCGTACGATCCATTCTAATCCATTCGTACGATCCATTCTAATTCATTCGTATGATCCATTCTAATTCATTCGTACGATCCATTCTAATTCATTTGCATGAATGTATCCATTCTAATCCATTCATACGATCCATTCTAATCCATTCATACGATCCATTCTAATCCATTCGTACGATCCATTCTAATTCATTCACACGATCCATTCTAATTCATTCGTACGAATGAATTAGAATGGATTGTATGAATGAATTAGAATGGATCATAGGAATGAATTAGAATGGATTAAAATGGATCATAGGAATGAATTAGAATGGTTCATGCGAATGGATTAGAATGGATCGTACGAATAAAGTAGAATGGATACATTCAGACGCACGATCCATTCTAATTCATTCGCACGATCCATTCTTATTCATTCGTACGATCCATTCTAATTCATTCATATGATCTATTCTAATTCATTCGCACGAATGTATCCATTCTAATTCATTCGCACAATCCAATCTAATTCAAACGTACGATCCATTCTAATTTATTTGCATGAATATACGATCCATTCTAATTTATTCGCAAGAATGTATCCATTCTAATTCATTCGTACAACCCATTCTAATTTATTCGTACAAATGTATTCATTCTAATTCATTCGCACGATCCATTCTAATTCATTCGTACGATCCATTCTAATTCATTCATACGATCTATTCTAATTCATTCGTACGATCCATTCTAATTCTTTCTCACAAATGTAACCTTTCTAATTCATTTGTTCGATCCATTCTAATTCATTCGTACGATCCATTCTAATCCATTCGTACGATCCATTCTAATTCATTCGCACGAATGTAACCATTCTAATTTATTCGTACGATCCATTCTAATTCATTCCTACGATCCATTCTAATTCATTCGCATGAATGTATCCATTCTAATTCATTTGCACGATCCAATCTAATTCATTCCTATGATCCATTCTAATTCATTCGTACGATCCATTCTAATTCATTCGCTCGAATGTATCCATTCTAATTCATTCGCTCGATCCATTCTAATTCGTTCATACGATCCATTCTAATTCGTTCGTACGATCCATTCTAATTCATTTGCACGAACCATTCTAATTCATTCGTATGATCCATTCTAATTCATTCGTACGATCCATTATAATTCATTCGCACGAATGTATCCATTCTAATTCATTCGCACAAATGTATCCATTCTAATTCATTCGTACGATCCATTCCTATTCATTCATACAATCCATTCTAATTTATTTGCACGATCCATTCTAATTCATTTCTATGATCCATTCTAATTCAATCGTACGATCCATTCTAATTCATTCGCTCGAATGTATCCATTCTAATTCACTCGTACGATCCATTCTAATTCATTCGTACGATCCATTCTAATTCATTCTCACGAATGTAACCTTTCTAAATCATTGTATGATCCATTCTAATTCATTCGTACGATCCATTCAAATTCATTTGCATGATCCATTCTAATTCATTCGTACGATCCATTCTAATTCATTCTCACGAATATAACCTTTCTAATTCATTTGTATGATCCATTCTAATTCATTCGTACGATCCATTCAAATTCATTCGCATGATCCATTCTAATTCATTCGTACGATCCATTCAAATTCATTATGACGAATGTATCCATTCTAATTCATTCGTTCGATCCATTCTAATCCATTCGTACGATCCATTCTAATCCATTCGTACGATCCATTCTAATTCATTCGTACGATCCATTCTAATTCATTCTGACAAATGTAACCTTTCTAATTCATTTGTACGATCTATTCTAATTCATTCGTACGATCCATTCTAATCCATTCGTACGATCCATTCTAATCCATTCTAATGCATTCTAATTCATTCGCACGATCCATTCTAATTCATTCGCATGAATGTATCCATTATAATTCATTCGTACAATCCATTCTAATTCATTCGTACGATCCATTCTAATTCATTCGCATGAATATATCTATTCTAATTCATTCGTATGATCCATTCTAATTCATTCGCACAAATGTATCCATTCTAATTCATTCGTTCGATCCATTCTAATTCATTCGCATAAATATATCCATTCTAATTCATTCGTACGATCCATTCTAATTCATTCGCATGAATATATCCATTCTAATTCATTCGTACGATCCTTTCTAATTCATTCGCATGATCCATTCTAATTCTTTCATATGATCCATTCTAATTCATTCGTACGATCCATTCTAATCCATTCTTACGATCCATTCTAATCCATTCGTATGATCCATTCTAATTCATTCGCACGAATGTAACCATTCTAATTCATTCGTACGATCCATTTCTAATTCATTCCTACGATCCATTCTAATTCATTCGCATGAATGTATCCATTCTAATTAATTTGCACGATCCATTCTAATTCATTCCTATGATCTATTCTAATTCATTCGTACGATCCATTCTAATTCATTCGCTCGAATGTATCCATTCTAATTCATTCGTACGATCCATTCTAATTCGTTCATACAATCCATTCTAATTCGTTCGTACGATCCATTCTAATTCATTCGTACGATCCATTCTAATCCATTCGTACGATCCATTCTAATTCATTCGTACAAATGACTTAGAATGGATCGTATGAATGAATAAGAATGGATCATACGAATGAATTAGAATGGATCGTGCGAATAAATTAGAATGAACCGTATGAATGAATTAGAATGGATACATTCGAGCGAATGAATTAGAATGGATCGTACGAATGAATTAGAATGGATCATAGGAATGAATTAGAATGGATCGTGCAAATGAATTAGAATGGATACATTCGTGCGAATGAATTAGAATGGATTGTAGGAATGAATTTGAATGGATCGTACGCATGAATTAGAATGGTTACATTCGTGCGAATGAATTAGAATGGATCGTACGAATGAATTAGAATGGATCGTGCGAATGAATTAGAATTGATCATACGAATGAATTAGAATGGATCGTACGAATGAATTAGAATGGATCGTGCGAATGAATTAGAATGGATCGTACGAATGAATTAGAATGGATCGTACGAATGAATTAGAATGAATCGTGCGAATGAATTAGAATGAATCGTACGAACGAATTAGAATGGATCGTACGAACGAATTAGAATGGATCTTACGAACGAATTAGAATGGATCGTACGAACGAATTAGAATGGATCGTACGAACGAATTAGAATGGATCGTACAAATGAATTAGAATAGATACATGCGAGCGAATGAATTAGAATGGATCGTACGAATGAATTAGAATGGATCATAGGAATGAATTAGAATGGATTGTGCAAATGAATTAGAATGGATACCTTTGTGCATATGAATTAGAATGGATCACACGAATGAATTAGAATGGATCATATTAATGAATTAGAATGTATCGTACGAATGAATTAGAATGGATACATTCGTGCGAATGAATTAGAATGGATCGTGCGAATCAATTAGACTGGATCGTGTGAATGAATAAGAATGGATCATACGAATGAATTAGAATGGATCGTACGAATTAATTAGAATGGATACATTCGTGTGAATTAATTAGAATGGATTGTATGAATGAATTAGAATGGATAGTACGAATGAATTGGAATGGTTACATTCGTGCAAATGAATTAGAATGGATCGTACGAATGGATTAGAATGGATCGTGCGAATGAATTAGAATGGATCGTACGAATATATTAGAATGGATCGTACGAATGAATTCGAATGGATATATTCATGCGAATGAATTAGAATGGATCGTACGAATGAATTAGAATGGATCGTGCGAATGAATTAGAATGGATCGTACGAATGAATTAGAATGGATATATTTGAACGAATAAATTAGAATGGATCATACGAATGAATTAGAATGGATCGTACGAATGAATTAGAATGGATCGTGTGAATGAATTAGAGTACGAATGAATTCGAATGGATCGTACAAATGAATTAGAATAGATCGTGCGAATGAATTAGAATTGATCATACGAATGAATTAGAATGGATCGTACGAATGGATTAGAATGGATCGTACGAATGGATTAAAATGGATCGTACGAATGGATTAGAATGGATCGTACGAATGAATTAGAATGGATCGTACGAATGTATCCATTCCAATTCATTCCTACGATCCATTCTAATTCGTTTATATGATCCATTCTAATTCGTTCGTACGATCCATTCTAATTCGATCGTACTATCCATTCTAATTCATTCGCACGATCCATTCTAATTCATTCGCACGATCCATTCTAATTCTTTCATATGATCCATTCTAATTCATTCGTATGATCCATTCTAATCCATTCGTACGATCCATTCTAATTTATTCCTATGATCAATTCTAATTTATTCGTACGATCCATTCTAATTCATTCGTACGATCCATTCTAATTCATTCGTACTATCCATTCTAATCCATTCGTACGATCCATTCTAATTCATTTGCACGAATGTAACCATTCTAATTCATTCGTACGATCCATTTCTAATTCATTTGTACGATTCATTCTAATTCATTCGTACGATCCATTCTAATGTATTCGTACGATCCATTCTAATTCATTCGTATGATCCATTCTAACTCATTCGGTGGAATGTAACCATTCTAATTCATTCGTACGATCCATTCTAATTCATACGATCCATTCTAATCCATTCGTACGATCCATTCTAATTCATTCGTACGAATCCATTCTAATTCATTCGTACGATCTATTCTAATTCATTCGCACGATCCATTCTAATTCATTCGTACGATCCATTCTTATTCATTCGCATGATCCATTCTAATTCGTCCGATCCATTCTAATTCATTCGTACGATCCATTCTAATCCATTCGCACGATCCATTCTAATTCTTTCGTATGATCCATTCTAATTCATTCGTATGATCCATTCTAACTCATTCGGTGGATCCATTCTAATTCATTCGTACGATCCATTCTAATTCATTCGCATGATCCATTCTAATTCATTCGTACGATCCATTCTAATTCATTCGCTCGAATGTAACCATTCTAATTGATTCGTACGATCCATTCTAATTCATTCCTACGATCCATTCTAATTCATTCTCACGAATGTAACCTTTCTAATTCATTTGTATGTATCCATTCTAATTCATTCGTACAATCCATTCTAATTCATTCGAACGATCCATTCTAATTCATTCATACGATCCATTCTAATTCATTCATACGATTTATTCCTATGATCCATTCTAATTCATTTGTACGATCCATTCTAATTCATTCGTATGATCCATTCTAATTTATTTGCATGATTCATTCGTACGATCCATTCTAATTCATTCGTACAATGCGTTCTAGTCCATTCGTACGATCCATTCTAATCTATTCGTACGATCCATTCTAATTCATTCGTATGATCAATTCTAATTCATTCGTACGATCCATTCTAGTTCATTTGCATGATTGTATCCATTCTAATCCATTCGTACGATCCATTCTAATCCATTCGTACGATCCATTCTAATCCATTCGTACGATCCATTCTAATTCATTCACACGATCCATTCTAATTCATTCGTACGAATGAATTAGAATGGATTGTACGAATGAATTAGAATGGATCGTAGGAATGAATTAGAATGGATTAGAATGGATCATAGGAATGAATTAGAATGGTTCGTGCGAATGGATTAGAATGGATCGTACGAATAAAGTAGAATGGATACATTCATACGCACGATCCATTCTAATTCATTCGCACGATCCATTCTAATTCATTCGTACGATCCATTCTAATTCATTCATATGATCTATTCTAATTCATTTGCACGAATGTATCCATTCTAATTAATTCGCACAATCCAATCTAATTCAAACGTACGATCCATTCTAATTTATTTGCACGAATATACGATCCATTCTAATTTATTCGCAAGAATGTATCCATTCTAATTCATTCGTACAACCCATTCTAATTTATTCGTACAAATGTATTCATTCTAATTCATTCGCACGATCCATTCTAATTCATTCGTACGATCCATTCTAATTCATTCATACGATCCATTCTAATTCATTCGTACGATCCATTCTAATTCTTTCTCACAAATGTAACATTTCTAATTCATTTGTACGATCCATTCTAATTCATTCGTACGATCCATTCTAATCCATTCGTACGATCCATTCTAATTCATTCGCACGAATGTAACCATTCTAATTTATTCGTACGATCCATTCTAATTCATTCCTACGATCCATTCTAATTCATTCGCATGAATGTATCCATTCTAATTCATTTGCACGATCCAATCTAATTCATTCCTATGATCCATTCTAATTCATTCGTACGATCCATTCTAATTCATTCGCTCGAATGTATCCATTCTAATTCATTCGTACGATCCATTCTAATTCGTTCATACGATCCATTCTAATTCGTTCGTACGATCCATTCTAATTCATTTGCACGATCCATTCTAATTCATTCCTATGATCCATTCTAATTCATTCGTACGATCCATTCTAATTCATTTGCACGATCCATTCTAATTCATTCGCACGATCCATTCATACGATCCATTCTAATTCATTCATACGATCCATTCTAATTCATTCATACAATCCATTCTCATTTATTTGCACGATCCATTCTAATTCATTTCTATGATCCATTCTAATTCATTCGTACGATCCATTCTAATTCATTCGTACGATCCATTCTAATTCATTCTCACGAATGTAACCTTTCTAAATCATTGTATGATCCATTCTAATTCATTCGTACGATCCATTCAAATTCATTCGCATGATCCATTCTAATTCATTCGAACGATCCATTCTAATTCATTCTCACGAATATAACCTTTCTAATTCATTTGTATGATCCATTCTAATTCATTCGTACGATCCATTCAAATTCATTCGCATGATCCATTCTAATTCATTCGTACGATCCATTCAAATTCATTCTCATAAATGTATCCATTCTAATTCATTCGTTCGATCCATTCTAATCCATTCGTACGATCCATTCTAATCCATTCGTACGATCCATTCTAATTCATTCGTACGATCCATTCTAATTCATTCTGACAAATGTAACCTTTCTAATTCATTTGTACGATCTATTCTAATTCATTCGTACGATCCATTCTAATCCATTCGTACGATCCATTCTAATCCATTCTAATGCATTCTAATTCATTCGCACGATCCATTCTAATTCATTCGCATGAATGTATCCATTCTAATTCATTCGTACAATCCATTCTAATTCATTCGTACGATCCATTCTAATTCATTCGCATGAATATATCTATTCTAATTCATTCGTATGATCCATTCTAATTCATTCGCACAAATGTATCCATTCTAATTCATTCGTTCGATTCATTCTAATTCATTCGCATAAATATATCCATTCTAATTCATTCGTACGATTCATTCTAATTCATTCGCATGAATATATCCTTTCTAATTCATTCGTACGATCCTTTCTAATTCATTCGCACGATCCATTCTAATTCTTTCATATGATCCATTCTAATTCATTCGTACGATCCATTCTAATTCATTCGTACGATCTATTATAATTCATTCGCACGAATGTAACCATTCTAATTCATTCATACGATTCATTCTAATTCATTCGTATGAGCTATTCTAATTTATTCGTACGATCCATTCTAATTCATTCGTAGGATCCATTCTAATCCATTCGTACGATCCATTCTAATTCATTCGTACGATCTATTCTAATTCATTCTCACAAATGTAACCTTTCTAATTTATTTGTACGATCCATTCTAATTCATTCGTACGATCTATTCTAATTCATTCGCACGAATGTAACCATTCTAATTCATTCGTACGATCCATTCTAATTCATTCCTACGTTCCATTCTAATTCATTCGCACGAATGTATCCATTCTAATTCATTCGCACGATCCATTCTAATTCATTCGTACGATGCGAATGAATAGGAATGGATCGTACGAATGAATTAGAATGGATACATTCGAGCGAATGATTTAGAATGGATCGTACGAATGAATTAGAATGGATCATAGGAATGAATTAGAATGGATCGTGCAAATGAATTATAATGGATACATTCGTGCGAATGAATTAGAATGGATCGTGCGAATGAATTTGAATGGATACATTCGTGCGAATGAATTAGAATGGATCGTGCGAATGAATTATAATAGATCGTACGAATGAATTAGAATGGATATATTCTTGTGAATGAATTAGAATGGATTGTACGAATGAATTAGACTGGATCGTACAAATAAATTAGAATGGATACATTCATGCAAATGAATTAGAATGGATCGTACGAATGAATTAGAATGGATCATACGAATGAATTAGAATGGATCGTACGAATGAATTAGAATGGATCATATGAATGAATTAGAATGGTTACATTCGTGCGAATGAATTAGAATGGATCGTACGAATGGATTAGAATGGATCCTACGAATGGATTAGAACGCATTGTACGAATGTGAATTAGAATGGATCGTATGAATCAATTAGAATGAATCGTACGAATGAATTAGAATAGATCATACGAATGAATTAGAATGGATCGTGCAAATGAATTAGAATGGATACATTCATGCGAATGAATTAGAATGTATCATACGAATGAATTAGAATAGATCGTTCGAATGAATTAGAATGGATACATTCATGCAAATGAATTAGAATGGATTGTACAAATGAATTAGAATGGATTATACGAATGAATTAGAATGGATCGTGCGAATGAACTAGAATGGATCATTTGAATGAATTAGAATGGTTACATTTGTGCGAATGAATTAGAATGGATCGTATGAATGGATTAGAATGGATCGTACGAATGGATTAGAACGCATTGTACGAATGAATTAGAATGGAATTAGAATTCATTCATACGATCCATTCTAATCCATTCGTACGATCCATTCTAATGTATTCGTACGATTCATTCTAATTCATTCGCATGATCCATTCTAATTCATTCGTATGATCCATTCTAATTTATATGCACGAATATACGATCCATTCTAATTTATTCGCAAGAATGTATCCAGTCTAATTCATTCGCACGATCCTTTCTAATTCAGTCGTATGAATGTATCCATTTTAATTCATTCGTACGATCCATTCTAATTCATTCGTACGATCCATTCTAATTCATTCGTACGATCGATTCTAATTCATTCGCACGATCCAGTCTAATTCATTCGTACGATCCATTCTAATTCATTCGTATGATCCATTCTAATTTATTCGTTCAAATATATCCATTCTAATTCTTTCATACGATCCATTCTAATTCATTCGCACGATCCATTCTAATTCATTCGCACGAATGTATCCATTCTAATTCATTTGCACGATCCATTGTAATTCATTCCTATGATCCATTCTAATTCATTCGTACGAATTAATTAGAATGGATCGTGCGAATGAATTAGAATGGATCATACGAATGAATTAGAATGGATACATACAAATGAATTAGAAAGGTTACATTCGTGAGAATAAATTAGAATGGATCGTACGAATGAATTAGAATAGATCATGCGAATGAATTAGAATGGATTGTACGAATGAATTAGAAAGGTTACATTCGTGAGAATGAATTTGAATTGATCGTGCGAATGAATTAGAATTGATCATATGAATGGATTAGAATGGATCGTACGAATGAATTAGAATAGATCGTGCGAATGAATTAGAATGCATCGTACGAATGAATTAGAATAGATCGTAGGAATGAATTAGAATGGATCATACGAATGAATTAGAATGGATCGTACGAATGAATTAGAATTAATCGTACGAATGAATTAGAATGGATCGTATGAATGAATTAGAATGGATACATTTGTACGAATAAATTAGAATGGATTGTACGAATGAATTAGAATGGATACATTCTTGCGAATAAATTAGAATGGATCGTACGAACGAATTAGAATGGATACATACAAATGAATTAGAAAGGTTACATTCGTGAGAATGAATTAGAATGGATCGTACGAATGAATTAGAATGGATACATTCGAGCGAATGAATTAGAATGGATCGTACGAATGAATTAGAATGGATCATAGGAATGAATTAGAATGGATCGTGCAAATGAATTAGAATGGATCGTACGAATGGATTAAAATTGATCGTGCGAATGAATTAGAATGGATCATACAAATGAATTAGAAAGGTTACATTCGTGAGAATGAATTAGAATGGTTCGTGCGAATGAATTAGAATGGATCGTGCGAATGAATTAGAATGGATCGTACGAACGAATTAGAATGGATCGTGCGAATGAATTAGAATGGATCGTACGAATGAATTAGAATAGATCGTAGGAATGAATTAGAATTGATCGTACGAATGAATTAGAATGGATCATACGAATAAATTAGAATGGATATATTCGTGCGAATGAATTAGAATGGATCGTGCGAATGAATTAGAATGGATCATACGAATGAATTAGAATGGATACATTTGTGAGAATGAATTAAAATGGATCGTACGATCCATTCTAATTCATTCGTACGATCCCTTCAAATTCATTCGCATGATCCATTCTAATTCATTCGTACGATCCATTCTAATTCATTTGTACGATCCATTCTAATTCATTCGTACGATCTATTCTAATCCGTTCGTACGATCCATTCTAATTCATTCGCACGAATGTAACCATTCTAATTCATTCGTACGATCTATTCTAATTCATTCCTACGATCCATTCTAATTTATTCATACAAATGTATCCATTTTAATTTATTCGTACGATCCATTCTAATTCATTCGTACGATTCATTCTAATTCATTCGTACGATCCATTCTAATTCATTCGTATGATCCATTCTAATTCATTCCTATGATCTATACTAATTCATTTGTACGATCCATTCTAATTCATTCGCATGATCTATTCTAATTCATTCTACGATCCATTCTAATCCATTCGTATGATTAATTCTAATTCATTCGCACGATCCATTCTAATTCATTCTCACGAATGTAACCTTTCTAATTCATTCGTACAATCCATTCTAATTCATTCGCATGATCCATTCTAATTCATTCGTACGATCCATTCTAACTCATTCTCACGAATGTAACGTTTCTAATTCATTTGTATGTATCCATTCTAATTCATTCGTACGATCCATTCTAATTCATTCGCACGATCCATTCTAATTCATTCGTACTCTAATTCATTCGCACGATCCATTCTAATTTATTCGTACGATCCATTCTAATTCATTCGTATGATCCATTCTAATTTATTTGTTCAAATATATCCATTCTAATTCATTCGTACGATCCATTCTAATTCATTTACACGATCCATTCTAATTCATTCGTACGATCCATTCTAATTCATTGGTGTGATCAATTCTAATTCATTCGCACGATCCATTCTAATTCATTTGTACGATCTATTCTAATTCATTCGTACAATCCATTCTAATTCATTCGTACGATCAATTCTAAAATGAGTTAGAATGGATCATACGAATGAATTAGAATGGATCGTACGAATGAATTAGAATGGATTGTGCAAATGAATTAGAATGGATCGTATGAATGAATAAGAATGGATCGTACGAATGAATTAGAATGGATCGTGCGAATGAATTTGAATGGATCGTACGAATGAATTAGAATGGATCGTACAAATGAATTAGAATGGATACATTCGTGCGAATGAATTAGAATGGATCGTAGGAATGAATTAGAATGGATCGTACGAATGAATTAGAATGGTTACATTCGTGCGAATGAATTAGAATGGATCATACGAATGGATTAGAATGGATCGTGCGAATGAATTAGAATGGATCGTATGAATAAATTAGAATGGATCGTACGAATGAGTTAAAATGGATACATTTGTGCGAATGAATTAGAATGGATCATACGATCTAATTAGAATGGATCGTGCGAATGAATTAGAATGGATCGTATGAATGAATAAGAATGCATCGTACGAATGAATTTGAATGCATTCCAATTCATTCGTATGATCTAATTCTAATTCATTCGTACGATCCATTCTAATTCATTCGTACGATCCATTCTAATTCATTCGCACGATCCATTCCAATTCATTCGTCTGATCCATTCTAATTCATTCACACTAATATATATCCATTCTAATTCATTCGTACGATCCATTCTAATTCATTCGTACAAATGTATCCATTCTAATTAGAATGGATCATACGAATGAAATAGAATGGATACATTCGAGCGAATGAATTAGAATAGATCGTACAAATGAATTAGAAAATTTACATTCGTGAGACTGAATTAGAATAGATCGTACGAATGAATTAGAATGGATCGTACGAATGGATTAGAATGGATCGTACGAATGAATTAGAATAGATCGTATGAATGAATTAGAATGGAACGTACGAATGCATTAGAATGGATACATTCGTGCGAATGAATTAGAATGAATCGTAAGAATGAATTAGAATGGATACATTCGTGCGAATGAATTAGAATGCATTCGTACGATCCATTCTAATTTATTTGCACGATCCATTCTAATTCATTCCTATGATCCATTCTAATTCTTTCATGCGAATGAATTAGAATGGATCGTACGAATGAATTAGAATGGATCATGCGAATGAATTAGAATGGATCGTACAAATGAATTAGAATGGATTATGTGAATGAATTAGAATGGATTGTACGAATGAATTAGAATGGATACATTTGTGCGAATGAATTAGAATGGATCGTGCGAATGAATTAGAATGGATCGTACGAATGAATTAGAATGGATATATTTATGCGAATGAATTAGAATAGATCGAACGAATGAATTAGAATGGATACATTTGTGCGAATGAATTTGAATGGATCGTACGAATGAATTAGAATGTATCGTACGAATGAATTAGAATGGATACATTTGTGCGAATAAATTACAATGGATCGTACGAATGAATTAGAATGGATCGTACGAATGAATTAGATCATACGAACGAATTAGAATGGATCGTACGAATGAATTAGAATGGATACATTCGAGCGAATGAATTAGAATGGATCGTACGAATGAATTAGAATGGATCATACGAATGAATTAGAATGGATCGTGCAAATGAATTAGAATTGATACATTCATGCAAATGAATTAGAATGGATCGTACGAATGAATTAGAATGGTTACATTCGTGCGAATGAATTAGAATGGATCGTACGAATGGTTTAGAATGGATCGTACGAATGGATTAGAATGGATCGTACGAATGAATTAGAATGGATCGTACAAATGAATTAGAAAGGTTACATTTGTGAGAATGAATTAGAATGGATCGTAGGAATGAATTAGAATGGATCGTACGAATGAATTAAAATGCATCATATGAATAAATTAGAATGGATCGTGCAAATGAATTAGAATCGATCGTACGAATGAATTAGAATGGATCGTACGGATCGTACGAATGAATTAGAATGGATCATGCGAATGAATTTGAATGGATCGTACGAATGAATAAGAATGGATCGTACGAATGAATTAGAATGGATCGTACGAATGTATCCATTCTAATTCATTCGTACGATCCATTCTAATTCATTCATATGATCCATTCTAATTCGTTCGTACGATCCATTCTAATTCGTTCGTACGATCCATTCTAATTCATTCGTATGATCCATTCTAATTCATTCGTACGATCCATTCTAATTCATTCTCACGAATGTAACCTTTCTAATTCATTTGTATGATCCATTCTAATTCATTCGTATGATCCATTCTAATCCATTCGTACGATCCATTCTAATCCATTCGTACGATCCATTCTAATTCATTCTCACAAATGTAAACTTTCTAATTCATTTGTACGATCCATTCTAATTCATTCGTACGATCCATTCTAATCCATTTGTACGATCCATTCTAAACCATTCGTACGATCCATTCTAATTCATTCGCACGAATGTAACCATTCTAATTCATTCGTACGATCCATTCTAATTCATTCCTACGATCCATTCTAACTCATTCGCATGAATGTATCCATTCTAATTCATTTGCATGATCCATTCTAATTCATTCCTATGATCCATTCTAATTCATTCGTACGATCCATTCTAATTCATTCGCTCGAATGTATCCATTCTAATTCATTCGTACGATCCATTCTAATTCGTTCGTACGATCTAATTCATTCATACGATCCATTCTAATTCATTCGTACGATCCGTTCTAATTCATTCGCACAAATGTATCCATTCTAATTTATTCGTACGATCCATTCTAATTCATTCGTTTGATCCATTCTAATTCGTTCGCATAAATATATCCATTCTAATTCATTCGTACGATCCATTCTAATTCATTCGCACGATCCATTCTAATTCATTTGCATAAATGTATCCATTCTAATTCATTCGTACAATCCATTCTAATTCATTCACATGATCCATTCGTACGATCCATTCTAATTCATTCGTACGATCCATTCTAATTCATTCGTACGATCCATTCTAATTCATTCGTACGATCCATTCTAATTCATTCGTATGATCTATTCTAATTCATTCTCACAAATGTAAACTTTCTAATTCATTTGTACGATCCATTCTAATTCATTCGTACGATCCATTCTAATCCATTCGTACAATCCATTTTAATCAATTCGTACGATCCATTCTAATTCATTCGCACGAATGTAACCATTCTAATTCATTCGTACGATCCATTCTAATTCATTTGCATGAATGTATCTATTCTAATTCATTTGCACGATCCATTCTAATTCATTCCTATGATCCATTCTAATTCATTTGTACGATCCAATCTAATTCATTCGCTCGAATGTATCCATTCTAATTCATTCGTACGATCCATTCTAATTCGTTCATATGATCCATTCTAATTCATTCATACGATCCATTCTAATTTGTTCATACGATCCATTCTAATTCGTTCGTACGATCCATTCTAATTCATTCGCACGATCCATTCTAATTCATTCGTACGATCCATTCTTATTCATTCATACGATCCATTCTAATTCATTTGTACGAATGAATTAGAATGGATCGTACGAATGGATTAGAATGGATCGTGCGAATGAATTAGAATGGATCGTACGAACGAATTAGAATGGATTGTATGAACGAATTAGAATGGATCGTACGAATGAATTAGAATGGATACATTCGAGCGAATGAATAAGAATTGATCGTACGAATGAATTTGAATGGATCATAGGAATGAATTAGAATGGATCATAGGAATGAATTAGAATGGATCATACGAATGGATCGTACGAATGAATTAGAATGGATCGTGCGAATGAATTAGAATGGATTGTGCGAATGAATTAGAATGGATCGTACGAATGAATTAGAATGGATACATTCGTGCGAATGAATTAGAATGGATCGTACGAATGAATTAGAATGGATCGTACGAATGAATTAGAATGGATCATACAAATGAATTAGAAAGGTTACATTCGTGAGAATGAATTAGAATGGATCGTACGAATGGATTAGAATGGATCGTACGAATGGATTAGAACGCATTGTACGAATGAATTAGAATGCATCGTACGAATGAATTAGAATGGATATATTCGTGCGAATGAATTAGAATGGATTGTACGTATGAACAAATGAATTAGAAAGGTTACATTCGTGAGAATGAATTAGAATGGATTGTATGAATGAATTAGAATGGATCATGCGAATGAATTTGAATGGATTGTACGAATGAATTAGAATGGATCGAACGAATGAATTAGAATGGATCATACGAATGAATTAGAATAGATCGTAGGAATGAATTAGAATGGATCATATGAATGAATTAGAATAGATCGTGTGAATGAATTAGAATGGATCGTACGAATGAATTAGAATGGATCGTACAAACGAATTAGAATGGATCGTACGAACGAATTAGAATGGATAGTATAAACGAATTAGAATGGATCGTAGGAATGAATTAGAATGGATATATTCGTGCGAATGAATTAGAATGGATCGAACGAATGAACTAGAATGGATCATACGAATGAATTAGAATAGATTATTGGAATGAATTAGAATGGATCGTACGAATGAATTAGAATGGATATATTCGTGCGAATGAATTAGATTGCATCGTTTGAATGACTTTGAATGGATCGTACAAATGAATTAGAAAGGTTACAATTGATAGAATGAATTAGAATGGATCGTACGAATTCATTAGAATGGATCGTACGAATGGATTAGAATGAATCATACGAATGGATTAGAATGGATCGAACGAATAAATTAGAAAGGTTACATTCGTGAGAATGAATTAGATTGGATCGTACGAATGAATTAGAATAGATCATGCGAATGAATTTGAATGAATTAGAATGGATCGTACGATCCATTCTAATTCATTCGCACGATCCATTCTAATTCATTCGTACGATCCATTCTAATTTATTCGCATGATCCATTCTAATTCATTCGTACGATCCATTCTAATCCATTCGCACGATCCATTCTAATTCTTTCGTATGATCCATTCTAATTCATTCGTATGATCCATTCTAACTCATTCGGTGGATCCATTCTAATTCATTCGTACGATCCATTCTAATTCATTCGCACGATCCATTCTAATTTATTCGTACGATCCATTCTAATTCATTCGTACGATCCATTCTAATTCATTCGCTCGAATGTAACCATTCTAATTGATTCGTACGATCCATTCTAATTCATTCCTACGATCCATTCTAATTCATTCTCACGAATGTAACCTTTCTAATTCATTTGTATGTATCCATTCTAATTCATTCGTACAATCCATTCTAATTTATTTGCACGATCCATTCTAATTCATTCGTACGATCCATTATAATTCATTCATACGATCTATTCCTATGATCCATTCTAATTCATTCGTACAATCCATTCTAATTCATTCATATGATCCATTCTAATTTATTTGCACGATTCATTCGTACGATCCATTCTAATTCATTCGTACAATGCGTTCTAATCCATTCGTACGATCCATTCTAATCCATTCGTACGATCCATTCTAATTCATTCGTATGATCCATTCTAATTCATTCGTACAATCCATTCTAATTCATTTGCATGAATGTATCCATTCTAATCCATTCGTATGATCCATTCTAATCCATTCGTACGATCCATTCTAATTCATTCACACGATCTATTCTAATTCATTCGTATGAATGAATTAGAATGGATCATAGGAATGAATTAGAATGGATTAGAATGGATTATAGGAATGAATTAGAATGGATCGTGCGAATGAATTAGAATGGATCATACGAATGGATTAGAATGGATCGTACGAATAAATTAGAATGGATACATTCATACGCACGATCCATTCTAATTCATTCGCACGATCCATTCTAATTCATTCGTACGATCCATTCTAATTCATTCATACGATCTATTCTAATTCATTCGCACGAATGTATCCATTCTAATTCATTTGCACAATCCAATCTAATTCAAACGTACGATCCATTCTAATTTATTAGCACGAATATACGATCCATTCTAATTTATTCGCAAGAATGTATCCATTCTAATTCATTCGTACAATCCATTCTAATTTATTCGTACAAATGTATTCATTCTAATTCATTCGCACAATCCATTCTAATTCATTCGTACGATCCATTCTAATTCATTCGTACGATCTATTCTAATTCATTCTCACAAATGTAACCTTTCAAATTCATTTGTACGATCCATTCTAATTCATTCGTACGATCCATTCTAATCCATTCGTACGATCCATTCTAATCCATTCGTACGATCCATTCTAATTCATTCGCACGAATGTAACCATTCTAATTCATTCGTACGATCCATTCTAATTCATTCCTACGATCCATTCTAATTCATTCGCATGAATGTATCCATTCTAATTGATTTGCACGATCCATTCTAATTCATTCCTATGATCCATTCTAATTCATTCATATGATACATTCTAATTCATTCGCTCAAATGTATCCATTCTAATTCATTCGTACGATCCATTCTAATTCGTTCATACGATCCATTCTAATTCGTTCGTACGATCCATTCTAATTCATTTGCACGATCCATTCTAATTCATTCCTATGATCCATTCTAATTCATTCGTACGATCCATTCTAATTCATTCGCACGAATGTATCCATTCTAATTCATTCGCACAAATGTATCCATTCTAATTCATTCGTACGATCCATTCTTATTCATTCATACGATCCATTCTAATTCATTTGCACGATCCACTCTAATTCATTCCTATGATCCATTCTAATTCATTCGTACGATCCATTCTAATTCATTCGCTCGAATGTATCCATTCTAATTCATTCGTACGATCCATTCTAATTCATTCTCACGAATGTAACCTTTCTAATTCATTGTATGATCCATTCTAATTCATTCGTACGATCCATTCAAATTCATTCGCATGATCCATTCTAATTCATTCGTACGATCCATTCTAAATTATTCTCACGAATGAAACCTTTCTAATTCATTTGTATGATCCATTCTAATTCATTCGTACGATCCATTCAAATTCAATTGCATGATCCATTCTAATTCATTCGTACGATCCATTCAAATTCATTCTCACGAATGTATCCATTCTAATTCATTCGTTCGATCCATTCTAATCCATTCGTACGATCCATTCTAATTCATTCGTACGATCCATTCTAATTCATTCTCACAAATGTAACCTTTCTAATTCATTTGTACGATCCATTCTAATTCATTCGTACGATCCATTCTAATCCATTCGTACGATCCATTCTAATCCATTCTAATCCATTCTAATTCATTCGCACGATCCATTCTAATTCATTCGCACGAATGTATCCATTCTAATTTATTCGTACAATCCATTCTAATTCATTCGTACAATCCATTCTAATTCATTCACATGAATATATCTATTCTAATTCATTCGTATGATCCATTCTAATTCATTCGCATAAATATATCCATTCTAATTCATTCGTACGATCCATTCTAATTCATTCACACGAATATATCCATTCTAATTCATTCGTACGATCCTTTCTAATTCATTCGCACGATCCATTCTAATTCTTTCATATGATCCATTCTAATTCATTCGTACAATCCATTCTAATCCATTCGTACGATCTATTCTAATTCATTCGCACAAATGTAACCATTCTAATTCATTCGTACGATTCATTCTTATTCATTTGTATGAGATATTCTAATTTATTCGTACGATCCATTCTAATTCATTCGTAGGATCCATTCTAATCCATTCGTACGATCCACTCTAATTCATTCGTATGATCCATTCTAATTCATTCTCACAAATGTAACCTTTCTAATTTATTTGTACGATCCATTCTAATTCATTCGTACGATCCATTCTAATTCATTCGTACGATCCATTCTAATTCATTCGTACGATCCATTCTAATTCATTCGCACGAATGTAACCATTCTAATTCATTCGTACGATCCATTCTAATTCATTCCTACGATCCATTCTAATTCATTCGCACGAATGTATCCATTCTAATTCATTCGCACGATCTATTCTAATTCATTCGTACGATGCGAATGAATTAGAATGGATCGTATGAATGAATTAGAATGGATACATTCGAGCGAATGAATTAGAATGGATCGTACGAATGAATTAGAATGGATCATAGGAATGAATTAGAATGGATCATGCAAATGAATTAGACTGGATACATTCGTGCGAATGAATTAGAATGGATCGTGCGAATGAATTAGAATGGATCGTACGAATGAATTAGAATGGATATATTTATGCGAATGAATTAGAATGGATCGTACGAATGAATTAGAATGGATATATTCGTGTGAATGATTTAGAATGGATTGTACGAATGAATTAGACTGGATCGTACGAATAAATTAGAATGGATCGTACGAATGAATTAGAATGGATCATACGAATGAATTAGAATGGATCGTACGAATGAATTAGAATGGATCATATGAATGAATTAGAATGGTTACAGTCGTGCGAATGAATTAGAATGGATCGTACGAATGGATTAGAATGGATCGTACGAATGGATTAGAACGCATTGTACGAATGTGAATTAGAATGGATCGTATGAATCAATTAGAATGAATCGTACGAATGAATTAGAATGGTTATATTCGTGCGAATGAATTAGAATAGATCATACGAATGAATTAGAATGGATCATGCAAATGAATTAGAATGGATACATTCATGCGAATGAATTAGAATGTATCATACGAATGAATTAGAATAGATCGTACGAATGAATTGGAATGGATACATTCATGCAAATGAATTAGAATGGATTGTACGAATAAATTAGAATGGATCATACGAATGAATTAGAATGGATCGTGCGAATGAATTAGAATAGATCATATGAATGAATTAGAATGGTTACATTCGTGCGAATGAATTAGAATGGATCGTACGAATGGATTAGAATGGATCGTACGAATGGATTAGAACGCATTGCACGAATGAATTAGAATAGATACATTTGTGCGAATGAATTAGATTGCATCGTACGAATGAATTTGAATGGATTGTACGAATGAATTAGAATGGATCGTACGAATGAATTAGAATGGAATTAGAATTCATTCATACGATCCTTTCTAATCCATTCGTACGATCCATTCTAATGCATTCGTACGATTCATTCTAATTCATTCGCATGATCCATTCTAATTCATTCGTATGATCCATTCTAATTTATTTGCACGAATATACGATCCATTCTAATTTATTCGCAAGAATGTGTCCAGTCTAATTCATTCGCACGATCCATTCTAATTCAGTCGTATGAATATATCCATTTTAATTCATTCGTACGATGCATTCTAATTCATTTGTACGATCTAATTCATTCGTACGATCCATTCTAATTCATTCGTACGATCGATTCTAATTCATTCGCACGATCCATTCTAATTCATTCGTACGATCCATTCTAATTCATTCGTATGATCCATTCTAATTTATTCGTTCAAATATATCCATTCTAATTCATTCGTACGATCCATTCTAATTCATTCTCACGATCCATTCTAATTCATTCGCACGAATGTATCCATTCTAATTCATTTGCACGATCCATTCTAATTCATTCGAACGAATGAATTAGAATGGATACATACAAATGAATTAGAAAGGTTACATTCGTGAGAATGAATTAGAATGGATCGTACGAATGAATTAGAATGGATCATGTGAATGAATTAGAATAGATTGTACGAATGAATTAGAAAGGTTACATTCGTGAGAATGAATTAGAATGGATCGTACGAATGAATTAGAATGAATCGTACGAATGAATTAGAATGGATACATTTGTACGAATAAATTAGAATGGATTGTACGAATGAATTAGAATGGATACATTCTTGCAAATAAATTAGAATGGATCGTACGAACGAATTAGAATGGATACATACAAATGAATTAGAAAGGTTACATTCGTGAGAATGAATTAGAATGGATCGTACGAATGAATTAGAATGGATACATTCGAGCGAATGAATTAGAATGGATCGTACGAATGAATTAGAATGGATCATAGGAATGAATTAGAATGGATCGTGCAAATGAATTAGAATGGATCGTACGAATGGATTAAAATGGATCGTTCGAATGAATTAGAATGGATCATACAAATGAATTAGAAAGGTTACATTCATGAGAATGAATTAGAATAGTTCGTGCGAATGATTTAGAATGGATCGTGCGAATGTATTAGAATGGATCGTACGAACGAATTAGAATGGATCGTGGGAATGAATTAGAATGGATCGTACGAATGAATTAGAATAGATCGTAGGAATGAATTAGAATGGATCGTACGAATGAATTAGAATGGATCGTACGAATGAATTAGAATGGATCGTACGAGTGAATTAGAATGGATATATTCGTGCGAATGAATTAGAATGGATCGTGCGAATGAATTAAAATGGATCGTACGATCCATTCTAATTCATTCGTACGATCCATTCAAATTCATTCGCATGATCCATTATAATTCAATCGTACGATCCATTCTAATTCATTTGTACGATCCATTCTAATTCATTCGTACGATCTATTCTAATCCATTCGTACGATCCATTCTAATTCATTCGCACGAATGTAATCATTCTAATTCATTCGTATGATCCATTCTAATTCATTCCTACGATCCATTCTAATTTATTCGTACAAATGTATCCATTCTAATTCATTCATACGATCCATTCTAATTCATTCGTACGATTCATTCTAATTCATTCGTATGATCCATTCTAATTTATTCGTATGATCCATTCTAATTCATTCGTATGATCTATTCTAATTCATTCGTATGATCCATTCTAATTTATTCGTACGATCCATTCTAATTCATTCGCACGATCCATTCTAATTCATTGGTGTGATCAATTCTAATTCATTCGCACGATCCATTCTAATTCATTTGTACGATCTATTCTAATTCATTCGTACGATCCATTCTAATTCATTTGTACGATCCATTCTAAAATGAGTTAGAATGGATCATACGAATGAATTAGAATGGATTGTGCGAATGAATTAGAATGGATCGTATGAATGAATAATAATGGATCGTACGAATGAATTAGAATGGATCATGCGAATGAATTTGAATGGATCGTACGAATGAATTAGAATGGATCGTACGAATGAATTAGAATGGATCATAGGAATGAATTAGAATGGATTGTACGAATGAATTAGAATGGTTACATTCGTGCGAATGAATTAGAATGGATCGTACGTAGGAATGAATTAGAATGGAACGTACGAATGAATTAGAATGGATCATACGAATGGATTAGAATGGATCGTGCGAATGAATTAGAATGGATCGTATGAATAAATTAGAATGGATCGTATGGATAAGTTAAAATGGATACATTTGTGTGAATGAATTAGAATGGATCATACGATCTAATTAGAATGGATCGTACGAATGAATTAGAATGGATCGTATGAATGAATAAGAATGGATCATACGAATGAATTAGAATGGATCGTGCGAATGAATTAGAATGGATACATTCGTGCGAATGGATTAGATTGCATCGTACGAATGAATTTGAATGCATTCCAATTCATTCGTATGATCTAATTCTAATTCATTCGTACGATCCATTCTAATTCATTCGTACGATCCATTCTAATTCATTCGCACGATCCATTCGAATTCATTCGTTTGATCCATTATAATTCATTCGCACTAATGTATCCATTCTAATTCATTCGTACGATCCATTCTAATTCATTCATACAAATGTATCCATTCTAATTAGAATGGATCATACGAATGAATTAGAATGGATACATTCGAGCGAATGACTTAGAATGGATCGTACAAATGAATTAGAAAGGTTACATTCGTGAGAATGAATTAGAATGGATCATACGAATGAATTAGAATGGATCGTACGAATGGATTAGAATGGATCGTACGAATGAATTAGAATGGATCGTATGAATGAATTAGAATGGATCGTGCGAATGCATTAGAATGGATAGATTCGTGCGAATGAATTAGAATAAATTAGAATGGATACATTCGTGCGAATGAATTAGAATGCATTCGTACGATCCATTCTAATTTATTTGCACGATCCATTCTAATTCATTCCTATGATCCATTCTAATTCATTCGTACGATCCATTCTAATTCATTCGTACGATCCATTCTAATTCATTCTCATGAATGTAACCTTTCTAATTCATTTGTATGTATCCATTCTAATTCATTCGTACGATCCATTCTAATTCATTCGCACGATCCATTCTAATTCATTCGTACGATCCATTCTAATTCATTCGTACGATCCATTCTAATTCATTCGCACGAATGTATGTATTCTAATGCATTCGTACGATTCATTCTAATTCATTCGCACGATCCATTCTAATTCATTCGTACGATCCATTCTAATTCATTCGCATGAATGTAACCATTCTAATTCATTCGTACGATCCATTCTAATTCATTCCTACGATCCATTCTAATTCATTCGCACGAATGTATCCATTCTAATTCATTTGCACGATCCATTCTAATTCATTCCTATGATCCATTCTAATTCATTCGTACGATCCATTCTAATTCATTCGCTCGAATGTATCCATTCTAATTCATTCGTACGATCCATTCCAATTCATTCGTACGATCCATTCTAATTCATTCTCACGAATGTAACCTTTCAAATTCATTTGTATGTATCCATTCTAATTCATTCGTACGATCCATTCTAATTCATTCGCACGATCCATTCTAAATCATTCGTACGATCCATTCTTATTCATTCATACGATCCATTCTAATTCATTCGCACAATCCATTCTAATTTATTCGTACGATCCATTCTTATTCATTCGTACGATCCATTCTAATTCATTCACACGATCCATTCTAATTCATTCGTACGATCCATTCTAATTCATTCGCACGATCCATTCTAATTCATTCGTACGATCCATTCTTATTCATTCGTACGATCCATTCTAATTCATTCGCACGATCCATTCTAATTTATTCGTACGATCTATTCTAATTCATTCGCACGAATGTAACCATTCTAATTCATTCGTACGATTCATTCTAATTCATTCGTATGAGCTATTCTAATTCATTCGTACGATCCATTCTAATTCATTCATACGATCTATTCTAATTCATTCGCACAATCCATTCTAAATCATTCGTATGATCCATTCTAATTGATTCGTATGATCCATTCTAACTTATTCGGTGGATCCATTCTAATTCATTCGTAGATCCATTCTAATTCATTCGTACGATCCATTCTAATTCATTCGCACGATCCATTCTAATTCATTCGTACGATCCATTCTTATTCATTCGTACGATCCATTCTAATTCATTCGCACGATCCATTCTAATTTATTCGTATGATCCATTCTAATTCATTCGTACGATCTATTCTAATTCATTCGCACGAATATAACCATTCTAATTCATTCGTACGATTCATTCTAATTCATTCGTATGAGCTATTCTAATTCATTCGTACGATCCATTCTAATTCATTCATACGATCTATTCTAATTCATTCGCACAATCCATTCTAAATCATTCGTATGATCCATTCTAATTGATTCGTATGATCCATTCTAACTCATTCGGTGGATCCATTCTAATTCATTCGTACGATCAATTCTAATTCATTCGCACGATCCATTCTAACTCATTCGTACGATCCATTCTAATTCATTTGTACGATCCATTCTAATTTATTTGCACGAATATACAATCCATTCTAATTCATTCGCACAAATGTATCCATTCTAATTCATTCGTACGATCCATTCTAATTCATTCGTATGATCTATTCTAATTCATTCGCACGAATGTAACTATTCTAATTCATTCGTACGATTCATTCTAATTCATTCGTATGAGCTATTCTAATTCATTCGTACGATCCATTCTAATTCATTCGTACGATCCATTCTAATCCATTCGTACAATCCATTCTAATTCATTCGCACGATCCATTCTAATTCATTCGTATGATCCAATCTAATTCATTTGTACGATCTATTCTAATTCATTCGCTCGAATGTATCCATTCTAATTCATTCGTACGATCCATTCTAATTCATTCATATGATCCATTCTAACTCAATCGATGGATCCATTCTAATTCATTCCTACAATCCATTCTAATTCATTCGTACGATCCATTCTAATTCATTCGTACGATCCATTCTAATTCATTCGCACGAATGTATCCATCTAATTCATTCGTACGATCCATTCTAATTCATTCGCTCGAATGTATCCATTCTAATTCATTCGTACGATCCATTCAAATTCATTTGCATGATCCATTCTAATTCATTTGTACGATCTATTCTAATTCATTCGTACGATCCATTCTAATTCATTCGTACGATGCAATCTAATTCATTCGCACAAATGTATCTATTCTAATTCATTCGTACAATGCGTTCTAATCCATTCGTACGATCCATTCTAATCCATTCGTACGATCCATTCTAATTCATTCGCACAAATGTAACCATTCTAATTCATTCATATGATCCATTCTAATTCATTCGTACGATCCATTCTAATTCGTTCGTACGATCCATTCTAATTCGTTCGTACGATCCATTCTAATTCATTCTCACAAATGTAACCTTTTTAATTCATTTGTACGATCCATTCTAATTCATTCGTACGATCCATTCTAATCCATTTGCACGATCCATTCTAATTCATTCGGACGAATGTATCCATTCTAATTCATTCGTATGATCCATTCTAATTCATTCGTACGATCCATTCTAATTCATTCGTACGATCCATTCTAATTCATTCGCTCGAATGTTTCCATTCCAATTCATTCGTACGATTCATACTAATTCATTCGTATGAGTTATTCTAATTCATTCGTACGATCCATTCTAATTCATTTGTATGATCCATTGTAATTCATTCATACAATCCATTCAGATTCATTCACACAAATGTATCCATTCAAATTCATTCGTACGATCCATTCTAATTAATTCGCACGATCCATTCTAATTCAGTCGTATGAATGTATCCATTTTAATTCATTCGTACAATCCATTCTAATTCATTCGTACGATCTAATTCATTCGTATGATCCATTCTAGTTCATTCGTACGATCGATTCTAATTCATTCGCACGATCCATTCTAATTCATTCGTACGATCGATTCTAATTCATTCGCACGATCCATTCTAATTCATTCGTACGATCCATTCTAATTCATTCGTATGATCCATTCTAATTTATTCGTTCAAATGTATCCATTTTAATTTATTCGTACGATCCATTCTAATTCATTCGTACGATCCATTCTAATTCATTCGTTTGATCCATTCTAATTCATTTGTACGATCCATTCTAATTCATTCGCACAAATGTATCCATTCTAATTCATTCCTACGATCTATTCTAATTCATTCGCAGGATTGAACAAATGAATTAGAAAGGTTACATTCGTGAGAATGAATTAGAATGGATCGTACGAATGAATTAGAATGGATCATGCATATGAATTTGAATGGATCGTACGAATGAATAAGAATGGATCGTACGAATGAATTAGAATGGATACATTCGAGCGAATGAATTAGAATAGATCGTAGGAATGAATTAGAATGGATCATACGAAAGAATTAGAATGGATCGGCGAATGAATTAGAGTGGATTGTACGAATGAATTAGAATGGATACATTCGTGCGAATGAATTAGAATGGATCATACGAATGAATTAGAATGGATCGTACGAATGGATTAGAATGGATCGTACGAATGGATTAGAATGGATCGTACGAATGAATTAGAATGGATCGTACGAATGGATTAGAATGGATCGTACGAATGAATTAGAATGGATCATGCGAATGAATTTGAATGGATCGTACGAATGAATTAGAATGGATCGAACGAATGAATTAGAATGGATACATTCGAGCGAATGAATTAGAATAGATCATAGGAATAAATTAGAATGGATCATACGAATGAATTAGAATGGATCGTGCGAATGAATTAGAATGGATTGTACGAATGAATTAGAATGGTTACATTCGTGAGAATGAATTAGAATGGATCGTGCGAATGAATTAGAAGGGATCGTACGAATGAATTAGAATGGATCATACGAATGAATTAGAATGGATCGTACGAATAAATTAGAATGGATCGTGCGAATGAATTAGAATGGATCGTACGAATGAATTAGAATGGATCGTACGAATGCATTAGAATGGATCATGCGAATGAATTAGAATGGATCGTACGAATGAATTAGAATGGATACATACATTTATGGTAATGAATAAGCATGGATGGTGCAAATAAATTAGAATGGATACATTCGTGCAAATGAGTTAGAATGGATCGTACGAATGGATTAGAATGGATCATACGAATAAATTAGAATGAATCGTACGTTTGAATTAGATTGGATTGTTCGAATGAATTAGAATGGATACATTCGTGCGAATGAGTTAGAATGGATCATACGAATGAATTAGAATAGATCGTACGAATTAATTAAAATGGATCATACGAATGAATTAGAATGGATCATGCGAATGAATTAGAATGGATCGTACGAATGCATTAGAAAGGATACTTTCATGCGAATGAATTAGAATGGATCGTACGAATGAATTAGAATGGATCGTACGAATGGATTAGAATGGTTACATTCATGCGAATGAATTAGAATGGATCGTGCGAATGAATTAGAATGGATCGTACGAATGGATTAGAATGGATCGTACGAATGAATTAGACTGGATCGTACGAATAAATTAGAATGGATACATTCATGCAAATGAATTAGAACGGATCGTACGAATGAATTAGAATGGATCATACGAATGAATAGGAATAGATCGTACAAATGAATTAGAATGGATCATATGAATGAATTAGAATGGTTACATTCGTGCGAATGAATTAGAATGGATCGTACGAATGGATTAGAATGGATCGTACGAATGAATTAGAACGCATTGTACGAATGAATTAGAATAGATACATTTGTGCGAATGAATTAGATTGCATCGTACAAATGAATTTGAATGGATTGTACGAATGAATTAGAATGGATCGTAAGAATGAATTAGAATGGATCATGCGAATGAATTAGAATAGATCGTACGAATGAATTAGAATGGATCGTGCGAACGAATTAGAATGGATCGTATGAACGAATTAGAATGGATCGTATGAATGAATTAGAATGGATCGTACGAATAAATTTGAATGGATACATTTGTGCGAATGAATCTGAATGGATTGTATGAATGAATTAGAATGGATCATGCGAATAAATTAGAATCGATCGTACGAATGGATTTGAATGGATTGTTCGAATGAATTAGAATGGATCGTACGAATGGATTAGAACGCATTGTATGAATGAATTAGAATGGATCGTACAAATGAATTAGAATGGATACATTCGTGCGAATGAATTAGAATGGATCGTACGAATGAATTAGAATGGATCGTAGGAATGAATTAGAATGGTTACACTCGTGAGAATGAATTAGAATGGATCGTATGAACGAATTAGAATGGATCGTACGAATGAATTAGAATGGATACATTCGTCAGAATGAAGTAGAATGGATCGTACGAATGAATCAGAATGGATCATAGGAATGAATTTGAATGGATTGCACGAATGAATTAGACTGGATCGAACGAATGAATTAGAATAGATTGTACGCATGAATATATCTATTCTAATTCATTCCTATGATCCATTCTAATCCATTCGTACGATCCATTCTAATTCATTCGTCCGCCGCGGCGGCTGCACCAGGTACGATCCATTCTAATTCATTCGTACGATCCATTCTAATTCATTCGAACAAATGTATCCATTCTAATTCATTCGTTCGATCCATTCTAATTTATTCGCATAAATATATCCATTCTAATTTATTCGTACGATCCATTCTAATTCATTCGCACGATCCATTCTAATTCATTCGTACGATCCATTCTACTTCATTCTCACAAATATAACCTTTCTAATTCATTTGTACGATCCATTCTAATTTATTCGTACGATCCATTCTAATCCATTCATACGATCCATTCTAATCCATTCGTACGATCCATTCTAATTCATTGGCACGAATGTAACCATTCTAATTCATTCATATGATCCATTCTAATTCATTCGTACGATCCATTCTAATTCATTCGTATGATCCATTCAAATTCATTCGTACGATCCATTCTAATTCATTTGCAAAAATGTATCCATTCTAATTCATTCGTACAATGCGTTCTAATCCATTCGTACGATCCATTCTAATCCATTCGTACGGTCCATTCTAATCCATTCGTACGATCCATTCTAATCCATTCGTACGATCCATTCTAATCCATTCGTACGATCCATTCTAATTCATTCGCACGATCCATTCTAATCCATTCGTACGATCCATTCTAATTCATTCCTACGATCTATTCTAATTCATTCGCTCGAATGTATCCATTCTAATTCATTCGTACGATCCATTCTAATTTATTCGTATTATCCATTCTAATTCATTCGTATGATCCATTCTAATTCATTCGCATGATCCATTCTAATTCATTCGTACGATCCATTCTAATTCATTCTCATGAATGTAACCTTTCTAATTCATTTGTATGATCCATTATAATTCATTCGTATGATCCATTCTAATCCATTCGTACGATCCATTCTAATCCATTCGTACGATCCATTCTAATTCATTCGTATGAATGTATCCAATCTAATTTATTCGTACGAACCAGTCTAATTCATTCGTATGATCCATTATAATTCATTCGCACGAATGTATCCATCCTAATTCATTCGTACGATCCATTCTAATTTATTCATACGATCCATTCTAATTCATTCGCACGATCCATTCTAATTCTTTTGTATGATCCATTCTAATCCATTCGTACGAATGGATTAGAAAGGATACATTCGTGCAATCCATTCTAATTCATTTGCATGATCCATTCTAATCCATTCGTACGATCCATTCTAATCCATTCGTACGATCCATTCTAATTCATTCGTATGATCCATTCTAATTCATTCGCACAAATGTATCCATTCTAATCCACACGATCCATTCTAATTCGTTCATACGATCCATTCTAATTCATTCGCACAAATGTAACCATTCTAATTCATTCGTACGATCCATTCTAATTCATTCCTACGATCCATTCTAATTCATTCGTACGATGCATTCTAATTCATTCGCACGATCTATTCTAATTCATTCGTACAATCCATTCTAATTTATTCGTACGATCCATTCTAATTCATTCGCACTATCCATTCTAATCCATTCGTACGATCCATTCTAATCCATTCGCACGATCCATTCTAATTCATTCATACGATCCATTCTAACTCAATCGTATGATCCATTCTAATTCATTCATTCGATCCATTCTAGTTCATTCGTACAATCCATTCAAATTCATTCGCATGATCCATTCTAATTCATTCGTACGATCCATTCTAATTCATTCTCACGAATGTAACCTTTCTAATTCATTTGTATGATCCATTCTAATTCATTCGTACGATCCATTCTAATCCATTCGTACGATCTATTCTAATCCATTCGTACGATCCATTCTAATCCATTCGTACGATCCATTCTAATTCATTCGTATGAATGTATCCATTCTAATTCATTCATACGATCCATTCTAATTCCTTCGTACGATCCATTCTAATTCGTTCGCACGAATGTATCCATTCTAATTCATTCGTACGATCCATTCTAATTCATTCCTACGATCCATTCTAATTCATTCGCACGAATGTATCCATTCTAATTCATTTGCAACATCCATTCTAATTCATTCCTATGATCCATTCTAATTCATTCGTACGATCCATTCTAATTCATTCGTACGAATGAATTAGAATGGATCGTGCGAATGAATTAGAATAGATCGTATGAATGGATTAGAATGGATCGTACGAATGGATTAGAATGGATCGTACGAATGGATTAGAACGCATTGTACGAATGGATTAGAATGGATATATTTATGCAAATGAATTAGAATGGATCGTACGAATGAATTTGAATAGATCATACGAATGAATTAGAATGGATCGTATGAATGAATTAGAATGGATCATATGAATGAATTAGAATGGTTACATTCGTGCGAATGAATTAGAATGGATCATACGAATGGATTAGAGTGGATCGTACGAATGAATTAGAATGGATCGTACAAATGAATTAGAAAGGTTATATTTGTGAGAATGAATTAGAATGGATCGTACGAATGAATTAGAATGGATCGTGCGAATGAATTAGAATGGATCGTACGAATGAATTAGAATGGATCGTACGAATGAATTAGAATTGATGATACGAATGAATTAGAATGAATCGTACGAATGAATTAGAATGGATACATACATTTATGGTAATGAATAAGCATGGATGGTGCAAATGAATTAGAATGGATACATTCGTGCAAATGAGTTAGAATGGATCGTACGAATGGATTAGAATGGATCATATGAATGAATTAGAATGAATCGTACGTTTGAATTAGATTGGATTGTGCGAATGAATTAGAATGGATACATTCGTGCGAATGAGTTAGAATGGATCATACGAATGAATTAGAATAGATCGTACGAATTAATTAGAATGGATCATACGAATGAATTAGAATGGATCATGCGAATGAATTAGAATGGATCGTACGAATGCATTAGAAAGGATACTTTCATGCGAATGAATTAGAATGGATCGTACGAATGAATTAGAATGGATCGTACGAATGGATTAGAATGGTTACATTCATGCGAATGCATTAGAATGGATCGTGCGAATGAATTAGAATGGATCGTACGAATGGATTAGAATGGATCGTACGAATGAATTAGACTGGATCGTACGAATAAATTAGAATGGATACATTCATGCAAATGAATTAGAACGGATCGTACGAATGAATTAGAATGGATCATACGAATAAATAGGAATAGATCGTACGAATGAATTAGAATGGATCATATGAATGAATTAGAATGGTTACATTCGTGCGAATGAATTAGAATAGATCGTACGAATGGATTAGAATGGATCGTACGAATGAATTAGAACGCATTGTACGAATGAATTAGAATAGATACATTTGTGCGAATGAATTAGATTGCATCGTACGAATGAATTTGAATGGATTGTACGAATGAATTAGAATGGATCGTACGAATGAATTAGAATGGATCATGCGAATGAATTAGAATAGATCGTACGAATGAATTAGAATGGATCGTTCGAACGAATTAGAATGGATCGTATGAACGAATTAGAATGGATCGTATGAATAAATTAGAATGGATCGTACGAATGAATTTGAATGGATACATTTGTGCGAATGAATCTGAATGGATTGTATGAATGAATTAGAATGGATCATGCGAATAAATTAGAATCGATCGTACGAATGGATTTGAATGGATTGTTCGAATGAATTAGAATGGATCGTACGAATGGAATAGAATGCATTGTATGAATGAATTAGAATGGATCGTACAAATGAATTAGAATGGATACATTCGTGCGAATGAATTAGAATGGATCGTACGAATGAATTAGAATGGATCGTAGGAATGAATTAGAATGGTTACATTCGTGAGAATGAATTAGAATGGATCGTATGAACGAATTAGAATGGATCGTACGAATGAATTAGAATGGATACATTCGTCAGAATGAATTAGAATGGATCGTACGAATGAATCAGAATGGATCATAGGAATGAATTTGAATGGATTGCACGAATGAATTAGACTGGATCGAACGAATGAATTAGAATAGATTGTACGCATGAATATATCTATTCTAATTCATTCCTATGATCCATTCTAATCCATTCGTACGATCCATTCTAATTCATTCGTCCGCCGCGGCGGCTGCACCAGGTACGATCCATTCTAATTCATTCGTACGATCCATTCTAATTCATTCGAACAAATGTATCCATTCTAATTCATTCGTTCGATCCATTCTAATTTATTCGCATAAATATATCCATTCTAATTTATTCGTATGATCCATTCTAATTCATTCGCACGATCCATTCTAATTCATTCGTACGATCCATTCTAATTCATTCTCACAAATATAACCTTTCTAATTCATTTGTACGATCCATTCTAATTTATTCGTACGATCCATTCTAATCCATTCGTACGATCCATTCTAATCCATTCGTACGATCCATTCTAATTCATTCGCACGAATGTAACCATTCTAATTCATTTATATGATCCATTCTAATTCATTTGTACGATCCATTCTAATTCATTCGTATGATCCATTCAAATTCATTCATACGATCCATTCTAATTCATTTGCAAAAATGTATCCATTCTAATTCATTCGTACAATGCGTTCTAATCCATTCGTCCGATCCATTCTAATCCATTCGTACGATCCATTCTAATCCATTCGTACGATCCATTCTAATCCATTCGTACGATCCATTCTAATCCATTCGTACGATCCATTCTAATTCATTCGCACGATCCATTCTAATCCATTCGTACGATCCATTCTAATTCATTCCTACGATCTATTCTAATTCATTCGCTCGAATGTATCCATTCTAATTCATTCGTACGATCCATTCTAATTTATTCGTATTATCCATTCTAATTCATTCGTATGATCCATTCTAATTCATTCGCATGATCCATTCTAATTCATTCGTACGATCCATTCTAATTCATTCTCATGAATGTAACCTTTCTAATTCATTTGTATGATCCATTCTAATTCATTCGTACGATCCATTTTAATCCATTCGTACGATCCATTCTAATCCATTTGTACGATCCATTCTAATTCATTCTTATGAATGTATCCAATCTAATTTATTCGTACGATCCAGTCTAATTCATTCGTATGATCCATTCTAATTCATTCGCACGAATGTATCCATCCTAATTCATTCGTACGATCCATTCTAATTTATTCATACGATCCATTCTAATTGATTCGCACGATCCATTCTAATTCTTTTGTATGATCCATTCTAATCCATTCGTATGAATGGATTAGAAAGGATACATTCGTGCAATCCATTCTAATTTATTTGCATGATCCATTCTAATCCATTCGTACGATCCATTCTAATCCATTCGTACGATCCATTCTAATTCATTCGTATGATCCATTCTAATTCATTCGCACAAATGTATCCATTCTAATCCACACGATCCATTCTAATTCGTTCATACGATCCATTCTAATTCATTCGCACAAATGTAACCATTCTAATTCATTCGTACGATCCATTCTAATTCATTCCTACGATCCATTCTAATTCATTCGTACGATGCATTCTAATTCATTCGCACGATCTATTCTAATTCATTCGTACAATCCATTCTAATTTATTCGTACGATCCATTCTAATTCATTCGCACTATCCATTCTAATCCATTCGTACGATCCATTCTAATCCATTCGTACGATCCATTCTAATTCATTCATACGATCCATTCTAATTCAATAGTATGATCCATTCTAATTCATTCATTCGATCCATTCTAGTTCATTCGTACAATCCATTAAAATTCATTCGCATGATCCATTCTAATTCATTTGTACGATCCATTCTAATTCATTCGTACAATGCGTTCTAATCCATTCGTACGATCCATTCTAATTCATTCGAACGATCCATTCAAATCCATTTGTACGATCGATTCTAATTCATTCACACGATCTATTCTTATTCATTCATACAATCCATTCAGATTCATTCGCACAAATGTATCCATTCAAATTCATTCGTACGATCCATTCTAATTCATTCATACGATCCATTCTAATTCGTTCATACGATCCATTCTAATTCGTTCGCACGATCCATTTTAATTCATTCGTACGATCTATTCTAATTCATTCGCATGATCCATTCTAATTCATTCGTACGATCCATTCTAATTCATTCGTACAATCCATTCAAATTCATTCGTACGATGCAATCTAATTCATTCGCACAAATGTATCTATTCTAATTCATTCGTACAATGCGTTCTAATTCATTCGTACGATCCATTCTAATCCATTCGTACGATCCATTCTAATTCATTCGCATGAATGTAACAATTCTAATTCATTCATATGATCCATTCTAATTCATTCGTACGATCCATTCCAATTTATTCGTATAATCCATTCTAATTCATTCGTACGATCCATTCTAATTCATTTGCATGAATGTATCCATTCTAATTTATTCGTACGATCCAGTCTAATTCATTCGTACGATCCATTCTAATCCATTCGTACGATCCATTCTAATTCGTTCGCACGATCCATTCTAATTCATTCGCACGAATGTAACCATTCTAATCCATTCGTACGATCCATTCTAATTCATTCATACGATCCATTCTAATTCATTCGCACGAATGTATCCATTCTAATGCATTCGTACGATCCATTCTAATTGATTCGCACGATCCATTCTAATTCATTCGTATGATCCATTCTAATTCATTCGTACGATCCATTCTAATTCATTCGTATGATCCATTCTAACTCATTCGCACGAATGTATCCATTCTAATTCATTCGCACAATCCAATCTAATTCAAACGTACGATTCATTCTAATTCATTCGTATGATCCATTCTAATCCATTCGTACGATCCATTCTAACTCATTCGCACGAATGTATCCATTCTAATTCATTTGCACGATCCATGCTAATTCATTACCATGAATGTATGTATCCATTCTAATTCATTCCTACGATTCATTCTAATTCATTCATATCATCAATTCTAATTCATTCGTACGATCCATTCTAATTCATTCGTACAATCCATTCTAATTCATTCGCACAATCCATTCTAATTCATTCGCTCTAATGTATCCATTCTAATCCATTTGTTCGATCCATTCTAATTCATTTGCATGAATGTATCCATTCTAATTCATTCGTACGATCCATTCCAATTCATTCGTACGATCCATTCCAATTCATTCGTACGATTCATTCTAATTCATTCGGTGGATTCATTCTAATTCATTCGTACGATCCATTCTAATTCATTCGCACGATCCATTCTAATTTATTCGTACGATCCATTCTAATTCATTCGTACGATCTATTCTAATTCATTCGCATGATCCATTCTAATTCATTCCTACGATCTATTCTAATTCATTCGCTCGGACGAATGAATTAGAATGGATCATAGGAATGAATTAGAATAAATCGTGCAAATAAATTAGAATGGATACATTCGAGCGAATGAATTACAATAGATCGTAGGAATGAATTAGAATGAATCATACGAATGAATTAGAATGGATCGTGCGAATGAATTAGAATGGATTGTACGAATGAATTAGAATGGATACATAAGTGCGAATGAGTTAGAATGGATCGGACGAATGAATTAGAATGGATCGTGCGAATGAATTAGAATGGATCGTATGAATGAATTAGAATGGATAGTGCGAATGAATAAGAATTGATCATACGAATGAATTAGAATGGATGGTACGAATGAATTAGAATGGATCGTACGAATAAATTAGAATGGATTATGCGAATGAATTAGAATGGATCGTACGAATGAATTAGAATGGATCCACCGAATGAGTTAGAATGGATCATACGAATGAATTAGAATGGATCGTACGAATGAATTAGAATGGATACATTCGTGCGAATGAATTAGAATGGATCATACAAATGAATTAGACTGGATCGCACGAATAAATTAGAATGGATACATTCATACGAATGAATTAGAATGGATCGTACGAATGAATTAGAATGGATCGTACGAATGGATTAGAAAGGATAGTACGAATAAATTAGAATGGATCATACAAATGAATTAGAAAGGTTACATTCGTGAGAATGAATTAGAATGGATCGTGCAAATAAATTAGAATGGATCGTGCGAATGAATTAGAATGGATAGTACGAATGAATTAGAATGGATCCACCGAATGAGTTAGAATGGATCATACGAATGAATTAGAATGGATCGTACGAATGAATTAGAATGGATCGTACGAATGGATTAGAATGGATCGTACGAATGAATTAGAATGGATCGAATGAATGGATTAGAATTGATCGTACGAATGAATTAGAATGGATACATTCGTACGATCCATTCTAATTCATTCTCACAAATGTATCCATTCTAATCCATTCGTACGATCCATTCTAATTCATTCGTACGATCCATTCTAATTCATTCGCACGAATGTATCCATTCTAATTCATTTGCACGATCCATTCTAATTCATTTCTATGATCCATTCTAATCCATTTGTACGGTCTATTCTAATTCATTCGTACGATCCATTCTAATTCATTCGCACGATCCATTCTTATTCGTTCGTATGATCCATTCTAATTCATTCGTATGATACATTCGTGAGAATGAATTAGAATGGATCGTACGAATAAATTAGAATGGATACATTCGTGCGAATGAATTAGAATGGATCGTACAAATGAATTAGAATGGATCGTACGAATGAATTAGAATGATCATGCGAATGAATTAGAATGGATTGTATGAATGAATTAGAATGGATACATTTGTGCGAATGAATTAGAATGGATCGTGCGAATGAATTAGAATGGATCGTACGAATAAATTAGAATGGATCGTACGAATGAATTAGAATGGATCGTACGAACGAATTAGAATGGTTACATTCGTGCGAATGAATTAGAATGGATCATACGAATGGATTAGAATGGATCGTACGAATGGATTAGAATGGATCGTACGAATGAATTAGAATGGATCGTACAAATGAATTAGAAAGGTTACATTCGTGAGAATGAATTAGAATGGATCGTACGAATGAATTAGAATGGATCGTACGAATGGATTAGAATGGATCGTACGAATGGATTAGAATGGATCGTACGAATGAATTAGAATGGATCATACAAATGAATTAGAAAGGTTACATTCATGAGAATGAATTAGAATGGATCGTGCGAATGAATTAGAATGGATCGTGCAAATGAATTAGAACGGATCGTACGAATGAATTAGAATGGATCGTACGAATGAATTAGAATGGATCCACCGAATGAGTTAGAATGGATCATACGAATGAATTAAAATGGATCGTACGAATGAATTAGAATGGATTGTACTTATGGATTAGAATGGATCGTATGAATGAATTAGAATGGATCGTACGAATGGATTAGAATGGATCGTACGAATGAATTAGAATGGATCATACAAATGAATTAGAAAGGTTACATTCATGAGAATGAATTAGAATGGATCGTGCGAATGAATTAGAATGGATCGTGTGAATGAATTAGAATGGATCGTACGAATAAATTAGAATGGATCGTGCGAATAAATTAGAATGGATCGTACGAATGAATTAGAATGGATCCACCGAATGAATTAGAATGGATCATACGAATGAATTAGAATGGATCGTACGAATGAATTAGAATGGATTGTACGAATGGATTAGAATGGATCGTACGAATGAATTAGAATGGATCGTACGAATGGATTAGAATGGATACATTTGTGAGAATGAATTAGAATAGATCGTACGAATGTATCCATTCTAATTCATTCGTACGATCCATTCTAATTCATTCGTATGATCCATTCTAACTCATTCGGTGGATCCATTATAATTCATTCGTACGATCCATTCTAATTCATTCGCACGATCCATTCTAATTTATTCGTACGATCCATTCTAATTCATTCGCACGATCCATTCTAATTCATTCGCACGATCCATTCTAATTCATTCTCATGAATGTAACCTTTCTAATTCATTTGTATGATCCATTCTAATTCATTCGTACGATCCATTCTAATCCATTCGTACGATCCATTCTAATCCATTCGTACGATCCATTCTAATCCATTCGTACGATCCATTCTAATTCATTCTCACGAATGTAACCTTTCTAATTCATTTGTACGATCCATTCTAATTCATTCATACAATCCATTCTAATCCATTCGTACGATCCATTCTAATCCATTCGTATGATCCATTCTAATTCATTCGCACGAATGTAACCATTCTAATTCGTTCGTACGATCCATTCTAATTCATTCGTACGATCCATTCTAATCCATTCGTACGATCCATTCTAATTCATTCGCATGATCCATTCTAATTCATTCGTACAAATGTATCCATTCTAATTCATTCGTACAATCCATTCTAATTCATTTGCAAGATCCATTCTAATTCATTCGTACGATCCATTCTAATTCATTTGTACGATCCATTCTAATTCATTCGCACGAATGTATCCATTCTAATTTATTCGTACGATCCATTCTAATTCATTCTCACGAATGTATCATACGAATGAATTAGAATGGATCATACGAACGAATAAGAATGGATCGTGCGAATGAATTAGAAAGGATCGTACGAATGAATTAGAATAGACCGTACGAATGGATTAGAATGGATCATAGGAATGAATTAGAATGGATCGTGCAAATGAATTAGAATGGATACATTCGTGCGAATGAATTAGAATGGATCGTACGAATGAATTAGAATGGATCGTACGAATGGATTAGAATGGATACATTTGTGAGAATGAATTAGAATGGATCGTACGAATGTATCCATTCTAATTCATTCGTACGATCCATTCTAATCCATTCGTACGATCCATTCTAATTCATTCGTACGATCCATTCTAATCCATTCGTGCGATCCATTCTAATTCATTCGTACGATCCATTCTAATTCATTCGTATGATCCATTCTAACTCATTCGGTGGATCCATTCTAATTCTTTCGTACTATCCATTCTAATTCATTCGCACGATCCATTCTAATTTATTCGTACGATCCATTCTAATTCATTCGCACGATCCATTCTAATTTATTTGCACGATCCATTCTAATTCATTCTCACGAATGTAACCTTTCTAATTCATTTGTATGATCCATTCTAATTCATTCGTACGATCCATTCTAATCCATTCGTACGATCCATTCTAATTCATTCGTACGATCCATTCTAATTCATTCGTATGAATATATCCATTCTAATTTATTCGTGCGATCCAGTCTAATTCATTCGTACGATCCATTCTAATTCATTTGCACGAATGTATCCATTCTAATTCATTCGTACGATCCATTCTAATTCATTCGTATGATCCATTCTAACTCATTCGGTGGATCCATTCTAATTCATTCGTACGATCCATTCTAATTCATTCGCATGATCCATTCTAATTTATTCGTACGATCCATTCTATTTCATTCGTACCATCCATTCTAATTCATTCGTATGATCAATTCTTATTCATTCGCACTATCCATTCTAATTCATTCGTACGATCCATTCTAATTCATTCGCACGATCCATCCTAATTCATTCGTCCGATCCATTCTAATTCATTCGCACTTATGTATCCATTCTAATTCATTCGTACAATCCATTCTAATTCATTCGCACGATCCATTCTAATTCATTCGTATGATCCATTCTAATTCATTCCTACGATCTATTCTAATACATTCGCTCGAATGTATCTATTCTAATTTATTTGCATGATCCATTCTAATTCATTCCTATGAACCATTCTAATTCATTCGTTCGAGCGAATGAATTAGAATAGATCGTAGGAATGAATTAGAATGGATCATGCGAATGAATTTGAATAGATCGTACGAATAAATTAGAATGGATCGTACGAATAAATTAGAATGGATCGTGCGAATGAATTAGAATGGATCGTACGAATGAATTAGAATGGATCCACCGAATGAATTAGAATGAATCGTACGAATGAATTAGAATGGATCATACAAATGAATTAGAATGGATACAATCGTGTGAAAGAATTAGAATGGATCGTATGAACGAATTAGAATGGATCGTATGAATTAGAATGGATACATTTGTGCGAATGAATTAGAATGGATCGTACGAATGGATTAGAATGGATCGTACGAATGGATTAGAATGGATCGTCCAAATGAATTAGAATGGATTGCTCGAATGTATCCATTCTAATCCATTCGTACGAATGGATTAGAATGGATCATACGAATGAATTAGAATGGATCCTGCGAATGAATTAGAATGGATCGTATGAATAAATTAGAATGGATCATATGAATGAATTAAAATGGATATATTTGTGCGAATTAATTAGAATGGATCATACGATTGAATTAGAATGGATCGTACAAATGAATTAGAATGGATCATGCGAGTGAATTTGAATGGATCGTACGAATGAATTAAATTGGATCGAACGAATGAATTAGAATGGATACATTCGAGCGAATGAATTAGAATTGATCATAGGAATGAATTAGAATGGATCATACGAATGAATTAGAATGGATCGTGCGAATGAATTAGGATGGATTGTACGAATGAATTAGAATGGATACATTCGTGCGAATGAATTAGAATGGATCGGACGAATGAATTAGAATGGATCGTACGAATGCATTAGAATGGATCATGCGAATGAATTAGAATGGATCGTACGAATGAATTAGAATTGATGATACGAATGAATTAGAATGAATCGTACGAATGAATTAGAATGGATACATACATTTATGGTAATGAATAAGCATGGATGGTGCAAATGAATTAGAATGGATACATTCGTGCAAATGAGTTAGAATGGATCGTTCGAATGGATTAGAATGGATCATACGAATGAATTAGAATGAATCGTACGTTTGAATTAGATTGGATTGTGCGAATGAATTAGAATGGATACATTCGTGCGAATGAGTTAGAATAGATCATACGAATGAATTAGAATAGATCGTACGAATTAATTAGAATGGATCATACGAATGAATTAGAATGGATCATGCGAATGAATTAGAATGGATCGTACGAATGCATTAGAAAGGATACTTTCGTGCGAATGAATTAGAATGGATCGTACGAATGAATTAGAATGGATCGTACGAATGGATTAGAATGGTTACATTCATGCGAATGAATTAGAATGGATCGTGCGAATGAATTAGAATGGATCGTACGAATGGATTAGAATGGATCGTACGAATGGATTAGAATGGTTACATTCATGCGAATGAATTAGAATGGATCGTGCGAATGAATTAGAATGGATCGTACGAATGGATTAGAATGGATCGTACGAATGAATTAGACTGGATCGTACGAATAAATTAGAATGGATACATTCATACAAATGAATTAGAACGGATCGTACGAATGAATTAGAATGGATCATACGAATGAATAGGAATAGATCATACGAATGAATTAGAATGGATCATATGAATGAATTAGATTGGTTACATTCGTGCGAATGAATTAGAATGGATCGTACGAATGGATTAGAATGGATCGTACGAATGAATTAGAATGCATTGTACGAATGAATTAGAATAGATACATTTGTGCGAATGAATTAGATTGCATCGTACGAATGAATTTGAATGGATTGTACGAATGAATTAGAATGGATCGTACGAATGAATTAGAATGGATCATGCGAATGAATTAGAATAGATCGTACGAATGAATTAGAATGGATCGTGCGAACGAATTAGAATGGATCGTATGAACGAATTAGAATGGATCGTATGAATGAATTAGAATGGATCGTACGAATGAATTTGAATGGATACATTTGTGCGAATGAATCTGAATGGATTATATGAATGAATTAGAATGGATCATGCGAATAAATTAGAATCGATCGTATGAATGGATTTGAATGGATTGTTCGAATGAATTAGAATGGATCGTATGAATGGATTAGAACGCATTGTACGAATGAATTAGAATGGATCGTACAAATGAATTAGAATGGATACATTCGTGCGAATGAATTAGAATGGATCGTACGAATGAATTAGAATGGATCGTAGGAATGAATTAGAATGGTTACATTCGTGAGAATGAATTAGAATGGATCGTATGAACGAATTAGAATGGATCGTACGAATGAATTAGAATGGATACATTCGTCAGAATGAATTAGAATGGATCGTACGAATGAATCAGAATGGATCATAGGAATGAATTTGAATGGATTGCACGAATGAATTAGACTGGATTGCACGAATGAATTAGAATAGATTGTACGCATGAATATATCTATTCTAATTCATTCCTATGATCCATTCTAATCCATTCGTACGATCCATTCTAATTCATTCGTCCGCCGCGGCGGCTGCACCAGGTACGATCCATTCTAATTCATTCGTATGATCCATTCTAATTCATTCGAACAAATGTATCCATTCTAATTCATTCGTTCGATCCATTCTAATTTATTCGCATAAATATATCCATTCTAATTTATTCGTACGATCCATTCTAATTCATTCGCACGATCCATTCTAATTCATTCGTACGATCCATTCTAATTCATTCTCACAAATATAACCTTTCTAATTCATTTGTACGATCCATTCTAATTCATTCGTATGATCCATTCTAATCCATTCGTACGATCCATTCTAATCCATTCGTACGATCCATTCTAATTCATTCGCACGAATGTAACCATTCTAATTCATTCATATGATCCATTCTAATTCATTCGTACGATCCATTCTAATTCATTCGTATGATCCATTCAAATTCATTCGTACGATCCATTCTAATTCATTTGCAAAAATGCATCCATTCTAATTCATTCGTACAATGTGTTCTAATCCATTCGTACGATCCATTCTAATCCATTCGTACGATCCATTCTAACCCATTCGTACGATCCATTCTAATCCATTCGTACGATCCATTCTAATTCATTCGCACGATCCATTCTAATCCATTCGTACGATCCATTCTAATTCATTCCTACGATCTATTCTAATTCATTCGCTCGAATGTATCCATTCTAATTCATTCGTACGATCCATTCTAATTCATTCGTATTATCCATTCTAATTCATTCGTATGATCCATTCTAATTCATTCGCATGATCCATTCTAATTCATTCGTACGATCCATTCTAATTCATTCTCATGAATGTAACCTTTCTAATTCATTTGTATGATCCATTCTAATTCATTCGTACGATCCATTCTAATCCATTCGTACGATCCATTCTAATCCATTCGTACGATCCATTCTAATTCATTCGTATGAATGTATCCAATCTAATTTATTCGTACGATCCAGTTTAATTCATTCGTATGATCCATTCTAATTCATTCGCACGAATGTATCCATCCTAATTCATTCGTACGATCCATTCTAATTTATTCATACGATCCATTCTAATTCATTCGCACGATCCATTCTAATTCTTTTGTATGATCCATTCTAATCCATTCGTACGAATGGATTAGAAAGGATACATTCGTGCAATCCATTCTAATTCATTTGCATGATCCATTCTAATCCATTCGTACGATCCATTCTAATCCATTCGTACGATCCATTCTAATTCATTCGTATGATCCATTCTAATTCATTCGCACAAATGTATCCATTCTAATCCACACGATCCATTCTAATTCGTTCATACGATCCATTCTAATTCATTCGCACAAATGTAACCATTCTAATTCCTTCGTACGATCCATTCTAATTCATTCGCACAAATGTAACCATTCTAATTCATTCGTACGATCCATTCTAATTCATTCCTACGATCCATTCTAATTCATTCGTACGATGCATTCTAATTCATTCGCACGATCTATTCTAATTCATTCGTACAATCCATTCTAATTTATTCGTACGATCCATTCTAATTCATTCGCACTATCCATTCTAATCCATTCGTACGATCCATTCTAATCCATTCGTACGATCCATTCTAATTCATTCATACGATCCATTCTAATTCAATCGTATGACCCATTCTAATTCATTCATTCGATCCATTCTAGTTCATTCGTACAATCCATTCAAATTCATTCGCATGATCCATTCTAATTCATTCGTACGATCCATTCTAATTCATTCTCACGAATGTAACCTTTCTAATTCTTTTGTATGATCCATTCTAATTCATTCGTACGATCCATTCTAATCCATTCGTACGATCTATTCTAATCCATTCGTACGATCCATTCTAATCCATTCGTACGATCCATTCTAATTCATTCGTATGAATGTATCCATTCTAATTCATTCATACGATCCATTCTAATTCCTTCGTACGATCCATTCTAATTCGTTCGCACGAATGTATCCATTCTAATTCATTCGTACGATCCATTCTAATTCATTCCTACGATCCATTCTAATTCATTCGCACGAATGTATCCATTCTAATTCATTTGCAAGATCCATTCTAATTCATTCCTATGATCTATTCTAATTCATTCGTACGATCCATTCTAATTCATTCGTACGAATGAATTAGAATGGATCGTGCGAATGAATTAGAATAGATCGTATGAATGGATTAGAATGGATCGTACGAATGGATTAGAATGGATCGTACGAAAGGATTAGAATGGATCGTACGAATGGATTAGAACGCATTGTACGAATGGATTAGAATGGATACATTTATGCAAATGAATTAGAATGGATCGTACGAATAAATTTGAATAGATCATACGAATGAATTAGAATGGATCATACGAATGAATTAGAATGGATCATATGAATCAATTAGAATGGTTACATTCGTGCGAATGAATTAGAATGGATCGTACGAATGGATTAGAATGGATCGTACGAATGAATTAGAATGGATCGTACAAATGAATTAGAAAGGTTATATTTGTGAGAATGAATTAGAATGGATCGTACGAATGAATTAGAATGGATCGTGCGAATGAATTAGAATGGATCGTACGAATAAATTAGAATGGATATATTTATGCGAAAGAATTAGAATGGATCGAACGAATGAATTAGAATAGATACATTTGTTCGAATGAATTAGAATGGATAGTACAAATGAATTAGAATGGATCGTACCTGGTGCAGCCGCCGCGGTGGACGAATGAATTAGAATGGATCGTACGAATGGATTATAATGGATCATAGGAATGAATTAGAATAGATATATTCATGCGTACAATCCATTCTAATTCATTCGTTCGATCCATTCTAATTCATTCGTGGAATCCATTCAAATTCATTCCTATGATCCATTCGGATTCATTCGTACGATCCATTCTAATTCATTCTGACGAATGTATCCATTCTAATTCATTCGTACGATCCATTCTAATTCGTTCATACGATCCATTCTAATTCATTCTCACGAATGTAACCTTTCTAATTCATTCCTACGATCCATTCTAATTCATTCGTACGATATTCATTCGCACGAATGTAACCATTCTAATTCATTTGTACGATCCATTCTAATTCATTCGTACAATGCGTTCTAATCCATTCGTACGATCCATTCTAATTCATTCGAACGATCCATTCAAATCCATTTGTACGATCGATTCTAATTCATTCACACGATCCATTCTTATTCATTCATACAATCCATTCAGATTCATTCGCACAAATGTATCCATTCAAATTCATTCGTACGATCCATTCTAATTCATTCATACGATCTATTCTAATTCGTTCATACGATCCATTCTAATTCGTTCGCATGATCCATTTTAATTCATTCGTACGATCTATTCTAATTCATTCGCATGATCCATTCTAATTCATTCGTACGATCCATTCTAATTCATTCGTACAATCCATTCAAATTCATTCGTACGATGCAATCTAATTCATTCGCACAAATGTATCTATTCTAATTCATTCGTACAATGCGTTCTAATTCATTCGTACGATCCATTCTAATCCATTCGTACGATCCATTCTAATTCATTCGCATGAATGTAACCATTCTAATTCATTCATATGATCCATTCTAATTCATTCGTACGATCCATTCCAATTTATTCGTATGATCCATTCTAATTCATTCGTACGATCCGTTCTAATTCATTTGCATGAATGTATCCATTCTAATTTATTCGTACGATCCAGTCTAATTCATTCGTACGATCCATTCTAATCCATTCGTACGATCCATTCTAATTCATTCGCACGATCCATTCTAATTTATTCGCACGAATGTAACCATTCTAATCCATTCGTACGATCCATTCTAATTCATTCGTACGATCGATTCTAATTCATTCACACGAATGTATCCATTCTAATGCATTCGTACGATCCATTCTAATTCATTCGCACGATCCATTCTAATTCATTCGTATGATCCATTCTAATTCATTCGTACGATCCATTCTAATTCATTCGTATGATCCATTCTAACTCATTCGCACGAATGTATCCATTCTAATTTATTCGCATAATCCAATCTAATTCAAACGTACTATTCATTCTAATTCATTCGTATGATCCATTCTAATCCATTCGTACGATCCATTCTAACTCATTCGCACGAATGTATCCATTCTAATTCATTTGCACGATCCATGCTAATTCATTACCATGAATGTATGTATCCATTCTAATTCATTCGTACGATTCATTCTAATTCATTCGTATCATCAATTCTAATTCATTCGTACGATCCATTCTAATTCATCCGTACAATCCATTCTAATTCATTCGCACGATCCATTCTAATTCATTCGCTCTAATGTATCCATTCTAATCCATTTGTTCGATCCATTCTAACTCATTTGCATGAATGTATCCATTCTAATTCATTCGTACGATCCATTCCAATTCATTCGTACGATCCATTCTAATTAATTCGTATGATCCATTCTAATTCATTCCTACAATCTATTCTAATTCATTCGCTCGAATGTATCCATTCTAATTCATTCGTTCGATCCATTCTAATTCATTCGTACGATCCATTCAAATTCATTCACATGATCCATTCTAATGCATTCGTACGATCCATTCTTATTCATTCGTCCGATCCATTCTAATTCATTCGCACGAATATATCCATTCTAATTCATTCGTACAATCCATCCTAATTCATTCGCACGATCCATTCTAATTCATTCGTATGATCCATTCTAATTCATTGCTACGATCAATTCTAATTCATTCGCTCGAATGTATCCATTCTAATTCATTCGTTCGATCCAATTTAATTCATTCGTACGATCCATTCAAATTCATTCGCATGATCCATTCTAATTCATTCGTGCCATCCATTCTAATTCAATCGTATGATCCATTCTAATTCATTCGCACAAATGTATCCATTTTAATTCATTCGTATGATCCATTCTAATTTATTCATACGATCCATTCTAATTCATTCGCAGGATCCATTCTAATTCATTCGTACGATCCATTCTAATCCATTCGTACGAATGGATTAGAATGGATACATTTGTGCAATCCATTCTAATTCATTTGCACGATCCATTCTAATCCATTCGTACGATCCATTCTAATCCATTCGTACAATCCATTCTAATTCATTTGTACGATCCATTCTAATTCATTCGCACAAATGTATCCATTCTAATTCATACGATCCATTCTAATTCGTTCATACGATCCATTCTAATTCATTCGCACGAATCTATCCATTCTAGTTCATTTGTACGATCCATTCTAATTCATTCGTACGATTCATTCTAATTCATTCGGTGGATCCATTCTAATTCATTCGTACGATCCATTCTAATTCATTCGCACGATCCATTCTAATTTATTCGTACGATCCATTCTAATTTATTCGTACGATCTATTCTAATTCATTCGCATGATCCATTCTAATTCATTCCTACGATCTATTCTAATTCATTCGCTCGGACGAATGAATTAGAATGGATCATAGGATTGAATTAGAATGGATCGTGCAAATAAATTAGAATGGATACATTCGAGCGAATGAATTACAATAGATCGTAGGAATGAATTAGAATGGATCATACGAATGAATTAGAATGGATCGTGCGAATGAATTAGAATGGATTGTACGAATGAATTAGAATGGATACATAAGTGCGAATGAATTAGAATGGATCGGACGAATGAATTAGAATGGATCGTGCGAATGAATTAGAATGGATCGTACGAATGAATTAGAATGGATAGTGCGAATGAATAAGAATTGATCATACGAATGAATTAGAATGGATGGTACGAATAAATTAGAATGGATCGTACGAATAAATTAGAATGGATTATGCGAATGAATTAGAATGGATCGTACGAATGAATTAGAATGGATCCACCGAATGAGTTAGAATGGATCATACGAATGAATTAGAATGGATCGTACGAATGAATTAGAATGGATACATTCGTGCGAATGAATTAGAATGGATCGTACGAATGAATTAGACTGGATCGCACGAATAAATTAGAATGGATACATTCATACGAATGAATTAGAATGGATCATACGAATTAATTAGAATGGATCGTACGAATGGATTAGAAAGGATAGTAAAAATAAATTAAATGGATCATACAAATGAATTAGAAAGGTTACATTCGTGAGAATGAATTAGAATGGATCGTGCAAATAAATTAGAATGGATCGTGCGAATGAATTAGAATGGATCATACGAGTAAATTAGAATGGATCGTGCGAATGAATTAGAATGGATAGTACGAATGAATTAGAATGGATCCAACGAATGAGTTAGAATGGATCATACGAATGAATTAGAATGGATCGTACGAATGAATTAGGATGGATCGTACGAATGGATTAGAATGGATCGTATGAATGAATTAGAATGGATCGTACGAATGGATTAGAATGGATCGTACGAATGATTTAGAATGGATACATTCGTACGATCCATTCTAATTCATTCTCACAAATGTATCCATTCTAATCCATTCGTACGATCCATTCTAATTCATTCGTACGATCCATTCTAATTCATTCGCATGACTGTATCCATTCTAATTCATTTGCACGATCCATTCTAATTTATTCCTATGATCCATTCTAATCCATTCGTACGGTCTATTCTAATTCATTTGTACGATCCTTTCTAATTCATTCGCACGATCCATTCTTATTCGTTCGTATGATCCATTCTAATTCATGAGAATGAATTAGAATGGATCGTACGAATAAATTAGAATGGATACATTCGTGCAAATGAATTAGAATGGATCGTACAAATGAATTAGAATGGATCGTACGAATGAATTAGAATGGATCATGCGAATGAATTAGAATGGATTGTACGAATGAATTAGAATGGATACATTTGTGCGAATGAATTAGAATGGATCGTGCGAATGAATTAGATTGGATCGTACGAATGGATTAGAATGGATCGTACGAATGAATTAGAATGGATCGTACGAACGAATTAGAATGGTTACATACATGCGAATGAATTAGAATGGATCATACTAATGGATTAGAATGGATTGTACGAATGAATTAGAATGGATCGTACAAATGAATTAGAAAGGTTACATTCGTGAGAATGAATTAGAATGGATTGTACGAATGAATTAGAATGGATCGTACGAATGGATTAGAATGGATCGTACGAATGGATTAAAATGGATCATACAAATGAATTAGAAAGGTTACATTCATGAGAATGAATTAGAATGGATCGTGCGAATGAATTAGAATGGATCGTGCGAATGAATTAGAATGGATCGTACGAATAAATTAGAATGGATCGTGCGAATGAATTAGAATGGATCGTACGAATGAATTAGAATGGATCCACCGAATGAGTTAGAATCGATCATACGAATGAATTAGAATTATCGTACGAATGAATTAGAATGGATTGTACGAATGAATTAGAATGGATTGTACGAATGGATTAGAATGGATCGTATAAATGAATTAGAATGGATACATTCGTACGATCCATTCTAATTCATTCTCACAAATGTATCCATTCTAATCCATTCGTACGATCCATTCTAATTCATTCGTACGATCCATTCTAATTCATTCGTACGATCCATTCTAATCCATTCGTACAATCCATTCTAATTCATTCGTCTGATCCATTCTAATTCATTCGTATGATCCATTCTAACTCATTCGGTGGAACCATTTTAATTCATTCGCACGATCCATTCTAACTCATTCGTATGATCCATTCTAACTCATTCGGTGGATCCATTCTAATTCTAATTCATTCGTATGATCCATTCCATTCTAATTCATTCGGTGGATACATTCGTACGATCCATTCTAATTCATTCGTATGATCCATTCTAACTCATTCGGTGGATCCATTCTAATTCATTCGCACGATCCATTCTAATTTATTCGTACGATCCATTCTAATTCATTCGCACGATCCATTCTAATTCATTCGTATGATCCATTCTAATTCATTCGTATGATCCATTCTAACTCATTCGGTGGATCCATTCTAATTCATTTGTACGATCCATTCTAATTCATTCGTACGATCCATTCTAATTTATTCGTACGATCCATTCTAATTCATTCGCACGATCCATTCTTATTCGTTCGTATGATCCATTCTAATTCATTTGTATGATACATTCGTTAGAATGAATTAGAATGGATCGTACGAATAAATTAGAATGGATACATTCGTGCGAATGAATTAGAATGGATCGTACAAATGAATTAGAATGGATCGTACGAATGAATTAGAATGGATTATGCGAATGAATTAGAATGGATTGTACGAATGAATTAGAATGGATACATTTGTGCGAATGAATTAGAATGGATCGTGCGAATGAATTAGAATGGATCGTACGAAAGAATTAGAATGGATCGAACGAATGAATTAGAATGGATCGTACGAACGAATTAGAATGGTTACATTCGTGCGAATGAATTAGAATGGATCGTACGAATGGATTAGAATCGATCGTACGAATGGATTAGAATGGATCGTACGAATGAATTAGAATGGATCGTACAAATGAATTAGAAAGGTTACATTCATGAGAATGAATTAGAATGGATCGTACGAATGAATTAGAATGGATCGTACGAATGGATTAGAATGGATCGTACGAATGGATTAGAATGGATCATACAAATGAATTAGAAAGGTTACATTCATGAGAATGAATTAGAATGGATCGTGCGAATGAATTAGAATGGATCGTGCGAATGAATTAGAATGGATCGTACGAATAAATTAGAATGGATCGTGCGAATGAATTAGAATGGATCGTACGAATGAATTAGAATGGATCCACCGAATGAGTTAGAATGGATCATACGAATGAATTAGAATGGATCGTACGAATGAATTAGAATGGATTGTACGAATGGATTAGAATGGATCGTACGAATGGATTAGAATGGATCGTACGAATGGATTAGAATAGATCGTATGAATGAATTAAAATGGATACATTCGTACGATCCATTCTAATTCATTCTCACAAATGTATCCATTCTAATCCATTCGTACGATCCATTCTAATTCGTTCGTACGATCCATTCTAATTCATTCGTACGATCCATTCTAATCCATTCGTACAATCCATTCTAATTCATTCGTACGATCCATTCTAATTCATTCGTATGATCCATTCTAACTCATTCGGTGGATCCATTCTAATTCATTCGTACGATCCATTCTAATTCATTCTCATGAATGTAACCTTTCTAATTCATTTGTATGATCCATTCTAATTCATTCGTACGATCCATTCTAATCCATTCTTACGATCCATTCTAATCCATTCGTACGATCCATTCTAATTCATTTGTACGATCCATTCTAATTCATTCTCACGAATGTAACCTTTCTAATTCATTTGTACGATCCATTCTAATTCATTCGTACGATCCATTCTAATCCATTCGTACGATCCATTCTAATTCATTCGCACGAATGTAACCATTCTAATTCGTTCGTACGATCCATTCTAACTCATTCATACGATCAATTCTAATCCATTCGTACGATCCATTCTAATTCATTCGCACGATCCATTCTAATTCATTCGCACAAATGTATCCATTCTAATTCATTCGTACAATCCATTCTAATTCATTCGCATGATCCATTCTAATTCATTCGTACGATCCATTCTAATTCATTTGTACGATCCATTCTAATTCATTCGCACGAATGTATCCATTCTAATTTATTCGTACGATCCATTCTAATTCATTCTCACGAATGTATCATACGAATGAATTAGAATGGATCATACGAACGAATAAGAATGGATCGTGCGAATGAATTAGAAAGGATCGTACGAATGAATTAGAATAGACCGTACGAATGGATTAGAATGGATCATAGGAATGAATTAGAATGGATCGTGCAAATGAATTAGAATGGATACATTCGTGCGAATGAATTAGAATGGATCGTACGAATGAATTAGAATGGATCGTACGAATGGATTAGAATGGATCGTACGAATGGATTAGAATGGATACATTTGTCAGAATGAATTAGAATGGATCGTACGAATGTATCCATTCTAATTCATTCGTACGATCCATTCTAATCCATTCGTACGATCCATTCTAATTCATTCATACGATCCATTCTAATCCATTCGTACGATCCATCCTAATTCATTCGTACGATCCATTCTAATTCATTTGTATGATCCATTCTAACTCATTCGTTGGATCCATTCTAATTCATTCGTACTATCCATTCTAATTCATTCGCACGATCCATTCTAATTTATTCGTATGATCCATTCTAATTCATTCGCATGATCCATTCTAATTTATTTGCACGATCCATTCTAATTCATTCTCACGAATGTAACCTTTCTAATTCATTTGTATGATCCATTCTAATTCATTCGTACGATCCATTCTAATCCATTCGTACGATCTATTCTAATTCATTTGTACGATCCATTCTAATTCATTCGTATGAATGTATCCATTCTAATTTATTCGTGCGATCCAGTCTAATTCATTCGTACGATCCATTCTAATTCATTCGCACGAATGTATCCATTCTAATTCATTCGTACGATCCATTCTAATTCATTCGTATGATCCATTCTAACTCATTCGGTGGATCCATTCTAATTCATTCGTACCATCCATTCTAATTCATTCGTATAATCAATTCTTATTCATTCGCACTATCCATTCTAATTTATTCGTACGATCCATTCTAATTCATTCGCACGATCCATTCTAATTCATTCGTCCGATCCATTCTAATTCATTCGCACTTATGTATCCATTCTAATTCATTCGTACAATCCATTCTAATTCATTCGCACGATCCATTCTAATTCATTCGTATGATCCATTCTAATTCATTCCTACAATCTACTCTAATTCATTCGCTCGAATGTATCCATTCTAATTTATTTGCACGATCCATTCTAATTCATTCCTATGATCCATTCTAATTCATTCGTTCGAGCGAATGAATTAGAATAGATCGTAGGAATGAATTAGAATGGATCATGCGAATGAATTAGAATAGATCGTACGAATGAATTAGAATGGATCGTACGAATGAGTGCTACAGGGAAAACAGGCGATTCGCGGGAAAATAGAGCTCTGAAGTCTTTTCTTTCTTCTGAATCTGGAGAGAAATTTCCAATCTCTAGATCTACCCCCGATAATTCTTCAACTCGTTTTTCCGCTGAAAGCTTAAACAAGGTTGATTCGGAGCTAAGATTCTCGTCAAATTATCCTGCTCAAAATCAAGATTGCTCAGTTCTTGATCAGTTGGCCGTGGATCAATCTCTAGCAAATTCATCTTCCTCTATCCGTTCTTTCTCTGCGAATGCACAGGTGAGCTGTGCGAATTGTGCTTCCCTGTCTGAATCTCTTTTGTCCAAAGCAGCAGAGCAGTACATTGATGGTTCGGAGACGAGATTTTCTCAAGTTTTTTCTGCTCAGCATCAAGACTGTCTTGTTCTTGGTTCGGTAGCTGCGGATCAAGGCAAGGATTCTTCATCCTCTATGTTTCAAACCTTCACTGATTTTTCAAAGAGAATCCCTGTGGATCGAAGATCTCCTTCTTCAACTCTCCCAGAACAGGTTCAGGAGAAATTAATAGATCATCGGTCCTCATCTTGGAAGGACTTATTTCGAACTGCACCTTCTCCTACTACTCTTAAATTCTTGCCGCCATTGATCTTAGAGGATGATAGAATGGGTGCTGATATTTCTCAAGATGATCTTGATGAGGGAACAAAACTTTGGAGATTCAGTCTTATTGGAAAGCTTATGGGGAAGAGACCTTTTTTCAAGAATCTCAAATCTTTTCTGTTAAAAACCTGGAGATGTAAAGGTACTTTCTCTATGTCTCCTCTTGAAAATGGATTGATCATTTTCAAATTCTCAGATTGTGCTGATTTTCAAAGAATTTCCCAATTCGGGCCTTGGGATTATGAAGGTAGACCTTTATTTCTTTGGGAATGGAAACCAGGTATGAAACTGGACTGTAAAGTGTTTGATTCTTTTCCCATATGGGTAAGGTTTCCTCATTTGCCTCTAGAACTCTATGCCTGGGAGAGTTTTTGTAAGATTGGTAGTGTCCTGGGTTAGCCTATCCGAATTGATGAGCAAACGAAACTGAAAATCAGACCCAGCTTTGCAAGACTGTGTGTGGAAGTTAATGCATGTTCAAAGCTTGTTGATTCCATTCCTGTCTTCATTAAGGGAGTTTTTGCATTTGATCAGGAAGTAGTTTATGAATGGAGACCCCCCTCTTGCTCAAATTGCCAAAAATTTGGTCATGCAGCTATGGATTGCCCTGTTGCCATTCCAAAGGTTAAGACGGTGGGAAAACTTAAAGTCTGGGTTCCAAAATCTCAAAATGAACTCTCGGGTATCACTTTATCCAATACTTTTGCAGTTCTGGAAGCAGATGAAGATGAAGCAATTCACTCTGGAGTAAACCTGGCAGCAGATTCAAAATTAAAGTTATCAGTTGGGAAAGGAAAAGAGGTAGTTACTCAGTATAAATCTGTCAAGGAAAAGGTCTCTAAAGCTAATTCTATGAAGGATGCTGCTATGGAATCTGAGCATAACTCCAGCGTTGAGCATAACTCCAGCTTTTATATCTCTGATTCAGATAAGGTTACTGTCCTTGCAGATTCTGAGAGTTCTTTTAATCCTTCAATTGATCTCTCTACTAGTTTTTCTGAGCAGTTTATAAGCTCTTCAGATTTTTCCAAAAGAGATATTGTAGAAGAATCTGAGCAAAATTTAAAGCTTAACTCTAGCTTATGTCTAAATGACTCAGAAAAGGATGATACCCTGGCATTTTCTAAACTTAACTATGAAGTCCCTAAACAAAAGGATTCAAGGGGTAAAGATATTTTCAAATATCAGGAATTTGGGCCTATAGCTGATGGTATTTTGAATTCCTCAGTGGATATCTCTAATAGTACAACTGGTAATGGTTTGGATGAGGAAAGAGATGTTATAGAAGCCTCAGAGCAGCAAAACTGCAAATCAAATATCACAAAGGCAGTAGAAGATTTGAAGGAAAAAGAAATTCTACAGGTTTTAAGAAACAAGGCCAATGCTAACTATATCATGGCTATAAAAAGGTCAAATACTGAAGGCCCTCAAACAGAAGTGCAAGCTTATAGGAAAGCTGCTCGTATTCGTGTGATAAATTCTTTTGCTGAAGACAGTCATAAATCTGCTGAAGCAGAAGTCCAAATTGATAAGGAATTGGATAAAAATGACTTTATCTCCATGTCTTCTGTGGGTGACACAATGCACAAATAAATTTTCAAATGAATGTGGCAGTTTGGAATACCAGGGGGTTAAATAGTTCAGACAGATGTGAGGACACTAGTTCTTTGCTAGCTAAGTATAGTATTGGCATTATGGGGTTAGTAGAGACTAAAGTCAAGTTGAAGAATATTGAGAGGATTCATCGTAAAATTAATCCTAAGTGGGGGATTCTGACTAATCATGATTCTCATGTGGCAGGGAGGATTATGCTTATCTGGAATTCACAGAATTTTGAAGTTTCTAGAATTAAAGAATCTAACCAAATGCTTCATTGTAATGTTAAGTGGAAGCCAGGTAAGAAAGAATTTCTCTTCTCTATCATTTACGGCCATAACTCTTCTACAGAGAGAAGTATTCTTTGGAAGCAGCTGAAAGATATTAGTCTAGGAGTTAAAGGGCCGTGGCTTGTTGCTGGTGACTTAAATATGGTTAGAGCCTCTGTGGAAAAAATAGGGGGTAATGCAGTGCCCTCTAGTGCCATGAGAGAACTTAATGATACTCTTGAAGACTGTAATCTAGATGATATGGATTCCTATGGTGCCTTTCATACTTGGAATAATAGAGCTGATACTACTCGTATTGCAGCTAAGTTAGATAGAGCTTTAGTCAACCATCATTGGGTTTTTGGGTTCCCGAATAGTGTGGCCTCTTATTGTAACCAGGGTACCTCTGATCATACTCCAATTATCATCAAAATGAATCATATTTGGTCTTTTGGCTCCCCACCTTTTAAATATTTGAAGATTTGGGAAACTCATGCAGATTTTCAAAAAATTGTAGCTGATAGCTGGAATGATTCAATCCATGGAGACCCTTTTTTCAAATTCTGTTCTAAACTCAAGCGCCTCAAGGCTGTTCTTAAGCTTTGGAATAAAAATCACTTTGGTCATACCATGCTTCGTTGTAGTCAGGCAGAGAAAATCCTGGAGGATATTCAGAATCAACTTAACTTGGATCCTTTAAACGTTTCTTTGGCTTTGAAGGAAAGGAATGCTCTATTTCAACTAAAGAAAGAGAGGGATCTAAATGATGAAGTTCTAAGAATGAAATCCAGAGTAAACTGGCTTTCAAAAGCTGAAGATATTCTGTTAGAAGACCCTGACAAAATTAAGGATGAAGCTGTTTCTTACTTCACAAACTTGTTTAAAGAGAAAAACTGTGAGCCATTCTCCTTTAGCAATATGCAGAAACTGTCTACTGAGCAAGCTAGCTGGATTGATAGTGATTTCACCTATGAGGAGATTTATGGTGCAGTGTTTGATAGTCCTAAGGATAAAGCCCCAGGTGCAGATGGCTTTTCTGATGCATTCTACAGAAAATGTTGGCCTGTCATAAAAGCTGATCTTGTTGCTATGATAAATTACTTTCATGCTCATCCACAAAAAGTTGAATATCTAAATTATACTCTGATAGCTCTGATACCTAAAGAGGATCAAATTACTAGCTTTGCTAGTTGTAGGCCTATATCCCTGTGCAATTTCTCCTATAAAGTCATTTCCTCTATTTTAGCCAATAGAATTAAGAAGTTTCTTCCTCATTTGATTATGGAGAATCAATCAGCATTCATAAATGGGAGGCATATCCAAGATGCTGTAATGCTTGCTCATGAGCTATTGAACAAATTTCATATTAAAGCTGGGGCTCAAAGAATGTGTTTGAAGATTGATCTAAGAAAGGCTTTTGACACTGTCAACCATTCTTTCCTCCTTCAGATTTTGACAGCTATGAATTTCCCTAGTAGATGGATTTTGTGGATTAAAGAATGCATATCTTCAGTCAAGTTTTCAGTTCTTATTAATGGCACTGCAGCAGGGTTTTTTAAAACTTATAGAGGTCTCAGGCAGGGTGATCCTATCTCTCCTTATCTGTTTTGTATTGTTATAAATGTCTTTTCCAATATGATTCAGCAAGCTGAAATCCAGAACCAGGTTGATATTCCTTCACTAGGGGGATTCCCTATTTCCCATTTGGCTTATGCTGATGATTTGCTGCTCTTTTGTAAAGCTAACACTCATTCAGCAGAAGGTATTAAGTCTATTATCAGTATTTTCAGTAGTCAGTCAGGCCTTGAGATTAATCAGGACAAGTCCAAAGTCTTTTTCAGTGCAAATGTGCATCAAAAACATATGTTGCTGTCTATTCTTGGTATGGGTGAAGCTCAGCTCCCTGTGAAATACCTTGGTTTGCCTCTTCTGTCCAAGAGCCTTAAGCATGCTGACTGTCAAGGTTTAATTGATAAAATCAGAATCAGAATTGGCTCTTGGAGTAAGAATTTTCTTTCTTTGGCAGGGAGGATAGAGCTCATTAAATCTGTTCTTAATTCTTTACACTTATATTGGACAGGGATTTTTATTTTCCCTAAATCTGTTACAAATGAAATTGAAAGACTGTTCAGCAGGTTTCTATGGGGAGGCAGTACTCTTGCTAGGAAAATTGTTCCAATAGCCTGGAACAAGTTATGTTACCCAAAGAAGGAGGGAGGAATTGGTTTTAGAAGCCTGGAGGATTGGAATAAGGCTGCATTGGCTAAACACCTCTGGAAAATCTGTTCTAAAGAAGACTCTCTTTGGTTGAGATGGGTTTCAGTTAAATACCTTAGGCATGAAGGCATTTGGGATTGCAAGAAAACCTCTACTGCATCAGGTATTTGGAAAGGGATTTTAAATGTCAGAAAGTTGTTTCAGCCGTGTATTCTTAATATTGTGGGGGATGGGAATATGACAAAATTCTGGTGGGATAACTGGCTTCCTCAAGGCAGACTTGTGGACAATTTTGATAGGAGAGCTATCTACGATTTGGGATATGACTCTGAGTTCACAGTAAATAAACTCATTGCAGATGGTAACTGGATTCTTCCTCCTCCCTCTTCAGCTGATCTTATCAGTATTTTCAAAACTGTGACAGAATATGTTCTTCAATACCCAGCACTCCCTGATTTAATTGTTTGGAAGAATGATAGCTGTGGGGTCTTCTCTACTAAATCAGCTTGGGAATTCATTCGAAATAAAGGGTCAGCTTTCCCAGCAGGTAATTGGATTTGGCATAAGCAAAGGATTGAGAGCCATGCTATTTGCTTATGGAGGGCTTACATTCAGAAATTACTCACCTGTGACAAATTGCATAAAAGGGGAGTTCTTGTTCCTTCTCTTTGTTTTCTTTGCTGGTCTGACAGGGAGACTCATGAGCATCTATTCTTTAGTTGCTCCTATTCTAATTGGATATGGAGGTCTATTCTTGCTAGATTTGGTATTAGTCCAACTTCTATTGGCAACCTTGCATCTGAAATTAATAGATTGCAATCTAGATTTACTGGGAGTGGTCAAATAGCTTCTTTGGCAAAAATTGCTACTGGCTGTATGGTTAAGTTTCTATGGAAGGAAAGATGTAGTAGAATTTTTGATAAAGTTACTAAGCATAAGAGAGCTTTATTAGCTGATATTACCAAAACAGTCCTACTTAGATTGGCTTGTTGTGAAGAAACAGATGTTGATACTTTTGAAAATCAAACTATTATGGCTAAATGGGGTAGTTTTTTGAAGACTTCTCCTTATGAGCCTCAATATGTCAAATGGACTAAGCCTTTACAAAATTGGTTCAAGATCAACACTGATGGCTCACTAACCCAAAGTTCAGCTGCAATTGGAGGGATTATTAGAGATAGTAATGGTGCAGCTATTCTGGGTTTCTATGGGTCTTCCAAATATAGAAATATCTTAAATGTTGAGCTGGAAGCCATTGAGAAAGGACTGAATTATGCTGAGGATATGAATATCAGTCAGCTCTGGGTTGAATCTGACTCTCTTGTTGCTGTAAAATGTATTCAAGGCTCTTATGCTATCCCTTGGTCAGCAGCTCATCAAGTTCAGCATATTTGTAGTCAATTGGATAGATTCCAAAAGCATAAAATTTCTCATGTGTGGAGAGAAGGCAATATTCCTGCTGATATATTGTCTAAAGATAGTCATGCAATAGATCAAATGGTTAGACTGTTTCCAAAAGATTTCAGTGAGAATCTGCGGATAGCTATAGAGAGGGATCAAAATGGAAACATTTATAAGAGACAATGAGAGCTGCTGCAGTTTCTACAGATAATCCTGGCTTCTGTAGCTAGAACTGGTGTTGCTTACTTTATAATTTCCAGTTTTGAGGCTGGTTAGCTGCTGCATTTCCTACAGCTAATCCTGGTTTTCAACTTTGCTGTTATGTTGTTGGGAGATTTTTTCTATAGCATCTGAAACTAGTCCTGGTGTTTGTTATCTTCAGAACTTTCAGATTTGAGACTGGATAGCTGCTGAAGTTTCCTATAGCTAGTTCTGGCTATCAGCTTTGTTGTTTTGCTGATGCATCTGTATCTAGTCCTGGTGCTGGATGTTTGCTAGTAGTCTCTGGAGCTGACTTTTCCTCATTCTAGCATTGTATTTGTCTTTCTTTTCATTCTCTGATGTCTTGGTTCTATAAAAGACCAGAGCTTGTAATTGTTTTGTTTCATTCTTGGGCGGGGTCCCAAATAAAATCCCCTAGCTTTGAGTAAAAAAAAAAAGAATGGATCGTGCGAATGAATTAGAATGGATCATACGAATGAATTAGAATGGATCCACCGAATGAATTAGAATGAATCGTACGAATGAATTAGAATGGATCGTACAAATGAATTAGAATGGATACATTCGTGAGAATGAATTAGAATGGATCGTATGAACGAATTAGAATGGATCGTATGAATTAGAATGGATACATTTGTGCGAATGAATTAGAATGGATCGTACGAATGAATTAGAATGGATCGTACGAATGGATTAGAATGGATCATACAAATGGATTAGAATGGATCGTGCAAATGAATTAGAATGGATTGCACGAATGTATCCATTCTAATCCATTCGTACGAATGGATTAGAATGGATCGTATGAATGAATTAGATTGGATCCTGCGAATGAATTAGAATGGATCGTATGAATAAATTAGAATGGATCATACGAATGAATTAAAATGGATACATATGTGCGAATGAATTAGAATGGATCATACGATTGAATTAGAATGGATCGTACGAATGAATTAGAATGGATTATGCGAATGAATTTGAATGGATCGTACGAATGAATTAAATTGGATCGAACGAATGAATTAGAATGGATACATTCGAGCGAATGAATTAGAATTGATCGTAGGAATGAATTAGAATGGATCATACGAATAAATTAGAATGGACCGTGCGAATGAATTAGGATGGATTGTACGAATGAATTAGAATGGATACATTCGTGCGAATGAATTAGAATGGATCGGACGAATGAATTAGAATGGATCGTACGAATGCATTAGAATGGATCATGCGAATGAATTTGAATGGATCGTACGAATGAATTAGAATGGATCGAACGAATGAATTAGAATGGATACATTCGAGCGAATGAATTAGAATGGATCGTACGAATGAATTGGAATGGATCATACGAATGAATTAGAATGGATACATTCATGCAAATGAATTAGATGGATCGTACAAATGGATTAGAATGGATACATTAGAGCGAATGAATTAGAATGGATCGTGCGAATGAATTAGAATGGATTGTACGAAAGAATTAGAATGGTTACATTCGTGAGAATGAATTAGAATGGATCGTACGAATGAATTAGAATGGATCGTACAAATGAATTAGAATGGATCGTACGAATGAATTAGAATGGATATATTCGTGCGAATGAATTAGAATGGATCGGATGAATGAATTAGAATGGATTGTACGAATGAATTAGAATGGATCGTACGAATAAATTAGAATGGATCATGCGAATGAATTAGAATGGATCATACAAATGAATTAGAATGGATCATAGGAATGAATTAGAATGGATCGTGCAAATTCATTCGCATGATCCATTCGTACGATCCATTCTAATCCATTCGTATGAATGAATTAGAATGGATCGAGCGAATGAATTAGAATAGATCGTACGAATGAATTAGAATGGATCGTACGAATGAATTAGAATGGATCGTATGAACGAATTAGAATGGATCGTACGAATGAATTAGAATGGATACATTCGAGCGAATGAATTAGAATGGATCGTACGAATGAATTAGAATGGATCGTAGGAATGAATTAGAATGGATCGTACGAATGGATTAGAACGCATTGTACGAAAGAATTAGAATGGATCGTACAAATGAATTAGAATGGATCGAAAGAACGAATTAGAATGGATACATTCGTGCGAATGAATTAGAATGGATCATACGAATGAATTAGAATGGATCGTACGAATGAATTAGAATGGATACATTCGTGCGAATGAATTAGAATGGATCGTAGGAATGAATTAGAATGGATCGTACGAATGAATTAGAATGGTTACATTTGTGCGAATGAATTAGAATGGATATATTTATGCGAATGAATTAGAATGGATCGTACGAATGAATTAGAATGGATACATTTGTGCGAATGAATTAGAATTGATCGTACGAATGAATTAGAATGGATCGTACGAATGAATTAGAATGGATACATTTGTGCGAATGAATTAGAATGAATCGTACGAATGAATTAGAATGGATCGTACGAATGAATTAGAATGGATACATTTGTACGAATAAATTAGAATGGATTATACGAATGAATTAGAATGGATACATTCGTGCGAATAAATTAGAATGGATCATAAATTCGTTCAAATAAATTAGAATGGATCATACAAATGAATTAGAATGGATCGTGCAAATGAATTAGAATGAATCGTACGAATGCTTTAGAATGGATCATACAAATGAATTAGAGTGAATCGTACGATCCATTCTAATTCATTTGTACGATCCGTACGAATGAATTAGAATGGATACATTCGAGCGAATGAATTAGAATGGATCGTACGAATGAATTAGAATGGATTGTGCGAATAAATTAGAATGGATCGTACGAATGAATTAGAATGGATCATATGAATGAATTAGAATGGTTACATTCGTGCGAATGAATTAGAATGGATCGTACGAATGGATTAGAATGGATCGTACGAATGGATTTGAACGCATTGTACGAATGAATTAGAATAGATACATTTGTGCGAATGAATTAGATTGCATCGTACGAATGAATTTGAATGGATTGTACGAATGAATTAGAATAGATCGTATAAATGAGTTAGAATGGATCGTATTAATGAATTAGAATAGATCGTACGAATGAATTAGAATGGATCGTGCAAACGAATTAGAATGGATCGAATGAATGAATTAGAATGGATCGTACAAATGAATTAGAATGGATACATTCGAGCGAATGAATTAGAATGGATCGTACGAATGAATTAGAATGGATCATAGGAATGAATTAGAATGGATCGTGCAAATGAATTAGAATGGATACATTCGTGAGAATGAATTAGAATGGATCGTACGAATGAATTAGAATGGATCATACGAATGAATTAGAATAGATCGTGCGAATAAATTAGAATGGATCATACAAATGAATTAGAATGGTTACATTTGTACGAATGAATTAGAATGGATACATTTGCGAATGAATTTGAATGGATCATACGAATGGATCGTACGAATGAATTAGAATGGTTACATTCATGCAAATGAATTAGAATGGATCGTACATTTGTGCGAATGAATTAGAATGGATCGTACGAATGAATTAGAATGAATCATACGAATGAATTAGAATGGATCATATGAATGAATTAGAATACATCATATGAATGAATTAGAATGGATCGTACGTTTGAATTTGATTGGATTGTGCGAATGAATTAGAATGGATACATTCATGCGAATGAATTAGAATAGATCGTATGAATGCATTAGAATGGATCGTACGAATGAATTAGAATGGATCATGTGAATGAATTTGAATGGATCGTGCGAATGAATTAGAATGGATCATACGAATGAATTAGAATGGATCGTACGAATGAATTAGAATGGATACATTCGTGCGAATGAATTAGAATGGATCGTACGAATGAATTAGACTGGATCGTACGAATAAATTAGAATGGATCGTACGGATGAATTAAAATGGATCGTGCGAATGAATTAGAATGGATCGTACGAATGAATTAATATGGATACATTCATGCGATTGAATTAGAATGGATCGTACGAATGAATTAGAATGGACACATTTGTGCGAATGAATTAGAATAGATCATACGAATGAATTAGATTGGATCGTACGAATGAATTAGAATGGATACATTCATATCAATGAATTAGATTGGATCGTACGAATAAATTAGAATGGATCGTACGAATGAATTAGAATTGATTAGAATGGATCGTACGAATGAATTAGAACGGATCGTGCGAATGAATTAGAATGGATTGTGTGATTGAATTATAATGGATCGTATGAATGAATTAGAAAGGTTACATTTGTGAGAATGAATTAGAATGGATCGTACAAATGAATTAGAATGGATCGTACGAATGGATTAGAATGGACCGTACGAATGGATTAGAATGGATCGTACGAATGGATAAGAATGGATAATACGAATGAATTAGAATGGATCATACAAATGAATTTGAAAGGTTACATTCGTGAGAATGAATTAGAAAGGTTACATTCGTGAGAATTCATTCGCACAATCCATTCTAATTCATTCGTATGATCAATTCTAATTCATTCGCACGATCCATTCTAATTCATTCGTACGATCCATTCTAATTCATTCGCACGAATGTAACCATTCTAATTCATTCATACGATCCATTATAATTCATTCGTACGAATGTAACCTTTCTAATTCGTTCGTACGATCCATTCTAATTCATTCGTACGATCCATTCTAATTCATTCGTACAACCCATTCTAATTTATTCATACAAATGTATTCATTCTAATTCATTTGCACGATCCATTCTAATTCATTCGTACGATCCATTCTAATTCATTCATACGATCCATTCTAATTCATTCCTACGATCCATTCTAATTCATTCTCACAAATGTAACCTTTCTAATTCATTTGTACGATCCATTCTAATTCATTCGTACGATCCATTCTAATCCATTCGTACGATCCATTCTAATTCATTCGCACGAATGTAACCATTCTAATTCATTCGTACGATCCATTCTAATTCATTCCTACGATCCATTCTAATTCATTCGCATGAATGTATCCATTCTAATTCATTTGCACGATCCATTCTAATTCATTCCTATGATCCATTCTAATTCATTCGTACGATCCATTCTAATTCATTCGCTCGAATGTATCCATTCTAATTCATTCATACGATCCATTCTAATTCGTTCATACGATCCATTCTAATTCGTTCGTACGATCCATTCTAATTCATTTGCATGATCCATTCTAATTCATTCCTATGATCCATTTTAATTCATTCGTACGATCCATTCTAATTCATTCGCACGAATATATCCATTCTAATTCATTCGCACATATGTATCCATTCTAATTCATTCGTACGATCCATTCTTATTCATTCATACGATCCATTCTAATTCATTTGCACGATCCATTCTAATTCATTTCTATGATCCATTCTAATTCATTCGTACGATCCATTCTAATTCATTCGCTCGAATGTATCCATTCTAATTCATTCGTACGATCCATTCTAATTCATTCGTACGATCCATTCTAATTCATTCTCACGAATATAACCTTTCTAAATCATTGTATGATCCATTCTAATTCATTCGTACGATCCATTCTAATTCATTCGCATGATCCATTCTAATTCATTTGTACGATCCATTCTAATTCATTCTCACGAATGTAACCTTTCTAATTCATTTGTATAATCCATTCTAATTCATTCGTACGATCCATTCAAATTCATTCGCATGATCCATTCTAATTCATTCGTACGATCCATTCAAATTCATTCTCACGAATGTATCCATTCTAATTCATTCAATCGATCCATTCTAATCCATTCGTACGATCCATTCTAATTCATTCGTACGATCCATTCTAATTCATTCTCACAAATATAACCTTTCTAATTCATTTGTACGATCCATTCTAATTCATTCGTACGATCCATTCTAATCCATTCGTACGATCCATTCTAATCCATTCTAATGCATTCTAATTCATTCGCACGATCCATTCTAATTCATTCGCACGAATGTATCCATTCTAATTCATTCGTGCAATCCATTCTAATTCATTCGTACGATCCATTCTAATTCATTCGCATGAATATATCTATTCTAATTCATTTGTATGATCCATTCTAATTCATTCGCACAAATGTATCCATTCTAATTCATTCGTTTGATCCATTCTAATTTATTCGCATAAATATATCCATTCTAATTCATTCGTACGATCCATTCTAATTCATTCGCACGAATATATCCATTCTAATTCATTCGTACGATCCTTTCTAATTCATTCGCACGATCCATTCTAATTCTTTCATATGATCCATTCTAATTCATTGGTACGATCCATTCTAATCCATTCGTACGATCTATTATAATTCATTCGCACGAATGTAACCATTCTAATTCATTCGTACGATTCATTCTAATTCATTCGTATGAGCTATTCTAATTTATTCGTACGATCCATTCTAATTGATTCGTAGGATCCATTCTAATCCATTCTAATTCATTCGTACGATCCATTCTAATTCATTCTCACAAATGTAACCTTTCTAATTTATTTGTACGATCCATTCTAATTCATTCGCAAGATCTATTCTAATTCATTCGTACGATCCATTCTAATTCATTCGCACGAATGTAACCATTCTAATTCATTCGTACGATCCATTCTAATTCATTCCTACGTTCCATTCTAATTCATTCGCACGAATGTATCCATTCTAATTCATTCGCACGATCCATTCTAATTCATTCGTACGATGCGAATGAATTAAAATGGATCGTACGAATGAATTAGAATGGACACATTCGAGCGAATGAATTAGAATGGATCATACGAATGAATTAGAATGGATCATAGGAATGAATTAGAATGGATCGTGCAAATGAATTAGAATGGATACATTCGTGCGAATGAATTAGAATGGATCGTGCGAATGAATTAGAATGGATCGTACGAATAAATTAGAATGGATATATTTATGCGAATGAATTAGAATGGATCATACGAATGAATTAGAATGGATATATTCGTGTGAATGAATTGGAATGGATTGTACGAATGAATTAGACTGGATCGTAGGAATAAATTAGAATGTATACATTCATGCAAATGAATTAGAATGGATCGTACGAATGAATTAGAATGGATCATACGAATGAATTAGAATGGATTGTACGAATGAATTAGAATGGATCATATGAATGAATTAGAATGGTTACATTCGTGCGAATGAATTAGAATGGATCGTACGAATGGATTAGAATGGATCGTACGAATGGATTAGAACGCATTGTACGAATGTGAATTAGAATGGATCGTATGAATCAATTAGAATGAATCATACGAATGAATTAGAATGGTTATATTCGTGCGAATGAATTAGAATAGATCATACGAATGAATTAGAATGGATCGTGCAAATGAATTAGAATGGATATATTCATGCGAATGAATTAGAATGTATCATACGAATGAATTAGAATAGATCGTTCGAATGAATTAGAATGGATACATTCATGCAAATGAATTAGAATGGATTGTACGAATGAATTAGAATGGATCATACGAATGAATTAGAATGGATCGTGCGAATGAATTAGAATGGATCATATGAATGAATTAGAATGGTTACATTCGTGCGAATGAATTAGAATGGATCGTACGAATGGATTAGAATGGATCGTATGAATGGATTAGAACGCATTGTACGAATGTGAATTAGAATGGATCGTATGAATCAATTAGAATGAATCATACGAATGAATTAGAATGGTTATATTCGTGCGAATGAATTAGAATAGATCATACGAATGAATTAGAATGGATCGTGCAAATGAATTAGAATGGATATATTCATGCGAATGAATTAGAATGTATCATACGAATGAATTAGAATAGATCGTTCGAATGAATTAGAATGGATACATTCATGCAAATGAATTAGAATGGATTGTACGAATGAATTAGAATGGATCATACGAATGAATTAGAATGGATCGTGCAAATGAATTAGAATGGATCATATGAATGAATTAGAATGGTTACATTCGTGCGAATGAATTAGAATGGATCGTACGAATGGATTAGAATGGATCGTACGAATGGATTAGAACGCATTGTACGAATGAATTAGAATAGATACATTTGTGCGAATGAATTAGATTGCATCGTACGAATGAATTTGAATAGATTGTACGAACAAATTAGAATGGATCGTACGAATGAATTAGAATGGAATTAGAATTCATTCATACGATCCATTCTAATCCATTCGTATGATCCATTCTAATGCATTCGTACGATTCATTCTAATTCATTCGCATGATCCATTCTAATTCATTCGTATGATCCATTCTAATTTATATGCACGAATATACGATCCATTCTAATTTATTCGCAAGAATGTATCCAGTCTAATTTATTCGCACGATCCATTCTAATTCAGTCGTATGAATGTATCCATTTTAATTCATTCGTACGATCAATTCTAATTCATTCGTACGATCTAATTCATTCGTACGATCCATTCTAATTCATTCGTACAATCGATTCTAATTCATTCGCATGATCCAGTCTAATTCATTCGTACGATCCATTCTAATTCATTCGTATGATCCATTCTAATTTATTCATTCAAATATATCCATTCTAATTCATTCGTACGATCCATTCTAATTCATTCGCACGATCCATTCTAATTCATTCGCAAGAATGTATCCATTCTAATTCATTTGCATAATCCATTCTAATTCATTCCTATGATCCATTCTAATTCATTCGTACGAATGAATTAGAATGGATCGTGCGAATGAATTAGAAAGGATCGTACGAATGAATTAGAATGGATATATACAAATAAATTAGAAAGGTTACATTCATGAGAATGAATTAGAATGGATCGTACGAATGACTTAGAATGGATCATGCGAATGAATTAGAATGGATTGTACGAATAAATTTGAAAGGTTACATTCGTGAGAATGAATTAGAATGGATCGTGCGAATGAATTAGAATTGATCATACGAATGGATTAGAATGGATCATACGAATGAATTAGAATAGATCGTGCGAATGAATTAGAATGGATCGTACGAATGAATTAGAATAGATCGTAGGAATGAATTAGAATGGATCAGACGAATGAATTAGAATGGATCGTACGAATGAATTAGAATGAATCGTACGAATGAATTAGAATGGATCGTACGAATGAATTAGAATTGATAAATTTGTATGAATAAATTAGAATGGATTGTACGAATGAATTGGAATGGATACATTCTTGTGAATAAATTAGAATGGATCGTACGAACGAATTAGAATGGATACATACAAATGAATTAGAAAGGTTACATTCGTGAGAATGAATTAGAATGGATCGTACGAATGAATTAGAATGGATACATTCGAGCGAATGAATTAGAATGGATCGTACGAATGAATTAGAATGGATCATAGGAATGAATTAGAATGGATCGTGCAAATGAATTAGAATGGATCGTACGAATGGATTAAAATGGATCGTACGAATGAATTAGAATGGATCATACAAATTAATTAGAAAGGTTACATTCGTGAGAATGAATTAGAATGGTTCGTGCGAATGAATTAGAATGGATCGTGCGAATGAATTAGAATGGATCGTACGAACGAATTAGAATGGATCGTGCGAATGAATTAGAATGGATCGTACGAATGAATTAGAATAGATCGTAGGAATGAATTAGAATTGATCGTACGAATGAATTAGAATGGATCGTACGAATGAATTAGAATGGATCGTACGAGTGAATTAGAATGGATATATTCGTGCGAATGAATTAGAATGGATCGTGCGAATGAATTAGAATGGATCATACGAATGAATTAGAATGGATATATTTGTGAGAATGAATTAAAATGGATCGTACGATCCATTCTAATTCATTCGTACGATCCATTCAAATTCATTCGCATGATCCATTCTAATTCATTCGTACGATCCATTCTAATTCATTTGTATGATCCATTCTAATTCATTCGTACGATCTATTCTAATCCGTTCGTACGATCCATTATAATTCATTCGCACGAATGTAACCATTCTAATTCATTCGTACGATCCATTCTAATTCATTCCTATGATCCATTCTAATTTATTTGTACAAATGTATCCATTCTAATTCATTCGTACGATCCATTCTAATTCATTCGTACGATTCATTCTAATTCATTCGTACGATCCATTCTAATTCATTCGTACGATCCATTCTAATTCATTCGTATGATCCATTCTAATTCATTCCTATGATCTATTCTAATTCATTTGTACGATCCATTCTAATTCATTCGCATGATCTATTCTAATTCATTCGTACGATCCATTCTAATCCATTCGTATGATTAATTCTAATTCATTCGCACGATCCATTCTAATTCATTCTCACGAATGTAACCTTTCTAATTCATTCATACAATCCATTCTAATTCATTCGCATGATCCATTCTAATTCATTCGTACGATCCATTCTAACTCATTCTCACGAATGTAACCTTTCTAATTCATTTATATGTATCCATTCTAATTCATTCGTACGATCCATTCTAATTCATTCGCACGATCCATTCTAATTCATTCGTACTCTAATTCATTCGCACGATCCATTCTAATTCATTTCGTACAAATGAATTAGAATGGATCGTATGAATGAATAAGAATGGATCGTACGAATGAATTAGAATGGATCGTGCGAATGAATTAGAATGAATCGTACGAATGCATTAGAATGGATACATTCATGCGAATGAATTAGAATGGATCGTACGAATGAATTAGAATGGATCATACGAACGAATTAGAATGGATCGTACGAACGAATTAGAATGGATCGTATGAACGAATTAGAATGGATCGTATGAATTAGAATGGATACATTCGAGCGAATGAATTAGAATGGATCGTACAAATGAATTAGAATGGATCATAGGAATGAATTAGAATGAATCATGCAAATGAATTAGAATAGATACATTCATGCGAATGAATTAGAATGGATCGTAGGAATGAATTAGAATGGATCGTACGAATGAATTAGAATGGTTACATTCGTGCGAATGAATTAGAATGGATCGTACGAATTGATTAGAATGGATCGTACAAATGGATTAGAATGGATCGAACGAATGAATTAGAATGGATCGTACAAATGAATTAGAATGGATCGTACGAATGAATTAGAATAGATCGTACGAATGAAGTAGAATGGATAGTGCGAATGAATTAGAATGGATCGTACGAATGAATTAGAATGGGTCGTACGAATGAATTAGAATGGATTAGAATGGATTGTACGAATGAATTAGAATGGATCGTACGATCCATTCTAATCCATTCGTACGATCCATTCTAATTCATTCGCACGAATGTAACCATTCTAATTCATTCGTACGATCCATTTTAATTCATTCGTATGATCCATTCTAATTTATTCGCACGATCCATTCTAATTCATTCGCACAATCTATTCTAATTCATTCGTACGATCCATTCTAATTCATTCGTACGATCCATTCTAATTCATTCTCACGAATGTAACCTTTCTAATTCATTTGTATAATCCATTCTAATTCATTCGTACAATCCATTCTAATCCATTCGTACGATCCATTCTAATCCATTCGTACGATCCATTCTAATCCATTCGTACGATCCATTCTAATTCATTCGCTCGAATGTATCCATTCTAATTCATTTGTACGATCCATTCTAATCCATTCGTACGATCCATTCTAAACCATTCGTATGATCCATTCTAATTCATTCGCACGAATGTAACCATTCTAATTCATTCGAACGATCCATTCTTTTTCATTCATACGATCCATTCTAATTCATTCGCACGATCCATTCTAATTCATTCGCACAATCCGTTCTAATTCATTCGCACAATCCTTTCTCATTCATTCGCACGAATGTATCCATTCTAATTCATTCCTACGATCCATTCTAACTCATTCGTACGATCCATTCTAATTCATTCGCATGATCCATTCGTACGATCCATTCTAATCCATTTGTACGATCCATTCTAATTCATTCATACGATCCATTCTAATTCGTTCGTACGATCCATTCTAATTTGTTCGTACGATCCATTCTAATTCATTCGTACGATCCATTCTAATTCATTCTCACGAATATAACCCATTCGCTCGAATGTATTCATTTTAATTCATTCGTACGATCCATTCAATTCATTCGTACGATCTAATTCATTCGTACGATCCATTCTAATTCATTCGAACGATCGATTCTAATTCATTCGTACGATCCATTCAAAATTCTAATTCATTCGTACGATCCATTCTAATTCATTCGTACAATCCATTCAAATTCATTCACACGATCCATTCTAATTCATTCGCACGATCCACTCTAATTCATTCGCACTATCCATTCTAATTCATTCGTATGATCCATTCCAATTCATTCCTACGATCTATTCTAATTCATTCGTATGATCCATTCTAATTCATTCGTTCGATCCATTCTAATCCATTCGTATGATCCATTCAAAATCATTCGCATGATCTATTCTAATTCATTCGTACGATCCATTCTAATTCATTCTCACGAATGTAACCATTCTAATTCATTTGCACGATCCATTCTAATCCATTCAAATTCATTCGCACGATCCATTCTAATTCAATTCATTCGCACGATCCATTCTAATTCATTCGTACGATCCATTCTAATTAATTCGTACGATCCATTCTAATTCATTCGTACGATCCATTCTAATTCATTCGTACGATCCATTCTTCGTACGATCCATTCTAATTCATTCGCACAAATGTAACCTTTCTAATTCATTTGTACGATCCATTCTAATTCATTCGTACGATCCATTCTAATTCATTCGCACGAATGTAACCATTCTAATTCATTCATACGATCCATTCTAATTCATTCCTACGATCCATTCTTATTTATTCGCTCGATCCATTCTAATTCATTCGTACGATCCATTCTAATTCATTCGTACGATCCATTCTAATCCATGCGTACGATCCAATCTAATCCATTCGTACGATCCATTCTAATTCATTCGTACGAGCCATTCTAATTCGTTCATGCGAATATATCCATTCTAATTCATTCGTACGATCCTTTCTAATTCATTTGCACGATCCATTCCAATTCTTTCATATGATCCATTCTAATTCATTCGTACGATCCATTCTAATTCATTCGTACGATCCATTCTAATTCATTTGTACGATTCATTCTAATTCATTCTCACAATCCATTCTAATTCATTCGTATGATTCATTCTAATTCATTCGCACGATCCATTTTAATTCATTCGCACGATCCATTCTAATTCATTCGCACTATCCATTCTAATTCATTCGCACGATCCATTCTAATTCATTCGTATGATCCATTCTAATTCATTCATACGATCTATTCTAATTCATTCGCACGAATGTAACCATTCTAATTCATTTGTACGATCCATTCTAATTCATTCGTACGATCCATTCTAATCCATTCGTACGATCCATTCTAATCCATTCATACAATCCATTCAAATTCATTCATACGATGCAATCTATTTCATTCGCACGAATATATCCATTCTAATTCATTCGTACGATCCTTTCTAATTCGTTCGCACGATCCATTCTAATTCTTTCATATGATCCATTCTAATTCATTCGTACGATCCATTCTAATTCATTCGTACGATCCATTCTAATTCATTTGCACGATCCATTCTAATCCATTCGTACGATCCATTCTAATCCATTCATACGATACATTCTAATTCATTCGTACGATCCATTCTAATTCATTCGCACAAATGTATCCAATCTAATTCATACGATCCATTCTAATTCGTTCATACGATCCATTCTAATTCATTCGCACGAATGTAACCATTCTAATTCATTCGTACGATCCATTCTAATTCATTCATACGATCCATTCTAATTCATTCGTTCGATGCATTCTAATTCATTCGCATGATCTATTCTAATTCATTTGTACAATCCATTCTAATTCATTCGTACGATCCATTCTAATTCATTTGCACTATCCATTCTAATCCATTCGTACGATCTATTCTAATCCATTCGTACGATCCATTCTAATTCATTCATACGATCCATTCTAATTCAATCGTATAATCCATTCTAATTCATTCGCACAAATATATCTATTTTAATTCATTCGTACGATCCATTCTAATTTATTCATACGATCCATTCTAATTCATTCGTACGATCCATTCTAATTCATTCGCACGATCCATTCTAATTCATTCGTACGATCCATTCTAATTCATTCCTACGATCCATTCTAATTCATTCTAATTGATTCGTACGATCCATTCTAATTCATTCGTATGATCCATTCTAATTCGTTCGTATGAATGTATCCATTTTAATCCATTCGTACGATCCATTCTAATCCATTCGTACGATCCATTCTAATCCATTCGTACGATCCATTCTAATTCATTCCTATGTATCCATTCTAATCCATTCGTATGATCCATTCTAATCCATTCGTACGATCCATTCTAATCCATTCGTACGATTCATTCTAATTCATTCGTACGATCCATTCTAATTCATTCCTATGTATCCATTCTAATTCATTCGTACGATCCATTCTAATTCTATCATACAATCCATTCTAATTCATTCGCACGATCCATTCTAATTCATTCGTATGATCCATTCTAATTCATTCCTACGATCTATTCAAATTCATTCGCTCGAATGTATCCATTCTAATTCATTCGTACGATCCATTCTAATCCATTCCTACGATCCATTCTAATTCATTTGCACGAATGTAGCCATTGTAATTAATTCGTACGATCCATTCTAATTCATTCCTACGATCCATTCTAATTCATTCTCACGAATGTAACCTTTCTAATTCATTTGTACGATCCATTCTAATTTATTCGTACAAATGTATCCATTCTAATTCATTCGTACAATCCATTCTAATTCATTCGCACGATCCATTCTAATTCATTCGTATGATCCATTCTAATTCATTCCTACGATCTATTCTAATTCATTCGCTCGAATGTATCCATTCTAATTCATTCGTACGATCCATTCTAATTAATTCGCACGATCCATTCTAATTCATTCGCACGATCCATTCTAATTTATTCGTACGATCCATTCTAATTCATTCGTACGATCCATTCTAATTCATTCTCACGAATGTAACCTTTCTAATTCATTTGTATGATCCATTCTAATCCATTCGTACGATCCATTCTAATCCATTCGTACGATCCATTCTAATCCATTCGTACGATCCATTCTAGTTCATTCGTATGATCCATTCTAATTCATTCTCACAAATGTAACCTTTCTAATTCATTTGTACGATCCATTCTAATTCATTCGTACGATCCATTCTAATCCATTCGTACGATCCATTCTAATTCATTCGCACGAATGTAACCATTCTAATTCATTCGTGTGATCCATTCTAATTCATTCGCACGAATGTATCCATTCTAATTCATTTGCACGATCCATTCTAATTCATTCCTATGATCCATTCTAATTCATTCGTACGATCCATTCTAATTCATCCGCTCGAATGTATCCATTCTAATTCATTCGTACGATCCATTCTAATTCGTTCGTACGATCCATTCTAATTCGTTCGTACGATCCATTCTAATTCGTTCGTACGATCCATTCTAATTCATTCGTACGATCCATTCTAATTCATTCGCACAAATGTATCCATTATAATTCATTCGTACGCTCCATTCTAATTCATTTGTACGCTCCATTCTTATTCATCGCACAAATGTATCCATTCTAATTTATTCGTACGATCCATTCAAATTCAATCGTATGATCCATTCTAATTCATTCGCACAAATGTATCGTACGAATGAATTAGAAAGGATCATACAAATGAATTATAAAGGTTACATTCGTGAGAATGAATTAGAATGGATCGCACGAATGAATTAGAATGGATCATGCGAATGAATTTGAATGGATCGTACGAATAAATTAGAATGGATCGAACGAATGAATTAGAATGGATACATTCGAGTGAATGAATTAGAATAGATCGTAGGAATGAATTAGAATGGATCATACGAATGAATTAGAATAGATCGTGCGAATGAATTAGAATGGATTGTATGAATGAATTAGAATGGATCGTACAAATGAATTAGAAAGGTTTCATTCGTGAGAATGAATTAGAATGGATCGTAGGAATGAATTAGAATGGATCCAACGAATGAATTAGAATGGTTACATTCGTGCGAATGAATTAGAATGGATCGTACGAATGGATTAGAATGGATCATATGAATGAATTAGAATGGTTACATTCGTGAGAATGAATTAGAATGGATCGTACGAATGGTTTAGAATGGATCGTACGAATGGATTAGAACGCATTGTACGAATTAATTAGAATAGATACATTTGTCCGAATGAATTAGATTGCATCGTACGAATGAATTTGAATGGATTGTACGAATGAATTAGAATGGATCGTACGAATGAATTAGAATGGAATTAGAATTCATTCATACGATCCATTCTAATCCATTCGTGCAATCCATTCTAATGCATTCGTACGATTCATTCTAATTCATTCGCACGATCCATTCTAATTCATTCGTATGATCTATTCTAATTTATTTGCACGAATATACGATCCTTTCTAATTTATTCGCAAGAATGTATCCATTCTAATTCATTCGCACGATCCATTCTAATTCAGTCGTATGAATGTATCCATTTTAATTCATTCGTACGATCCATTCTAATTCATTCGTACGATTTTGATCGTAGGAATGTATTAGAATGGATCGTACGAATGAATTAGAATGGTTACATTCGTGCGAATGAATTAGAATGGATCGTACGAATTGATTAGAATAGATCGCAGGAATGAATTAGAATGGATCGTACGAATGAATTAGAATAGATCGTACAAATGAATTAGAAAGGTTACATTTGTGAGAATGAATTAGAATGGATCGTACGATTCATTCTAATTCATTCGTACGATCCATTCAAATTCATTCGCACGATCCATTCTAATTCATTCGTATGATTCATTCTAATTCATTCGTACGATCCATTCTAATTCATTCGCACAAATGTATCCATTCTAATTCATTCGTACGATCCATTCTTATTCATTCATACGATCTATTCTAATTCATTTACACGATCCATTCTAATTCATTCCTATGATCCATTCTAATTCATTCGTACGATCCATTCTAATTCATTCGCTCGAATGTATCCATTCTAATTCATTCGCACGATCCATTCTAATTCATTCGTACGATCCATTCTAATTCATTCACACGAATGTATCCATTCTAATGCATTCGTACGATTCATTCTAATTCATTCGCACGATCCATTCTAATTCATTCGTACGATCCATTCTTATTCATTCATACGGTCCATTCTAATTCATTCGCACAATCCATTCTATTGCATTCGTACGATTCATTCTAATTCATTCGCACAATCCATTCTAATTCATTCGTATGATCCATTCTAACTCATTCGGTGGATCCATTCTAATTCATTCGTACGATCCATTCTAATTCATTCGCACGATCCATTCTAACTCATTCGTACGATCCATTCTAATTCATTTGTACGATCCATTCTAATTTATTTGCACGAATATACGATCCATTCTAATTCATTCGCACAAATGTATCTATTCTAATTCATTCCTATAATCCATTCTAATTCATTCGTACGATCCATTCTAATTCATTCGCATGAATATATCCATTCTAATTCATTCGTACGATCCTTTCTAATTCATTCGCACGATCCATTCTAATTCTTTCATATGATCCATTCTAATTCATTCATACGATCCATTCTAATTCATTCGTACGATCCATTCTAATTCATTCGTACGAACCATTCTAATTCATTCGCATGATCCATTCTAATTCGTTCGTACGATCCATTCTAATTCATTCGTATGATCCATTCTAATTCATTCCTACGATCTATTCTAATTCATTCGCTCGAATGTATCCATTCTAATTCATTCGTTCGATCCATTCTAATTCATTCGTACGATCCATTCAAATTCATTCGCATGATCCATTCTAATTTATTCGTACGATCCATTCTAATTCATTCTCACGGATGTAACCTTTCTAATTCATTTGTATGATCCATTCTAATTCATTCGTACGATCCATTCTAATTCATTCGTTCGAATGTATCCATTCAAATTCATTCGTACAATCCATTCTAATTTATTCGTATAAATGTATCCATTCTAATTCATTTGTACGATCAATTCTAATTCATTCGTACGATCCATTCTAATCCATTCGTACGATCCATTCTAATCCATTCGTGCGATCCATTCTAATTCATTCGCACGAATATATCCATTCTAATTCATTCGTATGATCCTTTCTAATTCATTCGCATGATCCATTCTAATTCATTCGTACGATTCATTCTAATTCATTTGCACGATCCATTCTAATTCATTCGTATGATCCATTCTAATTCATTCGTACGATCCATTCTAATTCGTTCGTACGATACATTCTTATTCATTCGTACGATCCATTCAAATTCATTCGCATGATCCATTCTAATTCATTCGCTCGAATGTATTCATTCTAATTCATTCGTACGATCCATTCTAATCCATTCGTACGATCCATTCTAATTCATTCGTACGATCCATTCTAATTCATTCGTATGAATGTATCCATTCTAATTTATTCGTACGATCCAGTCTAATTCATTCGTACGATCCATTCTAATTCATTCGCACGAATGTATCCATTCTAATTCATTCGTATGATCCATTCTAATTCATTCGTATGATCCATTCTAATTCATTCGCACGATCCATTCTAATTCATTTGTACGATCATTTCTAATTCATTCGCACGAATGTATCCATTCTAATTCATTCGTATGATCCATTCTAATCCATTCGCACGATCCATTCAAATTAATTCGCACGATCCATTCTAATTCATTCGCACAATCCATTCTAATTCATTCGCACGAATGTATCCATTCTAATTCATTCGCACGATCCATTCTAATTCATTCGTACGGTCCATTCTATTTTATTCGCAAAAATGTATCCATTCTAATTTATTCGCACGATCCATTCTAATTCATTCGTACGATCCATTCTAATTTATTCGTACGATCCATTCTAAGTCATTCTTACGATTCATTCTAATTTATTCGTACGATTTATTCTAATTCATTCATACGATCCATTCTAATTCATTTGCACGAATGTAACCATTCTAATTCATTCGTACGATCCATTCTAATTCATTCGCACGATCCATTCTAATTCATTCGTATGATCCATTCTAATTCATTCGTACGAGCCATTCTAATCCATTCGTATGATCCATTCTAATCCATTCGTACGATCCATTCTAATCCATTCGTACGATCCATTCTAATTCATTCATACGATCCATTCTAATTCATTCTCACAAATGTAACCTTTCTAATTCATTTGTACGATCCATTCTAATTCATTCGTACGATCCATTCTAATCCATTCGTACGATCCATTCTAATCCATTCGTACGATCCATTCTAATTCATTCGCATGAATGTAACCATTCTAATTTATTCGTACGATCCATTCTAATTCATTCGCACAAATGTATCCATTCTAAATCATTTGTACGATCCATTCTAATTCATTTATACGATCCATTCAAATTCAATCGTACGATCCATTCTAATTCATTCGCACTATCCATTCTAATTCATTCGCATGATCCATTCTAACGAATGAATTAGATCGTACGAATGAATTAGAATGGATCATACGAATGAATTAAAATGGATACATTCATACGACTGAATTAGAATAGATCGTGCGAATTAATTAGAATGGATCGTACGAATGAATTTGAATGGATACAATTGTGCGAATGAATTAGAATGGATCGTACGAATGAATTAGAATGGATCGTGCGAATGAATTAGAATGGATTGTACGAATGAATTAGAATAGATACATTCGTTCGTACGATCTATTCTAATTTATTCGTATGATCCATTCTAACTCATTCGGTGGATCCATTCTAATTGATTCATACATTCCATTCTAATTCATTCTCAGTATCCTTCTAATTCATTCGTACGATCCATTCTAATTTATTCGCATGATCCATTCTAATTCGTCCGATCTATTCTAATTCATTCGTACGATACATTCTAATCCATTCGCACGATCCATTCTAATTCTTTCATATGATCCATTCTAATTCATTCGGACGAATGTATCCATTCTAGTTCATTCGTACGCTCCATTCAAATTCATTCGTACGCTCCATTCAAATTCATTCGCACGATCCATTCTAATTCATTCGTACGATCCATTCTAATTCATTCGTACGATCTATTCTAATTCATTCGCACGAATATAACCATTCTAATTCATTCATACGAATGAATGCATTAGAATGGATCATACGAACGCATTGTACGAATGAATTAGAATGGATACATTTGTACGAATGAATTAGAATGGATTGTGCGAATGAATTAGAATGGATCGTGCAAATGAATTAGAATGGATACATTCGTGCGAATGAATTAGAATGGATCGTAGGAATGAATTAGAACGGATCGTACGAATGAATTAGAATGGATCGTACGAATGAATTAGAATGGATACATTCGAGCGAATGAATTAGAATGTATCATACGAAAGAATTAGAATAGATCGTATGAATTAGAATGGATCATAGGAATAAAATATATCCATTCTAATTCATTCGTACGATCCATTCTAATTCATTCGCACGATCCATTCTAATTCATTCACACGATCCATTCTAATTCATTCGTATGATCTATTCTAATTCATACGCACGAATGTAACCATTCTAATTCATTCGTACGATTCATTCTAATTCATTCTCACGAATGTAACCTTTCTAATTCATTTGTATGATCCATTCTAATTCATTCGAACGATCCATTCTAATCCATTCGTACGATCCATTCTAATCCATTCGTACGATCCATTCTAATGCATTCGTACGATTCATTCTAATCCATTCGTACGATCCATTCTAATTCATTCATATGATCCATTCTAATTCATTCGTACGATCCATTCTAATTCATTTGCATGAATGTATCCATTCTAAGTTATTCGTACGAATGAATTAGAATGGATTGTACGGATGAATTAGAATGGATACATTTGTGTGAATGAATTAGAATGGATCGTGCGAATGAATTAGAATGGATCGTACGAATGGATTAGAATGGATCGTACAAATGAATTAGAATGGATCGTACGAACGAATTAGAATGGTTACATTCATGCTAATGAATTAGAATGGATCATACGAATGGATTAGAATGGATCATACGAATGAATTAGAATAGATCGTTGGAATGAATTAGAATGGATCCTGCGAATGAATTAGAATGAATCGTACGAATGAATTAGAATGAATCGTACGAATGAATTAGAATGGATCGTAGGAATGAATTAGTACGATCCATTCTAATTCAGTCGTATGAATGTATCCATTTTAATTCATTCGTACGATCCATTCTAATTCATTCGTACGATCTAATTCTTTCGTATGATCCATTCTAATTCATTCGTACGATCCATTCTAATTTATTCGCACGAATAAATTAGAATGGATCGTGCGAATGAATTTGAATGGATTGCACGAATTGAATTAGAATGGATCATACGAATGAATTAGAATGGATCGTGCGAATGAATTAGAATGGATCGTACGAATGAATTAGAATGGATCGTGCGAATGAATTAGAATGGATCATATGAATAAATTAGAATGGATCGTACGAATGAATTAAAATGGATACATTTGTGCGAATGAATTAGAATAGATCATACGATCTAATTAGAATGGATCGTACGAATGAATTAGAATGGATCGTACGAATGAATTAGATCGTACGAATGAATTAGAATGGATCGTACGAATGAATTAAAATAGATACATTCATACGACTGAATTAGAAGTCATTCGTATGATCCATTCTAATTCATTCGTGCGAATGAATTAGAAAGGTTACATTTGTGAGAATGAATTAGAATGGATCGTACGAATGAATTAGAATGGATCGTACGAATGGATTAGAACGCATTCGTGTGAATGAATTAGAATGGATCGTACGAATGAATTAGAATGGATCGTATGATCCATTTTAATTCATTCGCTCGAATATATCCATTCTAATTCATTCGTACGATCCATTCTAATTTGTTCATACGATCCATTCTAATTCATTCGTACAATGCGTTCTAATTCATTCGCTCGAATGTATCCATTCTAATTCATTCACACGAATGAATTAGAATGGATCGTACGAATGAATTAGTACAATGCGTGCTAATCCATTCGCACGAATGTATCCATTCGAATTCATTCGCACGATCCATTCTAATTCATTCGTACGATCCATTCTTTTTCATTCATACGATCCATTCTAATTCATTCGTACGATCCATTCTAATTAGATCGTATGATCCATTCTAATTCATTCGCACAAATGTATCCATTTTAATTCATTCGTACAATCCATTCTAATTTATTTATACGATCCATTCTAATTCATTCGCACGATCCATTCTAATCCATTCGTACGATCCATTCTACTTCATTCGCACGATCCATTCTAATTCATTCGTCCGATCCATTCTAATTCATTCGCACGAATGTATCCGTTCTAATTCATTCGTCCGATCCATTCTAATTCATTCGCACGATCTATTCTAATTCATTCGTACGATCCATTCTAATTTGCGAATGAATTAGAATGGATCAAAGGAATGAATTAGAATAGATCGTACGAATGAATTAGAATGGTTACATTCGTGCGAATGAATTAGAATGGATCGTACGAATGGATTAGAATGGATCGTACGAATGGATTAGAATGGATTGTATGAATGGATTGGAATGGATCGTACAAACGAATTAGAAAGGTTACATTTGTGAGAATGAATTAGAATGGATCATAGGAATGAATTAGAATGGATCATGCAAATGAATTAGAATGGATACATTCGTGCGAATGAATTAGAATGGATCGTACGAATGGATCATACAAATGAATTAGAAAGGTTACATTCGTGAGAATGAATTAGAATGGATCATACGAATGAATTAGAATGGATCGTGTAAATAAATTAGAGTGGATCATACGAATAAATTAGAATGGATCGTGCGAATGGATCGTACGAATGAATTAGAATGGATCATATGAATGAATTAGAATGGATCGTGCGAATGAATTAGAATGAATCGTACGAATGAATTAGAATAGATCGTGCGAATAAATTAGAATGGATCATACGAATGAATTAGAATAGATATATTCATGCGAATGAATTAGAATGGATCGTACGAATGAATTAGAATGGGTCGTGCGAATGAATTAGAATGGATCGTATGAATAAATTAGAATGGATCGTACGAATGAATTAAAATGGATACATTTGTGCGAATTAGAGTGGATCATACGAATGAATTAGAATGGATTGTAGGAATGAATTAGAATGGATCGTACGAATGAATTAGAATGGTTACATTCGTGCGAATGAATTAGAATGGATCGTATTAATGGATTAGAATGGATCATAGGAATGAATTAGAATGGATCGTACGAATGAATTAGAATGGATCGTACAAATGTATTAGAAAGGTTACATTTGTGAGAATGAATTAGAATGGATCGTACGATTCATTCTAATTCATTCGTACGATCCATTCAAATTCATTCGCACGATCCATTCTAATTCATTCGTATGATTCATTCTAATTCATTCGTACAATCCATTCTAATTTATTCGCACGAATGTATCCATTCTAATTCATTCGTACAATCCATTCAATTCATTCTCACGAATGTGACCTTTCAAGTTCATTTGTATGATCCATTCTAATTCATTCGCACAATCCATTCTAATTCATTTGTACGATCCATTCTAATTCATTCATACAATCCATTCTAATCCATTCGTACGATACATTCTAATTCATTTGTACGATCCATTCTAATTCATTCGTACAATCCATTCAAATTCATTCGTACGATGCAATCTAATTCATTCGCATAAATGTATCTATTCTAATTCATTCGTACAATGCGTTCTAATGCATTCGTACGATCCATTCTAATTCATTCGCTCGAATGTATCCATTCTAATTCATTCGTACGATCCATTCCTATTCATTCGTACGATCAATTCAAATTCATTCGCATGATCCATTCTAATTCATTCGTACGATCCATTCTAATTCATTCTCACGAATGTAACCTTTCTAATTCATTTGTATGATCCATTCTAATTCATTCGCACGATCCATTCTACTTCATTCGTATGATCCATTCTAATTCATTCCTACGATCTATTCTAATTCATTCGCCCGAATCTATCCATTCTAATTCATTCGTTCGATCCATTCTAATTCATTCGTACGATCCAATCTAATTCATTCGCATAAATATATCTATTTTAATTCATTCATACAATCCATTCTAATTCATTCATACGATCCATTCTAATTCATTTCTACGATCCATTCTAATTCATTCGCACGATCCATTCTAATTCATTTGTACGAATGTATCCATTCTAATTCATTCGCACGATCCATTCTAATTCATTCATACGATCCATTCTAATTCATTCGCTCGAATGTATCCATTCAAATTCATTCGTACGATCCATTCTAATTCATTCGTACGATCCATTCTAATCCATTCGTACGAACCATTCTAATTCATTCGTCCAATGCGATCTAATCCATTCGTACGATCCATTCTAAGCCATTCGTACGATCCATTCTAATTCATTCGTACGATCATTCTAATTCATTCGTATGAATGTATCCATTCTAATTCATTTGTACGATCCAGTCTAATTCATTCGCACAATCTATTCTAATTCATTCGCACGAATGTATCCATTCTAATTCATTCGTACGATCCATTCTAATTCGTTCATACGATCCATTCTAATTCGTTCGTACGATCCATTCTAAAATGAGTTAGAATGGATCATACGAATAAATTAGAATGGATCGTACGAATGAATTAGAATGGATCGTGCGAATGAATTAGAATGGATCGTACGAATGGATTAGAATGGATCGTACGAATGGATTAGAATGGATTGTATGAATGAATTAGAATGGATCGTACGAATGAATTAGAATGGATCGTGCGAATGAATTAGCATGGATCATACAAATGAATTAGAAAGGTTACATTCGTGAGAATGAATTAGAATGGATCGTACAAATGAATTAGAATGGATCATGCGAATGAATTTGAATGGATCGTACGAATGAATAAGAATGGATCGTACGAATGAATTAGAATGGATACATTCGAGCGAATGAATTAGAATAGATCATAGGAATTCATTCGTACGATCCATTCTAAGTCATTTGCATGAATGTATCCATTCTAATTTATTCGTACGATCTAGTCTAATTCATTCGCACAATCTATTCTAATTCATTCACACGAATATATCCATTCCAATTCATTCGTACGATCCATTCTAATTCGTTCATACGATCCATTCTAATTCATTCTCACGAATGTAACCTTTCTAATTCATTTGTATGATCCGTTCTAATTCATTCGTACGATCCATTTTAATCCATTCGTACGATCCATTGTAATTCATTCATACAATCCATTCAGATTCATTCGCACAAATGTATCCATTCAAATTCATTTGTATGATCCATTCTAATTAATTCGCACGATCCAATCTAATTTAGTCGTACAATCCTTTCTAATTCATTCCTGTGATCTATTCTAATTTATTCGTATGATCCATTCTAATTTATTCTTTCAAATATATCCATTCTAATTCATTCGTACGATCCATTCTAATTCATTCGCACGATCCATTCTAATTCATTCGTACGATCCATTCTAATTCATTCGTATGATCAATTCTAATTCATTCGCACGATCCATTCTAATTCATTCGTACGATCTATTCTAATTCATTCCTACGATATATTCTAATTCATTCGCTCGAATGTATCCATTCTAATTCATTCGTACGATCCATTCTAATTCATTTGTGCGATGAATAAGAATGGAGCGTACGAATGGATCGTACGAATGAATTAGAATGGATCGTACGAATGAATTAGAATGGATCGTATAAATAAATTAGAATGGATCGTGCGAATGAATTAGAATGGATCGTACAAATGAATTAGAATGGTTACATTCGTGCGAATGAATTAGAATGGATCGTACGAATGAATTAGAATGGATCGTACGAATAAATTAGAATGGATACATTCATGCAAATGAATTAGAATGGATCGTACGAATGAATTAGAATGGATTATATGAATGAATTAGAATGGATCCAACGAATGAATTAGAATGGATCATATGAATGAATTAGAATGGTTACATTCGTACGAATGAATTAGAATGGATCGTACAAATGAATTAGAATGGATTCATTCACATGATGTATTCTAATTCATTCGTACGATCCATTCTAATTCATTCGTACAATGCGTTCTAATCCATTCGTACGATCCATTCTAATCCATTCGTACGATCCATTCTAATTCATTCGCACGAATGTAACCATTCTAATTCATTCATATGATCCATTCTAATTCATTCGCACGATCCATTCTAATTCATTCGCACTATCTATTCTAATTCATTCGCACGATCCATTCTAATTCATTCGTACGATCCATTCTAATTCATTCGCACGAATGTATCCATTCTAATTCATTCGTACGATCCATTCTAATTCATTCGTACGAATGTATCCATTCTAATTCATTCGTACAATCTATTCTAATTCATTTTCACGAATGTAACCATTCTAATTCATTTGTATGATCCATTCTAATTCATTCGTACGATCCATTCTAATTCATTCTCACAAATGTAACCTTTCTAATTCATTTGTACGATCTATTCTAATTCATTCGCACGATCCATTCTAATTCATTCGTACGATCCATTCTAATTCATTCGTACGATCCATTCTAATTCATTCGCTCGAATGTATCCATTCTAATTCATTCGTACGACCCATTCTAATCCATTCGTATGATCCATTCTAATTCATTCGTACGATCCATTCTAATTCTTTCGTACGAACCATTCGAATTCATTCGTACGATCCATTCTAATTCATTCCTACTATTCATTCTAATTCATTCGCACGAATGTATCCATTCTAATTCATTCCATTGTAATTCATTCCTATGATCTATTCTAATTCATTCATACGATCCATTCTAATTCATTCGCTCGAATGTATCCATTCAAATTCATTCATACGATCCATTCTAATTCATTCGTACGATCCATTCTAATCCATTCGTACGATCCATTTTAATTCATTCGTACAATGCGTTCTAATCCATTTGTACGATCCATTCTAATCCATTCGTACGATCCATTCTAATTCATTCGTACGATCCATTCTAATTCATTCTCACAAATATAACCGTTCTAATTCATTTGTACGATCCATTCTAAATCATTCGTACGATCCATTCTAATTCATTCGCACGATCCATTCTAATTCATTTGCACGATCCATTTTAATTCATTCGTACAAATGAATTAGAATGGATCGTATGAATGAATTACAATGGATACATTCGAGCGAATGAATTAGAATGGATCGTACGAATGAATTAGAATGGAACGTACGAATGAAATAGAATGGATCGTACGAATGAATTAGAATTGATCGTACGAATGAATTAGAATGGATACATTCGTGCGAATGAATTAGAAAGGATCGTACGAATGAATTAGAATGGATATATTCGTACGATCCATTCTACTTCATTCCTACGTACGATCCATTCTAATTCATTCGCACGAATGTATCCATTCTAATCCATTCGATCGTGCAAATGAATTAGAATGGATCGTATGAATGAATTAGAATGGATCGTACGAATGGATTAGAATTGATCGTACGAATGGATCATGCGAATGAATTAGAATGGATAGTAGGAATGAATTAGAATGGATCGTGCAAATGAATTAGAATAGATACATTCGTGCGAATGAATTTGAATGGATCGTAGGCATGAATTAGAATGGATCGTACGAATGGATTAGAATGGATCGTACGACTGAATTAGAATGGATCGTACGAATGAATTAGAATGGATCGTACAAATTAATTAGAAAGGTTACATTTGTGAGAATGAATTAGAATGGATCGTACGAATGAATTAGAATGGATCGTACGAATGGATTAGAACGCAATGTACGAATGAATTAGAATGGATCGTACGAATAGATTAGAATGGATCGTACAAATGAATTAGAATGGATCGTACGAATGAATTAGAATGGATACATTCGAGCGAATGAATTAGAATAGATCGTACGAATGAATTAGAATGGATCATGCGAATGAATTTGAAAGGATCGTACGAATGAATAAGAATGGATCGTAGGAATGAATTAGAATGGATCGTGCGAATGAATTAGAATGAATCGTACGAATGAATTAGAATGGATCGTACGAATGGATTAGAATGGATCGTACGAATGGATTAGAATGGATCATACAAATGAATTTGAAAGGTTACATTTGTGCGAATGAATTAGAATGGATCGTACGAATGAATTAGAATGGATAAATTTGTGCGAATGAATTAGAATGGATCGTGCGAATGAATTAGAATGGATCGTACGAACGAATTAGAATGGATCGTAGGAATGAATTAGAATAGATCATACGAATGGATTAGAATGGATCGTACGAATGGATTAGAATGGCTCGTACGAATGAATTAGAATGGATCGTACAAATGCATTAGAATGGATACATTCGTGCGAATGAATTAGAATAGATCGTACGAACGAATTAGAATGGATCGTACGAATGAATTAGAATGGATCGTATGAATAAATTAGAATGGATCGTACAAATGAATTAGAATGGATCGTACGAATGAATTAGAATGGATCCACCGAATGAATTAGAATGGATCGTAGGAATGAATTAGAATGGATCGTACGAATGAATTAGAATGGTTACATTCGTGCGAATGAATTAGAATGGATCGTACGAATGGATTAGAATGGATCGTACGAATGGATTAGAATGGATCGTACGAATGAATTAGAATGGATCGTACAAATGAATTAGCAAGGTTACATTTGTGAGAATGAATTAGAATGGATCGTACGAATGAATTAGAATGGATCGTACGAATGGATTAGAACGGATCGTACGAATGGATTAGAACGGATCGTACGAATGGATTAGAATGGATCGTATGAATGGATTAGAATGTATCGTACGAATAAATTAGAATGGTTACATTCGTGCGAATGAATTAGAATGGATCGTACGAATGAATTAGAATGGATCGTACAAATGAATTAGAAAGGTTATATTCGTGCGAATGAATTAGAATGGATCGTACGAATGATTTAGAATGGATCGTACGAATGGATTAGAATGGATCGTACGAATGAATGAGAATGGATCGTACGAATGAATTTGAATGGATTGTACGAATGAATTAGAATGGATCATGCGAATGAATTAGAATAGATCGTGCGAATGAATTAGAATGGATCGTGCGAATGAATTAGAATGGATCGTACGAATGGATTAGAACGCATTGTACGATTGAATTAGACATTCATACAATCCATTCTAATTCATTCGCACGATCCATTCTTATTCATTCGTATGATCCATTCTAATTCATTCGTACGATCCATTCTAATTCATTCGTATTATCCATTCTAACTCATTCGCACAAATGTATCCATTCTAATTCATTTGCACGATCCATTCTAATTCATTCGTACGATCCATTCTAATTCATTCGGTGGATCCATTCTAATTCATTCGTACGATCCATTCTAATTCATTCGCACTATACATTCTAATTCATTTGCACGATCCATTCTAATTCATTTGCACGATCCATTCTAATTCATTTGCTCGAATGTATCCATTCTAATTCATTCGTACGATCCATTCTAATTCATTCGTACGATCCATTCTAATTCATTCGTACGATCTATTCTAATTCACTCGCACGATCTATTCTAATTCATTCATACAATCCATTCTAATTCATTCGTACGATCCATTCTAATTCATTCGCACTATCCATTCTAATTCATTCGTACGATCCATTCTAATACATTCGAGCAAATAAATTAGAATGGATCGTACGAATGAATTAGAATGGATCATAGGAATGAATTAGAATGGATCGTACGAATGGATTAGAACACATTGTACGAATGAATTAGAATGGATCGTACAAATGAATTAGAATGGATACATTCGTGCGAATGAATTAGAATGGATCGTACGAATGAATTAGAATGGATCGTGCAAATGAATTAGAATGGATAGTACGAATGAATTAGAATGGATCGTACGAATGAATTAGAATGGATCCACCGAATGAATTAGAATGGATCGTAGGAATGAATTAGAATGGATCGTACGAATGAATTAGAATGGATCGTATGAACGAATTAGAATGGATCGTACGAATGAATTAGAATCGTACGATCTAATTCATTCGTACGATCGATTCTAATTCATTCGCACGAGTTGTATCCATTCTAATTTATTCGTACGAATGAATTAGAATGGATCGTACGAACGAATTAGAATTAGAATGGATACATTCGTGCGAATGAATTAGAATGGATCGTACAAATGGATTAGAATGGATCATACGAATGGATTAGAACGCATTGTACGAATGAATTAGAATAGATACATTTGTGCGAATGAATTAGATTGCATCGTACGTATGAATTTGAATGGATTGTACGAATGAATTAGAATGGATCGTACGAATGAATTAGAATGGATCATGCGAATGAATTAGAATTGATCGTACGAATGAATTAGAATGGATCGTACGAATAAATTAGAATGGATCGTGTGAATGAATTAGAATGGATCGTACGAATGAATTAGAATGGATCCACCGAATGAGTTAGAATGGATCATACGAATGAATTAGAATGGATTGTACGAATGAATTAGAATGGATTGTGCGAATGAATTAGAATGGATCGAACGAATGAATTAGAATGGATAGTGCGAATGAATTAGAATGGATCATACGAATGAATTAGAATAGATATATTCATGCGAATGAATTAGAATGGATCGTACGAATGAATTAGAATGGATCGTGCAAATTAATTTGAATGGATCGTAATAATAAATTAGAATGGATCGTACGAATAAATTAAAAAGGATACATTTGTGCGAATGAATTAGAATGGATCGTGCGAATGAATTAGAATGGATCGTACGAATGAATTAGAATAGATCGTGCGAATGAATTAGAATGGATCGTACGAAAGAATTAGAATGGATCGTACGAATGAATTAGAATGGATCGTACGAATGAATTAGAATGGATACATTCGAGCGAATGAACGTACGAATGAATTAGAATGAATCGTACGAATGGATCATGCGAATGACTTAGAATTAATCATACGAATGAATTAGAATGGATCGTACGTAGGAATGAATTAGAATGGATTGTGCGAATGAATTAGAATGGATCGTACGAATGAATTAGAATGGATCGTACGAATGAATTAGAATGGATCGTACGAATGAATTCGAATGGATAGTGCGAATGAATTAGAATGGATCATTCGAATAAATTAGAACAGAAATATTCATGCGAATGAATTAGAATGGATCGTACGAATGGATTAGAATGGGTCGTACGAATGGATTAGAATGGATCGTACGAATGAATTAGAATGGATCGTACAAATGAATTAGAAAGGTTACATTTGTGAGAATGAATTAGAATGGATCGTACGAATGAATTAGAATGGATCGTACGAATGAATTAGAATGGATCGTACGAATGAATTAGTAGAGCTCATACGAATGAATTAGAATGAATCGTACGAATGAATTAGAATGGTTACATTCGTGCAAATGAATTAGAATAGATCATACGAATGAATTAGAATGGATCGTACGAATGAATTAGAATGGATACATTTGTGCGAATGAATTAGAATGGATCGTATATTCGTGCAAATAAATTAGAATGGATCGTGCGAATGAATTAGAATGGATCGTACGAACGAATTAGAATGGATCGTATGAACAAATTAGAATGGATCGTACGAATGAATTAGAATGGATACATTCGAGCGAATGAATTAGAATGGATCGTACGAATGGATTAGAATAGATCGTACGAATGGAATAGAATGGATCGTACGAATGGATTAGAATGGATCGTACGAATGGATCGTACAAATGAATTAGAAAGGTTACATTCGTGTGAATGAATTAGAATGGATCGTACGAATGAATTAGAATGGATCGTGCGAATGAATTAGAATGGATCGTACGAATGGATTAGAATGGATCGTACGAATGGATTAGTATGGATCGTACGAATGAATTAGAATGGATCGTACAAATGAATTAGAAAGGTTACATTTGTGAGAATGAATTAGAATGGATCGTACGAATGGATTAGAATGGATCGTACGAATGGATTAGAATGGATCGTACGAATGAATGAGAATGGATCGTACGAATGAATTTGAATGGATTGTACGAATGAATTAGAATGGATCATGCGAATGAATTAGAATAGATCGTGCGAATGAATTAGAATGGATCGTGCGAATGAATTAGAATGGATCGTACGAATGGATTAGAACGCATTGTACGATTGAATTAGACATTCATACAATCCATTCTAATTCATTCGCACGATCCATTCTAATTCATTCGTATGATCCATTCTAATTCATTCGTACGATCCATTCTAATTCATTCGTATGATCCATTCTAACTCATTCGCACAAATATATCCATTCTAATTCATTTGCACGATCCATTCTAATTCATTCGTACGATCCATTCTAATTCATTCGGTGGATCCATTCTAATTCATTCGTACGATCCATTCTAATTCATTCGCACTATACATTCTAATTCATTTGCACGATCCATTCTAATTCATTCGCACGATCCATTCTAATTCATTCGCTCGAATGTACCCATTCTAATTCATTCGTACGATCCATTCTAATTCATTCGTACGATCCATTCTAATTCATTCGTACGATCTATTCTAATTCACTCGCACGATCTATTCTAATTCATTCGTACAATCCATTCTAATTCATTCGTACGATCCATTCTAATTCATTCGCACTATCCATTCTAATTCATTCGTACGATCCATTCTAATACATTCGAGCAAATAAATTAGAATGGATCGTACGAATGAATTAGAATGGATCATAGGAATGAATTAGAATGGATCGTACGAATGGATTAGAACGCATTGTACGAATGAATTAGAATGGATCGTACAAATGAATTAGAATGGATACATTCATGCGAATGAATTAGAATGGATCGTACGAATGAATTAGAATGGATCGTGCAAATGAATTAGAATGGATAGTGCGAATGAATTAGAATGGATCGTACGAATGAATTAGAATGGATCCACCGAATGAATTACAATGGATCGTAGGAATGAATTAGAATGGATCGTACGAATGAATTAGAATGGATCGTATGAACAAATTAGAATGGATCGTACGAATGAATTAGAATCGTATGATCTAATTCATTCGTACGATCGATTCTAATTCATTCGCACGAGTTGTATCCATTCTAATTTATTCATACGAATGAATTAGAATGGATCGTACGAACGAATTAGAATTAGAATCGTTACATTTGTGCGAATGAATTAGAATGGATCGTACAAATGGATTAGAATGGATCGTACGAATGGATTAGAACGCATTGTACGAATGAATTAGAATAGATACATTTGTGCGAATGAATTAGATTGCATCGTACGTATGAATTTGAATGGATTGTACGAATGAATTAGAATGGATCGTACGAATGAATTAGAATGGATCATGCGAATGAATTAGAATTGATCGTACGAATGAATTAGAATGGATCGTACGAATAAATTAGAATGGATCGTGTGCATGAATTAGAATGGATCGTACGAATGAATTAGAATGGATCCACCGAATGAGTTAGAATGGATCATACGAATGAATTAGAATGGATCGTACGAATGAATTAGAATGGATTGTGCGAATGAATTAGAATGGATCGAACGAATGAATTAGAATGGATTGTGCGAATGAATTAGAATGGATTAGAATGGATCGTACGAATGAATTAGAATGGATCGTGCGAATGAATTTGAATGGATCGTATGAATAAATTAGAATGGATCGTACTAATGAATTAAAATGGATACATTTGTGCGAATGAATTAGAATGGATCATGCGAATGAATTAGAATGGATCGTATGAATGAATTAGAATAGATCGTGCGAATGAATTAGAATGGATCGTACGAAAGAATTAGAATGGATCGTACGAATAAATTAGAATGGATCGTACGAATGAATTAGAATGGATACATTCGAGCGAATGATCGTACGAATGAATTAGAATGAATAGTACGAATGGATCATGCGAATGAATTAGAATTAATCATACGAATGAATTAGAATGGATCGTACGTAGGAATGAATTAGAATGGATTGTGCGAATGAATTAGAATGGATCGTACGAATGAATTAGAATGGATCGTACGAGTGAATTAGAATGGATTGTGCGAATGAATTAGGATGGATCGTACGAATGAATTCGAATGGATAGTGCGAATGAATTAGAATGGATCATACGAATGAATTAGAATAGAAATATTCATGCAAATGAATTAGAATGGATCGTACGAATGGATTAGAATGGGTCGTACGAATGGATTAGAATGGATCGTACGAATGAATTAGAATGGATCGTACAAATGAATTAGAAAGGTTATATTTGTGAGAATGAATTAGAATGGATCGTACGAATGAATTAGAATGGATCGTACGAATGAATTAGAATAGCTCATACGAATGAATTAGAATGAATCGTACGAATGAATTAGAATGGTTACATTCGTGCAAATGAATTAGAATAGATCATACGAATGAATTAGAATGGATCGTACGAATGAATTAGAATGGATACATTTGTACGAATGAATTAGAATGGATCGTATATTCATTCAAATAAATTAGAATGGACCGAGCGAATGAATTAGAATGGATCGTACGGACGAATTAGAATGGATCGTATGAACGAATTAGAATGGATCGTACGAATGAATTAGAATGGATACATTCGAGCGAATGAATTATAATGGATCGTACGAATGGATTAGAATAGATCGTACGAATGGAATAGAATGGATCATATGAATGGATTAGAATGGATCGTACGAATGAATTAGAATGGATCGTACAAATGAATTAGAAAGGTTACATTCGTGTGAATGAATTAGAATGGATCGTACGAATGAATTAGAATGGATCGTACGAATGAATTAGAATGGATACATTCGAGCGAATGAATTAGAATGGATCGTATGAATGTATTAGAATGGATCATAGGAATGAATTAGAATGGATCGTGCAAATAAATTAGAATGGATCGTATGAATGAATAAGAATGTATCCATTCTAATTCATTCGTACGATCCATTCTAATTCATTCGTACGATCCATTCTAATCCATTCGTACGATCCATTCTAATTCATTCGTACAATGCGTTCTAATCCATTCGAATGATCCATTCTAATCCATTCGTACGATCCATTCTAATTCATTCGTATGATCCATTCTAATTAATTCTCATAAATGTAACCGTTCTAATTCATTTGTACGATCCATTCTAAATCATTCGTACGATCCATTCTAATTCATTCGCAAGATCCATTCTAATTCATTTGCACGATCCATTTTAATTCATTCGTACAAATGAATTAGAATGGATCGTATGAATGAATAAGAATGGATCGTACGAATGAATTAGAATGGATACATTCGAGCGAATGAATTAGAATGGATCGTACGAATGAATTAGAATGGAACGTACGAATGAATAGAATGGATCGTACGAATGAATTAGAATTGATCGTACGAATGAATTAGAATGGATACATTCGTGCGAATGAATTAGAAAGGATCGTACGAATGAATTAGAATGGATATATTCGTACGATCCATTCTACTTCATTCCTACGTACGATCCATTCTAATTCATTCGCACGAATGTATCCATTCTAATCCATTCGATCGTGCAAATGAATTAGAATGGATCGTATGAATGAATTAGAATGGATCGTACGAATGGATTAGAATGGATCGTACGAATGGATCATGCGAATGAATTAGAATGGATTGTAGGAATGAATTAGAATGGATCGTGCAAATGAATTAGAATAGATACATTCGTGCGAATGAATTAGAATGGATCATAGGCATGAATTAGAATGGATCGTACGAATGGATTAGAATGGATCGTACGAATGAATTAGAATGGATCGTACGAATGAATTAGAATGGATCGTACAAATGAATTAGAAAGATTACATTTGTGAGAATGAATTAGAATGGATCGTACGAATGAATTAGAATGGATCGTACGAATGGATTAGAATGGATCGTACGAATGGATTAGAACGCATTGTACGAATGAATTGGAATGGATCGTACAAATGGATTAGAATGGATCGTACGAATGAATTAGAATGGATACATTCGAGCGAATGAATTAGAATAGATCGTACGAATGAATTAGAATGGTTCATGCGAATGAATTTGAAAGGATCGTACGAATGAATAAGAATGGATCGTACGAATGAATTAGAATGGATCGTGCGAATGAATTAGAATGAATCGTACGAATAAATTAGAATGGATCGTACGAATGGATTAGAATGGATCGTACGAATGGATTAGAATGGATCGTACGAATGAATTAGAATGGATCATACAAATGAATTAGAAAGGTTACATTTGTGCGAATGAATTAGAATGGATCGTACGAATGAATTAGAATGTATAAATTTGTGCGAATGAACTAGAATGGATCATGCGAATGAATTAGAATGGATCGTACGAACGAATTAGAATGGATCGTAGGAATGAATTAGAATAGATCGTACGAATGGATTAGAATGGATCGTACGAATGGATTAGAATGGATCGTACGAATGAATTAGAATGGATCGTACAAATGCATTAGAATGGATACATTCGTGCGAATGAATTAGAATAGATCGTACGAATGAATTAGAATGGATCGTACGAATGTATTAGAATGGATCGTACGAATAAATTAGAATGGATCGTACGAATAAATTAGAATGGATCGAACTAGAATGGATCGTATGAACGAATTAGAATGGATCGTACGAATGAATTAGAATGGATACATTCGAGCGAATGAATTAGAATGGATCGTACGAATGAATTAGAATGGATCATAGGAATGAATTAGAATGGATCGTAAGAATGGATTAGAACACATTGTACGAATGAATTAGAATGGATCGTTCGAATGAATTAGAATGGATCATGCGAATGAATTAGAATAGATCATGCGAATGAATTAGAATGGATCATAGGAATGAATTAGAATGGATCGTACGAATAAATTAGAATGGATCGTGCGAATGAATTAGAATGGATCGTACGAATGAATTAGAATGGATCGTACGAATGAATTAGAATGGATACATTTGTGAGAATGAATTAGAATGGATCGTACGAATGAATTAGAATGGATCGTACGAATGGATTAGAATAGATCATACGAATGGATTAGAATGGATCGTACGAATGGGTTAGAATGGATCGTACGAATGAATTAGAATGAATCATACAAATGAATTAGAAAGGTTACATTCATGAGAATGAATTAGAATGGATACATTTGAGTGAATGAATTAGAATGGATACATTTGTGCGAATGAATTAGAATGGATCGTTCGAATGAATTAGAATGGATCGTACGAATGGATTAGAATGGATCGTACGAATGGATTAGAATGGATTTGTGCGAATGGATTAGAATGAATCGTACGAATGCATTCTAATTCATTCGTACGATCTATTCTAATTCATTCTCACGAATGTAACCTTTCTAATTCATTTGTATGATCCATTCTAATTCATTCGTACGATCCATTCTAATCCATTCGTATGATCCATTCTAATTCATCGCACGATCCATTCTAATTCATTCCCTCGAATGTATCCATTCTAATTCATTCGAATGAATTAGAATGGATCGTGCGAATGAATTAGAATGGATCGTACAAATTAATTAGAAAGGTTACATTTGTGAGAATAAATTAGAATGGATTGTACGAATGAATTAGAATGGATCATACGAATGGATTAGAATGGATCGTACGAATAAATTAGAATGGATCGTACGAATGAATTAGAATAGCTCATACGAATGAATTAGAATGAATCGTACGAATGAATTGGAATGGTTACATTCATGCGAATGAATTAGAATAGATCATACGAATGAATTAGAATGGATCGTACGAATGAATTAGAATGGATACATTTGTGCGAATGAATTAGAATGGATCGTATATTCGTGCAAATAAATTTCGTACGATTCATTCTAATTCATTCGCACAATCCATTCTAAGTCATTCGTACGATCCATTCTAATTCATTTGTACGATCCATTTTAATTCATTCGCATGATCCATTCTAATTCATTCGTATGATACATTCGTGCGAATGAATTAGAATGGATCGTACAAATGAATTAGAATGGATACATTCGAGCAAATGAATTAGAATGGATCGTATGAATGAATTAGAATGAATCATAGGAATGAAATAGAACGGATCGTGCAAATGAATTAGAATGGATACATTTGTGCGAATGAATTAGAATAGATCATACGAATGAATTAGAATGGATCGTACGAATGAATTAGAATGGATCATGCGAATGAATTAGAATGGATAGTACGAATGAATTAGAATGGATCGTATGAATGAATTAGAATGGATTGTACGAATGAATTAGAATGGATCGTATGAATGAATAAGAATGGATCGTACGAATGAATTAGAATGGATCGTGCGAATGAATTAGAATGAATCATACGAATGCAATAGAATGGATCGTACGAATGAATTAGAATGAATCGTACGATCCATTCTAATTCATACGTCCGATCCATTCTAATTCATTCGCACGAATGTATCCATTCTAATTCATTCATCCGATCCATTCTAATTCATTCGTCCGATCTATTCTAATTCATTGGCACGAATGTATCCATTCTAATTCATTTGTACAATCCATTCTAATTCATTCGCACGATCCATTCTAATTCAGTCGTATGAAAGAATTAGAATGGATCGTGCGAATGAATTAGAATGGATCGTGCGAATGAATTAGAATGGATACATTCGTGCGAATGAGTTAGAATGGATCGTACGAATGAATTAGACTGGATCGTACGAATAAATAAGAATGGATACATTCATGCAAATGAATTAGAATGGATCGTACGAATGAATTAGAATGGATCATACGAATGAATTAGAATGGATCGTACGAATGAATTAGAATGGATCATATGAATGAATTAGAATGGTTACATTCGTGCGAATGAATTAGAATGGATCGTACGAATGGATTTGAATGGATCGTACGATATATTAGAACACATTGTATGAATGAATTAGAATAGATACATTTGTGCGATTGAATTAGATTGCATCGTACAAATGAATTTGAATGGATTGTACGAATGAATTAGAATGGATCGTACAAATGAATTTGAATGGATCGTACGAATGAATTAGAATGGATTCATACAATGCATTCTAATTCATTGCACGATTCATTCTAATTCATTCGTATGAGCTATTCTAATTCATTCGTACGATCCATTCTAATGAATTAGTACGATTCATTCTAATTCATTCGCATAAGTATATCCATTCTAATTCATTCGTACGATCCATTCTAATTCATTCGCACGATCCATTCTAATTCATTCGCACAAATGTATCCATTCTAATTCATTCGTACGATCCATTCTTATTCATTCATACGATCCATTCTAATTTATTTGCACGATCCATTCTAATTCATTCCTATGATCCATTCTAATACATTCATACGATCCATTCTAATTCATTCGCTCGAATGTATCCATTCTAATTCATTCGTACGATCCATTCTAATTCATTCGTACGATTCATTCTAATTCATTCACACGAATGTAACCTTTCTAATTCATTTGTACGATCCATTCTAATTCATTCGTACGATCCATTCTAATCCATTCGTACGATCCATTCTATTCCATTCGTACGATCTATTCTAATCCATTCGTACGATCCATTCTAATTCATTCGCTCGAATATATCCATTCTAATTCATTCGTACGATCCATTCTAATTCGTTCATACGATCCATTCTAATTCGTTCGTACGATCCATTCTAATTCATTCGCACGATCCATTCTAATTTATTTGCACGAATATACGATCCATTCTAATTCATTTGCACAAATCTATCCATTCTAATTTATTCGTACGATCCATTCAAATTCATTCGTACGATCTATTCTAATTCATTCGGACGAATGTAACCATTCTAATTCAATCGTACGATTCATTTTAATTCATTCGTATGAGCTATTCTAATTCATTCGTACGATTCATTCTAATTCATTCGTACGATCCATTCTAATTCATTCGTACGATCCATTCAAATTCATTCTCACAAATGTAACCTTTCTAATTCATTTGTACGATCTATTCTAATCCATTCGTACGACCCATTCTAATCCATTCGTACGATCCATTCTAATTCATTCGCATAAATATTTCTATTCTAATTCATTCGTATGATCCATTCTAATTCATTCGCACTATCCATTCGAATTCATTCGTACGATCCATTCTAATTCATTCGCACAATCCATTCTAATTCATTCATACGATCCATTCTAATTCATTCGTACGATCCATTCTAATTCATTCGTACGATCCATTCTAATTCATTCGTACGATCCATTCTAATTCATTCCTACGTACGATCCATTCTAATTCATTCGTATGATTAATTCAAATTCATTCGCATGATCTATTTGTACGATTCATTCTAATTCATTCATACGATCATTCGCTCGAATGTATCCATTCTAATTCATTCGTACGATCCATTCTAATTTATTCGTACGATCCATTGTAATTCTTTCGTACGATCCATTCTAATTCATTCACACGATCTATTCTAATTCATTCGTACGATCCATTCTAATTCATTCGCACGATCCATTCTAATTCATTCGCACAAATGTATCCATTTTAATTCATTCGTACGATCCATTCTAATTTATTCATACGATCCATTCAAATTCATTCGCACGATCCATTCTAATTCATTCGTACCATCCATTCTAATTCATTCGCATGAATATATCTATTCTAATTCATTCGTATGAACCATTCTAATTCATTCGCACTATCCATTCTAATTCATTCGTTCGATCCATTATAATTCATTCGCACAATCCATTCTAATTCATTCGTACGATCCATTCTAATTCATTCGTATGATCCATTCTAACTCATTCGATGGATCCATTCTAATTCATTCGTTCGATCCATTCTAATTCATTCACACGATCCATTCTAATTTATTCGTACGATCCATTCTAATTAATTTGTACGATCAATTCTAATTCATTCGCATGATCCATTCTAATTCATTCGTACGATCCATTCTAATTCATTCGTACAATCCATTCAAATTCATACGTACGATGCAATCTAATTCATTCGCACAAATGTATCTATTCTAATTCATTCGTACAATGCGTTCTAATCCATTCGTACGATCCATTCTAATCCATTTGTACGATCCATTCTAATTCATTCGCACGAATGTAACCATTCTAATTCTAATTCGTTCGTACGATCCATTCTAATTCATTCATACGAATAAATTAGAATGGATACAACTCGTGCGAATGAATTAGAATCGATCGTACGAATGAATTAGATCGTACGATTCTAATTCATTCGTACGATCCATTCTAATTCGTTCATACGATCCATTCTAATTCATTCGTACGATCCATTCTAATTCATTCCTACGATCCATTCTAATTCATTCGGTGGATCCATTCTAATTCATTCGTATGATCCATTCTAATTCATTCGCACTATCCATTCTAATTCATTTGCACGATCCATTCTAATTCATTCGTACGATCCATTCTAATTCATTCGCACGAATGTATCCATTCTAATTCATTTGTACGATCCATTCTAATTCATTCGTACAATGCGTTCTAATCCATTCGTACGATCCATTCTAATTCATTCCTATGATCCATTCTAATTCATTCGTACGATCCATTCTAATTTATTTGCTCGAATGTATTAGAATGGTTCGTACGAATGAATTAGAATGGATAGTGCGAATGAATTAGAATGGATCGTACGAATGAAATAGAATGGATTGTACGAATGAATTAGAATAGATCGTGCGAATGAATTAGAATAGATCGTACGAATGAATTAGAATGGATCGTACGAATGAATTAAAATGGATCGTACGAATGAATTAGAATGGATACATTCGAGCGAATGAATTAGAATGGATCGTGCGAATGAATTAGAATGGATCGTGCAAATGAATTAGAATGTATAGTTCGAATGAATTAGAATGGATCGTACGAATGAATTAGAATGGATCCACCGAATGAATTAGAATGGATCATACGAATGAATTAGAATGGATCGTGCAAATGAATTAGAATGGATACATTTGTGCGAATGAGTTAGAATGGATCATACGAATGAATTAGAATGGATCGTACGAATGAATTAGAATGGATCATACGAATGAATTAGAATGGATCGTGCGAATGAATTAGAATGGATTATATGAATGTCTAATTCAATCGTACAATGCGTTCTAATCCATTCGTACGATCCATTCTAATTCATTCGCACGATCCATTCTAATTCATTCGCACGATCTATTCTAATTCATTCGCATGATCCATTCTAATTCATTCGTACAATCCATTCAAATTCATTCGTACGATCCATTCTCATTCATTCGTACGATCCATTCTAACCCATTCGTACGATCCATTCTAATCCATTCGTACGATCCATTCTAATTCATTCGCACGAATGTAACCTTTCTAATTCATTTGTACGATCCATTCTAATTCATTCGTACGATCCATTCTAATTCATTCGCACGAATGTAACCATTCTAATTCATTCGTACGATCCATTCTAATCCATTCATACGATCCATTCTAATCCATTCGTACGATCCGTTCTAATCCATTCGTACGATCCGTTCTAATCCATTCGTACGATCCATTCTAATTCATTCGTACGATCCATTCTAATTCATTCGTACGATCCATTCTAATTCATTCTCACAAATGTAACCTTGCTAATTCATTTGTACGATCTATTCTAATTCATTCGTACGATCCATTCTAATCCATTCGTACGATCCATTCTAATCCATTCGTACGATCCATTCTAATTCATTCGCACGAATGTAACCATTCTAATTCATTCGTACGATCCATTCTAATTCATTCGTACGATCCATTCTAATTCATTCGGTGGATCCATTCTAATTCATTCGTACGATCCATTCTAATTCATTTGTACGATCCATTCTAATTCATTCATACGATCCATTCTAATGCATTCGCACAATCCATTCTAATTTATTCGCTCGTACGATCCATTCTAATTCATTCATAGGATCCATTCTAATTCATTCGTACGATCCATTCTAATTCGTTCGCACAATCCATTCTAAATCATTCTAATTCATTCGTACGATCCATTCTAATTCATTCGTACGATCCATTCTAATTCATTTGTACGAATGAATTAGAATAGATCGTACTAATGGATTAGAATGGATCGTGCGAATGAATTAGAATGGATCATACGAACGAATTAGAATGGATCGTACAAACGAATTAGAATGGATCGTATGAATGAATTAGAATGGATCGTACGAATGGATTAGAATGGATCGTACGAATGGATCATGCGAATGAATTAGAATGGATCGTACGAATGAATTAGAATGGATTGTACGAATGAATTAGAATGGATACATTCGTGCGATGAATTAGAATGGATCGAGTGAATGAATTAGAATGGATTGTGCGAATGAATTAGAATGGATCATATGAATGAATTAGAATGGATCGTGCAAATGAAGTAGAATGGATCGTATAAATGAATTAGAATGGTTACATTCGTGCGAATGAATTAGAATGGATCGTACGAATTGATTAGAATGGATCGGACGAATGAATTAGAATGGATTCATTCGCACGAATGAATTAGAATGGATACATACAAATGAATTAGAAAGGTTACTTTCGTGAGAATGAATTAGAACGGATCGTACGAATGAATTAGAATGGATCGTACGAATGAATTAGAATGGATACATTCGAGCGAATGAATTAGAATGGAACGTACGAATGAATTAGAATGGATCATAAGAATGAATTAGAATGGATCGTGCAAATGAATTAGAATGGATCATACGAATGAATTAGAATGGATACATTCGTGCGAATGAATTAGAATGGATCGTACGAATGAATTAGAATGGATCGTGCGAATGAATTAAAATTGATCGTACGAATAAATTAGAATGGATCGTACGAATGGATTAGAATGGATCGTAAAAATGAATTAGAAAGGTTACATTTGTGAGAATGAATTAGAATAGATCGTACGAATGGATTAGAATGGATCGTACGAATGGATTAGAATGGATCGTACGAATGAATTAGAATGGATCATACAAATGAATTAGAAAGGTTACATTCGTGAGAATGAATTAGAATGGATCGTACGAATGAATTAGAATGGATCACGCGAATGAATTTGAATGGATCGTACGAATGAATTAGAATGGATCGAACGGATGAATTAGAATGGATACATTCGAGCGAATGAATTAGAATAGATCGTAGGAATGAATTAGAATGGATCATACGAATGAATTAGAATGGATCGTGCGAATGAATTAGAATGGATTGTACGAATGAATTAGAATAGATACATTTGTGCGAATGAATTAGAATAGATCGTACGAATGAATTAGAATGGATCGTGCGAATGAATTAGAATGAATCGTACGAATGAATTAGAATGGATCGTACGAATGAATTAGAATGGATACATTTGTACGAATAAATTAGAATGGATTGTACGAATGAATTAGAATGGATACATTCTTGCGAATAAATTAGAATGGATCGTATATTCATGCAAATAAATTAGAATGGATCATACGAATGAATTAGAATGGATTGTGCGAATGAATTAGAATGAATCGTACGAATGCATTAGAATGGATCGTTCGAATGAATTAGAATGAATCGTACGATCCATTCTAATTCATTTGTATGATCCATTCTAATTCTTTCGCACGATCCATTCTAATTCATTCGTACGATCCAATCTAATTCATTCGTATGATCAATTCTAATTCATTCGTACAATCCATTCTAATTCAGTCGTATGAATGTATCATACGAATGAATTAGAATGGATCATGCGAATGAATTAAAATGGATCGTACAAATGAATTGGAATGGATCGTACGAATAAATTAGAATACATCATGTGAATGAATTAGAATGGATCGTACGTTTGAATTAGATTGGATTGTGCGAATGAATTAGAATGGATACATTCGTGCGAATGAATTAGAATAGATCATATGAATGAATTAGAATGGATCGTATGAATAAATTAGAATGGATACATTTGTACGAATGAATTAGAATGGATCATACGAATGAATTTGAATGGATCGTACGAATGAATTAGAATGGATAGAGCAAATGAATTAGAATGGATCATACGAATGAATTAGAATGGATTGTACAAATGAATTAGAATAGATCGTGCGAATGAATTAGAATGGATCGTACGAAAGAATTAGAATAGATCGTACGAATGAATTAGAATGGATCATACGAATGAATTAGAATCGATCGTGCGAATGAATTAGAATAGATCGTACGAATGAATTAGAATGGATACATTTATTCGATGAATAAGAATGGAGCATACGAATGAATTAGAATGGAGCGTACGAATGAACTAGAATGGATACATTCGTGCGAATGAATTAGAATGGATCATATGAAAGAATTAGAATGGATCGTGCGAATGAATTAGAATGGATCGTGCGAATGAATTAGAATGGATCGTACGAACGAATTAGAATGGATCGTACGAACAAATTAGAATGGATCATATGAACGAATTAGAATGGATCGTACGAATAAATTAGAATGGATATATTCGTACGATCCATTCTAATTCATTCGTACGATCCATTCTTATTCATTCGTACGATCCATTCTAATCCATTCGTACGATCCATTCTAATTCATTCGTACGATCCATTCTTATCCATTCGTACGATCCATTCTAATCCATTCGTACGATCCATTCTAATGCATTCGTACGATCCATTCTAATTCATTCTCACAAATGTAACCTTTCTAATTCATTTGTACGATCCATTCTAATTCATTCGTACTAGATCCATTCTAATTTATTCGTACGATTCATTCTAATTCATTCGTACGATCCATTCTAATTCATCGCACGAATCCGTTCTAATTCTTTCGCACGAATGAATTAGAATGGATACATTCGTGCGAATGAATTAGAACGGATTCGTGCGATGATTTAGAATGGATTAGAATGGATACATTCGTGCGAATGAATTAGAATGAATCGTGCGAATGAATTAGAATGGATCGTACGAATAAATTAGAATGGACATATTTGAATGAATAAATTAGAATGGATCGTACGAATAAATTAGAATGGATACATTTGTGCGAATTAATTAGAATGGATCACACGAATAAATTAGAATGGATCGTGCGAATGAATTAGAATGGATCGTACGAATGAATAAGAATGGATCCACCGAATGAGTTAGAATGGATCATACGAATGAATTAGATTGGATCGTACGAAAGAATTTGAATGGATCGTTCGAATAAATTAGAATGGATCGTACGAATGGATTAGAATGGATCATACGAATGAATTAGAATGGATCATACAAATGAATTAGAAAGGTTACATTCATGAGAATGAATTAGAATGGATCGTACGAATGAATTAGAATGGATCATGCGAATGAATTTGAATGGATCGTACGAATGAATTAGAATGGATCGTACGATCCATTCTAATTCATTCTCACAAATGTATCCATTCTAATTCATTCGTATGATCCATTCTAATTCATTCGCACGATCTATTCTAATTAATTCGCACGAATATATCCATTCTAATTCATTCGTACGATCCATTCTAATTCATTCGTATGATCCATTCTAATTCATTCGCACGATCCATTCTAATTCATTCGTAAGATCCATTCTAATTCATTTGTATGATCTATTCTAATTCATTCGCACGAATGTAACCATTCTAATTCATTCGTACGATTCATTCCAATTCATTCGTATGAGCTATTCTAATTCATCCGTACGATCCATTCTAATTCATTCGTACGATCCATTGTAATTCATTCATACAATCCATTCAGATTCATTCACACAAATGTATCCATTCAAATTCATTCGTACGATCCATTCTAATTAATTCGCATGATCCATTCTAATTCATTCTCACGAATGTAACCTTTCTAATTCATTTGTATGATCCATTCTAATTCATTCGTACGATCCATTCTAATCCATTCGTACGATCCATTCTAATCCATTCGTACGATCCATTCTAATTCATTCGTACGATCCATTCTAATTCATTCTCACAAATGTAACCTTTCTAATTCATTTGTACAATCCATTCTAATTCATTCGTGCGATCCATTCTAATCCATTCGTACGATCCATTCTAATCCATTCGTACGATCCATTCTAATTCATTCGCACGAATATAACCATTCTAATTCATTCGCACGAATGTAACCATTCTAATTCATTCGTACGATCCATTCTAATTCATTCCTACGATCCATTCTAATTCATTCGCACGAATGTATCCATTCTAATTCATTTGCACGATCCATTCTAATTCATTCCTATGATCCATTCTAATTCATTCGTACGATCCATTCTATTCCATTCGTACGATCCATTCTAATTCATTCGTACGATCTATTCTAATCCATTCGAACGATCCATACTAATTCATTTGTACGATCCATTCTAATTCATTCTCATAAATGTAAACTTTCTAATTCATTTGTACGATCCATTATAATTCATTCATACGATCCATTCAAATCCATTCGTATGATCCATTCTAATCCATTCGTACGATCCATTCTAATTTATTCGCACGTATGTAACCACTCTAATTCATTCGTACGATCCATTCTAATTCATTCATACAATCCATTCTAATTCATTCTCACGAATGTATCCATTCTAATTAATTCGTACGATCCATTCTAATTCATTCGTATGATCCATTCTTATTCATTCGCACGATCTAGTCTAATTGATTTGCACGATCCATTCTAATTCATTCGCACGAATGTATCCATTCTAATTCATTCCTACGATCCATTCTAATTCATTAATATGATCCATTCTAATTCATTCGTACGATCCATTCTAATTCATATGCACAAAGGTATCCATTCTAATTCATTTGCACGACCCATTCTAATTCATTCCCATGATCCATTCTAATTCATTCGTACGATCCATTCTAATTCATTCGCTCGAATGTATCCATTCTAATTCATTCGTACGATCCATTCTAATTCGTTCATATGATCCATTCTAATTCGTTCGTACGATCCATTCTAATTCATTCATACGATTCATTCTAGTTCATTCGTACGATCAATTCTAATTCATTCGTATGATCAATTCTAATTCATTCGCACGATCCATTCTAATTCATTCGTACGATCCATTCTAATTCATTCGCACGAATATAACCATTCTAATTCATTCGTACGATCCATTCTAATTCATTCCTATGATCCATTCTAATTCATTCGCATGAATGTATCTATTCTAATTCATTTGCACGATCCATTCTAATTCATTCCTATGATCCATTCTAATTCATTTGTACGATCCATTCTAATTCATTCGCTCGAATGTATCCATTCTAATTCATTCGTACGATTCATTCTAATTCATTCGCACGATCCATTCTAATTCATTCGTACGATCCATTCTTATTCATTCATATGATCCATTCTAATTCATTTGTACGAATGAATTAGAGTGGATCAAACGAATAGATTAGAATGGATCGTACGAATGAATTAGAATGGATAGTACGAATGAATTAGAGTGGATCGTATGAACGAATTAGAATGGATCGTACGAATGAATTAGAATGGATACATTCAAGCGAATGAATTAGAATGGATCGTATGAATGAATTAGAATAGATCATAGGAATGAATTAGAATGGATCGTGCAAATGAATTAGAAGGGATACATTCGTGCGAATGAATTAGAATGGATCGTTGGAATGAATTAGAATGGATCGTACGAATGAATTAGAATGGTTACATTCGTGCGAATGAATTAGAATGGATCGTACGAATGGATTAGAATGGATCGTACGAATGAATTAGAATGGATCGTACAAATGAATTAGAATGGTTACATTTGTGAGAATGAATTAGAATGGATCATACGAATGGATTAGAATGGATCGTACGAATGGATTAGAATGGATCGTGCGAATGAATTAGAATGGATCGTACGAATGGATTAGAATGGATCGTACGAATGAATTAGAATGAATTGTACGAATGAATTAGAATGGATCGTACGAATGGATTAGAATGGATCGTACAAATGAATTAGAATGGATCGTACGAATGAATTAGAATGGATATATTCGAGCGAATGAATTAGAATGGATCGTACGAATGAATTAGAATGGATCGTACGAATGAATTAGAATGGATCGTACGAATGGATTAGAATGGATCGTACGAATGAATTAGAATGGATCATACGAATAAATTAGAATGGATCGTTCAAATGAATTAGAATGGATCATACGAATGAATTTGAATGGATCCACCGAATGAGTTAGAATGGATCATACGAATGATTTAGAATGGATCGTACGAACGAATTAGAATGGATCGTACAAATGAATTAGAATGGATCGTGCGAATGAATTAGAATACATTGTACGAATGAATTAGAATGGATCGTACGAATGGATTAGATTGGATCGTACGAATGAATTAGAATGGATCGTACGAATGAATTAGAATGGATATATTCGAGCGAATGAATTAGAATGGATCGTATGAATGAATTAGAATGGATCGTACGAATGAATTAGAATGGATCGTATGAATGTATTAGAATGGATCGTACGAATGAATTAGAATGGATCATACGAATAAATTAGAATGGATCATGCAAATGAATTAGAATGGATCATACGAATGAATTAGAATGGATCCACCGAATGAGTTAGAATGGATCATACGAATGATTTAGAATGGATCGTACGAATGAATTAGAATGGATCGTACAAATGAATTAGAATGGATCGTGCGAATGAATTAGAATGCATTATACGAATGAATTAGAATGGATCGTACGAATGGATTAGAATGGATCGTACGAATGAATTAGCATGGATCGTACGAATGAATTAGAATGGATATATTCGAGCGAATGAATTAGAATAGATCGTACGAATGAATTAGAATTGATCGTACGAATGGATTAGAATGGATCGTACGAATGAATTAGAATGGATCATACTAATAAATTAGAATGGATCGTGCAAATGAATTAGAATGGATCGTACGAATGAATTAGAATGGATCCACCGAATGAGTTAGAATGGATCATACGAATGAATTAGAATGGATCATACGAATGAATTAGAATGGATCGTACAAATGAATTAGAAAGGATCGTACAAATGAATTAGAATGGATCGTGCGAATGAATTAGAATGGATCGTGCGAATGAATTAGAATGGATACATTTGTGAGAATGAATTTGAATGGATCGTATGAATGAATTAGAATGGATCGTACGAATGAATTAGAATGGATCATGCGAAAGAATTAGAATGGATCATACGAATAAATTGGAACGGATACATTTGTGAGAATGAATTAGAATGGATCGTACAAATGAATTAGAATGGATCGTACGAATGAATTAGAATGGATCGTGCGAATAAATTAGAATGGATCGTGCGAATGAATTAGAATGGATACATTTGTGAGAATGAATTAGAATGGATCGTACCAATGAATTAGAATGGATCGTACGAATGAATTAGAATGGATCGTGCGAATGAATTAGAATGGATCGTGCGAATGAATTAGAATGGATCGTACGAATGAATTAGAATGGATCGTGCGAATGAATTAGAATGGATCGTGCGAATGAATTAGAATGGATCATACGGTTGAATTAGAATGGATACATTTGTGAGAATGAATTAGAATGGATCGTACGAATGAATTAGAATGGATCGTACGAATGAATTAGAATGGATCGTACGAATGAATTAGAATGGATCGTGCGAATGAATTAGAATGGATCGTGCGAATGAATTAGAATGGATCGTGCGAATGAATTAGAATGGATCATACGAATGAATTAGAATGGATACATTTGTGAGAATGAATTAGAATGGATCGTACGATCCATTCTAATTCATTCGTACGATCCATTCAAATTCATTCGCATGATGCATTCTAATTCATTTGTACGATCCATTCTAATTCATTCTCAGGAATGTAACCTTTCTAATTCATTTGTATGATCCATTCTAATTCATTCGTACGATCTATTCTAATCCATTCGTACGATCCATTCTAATTCATTCGAATGATCCTTTCAAATTCTTTCGTACGATCCATTCTAATTCATTCGCACGATCTATTCTAATTCATTCGTACAATCCATTCTAATTCATTCGTAGGATCCATTCTAATTCATTCGCACTATCCGTTCTAATTCATTCGTACGATCCATTCTAATTCATTCGTACAATCCATTCTAATTCATTCGTACAAATGTATCCATTCTAATTCATTCGTACGATCCATTCTAATTCATTCATACGATCTATTCTAATTCAATCGCACGAATGTATCCATTCTAATTCATTCGCACAATCCAATCTAATTCAAACGTACGATCCATTCTAATTCATTCACATGATGTATTCTAATTCATTCGTTCGATCCATTCCAATTCATTTGTACGATCCATTTTAATTCATTTGTATGATCCATTCTAATGCATTCGTACGATTCATTCTTATTCATTCGCACGATCCATTCTAATTCATTCGTACGATCCATTCTAATTCATTCGTCCGATCCATTCTAATTCATTCGCACGAATGTATCCATTCTAATTCATTCGTACAATCCATTCTAATTGATTCGCACGATCCATTCTAATTCATTCGTATGATCCATTCTAATTCATTCCTATAATCTATTCTAATTCATTCGCTCGAATGTATCCATTCTAATTCATTCGTTCGATCCATTCTAATTCATTCGTACGATCCATTCAAATTCATTCGCATGATCTATTCTATTTCATTCGTACGATCCATTCTAATTCATTCTCACGAATGTAACATTTCTAATTCATTTGTATGATCCATTCTAATTCATTCGTACGATTTATTCTAATCCATTCGTATGATCCATTCTAATTCATTCTCACGATCCATTCTAATTCATTCATACGATCCATTCTAATTCATTTGTACGATCCATTCTAATTCATTTGTACGATCCATTCTAATTCAGGATCCATTCTAATCCATTCGTACGATCCATTCTAATCCATTCGTACGATCCATTCTAATTCATTCGCACGAATGTAACCATTCTAATTCATTCGTACGATCCATTCTAATTCATTCCTACGATCCATTCTAATTCATTCGCACGAATGTATCCATTCTAATTCATTTGCACGATCCATTTTAATTCATTTGTATGATCCATTCTAATTCATTCGTACGATCCATTCTAATTCATTCGCTCGAATGTATCCATTCTAATTCATTTGTACGATCCATTCTAATTCATTCGTACGATCCATTCAAATCCATTCGTATGATCAATTCTAATTCATTTGCACGATCCATTCTAATTCATTCTCACGAATGTAACCTTTCTAATTCATTCGTACGATCCATTCTAATTCATTCGCACGATTCATTCTAATTCACTCGTACGATCCATTCTAATTCATTCGCATGAATATATCTATTCTAATTCATTCGTATGATCCATTCAAATTCATTCGTACGATCCATTCTAATTCATTCGTACATTCCATTCAAATTCATTCGTACGATGCAATCTAATTCATCTGCACAAATGTATCTATTCTAATTCATTCGTACAATGCGTTCTAATCCATTCCATTCGTACGATCCATTCTAATCCATTCGTACGATCCATTCTAATTCATTCACACGAATGTAACTATTCTAATTCATTCATATGATCCATTCTAATTCATTCGTACGATCCATTCTAATTCATTCGTATGATCCATTCTAATTCATTCGTACGATCCATTCTAATTCATTTGCATGAATGTATCCATTCTAATTTATTCGTACGATCCAGTCTAATTCATTCGTACTATCCATTCTAACTCATTCGCACGATCCAATCTAATTCATTCGTATGATCCATTCATTCTAGTTCATTCGTACGCTCCATTCTAATTCATTCGTACGCTCCATTCTTATTCATCGCACAAATGTATCCATTCTAATTTATTTGTACGATCCATTCAAATTCAATCGTATGATCCATTCTAATTCATTCGCACAAATGTATCCATTTTAATTCATTCGTACGATCCATTCTAATTTATTCATACGATCCATTCTAATTCATTCGCACGATCCATTCTAATTCATTCGTACGATCCTTTCTAATTCATTCGCATGAATATATCTATTCTAATTCATTCGTATGATCCATTCTAATTTATTCGCACGATCTATTCTAATTCATTTGCTCGAATGTATCCATTCTAATTCATTCGTACGATCTATTCTAATTCGTTCATACGATCCATTCTAATTCGTTCGTACAATCAATTCTAATTCATTCGCACGATCCATTCTAATTCATTCGCATGAATGTATCCATTCTAATTCATTTGCACGATCCATTCTAATTCATTCCTATGATCCATTCTAATTCATTCGTAAGATCCATTCTAATTCATTCGTCCGATCCATTCAAATTCATTCGTACGATGCAATCTAATTCAGTCGCACAAATGTATCTATTCTAATTCATTCGTACAATGCGTTCTAATCCATTCGTACATCCATTCTAATCCATTCGTACGATCCATTCTATTCCATTCGTACGATCCATTCTAATTCATTCGTACGATCCATTCTAATTCATTCTCACAAATGTAACCTTTCTAATTCATTCGTATGGTCCATTCTAATTTATTCGCACGATCTATTTTAATTCATTCGTACAATCCATTCAAATTCATTCTCACGAATGTAACCTTTCTGATTCATTTGTATGATCCATTCTAATTCATTCGTACGATCCATTCTAATCCATTCGTACGATCCATTCTAATTCATTCGTACGATCCATTCTAATTCATTCGTACGATCCATTTTAATTTGTTCGCATGATCCATTCTAATTCATTCGTATGATACATTCGTGCGAATGAATTAGAATGGATCGTACGAATGAATTAGAATAGATCGTGCGAATAAATTAGAATGGATCATACGAATGAATTAGAATAGATATATTCATGTGAATGAATTAGAATGGATCGTACTAATGAATTAGAATGTATGAATGAATTAGAATGGATACATTCGTGCGAATGAATTAGAATAGATCGGACGAATGAATTAGAATGGATCGTACGATTCATTCTAATTCAATCGTACGATCCATTCTAATGCATTCGTACGATTCATTCTAATTCATTCGCACGATCCATTCTAATTCATTCGTACGATCCATTCTTATTCATTCATACGATCCATTCTAATTCATTCGCACAATCCATTCTAATTCATTCGTACGATCCATTCTAATTCATTCGTATGATCCATTCTAACTCATTCGGTGGATCCATTCTAATTCATTCGTACGATCCATTCTAATTCATTCGCATGATCCATTCTAATTTATTCGTACGATCCATTCTAATTCATTCGTACGATCTATTCTAATTAATTCGCACGAATGTAACCATTCTAATTCATTCGTACGATTCATTCTAATTCATTCGTATGAGCTATTATAATTCATTCGTACGATCTATTCTAATTCATTCGTACGATCCATTGTAATTCATTCATACATTCCATTCAGATTCATTCGCACAAATGTATCCATTCAAATTCATTCGTACGATCCATTCTAATTAATTCGCACGATCCATTCTAATTCAGTCGTATGAATGTATCCATTTTAATTCATTCATATGATCCATTCTAATTCATTCGTACGATCTAATTCATTCGTACGATACATTCTAATTCATTCGTACGATCGATTCTAATTCATTCGCACGATCCATTCTAATTCATTCGTACGATCCATTCTAATTCATTCGTATGATCCATTCTAATTTATTCGTTCAAATATATCTATTCTAATTCATTCGTACGATCCATTCTAATTCATTCGCACGATCCATTCTAATTCATTCGCACGAATGTATCCATTCTAATTCATTTGCACGATCCATTCTAATTCATTCTTATGATCCATTCTAATTCATTCGTACGATCCATTCTAATTCATTCGTACGATCCATTCTAATTCATTCGTATGATCCATTCTAACTCATTCGGTGGATCCATTCTAATTCATTTCTACGATCTATTCTAATTCATTCGTACGATCCATTCTAATTCATTCGCACGATCCATTCTAATTTATTCGCACGATCCATTCTAATTCATTCGCTCGAATGTGTCCATTCGAATTCATTCGTACGATCTATTCTAATCCATTCGTACGATCCATTATAATTCATTCGCACGAATGTAACCATTCTAATTCATTCGTATGATCCATTCTAATTCATTCCTACGATCCATTCTAATTCATTCGCACGAATGTATCCATTCTAATTTATTCGTACGATCCATTCTAATTCTTTCCTATGATCCATTCTAATTTATTCGCACGAATGTATCCATTCTAATTCATTTGCACGATCCATTCTAATTCATTCCTATGATCCATTCTAATTCATTCGTACGATCCATTCTAATTCATTCGCTCGAATGTATCCATTCTAATTCATTGGTACGATCCATTCTAATTCATTCGTACGATCCATTCTAATTCATTCGTATGATCCATTCTAATTTATTCGTTCAAATATATCCATTCTAATTCATTCGTACGATCCATTCTAATTCATTCGTACGATCCATTCTAATTTATTCGTATGATCAATTCTAATTCATTCGTACAATCCATTCTAATTCAGTCGTATGAATGTATCATACGAATGAATTAGAATCGATCATAGGAATGAATTAGAATGGATCGTGCAAATGAATTAGAATGGATACATTCGTGCGAATGAATTAGAATGGATCGTAGGAATGAATTAGAATGGATCGTACGAATGAATTAGAATGGTTACATTCGTGCGAATGAATTAGAATGGATCGTATGAATGGATCTGAATGGATTGTACGAATGAATTAGAATGGATACATTCGAGCAAATGAATTAGCATGGATCATGCGAATGAATTAGAATGGATCGTACGAATGAATTAGAATAGATCGTAGGAATGAATTAGAATGGATCATACGAATGAATTAGAATGGATAAATTTGAACGAATAAATTAGAATGGATCATACGAATGAATTAGAATGGATCGTACGAATGAATTAGAATGGATCGTACGAATGAAATAGAATGGATACATTCGAGCGAATGAATTAGAATGGATCGTACGAATGAATTAGGATGGATCATAGGAATGAATTAGAATGGATTGTGCAAATGAATTAGAATGGATACATTCGTGCGAATGAATTAAAATGGATATATTTGTGCGAATGAATTAGAATAGTTCGTACAAATGAATTAGAATGGATCGAATGAATGAATTAGAATGGATTGTACGAATAAATTAGAATGGATCGTACGAATGAATTAGAATGGTTACATTCGTGCGAATGAATTAGAATGGATCGTACGAATGGATTAGAATGGATCGTACGAATGAATTAGAATGGATCGTACAAATGAATTAGAAAGGTTACAATTGTGAGAATGAATTAGAATGGATCGTACGAATGGATTAGAATGGATCGTACGAATGGATTAGAATGGATCGTACGAATGAATTAGAAAGGTTACATTCGTGAGAATGAATTAGAATGGATCGTGCGAATGAATTAGAATGGATCATGCGAATGAATTAGACTGGATCGTACGAATGAATTAGAATGGATCGTACGAACGAATTAGAATGGATCGTATGAATGAATTAGAATGGATCGTACGAATGAATTAGAATGGATACATTCGAGCGAATGAATTAGAATGGATCGTACGAATGAATTAGAATGGATCATAGGAATGAATTGAATGGATCGTGCAAATGAATTAGAATAGATACATTCGTGCGAATGAATTAGAATAGATCGTAGGAATGAATTAGAATGGTTCGTACGAATGAATTAGAATGGATCGTGCGAATGAATTAGAATTGATCATACGAATGAATTAGAATGGATTGTACGAATGAATTAGAATGGATACATTTGTGCGAATGAATTAGAATGGATCGTGCGAATGAATTAGAATGAATTGTACGAATGAATTAGAATAGATACATTTGTACGAATGAATTAGAATGGATCGTACGAATGAATTAGAAAGGATCATGCGAATGAATTTGAATGGATTGTACGAATGAATTAGAATGGATCAAACGAATGAATTAGAATGGATCATGCGAATGAATAAGAATAGATCGTAGGAATGAATTAGATTGGATCATACGAATGAATTAGAATGGATCGTGCGAATGAATTAGAATGGATCGTATGAATGAATTAGAATGGATCATACGAATGAATTAGAATGGATCGTACGAATGAATTAGAATGGATCGAACGAATGAATTAGAATGGATACATTCGAGCGAATGAATTAGAATAGATCATACGAATGAATTAGAATGGATCGTGCGAATGAATTAGAATGGATTGTACGAATGAATTAGAATGGATCGTACGAACGAATTAGAAATTATCATACGAACGAATTAGAATGGATCGTATGAACAAATTAGAATGGATCGTACGAATGAATTAGAATGGATCGTACGAATGAATTAGAATGGATCGTACGAATGAATTAGAATGGATCATAGGAATGAATTAGAATGGATCGTGCAAATGAATTAGAATGGATCATAGGAATGAATTAGAATGGATCGTACGAATGAATTAGAATGGTTACATTCGTGCGAATGAATTAGAATGGAGCATACGTAGGAATAAATTAGAATGGATCGTATGAATGGATTAGAATGGATCGTACGAATGGATTAGAATGGATCGTATGAATGGATTAGAATTGATCGTACGATTGAATTAGAATAGATCGAACGAATGAATTAGAATGGATACATTCAAGCGAATGAATTAGAATAGATCGTAGGAATGAATTAGAATGGATCATACGAATGAATTAGAATGGATCGTGCGAATGAATTAGAATGGATTGTACGAATGAATTAGAATGGATACATTCGTACGAATGAATTAGAATGGATACATTCGTACGAATGAATTAGAATGGATCGGACGAATGAATTAGAATGGATCGTACGAATGAATTAGAATGGATCGTGCGAATGAATTAGAATGAATCGTACTAATGCATTAGAATGGATCGTACGAATGAATTAGAATGAATCATACGAATGGATTAGAACGGATCGTGCGAATGAATTAGAATGGATCGTACGAATGAATTAGAATGGATATATTTATGCGAATGAGTTAGAATGGATCATACGAATGAATTAGAATTGATCGTACGAATGAATTAGAATGGATCATACGAATGAATTAAAGTGGATCGTGCGAATGAATTAGAATGGATTGTACGAATGAATTAGAATGGATACATTCGAGCGAATGAATTAGAATGGATTGTACGAATGAATTAGAATGGATTGTACGAATGAATTAGAATGGATACATTCGAGCAAATGAATTAGAATAGATCATAGGAATGAATTAGAATGGATCATACGAATGAATTAGAATGGATCGTGCGAATAAATTAGAATGGATTGTACGAATGAATTAGAATGGATACATTTGTGAGAATGAATTAGAATGGATCGTACGAATGAATTAGTATGGATTGTGCGAATGAATTAGAATGGATCGTATGAATGAATAAGAATGGATCGTACGAATGAATTAGAATGGATCGTGTGAATGGATTAGAATGAATCGTACGAATGCATTAGAATGGATCGCACGATCCATTCTAATTCATTCCTACGATCTATTCTAATTCATTCGCTCGAATGTATCCCTTCTAATTCACTCGTACAATCCATTCTAATTCATTCGCACGATCCATTCTAATGCATTCATATGATCCATTCTAATTCATTCGTACGATCCATTCTAATTAATTCGTATGATCCATTCTAACTCATTCGCAGAAATGTATCCATTCTAATTCATTCGTACGATCCATTCTAATTCATTCGCATGATCCATTCTAATTCATTCGTACGATCCATTCTAATTAATTCGTACGATCCATTCTTATTCATTCGTACGATCCATTCTAATTCATTCGCACGATCCATCTAATTCATTCCTACGATCCATTCTAATTCATTCGCACGAATGTATCCTTTCTAATTCATTTGCACGATCCATTCTAATTCATTCCTATGATCCATTCTAATTCATTCGTATGATCCATTCTAATTCATTTGCTCGAATGTATCCATACTAATTCATTCGTACGATCCATTCTAATTCGTTCGTACGATCCATTCTAATTCGTTCGTACGATCCATTCTAATTCGTTCGTACGATCCATTCTAATTCATTCGCATGATCTATTCTAATTCATTCGTACGATCCATTCTAATCCATTCGTATGATCAATTCTAATTCATTCGCACGATCCATTCTAATTCATTCTAACGAATGTAACCTTTCTAATTCATTTGTATGATCCATTCTAATTCATTCGTACGATCCATTCTAATTCATTCGCATGATCCATTCTAATTCATTCGTACGATCCATTCTAATTCATTCGTCCGATCCATTCTAATTCATTCGTACAATCCATTCGAATTCATTCGCACGATCCATTCTAATTTATTCGTACGATTCATTCTAATTCATTCTTACGAATGTAACCATTCTAATTTATTCGTACGATCCATTCTAATTCATTTCAACGAATGTAACCACTCTAATTCATTCGTACGATCCATTCTAATTCAGTCGTATGAATGTATCCATTCTAATTCATTCGTACAATCCATTCTATATCATTCGCACGATCCATTCTAATTCATTCGTATGATCCATTCTAATTCATTCCTACGATCTATTCTAATTCATTCGCTCGAATGTATCCATTCTAATTCATTCGCACGATCCATTCTAATTCATTCGTACGATCAATTCTAATTCATTCGTACAATCCATTCTAATTCATTCGTATGATCCATTCTAATTCATTCCTATGATCTATTCTAATTCATTCGCTTGAATGTATCCATTCTAATTCATTCGTTCGATCCATTCTAATTCATTCGTACGATCCATTCAAATTCATTCGCATGATCCATTCTAATTCATTCGTACGATCCATTCTAATTCATTCTCACGAATGTAACCTTTCTAATTCATTTGTATGATCCATTCTAATTCATTCGTACGATACATTTGTGCGAATGAATTAGAATGGATCGTAGGAATGAATTAGAATGGATCGTGCGAATGAATTAGAATGGATCGTGCGAATGAATTAGAATGGATCGTACGAATGAATTAGAATGGATCGTATGAATGAATAAGAATGGATCGTACGAATGAATTAGAATGGATCGTACGAATGAATTAAAATGGATTGTGCGAATGAATTAGAATGGATCATACGAATGAATTAGAATGGATCCACCGAATGAGTAAGAATGGATCATACGAATGAATTAGAATGGATCGTACGAATGAATTAGAATGGATTGTGCGAATGAATTAGAATGGATCGTGCAAATGAATTAGAATGGATCGTATGAATGAGTAAGAATGGATCGTATGAATAAATTAGAATAGATCGTGCGAATGAATTAGAATGAATCGTACGAATGCATTAGAATGGATCGTACGAATGAATTAGAATGAATCGTACGGACGAATTAGAATGGATCATACGAACGAATTAGAATGGATCGTACGAACGAATTAGAATAGATCGTACGAATGAATTAGAATGGATACATTCGAGCGAATGAATTAGAATGGATAGTACGAATGAATTAGAATGGATCATAGGAATGAATTAGAATGGATTGTGCAAATGAATTAGAATGGATACATTCGTGCGAATGAATTAGAATGGATCATAGGAATGAACTAGAATGGATCGTACGAATAAATTAGAATGGATCGTGCGAATGAATTAGAATGGATCGTACGAATGAATTAGAATAGATCCACCGAATGAGTTAGAATGGATCGTACGAATGAATTAGAGTGGATCGTACGAATGAATTAGAATGGATCGTGCGAATGAATTGGAATGAATCGTATGAATGCATTAGAATGGATCGTACGAATGAATTAGAATGAATCGTACGATCCATTCTAATTCATTCGCACAAATGTATCCATTCTAATTCATTCGTACAATCCATTCTAATTCATTCGCACGATCCATTCTAATTCATTCGTATGATCCATTCTAATTCATTCCTACGATCTATTCTAATTCATTCGCTCAAATGTATCCATTCTAATTCATTCATACAATCCATTCTAATTCATTCGCACGATTCATTCTAATTCATTCGTATGATCCATTCTAATTCATTCGCACGAATGTATCCATTCTAATTCATTTGCATGATCCATTCTAATTCATTCCTATGATCCATTCTAATTCATTCGTACGATCTATTCTAATTCATTCGCTCGAATGTATCCATTCTAATTCATTTGTACGATCCATTCTAATTCATTCGCTCGAATGTATCCATTCTAATTCGTTCGTACGATCCATTCTAGTTCGTTCGTACGATTCATTCTAATTCATTCGTACGATCCATTCTAATGCATTCGTACGATTCATTCTAATTCATTCGCACGATCCATTCCAATTCATTCGTACGATCCATTCTTATTCATTCATACGATCCATTCTAATTCATTCGCACAATCCATTCTAATTCATTCGTACGATCCATTCTAATTCACTCGTATGATCCATTCTAACTCTTTCAGTGGATCCATTGTAATTCATTCGTACGATCCATTCTAATTCATTCACACGATCCATTCTAATTCATTCGTACGATCCATTCTAATTCATTCGTACGATCCATTCTTATTCATTCATACGATCCATTCTAATTCATTCGTACGATCCATTCTAATTCATTCGCACGATCCATTCTAATTCATTCGCACGATCCATTCTAATTCATTCCTACGATCCATTCTAATTCATTCGCACAAATGTATCGTACGAATGAATTAGAATGGATCATATAAATGAATTAGAAAGGTTACATTCGTGAGAATGAATTAGAATGGATCGTACGAATGAATTAGAATGGATCATGCGAATGAATTTAGATGGATCGTACGAATAAATTAGAATGGATCGAACGAATGAATTAGAATGGATACATTCGAGCGAATGAATTAGAATAGATCGTAGGAATGAATTAGAATGGATCATACGAATGAATTAGAATGGATTGTATGAATGAATTAGAATGGATCGTACGAATGAATTAGAATGGATCGTGCGAATGAATTAGAATGGATACATTCGAGCGAATGAATTAGAATAGATCGAAGGAATGAATTAGAATGGATCATACAAATGAATTAGAATGGATCGTGCGAATGAACTAGAATGGATTGTACGAATGAATTAGAATGGATACATTCACACGACTGAATTAGAATGGATCGTACGAATGAATTAGAATGGTTACATTCGTGCAAATGAATTAGAATGCATCGTACAGATAAATTAGAATGGTTACATTCGTGAGAATGAATTAGAATGGATCGTACGAATAAATTAGAATGGATCGTGCGAATGAATTAGAACGAATCGTACGAATGAATTAGAATGGATTGTGCGAATGAATTAGAATGGATCGTATGAATGAATAAGAATGGATCATATGAATGAATTAGAATGGATCGTATGAATGAATTAGAATGGATCATGCGAATGAATTAGAATGGATCGTACAAATGAATTAGAATGGATCCACCGAATGAGTTAGAATGGATCATACGAATGAATTAGAATAGATCGTAAGAATGAATTAGAATGGATTGTGCGAATGAATTAGAATGGATCGTATGAATGAATAAGAATGGATCGTACGAATGAATTAGAATGGATCGTGCAAATGAATTAGAATGAATCGTACGAATGCATTAGAATGGATCGTACGAATGAATTAGAATGAATCGTACGAATGAATTAGAATGTATCGTACGAACGAATTAGAATGGATAGTACGAACGAATTAGAATGGATCGTATGAACGAATTAGAATGGATCGTACGAACAAATTAGAATGGATACATTCGAGCGAATAAATTAGAATGGATCGTACGAATAAATTAGAATGGATACCTTTGTGCATACGAATTAGAATGGATCGTGCGAATGAATTAGAATGGATCGTAGGAATGAATTAGAATGGATCGTACGAATGAATTAGAATGGTTACATTCGTGCGAATGAATTAGAATGGATCGTACGAATGGATTAGAATGGATCGTACGAATGGATTAGAATGGATCGTACGAATGAATTAGAATGGATCGTACAAATGAATGAGAAAGGTTACATTTATGAGAATGAATTAGAATGGATCATACGAATGAATTAGAATGGATCGTACGAATGAATTAGAAAGGATAATAGGAATGAATAAGAATGGATCGAGCAAATGAATTAGAATGAATCGTAAGAATGAATTAGAATGGATCATACGAATGAATTAGAATACATCATGTGAATGAATTAGAATGGATCGTACGTTTGAATTAGATTGTAATGTGCGAATGAATTAGAATGGATACATTCGTGCGAATGGATTAGAATGGATACATTCGAGCGAATGAATTAGTATGGATCGTACGAATGGATTAGAATGGATCGTACGAATGAATTAGAATGGATCATACAAATGAATTAGAAAGGTTACATTTGTGAGAATGAATTAGAATGGATACATTTGTGCGAATGAATTAGAATAGATTAGAATGGATCATACGAATGGATTAGAATCCATTTTAATTCATTTGTATGATCCATTCTAATTCATCGCACGATCCATTCTAATTCATTCACTCGAATGTATCCATTCTAATTCATTCGTACGATCCATTCTAATGCATTCGTACGATCCATTCTAATTCATTCGTACGATCCATTCTAATTCATTTGTATGATCTATTCTAATTCATTCGCACGAATGTAACCATTCTAATTCATTCGTACGATTCATTCTAATTCATTCGTATGAACTATTCTAATTCATACATACGATCCATTCTAATTCATTCGTACGATCCATTCTAATCCATTCATACGATCCATTCTAATTCATTCGTACGATCCATTCTAATTCATTCTCACAAATGTAACCTTTCTAATTCATTTGTACGATCCATTCAAATTCATTCGTACGATCCATTCTAATCTATTCGTACGATCCATTCTAATCCATTCGTACGATCCATTCTAATTCATTCGTATGATCCATTCTAATTCATTCCTACGATCCATTCTAATTCATTCACACGAATGTATCCATTCTAATTCATTTGCATGATCCATTCTAATTCATTCCTATGATCCATTCTAATTCATTCGTACGATCCATTCTAATTCATTCGCTCGAATGTATCCATTCTAATTCATTCGTACGATCCATTCTAATTCGTTTATACGATCCATTCTAATTCGTTCGTACGATCCATTCTAATTCGTTCGTACGATCCATTCTAATACGTTCGTACGATCCATTCTAATTCATTCGCACGAATGTATCCATTCTAATGCATTCGTACGATTCATTCTAATTCATTCGCACGAATGTATCCATTCAAATTCATTCGTATAATCCATTCTAATTCATTCCTACGATCCATTCTAATTCATTCGCACGATCCATTCTAATTCATTCGTATGATCTATTCTAGTTCATTCGTACGATCCATTCTAATTCATTTGCATGAATGTATCCATTCTAATTCATTCGTACGATCCATTCCAATTCATTCGTATGATCCATTCTAATTCATTCATGCAATCCATTCTAATTCATTCATACGATCCATTCTAACTCATTCATACGATCCATTCTAATTCATTCGCATGAATGTATGTATCCTTACTAGTTCATTCGCACGAATGTATCCATTCTAATTCATTTGTACGATCTATTCTAATTCAATCGTAAAATCCATTCTAATTCATTCGTACGATCCATTCTAATTTATTCATACGATCCATTCTAATTCATTCGTACGATCCATTCTAATTAATTCGCACAAATGTATCCATTCTAATTCATTCTTACGATCCATTCAAATTCAATCGTATGATCCATTCTAATTCATTCGCACAAATGTATCCATTTTAATTCATTCGTACGATCCATTCTAATTCATTCGCACGGACCATTCTAATTCATTCGTACAATCCATTCTAATTCATTCGCACGATCCATTCTAATTCATTCGTACAATCCATTCTAATTCATTCGCACAAATGTATCCATTCTAATGCATTCGCACGATTCATTCTAATTCATTCGCACGATCCATTCTAATTCTTTCATATGATCCATTCTAAGTCATTCGCACGAATGTATCCATTCTAGTTCATTCGTACGCTCCATTCTAATTCATTCGTACGCTCCATTCTTATTCATCGCACAAATGTATCCATTCTAATTCAATCGTACGATCCATTCTAATTCATTCCTACGATCCATTCTAATTCATTCGCACGAATGTATCCATTCTAATTTATTTGCACGATTCATTCTAATTCATTCCTATGATCCATTCTAATTCATTCATACGATCCATTCTAATTCATTCGCTCGAATGTATCCATTCTTATTCATTCGTACGATCCATTCTAATTCATTCGTACAATCCATTCTAATTCATTCTCACGAATATAACCTTTCTAATTCATTTGTATGTATCCATTCTAATTCATTCATAAGAATGTATACATTCGTGCGAATAAATTAGAATGGATACATTCATGCTAATGAATTAGAATCGATCGTGCGAATGAATTAGAATGGATCGTGCGAATGAATTAGAATGGATCGTGCGAATGAATTTGAATGGATCGTACGAATGAATTAGAATGGATCATGCGAATGAATTTGAATGGATCGTACGAATGAATTAGAATGGATCGTGCGAATGAATTAGAATGGATCGTACGAATGAATTAGAATGGATACATTTATGTGAACGAGTTAGAATGGATCATAGGAATGAATTAGAATCGATCATACGAATGAATTAGAATGGATCATACGAATGAATTAAAATGGATCATGCGAATGAATTAGAATGGATCGTACGAATGGATTAGAATGGATCGTACGAATGGATTAGAACGCATTGTACGAATGAATTAGAATCGATACATTTGTGCGAATGAACTAGATTGCATCGTACGAATGAATTTGAATGGATTGTATGAATGAATTAGAATGGATCGTACGAATGAATTAGAATGGATCATGCGAATGAATTTGAATAGATCGAACGAATGAATTAGAATGGATCGTACGAATAAATTAGAATGGATCGTGCGAATGAATTAGAATGGATCGAACGAATGAATTAGAATGGATCGTATGAATGAATTAGAATGGATCGAACGAATGAATTAGAATGGATACATTTGTGCGAATGAATTAGAATAGATCGTAGGAATGAATTAGAATGGATCATACGAATGAATTAGAATGGATACATTCGTGCGAATGAATTAGAATAGATCGTACGAATGAATTATAATGGATCGTACGAATGATCGTACGATCCATTCAAATTCGTTCATACGATCCATTCTAATTCGTTCGTACGATCCATTCTAATTCGTTCGTAATATCCATTCTAATTCATTCGCACGATCCATTCTAATTCATTCGCACGATCCATTCTAATTCATTCGTACGATCCATTCTTAATCATTCATACGATCCATTCTAATTCATTCGCATGATCCATTCTAATTCATTCGTACGATCCATTCTAATTCATTCGTACGATCCATTCTAATTCATTCTCATAAATGTAACCTTTCTAATTCATTTGTACGATCCATTCTAATTCATTAGTACGATCCATTCTAATCCATTCGTATGATCCATTCTAATCCATTCGTACGATCCATTCTAATTCATTCGCACGAATGTAACCATTCTAATTTATTCGTACGATCCATTCTAATTGATTCCTACGATCCATTCTAATTCATTCGCACGAATGTATCCATTCTAATTCATTTGCACGATCCATTTTAATTCATTCCTATGATCCATTCTAATTCATTCGTACGATCAATTCTAATTCATTCGCACGAATGTCTCCATTCTAATTCATTTGCACGATCCATTCTAATCCATCCGTACGATCCATTCTAATCCATTCGTACAATCCATTCTAATTCACTCGCACGAATGTAACCATTCTAAATCATTCATATGATCCATTCTAATCCATTCGTACGATCCATTCTAATTCATTCCTACGATCCATTCTAATTCATTCGTATGAATGTATCCATTCTAATTTATTCGTACGATCCAGTCTAATTCATTCGTAATATCCATTCTAATTCATTCGCTCGAATGTATCCATTCTAATTCATTCGTACGATCCATTCTAATTCATTCGTATGATCCATTCTAATTCATTCGCACGATCCATTCTAATTCATTCGTACGATCCATTCTAATTCATTCATACGATTTATTCTAATTCATTCGCACGAATGTATCCATTCTAATTCATTCGTACGATCCATTCTAATTCATTCCTACGATCCATTCTAATTCATTCGCACGAATGTATCCATTCTAATTCATTTGCACGATCCATTCTTATTCATTCGTATGATCCATTCTAATTTATTCGTACGATCCATTCTAATTCATTCGTAAGATCCATTCTAATTCATTCGTACGATCCATTCTAATTCATTCGTACGATCCATTCTAATTCATTCGCACGAATGTATCCATTCTAGTTCATTCGTACGAATGAATTAGATTGCATCGTACGAATGAATTTGAATGGATCATAGGAATGAATTAGAATGGATCGTGCAAATGAATTAGAATGGATACATTCGTGCGAATGAATTAGAATGGATCGTAGGAATGAATTAGAATGGATCGTACGAATGAATTAGAATGGATCATATGAATGAATTAGAATGGTTACATTCGTGCGAATGAATTAGAATGGATCGTACGAATGGATTAGAATGGATCGTACGAATGGATTAGAATAGATCATTCGAATGAATTAGAATGGATCGTACAAATGAATTAGAAAGGTTACATTTGTGAGAATGAATTAGAATGGATCGTACAAATGAATTAGAATGGATCGTACGAATGGATTAGAATGGTTCGTACGAATGGATTAGAATGGATCGTATGAATGAATTAGAATAGATCATACAAATAAATTAGAAAGGTTACATTCGTGAGAATGAATTAGAATGGATCGTGCGAATTAATTAGAATGGATCGTACGAATGAATTTGAATGGATACATTTGTGCGAATGAATTTGAATGAATCAGAATGGATTGTACGAAAGAATTAGAACGGATTCGTGCGAATGAATTAGAATGGATCGTACGAATGAATTCGAATGGATCGTGCGAATGAATTAGAATGGATCGTGTGAACGAATTAGAATGGATCGTACGAACGAATTAGAATGGATCGTATGAATGAATTAGAATGAATCGTACGAATGGATTAGAATGGATCGTACGAATGTATTACAATGGATACATTCGTGCGAATGAATTAGAATGGATCGTAGGAATAAATTAGAATGGATCGTACGAATGAATTAGAATGGTTACATTCGTGCGAATGAATTAGAATGGATCATAGGAATAAATTAGAATGGATCGTACGAATGAATTAGAATGGATACATTCGTGCGAATGAATTAGAATGGATCGTAGGAATGAATTAGAATGGATCGTACGAATGAATTAGAATGGATACATTTGTACGAATGAATTAGAATGGATAGTACGAATGAATTAGAATGGATCGTACGAATGAATTAGAATGGATCGTACGAATAAATTAGAATGGATCGTACGAATGGATTAGAATGGATCGTACGAATGAATTAGAATGGATCGTACGAATGAATTAGAATGGATCATACAAATGAATTAGAATGGATCGTACAAATGAATTAGAAAGGTTACATTCGTGAGAATGAATTAAAATGGATCGTGCGAATGAATTAGAATTGATCATACGAATGAATTAGAATGGATCGTACGAATGAATTAGAATGGATCGTACGAATGAATTAGAATGGATCGTGCGAATGAATTAGAATGGATAGTGCGAGCGTATAAATTAGAATGGATCATACGAATGAATTAGAATATATATATTCATACGAATGAATTAGAATGGATAGTACGAATGAATTAGAGTGGACCGTGCGAATGAATTAGAATGGATCGTATGAATAAATTAGAATGGATCGTACGAATGAATTAAAATAGATACATTTGTGCGAATGAATTAGAATGGATCATACGATTGAATTTGAATGGATCGTACGAATGAATTAGAATGGATACATTTGTGCGAATTAATTAGAATGGATCGTACGAATGAATTAGAATGGATCGTACGAATGAATTAGAATGGATCGTATGAATGGATTAGAATGGATCGTTCGAATAGATTAGAACGCATTGTACGAATGAATTAGAATAGATACATTTGTACGAATGAATTAGAATGGATCGTACAAATGGATTAGAATGGATCGTGCAAATGAATTAGAATGGATACATTCGTGCGAATGAATTAGAATGGATCGTAGGAATGAATTAGAATGGATCGTACGAATGAATTAGAATGGATCATGCGTATAAATTAGAATGGATCGTACGAATGAATTAGAATGGATATATTCGTACGAATGAATTAGAATGGATATATTCGTGCGAATGAATTAGAATGGATCGTACGAATTAATTAGAATGGATCATGCGAATGAATTTGAATAGATCGTACGAATGAATTAGAATGGATCGAACGAATGAATTAGAATGGATACATTCGAGCGAATGAATTAGAATAGATCATAGGAATAAATTACAATGGATCATACGAATGAATTTGAATGGATCATGCGAATGAATTAGAATGGATTGTACAAATGAATTAGAATGGATTGTGCAAATGAATTAGAATGGATCGTATGAATTATTAAGAATGGATCGTACGAATGAATTAGCATTGATCGTGCGAATGAATTAGAATGAATCGTTCGAATGCAATTGAATGGATCGTACGAATTAATTAGAATGAATCGTACGATCCATTCTAATTCATTCGTCCGATCCATTCTAATTCATTCGCACGATCCATTCTAATTCATTCTCACAAATGTAACCTTTCTAATTCATTTGTACGATCCATTCTAATTCATTCGTACGATCCATTCTAATCCATTCGTACGATCCATTCTAATTCATTCGCACGAATGTAACCATTCTAATTCATTCGTGCGATCCATTCTAATTCATTCCTACGATCTATTCTAATTCATTCGCACGAATGTATCTATTCTAATTCATTTGCACGATCCATTCTAATTCATTCCTATGATCCATTCTAATTCATTCGTACGATCCTTTCTAATTCATTCGCTCGAATGTATCCATTCTAATTCATTCGTATGATCCATTCTAATTCATTCCTACAATCCATTCTAATTTATTCGCACGAATGTATCCATTCTAATTCATTTGTACGATCCATTCTAATTCGTTCGTACGATCCATTCTAATTCGTTCATACGATCCATTCTAATTCGTTCGTAAGATCCATTCTAATTCATTCGTACGATCCATTCTAATTTATTCGCATGATCCATTCTAATTCATTCGTACAAATGTATCCATTCTAGTTTATTTGCACGATCCATTCTAATTCATTCCTATGATCCACTCTAATTCATTCGTACGATCCATTCTAATGCATTCGCATGAACCATTCTAGTGCATTCGTACGATTCATTCTAATTCATTCGCACGATCCATTCTAATTCATTCGTATGATCCATTCTAATTAATTCGCAAGATCCATTCTAATTCAGTCGTATGAATGTATCCATTTTAATTCATTCGTACGATCCATTCTAATTCATTCATACGATCTAATTCATTCGTACTATCCATTCTAATTTATTCGTACGATCGATTCTAATTCATTCGCACGATCCATTCTAATTCATTCGTACGATCCATTCTAATTCATTCGTACGATCCATTCTTATTCATTCGCACAAATGTATCTATTCTAATTCATTCGTACAATGCGTTCAAATCCATTCGTACGATCCATTCTAATCCATTCATACGATCCATTCTAATTCATTCGCACGAATGTAACCATTCTAATTCATTCGTACGATCTATTCTAATTCATTCCTACGATCCATTCTAATTCATTTGCACGAATGTATCCATTCTAATTCATTTGCACGATCCATTCTAAATCATTCCTATGATCCATTCTAATTCATTCGTACGATCCATTCTAATTCATTCGCTCGAATGTATCCATTCTAATTCATTCGTACAATCCATTCTAATTCAGTCGTATGAATGTATCATACGAATGAATTAGAATGGATCATGCGAATAAATTTAAATGGATCGTACAAATGAATTAGAATGGATCGTGCGAATGAATTAGAATGGATCGTACGAACGAATTAGAATGGATTGTACGAACAAATTAGAATGGATCGTATGAACGAATTAGAATGGATCGTACGAATGAATTAGAATGGATATATTCGAGCGAATGAATTAGAATGGATCGTACGAATGAATTAGAATGGATCATAGGAATGAATTAGAATGGATCATGCAAATGAATTAGAATGGATACATTCATGTGAATGAATTAGAATGGATCGTAGGAATGAATTAGAATGGATCGTACGAATGAATTAGAATGGTTACATTCGTGCGAATGAATTAGAATGGATCGTACGAATGGATTAGAATGGATCGTACGAATGGATTAGAACGCATTGTACGAATGAATAAGAATGGATCGTACAAATGAATTAGAATGGATCGTACGAAAGAATTAGAATGGACCGTACGAATGAATTAGAATGGATCATACGAATGAATTAGAATCGATCGTGAGAATGAATTAGAATGGATCGTCCGAATGAATTAGAATGGATACATTCGAGCGAATGAATTAGAATAGATCGTAGGAATGAATTAGAATGGATCATACGAATGAATTAGAATGGATCGTACGAATGGATTAAAATGGATCGTATGAATAAATTAGAATGGATCGTACGAATGAATTAAAATGGATACATTTGTGTGAATGAATTAGAATGGATCATACGATCTAATTAGAATGGATCGTGCAAATGAATTAGAATGGATCGTATGAATAAATTAGAATGGATCGTACGAATGAATTAAAATGGATACATTTGTGCGAATAAATTAGAATGGATCATACGATCTAATTAGAATGGATCGTACGAATGAATAAGAATGGATCGTGCGAGAATGAATTAGAATGGATCGTACGAATGAATTAGAATGGATCGTGCGAATGAATTAGAAAGGTTACATTTGTGAGAATGAATTAGAATGGATTATAATGGATCATACGAATGAATTAGAATGGATCGTATGAACGAATTAGAATGGATCGTACGAATGAATTAGAATGGATCGAACGAATGAATTAGAATGGATCGTGCGAATGAATTAGAATGGATACATTCGTGCGAATGAATTAGAATGGATCATACAAATGAATTAGAATGGATCTTACGAATGAATTAGAATGGATCGTGCGAATGAATTTGAATGGATCGTGTGAATGAATTATAATGGATCATACGAATGAATTAGAAAGGATCATGCGAATGAATTAGAATGGATCGTACGAATGGATTAGAATGGATCGTACGAATGGATTAGAATGGATCGTATGAATAAATTAGAATGGATCGTGCGAATGAATTAGAATGGATCGTACGAATGAATTAGAATGGATATTATGAATGTATCCATTTTAATCCATTCGTACGATCCATTCTAATTCATTCCTACGATCTATTCTAATTCATTCGCACGAATGTATCGAATGAATTAGAATGGATCATACGAATGAATTAAAATGGATCGTACAAATGAATTAGAATGGATCGTGCGAATGAATTAGAATGGATCGTACGAATGCATTAGAATGGATCATAGGATCCATTCGTGCGAATGAATTAGAATGGATCGTACGAATGAATTAGAATGGATCATGCGAATGAATTAGAATGGATCGTATGAATGAATACGAATGGATCGTACGAATTAATTAGAATGGATCGTACGAATGAATTAGAATGGATCATAGGAATAAATTAGAATGGATACATTCGTGCGAATGAATTAGAATGGATCGTACAAATGAATTAGAATGGATCGTACGAATGAATTAGAATGGATCGTGCGAATGAATTTGAATGGATCGTGCGAATGAATTAGAATGGATCATACGAATGAATTAGAATGGATCATGTGAATGAATTAGAATGGATCGTACGATTGGATTAGAATGGATCGTACGAATGGATTAGAATGGATGTACGAATAAATTAGAATGGATCGTGCGAATGAATTAGAATGGATCGTACGAATGAATTAGAATGGATCGTATGAATGTACCCATTTTAATCCATTCGTATGATCCATTCTAATTCATTCCTATGATCTATTCTAATTCATTCGCACGAATGTATCGAATGAATTAGAATGGATCGTACGAATGAATTAAAATGGATCGTACAAATGAATTAGAATGTTTCGAACGAATGAATTAGAATGGATCGTACAAATGAATTAGAATGGATCGTACGAATGAATTAGAATAGGTCATGCGAATGAATTAGAATAGATCGTACAAATGAATTAGAATGGATCGTACGAATAAATAAGAGTGGATCGTGCGAATGAATTAGAATGGATCGTACGAATAAATTTGAATGGATCATATGAATGAATTAGAATGGATCATTGGAATGAATTAGAATGGATACATTCGTGCGAATGAATTAGAATGGATCGTAGGAATGAATTAGAATGGATCGTACGAATGGATTAGAATGGTTACATTCGTGCGAATGAATTAGAATGGATCGTACGAATGAATTAGAATGGTTACATTCGTGCGAATGAATTAGAATGGATCATAGGAATAAATTAGAATGGATCGTACGAATGAATTAGAATGGATACATTCGTGCGAATGAATTAGAATGGATCGTAGGAATGAATTAGAATGGATCGTACGAATGAATTAGAATGGATACATTTGTACGAATGAATTAGAATGGATAGTACGAATGAATTAGAATGGATCGTACGAATGAATTAGAATGGATCGTACGAATAAATTAGAATGGATCGTACGAATGGATTAGAATGGATCGTACGAATGAATTAGAATGGATCGTACGAATGAATTAGAATGGATCATACAAATGAATTAGAATGGATCGTACAAATGAATTAGAAAGGTTACATTCGTGAGAATGAATTAAAATGGATCGTGCGAATGAATTAGAATTGATCATACGAATGAATTAGAATGGATCGTACGAATGAATTAGAATGGATCGTACGAATGAATTAGAATGGATCGTGCGAATGAATTAGAATGGATAGTGCGAGCGTATAAATTAGAATGGATCATACGAATGAATTAGAATATATATATTCATACGAATGAATTAGAATGGATAGTACGAATGAATTAGAGTGGACCGTGCGAATGAATTAGAATGGATCGTATGAATAAATTAGAATGGATCGTACGAATGAATTAAAATAGATACATTTGTGCGAATGAATTAGAATGGATCATACGATTGAATTTGAATGGATCGTACGAATGAATTAGAATGGATACATTTGTGCGAATTAATTAGAATGGATCGTACGAATGAATTAGAATGGATCGTACGAATGAATTAGAATGGATCGTATGAATGGATTAGAATGGATCGTTCGAATAGATTAGAACGCATTGTACGAATGAATTAGAATAGATACATTTGTACGAATGAATTAGAATGGATCGTACAAATGGATTAGAATGGATCGTGCAAATGAATTAGAATGGATACATTCGTGCGAATGAATTAGAATGGATCGTAGGAATGAATTAGAATGGATCGTACGAATGAATTAGAATGGATCATGCGTATAAATTAGAATGGATCGTACGAATGAATTAGAATGGATATATTCGTACGAATGAATTAGAATGGATATATTCGTGCGAATGAATTAGAATGGATCGTACGAATTAATTAGAATGGATCATGCGAATGAATTTGAATAGATCGTACGAATGAATTAGAATGGATCGAACGAATGAATTAGAATGGATACATTCGAGCGAATGAATTAGAATAGATCATAGGAATAAATTACAATGGATCATACGAATGAATTTGAATGGATCATGCGAATGAATTAGAATGGATTGTACAAATGAATTAGAATGGATTGTGCAAATGAATTAGAATGGATCGTATGAATTATTAAGAATGGATCGTACGAATGAATTAGCATTGATCGTGCGAATGAATTAGAATGAATCGTTCGAATGCAATTGAATGGATCGTACGAATTAATTAGAATGAATCGTACGATCCATTCTAATTCATTCGTCCGATCCATTCTAATTCATTCGCACGATCCATTCTAATTCATTCTCACAAATGTAACCTTTCTAATTCATTTGTACGATCCATTCTAATTCATTCGTACGATCCATTCTAATCCATTCGTACGATCCATTCTAATTCATTCGCACGAATGTAACCATTCTAATTCATTCGTGCGATCCATTCTAATTCATTCCTACGATCTATTCTAATTCATTCGCACGAATGTATCTATTCTAATTCATTTGCACGATCCATTCTAATTCATTCCTATGATCCATTCTAATTCATTCGTACGATCCTTTCTAATTCATTCGCTCGAATGTATCCATTCTAATTCATTCGTATGATCCATTCTAATTCATTCCTACAATCCATTCTAATTTATTCGCACGAATGTATCCATTCTAATTCATTTGTACGATCCATTCTAATTCGTTCGTACGATCCATTCTAATTCGTTCATACGATCCATTCTAATTCGTTCGTAAGATCCATTCTAATTCATTCGTACGATCCATTCTAATTTATTCGCATGATCCATTCTAATTCATTCGTACAAATGTATCCATTCTAGTTTATTTGCACGATCCATTCTAATTCATTCCTATGATCCACTCTAATTCATTCGTACGATCCATTCTAATGCATTCGCATGAACCATTCTAGTGCATTCGTACGATTCATTCTAATTCATTCGCACGATCCATTCTAATTCATTCGTATGATCCATTCTAATTAATTCGCAAGATCCATTCTAATTCAGTCGTATGAATGTATCCATTTTAATTCATTCGTACGATCCATTCTAATTCATTCATACGATCTAATTCATTCGTACTATCCATTCTAATTTATTCGTACGATCGATTCTAATTCATTCGCACGATCCATTCTAATTCATTCGTACGATCCATTCTAATTCATTCGTACGATCCATTCTTATTCATTCGCACAAATGTATCTATTCTAATTCATTCGTACAATGCGTTCAAATCCATTCGTACGATCCATTCTAATCCATTCATACGATCCATTCTAATTCATTCGCACGAATGTAACCATTCTAATTCATTCGTACGATCTATTCTAATTCATTCCTACGATCCATTCTAATTCATTTGCACGAATGTATCCATTCTAATTCATTTGCACGATCCATTCTAAATCATTCCTATGATCCATTCTAATTCATTCGTACGATCCATTCTAATTCATTCGCTCGAATGTATCCATTCTAATTCATTCGTACAATCCATTCTAATTCAGTCGTATGAATGTATCATACGAATGAATTAGAATGGATCATGCGAATAAATTTAAATGGATCGTACAAATGAATTAGAATGGATCGTGCGAATGAATTAGAATGGATCGTACGAACGAATTAGAATGGATTGTACGAACAAATTAGAATGGATCGTATGAACGAATTAGAATGGATCGTACGAATGAATTAGAATGGATATATTCGAGCGAATGAATTAGAATGGATCGTACGAATGAATTAGAATGGATCATAGGAATGAATTAGAATGGATCATGCAAATGAATTAGAATGGATACATTCATGTGAATGAATTAGAATGGATCGTAGGAATGAATTAGAATGGATCGTACGAATGAATTAGAATGGTTACATTCGTGCGAATGAATTAGAATGGATCGTACGAATGGATTAGAATGGATCGTACGAATGGATTAGAACGCATTGTACGAATGAATAAGAATGGATCGTACAAATGAATTAGAATGGATCGTACGAAAGAATTAGAATGGACCGTACGAATGAATTAGAATGGATCATACGAATGAATTAGAATCGATCGTGAGAATGAATTAGAATGGATCGTCCGAATGAATTAGAATGGATACATTCGAGCGAATGAATTAGAATAGATCGTAGGAATGAATTAGAATGGATCATACGAATGAATTAGAATGGATCGTACGAATGGATTAAAATGGATCGTATGAATAAATTAGAATGGATCGTACGAATGAATTAAAATGGATACATTTGTGTGAATGAATTAGAATGGATCATACGATCTAATTAGAATGGATCGTGCAAATGAATTAGAATGGATCGTATGAATAAATTAGAATGGATCGTACGAATGAATTAAAATGGATACATTTGTGCGAATAAATTAGAATGGATCATACGATCTAATTAGAATGGATCGTACGAATGAATAAGAATGGATCGTGCGAGAATGAATTAGAATGGATCGTACGAATGAATTAGAATGGATCGTGCGAATGAATTAGAAAGGTTACATTTGTGAGAATGAATTAGAATGGATTATAATGGATCATACGAATGAATTAGAATGGATCGTATGAACGAATTAGAATGGATCGTACGAATGAATTAGAATGGATCGAACGAATGAATTAGAATGGATCGTGCGAATGAATTAGAATGGATACATTCGTGCGAATGAATTAGAATGGATCATACAAATGAATTAGAATGGATCTTACGAATGAATTAGAATGGATCGTGCGAATGAATTTGAATGGATCGTGTGAATGAATTATAATGGATCATACGAATGAATTAGAAAGGATCATGCGAATGAATTAGAATGGATCGTACGAATGGATTAGAATGGATCGTACGAATGGATTAGAATGGATCGTATGAATAAATTAGAATGGATCGTGCGAATGAATTAGAATGGATCGTACGAATGAATTAGAATGGATATTATGAATGTATCCATTTTAATCCATTCGTACGATCCATTCTAATTCATTCCTACGATCTATTCTAATTCATTCGCACGAATGTATCGAATGAATTAGAATGGATCATACGAATGAATTAAAATGGATCGTACAAATGAATTAGAATGGATCGTGCGAATGAATTAGAATGGATCGTACGAATGCATTAGAATGGATCATAGGATCCATTCGTGCGAATGAATTAGAATGGATCGTACGAATGAATTAGAATGGATCATGCGAATGAATTAGAATGGATCGTATGAATGAATACGAATGGATCGTACGAATTAATTAGAATGGATCGTACGAATGAATTAGAATGGATCATAGGAATAAATTAGAATGGATACATTCGTGCGAATGAATTAGAATGGATCGTACAAATGAATTAGAATGGATCGTACGAATGAATTAGAATGGATCGTGCGAATGAATTTGAATGGATCGTGCGAATGAATTAGAATGGATCATACGAATGAATTAGAATGGATCATGTGAATGAATTAGAATGGATCGTACGATTGGATTAGAATGGATCGTACGAATGGATTAGAATGGATGTACGAATAAATTAGAATGGATCGTGCGAATGAATTAGAATGGATCGTACGAATGAATTAGAATGGATCGTATGAATGTACCCATTTTAATCCATTCGTATGATCCATTCTAATTCATTCCTATGATCTATTCTAATTCATTCGCACGAATGTATCGAATGAATTAGAATGGATCGTACGAATGAATTAAAATGGATCGTACAAATGAATTAGAATGTTTCGAACGAATGAATTAGAATGGATCGTACAAATGAATTAGAATGGATCGTACGAATGAATTAGAATAGGTCATGCGAATGAATTAGAATAGATCGTACAAATGAATTAGAATGGATCGTACGAATAAATAAGAGTGGATCGTGCGAATGAATTAGAATGGATCGTACGAATAAATTTGAATGGATCATATGAATGAATTAGAATGGATCATTGGAATGAATTAGAATGGATACATTCGTGCGAATGAATTAGAATGGATCGTAGGAATGAATTAGAATGGATCGTACGAATGGATTAGAATGGTTACATTCGTGCGAATGAATTAGAATGGATCGTACGAATGAATTCGAACGGATCGTGCGAATGAATTAGAATGGATCGTACGAATGAATTAGAATGGACCGTACGAATGAATTAGAATGTATACCTTTGTGCATATGAATTAGAATGGATCGTACGAATGAATTAGAATGGATCATATTAATGAATTAGAATGGATCGTACGAATGAATTAGAATGGATACATTCGTGCGAATGAATTAGAATGGATCGTGCGAATCAATTAGACTGGATCGTGTGAATGAATAAGAATGGATCATACGAATGAATTAGAATGGATCGTACGAATGAATTAGAATGGATCGTACGAATGACTTAGAATTGATCGTACGAATGAATTAGAATGGATACATTCGAGCGAATGAATTTGAATGGATCGTACGAATGAATTAGAATGGATCATAGAAATGAATTAGAATGGATCGTGCAAATGAATTAGAATGGATACATTCGTGCGAATGAATTAGAATGGATCGTAGGAATGAATTAGAATGGATCGTACGAATGAATTAGAATGGTTACATTCATGCGAATGAATTAGAATGGATCGTACGAATGGATTAGAATGGATCGTACGAATGGATTAGAATGGATCGTACGAATGAATTAGAATGGATCGTACAAATGAATTAGAAAGGTTACATTTGTGAGAATGAATTAGAATGGATCGTACGAATGGATTAGAATGGATCGTACGAATGGATTAGAATGGATCGAACGAATGAATTAGAATGGATCATACAAATGAATTAGAAAGGTTACATTCGTGAGAATGAATTAGAATGGATCGTACGAATGAATTAGAATGGATCATGCGAATGAATTTGAATGGATCGTACGAATGAATTAGAATGAATCGTACGAATGAAATAGAATGCTTACATTCGTGCGAATAAATTAGAATAGATCGTACGAATGAATTAGAATGGATCGTACGAACGAATTAGAATGGATCGTATGAACGAATTAGAATAGATCGTACGAATGGATTAGAATGGATCGTACGAATGAATTAGAATGAATTGTACAAATGAATTAGAAAGGTTATATTTGTGAGAATGAATCAGAATGGATCGTATGAATGAATTAGAATGGATCGTACGAATGGATTAGAATGGATCGTACGAATGGATTAGAATGGATCGTACGAATGAATTAGATCGTACGAATGAATTAGAATGGATCGTACGAATGAATTAAAATGGATACATTCGAGCAAATGAATTAGAATGGTTACATTTGTGTGAATGAATTAGAATGGATCATGCGAATGAATTAGAATGGATTGTACGAATGAATTAGAATGGATCGTACGAATAAATTTGAATGGTTACATTCGTGCGAATGAATTAGAATGGATCGTACGAATGGATTAGAATGGATCGTACGAATGGATTAGAATGGATCGTACGAATGAATTAGAATGGATCGTACAAATGAATTAGAAAGGTTACATTTTTGAGAATGAATTAGAATGGATCGTACGAATGATTTAGAATGGATCGTACGAATGGATTAGAATGGATCGTACAAATGGATTAGAATGGATCATACGAATGGATTAGAATGGATCATATAAATGAATTAGAAAGGTTACATTCGTGAGAATGAATTAGAATGGATCGTACGAATGAATTAGAATGGATCATGCGAATGATTTTGAATGGATCGTACGAATGAATTAGAATGGATCGAACAAATGAATTAGAATGGATCGTATGAATGAATTAGAATGGATCGTACAAATGGATTAGAACGCATTGTACGAATGGATTAGAATGGATCGTACGAATGGATTAGAATGGATCGTACGAATGAATTAGAATGGATCGTACGAATGGATTAGAATGGATCGTTCAAATGAATTAGAATGGATCATATGAATGAATAAGAATGGATCGTACGAATGAATTAGAATGGATACATTTGTGCGAATGAATTAGAATGGATACATTCGTGCGAATGATTTAGAATGGATCGTCCAAATGAATTAGAATGGATCATAGGAATGAATTAGAATGGATCGTGCAAATGAATAAGAATGGATACATTCGTGCGAATGAATTAGAATGGATCGTAGGAATGAATTAGAATGGATTGTACAAATGAATTAGAATGGTTACATTCGTGCGAATGAATTAGAATGGATCGTAGGAATGAATTATTATGGATCGTACGAATGAATTATAATGGTTACATTCGTGCGAATGAATTAGAATGGATTGTACAAATGAATTAGAATGAATCATACGAATGAATTAGAATGGATCGTGCGAATGAATTTGAATGGATTGTACGAATGAATTAGAATGGATACATTCATGCGAATGAATTAGAATGGATCGGACGAATGAATTAGAATGGATCGTGTGAATGAATTAGAATAGATCGTGTGAATGAATTAGAATGGATCATACAAATGAATTAGAAAGGTTACATTCGTGTGAATGAATTAGAATGGATCGTACGAATGAATTAGAATGGATCATGCGAATGAATTTGAATGGATCGTACGAATGAATAAGAATGGATCGTACGAATGAATTAGAATGGATCGTACGAATGTATCCATTCTAATTCATTTGTACGATCCATTCTAATTCGTTCATATGATCCATTCTAATTCGTTCGTACGATCCGTTCTAATTCATTCGCACGATCCATTCTAATTCATTCGCACGATCCATTCTAATTCTTTCATATGATTCATTCTAATTCATTCGCATGAATGTATCCATTCTAGTTCATTCGTACGTTCCATTCTAATTCATTCGTACGCTCCATTCTAATACATTCGTACGATCCATTCTATATCATTCGAACGATCCATTCAAATTCTTTCGTACGATCCATTCTAATTCATTCGTATGATCCATTCTAACTCATTCGGTGGATCCATTCTAATTCATTCGTGCAATCCATTCTAATTCATTCGCACGATCCATTCTAATTCATTCGCACAAATGTATCCATTCTAATTCATTTGCACGATCCATTCTAATTCATTCGTGCAATCCATTCTAATTCATTCGTACAATCCATTGAAATACATTCGTACGATGCAATCTAATTCATTCGCACAAATGTATCTATTCTAATTCATTCGTACAATGCATTCTAATCCATTCGTACAATCTATTCTAATTCATTCGTACAATCCATTCTAATTCATTCGTACGATCCATTCTAATTCATTCGTATGATCCATTCTAACTCATTCGGTGCATCCATTCTAATTCATTCGTACGATCTATTCTAATTTATTTGCACGAATATACGATCCATTCTAATTCATTCGCACAAATGTATCCATTCTAATTCATTCGCACGATCTATTCTAATTCATTCGTACGATTCATTCTAATTCATTCGCACGAACCATTCTAATTCATTCGTACGATCCATTCTAATTCATTCGCATGAATGCATCCATTCTAATTCATTCGTGCAATCCATTCTAATTCATTCGCACGAATATATGCATTCTAGTACATTCGTACGCTCCATTCTAATTCATTCGTACGCTCCATTCTTATTCATCGCACAAATGTATCCATTCTAATTCATTTGTACGATCCATTTTAATTCATTCGTACGATCAATTCTAATTCATTCGTACGATCCATTCTAATTCATTCGCACAAATGTATCCATTCTAATTCATTCGTACGATCCATTCTAATCCATTCGTACGATCCATTCTAATTCATTCGTACGATCCATTCTAATTCATTCGTATGAATGTATCCATTCTAATTTATTCGTAGGATCCAGTCTAATTCATTCGTACGATCCATTCTAATTCATTCGCACGAATGTATCCAATCTAATTCATTCATACGATCCATTCGAATTCATTCATATGATCCATTCTAATTTATTCCCACGATCCATTCAAATTCATTCGCATGATCCATTCTAATTCATTCGTACGATCCATTGTAATTCATTCATACGATCTATTCTAATTCATTCGCACGAATGTATCCATTCTAATTCATTCGCACAATCTAATCTAATTCAAACATACGATCCATTCTAATTCATTCACATGATGTATTCTAATTCATTCATATGATCCATTCTAATTCATTCGTATGATTCATTCTAATTTATTCGTACGATCCATTCTAATTCATTCGCACAAATGTATCCATTCTAATTCATTCGTACGATCCATTCTAATTCATTCGCACGATCCATTCTAATTCATTTGTACGAATGTATCCATTCTAATTCATTCGCACGATCAATTCTAATTCATTCGCACGATCCATTCTAATTCATTCGTACGATCTATTCTAATTCATTCGCATGATCCATTCCAATTCATTCGCACGATCCATTCTAATTCATTCGCACTATCCTATGATCCATTCTAATTCATTGCACGAATGTATCCATTCTAATTCATTCGTATAATCCATTCTAATTCATTCGCACGATCCATTCTAATTCATTCGTATGATCCATTCTAATTCATTCGTACGACCCATTCTAATTCATTCTCACGAATGTAACCTTTCTAACTCATTTGTATGTATCTATTCTAATTCATTCGTACGACCCATTCTAATTCATTCGCACGATCCATTCTAATTCATTCGTACGATCCATTCTAATTCATTCGCACGATCTATTCTAATTCATTCGTACGATCCATTCTAATTCATTCGCACGAATGTATCCATTCTAATGCATTCATACGATTCATTCTAATTCATTCGCACGATCTATTCTAATTCATTCGTACGATTCATTCTAATTCATTCGTCCGATCCATTCTAATTCATTCGCACGAATGTATCCATTCTAATTTATTTGTACAATCCATTCTAATTCATTCGTACGATCCATTCTAATTCATTCGCTCGAATGTATCTATTCTAATTCATTCGTTCGATCCATTCTTATTCATTTGTACGATCCATTCAAATTCATTCGCATGATCCATTCTAATTCATTCGTACGATCCATTCTAATTCATTCTCACGAATGTAACCTTTCTAATTCATTTGTATGATCCATTCTAATTCATTCGTACGATCCATTCTAATCCATTTGTACGATCCATTCTAATCCATTCGTACGATCCATTCTAATCCATTCGTACGATCCATTCTAATTCATTCTCACAAATGTAACCTTTCTAATTCATTTGTACGATCCATTCTAATTAATTCGTACGATCCATTCTAATCCATTCGTACGATCCATTCTAATCCATTCGTACGATCCATTCTAATTCATTAGCACGAATGTAACCATTCTAATTCATTCGTACGATCCATTCTAATTCATTCCTACGATCCATTCTAAATCATTCGCACGAATGTATCCATTCTAATTCATTTGCACAATCCATTCTAATTCATTCCTATGATCCATTCTAATTCATTCATACGATCCATTCTAATTCATTCTCACGAATGTAACCTTTCTAATTCATTTGTATGATTCATTCTAATTCATTCGTACGATCCATTCTAATCCATTCGTACGATCCATTCTAATCCATTCGTACTATCCATTCTAATTCATTCGTACGATCCATTCTAATTCATTCTCACAAATGTAACCATTCTAATTCATTTGTACGATCCATTCTAATCCATTCGTATAATCCATTCTAATTCATTCATACGATCCATTCTATTTCATTCGCACGAATGTATCCATTCTAATTCATTCGTACAATCCATTCTAATTCATTCGTTCGATTCGTTCTAATTCATTCGCACGATCCATTCTAATTCATTCCTACGATCTATTCTAATTCATTCGCTCGAATGTATCCATTCTAATTCATTCGTTCGATCCATTCTAATTCATTCGTACGATCCATTCAAATTCATTCGCATGATCCATTCTAATTCATTCGTACGATCCATTCTAATTCATTCTCACGAATGTAACCTTTCTAATTCATTTGTATGATCCATTCTAATTCATTCGTACGATCCATTCTAATTCATTCGCACGAATGTATCCATTTTAAAGCATTCGTACGATTCATTCTAATTCATTCGCACGATCCATTCTAATTCATTCGCACGATCCATTCTAATTCATTCGTACGATCCATTCTAATTCATTCGCACGATCCATTCTAATTCATTTGTACGATCCATTCTAATTCATTCGTACGATCCATTCTAATTCATTCGCACGATCCATTCTAATTCATTTGTACGATCCATTCTAATTCATTCGTACGATCCATTCTAATTCATTCGCACGAATGTATCCATTCTAATTCATTCGTACGATCCATTCTAATTCATTCGTACGATCCATTCTAATCCATTCGTACGATCCATTCTAATTCATTCGTACGATCCATTCTAATTCATTCGCACAAATGTATCCATTCTAATTCATTTGTACGATCCATTCTAATTCATTCACACGATCCATTCTAATTCATTCGTACGATCCATTCAAATTCATTCGCATGATCCATTCTAATTCATTCGTACGATCCATTCTAATTCATTCTCACGAATGTAACCTTTCTAATTCATTTGTATGATCCATTCTAATTCATTCATACGATCCATTCTAATTCGTTCGTACGATCCATTCTAATTTATTCGTCCGATCCATTCTAATTCATTCGCACGAATGTATCCATTCTAATTCATTTGTACAATCCATTCTAATTCATTCGCACGATCCATTCTAATTCATTCGTACGATCCATTCTAATTCATTCGCACGAATGTATCCATTCTAATTCATTTGTACGATCCATTCTAATTCATTCGTACAATGCGTTCTAATCCATTCGTACGATCCATTCAAATTCATTCCTATGATCCATTCTAATTCATTCGTACGATCCATTCTAATTCATCCGCTCGAATGTATCCATTCTAATTCATTCGTACGATCCATTCTAATTCGTTCATACGATCCATTCTAATTCGTTCGTACGATCTATTCTAATTCACTCGCACGAATGTATCCATTCTAATTCATTCGCACGATCCAATCTAATTCATTCGTTCGATCCATTCTAATTCATTCGCACGAATGTATCCATTCTAATTCATTCGTTACGATCCATTCTAATTCATTCGCACGATCCATTCTAATTCATTCGTACGATCCATTCTAATTCATTCGTACGATCCATTCTAATTCATTTGTACGATCCATTCTAATTCATTCGCACAAATATATCCATTCTAATTCATTTGTACGATCCATTCTAATGTATTCGTACGATTCATTCTAATTCATTCGTATGATCCATTCTAATTCATTCGTACGATCGATTCTAATTCATTCTACGATCCATTCTAATTCATTCGCTCGAATGTATCGAGTCTAATTCATTCGTACGATCCATTCAAATTTATTCGCATGATCCATTCTAATTCATTCGTACGATCCATTCTAATTCATTCGCACGAATGTAACCATTCTAGAATGGATTAGAATGGATCGTACGAACGAATTAGAATGGATCGTATGAAATGGATACTGTTTGGGGGATTTTTCGCTGGTCCGTGCGGGCCGCCTGCAAGACAAAGAAAAGAGAACGTGAGAACGGCTGGCTCCCTTAGGAGCGCAGATCCTCCGACGCTCAAGTCAGTCACGGTAGCACAACGGCGAGCTCTTGTACACGAAAGTGGTAGGGAAAGGGATTTCCAACCTGTACTTTGGAGCCTGGGGGTATGCATTTATAGACAGTGGCGACCTATCGGGGTATGACGTGTGGCAGCTCTTTCTAGAGCCTTCTAGACCCCCACGTTCTGGCTCGCGTGGGTCTGACAGTCCTTGGTACTCGCGCCTTGACCTTCTGTCGTCAAGCCTGCCAGGCGTTTTGAGTGGGGGAGAGCATCTTTCTTGTCGCGGCCAGGTGGCTATTCTGGAATGTTCAAGTCTGGGAGGTCTCAGCACTGACTCGGGCGGGCTTCCGTGGACTACAATCGCCCACGTAGCTTCAGTGGGGTTTCGACACCTGGCAGTTCTTTAGGCTGCTCTACACTGGGGTGATCTCAAGGGGGAAGCGAGGGCGAGCTCGCCCTCCGTTGCTCCGTCTTCTCCTCCATATCTATCAAGAGTCGGACTTCGCAGGAGCGACCTCTTCGATAAACAGGGGAAGCTTGGCGAGCTTGGGCGAGTTCGGGCGAGCTCCTGGGCGAGCTTTGGGTGAGCTCCTGAGCGAGCTTGGGCGAGCTCCTGAGCGAGCTTGGGCGAGCTCCTGCGCGAGCTGGGGGCGTTTGCGAGGGCGAGCTCGCCCTCCGTTGCTCCGTCTTCTCCTCCATATCTATCAAGAGTCGGACCTCGCAGGAGCGACCTCTTCGATAAACAGGGGAAGCTTGGCGAGGTTGGGCGAGCTCGGGCGAGCTCCTGGGCGAGCTTTGGGCGAGCTCCTGAGCGAGCTTGGGCGAGCTCCTGAGCGAGCTTGGGCGAGCTCCTGAGCGAGCGTGGGCGAGCTCCCGAGCGAGCTTGGGCGAGCTCCTGAGCGAGCTTGGGCGAGCTCCTGAGCGAGCGTTGGCGAGCTCCTGAGCGAGCTTGGGCGAGCTCCTGAGCGAGCTTGGGCGAGCTCCTGAGCGAGCGTGGGCGAGCTCCTAAGCGAGCTTGGGCGAGCTCCTGAGCGAACTTGGACGAGCTCCTGAGCGAGCTCTTTGTCTAAGCAATTTACCGAGTTTAGATGTGTTGTACTAAGGCCCCTTCAGCCCAATGTGGATCTCGCTCCCTGATAGCCGTTCGATCGAGCTCATACGGATAAGGGTTCCAACTTCTGGACGGATTTCAGCCACCCCCAACATTACCCCCTCCTGAGGGAGCGTCCAAGAAAAACTTGACGCTTGCTCAGGAGTCTTATTGCAAACGTCGAGCGGGCTGTTTCGAGAGCTTTGATATTTAATATTCCACAAACGTTGGGCGGGCCGGGAGCGTCAGCCACGAGCGATCTCCTTCCAGTGCGAGCTTATCACACGTGGTCAGGGTCTGCGTCGGGCGAGCTGCGGGCTCCTGCCGCGGGCGATCTTACGACGTAGGCTTTGGCTCGGCGTCTCATGGGTGAGACCTCGAGGACGATGCTGCTATGTCCAAGGAACGCAGCTATCCGCTACTGCAAGCGTCGGGCGGGCCGGGAGCACTTTCCACGGGCGGCCTCCTTCCGGTGCGAACTAGCCGCGCACAGTCGGGGTCCACTCCGGGCGGGCTGCAGATAGCTGCCGCAAGCGACCTCGCGTAGGGTCTCCGGGCGGGTTACGAGCCACAGCCACGGGTTGGACCCGGGCGGGCTGTGAGCCATGGCCACTGGTGCTTCTTCTCTCTGTGTTCTGCCCAAACTGCCTCCCGCTACTGCCATGTGGACAACAAACTGGTGTGGCCTTATGCCGAAAGTTGTGTCGCGTCTGTCCGTGATGTCACCAGATCGCTCAACGAGCTAAGCTGCGTGGCATCAGGCCGTGTAAGGTGTCTCCGCCGCGTCTGCCCGTGATGTCACCAGATCGCTCAACGAGCTAAGCTGCGTGGCATCAGGCCGCGTAAGGTGTCTCTGCCACGTCTGCCCGTGATGTCACCAGGTCGCTCAACGAGCTAAGCTGCGTGGCATCAGGCCGCGTAAGGTGTCTGCCGCGTCTCCCCGTGATGTCACCAGGTCGCGCAACGAGCTAAGCTGCGTGGCATCAGGCCGCGTAAGGTGTCTCTGCCGCGTCTGCCCGTGATGTCACCAGGTCGCTCAACGAGCTAAGCTGCGTGGCATCAGGCCGCGTAAGGTGTCTCTGCCGCGTCTGCCCGTGATGTCACCAGGTCGCTCAATGAGCTAAGCTGCGTGGCATCAGGCCGCGTAAGGTGTCTGCCGCGTCTGCCCGTGATGTCACCAGGTCGCTCAACGAGCTAAGCTGCGTGGCATCAGGCCGCGTATGTGTTCTCCCCGATGATCCGAGGACCATACCCCGGACGAGGTAGCTAAATCGATAAAAAATAAACGACATCGAAAAAAGATCGATATGCACGAGAATTCGATATGTTCGAAATAGTGGGGCCCTATAGCTCGACAAAAATACAAAACGATAGAAATCGAACCAAAACAGAGCGTAAGGGCCAAAGGGTGGAAGTCCAACGAGCGATGAAAGAATCAAAAAGCTAGCTACCCCCTGACCGGTTAAGGATCCTCAGAATCTCGGTTTAGGACTGCCCCGGGAAGCTCAAGGTCGCCCACTGGCTGCCTCTGAGGATCCCGGTCTTGCTTTAAGTCCGCACAACGGCGGACTACCCCGGGAAGCTCAAGGTCGCCCACTGGCTGCCTTTGAGGATCCCGGTCTTGCTTTAAGTCCGCACAACGGCGGACTGCCCCGGAAAGCTCAAGGTCGCCCACTGGCTGCCTCTGAGGATCCCGGTCTTGCTTTAAGTCCGCACAACGGCGGACTGCCCCGGGAAGCTCAAGGTCGCCCACTGGCTGCCTCTGAGGATCCCGGTCTTGCTTTAAGTCCACGCAACGGTGGACTGTTCTTTGAGGACGCTGCACGTGAGCTGATTGCGTGCGAGCTGTTCGCTGTAAATTACTATCGAGCACAGATTTGAACTAGTCCAAACACACTATCGCACAAAATGGTTTACAAGAGGGCGCCTACGCGCAAGGTAGGGGGCTGCTGCTGCTCGGCCATCTTCCCTCGACGATCCAGCACCACATCTTCGAGCTTAATGTGTTGTTGGACCAAGGCAAAGAGCTCGATCATGGTGTGGGGATCAGAAATGACTATCGCGTCATGAAGCTCACCTCCTTCGGGGAGCGCGCTCCGAAAGGTACTCACGGCCGTCCGGTCTCGCCCTGCTGAGTCCTCAAGAGCGAGATAGGCGTTCTGGAATCGCATCGAGAAGCACCGGAGGGTCTCCCTTACGCCCATGGTAAGACCAAACAGTGATTCGATCTGCTTCGGAGGTCGCCGATTGCACCGGTACTGTTCCAGGAACAGCCCAGATAGAGCAGTGAAGCTCGGGACCGAGCCCGGAGGTAACTTATGAAACCAGTCGAGGGCCGAACCCGCCAAGCTGCTCAGGAAGGCGCGGCACAGAACGTGGTCCTGATCCCGAAAGAATAACAACTTTCGGTAGGCCAAGAGGTGGTCCACGGGGTCTTGCGACCCGTTGAACAAAACAAACTTTGGCGGGGTCCAGTGCTGAGGGAAACCTCCCTGATGAACCTCGTTGGTGAAGGGCGAGCTTCCTCCCCGGACGGCGAGCTCTTCTAAAAGGTCGACGGGCGTGCTAAGTAGCTGCCAGCGCTCGGGGTGATTTCCCAAAGACAGCTGCGCAGGTACCAAGCAATCATGCACGCTTCCTCGAAACTGGTTCGCAGCCTTGCTACGGTTGTGCTTGGGGGCGACGTCCTCTGACTCGCCAGAGTCCGCACCGAGGCTTCGTCGGCGAGGAGGGGCCATCGGCAGGGTTAACTTGTTGCTGGAGCGCTGGGTGCCGAGTCGCTGCGGCCGCTCGAGCGCGGTTCCTCTCGTCCGGCACGCCACTGTGTCCTCCACAGGGGGCTCCTGCTGGGATGCCCGCCATGTGGGCGCCATAGTGGGCTGATGCGATGCGAGGACAAGGGGAGGTCGCACAGGGGAAACAACCCCCGCCGACACTCCTGGACGCTGGGACGGGATCACTGACTCTTCCCTCCACGGGCTGAGCCCGGGGGAGAGATCAGTGATCCGGCTCGTCGTCGGAACCTGGCGCAGTCGCACTATCTCGCCCACCATGGCCCGCTGAGTGGCCAACACCTTCAAAAGGAGATGGCCGTTGAGCGGGACAGGGGGTTGTGATGCTTCAGCGAGCAGCTCGCTTTCTGCAGACTCGGCGTGGGCTTTCACCCGTTTCTGCCTCCGCGTGACCGGAGCCATCCGGGTGTCTGGAGGAGCACGGCTTTCAACCGCGTGGTCGTGGGCGTTCTCGCAGGAACCAGTCGATAGATCCCACAGACGGCGCCAAATGTTTGGGGGATTTTTCGCTGGTCCGTGTGGGCCGCCTGCAAGACAAAGAAAAGAGAACGTGAGAACGGCTGGCTCCCTTAGGAGCGCAGACCCTCCGACGCTCAAGTCAGTCATGGTAGCACAATGGCGAGCTCTTGTACACCAAAGTGGTAGGGAAAGGGATTTCCAACCTGTACTTTGAAGCCTGGGGGTATGCATTTATAGACAGTGGCGACCTATCGGGGTATGACGTGTGGCAGCTCTTTCCAGAGCCTTCTAGACCCCCACGTTCTGGCTCGCGTGGGTCTGACAGTCCTTGTTACTCGCGCCTTGACCTTCTGTCGTCAAGCCTGCCAGGCGGTTTGAGTGGGGGAGAGCATCTTTCTTGTCGCGGCCAGGTGGCTATTCTGGAATGTTCAAGTCTGGGAGGTCTCAGCACCGACTCGGGCGGGCTTCCGTGGACTACAATCGCCCACGTAGCTTCAGTGGGGTTTCGACACCTGGCAGTTCTTTAGGCTGCTCTACACTGGGGTGATCTCAAAGGGGAAGCGAGGGCGAGCTCGCCCTCCGTTGCTCCGTCTTCTCCTCCATATCTATCAAGAGTCGGACTTCGCAGGAGCGACCTCTTCGATAAACAGGGGAAGCTTGGCGAGCTTGGGCGAGCTCGGGCGAGCTCCTGGGCGAGCTTTGGGTGAGCTCCTGAGCGAGCTTGGGCGAGCTCCTGCGCGAGCTGGGGGCGTTTGCGAGGGCGAGCTCGCCCACTGTTGCTCCGTCTTCTCCTCCATATCTATCAAGAGTCGGACCTCGCAGGAGCGACCTCTTCGATAAACAGGGGAAGCTTGGCGAGGTTGGGCGAGCTCGGGAAAGCTCCTGGGCGAGCTTTGGGCGAGCTCCTGAGCGAGCTTGGGCGAGCTCCTGAGCGAGCTTGGGCGAGCTCCTGAGCGAGCGTGGGCGAGCTCCTAAGCGAGCTTGGGCGAGCTCCTGAGCGAACTTGGACGAGCTCCTGAGCGAGCTCTTTGTCTAAGCAATTTACCGAGTTTAGATGTGTTGTACTAAGGCCCCTTCAGCCCAATGTGGATCTCGCTCCCTGATAGCCGTTCGATCGAGCTCATACGGATAAGGGTTCCAACTTCTGGACGGATTTCAGCCACCCCCAACAGATACATTCATGCAAATGAATTAGAATGGATCGTACGAATGAATTAGAATGGATCATACGAATGAATTAGAATGGATCGTACGAATGAATTATATTGGTTACATTCGTGCGAATGAATTAAAATGGATCGTACGAATGGATTAGAATGGATCGTATGAATGAATTAGAATGGATCATGCGAATGAATTTGAATGGATCGCACGAATAAATTAGAATGGATCGTACGAATGAATTAGAAAAGGTTACATTTGTGAGAATGAATTAGAATGGATCGTACGAATGAATTAGAATGGATCGTACGAATGGATTAGAATGGATCGTACGAATGAATTAGAATGGATTGTGTGAATGAATTAGAATGGATCGTATGAATGAATTAGAATGGTTACATTCGTGCGAATGAATTAGAATGGATCGTATGAATGGTTTAGAAGGGATCGTACGAATGGATTAGAATGGATCGTACGAATAAATTAGAATGGATACATTCGAGCGAATGAATTAGAATGAATCGTACGAATGGATTAGAATGGATCGTACGAATGGATTAGAATGGATCGTACGAATGGATTAGAATGGATCGTGCAAATGAATTAGAATGGATCGTACGAACGAATTAGAATGGATCGTACGAATGGATTAGAATGGATCGTACGAATGGATTAGAATGGATCATGCGAATGAATTAGAATAGATACATTCGAGTGAATGAATTAGAATGGATCGTACGAATGAATTAGAATGGATCATAGGAATGAATTAGAATGGATCGTGCAAATGAATTAGAATGGATACATTCGTGCGAATGAATTAGAATGGATCGTAGGAATGAATTAGAATGGATCGTACAAATGAATTAGAATGGTTACATTCGTGCGAATGAATTAGAATGGATCGTACGAATGAATTAGAATGGATCGTGCGAATGAATTAGAATGGATCGTACGATCCATTCTAATTCATTCGTATGATGCAATCTAGAATGGATCATACGAATGAATTAGAATGGATCGTGCGAATGAATTAGAATGGATCGTACGAATTAGAATGGTTACATTCGTGCGAATGAATTAGAATGGATCGTACGAGTGAATTAGAATGGATCGTACGAATGCATTAGAATGGATACATTCGTGCGAATGAATTAGAATGGATCGTACGAATGAATTAGAATGGATCGTGCGAATGAATTAGAATGGATCGTACGAATGAATTAGAATGGATCGTACGAATGAATTAGAATGGATCCTAATCCATTCGTACGATCCATTCTATTCTATTCTAATTCATTCGCACAAATGTATCCATTCCAATTAATTCTCACAAATGTATCCATTCTAATTCATTTGTATTATCCATTTTAATTCATTCGTACGATCCATTCTAACGAATTTATTAGATCGTACGAATGAATTAGAATGGATCTTACGAATGAATTAAAATGGATACATTCATACGACTGAATTAGAATGGATCATGCAAATGAATTAGAATGGATACATTCATGCGAATGAATTAGAATGGATCGTACGAATGAATTAGAATGGATCGTGCGAATGAATTAGAATGGATCGTACGAATGAATTAGAATGGATCGTGCGAATGAATTAGAATGGATCGTACGAATGAATTAGAATGGATACATTTGTGCGAATGAATTAGAATGGATCGTATGAATGAATTAGAATGGATCATACGAATGAATTAGAATGGATATATTCGTACGATCCATTCTAATTCATTCCTACGTACGATCCGTTCTAATTCATTCGCACAAATGTATCCATTCTAATCCATTCGATCGTGCAAATGAATTAGAATGGATCGTATGAATGAATTAGAATGGATCGTATGAATGGATTAGAATGGATCGTACGATTGGATCATGCGAATGAATTAGAATGGATCGTAGGAATGAATTAGAATGGATCGTGCAAATGAATTAGAATGGATACATTCGTGCGAATGAATTAGAATGGATCGTAGGAATGAATTAAAATGGATCGTACAAATGAATTAGAATGGATCGTGCGAAAAAATTAGAATGGATCGTACGAACGAATTAGAATGGATCGTAGGAATGAATTAAAATGGATCGTACAAATGAATTAGAATGGATCGTGCGAAAAAATTAGAATGGATCGTACGAACGAATTAGAATGGATCGTAGGAACGAATTAGAATGGATCGTATGAACGAATTAGAATGGATCGTACGAATGAATTAGAATGGATACATTCGAGCGAATGAATTAGAATGGATCGTACGAATGAATTAGAATGGATCATAGGAATGAATTAGAATGGATCGTGCAAATGAATTAGAATAGATACATTCGTGCGAATGAATTAGAATGGATCGTGCGAATGAATTAGAATGGATCGTACGAATGAATTAGAATAGATCGTATGAATGAATAAGAATGGATCGTGCGAATGAATTAGAATGGATACATTTGTGCGAATGAATTAGAATGGTTACATTCGTGCGAATGAATTAGAATGGATCGTACGAATGGATTAGAATGGATCATACGAATGGATTAGAATGGATCGTAGGAATGAATTAGAATGGATCGTACGAATGAATTGGAATGGATACATTTGTGCGAATAAATTAGAATGGATCGTACGAATGAATTAGAATGTATCCATTCTAATTCATTCCTATGATCCATTCTAATTCATTCGTACGATCCATTCTAATTCATTCGCTCGAATGTATTCATTCTAATTCATTCGTACGATCCATTCTTATTCATTCATACGATCCATTCTAATTCATTTGTACGAATGAATTAAAATGGATCGTACAAATGAATTATAATTGATCGTGTGAATGAATTAGAATGGATCGTACGAACGAATTAGAATGGATCGTACGAACGAATTAGAATGGATCGTCTGAACGAATTAAAATGGATCGTACGAATGAATTAGAATGGATACATTCGAGTGAATGAATTAGAATGGATCGTACGAATAAATTAGAATGGATCATAGGAATGTATTAGAATGGATCGTGCAAATGAATTAGAATGGATACATTCGTGCGAGTGAATTAGAATGGATGGTGCGAATGAATTAGAATGGATCGTACGAATGAATTAGAATAGATACATTCGTGCGAATGAATTAGAATGGATCGTACGAATGAATTAGAATGGATCGTACGAATGAATTTGAATGGATCGTACGAATGGATTAGAATGGATCGTACGAATGAATTAGAATGGATCGTACGAATGCATTAGAATGGATACATTCGTGTGAATGAATTAGAATGGATCGTACGAATGAATTAGAATGGATCGTGCGAATGAATTAGAATCGATCGTACGAATGAATTAGAATGTATCGTACGAATGAATTAGAATGGATCGTACGAATAAATTAGAATGGATATATTTGTGCGATGAATAAGAATAGAGCGTACGAATGAATTAGAATGGAGCGTACAAATGAATTAGAATGGATACATTCGAGCGAATGAATTAGAATGGATCGTACGAATGAATTAGAATGGATCATATGAATGAATTAGAATGGATCGTGCAAATGAATTAGAATGGATCGTACGAATGAATTAGAATGGATCCACCGAATGAGTTAGAATGGATCGTACGAATGAATTAGAATGGATCATACGAATGAATTAGAATCGATCTTGCGAATGAATTAGAATGGATCGTACGAATGCATTAGAATGGATATATTTGTGCGATGAATTAGAATGGATCATACGAATGAATTAGAATGGATCGTGCGAATGAATTAGAATGGATCGTGCAAATAAATTAGAATGGATACATTCAAGCAAATGATTTAGAATGGATCGTACGAATGAATTAGAATGGATCGTAGGAATGGATTAGAATGGATCGTACGAATGGATTAGAATGGATCGTACGAATGGATTAGAATGGATTGTGCGAATGAATTAGAATGGATACATTCGTGCGAATGAATTAGAATGGATCGTACGAACGAATTAGAACGGATCGTATGAACGAATTAGAATGGATCGTACGAATGAATTAAAATGGATACATTCGAGCGAATGAATTAGATGGATCGTACGAATGAATTAGATGGATCGTACAAACGAATTAGAATGGATCGTACGAACGAATTAGAATGGATCATATGAACGAATTAGAATGGATCGTACGAATGAATTAGAATGGATACATTCGTACGATCCATTATAATTCATTCGTACGATCCATTCTTATTCATTCGTACGATCCATTCAAATTCATTCGCATGATCCATTCTAATTCATTCGTACGATCCATTCTAATTCATTCTCACGAATGTAACCTTTCTAATTCATTTGTATGATCCATTCTAATTCATTCGTACGATCCATTCTAATCCATTCGTACAATCCATTCTAATCCATTCGTACGATCCATTCTAATCCATTCGTACGATCCATTCTAATCCATTCGTACGGTCCATTCTAATTCATTATCACAAATGTAACCTTTCTAATTCATTTGTACGATTCATTCTAATTCATTCGTACGATCTATTCTAATTTATTCGTACGATCCATTCTAATTCATTCGTACGATCCATTCTAATTCATCGCACGAATCCGTTCTAATTCATTCGCACAAATGAATTAGAATGGATACATTCGTGTGAATGAATTAGAACGGATTCGTGCGATGAATTAGAAAGGATTAGAATGGATACATTCGTGCGAAAGAATTAGAATGGATCGTGCGAATGAATTAGAATGGATCGTACGAATGAATTAGAATGGATATATTTGAACGAATAAATTAGAATGGATCGTACGAATGAATTAGAATGGATCGTACGAATGAATTAGAATGGATCGTAAAAATGAATTAGAAAGGTTACATTTGTGAGAATGAATTAGAATGGATCGTACGAGTGGATTAGAATGGATCGTACGAATGGATTAGAATGGATCGTACGAATGGATTAGAATGGATTAGAAAGGTTACATTCGTGAGAATGAATTAGAATGGATCGTACGAATGAATTAGAATGGATCATGTGAATGAATTTGAAAAGATCATATGAACGAATTAGAATGGATCGTACGAATGAATTACAATGGATACATTCGAGCGAATGAATTAGAATGGATCGTACGAATGAGTTAGGATGGATCATAGGAATGAAATAGAATGGATCGTGCAAATGAATTAGAATGGATACATTCGTGCGAATGAATTAGAATGGATCGTAGGAATGAATTAGAATGGATCGTACGAATGAATTAGAATGGTTACATTCGTGCGAATCAATTAGAATGGATCGTGCGAATGAATTAGAATGGATCGTACGATTGAATTAGAATGGATCGTGCGAATAAATTAGAATGGATCGTACGAATAAATTAGAATGGATCGTGCGAATGAATAAGAATGGATCGTACGCGTACGAATGAATTAGAATGGATCGTACGAATGAATTAGAATGGATCGTACGAATGAATTAGAATGGATCATACGAATGCATTAGAATGGATATATTCGTGCGAATGAATTAGAATGGATCGTACGAATGAATTAGAATGGATCGTGCGAATGAATTAGAATGGATCGTACGAATGAATTAGAATGGATCGTGCGAATGAATTAGATTGGATCGTACGAATGAATTAGAATGGATACATTTGTGCGAATGAATTAGAATGGATCGTACGAATGAATTAGAATGGATCGTACAAACGAATTAGAATGGATCGTATGAATGAATTAGAATAGTTACATTCGTGTGAATGAATTAGAATGGATCGTACGAATGGATTAGAATGGATCGTACGAATGGATTAGAATGGATCGTACGAATGGATTAGAACGCATTGTACGAATGAATTAGAATGGATCGTACGAATGAATTAGAATGGATCGTGTGAATGAATTAGAATGAATCGTACGAATGCATTAGAATGGATCATACGAATGAATTAGAATGAATCGTACGATCTATTCTAATTCATTTGTATGATCCATTCTAATTCATTCGCACGATCCATTCTAATTCATTTGTACGATCCATTCTAATTCATTCGTATGATCAATTCTAATTCATTCGTATCGTACGAATGAATTAGAATGGATCGTACGAACGAATTAGAATGGATCGTATGAACGAATTAGAATGGATCGTACAAATGAATTAGAATGGATACATTCGAGCGATTGAATTAGAATAGATCGTACGAATGAATTAGAATGGATCATCGGAATGAATTAGAATGGATCGTGCAAATGAATTAGAATGGATACATTCGTGCGAATGAATTAGAATGGATCGTAGGAATGAATTAGAATAGATCGTATGAATGAATTAGAATGGTTACATTCGTGCAAATGAATTAGAATGGATCGTACGAATGGATTAGAATGGATCGTACAAATGGATTAGAACGCATTGTACGAATGAATTAGAATAGATACATTTGTGCGAATGAATTAGAATGGATCATACGAATGAATTAGATTGCATCGTACGATCCATTGTAATTCATTCGCACGATCCAGTCTAATTCATTCGAATGATCAATTCTAATTCATTCGCACAATCCATTCTAATTCATTCGTACGATCCATTCTAATTCATTCGCACAAATATATCCATTCTAATTCATTCGTACGATCCATTCTAATTCATTCGTTCGATCCATTCTATTTCATTCGTACGATCCATTCTAATTTTATTCGTACGATCCATTCTAATTCATTCGCACGATCCATTCTAATTCATTCGTACGATCCATTCTAATTCATTCGTACGATCCATTCTAATTCATTCGTACGATCTATTCTAATTCATTCGCATGAACCATTCTAATTCATTCGTACAATCCATTCAAATTCATTCGTACGATGCAATCTAATTCATTCGCACAAATATATCTATTCTAATTCATTCATACAATCCGTTCTAATCCATTTGTACGATCCATTCTAATCCATTCGTACGATCCATTCTAATTCATTCGCACGATCCATTCTAATGGATCGTACGAACGAATTAGAATGGATCGTATGAATGAATTAGAATGGATCGTATGAATGGATTAGAATGGATCGTACGAATGGATCATGCGAATGAATTAGAATTGATCGTACGAATGAATTAGAATGGATCGTATGAATGAATTAGAATGGATACATTTGTACGAATAAATTAGAATGGATTGTACGAATGAATTAGAATGGATACATTCTTGCGAATAAATTAGAATGGATCGGATATTCGTGCAAATAAATTAGAATGGATCATACGAATGAATTAGAATGGATCGTGCGAATGAATTAGAATGAATCGTACGAATGCATTAGAATGGATCGTACGAATGAATTAGAATGAATCATACGATCCATTCTAATTCATTCGTCCGATCCATTCTAATTCATTCACACGAATGTATCCATTCTAATTCATTCGTACAATCCATTCTAATTCATTCGCACGATCCATTCTAATTCATTCGTATGATCCATTCTAATTCATTCCTATGATCTATTCTAATTCATTCGCTCGAATGTATCCATTCTAATTCATTCGTTCGATCCATTCTAATTCATTCGTACGATCCATTCAAATTCATTCGCATGATCCATTCTAATTCATTCGTACGATCCATTCTAATTCATTCTCACGAATGTTACCTTTCTAATTCATTTGTATGATCCATTCTAATTCATTCATACGATCCATTCTAATTCATTCGTATGATCCATTCTAATTCATTCGCACGAATGTATCCATTCTAATTTATTTGCACGATCCATTCTAATTCATTCCTATGATCCATTCTAATTCATTCGTACGATCCATTCTAATTCATTCGCTCGAATGTATCCATTCTAATTCATTCGTACAATCTATTCTTGGATCGTGCGAATGAATAAGAATGGATCATACGAATGAATTAGAATGGATACATTCGAGCGAATTTATTAGAATGGATCATACGAATGAATTAGAATGGATCGTGCGAATGAATTAGAATGAATCGTAAGAATGCATTAGAATGGATCGTACGAATGAATTAGAATGAATCGTACGATCTATTCTAATTCATTTGTACGATCCATTCTAATTCATTCGCACGATCCATTCTAATTCATTCGTACAATCCATTCTAATTCATTCGTACGATCCATTCTAATTTATTCGCAAGAATGTATCCATTCTAATTCATTCGTACAATCCATTCTAATTTATTCGTACAAATATATCCATTCTAATTCATTCGTACGATCCATTCTAATTCATTCGTACGATCCATTCTAATTCATTTGTACGATTCATTCTAATTCATTCGCACGATCCATTCTAATTCATTCGTACGATCCATTCTAATTCATTCGCATGAATGTATCCATTCTAATTCATTCGTACAATCCATTCTAATTCATTCGCAGGATCCATTCTAATTCATTCGTATGATTCATTCTAATTCTTTTGTATAATCCATTCTAATTCATTCTCACGAATGTAACCTTTCTAATTCATTTGCATGATCCATTCTAATTCATTCCTACGATCCATTCTAATTTATTCGTACGATCCATTCTAATTCATTCGTACGATCCATTCTAATTCATTCGTATGATCAATTCTAATTCATTCGTACAATCCATTCTAATTCATTCGTACGATCCATTCTAATTCATTCGTATGATCAATTATAATTCATTCGTACAATCCATTCTAATTCGGTCGTATGAATGTATCATACGAATGAATTAGAATGGATCATGCGAATGAATTAAAATGGATCGTACAAATGAATTGAAATGGATCGTACGAATGAATTAGAATACATCATGTGAATGAATTAGAATGGATCGTACGTTTGAATTAGATTGGATTGTGCGAATGAATTAGAATGGATACATTCGTGTGAATGAATTAGAATAGATCGTATGAATGAATTAGAATGGATCGTACGAATGAATTAGAATGGATACATTTGTACGAATGAATTAGAATGGATCGTACGAATGAATTAGAATGGCTCGTACGAATGAATTAGAATGGATAGTGCAAATGAATTAGAATGGATCGTACAAATGAATTAGAATGGATTGTACGAATGAATTAGAATAGATCGTGTGAATGAATTAGAATGGATCGTACGAAATAATTAGAATGGATCGTACGAATGAATTAGAATGGATCATACGAATGAATTAGAATCGATCGTGCGAATAAATTAAAATGGATCGTACAAAGGAATTAGAATGGATACAATTGTGCGATGAATAAGAATGGAGCGTACGAATGAATTAGAATGGAGAGTATGAATGAACTAGAATGGATACATTCTTGCGAATGAATTAGAATGGATCGTACGAATGGATTAGAATGGATCGTACGAATGAATTAGAATGGATCGTACGAACGAATTAGAATGGATCGTATGAACGAATTAGAATGGATCGTACGAATGAATTAGAATGGATACATTCGAGCGAATGAATTAGAATGGATCGTACGAATGAATTAGAATGGATCATAGGAATGAATTAGAATGGATCGTGCAAATGAATTAGACTGGATACATTCATGCGAATGAATTAGAGTGGATCATAGGAATGAATTAGAATGGATCGTACGAATGAATCAGAATGGTTACATTCGTGCGAATGAATTAGAATGGATCGTACGAATGAATTAGAATGGATCATACGAATGGATTAGAATGGATCGTACGAATGAATTAGAATGGATCGTACAAATGAATTAGAACATTCGTACGATCCATTCTAATTCATTCATACGATCGATTCTAATTCATTCGCACGATCCATTCTAATTCATTTGCATGAATGTAACCATTCTAATTTATTCGTACGATCCAGTCTAATTCATTCGTACGATCCATTCTAATTCATTCGCACGAATATATCCATTCTAATTCATTCGTACGATCCTTTCTAATTCATTCGTACGATCCATTCTAATTCTTTCATATGATCCATTCTATTTCATTCGCACGAATGTATCCATTCTAGTTCATTCGTATGCTCCATTGTAATTCATTTGTACGCTCCATTCTTATTCATTCTCACGAATATAACCTTTCTAATTCATTTGTATGATCCATTCTAATTCATTTGTAAGATCCATTCTAATTCATTCGTACAATCCATTCTAATTCATTCGTACGATCCTTTCTAATTCATTCGCACGATCCATTCTAATTCTTTCATATGATCCATTCTAATTCATTCGTACGATCCATTCTAATTCATTCGTATGATCAATTCTAATTCATTCACACGATCCATTCTAATTCATTCGTATGATCCATTCTAATTCAATTCGTCCAATCCATTCAAATTCATTCGCACAAATGTATCTATTCTAATTCATTCGTATGATCCATTCTAATTCATTCGCTCGAATGTATCCATTCTAATTCATTCGTACGATCCATTCTAATTCATTCGTACAATCCATTCAAATTCATTCGTACGATGCAATCTAATTCATTCGCACAAATGTATCTATTCTAATCCATTCATACGATCCATTCTAATTGATTCGTACAAATGTATCCATTCTAATTCATTCGTACGATCCATTCTAATTCATTCGTACGATTCATTCTAATTCATTCGCACGATCCATTCTAATTCATTCGTACGATCCATTCTAATTCATTCGTATGATCTATTCTAATTCATTCGCACGAATGTATCCATTCTTATTCATTTGCACGATCCATTCTAATTCATTCCTATGATCCATTCTAATTCATTCGTACGGTCCATTCTAATTCATTCACTCGAATGTATCCATTCTAATTCATTCGTATGATCCATTCTAATTCGTTCATACGATCCATTCTAATTCGTTTGTACGATCCATTCTAATTCGTTCGTACGATTCATTCCAATTCATTCGTACGATCCATTCTAATGCATTCGTACGATTCATTCTAATTCATTCGCACGATCCATTTAATTCATTCGTATGATCCATTCTAATTCATTCCTACGATCTATTCTAATTCATTCGCTCGAATGTAACCTTTCTAATTAGAATGGATCGTACAAATGAATTAGAAAGGTTACATTCGTGAGAATGAATTAGAATGGATCGTACGAATGAATTAGAATGGATCGTACGAATGAATTAGAATGGATACATTCGAGCGAATGAATTAGAATGGATCGTACGAACGAATTAGAATGGATCAAAGGAATGACTAAGAATGGATCGTGCAAATGAATTAGAATGGATCGTGCGAATGAATTAGAATGAATCGTACGAATGCATTAGAATGGATCCACCGAATGAGTTAGAATTGATCATACGAATGAATTAGAATAGATCGTACGAATGAATTAGAATGGATCGTGCGAATGAATTAGAATGGATTGTACGATTAGAATGGATACATTTGTACGAATGAATTAGAACGGATCGTGCGAATGAATTTGAATGGATCGTCCGAATGAATTTGAATGGATCGTACGAATGAATTAGAATGAATCGTACGATCCATTCTAATTCATTCTCACAAATGTAACCTTTCTAATTCATTTGTACGATCCATTCTAATTCATTCACATGATCCATTCTAAATTAGAATGGATCGTACGAATGAATTAGAATGGATCCACCGAATGAGTTAGAATGGATCATACGAATGAATTAGAATGGATCGTACAAATGAATTAGAATGGATTGTGCGAATGAATTAGAATGGATCGTATGAATGAATAAGAATGGATCGTGTGAATGAATTAGAATGGATCGTACGAATGAATTAGAATGGATCGTGCGAATGAATTAGAAACATTCGTGCGAATAAATTAGAATGAATTAGAATGGATCATACGAATGAATTAGAATGGATCGTGCAAATGAATTAGAATGGATACATTCGTGCGAATGAATTAGAAAGGATCGTAGGAATGAATTAGAATGGATCGTACGAATGAATTAGAATGAATCGTGCGAATGAATTAGAATTGATCATACGAATGAATTAGAATGGATTGTACGAATGAATTAGAATGAATACATTTGTGCGAATGAATTAGAATGGATCGTCCGAATGAATTAGAATGGATTGTACGAATGAATTAGAATGGATACATTCGTACGAATGAATTAGAATGGATCGTACGAATGAATTAGACTGGATCGTACAAATAAATTAGAATGGATACATTCGTGCGAATGAATTAGAATGGATCAAATGCACGATCCATTCTAATTCATTCGTACGATCCATTCTAATTAATTCCTGCGATCTATTCTAATTCATTCGCTCGAACGTGTCCATTCTAATTCATTCGTTCGATCCATTCTAATTCATTCGTACGATCCATTCAAATTCATTCGCATGATCCATTCTAATTCATTCGTACGATCCATTCTAATTCAATCGTATGATCCATTTTAATTCATTCGTACGATCCATTCTAATTAATTCTCACGAATGTAACCTTTCTAATTCGTTTGTATGATCCATTCTAATTCGTTCATACGATCCATTCTAATTCATTCGTACGATCCATTCTAATCCATTCTAGAATGTTTACATTCGTGCGAATGAATTAGAATGGATCGTACGAATGAATTAGAATGGATCATGCGAATGAATTTGAATGGATCGTACAAATGAATTAGAATGGATCGTATATTCGTGCAAATAAATTAGAATGGATCGTACAAATGAATTAGAATGGATCGTACGAATGAGTTAGAATGGATCGTGCAAATGAATTAGAATGGATCGTACGAATGAATTAGAATGGATCCACCGAATGAGTTAGAATGGATCATACGAATGAATTAGAATGGATCGTACGAATGAATTAGACTGTATTTTGCGAATGAATTAGAATGGATTCGTGCGAATGAATTCGAATGGATCGTACGAATGAATTAGAATGGATCATACAAATGAATTAGAATGGATACATTCGAGCGAATGAATTAGAATCGAATTAGAATGGATCGTACGAACGAATTAGAATGGATCGTAGGAATGAATTAGAATGGATCGTATGAATGGATTAGAATGGATATATTTGTGCGAATGAATTAGAATGGATCGTATATTCGTGCAAATAAATTAGAATGGATCGTACGAATGAATTTGAATGGATCGGGCGAATGGATTAGAATGGATTGTACGAATGAATTAGAATGGATCGTACGAATGAATTAGAATGGAATTAGAATTCATTCGTATGATCCATTCTAATCTATTCTAATTCATATGCACAAAGGTAACCTTTCTAATTCATTTGTATGATCCATTCTAATGCATTCGTACGATCCATTCTAATTCGTTCGTATGATCCATTCTAATTTATTCGTTCAAATATATCCAATCTAATTCATTCGTACGATCCATTCTAATTCATTCGTACAATCCATTCAAATTCATTCGTACGATCCATTCTAATTCATTCGTACGATCCGTTCTAATTTATTAGTACGAATGTATCCATTCTAATTCATTCATATGAATTAGAATGGATCGTACGAATGAATTAGAATGGATCGTGCGAATGAATTAGAATGGATCGTACGAACGAATTAGAATGGATATATTTGAACGAATAAATTAGAATGGATCGTACGAACGAATTAGAATGGATCGTACGAATGCATTAGAATGGATCATACAAATGAATTAGAAAGGTTACCTTTGTGCATATGAATTAGAATGCATTCTAATTCGTTCATACCATTCTAATTCATTCGTATGATCCTTTCTAATTCATTCGTACGATCCATTCTAATTCATATGAATGAATTAGAATGGATACATTCGTACGAATGAATTAGAACGGATCGTACGAATGAATTAGAATGGATCGTACGAATGAATTTGAATGGATTGTACGAATGAATTAGATTGGAGATATTTGAACGAATAAATTAGAATGGTTCGTACGAACGAATTAGAATGGATCATACGAATGCATTAGAATGGATCATACAAATGAATTAGAATGGATCGTACAAATGAATTCGAAAGGTTACATTTGTGAGAATGAATTAGAATGGATCGTACGAATGAATTAGAATGGATCGTACGAATGGATTAGAATGGATCGTACGAATGGATAAGAATGGATCATACGAATGGATTAGAATGGATCGTACGAATGAATTAGAATGGGCCATACAAATGAATTAGAAAGGTTACATTCGTGAGAATGAATTAGAATGGATCGTACGAATGAATTAGAATAGATCATGCGAATGAATTTGAATGGATCGTACGAATGAATTAGAATGGATCGAACGATTGAATTAGAATGGATACATTCGAGCGAATTAATTAGAATAGATCATAGGAATGAATTAAAATGGATCATACGAATGAATTAGAATGGATTGTGCGAATGAATTAGAATGGATTGTACGAATGAATTAGAATGGATACATTCGTGCGAATGAATTAGAATGGATCGGACGAATGAATTAGAATGGATCGTACGATTCATTCTAATTCATTCGTACGATCCATTCTAATGCATTCGTACGATTCATTCTAATTCATTCGCACGATCCATTCTAATTCAATCGTACGATCCATTCTTATTCATTCATACGATCCATTCTAATTCATTCGCACAATCCATTCTAATTCATTCGTACGATCCATTCTAATTCATTCGTATGATCCATTCTAACTCATTCGGTGGATCCATTCTAATTCATTCGTACGATCCATTCTAATTCATTCATACGATCCATTCTAATCCAATCGTACGATCCATTCTAATCCATTCGCACGAATGAATTAGAATGGATCGTGCGAATGAATTAGAATGGATCGTACGAATGGATTAGAATGGATCGTACGAATGAATTAGAATGGATAGATACAAATGAATTAGAAAGGTAGATTTGTGAGAATGAATTAGAATGGATCGTACGAATGAATTAGAATGGATCGTACGAATGAATTAGAATGGATACATTCGAGCGAATGAATTAGAATGGATCGTACGAATTAATTAGAGGATACATTCATACGACTGAATTAGAATAGATCGTGCGAATTAATTAGAATAGATCATACAAATAAATTTAAATGCATACATTTGTGCGAATGAATCTGAATGGATTGTATGAATGAATTACAATGGATCGTACGAATGAATTAGAATGGATCGTATGAATGAATTAGAATAGCTCATATGAACGAATTAGAATGAATCGTACGAATGAATTAGAATGGTTACATTCGTGCGAATGAATTAGAATAGATCGTACGAATGAATTATAATGGATCGTACGAATGGATTAGAATGGATCGTACGAATGGATTAGAATGGATCGTACGAATGAATTAGAATGGATCGTACGAATGAATTAGAATTGATCATAGGAATGAATTAGAATGGATCATGCAAATGAATTAGAATGGATACATTCGTGCGAATGAAATAGAATCGATCGTAGGAATGAATTAGAATGGATCGTACGAATGAATTAGAATGGTTACATTCGTGGGAATGAATTAGAATGGATCGTACGAATGGGTTAGAATGGATCGTACGAATGAATTAGAATGGATCGTACAAATGAATTAGAAAGGTTACATTTGTGAGAATGAATTAGAATGGATCGTACGAATAAATTAGAATGGATCGTACAAATGAATTAGAAAGGTTACATTTGTGAGAATGAATTAGAATGGATCGTACGAATAAATTAGAATGGATCGTACGAATGGATTAGAATGGATCGTACGGATGGATTAGAATGGATCGTACAAATGGATTAGAATGGATTATAGGAATGAATTAGAATGGATCATACAAATGAATTAGAAAGGTTACATTCATGAGAATGAATTAGAATGGATCGTACGAATGAGTTAGAATGGATCATACGAATGAATTAGAATGGATCGTACGAATGAATTAGAATGGATTGTGCGAATAAATTAGAATGGATCGTATGAATGAATTAGAATGGTTACATTCATGCGAATGAATTAGAATGGATCGTACAAATGGATTAGAATGGATCGTACGAATGGATTAGAATGGATCGTACGAATGAACTAGAATGGATCGTACAAATGAATTAGAAAGGTTACATTTGTGCGAATGAATTAGAATAGATCGTACGAATGAATTAGAATGGATCGTGCGAATGAATTAGAATGGATCGTATGAATGAATTAGAATGGATCATACGAATGAATTAGAATGGATATATTCGTGCGAATGAATTAGAATGGATCGTGCGAATGAATTAGAATGGATCATACGAATGAATTAGAATGGATACATTTGTGAGAATGCATTAGAATGGATCGTACGATCCATTCTAATTCATTCATACGAACCATTCAAATTCATTCGCATGATCCATTCTAATTCATTCGTACGATCCATTCTAATTCATTGGTACGATCCATTCTAATCCATTCGTATGATCCATTCTAATTCATTCGTACGATCCATTCTAATTCATTCGCTCGAATGTATCCATTCTAATTCATTCGTACGATCCATTCTAATCCATTCTTACGATCCATTCTAAACCATTCGTACGATCCATTCTAATTCATTCGCATGAATATAGCAATTCTAATTCATTCATACGATCCATTCTAATTCATTTGCACAATCCATTCTAATTCATTCGTACGATCCATTCTAATCCATTCGTACGATCCATTCTAATTCATTCGTACGATCCATTCTAATTCATTCTCACAAATGTAACCTTTCTAATTCATTTGTACGATCCATTCTAATTCATTCGTACGATCCATTCTAATCCATTCATATGATCCATTCTAATCCATTCGTACGATCCATTCTAATTCATTCGCACGAATGTAACCATTCTAATTCATTCGTAAGATCCATTCTAATTCATTCCTACGATCCATTCTAATTCATTCGCACGAATGTATCCATTCTAATTCATTTGCACGATCCATTCTAATTCATTCCTATGACCCATTCTAATTCATTCGTACGATCCATTCTAATTCATTCGCTCGAATGTATCCATTCTAATTCATTCGTACGATCCATTCTAATTCGTTCATACGATCCATTCTAATTCGTTCGTACGATCCATTCTAATTCATTCGTGCGATCCATTCTAATTCATTCGTACGATCCATTCTAATTCATTCGCACGATCCATTCTAATTCATTCGCACAAATGTATCCATTCTAATTCATTTGTACGATCCATTCTAATCCATTCGTACGATCCATTCTAATTCATTCGCACAAATTTAACCTTTCTAATTCATTTGTATGATCCATTCTAATTCATTCGTACGATTCATTCTAATTCTTTCGTATGATCCATTCTAATTCATTCGCATGATCTATTCTAATTCATTCGTACAATCCATTCTAATTCATTCATACGATCCATTCTAATTCATTCGCACTATCCATTCTAATTCATTCGTACGATCCATTCTAATTCATTCGTACGATCCATTCTAAATTCAAATTCATTCGTACGATCCATTCTAATTAATTCGCACAATCCATTCTTATTCAGTCGTATGAATGTATCCATTTTAATTCATTCGTACGATCCATTCTAATTCATTACGATCCATTCTAATACATTCGTACGATCCATTCTAATTCATTCGCACAAATATATCCATTCTAATTCATTAATACGATCCATTCTAATTCATTCGTACGATCCATTCTAATTCATTCTCACAAATGTATCCATTCTAATTCATTCGTACGATCTATTCTAATTCATTCCTACGATCTATTCTAATTCATTCGCTCGAATGTATCCATTTTAATTCATTTGTACGATCCATTCTAATTCATTCGTACGATCCATTCTAATTCATTCGTATGATCCATTCTAATTCATTTGTATGATCCATTCTAATTCATTCGTATGATCCATTCTAATTCATTCGCACGAATGTATCCATTCTAATTCATTTGCACGATCTATTCTAATTCATTACTATGATCCATTCTAATTCATTCGTACGATCCATTCTAATTCATTCGCTCGAATGTATCCATTCTAATTCATTCGTACGATCTATTCTAATTCGTTCAAACGATCCATTCTAATTCATTCCTACGATCTATTCTAATTCATTCGCTCGAATGTATCTATTCTAATTCATTCGTACAATCCATTCTAATTCATTCGCACGATCCATTCTAATTAGAATAGATCATACGAATGAATTAGAATGGATACATTCGTGCGAATTAGAATGGATCGTATGAATGAATTAGAATGGATCGTACGAATGGATTAGAATGGATCGTACGAATGGATCATGCGAATGAATTAGAATGGATCATGCGAATGAATTAGAATGGATCGTACGAATGAATTAGAATGGATCGTGCAAATGAATTAGAATGGATACATTCGTGCGAATGAATTAGAATGGATCGTAGGAATAAATTAGAATGGATCGTATGAATAAATTAGAATGGTTACATTCATGCGAATGAATTGGAATGGATCGTACGAATGGATAAGAATGGATCGTACGAAAGGATTAGAATGGATCGTACAAATGAATTAGAATGGATCGTACAAATGAATTAGAAAGGTTACATTTCTGAGAATGAATTAGAATGTATCGTACGAATGAATTAGAATGGATCGTGCGAATGAATTAGAATGGATCGTGCAAATGAATTAGAATGGATCGTACGAATGGATTAGAATGGATATTACGAATGGATTAGAATGGATCGTACGAATGGATTTGAATGGATCGTACGAATGAATTAAATGGATCGAACGAATGAATTAGAATGGATATGTTCGAGCGAATGAATTAGAATAGATCGTAGGAATGAATTAGAATAGATCATACGAATGAATTAGAATGGATCGTGCGAATGAATTAGAATGGATTGTACGAATGAATTAGAATGGTTACATTCGTGAGAATGAATTAGACCTACGATCCATTCTAATTTATTCGCACGATCCATTCTAATTCATTCGTATAATCCATTCTAATTCATTCGCATGATCCATTCTAATTCATTCGTACGATCCATTCTAATTCATTTGCACGATCCATTCTAATTCATTCGTACGATCCATTCAAATTCATTCGTACGATGCCTTATAATCCATTCGTACGATCCATTCGAATTCATTCGCACGAATATATCCATTCTAATTCATTCGTACGATCCTTTCTAATTCATTCGCATGATCCATTCTAATTCATTCGTACGATCCATTCTAATTCTTTCGTATGATCCATTCTAATTCATTCGTACGATACAATCTAATTCATTCGCACAAATGTATCGATTCTAATTCATTCGTACAATGCGTTCTAATTCATTCGTACGATCCATTCTAATCCATTCGTACGATCCATTCTAATTTGCACAAATGTATCCATTTTAATTCATTCGTACGATCCATTCTAATTTATTCATACGATCCATTCTAATTCATTTGCACGATCCATTCTAATTCATTCGTACGATCCATTCTAATTCATTCACATGAATATATCTATTCTAATTCATTCGTATGATCCATTCTAATTTATTCGCACGTTCTATTCTAATTCATTCGTACGATTCATTCTATTTTATTCGCACGATCCATTCTAATTCATTCATACGATCCATTCTAATTCATTCGCATGAATGTATCCATTCTAATTCATTCCTGCAGTCCATTCTAATTCATTCGCACGAATGTATCCATTCTAGTTCATTCGTACGCTCCATTCTAATTCATTCGTACGCTCCATTCTTATTCATCGCACAAATGTATCCATTCTAATTCATTTGTATGATCCATTCTAATTCATTCGTACGATCCATTCTAATTCATTCGTACGATCCATTCTAATTAATTCGCACGATCCATTCTAATTCATTCTCACGAATGTAACCTTTCTAATTCATTTGTATGATCGATTCTAATTCATTCGTACGATCCATTCTAATCCATTCGTACGATCTATTCTAATTCATTCGTACGATCCATTCTAATTCATTCTCACAAATGTAACCTTTCTAATTCATTTGTACGATCCATTCTAATTCATTCGTACGATCCATTCTAATCCAGTCGTACGATCCATTCTAATCCATTCGTACGATTTATTCTAATTCATTCACACGAATGTAACCTTTCTAATTCATTCGTACGATCCATTCTAATTCATTCCTACGATCTATTCTAATTCATACGCACGAATGTATCCATTCTAATTCATTTGCACGATCCATTCTAATTCATTCTCACGAATGTAACCTTTCTAATTCATTTGTATGATCCATTCTAATTCATTCGTACGATCCATTCTAATCCATTCATACGATCCATTCTAATTCATTTGCACGATCCATTCTAATTCATTCCTATGATCCATTCTAATTCATTCGTACGATCCATTCTAATTCATTCGCTCAAATGTATCAATTCTAATTCATTCGTACGATCCATTCTAATTCATTCGTACGATCTATTCTAATTCATTCTCACGAATATAACCTTTCTAATTCATTTGTATGTATCCATTCTAATTCGTTCGTACGATCCATTCTAATTTATTAGCAAGAATGTATCCATTCTAATTCATTCGTACAATCCATTCTAATTTATTCGTACAAATGTATCTATTCTAATTCATTCGTACGATCCATTCTAATTCATTCGTACGATTTATTCTAATTCATTCGTAGGATCCATTCTAATTCATTCGTATGATCCATTCTAATTCATTCCTACGATCTATTCTAATTCATTCGTACGATCCATTCTAATTCATTCGCACGATCTATTCTAATTCATTCGTACGATCCATTCTAATCCATTCGTATGATCAATTCTAATTTATTCGCACGATCCATTCTAATTCATTCTCACGAATGTAACCTTTCTAATTCATTCGTACAATCCTTTCAAATTCATTCGCATGAACCATTCTAATTCATTCGTACGATCCATTCTAATTCATTCTCACGAATGTAACCTTTCAAATTCATTTGTATGTATCCATTCTAATTCATTCATACGATTCATTCTAATTCATTAGTACGATCCATTCTAATGCATTCGTACGATTCCTTCTAATTCATTCGTACGATCCATTCCAATTCATTCGCATGATCCATTCTAATTCATTCGTATGATACATTCATACGAATGAATTAGAATGGATACATTATTGCGAATAAATTAGAATGGATCGTATATTCGTGCAAATAAATTAGAATGGATCATACGAATGAATTAGAATGGATCGTGCGAATGAATTAGAATGAATCGTACGAATGCATTAGAATGGATCGTACGAATGAATTACAATGAATCGTACGATCGATTCTAATTCATTTGTACGATCCATTCTAATTCATTTGCACGATCCATTCTAATTCATTCGTACGATCTATTCTAATTCATTCGTATGATCAATTCTAATTCATTCGTACAATCCATTCTAATTCAGTCGTAGGAATGTATCATACGAATGAATTAGAATGGATCATGCGAATGAATTAGAATGGATCATACGAATGAATTAGTACGAATGTATCCATTCTAATTAATTCGTACGATCCATTCTAATTCATTCATATAATCCATTGTTATTCATTCGCACGAATGTATCCATTCTAATCCATTCGTACGATCCATTCTAATCCATTCGTACGATCCATTCTAATTCATTCATATAATCCATTGTTATTCATTCGCACGAATGTATCCATTCTAATCCATTCGTACGATCCATTCTAATCCATTCGTACGATCCATTCTAATGCATTCGTACGATCCATTCTAATTCATTCGCTCGAATGTATCCATTCTAATTCATTCGTACGATCCATTCTAATTCGTTCATATGATCCATTCTAACTCGTTCGTATGATCCATTCTAACTCGCTCGAATGTATTTATTCTAATTCATTCGCTCGAATTTATCCATTCTAATTCATTCGTATGATCCATTCTAACTCGTTCGTATCATCCATTCTAACTCGTTCGTATGATCCATTCTAATTCGTTCATATGATCCATTCTAATTCATTCGCATGATTCATTTGCTCGAATGTATCCATTCTAATTCATTCGTATGATCCATTCTAATTCGTTCGTATGTATCCATTCAAATTCTTTCGTACGATCCATTCTAATTCATTCGTATGATCCATTCTAACTCATTCGATGGATCCATTCTAATTCATTCGCACGATCCATTCTAATTCATTCGCACAAATGTATCCATTCTAATTCATTCGTACAATTCATTCTAATTCATTTGCATGATCCATTCTAATTCATTCGTACGATCCATTCTAATTCATTTGTACGATCCATTCTAATTCATTCGCACGAATGTATCCATTATAATTTATTCGTATGATCCATTCTAATTCATTTGCACGAATGTAACCATCCTAATTCATTCGTACGATCCATTCGTACGATCCATTCAAATTCATTCGCAAGAATGTATCCATTCTAATTCATTCGCACGATCAATTCTAATTCATTCGTACGATCCGTTCTAATTTATTCATACAATCCATTCTAATTCATTCGTACAATCCATTCTAATTTATTCGTACAAATGTATCCATTCTAATTCATTTGTACGAACCATTCTAATTTATTCGTACGATCCATTCTAATTCATTCGTACGATCCATTCTAATTCATTCGTATGATCCATTTTAACTCATTCGGTGGATACATTCTAATTCATTCCTACGATCCATTCTAATTCATTCATACGATCCATTCTAATTCATTCGCACGAATGTATCCATTCTAATTCATTCGTACGATCCATTCTAATTCATTCGTACGATCCATTCTAATTCATTCTCACGATCCATTCTAATTCATTCGTACGATCCATTCTAATTCATTCGTACGATCCATTCTAATTCATTCCTACGATCTATTCTAATTCATTCGCTCGAATGTATCCATTCCAATTCATTCGTTCGATCCATTCTAATTCATTCGTACGATCCATTCAAATTCATTCGCATTATCCATTCTAATTCATTCGTACGATCCAATTTAATTCAATCGTATGATCATTTCTAATTCATTCGCATAAATGTATCTATTTTAATTCATTCGTACGATCCATTATAATTTATTCATACGATCCATTCTAATTCATTCGCACGATCCATTCTAATTCATTCGTACGATCCATTCTAATCCATTCGTACGAATGGATTAGAATGGATACATTCGTGCAATCCATTCTAATTCATTTGCACGATCCATTCTAATTCATTTGCACGATCCATTCTAATCCATTCGTACGATCCATTCTAATTCATTCGTACGATCCATTCTAATTCATTCGCACAAATGTATCCATTCTAATTCATACGATCCATTATAATTCGTTCATACGATCCATTCTAATTCATTCGCACGTATGTAACCATTCTAATTCATTCGCACGATCCATTCTAATTCATTTGTATGATCCATTCTAATTCATTCCTACGATCTATTCTAATTCATTCGCTCGAATGTATCCATTCAAATTCATTTGTATGTATCCATTCTAATTCATTCGTACGATCCATTCTAATTCATTCGCACGATCCATTCTAATTCATTCATACGATCCATTCTAATTCATTCGCACGAATGTATCCATTCTAATGCATTTGTACGATTCATTTTAATTCATTCGCATGATCCATTCTAATTCATTCGTACGATCCATTCTAATTCATTCGTCCGATCCATTCTAATTCATTCGCACGAATGCATCCATTCTAATTCATTCGTACAATCCATTCTAATTCATTCGTACGATCCATTCTAATTTATTCGTACGATTCATTCTAATCCATTCGTACGATCCATTCTAATTCATTCGCTCGAATGTATCCATTCTAATTCATTCGTACGATCTATTCTAATTCATTCATACGATCCATTCTAATTCATTCGCTTGAATCTATCCATTCTAATACATTCGTACAATCCATTCTAATTCATTCGCACGATCCATTCTAATTCATTCGTATGATCCATTCTAATTCATTCCTACGATCTACTCTAATTTATTCGCTCGAATGTATCCATTCTAATTCATTCGTACGATCCATTCTAATTCATTCGTATGATCCATTCTAACTCATTCGGTGGATCCATTCTAATTCATTCGTACGATCCATTCTAATTCATTCGCACGATCCATTCTAATTTATTCGTACGATCCATTCTAATTCATTCGTACGATCTATTCTAATTCATTCGCATGATCCATTTTAATTCATTCGCATGATCCATTCTAATTCATTCGTACGATTCATTCGTACGATCCATTCTATTCATTCGTACGAATGAATTTGAATGGATCATACAAATGAATTAGAAAGGTTACATTCGTGAGAATGAATTAGAATGGATACATTTGTGCGAATGAATTACAATAGATTAAAATGGATCGTACGAATGGATTAGAATCCATTCTAGTTCATTTGTATGATCCATTCTAATTCATCGCACGATCCATTCTAATTCATTCTCATGAATGTAACCTATCTAATTCATTTGTATGATCCGTTCTAATTCATTCGCACGATCAATTCTAATTCATTCGTACCATCCATTCTAATTCATTCGCTCGAATGTATCCATTCTAATTCATTCGTACGATCAATTCTAATTCGTTCATACGATCCATTCTAATTCGTTCGCACGATCCATTCTAATTCATTCGTACGATCTATTCTAATTCATTCGCATGATCCATTCTAATTCATTCATACGATCCATTCTAATTCATTCGTACAATCCATTCAAATTCATTCGTACGATGCAATCTAATTCATTCGCACAAATATATCTATTCTAATTCATTCGTACAATGCGTTCTAATCCGTTCGTACGATCCATTCTAATCCATTCGTATGATCCATTCTTATTCATTCGCACGAATGTAACCATTCTAATTCATTCATATAATCCATTCTAATTCATTCGTACGATCCATTCTAATTCATTCGTATGATCCATTCTAATTCATTCGTATGATCCATTCTAATTCATTTGCATGAATGTATCCATTCTAATTTATTCGTACGATCTAGTCTAATTCATTCATACGATCCATTCTAATTCATTCGCATGAATATATCCATTCTAATTCATTCGTACGATCCTTTGTAATTTATTCGCACGATCCATTCTAATTCTTTCATATGATCCATTCTAATTCATTCGCACGAATGTATCCATTCTAGTTCATTCGTACGCTCCATTCTAATTCATTCGTACGCTCCATTCTTATTCATCGCACAAATGTATCCATTCGAATTTATTCGTACGATCCATTCAAATTCAATCATATGATCCATTCTAATTCATTCGCACAAATGTATCCATTTTAATTCATTAGAATGGATCGTACGTTTGAATTAGATTGGATTGTGCGAATGAATTAGAATGGATCGTACGAATGAATTAGAATGGATCGTGCGAATGAATTAGAATGGATCGTACGAATGAATTAGAATGGATACATTTGTGTGAATGAATTAGAATGGATCGTACGAATGAATTAGAATGGATCGTACGAATGAATTAGAATGGATACATTTGTGCGAATGTATCATAGGAATGAATTAGAATGGATCGTACTAATGAATTAGAATGGATTGTACGAATGAATTAGAATGGATACATTCGTGCGAATGAATTTGAATGGAATGTAAGAATGAATTAGAATGGATCGTACTAATGAATTAGAATGGATCCATTCATACAAATGAATTAGAATGGATCGTACGAATGGATTAGAATGGATCGTACGAATGGATTAGAACGCATTGTACGATTGAATTAGAATGGATCGGACGAATGAATTAGAATGGATACATTCGTGCGAATGAATTAGAATGGATCGTACGAATGAATTAGAATGGATCGTGCTAATGAATTAGAATGGATCGTATGAATAAATTAGAATGGATCGTACGAATGAATTAAAATGGATACATTTGTGCAAATGAATTAGAATGGATCGTACAAATAAATTTGAATGGATCGTACGAATGAATTATAATGGATGGTATGAATGAGTTTGAATGGATCATACGAATGAATTAGAATGAATCGTACGAATGAATTAGAATGGTTGCATTCGTGCGAATGAATTAGAAGAGATCGTACGAATGAATTAGAATGGATCGTACGAATGAATTGGAATGGATCATACAAATGAATTAGAAAGGTTACATTCGTGAGAATGAATTAGAATGGATCGTACGAATGAATTAGAATGGATCGTGCGAATGAATTAGAATGGATTGTACGAATGAATTAGAATGGATCGTACGAATGAATTAGAATGGATATATTCGTGCGAATGAATTAGAATAGATCGTGCGAATGATTTAGAATGGATCATACAAATGAATTAGAATGGATACATTTGTGAGAATGAATTAAAATGGATCGTATGATCCATTCTAATTCATTCGTACGATCCATTCAAATTCATTCGCAGGATCCATTCTAAATCATTCGTATGATACATTCGTGCGAATGAGTTAGAAAGGATCATACGAATGAATTAGAATGGATCGTACGAATGAATTAGAATGGATTGTGCGAATGAATTAGAATGGATACATTCGTGCGAATGAATTAGAATGGAATGTAAGAATGAATTGGAATGGATCGTACTAATGAATTAGAAGGGATCCATTCGTACAAATGAATTAGAATGGATCGTACGAATGAATTAGAATGGATCATACGAATGGATTAGAACGCATTGTACGAATGAATTAGAATGGATTGTACGAATGAATTAGAATGGATCGTACGAATGAATTAGAATGGTTACATTCGTGCGAATGAATTAGAATAGTTCGTACGAATGAATTAGAATGGATCGTGCGAAATGGATCGTACGTTTGAATTAGATTGGATTGTGCGAATGAATTAGAATGGATCGTACGAATGAATTGGAATGGATCGTGCGAATGAATTAGAATGGATCGTACGAATGAATTAGAATGGATACATTTGTGTGAATGAATTAGAATAGATCGTACGAATGAATTAGAATGGATCGTACGAATGAATTAGAATGGATCGTACAAATGAATTAGAATGGATACATTTGTGCGAATGTATCATAGGAATGAATTAGAATGGATCGTACGAATGAATTAGAATGGATTGTACGAATGAATTAGAATGGATACATTCGTGCGAATGAATTTGAATAGAATGTAAGAATGAATTAGAATGGATCGTACTAATGAATTAGAATGGATCCATTCATACAAATGAATTAGAATGGATCGTACGAATGGATTAGAATGGATCGTACGAATGGATTAGAACGTATTGTACGAATGAATTAGAATGGATCGGACGAATGAATTAGAATGGATACATTCGTGCGAATGAATTAGAATGGATCGTACGAATGAATTAGAATGGATCGTGCTAATGAATTAGAATGGATCATATGAATAAATTAGAATGGATCGTACGAATGAATTAAAATGGATACATTTGTGGAAATGAATTAGAATGGATCGTACAAATAAATTTGAATGGATCGTACGAATGAATTATAATGGATGGTATGAATGAGTTTGAATGGATCATACGAATGAATTAGAATGAATCGTACGAATGAATTAGAATGGTTGCATTCGTGCGAATGAATTAGAATAGATCGTACGAATGAATTAGAATAGATCGTACGAATGAATTGGAATGGATCATACAAATGAATTAGAAAGGTTACATTCGTGAGAATGAATTAGAATGGATCGTACGAATGAATTAGAATGGATCGTGCGAATGAATTAGAATGGATTGTACGAATGAATTAGAATGGATCGTACGAATGAATTAGAATGGATATATTCGTGCGAATGAATTAGAATAGATCGTGCGAATGATTTAGAATGGATCATACAAATGAATTAGAATGGATACATTTGTGAGAATGAATTAGAATGGATCGTATGATGGATCCATTCTAATTTATTCGTACGATCCATTCAAATTCATTCGCATGATCCATTCTAAATCATTCGTATGATACATTCGTGCGAATGAGTTAGAATGGATCATACGAATGAATTAGAATGGACCGTACGAATGAATTAGAATGGATTGTGCGAATGAATTAGAATGGATACATTCGTGCGAATGAATTAGAATGGAATGTAAGAATGAATTGGAATGGATCGTACTAATGAATTAGAAGGGATCCATTCGTACAAATGAATTAGAATGGATCGTACGAATGAATTAGAATGGATCATACGAATGGATTAGAACGCATTGTACGAATGAATTAGAATGGATTGTACGAATGAATTAGAATGGATCGTACGAATGAATTAGAATGGTTACATTCGTGCGAATGAATTAGAATGGATCGTACGAATGAATTAGAATGGATCGTGCGAATGAATTAGAATTGATCATACGAATGAATTAGAATGGATCGTACGAATGAATTAAAATGGATCGTGCGAATGAATTAGACTGAATCATACGAATGCATTAGAATGGATCATACAAATGAATTAGAATGGATCGTACGATCCATGCTAATTCATTCGTTCGTTCCATTCTAATTCATTCGCACGAATATATCCATTCTAATTCATTCGTACAATCTATTCTAATTCATTCGCACGATCCATTCTAATTCATTCGTATGATCCATTCTAATTCATTCCTACGATCTATTCTATTCATTCGCTCGAATGTATCCATTCGAATTCATTCGTTTGATCCATTCTAATTCATTCGTGTGATCCATTCAAATTCATTCGCATGATCGATTCTAATTTATTCGTACGATCCATTCTAATTCATTCTCACGAATGTAACCTTTCTAATTCATTTGTATGATCCATTCTAATTCATTCGTACGATCCATTCTAATCCATTCGTACGATCCATTCTAATTCATTCGTACGATCTATTATAATCCATTCGTACGAGACATTCTAATTCATTCGTACGATCCATTCTAATTCATTCGTACGATCGATTCTAATTCATTTGCATAAATGTATCCATTTTAATTTATTCGTACGAATGAACTAGAATGGATTGTACGAATGAATTAGAATGGATACATTTGTGCGAATGAATTAGAATGGATCGTGCGAATGAATTAGAATGGATCGTACGAACGAATTAGAATGGTTACATTCGTGCGAATGAATTAGAATAGATCGTACGAATGGATTAGAATGGATCGTACGAATGAATTAGAATAGATCGTAGGAATGAATTAGAATGGATCGTGCGAATGAATTAGAATGAATCATAAGAATGAATTAGAATGGATCGTATGAATGAATTAGAATGGATCGTAGGAATGAATTAGTACGATCCATTCTAATTCATTCGCACGAATGTATCCATTCTAATTCATTCGTACAATCCATTCTAATTCATTCGCACAATCCATTCTAATTCATTCCAATGATTCATTCTAATTCATTCCTACGATCTATTCTAATTCATTCGTTCGAATGTATCCATTCTAATTCATTCGTTCGATCCATTCTAATTCATTCGTACGATCCATTCAAATTCATTCGCATGATCCATTCTAATTCATTCGTACGATCCATTCTAATTCATTCTCATGAATGTAACCTTTCTAATTCATTTGTATGATCCATTCTAATTCATTCGTACGATCCATTCTAATCCATTCGTACGATCCATTCTAATCCATTCGTACGAACCATTCTAATCCATTCGTACGATCCATTCTAATTCATTCGTACGATCCATTCTAATTCATTCGCTCGAATGTATCCATTCTAATTCATTCGTACGATCCATTCTAATTTGTTCATTCGATCCATTCTAATTCGTTCGTACGATCCATTCTAAAATGAGTTAGAATGGATCATACGAATGAATTAGAATGGATCGTACGAATGAATTAGAATGGATTGTGCGACGATGCAATCTAATTCATTCGTACGATCCATTCTAACTCATTCGTATGATCAATTCTAACTCATTTGCACAATCCATTCTAATTCATTCTCACGAATGTAACCTTTCTAATTCATTTGTATGATCCATTCTAATTCATTCGTACGATCCATTCTAATCCATTCGTACGATCCATTCTAATCCATTCGTACGATCCCTTCTAATCCATTCGCACGATCCATTCTAATCTATTCGCACGACCCATTCTAATTCATTCGTATGATCCATTCTTATTCATTCATACGATCCATTCTAATTCATTCGCACAATCCATTCTAATTCATTCGTACGATCCATTCTAATTCATTCGTATGATCCATTCTAACTTATTCGGTGTATCCATTCTAATTCATTCGTACGATCCATTCTAATTCATTTGCACGAATGTATCCATTCTAATTCATTCGCACGATCCATTCTAATTCATTTGTATGATCCATTCTAATTCATTCGTACGATCCATTCTAATTCATTCGCTCGAATGTATCCATTCTAATTCATTCGTACGATCTATTCTAATTCATTCGTACAATGCGTTCTAATCCATTCGTACGATCCATTCTAATTTATTCGTACGATCCATTCTAATTCATTCGCACGAATGTATCCATTCTAATTCATTCGTACAATCCATTCTAATTCATTCGCACGATCCATTCTAATTCATTCGTATGATCCATTCTAATTCATTCCTGCGATCTATTCTAATTCATTCGCTCGAATGTATCCATTCTAATTCATTCGCACGAATGAATTAGAATGGATCGGACGAATGAATTAGAATGGATCGTACGATTCATTCTAATTCATTCGTACGATCCATTCTAATGTATTCGTACTATTCATTCTAATTCATTCACACGATCCATTCTAATTCATTCGTATGATCCATTCTTATTCATTCATACGATCCATTCTAATTTATTCACACAATCTATTCTAATTCATTCGTACGATCCATTCTAATTCATTCGTATGATCCATTCTAACTCATTTTAGAATGGATCGTACGAACGGATTAGAATGGATCATATGAACGAATTAGAATGGATCGTACGAATGAATTTGAATGGATACATTCGAGCGAATGAATTAGAATGGATCGTACGAATGAATTAGAATGGATCGTACGAATGGATTAGAATGGATCGTACAAATGGATTAGAATGGATCGTACGAATGAATTAGAATGGATCGTGCGAATGAATTAGAATGGATCGTATGAATCAATAAGAATGGATCGTACGAATGAATTAGAATGGATCGTTCGAATGAATTAGAATGAATCGTACGAATGCATTAGAATAGATCGTACGAATGAATTAGAATGAATCGTACGATCCATTCTAATTCATTTGTCCGATCCATTCTAATTCATTCGTGCGAATGAATTAGAATGGATACATTCGAGCGAATGAATTAGAACGCATTGTACGAATGAATTAGAATGGATCATGCGAATGAATTAAAATGGATCATATAAATGAATTAGAATGGATCGTGCGAATGAATTAGAATGGATCGTACGAACGAATTATAATGGATTATACGAATGAATTAGAAAGGATACATTCGAGCGAATGAATTAGAATGGATCGTATGAATGAATTAGAATGGATCGTACGATTCATTCTAATTCATTCGTACGATCCATTCTAATGCATTTGTACGATTCATTCTAATTCATTCGCACGATCCATTCTAATTCATTCGTACGATCCATTCTTATTCATTCATATGATCCATTCTAATTCATTCGCACAATCCATTCTAATTCATTCGTACGATCCATTCTAATCCATTCGTACGATCCAGTCTAATCCATTCGTATGATCCATTCTAATTCATTCGCTCGAATGTATCCATTCTAATTCATTCGTACGATCCATTCTAATTCGTTCATACGATCTATTCTAATTCGTTCGTACGATCCATTCTAAAATGAGTTAGAATGGATCATACGAATGAATTAGAATGGATCGTACGAATGAATTAGAATGGATTGTGCGAATGAGTTAGAATGGATCGTATGAATGAATAAGAATGGATCGTACGAATGAATTAGAATGGATCGTGCGAATGAATTAGAATGAATCGTACGAATGCATTAGAATGGATCGTACGAATGAATTAGAATGAATCGTACGATCCATTCTAATTCATTCATATGATCCATTCTAATTCATTCGCAAGAATGTATCCATTCTAATTCATTCGTACAATCCATTCTAATTTATTCGTACAAATGTATCCATTCTAATTCATTCGTACGATCCATTCTAATTCATTCGTACGATCCATTCGAATTCATTCATACGATCCATTCTAATTTGTTCGTAAGATCCATTCTAATTCGTTCGTACGATCCATTCTAATTCATTCGCACGATCCATTCTAATTCATTCGTACGATCCATTCTAATTCATTCGTACGATCCATTCTTACTCATTCGCACAAATGTATCCATTCTAATTCATTCGCACGATCCATTCTAATTCATTCGCACGATCCATTCTAATCCATTCGTACGATCCATTCTAATCCATTCATACGATCCATTCTAATCCATTCGTACGATCCATTCTAATTCATTCTAACAAATGTAACCTTTCTAATTCATTTGTACGATCCATTCTAATTCATTCGCACAAATGTATCTATTCTAATTCATTCGTACAATGCTCTAATCCATTCGTACGATCCATTCTAATCCATTTGTATGATCCATTCTAATTCATTCGCACGAATGTAACCATTCTAATTCATTCGTACGATCCATTCTAATTCATTCGTATGATCCATTCTAATTCATTCGTACGATCCATTCTAATTCATTTGCATGAATGTATCCATTCTAATTTATTCGTACGAATGAATTAGAATGGATCGTACGAACGAATTAGAATTAGAATGGTTACATTCGTCCGAATGAATTAGAATGGATCGTACAAATGGATTAGAACGCATTGTACGAATGAATTAGAATAGATACATTTGTGCGAATGAATTAGATTGCATCGTACGAATGAATTTGAATGGATTGTACGAACGAATTAGAATGGATCGTACGAATGAATTAGAATGGATCATGCGAATGAATTAGAATAGATCGTACGAATGAATTAGAATGGATCGTACAAATAAATTAGAATGGATCGTGCGAATGAATTAGAATGGATCGTGCGAATGAATTAGAATGGATCGTACGAATGAATTAGAATGGATTGTGCGAATGAAATAGAATGGATCGTACGAATGAATTAGAATGGATCGTGCGAATGAATTAGAATGGATCGTACGAATGAATTAGAAATGATCGTGCGAATGAATTAGAATGGATTATACAAATGAATTAGAAAGGTTACATTCGTGAGAATGAATTAGAATGGATCGTACGAATGAATTAGAATGGATCATGCGAATGAATTTGAATAGATTGTACGAATGAATAAGAATGGATCGTACAAATGAATTAGAATGGATACATTCGAGCGAATGAATTAGAATAGATCGTAGGAATGAATTAGAATGGATCATACGAATGAATTAGAATGGATCGTGCGAATGAATTAGAATTGATTGTACAAATGAATTAGAATAGATACATTCGTGCAAATGAATTAGAATGGATCGTACGAATGAATTAGAATGGATCGTACGAATGGATTAGAATGGGTCGTACGAATGGATTAGAATGGATCGTACGAATGAATTAGAATGGATCGTACGAATGGATTAGATTGGATCGTACGAATGAATTAGAATGGATCATGCGAATGAATTTGAATGGATCGTACGAATGAATTAGAATGGATCGAACCAATGAATAAGAATGGATACATTCGAGCGAATGAATTAGAATAGATCGTAGGAATGAATTAGAATGGATCATACAAATGAATTTGAATGGATCGTGCGAATGAATTAGAATGGATTGTACGAATGAATTAGAATGGATACATTCGTGCGAATGAATTAGAATGGATCGGACGAATGAATTAGAATGGATCGTACGAATGAATTTGAATAGATCGTGCGAATGAATTAGAATGAATCGTACGAATGCATTAGAATGGATCGTACGAATGAATTAGAATGAATCATATAAATGAATTAGAATGGATCGTGTGAATGAATTAGAATGAATCGTACGAATGCATTAGAATGGATACATTCGTGCGAATGAATTAGAATGGATCGTACGAATGAATTAGAATGGATCGTGCAAATGAATTAGAATGGATCGTACGAATGAATTAGAATGGATCGTGCAAATGAATTAGAATGGATCATACGAATGAATTAGAATGGATACATACAAATGAATTAGAAAGGTTACATTCATGAGAATGAATTAGAATGGATCTAAGAATAAATTAGAATGGATAGTACGAATGAATTAGAATAGATACATTCGAGCGAATGAATTAGAATGAATCGTACGAATGAATTAGAATGGATCATAGGAATGAATTAGAATGGATCGTGCAAATGAATTAGATTGGATCGTACGAATGGATTAGAATGGATCGTACGAATGAATTAGAATTGATCATTTGAATGAATTAGAATGGATCGTACGATCCATTCTAATGCATTCGCACGATCCATTCTAATTCATTCGTACAATCTATTCTAATTCATTCGCACGAATGTAACCATTCTAATTCGTTCGTACGATCCATTCTAATTAATTCCTATGATCCATTCTAATTCATTCGCACGAATGTATCCATTCTAATTCATTTGCACAATCCATTCTAATTCATTCCTATGATCCATTCTAATTCATTCGTACGATCCATTCTAATTCATTCGCTCGAATGTATCCATTCTAATTCATTCGTACGATCCATTCTAATTCGTTCGTACGATCCATTCTAATTCGTTCGTACGATCCATTCTAATTCGTTCGTACGATCCATTCTAATTCGTTCGTATGATCTATTCTAATTCATTCGCACGATCTATTCTAATTCATTCGTACAATCCATTCTAATCCATTCGTATGATTAATTCTAATTCATTCGCACGATCCATTCTAATTCATTCTCACGAATGTAACCTTTCTAATTCATTTGTATGATCCATTCTAATTCATTCGTATGATCCATTCTAATCTATTCGTACGATCCATTCTAATTCAATTCGTGCAATCCATTCAAATTCATTCGCACAAATGTATCCATACTAATTCATTCGTACGATCCATTCTAATTCATTCGCACGAATGTATCCATTCTAATGCATTCATACGATCCATTCTAATCCATTCGTACGATCCATTCTAATCCATTCGTACGATCCTTTCTAATCCATTCGTACGATCCATTCTAATGCATTCGTACGATCCATTCTAATTCATTCGCTCGAATGTATCCATTCTAATTCATTCGTACGATCCATTCTAATTCGTTCATACGATCCATTCTAATTTGTTCGTACGATCCATTCTAAAATGAGTTAGAATGGATCAGACGAATGAATTAGAATGGATCGTACGAATGAATTAGAATGGATTGTGGGAATGAATTAGAATGAATCGTATGAATGAATAAGAATGGATCGTACGAATGAATTAGAATGGATCGTGCGAATGAATTAGAATGAATCGTACGAATGCATTAGAAGGGATCGTACGAATGAATTAGAATGAATCGTATGATCTATTCTAATTCATTCGTCCGATCCATTCTAATTCATTCGCACGAATGTATCCATTCTAATTCATTCGTAAAATCCATTCTAATTCATTCACACGATCCATTCTAATTCATTCGTATGATCCATTCTAATTCATTCGCACGATCCATTCTATTCATTCGTATGATCCATTCTAATTCATTCCTACGATCTATTCTAATTCATTCGCTCGAATGTATCCATTATAATTCATTCGTACAATCCATTATAATTCCTTAGCACGATCCATTCTAATTCATTCGTATGATCCATTCTAATTCATTCCTACGATCTATTCTAATTCATTCGCTCGAATGTATCCATTCTAATTCATTCGTATGATCCATTCTAATTCATTCGTACGATCCATTCTAATTCATTCGTACGATCCATTCTAATTCATTCGTACGATCTATTCAAATTTATTCGTATGATCCATTCTAACTCATTCGTACGATCCATTCTAATTCATTCGCACGAATGTATCCATTCTAATTCATTCGTACGATCCATTCTAATTCATTCGCACGAATGTATCCATTCTAATTCATTCGTACGATCCATTCTAATTCATTCGCACTATCCATTCAAATTCATTTGTACGATCCATTCTAATTCATTCGTACGATCCATTCTAATTCATTCCTACGATGTATTTTAATTCATTCGCTCGAATGTATCCATTCTAATTCATTCGTACGATCTATTCTAATTTATTCGTAGAACACATTGTACGAATGAATTAGAATAGATACATTTGTGCGAATAAATTAGATTGCATCGTACGAATGAATTAGAATGGATCGTACGAACGAATTAGAATGGATCGTACGATGCAATCTAATTCATTCGTACGATCCATCCTAATTCATTCGCACGAATGAATTTGAATGGATTGTACGTATGAATTAGATCGTACGAATGAATTAGAATGGATCGTACGAATGAATTAAAATGGATACATTCGAGCGATTGAATTAGAATGGATACATTTGTGCGAATGAATTAGAATGGATCGTATGAATGAATTAGAATGGATCGTACGATGCAATCTAATTCATTCGTACAATGCGTTCAAATCCATTCGTACGATCCATTATAATTCATTCGTACGATCTATTCTATTTCATTCGCACGAATGTATCCATTCTAATTCATTCGTACGATCCATTCTAATTTGTTCATACGATCCATTCTAATTCGTTCGTACGATCCATTCTAATCCAATCGTACGATCCATTCTAATTCATTCGTACGATCCATTCTAATTCATTCTCATAAATGTAACCTTTCTAATTCATTTGTATGATCCATTCTAATTCATTCGTACAATGCGTTCTAATCCATTCGTACGATCCATTCTAATTCATTCCTATGATCCATTCTAATTCATTCGTACGATCCATTCTAATTCATTCGCTCGAATGTATCCATTCTAATTCATTCGTACGATCCATTCTAATTCATTCATAGGATCCATTCTAATTCGTCCGTATGATCCATTCTAATTCATTCGTACGATTCATTCTAATTCATTCGTACGATCCATTCTAATTCATTCGTACAAATGTATCTATTCTAATTCATTCGTACGATCCATTCTAATTCGTTCGTACGATTCATTCTAATTCATTCGCACGATCCATTCTAATTCATTCGTACGATCCATTCTAATTCATTCGCACGAATGTATCCATTCTAATTCATTCGTACAATCCATTATAATTCATTCGCACGATCCATTCTAATTCATTCGTATGATCCATTCTAATTCATTCCTACGATCTGCTCTAATTCATTCGCTCGAATGTATCCATTCTAATTCATTCGTTCGATCCATTCAAATTCATTCGCAAGATCCATTCTAATTCATTCGTACGATCCATTCTAATTCATTCTCACAAATGTAACCTTTCTAATTTATTCGTACGATCCATTCTAATTCATTCGCACTATCCATTCTAATTCATTCGTACGATCCATTCTAATTCATTCGTACGATTCATTCTAATTCATTCGTACGATCCATTCTAATTAATTCGCACAAATGTATCCATTCTAATTCATTCGTACGATCCATTCAAATTCAATCGTATGATCCATTCTAATTCATTCGCACTATCCATTCTAATTCATTCGTACGATCCATTCTAATTCATTCGTACGATCTATTCTAATTCATTCGTACCAATGTATCCATTCTAATTCATTCGTACGATCCATTCTAATTCATTCATACGATCTATTCTAATTCATTCGCACGAATGTATCCATTCCAGTTCATTTGCACAATTCAATCTAATTCAAACGTACGATCCATTCTAATTCATTCACATGATGTATTCTAATTCATTCGTACGATCCATTCCAATTCATTTGTACGATCCATTTTAATTCATTCGCATGATCCATTCTAATTCATTCGTATGATACATTCATACGACTGAATTAGAGAGGATTGTACGAATGAATTAGAATTGATCATACGAATAAATTAGAATGGATCGTACGAATGAATTAGAATGGATCGTGCGAATGAATTGGAATGGATCGTACAAATGAATTAGAATGGATCATACGATTCATTCTAATTCATTCGTACGATCCATTCTAATGCATTCGTACGATTCATTCTAATTCATTCGCACGATCCATTCTAATTCATTCGTATGATCCATTCTAATTTATTTGCACGAATATACGATCCATTCTAATTTATTCGCAAGAATGTATCCATTCTAATTCATTCGTACAATCCATTCTAATTAATTCGTATAAATGTATCCATTCTAATTCATTCGTACGATCCATTCTAATTCTTTCGTACGATTCATTCTAATTCATTCGCACGATCCATTCTAATTCATTCGTACGATCCATTCTAATTCATTCGTACAAATGTATCCATTCTAATTCATTCGTACGATCCATTCTAAATCATTCATACGATCTATTCTAATTCATTCGCACAAATATATCTATTTTAATTCATTCGTACGATCCATTCTAATTCATTCCTACGATCTATTCTAATTCATTCGCTCGAATGTATCCATTCTAATTCATTCGTACGATCCATTCTAATTCATTCGTAGAACGCAATGTACGAATGAATTAGAATAGATACATTTGTGCGAATGAATTAGATTGCATCGTACGAATGAATTAGAATGGATCGTACGAACGAATTAGAATGGATCGTACGATGCAATCTAATTCATTCGTACGATCCATTCTAATTCATTCGCACGAATGAATTTGAATGGATTGTACGAATGAATTAGATCGTACGAATGAATTAGAATGGATCGTACGAATGAATCAAAATGGATACATTCGAGCGAATGAATTAGAATGGATACATTTGTGCAAATGAATTAGAATGGATCGTATGAATGAATTAGAATGGATCGTACGATGCAATCTAATTCATTCGTACAATGCGTTCAAATCCATTCGTACGATCCATTATAATTCATTCGTACGATCTATTCTAATTCATTCGCACGAATGTATCCATTCTAATTCATTCGTACGATCCACTCTAATTCGTTCAGACGATCCATTCTAATTCGTTCGTACGATCCATTCTAATCCATTCGTACGATCCATTCTAATTCATTCTTACGATCCATTCTAATTCATTCTCACAAATGTAACCTTTCTAATTTATTTGTATGATCCATTCTAATTCCTTCGTACAATGCGTTCTAATCCATTCGTACGATCCATTCTAATTCATTCCTATAATCCATTCTAATTCATTCGTACGATCCATTCTAATTCATTCGCTCGAATGTATCCATTCTAATTAATTCGTACGATCCATTCTAATTCGTTCATACGATCTATTCTAATTCGTCCGTACGATCCATTCTAATTCATTCGTACGATTCATTCTAATTTATTCGTACGATCCATTCTAATTCATTCGTACAAATATATCTATTCTAATTCATTTGTACGATCCATTCTAATTCGTTCGTATGATTCATTCTAATTCATTCGCACGATCCATTCTAATTCATTCGTACGATCCATTCTAATTCATTCGCACGAATGTATCCATTCTAATTCATTCGTACAATCCATTATAATTCATTCGCACGATCTATTCTAAATCATTCGTATGATCCATTCTAATTCATTCCTACGATCTATTCTAATTCATTCGCTCGAATGTATCCATTCTAATTCATTCGTTCGATCTATTCAAATTCATTCGCAAGATCCATTCTAATTCATTCGTACGATCCATTCTAATTCATTCTCACGAATGTAACCTTTCTAATTCATTCGTACGATCCATTCTAATTCATTCGCACTATCCATTCTAATTCATTCGTACGATCCATTCTAATTCATTCGTACGATTCATTCTAATTCATTAGTATGATCCATTCTAATTAATTCGCACAAATGTATCCATTCTAATTCATTCGTACGATCCATTCAAATTCAATCGTATGATCCATTCTAATTCATTCGCACTATCCATTCTAGTTCATTCGTACGATCCATTCTAATTCATTCGTACGATCCATTCTAATTCATTCGTACAAATGTATCCATTCTAATTCATTCGTACGATCCGTTCTAATTCATTCATACGATCTATTCTAATTCATTCGCACGAATGTATCCATTCCAATTCATTCGCACAATCCAATCTAATTCAAACGTACGATCCATTCTAATTCATTCACATGATGTATTCCAATTCATTCGTACGATCCATTCCAATTCATTTGTACAATCCATTTTAATTCATTCGCATGATCCATTCTAATTCATTCGTATGATACATTCATACGACTGAATTAGAATGGATTGTACGAATGAATTAGAATTGATCATACGAATTAATTAGAATGGATCGTACGAATGAATTAGAATGGATCGTGCGAATGAATTAGAATAGATCGTACAAATGAATTAGAATGGATCGTACGATTCATTCTAATTCATTCGTACGATCCATTCTAATGCATTCGTGAGATTCATTCTAATTCATTCGCACGATCCATTCTAATTCATTCGTATGATCCATTCTAATTTATTTGCACGAATATACGATCCATTCTAATTTATTCGCAAGAATGTATCCATTCTAATTCATTCGTACAATCTAGTCTAATATATTCGTACAAATTTATCCATTCTAATTCATTCGTACGATCCATTCTAATTCTTTCGTATGATTCATTCTAATTCATTCGCACGATCCATTCTAATTCATTCGTACGATCCATTCTAATTCATTCGTACAAATGTATCCATTCTAATTCATTCGTACGATCCATTCTAATTCATTCATACGATCTATTCTAATTCATTCGCATAAATGTATCCATTTTAATTCATTCGTACGATCCATTCTAATCCATTCGTACGATCTATTCTAATCCATTCGTACGATCCATTCTAATTCATTCGTACGATCCATTCTAATTCATTCTCACAAATGTAACCTTTCTAATTCATTTGTACGATCCATTCTAATACATTCGTACGATCCATTCTAATCCATTTGTACGATCCATTCTAATCCATTCGTAGGATCCATTCAAATTCATTCGCACGAATGTAACCATTCGAATTCATTCGTACGATCCATTCTAATTCATTCCTACGATCCATTCTAATTCATTCGCACGAATGTATCCATTCTAATTCATTTGCACGATCCATTCTAATTCATTCCTATGATCCATTCTAATTCATTCGTACGATCGATTCTAATTCATTCGCTCGAATGTATCCATTCTAATTCATTCGTACGATCCATTCTAATTCGTTCATACGATCCATTCTAATTCGTTCGTACGATCCATTCTAATTCGTTCGTACGATCCATTCTAATTCATTCGCACGATCCATTCTAATTCATTTGTACGATCTATTTTAATTCATTCGCATGATCCATTCTAATTCATTCGTATGATACATTCGTGCGAATGAATTAGAATGGATCGTACGAATGAATTAGAATAGATCGTACGAATGAATTAGAATAGATCGTGCGAATAAATTAGAATGGATCATACGAATGAATTAGAATAGATATATTCATGCGAATGAATTAGAATGGATCGTACGAATGAATTAGAATGGATCGTGCGAATGAATTAGAATGGATCGTATGAATAAATTAGAATGGATCGTACGAATGAATTAAAATGGATACATTTGTGCGAATGAATTAGAATGGATCATACGATTGAATTAGAATGGATCATGCGAATGAATTAGAATGGATCGTACGAATAGATTAGAATGGATCATAGGAATGAATTAGAATGGATCGTGCAAATAAATTAGAATGGATACATTCGTGCGAATGAATTAGAATGGATCGTCGGAATGAATTAGAATGGATCGTACGAATGAATTAGAATGGTTACATTCGTGCGAATGAATTAGAATGGATCGTACGAATGGATTAGAATGGATCGTACGAATGAATTAGAATGGATCGTACGAATGAATTAGAATGGATCGTATGAATGGATTAGAATGGATCGTACGAATGGATTAGAATGGATCGTACGAATGGATTAGAATGGATCGTACGAATGAATTAGAAAGGTTACATTCGTGAGAATGAATTAGGATGGATCGTACGAATGAATTAGAATGGATCATGCGAATTAATTTGAATGGATCGTACGAATGAATTAGAATGGATCGAACGAATGAATTAGAATGGATACATTCGAGCGAATGAATTAGAATAGATCGTAAAAATGAATTAGAATGGATCATATGAATGAATTAGAATGGATCGTGCGAATGAATTAGAATGGATTGTACGAATGAATTAGAATGGATACATTCGTGCGAATGAATTAGAATGGATCGGACGAATGAATTAGAATGGATCGTACGATTCATTCTAATTCATTCGTACGATCCATTCTAATGCATTCGTACGATTCATTCTAATTCATTCGCACGATCCATTCTAATTCATTCGTATGATCCATTCTAATTTATTTGCACGAATATACGATCCATTCTAATTTATTCGCAAGAATGTATCCATTCTAATTCATTCGTACAATCCATTCTAATTTATTCGTACAAATGTATCCATTCTAATTCATTCGTACGATTCATTCTAATTCATTCGTACGATCCATTCTAATTAATTCGTACGATCCATTCTAATTCATTCGCACGAATGTATCCATTCTAATTCATTCGTACAATCTATTCTAATTCATTCGCACGATCCATTCTAATTCATTTGTATGATCCATTCTAATTCATTCCTACGATCTATTCTAATTCATTCGCTCGAATGTATCCATTCTAATTCATTCGTTCGATCCATTCTAATTCATTCGTACGATCCATTCAAATTCATTCGCATGATCCATTCTAATTCATTCGTACGATCCATTCTAATTCATTCTTACGAATGTAACCTTTCTAATTCATTTGTATCATCCATTCTAATTCATTCGTACGATCCATTCTAATCCATTCGTACGATCCATTGTAATTCATTCATACAATCCATTCAGATTCATTCGCACAAATGTATCTATTCAAATTCATTCGTACGATCCATTCTAATTAATTCGCATGATCCATTCTAATTCAGTCGTATGAATGTATCAATTTTAATTCATTCGTACAATCCATTCTAATTCATTCGTATGATCTAATTCATTCGTACGATCCATTCTAATCCATTCTAATTCATTCGTACGATCGATTCTAATTCATTCGCACAATCCATTCTAATTCATTCGTACTATCCATTCTAATTCATTCGTATGATCCATTCTAATTTATTCGTTCAAATATATCCATTCTAATTCATTCGTACGACCCATTCTAATTCATTCGCACGAGCCATTCTAATTCATTCGCACGAATGTATCCATTCTAATTCATTTGCACGATCCATTCTAATTCATTCCTATGATCCATTCTAATTCATTCGTACGATCCATTCTAATTTATTCACTCGAATGTATCCATTCTAATTCATTCGTACGATCCAGTCTAATTCGTTCGTACGATCCATTCTAATTCGTTCATACGATCCATTCTAATTCATTTGTACGATCCATTTTAATTCATTCGTACAAATGAATTAGAATGGATCGTATGAATAAATAAGAATGGATCGTACGAATGAATTAGAATGGATACATTTGTGCGAATTAATTAGAATGGATTGTACGAATGAATTAGAATGGATCATACGAATGAATTAGAATGGTTACATTCGTGTGAATGAATTAGAATGGATCGTACGAATGGATTAGAATGGATCGTACGAATGGATTAGAATGGATCGCACGAATGAATTAGAATGGATCGTACAAATAAATTAGAAAGGTTACATTTGTGAGAATAAATTAGAATGGATCGTACGAATGAATTAGAATGGATCGTACGAATGGATTAGAATGGATCGTACGAATGGATTAGAATGGATCATACGAATGGATTACAATGGATCGTACGAATGCATTAGAATGGATCGTACGAAAGAATTAGAATGGATACATTTGTGCGAATGAATTAGAATTGATCATGCGAATGAATTAGAATCGATCTTACGAATGAATTAGAATGGATATATTTATGCGAATGAATTAGAATGAATCGTACGAATGCATTAGAATGGATCGTACGAATGAATTAGAATAACTCATACGAATGAATTAGAATGAATCGTACGAATGAATTAGAATGGTTACATTCGTGCGAATGAATTAGAATAGATCGTATGGGTGAATTAGAATGGATCGTACGAATAAATTAGAATTGATCGTGCGAATGAAGTAGAATGGATCGTACGAATGAATTAGAATGGATCCACCGAATGAGTTAGAATGGATCATACAAATGAATTAGAATGGATCGTACGAACGAATTAGAATGGATCGAATGAATGAATTAGAATGGATCGTACGAATGGATTAGAATGGATCGTACGAATGGATCATGCGAATGAATTAGAATGGATCGTACGAATGAATTATAATGGATCGTACGAATGAATTATAATGGATACATTCGTGCGAATGAATTAGAATGGATTGTGCGAATGAATTAGAACGGATTGTGCGAATGAATTAGAATGGATCGTGTGAATGAATTAGAATGGATCGCACAAATGAATTAGAATGGTTATATTTGAACGAATAAATTAGAATGGATTGTACGAATGAATTAGAATGGATACATTTGTGCGAATTAATTAGAATGGATCGTACGAATGAATTAGAATGGATCGTACGAATGAATTAGAATGGATCGTACGAATGAATTAGAATGGATAGTGCGAATGAATTAGAATGGATCGTACGAATGAATTAGAATGGATACATTCGTGCGAATGAATTAGAATGGATCGTACGAATGAATTAGAATAGATCGTACAAATGAATTAGAATGGATCGTGCGAATGAATTAGAATTGATCATACGAATGAATTAGAATGGATCGTACGAATGAATTAGAATGGATCGTGCGAATGAATTAGAATGGATCGTACGAATGAATTAGAATGGATACATTCGAGCGAATAAATTAGAATGGATCATACGAATGAATTAGAATGGATACATTTGTGCGAATGAATTTGAATGGATTGCACGAATTGAATTAGAATGGATCATACGAATGAATTAGAATGGATCGTGCGAATGAATTAGAATTGATCATATGAATGAATTAGAATGGATCGGACGAATGAATTAGAATGGATCATATGAAAGAATTAGAATGGATCGTGCGAATGAATTAGAAAGGATCGTACGAATGAATTAGAATGGATATATTCGTGCGAATGAATTAGAATGGATCATACGAATGAATTAGACTGGATCTTATGAATAAATTAGAATGGATACATTCATGCAAATGAATTAGAATGGATCGTACGAATGAATTAGAATGGATCATACGAATGAATTAGAATGGATCGTACGAATGGATTAGAATGGATCGTAAGAATAGATTAGATCGCATTGTACGAATGAATTAGAATAGATACATTTGTGCGAATGAATTAGATTGCATCGTACGAATGAATTTGAATGGATCGGATGAATGAATTAGAATGGATCGTACGAATGAATTAGAATGGATCATAGGAATGAATTAGAATGGATCGTGCAAATGAATTAGAATGGATATATTCGTGTGAATGAATTAGAATGGATCGTGCGAATGAATTAGAATGGATCGTACGAATGAATTAGAATGGATATATTTGAACGAATAAATTAGAATGGATCATACGAATGAATTAGAATGGATTGTACGAATGAATTAGAATGGATCGTGCGAATGAATTAGAATGGATCGTACGAATGAATTAAAATGGATATATTCATACGACTGAATTAGAATGGATCGTGCGAATTAATTAGAATGGATCGTACGAATGAATTTGAATGGATACATTTGTGCGAATGAATCTGAATGGATTGTATGAATGAATTACAATGGATCGTACAAATGAATTAGAATGGATCGTACGAATGGATTAGAATGGATCGGACGAATGAATTAGAATGGATCGTACAAATGAATTAGAAAGGTTACATTTGTGAGAATGAATTAGAATGATCGTACGAATGAATTAGAATGGATCGTACGAATGGATTAGAATGGATCGTACGATTGAATTTGAGTGGATCATAGGAATGGATTAGAATGGATCGTACGAATGAATTAGAATGGATCATACAAATGAATTAGAAAGGTTACATTCGTGAGAATGAATTAGAATGGATCATGCGAATGAATTAGAATGGATCATGCGAATGAATTTGAATGGATCGTACGAATGAATTAGAATGGATCGAACGAATGAATTAGAATGGATACATTCGAGCGAATGAATTAGAATAGATCGTAAGAATGAATTAGAATGGATCATACGAATGAATTAGAATGGATCATGCGAATGAAACAGAATGGATTGTACGAATGAATTAGAATGGATACATTCATGCGAATGAATTAGAATGGATCATACGAATGAATTAGAATGGATCGTGTAAATGAATTAGAATGAATCGTACGAATGAATTAGAATGGATACATTTGTACGAATGAATTAGAATGGATACATTCTTGCGAATAAATTAGAATAGATCGTATATTCGTGCAAATAAATTAGAATGGATCATACGAATGAATTAGAATGGATCGTGCGAATGAATTAGAATGAATCGTACGAATGCATTAGAATGGATCGTACGAATGAATTAGAATGAATCGTACGAATGAATTAAAATGGATCATACAAATGAATTAGAAAGGTTATATTCGTGAGAATGAATTAGAATGGATCGTACGAATGAATTAGAATGGATCATGCGAATGAATTGGAATGGATCGTACGAATGAATTAGAATGGATTAAACGAATGAATTAGAATGGATACATTCGAGCGAATGAATTAGAATAGATCGTAGGAATGAATTAGAATGGATCATATGAATGAATTAGAATGGATCGTGCAAATAAATTAGAATGGATTGTACGAATGAATTAGAATGGATACATTCGTACGAATGAATTAGAATGGATCGGACGAAAGAATTAGAATGGATTGTACGATTCATTCTAATTCATTCGTACGATCCATTCTAATGCATTCGTACGATTCATTCTAATTCATTCGCACGATCCATTCTAATTCATTCGTACGATCCATTCTTATTCATTCATACGATCCATTCTAATTCATTCACACAATCCATTCTAATTCATTCGTCCGATCCATTCTAATTCATTCGCACGAATGTATCATTTCTAATTCATTCGTGCAATCCATTCAAATTCATTCGCACGATCCATTCTAATTCATTCGTATGATCCATTCTAAATCATTCCTACGATCTATTCTAATTCATTCGCTCGAATGAATTAGAATGGATCATACGAATGAATTAGAATGGATCGTACGAATGGATTAGAATGGATCGTACGAATGAATTAGAATGGATACATTCGAGCGAATGAATTAGAATGGATCGTTCGAATGAATTAGAATGGATCATAGGAATGAATTAGAATGGATCGTGCAAATGAATTAGAATGGATACATTCGTGCGAATGAATTAGAATGGATCGTAGGAATGAATTAGAATGGATCGTAATAATAAATTAGAATGGTTACATTCGTGCAAATGAATTAGAATGGATCGTACGAATGGTTTAGAATGGATCGTACGAATGGATTAGAATGGATCATACGAATGAATTAGAATGGATCGTACAAATAAATTAGAAAGGTTACATTTGTGAGAATGAATTAGAATGGATCGTACGAATGAATTAGAATGGATCGTACGAATGGATTAGAATGGATCGTACGAATGAATTAGAATGGATCGAACGAATGAATTAGAATGGATACATTCGAGCGAATGAATTAGAATAGATCGTAGGAATGAATTAGAATGGATCGTGCGAATGAGTTAGAAAGGATCGTACGAATGAATTAGAAAGGTTACATTTGTGAGAATGAATTAGAATGGATCGTACGAATGAATTAGAATAGATCGTACGAATGGATTAGAATGGATCGTACGAATGGATTAGAATGGATCGTACAAATGGATTAGAATGGATCATACAAATGAATTAGAAAGGTTACATTCGTGAGAATGAATTAGAATGGATCGTACGAATGAATTAGAATGAATCATACGAATAAATTAGAATGGATCATACGAATCAATTAGAATACATCATGTGAATGAATTAGAATGGATCATACGTTTGAATTAGATTGGATTGTGCGAATGAATTAGAATGGATACATTCGTGCGAATGAATTAGAATAGATCGTATGAATGAATTAGAATGGATCGTACGAATGAATTAGAATGGATCGTGCGAATAAATTTGAATGGATCGTGCGAATGAATTAGAATGGATCGTACGAATGAATTAGAATGGATACATTCGTGCGAATGAATTAGAATGGATCGTACGAATGAATTAGACTGGATCGTACGAATAAATTAGAATGGATACATTCATACGAATGAATTAGAATGGATCGTACGAATGAATTAGAATGGATCGTACGAATGGATTAGAATGGATCGTACGAATGAATTAGAATGGATCATACAAATAAATTAGAAAGGTTACATTCGTGAGAATGAATTAGAATGGATCGTACGAATGAATTAGAATGGATCATGCAAATAAATTTGAATGGATTGTACGAATGAATTAGAATGGATCGAACGAATGAATTAGAATGGATCATACGAATGAATTAGAATAGATCGTAGGAATGAATTAGAATGGATCATACGAATGAATTAGAATGGATCGTGCGAATGAATTAGAATGGATCGTACGAATTAATTAGAATGGATCGTACGAACGAATTAGAATGGATCGTACGAACGAATTAGAATGGATCGTATGAACGAATTAGAATGGATCGTACGAATGAATTATAATGGATACATTCGTGCAAATGAATTAGAATAGATCATACGAATGAATTATAATGGATCGTACGAATGGATTAGAACGCATTGTACGAATGAATTAGATTGCATCGTACGATCCATTCTAATTCATTCGTACGATCCATTCTAATTCATTCGCACAAATGTATCCATTCTAATTCATTCGCTCGAATGCATCCATTTTAGTTCATTCGTACGATCCATTCTAATTCATTCGTACGATCTAATTCATTCGTACAATCCATTCAAATTCATTCGCACGAATGAATTAGAATGGATCGTACGAATGAATTAGATTGCATCGTACGATCCATTCTAATTCGTTCGTACGATCCATTCTAATTCATTCGTACGATGCAATCTAATTCATTCGCACAAATGTATCTATTCTAATTCATTCGTACAATGCGTTCTACGAATGAATTAGAATGGATCGTACGAATGAATTAGAATGGATACATTCGAGTGAATGAATTAGAATAGATCGTAGGAATGAATTAGAATGGATCGTACGAATGAATTAGAATGGATCGTACAAATGAATTAGAAAGGTTACATTAGAATGGATACATTCGATCGAATTAATTAGAATGGATCGTACGAATGAATTAGAAAGGTTACATTTGTGAGAATGAATTAGAATGGATCGTACGATTCATTCTAATTCATTCGTACGATCCATTCAAATTCATTCGCACGATCCATTCTAATCCATTCGTACGATCCATTCTAAATTCATTCGTATGATCCATTCTAATTCATTCGCATGAATGTAACCATTCTAATTCATTCGTGCGATTCATTCTAATTTATTCGTATGATCCATTCAAATTCATTCGCATGATCTATTCTAATTCATTCGTACGATACATTCTAATTCAATCGTATGATCCATTCTAATTCATTCGCACAAATGTATCCATTTTAATTCATTCGTACGATCCATTCTAATTTATTCATACGATCCATTCTAATTCATTCACACGATCCATTCTAATTCATTCGTACGATCCATTCTAATCCATTCGTACGAATGGATTAGAATGGATACATTCGTGCAATCCATTCTAATTCATTTGCACAATCCATTCTAATCCATTCGTACGATCCATTCGTACGATCCATTCTAATCCATTCGTACGATCCATTCTAATTCATTCGTATGATCCATTCTAATTTATTTGCATGAATGTATCCATTCTAATTCATTCGTACGATCCATTCCAATTCATTCGTATGATCCATTCTAATTCATTCATGCAATCCATTCTAATTCATTCATACGATCCATTCTAACTCATTCATACGATCCATTCTAATTCATTCGCACTATCCATTCTATTTCATTCGTATGATCCATTCTAATTCATTCCTACGATCCATTCTAATTTATTCATACAAATGTATCTATTCTAATTCATTCGTACGATCCATTCTAATTCATTCCTACGATCCATTCTAATTCATTCGCACGAATGTATCCATTCTAATTCATTTGCATGATCCATTCTAATTCATTCCTATGATCCATTCTAATTCATTCGTACGATCCATTCTAATTCATTCGCACGAATATATCCATTCTAATTCATTTGTACGATCCATTCTAATTCATTCCTATGATCCATTCTAATTCATTCGTACGATCCATTCTAATTCATTCGCTCGAATGTATCCATTCTAATTCATTCGTTCGATCCATTCAAATTCTTTCGTACGATGCATTCTAATTCATTCGCACGATCTATTCTAATTCATTCGTACAATCCATTCTAATTCATTCGTACGATCCATTCTAATTCATTCGTACAATCCATTCAGATTCATTCGCACAAATGTATCCATTTAAATTCATTCGTACGTTGCTTTTTGATCCTTCGATGTCGGCTCTTCCTATCATTGTGAAGCAGAATTCACCAAGTGTTGGATTAGAATTGATCATACGAATGAATTAGAATGGATCGTACGAATGAATTAGAATGGATCGTGCGAATGAATTAGAATGGATCGTAGGAATGAATTAGAATGGATCATACGAATGAATTAGAATGGATCGTGCGAATGAATTAGAATGGATCATACGAATGAATTAGAATGGATCGTGCGAATGAATTAGAATGGATTAATTAGAACGGATTGTACGAATGAATTAGAATGGATCGTGCAAATGAATTAGAATGGATCGCACGATCATTCTAATTCATTCGCATGATCCATTCTAAATTAGAATGGATCGTACGAATGAATTAGAATGGATCCACCGAATGAGTTAGAATGGATCATACGAATGAATTAGAATAGATTGTGCGAATGAATTAGAATGGATCGTATGAATGAATAAGAATGGATCGTGCGAATGAATTAGAATGGATCGTACGAATGAATTAGAATGGATCATGCGAATGAATTAGAAACATTCGTGCGAATGAATTAGAATGAATTAAAATGGATCGTACGAATGAATTAGAATGGATCGTGCAAATGAATTAGAATGGATACATTCGTGCAAATGAATTAGAATGGATCGTAGGAATGAATTAGAATGGATAGTACGAATGAATTAGAATGGTTACATTCGTGCGAATGAATTAGAATGGATCGTACGAATGAATTAGAATGGTTCGTGCGAATGAATTAGAATTGATCCTACGAATGAATTAGAATGGGTTGTACGAATGAATTAGAATGGATACATTTGTGTGAATGAATTAGAATGGATCGTGCGAATGAATTAGAATGGATTGTACGAATGAATTAGAATGGATACATTCGTACGAATGAATTTGAATGGATCGTAGGAATGAATTAGACTGGATCGTATGAAAAAATTAGAATGAATACATTCGTGCGAATGAATTAGAATGGATCAAACGCACGATCCATTCTAATTCATTCGTACGATCCATTCTAATTCATTCCTACGATCTATTCTAATTCATTCGCTCGAATGTATCCATTCTAATTGTTTCGTTTGATCCATTCTAATTCATTCGTACGATCCATTCAAATTCATTCACATGATCCATTCTAATTCATTCGTACGATCCATTCTGATTCAATCGTATGATCCATTCTAATTCATTCGCACAAATGTATCCATTTTAATTCATTCGTACAATCCATTATAATTTATTCGTATGATCCATTCTAATTCATTCGTACGATCCATTCTAATTCATTCGTAAGATCCATTCTAATTCATTCGTAAGATCCATTCTAATTCGTTTGTACGATCCATTCTAATTCGTTCGTACGATCCATTCAAATTCATTCGCACGATCCATTCTAATTCATCTGTACGATCCATTTTAATTCATTCGCATGATCCATTCTAATTCATTCGTACGATCTATTCTAATTCATTCGCACGAATGTATCCATTCTAATTCATTTGCACGATCCATTCTAATTCATTCGTAAGATCCATTCTAATTCGTTCGTACGATCCATTCTAATTCATTCGCACGATCCATTCTAATTCATCTGTACGATCCATTTTAATTCATTCGCATGATCCATTCTAATTCATTCGTACGATCCATTCTAATTCATTCGCACGAATGTATCCATTCTAATTCATTTGCACGATCCATTCTAATTCATTCCTATGATCCATTCTAATTCATTCGTACGATCCATTCTAATTCATTCGCTCGAATGTATCCATTCTAATTCATTCGTACGATCCACTCTAATTAGTTCATACGATCCATTCAAATTCGTTCGTACGATCCATTCTAATTCGTTCGTACGATCCATTCTAATTCATTCGCACGATCCATTCTATTTCATTCGCACAATCCATTCTAATTCATTCTCACGAATGTAACCTTTCTAAGTCATTTGTATGATCCATTCTAATTCATTCGTATGATCCATTCTAATCTATTCGTACGATCCATTCTAATTCATTTGCACGATCTATTCTAATTCATTCGTACGATCCATTCTAATTCATTCGTACGATCCATTCTAATTCATTCGCTCGAATATATCAATTCTAATTCATTCGTATGATCCATTTTAATTCATTCGTACAATCCATTCTAATTCATTCTCACAAATGTAACCTTTCTAATTCATTTGTATGTATTCATTCTAATTCATTCGTACGATCCATTCTAATTCATTCGCACGATCCATTCTAATTCATTCGTACGATCCATTCTAATTCATTCGCACGATCCATTCTAATTCATTCGTACGATCCATTCTAATTTATTCGCACGAATGTATCCATTCTAATGCATTCGTACTATTCATTCTAATTCATTCGCACGATCTTTTCTAATTCATTCGCTCGAATGTATCCATTCTAATTCATTCGTTCGATCCATTCTAATTCATTCATACGATCCGTTCAAATTCATTCGCATGATCCATTCTAATTCATTCGTACGATCCATTCTAATTCATTCTCACGAATGTAACCTTTCTAATTCATTTGTATGATCCATTCTAATTTATTCGCACGATCTGTTCTAATTCATTCGTACAATCCATTCTAATTCATTCGTACGATCCATTCTAATTTATTCGCACGAATGTAACCATTCTAATTCATTCGTACGATCCATTCTAATTCATTCCTACGATCCATTCTAATTCATTCGCACGAATGTATCCATTCTAATTCATTTGCACGATCCATTCTAATGCATTCCTATGATCCATTCTAATTCATTCGTACGATCCATTCTAATTCATTCGCACGAATGTATCCATTCTAATTCCTTTGCACGATCCATTCTAATTCATTCCTATGATCCATTCTAATTCATTCGTACGATCCATTCTAATTCATTCGCTCGAATGTATCCATTCTAATTCATTCGCACAAATGTATCCATTCTAATTCATTCGTACGATCCATTCTAATTCATTCGCATAAATGTATCCATTCTAATTCATTCGTATGATCCATTCTAATTCATTCGTACGATCCATTCTAATTCTTTCGCACAAATGTATCCATTCTAATTCAATCGTTCGATCCATTCTAATTCATTCGCATAAATATATCCATTCTAATCCATTCGCACGATCCATTCTAATTCATTCATACGATCCATTCTAATTTATTCGTATGATCTATTCTAATTCATTCGTACAATCCATTCTAATTCAGTCGTATGAATGTATCATACGAATGAATTAGAATGGATCATAGGAATGAATTAGAATGGATCGTGCAAATGAATTAGAATGGATACATTCATGCGAATGAATTAGAATGGATCGTAGGAATGAATTAGAATGGATCGTACGAATGAATTAGAATGGTTACATTCGTGCGAATGAATTAGAATGGATCGTACGAATAGATTAGAATGGATCGTACGAATGAATTAGAATGGATCGTACAAAAGAATTAGAAAGGTTACATTTGTGAGATGAATTAGAATGGATCGTACGAATGGATTAGAATGGATCGTACGAATGGATTAGAATGGATCGTACGATTGGATTAGAATAAATCGTACGAATGAATTAGAATGGATCATACAAATGAATTAGAAAGGTTACATTCGTGAGAATGAATTAGAATGGATCGTACGAATGAATTAGAATGGATCGTACGAATGAATTAGAATGGATACATTCGAGCGAATGAATTAGAATAGATCGTACGAATGAATTAGAATGGATCATAGGAATGAATTAGAATGGATCGTGCAAATGAATTAGAATGGATACATTCGTGCGAATGAATTAGAATGGATCGTAGGAATGAATTAGAATGGATCGTACGAATGAATTAGAATGGCTACATTCGAGCGAATGAATTAGAATGGATCGTACGAATGAATTAGAATGGATCGTGTGAATGAATTAGAATGGATCGTACGAATGAATTAGAATGAATCGTACGAATGAATTAGAATGGATACATTCGTGCGAATGAATTAGAATGGATCGTACGAATGAATTAGAATGGATCATAGGAATGAATTAGAATGGATCATATGAATGAATTAGAATGGTTACATTCGTGCGAATGAATTAGAATGGATCGTACGAATGGATTAGAATGGATCTTACGAATGGATTAGAACGGATACATTCGTACGAATGAATTAGAATGGATCGTGCGAATGAATTAGAATGGATTGAGCGAATGAATTAGAATGGATCGTGCGAATGAATTAGAATGGATCGTAGGAATGAGTTAGAATGAATCATACGAATGAATTAGAATAGATCGTACGAATGAATTAGAATGGATCGAGCGAATGAATTAGAATGGATCGTACGAATGAATTAGAATGGATCATAGGAATGAATTAGAATGGATCGTGCAAATGAATTAGAATGGATACATTCGTGCGAATGAATTAGAATGGATCGTAGGAATGAATTAGAATGGATCGTACGAATGAATTAGAATGGATACATTTGTACGAATGAATTAGAATGGATCGTACGAATGGATTAGAATGGATCGTACGAATGGATTAGAATGGATCGTACGAATTAGAATGGATTGTACGAATGAATTAGAATGGATCGTACGAATGAATTAGAATGGATCGTGCGAATGAATTAGAAACATTCATGCGAATAAATTAGAATGAATTAGAATGGATCGTACGAATGAATTAGAATGGATCATGCAAATGAATTAGAATGGATACATTCGTGCGAAAGAATTAGAATGGATCGTGCGAATGAATTAGAATGGATCGTACGAATGAAATAGAATGGATCGTACGAATGAATTAGAATAGATCGTGCGAATAAATTAGAATGGATCATACGAATGAATTAGAATAGATATATTCATGCGAATGAATTAGAATGGATCGTACGAATGAATTAGAATGGATCGTGCGAATGGATTAGAATGGATCGTACGAATGGATTAGAATGGATCGTACGAATGGATTAGAATGGATCGTACGAATGAATTAGAATGGATCATACAAATGAATTAGAAAGGTTACATTCGTGAGAATGAATTAGAATGTATCGTACGAATGAATTAGAATGGATCATGCGAATGAATTTGAATGGATCGTACGAATGAATTAGAATGGATCGAACGAATGAATTAGAACGGATACATTCGAGCGAATGAATTAGAATAGATCGTAGGAATGAATTAGAATGGATCATACGAATGAATTAGAATGGATCGTGCGAATGAATTAGAATGGATTGTACGAATGAATTAGAATGGATCGTACGAACGAATTAGAATGGATCGTACAAACGAATTAGAATGGATCGTATGAATGAAATAGAATGGAACGTACGAATGAATTAGAATGGATACATTCGAGCGAATGAATTAGAATGGATCATACGAATGAGTTTGAATGGATCATAGGAATGAATTAGAATGGATCATACGAATGAATTAGAATGGATACATTTGTGCGAATGAATTAGAATGGATCCACCGAATAAGTTAGAATGGATCATACGAATGAATTAGAATGGATCGTACGAAAGAATTTGAATGGATCGTTCGAATGAGTTACAATGGATCGTGCAAATGAATAAGAATGGATCATACGAATGAATTAGAATGGATACATTCGAGCGAATTTATTAGAATGGATCATACGAATGAATTAGAATGGATCGTGCGAATGAATTATAATGAATCATACGAATGCATTAGAATGGATCGTACGAATGAATTAGAATGAATCGTATGATCCATTCTAATTCATTTGTACGATCCATTCTAATTCATTCGCACGATCCATTCTAATTCATTCGTACGATCCATTCTAATTCATTCGTAAGATCCATTCAAATTTATTCGCAAGAATGTATCCATTCTAATTCATTCGTACAATCCATTCTAATTTATTCGTACAAATGTATCCATTCTAATTCATTCGTACGATCCATTGTAATTCATTCGTACGATTCATTCTAATTCATTCGCACGATCCATTCTAATTCATTCGTACGATCCATTCTAATTCATTCACACGAATGTATCCATTCTAATTCATTCGTACAATCCATTCTAATTCATTCGCAGGATCCATTCTAATTCATTCGTATGATCCATTCTAATTCATTTGTATGATCCATTCTAATTCATTCTCACGAATGTAACCTTTCTAATTCATTTGCATGATCCATTCTAATTCATTCCTACGATCCATTCTAATTTATTCGTACGATCCATTCTAATTCATTCGTACGATCCATTCTAATTCATTCGTATGATCAATTCTAATTCATTCGTACAATCTATTCTAATTCATTCGTACGATCCATTCTAATTCATTCGTATGATCAATTCTAATTCATTCGTACAATCCATTCTAATTCGGTCGTATGAATGTATCATATGAATGAATTAGAATGGATAATGCGAATGAATTAAAATGGATCGTACAAATGAATTGGAATGCATCGTACGAATGAATTAGAATACATCATGTGAATGAATTAGAATGGATCGTAAGTTTGAATTAGATTGGATTGTGCGAATGAATTTGAATTGATACATTCGTGTGAATGAATTAGAATAGATCGTATGAATGAATTAGAATGGATCGTACGAATGAATTAGAATGGATACATTTGTACGAATGAATTAGAATGGATCGTACGAATGAATTAGAATGGATAGTGCGAATGAATTAGAATGGATCGTACGAATGAATTAGAATGGATTGTACGAATGAATTAGAATAGATCGTGCGAATGAATTAGAATGGATCGTACGAAAGAATTAGAATGGATCGTACGAATGAATTAGAATGGATCATACGAATGAATTAGAATCGATCGTGCGAATGAATTAGAATGGATCGTACGAATGAATTAGAATGGATACAATTGTGCGATGAATAAGAATGAAGCGTAGAAATGAATTAGAATGGAGAGTACGAATGAACTAGAATGGATACATTTGTGCGAATGAATTAGAATGGATCGTACGAATGGATTAGAATGGATCGTACGAATGAATTAGAATGGATCGTACGAACGAATTAGAATGGATCGTATGAACGAATTAGAATGGATCATACGAATGAATTAGAATGGATACATTCGAGCGAATGAATTAGAATGGATCGTACGAATGAATTAGAATGGATCATAGGAATGAATTAGAATGGATCATGGAAATGAATTAGACTGGATACATTCGTGCGAATGAATTAGAGTGGATCAAAGGAATGAATTAGAATGGATCGTACGAATGAATTTGAATGGTTACATTCGTGCGAATGAAATAGAATGGATCGTACGAATGAATTAGAATGGATCATACAAATGGATTAGAATGGATCGTACGAATGAATTAGAATGGATCGTACAAATGAATTAGAACATTCGTACGATCCATTCTAATTCATTCGTACGATCGATTCTAATTCATTTGCACGATCCATTCTAATTCATTTGCATGAATGTATCCATTCTAATTTATTCATACGATCCAGTCTAATTCATTCGTACGATCCATTCTAATTCATTCGCACGAATATATCCATTCTAATTCATTCGCACGATCCATTCTAATTCTTTCATATGATCCATTCTAATTCATTCGCACGAATGTATCCATTCTAGTTCATTCGTACGCTCCATTGTAATTCATTCGTATGCTCCATTCTTATTCATTCTCACGAATATAACCTTTCTAATTCATTTGTATGATCCATTCTAATTCATTTGTACAATCCATTCTAATTCATTCGTACAATCCATTCTAATTCATTCGTACGATCCTTTCTAATTCATTCGCACGATCCATTCTAATTCTTTCATATGATCCATTCTAATTCATTCGTACGATCCATTCTAATTCATTCGTATGATCAATTCTAATTCATTCGCACGATCCATTCTAATTCATTCGTATGATCCATTCTAATTCAATTCGTGCAATCCATTCAAATTCATTCGCACAAGTGTATCTATTCTAATTCATTCGTATGATCCATTCTAATTCATTCGCTCGAATGTATCCATTCTAATTCATTCGTACGATCCATTCTAATTCATTCGTACAATCCATTCAAATTCATTCGTACGATGCAATCTAATTCATTCGCACAAATGTATCTATTCTAATCCATTCGTACGATCCATTCTAATTGATTCGTACAAATGTATCCATTCAAATTCATTCGTACGATCCATTCTAATTCATTCGTACGATTCATTCTAATTCATTCGCACGATCCATTCTAATTCATTCGTACGATCCATTCTAATTCATTCGTATGATCTATTCTAATTCATTTGCACGAATGTATCCAATCTTATTCATTTGCACGATCCATTCTAATTCATTCGTACGGTCCATTCTAATTCATTCACTCGAATGTATCCATTCTAATTCATTCGTACGATCCATTCTAATTCGTTCATACAATCCATTCTAATTCGTTTGTACGATCCATTCTAATTCGTTCGTACGATTCATTCTAATTCATTCGTATGATCCATTCTAATGCATTCGTACGATTCATTCTAATTCATTCGCACGATCCATTTAATTTATTCGTATGATCCATTCTAATTCATTCCTACGATCTATTCTAATTCATTCGCTCGAATGTAACCTTTCTAATTAGAAGGGATCGTACAAATGAATTAGAAAGGTTACATTCGTGAGAATGAATTAGAATGGATCATACGAATGAATTAGAATGGATCGTACGAATGAATTAGAATGGATACATTCGAGCAAATGAATTAGAATGGATCATACGAACGAATTAGAATGGATCAAAGGAATGAATTAGAATAGATCGTGCAAATGAATTAGAATGGATCGTGCGAATGAATTAGAATGAATCGTACGAATGCATTAGAATGGATCCACCGAATGAGTTAGAATTGATCATACGAATGAATTAGAATGGATCGTACGAATGAATTAGAATGGATCGTACGAATGAATTAGAATGGATCGTGCGAATGAATTAGAATGGATTGTACGATTAGAATGGATACATTCGTACGAATGAATTAGAACGGATCGTGCGAATGAATTAGAATGGATCGTACGAATGAATTTGAATGGATCGTACGAATGAATTAGAATGAATCGTACGATCCATTCTAATTCATTCTCACAAATGTAACCTTTCTAATTCATTTGTACGATCCATTCTAATTCATTCGCATGATCCATTCTAAATTAGAATGGATCGTACGAATGAATTAGAATGGATCCACCGAATGAGTTAGAATGGATCATACGAATGAATTAGAATGGATCGTACAAATGAATTAGAATGGATTGTGCGAATGAATTAGAATGGATCGTATGAATGAATAAGAATGGATCGTGCGAATGAATTAGAATGGATCGTACGAATGAATTAGAATGGATCGTGCGAATGAATTAGAAACATTCGTGCGAATAAATTAAATGAATTAGAATGGATCGTACGAATGAATTGGAATGGATCGTGCAAATGAATTAGAATGGATACATTCGTGCGAATGAATTAGAAAGGATCGTAGGAATGAATTAGAATAAATCGTACGAATGAATTAGAATGAATTGTGCGAATGAATTAGAATTGATCATACGAATGAATTAGAATGGATTGTACGAATGAATTAGAATGGATATATTTGTGCGAATGAATTAGAATGGATCGTGCGAATGAATTAGAATGTATTGTACGAATGAATTAGAATGGATACATTCGTACGAATGAATTAGAATGGATCGTACGAATGAATTAGACTGGATCGTACGAATAAATTAGAATGGATACATTCGTGCGAATGAATTAGAATGGATCAAATGCACGATCCATTCTGATTCATTCATACGATCCATTCTAATTCATTCCTACGATCTATTCTAATTCATTCGCTCGAATGTATCCATTCTAATTCATTCGTTCGATCCATTCTAATTCATTCGTACGATCCATTCAAATTCATTCGCATGATCCATTCTAATTCATTCATACGATTCATTCTAATTCAATCGTACGATCCATTCTAATTCATTCGCACGATCCATTCTAATTCATTCTCACGAATTTAACCTTTCTAATTCATTTGTATGATCCATTCTAATTCGTTCATACGATCCATTCTAATTCGTTTGTACGATCCATTCTAATCCATTCTAGAATGTTTACATTCGTGCGAATGAATTAGAATGGATCGTACGAATGAATTAGAATGGATCATGCGAATGAATTTGAATGGATCGTACGAATGAATTAGAATGGATCGTATATTCGTGCAAATAAATTAGAATGGATCGTACAAATGAATTAGAATGGATCGTACGAATGAGTTAGAATGGATCGTGCAAATGAATTAGAATGGATCGTACGAATGAATTAGAATGGATCCACCGAATGAGTTAGAATGGATCATACGAATGAATTAGAATGGATCGTACGAATGAATTAGAATGGATTGTGCGAATGAATTAGAATGGTTACATTCGCACAATCCATTCTAATTCATTCATACGATCCATTCTAATTCATTCGCACAATCCATTCTAATTCATTCATACGATCCATTCTAATTCATTCGTATGATCCATTCTAACTCATTCGGTGGATCCATTCTAATTCATTCGTACGATCCATTCTAATTCATTCATACGATCCATTCTAATCCAATCGTACGATCCATTCTAATCCATTCGCACGAATGAATTAGAATGGATCGTGCGAATGAATTAGAATGGATCGTACGAATGGATTAGAATGGATCATACGAATGAATTAGAATGGAGAGATACAAAAGAATTAGAAAGGTTACATTCGTGAGAATGAATTAGAATGGATCGTACGAATGAATTAGAATGGATCGTATGAATGAATTAGAATGGATCATACGAATGAATTAGAATGGATACATTCGAGTGAATGAATTAGAATGGATCGTACGAATTAATTAGAGGATACATTCATATGACTGAAATAGAATGGATCGTGCGAATTAATTAGAATGGATCGTACGAATAAATTTGAATGCATACATTTGTGCGAATGAATCTGAATGGATTGTATGAATGAATTACAATGGATCATACGAATGAATTAGAATGGATCGTATGAATGAATTAGAATAGCTCATACGAATGAATTAGAATGAATCGTACGAATGAATTAGAATGGTTACATTCGTGCGAATGAATTAGAATAGATCGTACGAATGAATTAGAATGGATCGTACGAATGGATTAGAATGGATCGTACGAATGGATTAGAATGGATCGTATGAATGAATTAGAATGGATCGTACGAATGAATTAGAATTGATCATAGGAATGAATTAGAATGGATAGTGCAAATGAATTAGAATGGATACATTCGTGCGAATGAATTAGAATCGATCGTAGGAATGAATTAGAATGGATCGTACGAATGAATTATAATGGTTACATTCGTGCGAATGAATTAGAATGGATCGTACGAATGGGTTAGAATGGATTGTACGAATGAATTAGAATGGATCGTACAAATGAATTTGAAAGGTTACATTTGCGAGAATGAATTAGAATGGATCGTATGAATAAATTAGAATGGATCGTACAAATGAATTAGAAAGGTTACATTTGTGAGAATGAATTAGAATGGATCGTACGAATAAATTAGAATGGATCGTACGGATGGATTAGAATGGATCGTACGAATGGATTAGAATGGATTATAGGAATGAATTAGAATGGATCATACAAATGAATTAGAAAGGTTACATTCGTGAGAATGAATTAGAATGGATCGTATGAATGAGTTATAATGGTTCATACGAATGAATTAGAATGGATCGTACGAATGAATTAGAATGGATTGTGCGAATGAATTAGAATGGATCGTATGAATGAATTAGAATGGTTACATTCATGCGAATGAATTAGAATGGATCGTACGAATGGATTAGAATGGATCATACGAATGAACTAGAATGGTTCGTACAAATGAATTAGAAAGGTTACATTTGTGCGAATGAATTAGAATAGATCGTACGAATGAATTAGAATGGATCGTGCGAATGAATTAGAATGGATCGTACGAATGAATTAGAATGGATCATACAAATGAATTAGAATGGATATATTCATGCGAATAAATTTGAATGGATCGTGCGAATGAATTAGAATGGATCATACGAATGAATTAGAATGGATACATTTGTGAGAATGCATTAGAATGGATCGTACGATCCATTCTAATTCATTCATACGATCCATTCAAATTCATTCGCATGATCCATTTTAATTCATTCGTACAATCCATTCTAATTCATTCGTACGATCCATTCTAATCCATTCGTACGATCCATTCTAATTCATTCGTACGATCCATTCTAATTCATTTGCTCGAATGTATCCATTCTAATTCATTCGTACGATCCATTCTAATCCATTTGTACGATCCATTCTAAACTATTCGTACGATCCATTCTAATTCATTCGCACGAATGTAACAATTCTAATTCATTCATACGATCCATTCTAATTCATTTGCACAATCCATTCTAATTCATTCGTACGATCCATTCTAATCCATTCGTACGATCCATTCTAATTCATTCGTACGATCCATTCTAATTCATTCTCACAAATGTAACCTTTCTAATTCATTTGTACGATCCATTCTAATTCATTCGTACGATCCATTCTAATCCATTCGTACGATCCATTCTAATCCATTCGTACGATCCATTCTAATTCATTCGCACGAATGTAACCATTCTAATTCATTCGTACGATCCATTCTAATTCATTCCTACGATCCATTCTAATTCATTCGCACGAATGTATCCATTCTAATTCATTTGCACGATCCATTCTAATTCATTCCTATGACCCATTCTAATTCATTCGTACGATCCATTGTAATTCATTCGCTCGAATGTATCCATTCTAATTCATTCGTACGATCCATTCTAATTAGTTCATACGATCCATTCTAATTCGTTCGTACGATCCATTCTAATTCATTCGAGCAATCCATTCTAATTCATTCGTACGATCAATTCTAATTCATTCGCACGATCCATTCTAATTCATTCGCACAAATGTATCCATTCTAATTCATTTGTACGATTCATTCTAATTCATTCGTACGATCTATTCTAATTCATTCGCACAAATTTCACCTTTCTAATTCATTTGTATGATCCATTCTAATTCATTCGTACGATCCATTCTAATTCATTCGCACTATCCATTCTAATTCATTCGTACGATCCATTCTAATTCATTCGTACGATCCATTCTAAATTCAAATTCATTCGTACGATCCATTCTAATTAATTCGCACAATCCATTCTAATTCAGTCGTATGAATGTATCCATTTTAATTCATTCGTATGATCCATTCTAATTCATTACGATCCATTCTAATACATTCGTACGATCCATTCTAATTCATTCGCACGAATATATCCATTCTAATTTATTCGTACGATCCATTCTAATTCATTCGTATGATCCATTCTAATTCATTCTCACAAATGTATCCATTCTAATTCATTCGTACGATCTATTCTAATTCATTCCTACGATCTATTCTAATTCATTCGCTCGAATGTATCCATTTTAATTCATTTGTACGATCCATTCTAATTCATTCGTACGATCTAATTCATTCATACGATCCATTCTAATTCATTCGTATGATCCATTCTTATTCATTCGTATGATCCATTCTAATTTATTCGTTCAAATATATCCATTCTAATTCATTCGTAAGATCCATTCTAATTCATTCGCACGATCCATTCTAATTCATTCGCACGAATGTATCCATTCTAATTCATTTGCACGATCCATTTTAATTCATTACTATGATCCATTCTAATTCATTCGTATAATCCATTCTAATTCATTCGCTCGAATGTATCCATTCTAATTCATTCGTACGATCCATTCTAATTCATTCAAACGATCCATTCTAATTCATTCGTACGATCTATTATAATTCATTCGCTCGAATGTATCTATTCTAATTCATTCGTACAATCCATTCTAATTTATTCGCACGATCCATTCTAATTAGAATAGATCATACGAATGAATTAGAATGGATACATTCGTGCGAATTAGAATGGATAGTATGAATGAATTAGAATGGATCGTACGAATGGATTAGAATGGATCGTACGAATAGATCATGCGAATGAATTAGAATGGATCGTACGAATGAATTAGAATGGATCGTACGAATGAATTAGAATGGATCGTGCAAATGAATTAGAATGGATACATTCGTGCGAATGGATTAGAATGGATCGTAGGAATAAATTAGAATGGATCGTACGAATGAATTAGAATGGTTACATTCATGCGAATGAATTGGAATGGATCGTACGAATGGATAAGAATGGATCGTACGAATGGATTAGAATGGATCGTACTAATGAAATAGAATGGATCGTACAAATGAATTAGAAAGGTTACATTTGTGAGAATGAATTAGAATGTATCGTACGAATGAATTAGAATGGATCGTACGAATGAATTAGAATGGATCGTGCGAATGAATTAGAATGGATCATACGAATGGATTAGAATGGATCGTACGAATGGATTAGAATGGATCGTACGAATGAATTAGAATGGATCATGCGAATGAATTTGAATGGATCGTACGAATGAATTGGAATGGATCGAACGAATGAATTAGAATGGATGGGTTCGAGCGAATGAATTAGAAAAGATCGTAGGAATGAATTAGAATGGATCATACGAATGAATTAGAATGGATCGTGCGAATGAATTAGAATGGATTGTACGAATGAATTAGAATGGTTACATTCGTGAGAATGAATTAGACCTACGATCCATTCTAATTCATTCGCACGATCCATTCTAATTCATTCGCACAAATGTATCCATTCTAATTCATTCGTATAATCCATTCTAATTCATTCGCATAATCTATTCTAATTGATTCGTACGATCCATTCTAATTCATTCGCACGATCCATTCTAATTCATTCGTACTATCCATTCAAATTCATGCATACGATGCCTTCTAATCCATTCGTACGATCCATTCGAATTCATTCGCACGAATATATCCATTCTAATTCATTCGTACGATCCTTTCTAATTCATTCGCATGATCCATTCTAATTCATTCGTACGATCTATTCTAATTCTTTCGTATGATCCATTCTAATTCATTCGTACGATACAATCTAATTCATTCGCACAAATGTATCTATTCTAATTCATTCGTACAATGCGTTCTAATCCATTCGTACGATCCATTCTAATCCATTCATACGATCCATTCTATTTCGCACAAATGTATCCATTTTAATTCATTCGTACAATCCATTCTAATTTATTCATACTATCCATTCTAATTCATTCGCACGATCCATTCTAATTCATTCGTACGATCCATTCTAATTCATTCGCAAGAATATATCTATTCTAATTCATTCGTATGATCCATTCTAATTTATTCGCACGATCTATTCTAATTCATTCGTACGATTCATTCTATTTCATTCACACGATCCATTCTAATTCATTCATATGATCCATTCTAATTCATTCGCACGAATGTATCCATTCTAATTCATTCGTGCAATCCATTCTAATTCATTCGCACGAATGTATCCATTCTAGTTCATTCGTACGCTCCATTCTAATTCATTCGTACGCTCCATTCTTATTCATCGCACAAATGTATCCATTCTAATTCATTTGTATGATCCATTCTAATTCATTCGTACGATCCATTCTAATTCATTCGTACGATCCATTCTAATTAATTCGCACGATCCATTCTAATTCATTCTCACGAATGTAACCTTACTAATTCATTTGTATGATCCATTCTAATTCATTCGTACGATCCATTCTAATCCATTCATACGATCCATTCTAATCCATTCGTACGATCCATTCTAATTCATTCTCACAAATGTAACCTTTCTAATTCATTTGTACGATCCATTCTAATTCATTCGTACGATCCATTCTAATCCATTCGTACGATCCATTCTAATCCATTCGTACGATCTATTCTAATTCATTCACACGAATGTAACCATTCTAATTCATTCGTACGATCCATTCTAATTCATTCCTACGATCCATTCTAATTCATACGCACGAATGTATCCATTCTAATTCATTTGCACGATCCATTCTAATTCATTCTCACGAATGTAACCTTTCTAATTCATTTGTATGATCCATTCTAATTCATTCGTATGATCCATTCCAATCCATTCGTATGATCCATTCTAATTCATTTGCACGATCCATTCTAATTCATTCCTATGATCCATTCTAATTCATTCGTACGATCCATTCTAATTCATTCGCTCAAATGTATCAATTCTAATTCATTCATAGGATCCATTCTAATTCATTCGTATGATCCATTCTAATTCATTCTCACGAATGTAACCTTTCTAATTCATTTGTATGTATCCATTCTAATTCGTTCGTACGATCCTTTCTAATTTATTAGCAAGAATGTATCCATTCTAATTCATTCGTACAATCCATTCTAATTTATTCGTACAAATGTATCTATTCTAATTCATTCGTACGATCCATTCTAATTCATTCATACGATTCATTCTAATTCATTCGTAGGATCCATTCTAATTCATTCGTATGATCCATTCTAATTCATTCCTACGATCTATTCTAATTCATTCGTACGATCCATTCTAATTCATTCGCACGATCTATTCTAATTCATTCGTACGATCCATTCTAATCCATTCGTATGATCAATTCTAATTCATTCGCACGATCCATTCTAATTCATTCTCACGAATGTAACCTTTCTAATTCTTTCGTACAATCCATTCAAATTCATTCGCATGAACCATTCTAATTCATTCGTACGATCCATTCTAATTCATTCTCACGAATATAACCTTTCAAATTCATTTGTATGTATCCATTCTAATTCATTCATACGATTCATTCTAATTCATTCGTACGATCCATTCTAATGCATTCGTACGATTCATTCTAATCCATTCGTACGATCCATTCTAATTCATTCGCATGATCCATTCTTATTCATTCGTATGATACATTCATACGAATGAATTAGAATGGATACATTCTTGCGAATAAATTAGAATGGATCGTATATTCGTGCAAATAAATTAGAATGGATCATACGAATGAATTAGAATGGATCGTGCGAATGAATTAGAATGAATCGTACGAATGCATTAGAATAGATCGTACGAATGAATTAGAATGAATCATACGATCGATTCTAATTCATTTGTACGATCCATTCTAATTCATTCGTATGATCCATTCTAATTCAATCGTACGATCCATTCTAATTCATTCGTATGATCAATTCTAATTCATTCGTACAATCCATTCTAATTCAGTCGTATGAATGTATCATACGAATGAATTAGAATAGATCAATGCGAATGAATTAGAATGGATCGTACAAATGAATTAGAATGGATCATACGAATGAATTAGAATGGATACATTCGTGTGAATGAATAAGAATGGATCGTACGAATGAATTAGAATGGATCATAGGAATGAATTAGAATGGATCATGCGAATGAAATTGAATGGATCGTACGAATGAATTAGAATGGATCGTACGATCCATTCTAATTCATTCTCACAAATATATCCATTCTAATTAATTTGTACGATCCATTCTAATTCATTCGCACGATCCATTCTAATTCATTCGCACGAATATATCCATTCTAATTCATTCGCACGAATATATCCATTCTAATTCATTCGAACGATCCATTCTAATTCATTCGTACGATCCATTCTAATTCATTCGTACGATCCATTCTAATTCATTCGTACGAATGTATCCATTCTAATTAATTCGTACGATCCATTCTAATTCATTCGTATGATCCATTCTTATTCATTCGCACGATCCATTCTAATTCATTCAAACGATCCATTCAAATTCTTTCGTACGATCCATTCTAATTCATTCGTATGATCCATTCTAACTCATTCGGTGGATCCATTCTAATTCATTCTCACGATCCATTCTAATTCATTCTCACAAATGTATCAATTCTAATTCATTCGTACAATCCATTCTAATTCATTCGGATGATCCATTCTAATTCATTCGTACGATCCATTCTAATTCATTTGTACGATCCATTCTAATTCATTCGCACGAATGTATCCATTATAATTTATTCGTATGATCCATTCTAATTCATTTGCACGAATGTAACCATTCTAATTCATTCGTACGATCCATTCAAATTCATTCGCAAGAATGTATCCATTCTAATTCATTCGCACGATCAATTCTAATTCATTTGTACGATCCATTCTAATTTATTCATACAATCTATTCTAATTCATTCGTACAATCCATTCTAATTTATTCGTACAAATGTATCCATTCTAATTCATTCGTACGATCCATTCTAATTCATTCGTACGATCCATTCTAATTCATTCGTACGATCCATTCTTATTCATTCGTATGATCCATTCTAACTCATTCGGTGGATCCATTCTAATTCATTCTTACGATCCATTCTAATTCATTCATACGATCCATTCTAATTCATTCGTACGATCCATTCTAATTCATTCGCACGAATGTATCCATTCTAATTCATTCGTACGATCCATTCTAATTCATTCGCACTATCCATTCTAATTCATTCGCACGATCCATTCTAATTCATTCGTACGATCCATTCTAATTCATTCCTACGATCTATTCTAATTCATTCGCTCGAATGTATCTATTCTAATTCATTCGTTCGATCCATTCTAATTCATTCGTACGATCCATTCAAATTCATTCGCATGATCCATTCTAATTCATTCGTACGATCCATTCTAATTCAATCGTATGATCCGTTCTAATTCATTCGCACAAATGTATCCATTTTAATTCATTCGTACGATCCATTATAATTTATTCATACGATCCATTCTAATTCATTCGCACGATCCATTCTAATTCATTCGTACGATCCATTCTAATCGATTCGTACGAATGGATTAGAATGGATACATTCGTGCAATCCATTCTAATTCATTTGCACGATCCATTCTAATTCATTTGCACGATCCATTCTAATCCATTCGTACGATCCATTCTAATCCATTCGTACGATCCATTCTAATTCATTCGTACGATCCATTCTAATTCATTCGCACAAATGTATCCATTCTAATTCATACGATCCATTTTAATTCGTTCATACGATCCATTCTAATTCATTCACACGTATGTAACCATTCTAATTCATTCGTACGATCCATTCTAATTCATTCCTACGATCCATTCTAATTCATTCACACGAATGTATCCATTCTAATTTATTTGCACGATCCATTCTAATTCATTCCTATGATCCATTCTAATTCATTCGTACGATCCATTCTAATTCATTCGCTCGAATGTATCCATTCTAATTCATTCGTACGATCCAGTCTAATTCATTCGTATGATCCATTCTAATTCATTCTCACGAATGTAACCTTTCTAATTCATTTGTCTGTATCCATTCTAATTCATTCGTACAATCCATTCTAATTCATTCGCACGATCAATTCTACTTCATTCGTACGATCCATTCTATTTCATTCGCACGAATGTATCCATTCTAATGCATTCGTACGATTCATTCTAATTTATTCGCACGATCCATTCTAATTCATTCGTACGATCCATTTTTATTCATTCATCTGATCCATACTAATTCATTCGCACGAATGTATCCATTCTAATTCATTCATACAATCCATTCTAATTCATTCGCACGATCCATTCTAATTCATTCGTATGATCCATTCTAATTCATTCCTATGATCTATTCTAACTCATTCGCTCGAATGTATCCATTCAAATTCATTTGTATGTATCCATTCTAATTCATTCGTACGATCCATTCTAATTCATTCGCACGATCCATTCTAATTCATTCGTACGATCCATTCTAATTTATTCGTACGATCCATTCTAATTCATTCGCATGAATGTATCCATTCTAATGCATTCGTACGATTCATTTTAATTCATTCGCACGATCCATTCTAATTCATTCGTACGATCCATTCTAATTCATTCGTCCGATCCATTCTAATTCATTCGCACGAATGTATCCATTCTATTTCATTCGTACAATCCATTCTAATTCATTCGTACGATCCATTCTAATTTATTCGTACGATTCATTCTAATCCATTCATACGATCCATTCTAATTCATTCGCTCGAATGTATCCATTCTAATTTATTCGTACGATCCATTCTAATTCGTTCATACGATCCATTCTAATTCATTCCTACGATCTATTCTAATTCATTCGCTCGAATCTATCCATTCTAATTCATTCGTACAATCCATTCTAATTCATTCGCACGATCCATTCTAATTCATTCGTATGATCCATTCTAATTCATTCCTACGATCTATTCTAATTCATTCGCTCGAATGTATCCATTCTAATTCATTTGTACGATCCATTCTAATTCAGTCGTATGATCCATTCTAACTCATTCGGTGGATCCATTCTAATTCATTCGTACGATCCATTCTAATTCATTCGCACGATCCATTCTAATTTATTCGTTCGATCCATTCTAATTCATTCGTACGATCTATTCTAATTCATTCGCATGATCCATTCTAATTCATTCGCATGATCCATTCTAATTCATTCGTACGATTCATTTGTATGATCCATTCTATTCATTCGTACGAATGAACTTGAATGGATCATACAAATGAATTAGAAAGGTTACATTCGTGAGAATGAATTAGAATGGATACATTTGTGCGAATGAATTACAATAGATTAGAATGGATCGTATGAATGGATTAGAATCCATTCTAATTCATTTGTATGATCCATTCTAATTCATCGCACGATCCATTCTAATTCATTCTCACGAATGTAACCTTTCTAATTCGTTTGTATGACCCGTTCTAATTCATTCGCACGATCAATTCTAATTCATTCGTACGATCCATTCTAATTCATTCGCTCGAATGTATCCATTCTAATTCATTCGTACGATCCATTCTAATTCGTTCATACGATCCATTCTAATTCGTTCGCACGATCCATTCTAATTCATTCGTACGATCTATTCTAATTCATTCGCATGATCCATTCTAATTCATTCGTACGATCCATTCTAATTCATTCGTACAATCCATTCAAATTCATTCGTACGATGCAATCTAATTCATTCGCACAAATATATCTATTCTAATTCATTTGTACAATGTGTTCTAATCCGTTCGTACGATCCATTCTAATCCATTCGTATGATCCATTCTAATTCATTCGCACAAATGTAACCATTCTAATTCATTCATATGATCCATTCTAATTCATTCGTACGATCCATTCTAATTCATTCGTATGATCCATTCTAATTCATTCGTACGATCCATTCTAATTTATTTGCATGAATGTATCCATTCTAATTTATTCGTACGATCTAGTCTAATTCATTCGTACGATCCATTCTAATTCATTCGCACGAATATATCTATTCTAATTCATTGGTACGATCCTTTGTAATTTATTCGCACGATCCATTCTAATTCTTTCATATGATCCATTCTAATTCATTCGCACGAATGTATCCATTCTAGTTCATTCGTACGCTCCATTCTAATTCATTCGTACGCTCCATTCTTATTCATCGCACAAATGTATCCATTCTAATTTATTCGTACAATCCATTTAAATTCAATCATATGATCCATTCTAATTCATTCGCACAAATGTATCCATTTTAATTCATTAGAATGGATCGTACGTTTGAATTAGATTGGATTGTGCGAATGAATTAGAATGGATCGTACGAATGAATTAGAATGGATACATTTGTGTGAATGAATTAGAATGGATCGTACGAATGAATTAGAATGGATCGTACGAATGAATTAGAATGGATCGTACAAATGAATTAGAATGGATACATTTGTACGAATGGATCATAGGAATGAATTAGAATGGATCGTACGAATGAATTAGAATGGATTGTACGAATGAATTAGAATGGATACATTCGTGCGAATGAATTTGAATGGAATGTAAGAATGAGTTAGAATGGATCATACTAATGAATTAGAATGGATCCATTCATACAAATGAATTAGAATGGATCGTACGAATGGATTAGAATGGATCGTACGAATGGATTAGAACGCATTGTACGAATGAATTAGAATGGATCGGACGAATGGATTAGAATGGATACATTCGTGCGAATAAATTAGAATGGATCGTACGAATAAATTAGAATGGATCGTACGAATGAATTAAAATGGATACATTTGTGCGAATGAATTAGAATGGATCGTACAAATAAATTTGAATGGATCATACGAATGAATTATAATGGATGGTATGAATGAGTTTGAATGGATCATACGAATGAATTAGAATGAATCGTACGAATGAATTAGAATGGTTGCATTCGTGTGAATGAATTAGAATAGATCGTACGAATGAATTAGAATGGATCGTACGAATGAATTGGAATGGATCATACAAATGAATTAGAAAGGTTACATTCGTGAGAATGAATTAGAATGGATCGTACGAATAAATTAGAATGGATCGTGCGAATGAATTAGAATGGATCGTACGAATAAATTAGAATGGATCGTACGAATGAATTAGAATGGATATATTCGTGCGAATGAATTAGAATGGATCGTGCGAATGAATTAGAATGGATCATTCGAATGAATTAGACTGGATACATTTGTGAGAATGAATTAGAATGGATCGTATGATCCATTCTAATTCATTCGTACGATCCATTCAAATTCATTCGCATGATCCATTCTAAATCATTCGTATGATACATTCGTGTGAATGAGTTAGAATGGATCATACGAATGAATTAGAATGGATCGTACGAATGAATTAGAATGGATTGTGCGAATGAATTAGAATGGATACATTCGTGCGAATGAATTAGAATGGAATGTAAGAATGAATTAGAATGGATCGTACTAATGAATTAGAATGGATCCATTCGTACAAATGAATTAGAATGGATCGTACGAATGAATTAGAATGGATCGTACGAATGGATTAGAACGCATTGTAGAAATGAATTAGAATGGATTGTACGAATAAATTAGAATGGATCGTACGAATGAATTAGAATGGTTACATTCGTGCGAATGAATTAGAATGGATCGTACGAATGAATTAGAATGGATCGTGCGAATGAATTAGAATTGATCATACGAATGAATTAGAATGGATCGTACGAATGAATTAAAATGGATTGTGCGAATGAATTAAAATGAATCGTACGAATGCATTAGAATGGATCATACAAATGAATTAGAATGGATCGTACGATCCATGCTAATTCATTCGTCCGTTCCATTCTAATTTATTCGCACGAATATATCCATTCTAATTCATTCGTACAATCCATTCTAATTCATTCGCATGATCCATTCTAATTCATTCGTATGATCCATTCTAATTCATTCCTACGATCTATTCTAATTCATTCGTTCGAATGTATCCATTCGAATTCATTCGTTCGATCCATTCTAATTCATTCGTATGATCCATTCAAATTCATTCGCATGATCCATTCTAATTTATTCGTACGATTCATTCTAATTCATTCTCATGAATGTAACCTTTCTAATTCATTTGTATGATCCATTCTAATTCATTCGTACGATCCATTCTAATCCATTCGTACGATCCATTCTAATTCATTCGTACGATCTATTCTAATCCATTCGTACGATCCATTCTAACTCATTCGTACGATCCATTCTAATTCATTCGTACGATCCATTCTAATTCATTCGTACGATCGATTCTAATTCATTTGCATAAATGTATCCATTCTAATTTATTCGTACGAATGAATTAGAATCGATTGTACGAATAAATTAGAATGGATACATTTGTGCGAATGAATTAGAATGGATCGTGCGAATGAATTAGAATGGATCGTACGAATGAATTAGAATGGATCGTACGAACGAATTAGAATGGTTACATTCGTGCGAATGAATTAGAATGGATCGTACGAATGGATTAGAATGGATCGTACGAATGAATTAGAATAGATCGTAGGAATGAATTAGAATGGATCGTGCGAATGAATTAGAATGAATCATACGAATGAATTAGAATGGATCGTACGAATGAATTAGAATGGATCGTAGGAGTGAATTAGTACGATCCATTCTAATTCATTCGCACGAATGTATCTATTCTAATTCATTCGTACAATCCATTCTAATTCATTCGCATGATCCATTCTAATTCATTCGTATGATTCATTCTAATTCATTCCTACGATCTATTCTAATTCATTCGTTCGAATGTATCCATTCTAATTCATTCGTACGATCCATTCTAATTCATTCGCATGATCCATTCTAATTCATTCGTACGATCCATTCTAATTCATTCTCATGAATGTAACCTTTCTAATTCATTTGTATGATCCATTCTAATTCATTCGTACGATCCATTCTAATCCATTCGTACGATCCATTCTAATCCATTCGTACGAACCATTCTAATCTATTCGTACGATCCATTCTAATTCATTCGTACGATCCATTCAAATTCATTCGCTCGAATGTATCCATTCTTATTCATTCGTACGATCCATTCTAATTTGTTCATTCGATCCATTCTAATTCGTTCGTACGATCCATTCTAAAATGAGTTAGAATGGATCATACGAATGAATTAGAATGTATCGTACGAATGAATTAGAATGGATTGTGCGACGATGCAATCTAATTCATTCGTACGATCCATTCTAATTCATTCGTATGATCAATTTTAACTCATTCGCACAATCCATTCTAATTCATTCTCACGAATGTAACCTTTCTAATTCATTTGTATGATCCATTCTAATTCATTCGTACGATCCATTCTAATCCATTCGTACGATCCATTCTAATCCATTCGTACGATCCATTCTAATCCATTCGCACGATCCATTCTAATTCATTCGTACAATCCATTCTTATTCATTCATACGATCCATTCTAATTCATTCGCACAATCCATTCTAATTGATTCGTACGATCCATTCGAATTCATTCGTATGATCCATTCTAACTTATTCGGTGGATCCATTCTAATTCATTCGTACGATCCATTCTAATTCATTCGCACGAATGTATCCATTCTAATTCATTCACACGATCCATTCTAATTCATTTGTACGATCCATTCTAATTCATTCGTACGATCCATTCTAATTCATTCGCTCGAATGTATCCATTCTAATTCATTCGTACGATCTATTCTAATTCATTCGTACAATGCGTTCTAATCCATTCGTACGATCCATTCTAATTCATTCGTACGATCCATTCTAATTCATTCGCACGAATGTATCCATTCTAATTCATTTGTACAATCCATTCTAATTTATTTGCACGATCCATTGTAATTCATTCGTATGATCCATTCTAATTCATTCCTGCGATCTATTCTAATTCATTCGCTCGAATGTATCCATTCTAATTCATTCGCACGAATGAATTAGAATGGATCGGACGAATGAATTAGAATGGATCGTACTTTTCATTCTAATTCATTCATACGATCCATTCTAATGTATTCGTACGATTCATTCTAATACATTCGCACGATCCATTCTAATTCATTCGTACGATCCATTCTTATTCATTCATACGATCCATTCTAATTCATTCGCACAATCTATTCTAATTTATTCGTACGATCCATTCTAATTCATTCGTATGATCCATTCTAACTCATTTTAGAATGGATCGTATGAACGGATTAGAATGGATCGTATGTACGAATTAGAATGGATCGTACGAATGAATTAGAATGGATACATTCGAGCGAATGAATTAGAATGGATCGTACGAATGGATTAGAATGGATCGTACGAATGGATTAGAATGGATCGTACGAATGAATTAGAATGGATTGTGCGAATGTATTAGAATGGATCGTATGAATCAATAAGAATGGATCGTACGAATGAATTAGAATGGATCGTTCGAATGAATTAGAATGAATCGTACGAATGCATTAGAATGGATTGTACGAATGAATTAGAATGAATCATACGATCCATTCTAATTCATTTGTTCGATCCATTCTAATTCATTCATGCGAATGAATTAGAATGGATACATTCGAGCGAATGAATTAGAACGCATTGTACGAATGAATTAGAATGGATCATGCGAATGAATTAAAATGGATTGTATAAATGAATTAGAATGGATCGTGCGAATGAATTAGAATGGATCGTACGAACGAATTAGAATGGATTGTACGAATGAATTAGAAAGGATACATTCGAGCGAATGAATTAGAATGGATCGTATGAATGAATTAGAATGGATCGTACGATTCATTCTAATTCATTCGTACGATCCATTCTAATGCATTTGTACGATTCATTCTAATTCATTCGCACGATCCATTCTAATTCATTCGTACGATCCATTCTTATTCATTCATACGATCCATTCTAATTCATTCGCACAATCCATTCTAATTCATTCGTACGATCCATTCTAATCCATTCGTACGATTCATTCTAATCCATTCGTACGATCCATTCTAATTCATTCGCTCGAATGTATCCATTCTAATTCATTCGTACGATCCATTCTAATTCGTTCATACGATCCATTCTAATTCGTTCGTACGATCCATTCTAAAATGAGTTAGAATGGATCATACAAATGAATTAGAATGGATCGTACGAATGAATTAGAATGGATTTTGCGAATGAGTTAGAATGGATCGTATGAATGAATAAGAATGGATCGTACGAATGAATTAGAATGGATCGTGCGAATGAATTAGAATGAATCGTACGAATTCATTAGAATGGATCGTACGAATGAATTAGAATGAATCGTACGATCCATTCTAATTCATTCGTATGATCCATTCTAATTCATTCGCAAGAATGTATCCATTCTAATTCATTCGTACAATCCATTCTTATTTATTCGTACAAATGTATCCATTCTAATTCATTCGTACGATCCATTCTAATTCATTCGTATGATCCATTCTAATTCATTCATACGATCCATTCTAATTCGTTCGTACGATCCATTCTAATTCGTTCGTATGATCCATTCTAATTCATTCGCACGATCCATTCTAATTCATTCGTACAATCCATTCTAATTCATTCGTACGATCCATTCTATTTCATTCGTATGATCCATTCTAACTCATTCGCACAAATGTATCCATTCTAATTCATTCGTACGATCCATTCTAATTCATTCGCACGATCCATTCTAATTCATTCACACGATCCATTCTAATCCATTCGTACGATCCATTCTAATCCATTCGTACGATCCATTCTAATTCATTCTAACAAATGTAACCTTTCTAATTCATTTGTACGATCCATTCTAATTCATTCGCACAAATGTATCTATTCTAATTCATTCGTACAATGCTCTAATCCATTCGTACGATCCATTCTAATCCATTTGTATGATCCATTCTAATTCATTCGCACGAATGTAACCATTCTAATTCATTCATATGATCCATTCTAATTCATTCGTACGATCCATTCTAATTCATTCGTATGATCCATTCTAATTCATTCGTACGATCCATTCTAATTCATTTGCATGAATGTATCCATTCTAATTTATTCGTACGAATGAATTAGAATGGATCGTACGAACGAGTTAGAATTAGAATGGTTACATTCGTGCGTATGAATTAGAATGGATCGTACAAATGGATTAGAATGGATCGTACAAATGGATTAGAACGCATTGTACGAATGAATTAGAATAGATACATTTGTGCAAATAAATTAGATTGCATCGTACGAATGAATTTGAATGGATTGTACGAATGAATTAGAATGGATCATACGAATGAATTAGAATGGATCATGCGAATGAATTAGAATAGATCGTACAAATGAATTAGAATGGATCGTACAAATAAAATAGAACGGATCGTGCGAATGAATTAGAACGGATCGTACGAATGAATTAGAATGGATCGTACGAATGAATTAGAATGGATTGTGCGAATGAAATAGAATGGATCGTACGAATGAATTAGAATGGATCGTGCGAATGAATTAGAATGGATCGTACGAATGAATTAGAATGGATCGTGCGAATGAATTAGAATGGATTATACAAATGAATTAGAAAGGTTACATTCGTGAGAATGAATTAGAATGGATCGTACGAATGAATTAGAATGGATCATGCGAATGAATTTGAATAGATCGTACGAATAAATAAGAATGGAATGTACGAATGAATTAGAATGGATACATTCGAGCGAATGAATTAGAATAGATCGTAGGAATGAATTAGAATGGATTATACGAATGAATTAGAATGGATCGTGCGAATGAATTAGAATGGATTGTATGAATGAATTAGAATGGATACATTCGTGCAAATGAATTAGAATGGATCATACGAATGAATTAGAATGGATCGTACGAATGGATTAGAATGGATCGTACGAATGGATTAGAATGGATCGTACGAATGAATTAGAATGGATCATGCGAATGAATTTGAATGGAACGTACGAATGAATTAGAATGGATCGAATGAATGAATTAGAATGGATACATTCGAGCGAATGAATTAGAATAGATCGTAGGAATGAATTAGAATGGATCATACGAATGAATTAGAATGGATCGTGCGAATGAATTAGAATGGATTGTACGAATGAATTAGAATGGATACATTCGTGCGAATGAATTAGAATAGAACGGACGAATGAATTAGAATGGATCGTACGAATGAATTTGAATGGATCGTGCGAATGAATTAGAATGAATCGTACGAATGCATTTGAATGGATCGTACGCATGAATTAGAATGAATCATACGAATGAATTAGAATGGATCGTGCAAATGAATTAGAATGAATCGTATGAATGCATTAGAATGGATACATTCGTGCGAATGAATTAGAATGGATCGTACGAATGAATTAGAATGGATCGTGCGAATGAATTAGAATGGATCGTACGAATGAATTAGAATGGGTCGTGCGAATGAATTAGAATGGATCGTACGAATGAATTAGAATGGATACATACAAATGAATTAGAAAGGTTACATTCATGAGAATGACTTAGAATGGATCGTACGAATGAATTAGAATGGATCGTACGAATGAATTAGAATAGATACATTCGAGCGAATGAATTAGAATGAATCATACGAATGAATTAGAATGGATCATAGGAATGAATTAGAATGGATCGTGCAAATGAATTAGAATGGATCGTACGAATGGATTAGAATGGATCGTGCGAATGAATTAGAATTGATCATACGAATGAATTAGAATGGATCGTACGATCCATTCTAATTCATTCGCACGATCCATTCTAATTCATTCGTACGATCCATTCTAATTCATTCGCACGAATGTAACCATTCTAATTCATTCGTACGATCCATTCTAATTCATTCCTACGATCCATTCTAATTCATTCGCACGAATGTATCCATTCTAATTCATTTGCACAATCTATTCTAATTCATTCCTATGATCCATTCTAATTCATTCGTATGATCCATTCTAATTCATTCGCTCGAATGTATCCATTCTAATTCATTCGTACGATCCATTCTAATTCGTTCGTACGACCCATTCTAATTCGTTCGTACGATCCATTCTAATTCGTTCGTACGATCCATTCTAATTCATTCGCACGATCTATTCTAATTCATTCGTACGATCCATTCTAATCCATTCATATGATTAATTCTAATTCATTCGCACGATCCGTTCTAATTCATTCTCACCAATGTAACCTTTCTAATTCATTTGTATGATCCATTCTAATTCATTCGTACGATCCATTCTAATCCATTCGTACGATCCATTCTAATTCAATTCGTGCAATCCATTCAAATTCATTCGCACAAATGTATCCATACTAATTCATTCGTACGATCCATTCTAATTCATTCGCACGAATGTATCGATTCTAAATCATTCGTAAAATCCATTCTAATTCATTCGCATGATCCATTCTAATTCATTCGTACGATCCATTCTAATTTATTCGTACGATCCATTCTAATTCATTCGTACGATCCATTCTAATTCATTCGCACGAATGTATCCATTCTAATTTATTTGTACGATCCATTCTAATTCATTCGCACGAATGTATCCATTCTAATTCATTCGTACGATCCATTCTAATTCATTCGCACTATCCATTCTAATTCATTTGTACGATCCATTCTAATTCATTCGTACGATCCATTCTAATTCATTCCTACGATCTATTCTAATTCATTTGCTCGAATGTATCCATTCTAATTCATTCGTACGATCCATTCTAATTCATTCGTAGAACGCATTGTACGAATGAATTAGAATAGATACATTTGTGCGAATGAATTAGATTGCATCATACGAATGAATTAGAATGGATCGTACGAACGAATTAGAATGGATCGTACGATGCAATCTAATTCATTCGTACGATCCATTCTAATTCATTCGCACGAATGAATTTGAATGGATTGTACGAATGAATTTGATCGTACGAATGAATTAGAATGTATCGTACGAATGAATTAAAATGAATACATTCGAGCGAATGAATTAGAATGGATACATTTGTGCGAATAAATTAGAATGGATCGTATGAATGAATTACAATGGATCGTACGATGCAATCTAATTCATTCGTACAGTGCGTTCAAATCCATTCGTACGATCCATTATAATTCATTCGTACGATCTATTCTAATTCATTCGCACGAATGAATCCATTCTAATTCATTCGTGCGATCCATTCTAATTCGTTCATACGATCCATTCTAATTCGTTCGTACAATCCATTCTAATCCATTCGTACGATCCATTCTAATTCATTCGTACAATCCATTCTAATTCATTCTCACAAATGTAACATTTCTAATTCATTTGTATGATCCATTCTAATTCATTCGTACAATGCGTTCTAATCCATTCGTACGATCCATTCTAATTCATTCCTATGATCCATTCTAATTCATTCGTACGATCTATTCTAATTCATTCGCTCGAATGTATCCATTCTAATTCATTCGTACGATCCATTCTAATTCGTTTATACGATCCATTCTAATTCGTCCGTACGATCCATTCTAATTCATTCGTACGATTCATTCTAATTCATTCGTACGATCCATTCTAATTCATTCGTACAAATGTATCTATTCTAATTCATTCGTACGATCCATTCTGATTCGTTAGTACGATTCATTCTAATTCATTCGCACGATCCATTCTAATTCATTCGTACGATCCATTCTAATTCATTCGCACGAATGTATCCATTCTAATTCATTCGTACAATCCATTATAATTCATTCGCATGATCCATTCTAATTCATTCGTATGATCCATTCTAATTCATTCCTACCATCTATTCTAATTCATTCGCTCGAATGTATCCATTCTAATTCATTCGTTCGATCCATTCAAATTCATTCGCAAGATCCATTCTAATTCATTCGTACGATCCATTCTAATTCATTCTCACGAATGTAACCTTTCTAATTCATTCGTACGATCCATTCTAATTCATTCGCACTATCCATTCTAATTCATTCGTACGATCCATTCTAATTCATTCGTACGATTCATTCTAATTCATTCGTACGATCCATTCTAATTAATTCGCACAAATGTATCCATTCTAATTCATTCGTACGATCCATTCAAATTCAATCGTATGATCCATTCTAATTCATTCGCACTATCCATTCTAATTCATTCGTACGATCCATTCTAATTCATTCGTACGATCCATTCTAATTCATTCGTACAAATGTATCCATTCTAATTCATTCGTACGATCCATTCTAATTCATTCATACGATCTATTCTAATTCATTCGCACGAATGTATCCATTCCAATTCATTCGCACAATCCAATCTAATTCAAACGTACGATCCATTCTAATTCATTCACATGATGTATTCTAATTCATTCGTACGATCCATTCCAATTCATTTGTACGATCCATTTTAATTCATTCGCATGATCCATTCTAATTCATCCGTATGACACATTCATACGACTGAATTAGAATGGATTGTACGAATGAATTAGAATTGATCATACGAATGTATTAGAATGGATCGTACGAATTAATTAGAATGGATCGTGCGAATGAATTAGAATGGATCGTACAAATGAATTAGAATGGATCGTACGATTCATTCTAATTCATTCGTACGATCCATTCTAATGCATTCGTACGATTCATTCTAATTCATTCGCACGATCCATTCTAATTCATTCGTATGATCCATTCTAATTTATTTCCACGAATATACGATCCATTCTAATTTATTCGCAAGAATGTATCCTTTCTAATTCATTCGTACAATCCATTCTAATTTATTCGTACAAATGTATCCAATCTAATTCATTCGTACGATCCATTCTAATTCTTTCGTACGATTCATTCTAATTCATTCGCATGATCCATTCTAATTCATTCGTACGATCCATTCTAATTCATTCGTACAAATGTATCCATTCTAATTCATTCATACGATACATTCTAATTCATTCATACGATCTATTCTAATTCATTCGCACAAATGTATCCATTTTAATTCATTCATACGATCCATTCTAATCCATTCGTACGATCCATTCTAATTCATTCGTACGATCCATTCTAATTCATTCTTACAAATATAACCTTTCTAAATCATTTGTATGATCCATTCTAATACTTTCGTACGATCCATTCTAATCCATTTGTACGATCTATTCTAATCCATTCGTAGGATCCATTCTAATTCATTCGCACGAATGTAACCATTCTAATTCATTCATACGATCCATTCTAATTCATTCCTACGATCCATTCTAATTCATTCGCACGAAAGTATCCATTCTAATTTATTTGCACGATCTATTCTAATTCATTCCTATGATCCATTCTAATTCATTCGTACGATCGATTCTAATTCATTCGCTCGAATGTATCCATTCTAATTCATTCGTACGATCCATTCTAATTCGTTCATACGATCCATTCTAATTCGTTCGTACGATCCATTCTAATTCGTTCGTACGATCCATTCTAATTCATTCGCATGATCCATTCTAATTCATTTGTACGATCCATTTTAATTCATTCGCATGATCCATTCTAATTCATTCGTATGATACATTCGTGCGAATGAATTAGAATGGATCGTACGAATGAATTAGAATGGATCGTACGAATGAATTAGAATAGATCGTGCGAATAAATTAGAATGGATCTTACGAATGAATTAGAATAGATATATTCATGCGAATGAATTAGAATGGATCGTACGAATGAATTAGAATGGATCGTGCGAATGAATTAGAATGGATCGTATGAATAAATTAGAATGGATCGTACGAATGAATTAAAATGGATACATTTGTGCGAATGAATTAGAATGGATCATACGATTGAATTAGAATGGATCATGCGAATGAATTAGAATGGATCGTACGAATAGATTAGAATGGATCATAGGAATGAATTAGAATGGATCGTGCAAATGAATTAGAATGGATACATTCGTGTGAATGAATTAGAATGGATCGTAGGAATGAATTAGAATGGATCGTACGAATGAATTAGAATGGTTACATTCGTGCGAATGAATTATAATGGATCGTACGAATGGATTAGAATGGATCGTACGAATGAATTAGAATGGATCGTACAAATGAATTAGAAAGGTTACATTTGTGAGAATGATTTAGAATGGATCATAAGAATGAATTAGAATGGATCGTACGAATGGATTAGAATGGATCGTACGAATGGATTAGAATGGATCGTACGAATGAATTAGAAAGGTAACATTCGTGAGAATGAATTAGGATGGATCGTACGAATGAATTAGAATGGATCATGTGAATGAATTTGAATGGATCGTACGAATGAATTAGAATGGATCGAACGAATGAATTAGAATGGATACATTCGACCGAATGAATTAGAATAGATCGTAAAAATGAATTAGAATGGATCATACGAATGAATTAGAATGGATCGTGCGAATGAATTAGAATGGATTGTACGAATGAATTAGAATGGATACATTCGTGCGAATGAATTAGAATGGATCAGACGAATAAATTAAAATGGATCGTACGATTCATTCTAATTCATTCGTACGATCCATTCTAATGCATTCGTACGATTCATTCTAATTCATTCGCACGATCCATTCTAATTCATTCGTATGATCCATTCTAATTTATTTGCACGAATATACGATCCATTCTAATTTATTCGCAAGAATGTATCCATTCTAATTCATTCGTACAATCCATTCTAATTTATTCGTACAAATGTATCCATTCTAATTCATTCGTACGATTCATTCTAATTCATTCGTACGATCCATTCTAATTCATTCGTATGGTCCATTCTAATTCATTCGCACGAATGTATTCATTCTAATTCATTCGTACAACCTATTCTAATTCATTCGCACGACCCATTCTAATTCATTTGTATGATCCATTCTAATTCATTCCTACGATCTATTCTAATTCATTCGCTCGAATGTATCCATTCTAATTCATTCGTTCGATCCATTCTAATTCATTCGTACGATCCATTCAAATTCATTCGCATGATCCATTGTAATTCATTCGTACGATCCATTCTAATTCATTCTCAAGAATGTAACCTTTCTAATTCATTTGTATGATCCATTCTAATTCATTCGTACGATCCATTCTAATCCATTCGTACGATCCATTGTAATTCATTCAGATTCATTCGCACAAATGTATCCATTCAGATTCATTCGTACGATCCATTCTAATTAATTCGCACGATCTATTCTAATTCAGTCGTATGAATGTAACCATTTTAATTCATTCGTACGATCCATTCTAATTCATTCGTATGATCTAATTCATTCGTACGATCCATTCTAATCCATTCTAATTCATTCGCACGATCCATTCTAATTCATTCGTACTATCCATTCTAATTCATTCGTATGATCCATTCTAATTTATTCGTTCAAATATATCCATTCTAATTCATTCGTATGACCCATTCTAATTCATTCACACGATCCATTCTAATTCATTCGCACGAATGTATTCATTCTAATTCATTTGCACGATCCATTCTAATTCTTTCCTATGATCCATTCTAATTCATTTGTACGATCCATTCTAATTCATTCGCTCGAATGTATCCATTCTAATTCATTCGTACGATCCATTCTAATTCGTTCATACGATCCATTCTAATTCGTTCATACGATCCATTCTAATTCATTTGTACGATCCATTTTAATTCATTTGTACAAATGAATTAGAATGGATCGTATGAATGAATAAGAATGGATCGTACGAATGAATTAGAATGGATACATTTGTGCGAATTAATTAGAATGGATCGTACGAATGAATTAGAATGGATCATACGAATGAATTAGAATGGTTACATTCGTATGAATGAATTAGAATGGATCGTATGAATGGATTAGAATGGATCATACGAATGGATTAGAATGGATCGTACAAATGAATTAGAATGGATTGTACAAATGAATTAGAAAGGTTACATTTGTGAGAATGAATTAGAATGGATCGTACGAATGAATTAGAATGGATCGTACGAATGGATTAGAATGGATCGTACGAATGGATTACAATGGATCGTACAAATGCATTAGAATGGATCGTACGAAGGAATTAGAATGGATACATTTGTGCGAATGAATTAGAATGGATCGTGCGAATAAATTAGAATGGATCTTACGAATGAATTAGAATGAATCGTACGAATGCATTAGAATGGATCGTACGAATGAATTAGAATAACTCATACGAATGAATTAGAATGAATCGTACGAATGAATTAGAATGGTTACATTCGTGCGAATGAATTAGAATAGATCGTACGAATGAATTAGAATGGATCGTACGAATAAATTAGAATGGATCGTGCGAATGAAGTAGAGTGGATCGTACGAATGAATTAGAATGGATCCACCGAATGAGTTAGAATGGATCATACGAATGAATTAGAATGGATCGTACGAACGAATTAGAATGGATCGTATGAATGAATTAGAATGGATCATACGAATGGATTAGAATGGATCGTACGAATGGATCATGCGAATGAATTAGAATGGATCGTACGAATGAATTAGAATGGATCGTACGAATGAATTAGAATGGATACACTCCTGCGAATGAATTAGAATGGATTGTGCGAATGAATTAGAACAGATTATGCGAATAAATTAGAATGGATCGTGCGAATGAATTAGAATGGATCCTATGAATGAATAAGAATGGATTGTACGAATGAATTAGAATGGATTCATTCGAGCGAATGAATTAGAATGGATCGTACGAATGAATTAGAATGGATCATAGGAATGAATTAGAATGGATCATGCAAATGAATTAGAATGGATACATTCGTGCGAATGAATTAGAATGGATCGTGCGAATGAATTAGAATGGATCGTACAAATGATTTAGAATGGATATATTTGAACGAATAAATTAGAATGGATCGTACGAATGAATTAGAATGGATACATTTGTGCGAAATAATTAGAATGGATCGTACGAATGAATTAGAATGGATCGTACGAATGAATTAGAATGGATCGTACGAATGAATTAGAATAGATTGTACAAATGAATTAGAATGGATACATTCGTGCGAATGAATTAGAATGGATACATTCGTGCGAATGAATTAGAATAGATCGTACAAATGAATTAGAATGGATCGTGCGAATGAATTAGAATTGATCATATGAATGAATTAGAATGGATTGTACGAATGAATTAGAATGGATCGTGCGAATGAATTAGAATGGATCATACGAATAAATTAGAATGGATACATTCGAGCGAATGAATTAGAATGGATCATACGAATGAATTAGAATGGATACATTTGTGCTAATGAATTTGAATGGATTGCACGAATTGAATTAGAATGGATCATACGAAAGAATTAGAATGGATCGTGCGAATGAATTAGAATTGATCATACAAATGAATTAGAATGGATCGGACGAATGAATTAGAATGGATTATATGAAAGAATTAGAATGGATCGTGCGAATGAATTAGAAAGGATCGTATGAATGAATTAGAATGGATATATTCGTGCGAATGAATTAGAATGGATCGTACGAATGAATTAGACTGGATCGTATGTATAAATTAGTGTGGGTGCAAATTTTGGCGGAAGTTTACCAACTACCACGGGACCCACCGGCCCTGCCTGGTGGGCCCACGAAGACTACCACGGGACCCACCGGCCCTGCCTGGTGGGCCCACGAAGACTACCACGGGACCCACCGGCCCTGCCGGGTGGGACCAAGAGCCTGTGGAATCTCCCAGAAGACGATAGCGGGGCCCCCAATTTTACCTGGAGAATCTCCAGATACAACAGCAGAAAACCGCCATTTACCACCAGACTCACTCCTGGAGAGTCCTATAAATAGCAGAGCCTTCGAATGTAAAAGGATCCGAAAATTCTGATTTCCACTCTGAGATCCGACTTTCAGAACCAGAGCTCTGGGATTTCCAACTTCCGATCTACCATCTCTCTTTGATCTTCTTTTCTCTTTCGAAGGGATCAGAAGGTCTTCAGCGACACTCGGCCTGTCGAGGTCACTTCAACTGAAGTGTTAGTGAATTCGGGTTGCTCCCTATAGCACGGAGACGTAGGCTTCGGCTGAACTCCGAGATCACATCTCGTGTCACAATCTCTCTGATTGCATATCTCTTTCTATTGACATATCAAAAGGCTTCAACTTCAATCAACAGATCGGCCAACGATCTTCGACATCAACTTCGACTCCAATTGACTGGTGCTGCGAGAGTCTTCGGGTCGGCACGAAGATTTTCCCCCACAGTTTGGCGCCGTCTGTGGGATCCGATCAAAAAGTCAAGCTCTCCGCTACTACTGGATCGGTTGAGCCAACAACTGATCTTGATAGTCAAACTTCCTCGCCCTTTCGGTTGATCAGACAACTGATCGGACGGCACTCTCGTTGCACCTTTCGCTCTCTGAATGGCGAGGACAAAACATCAAGGTCAACCAAAAGGAAGTAACACTCAACATCAACCTCGTCCTGAGACTCGTTCAATGAGTCAAAGGCTCAACTTCGGGCAGCCCCTTGCTGTCCCCGAGATGGGGGTTCACTCAGGAAGCGGAAGATCAGTCGATCGACCGATCGCCCCTCATCCTCATCAATCAATTGGGCAGACTGTCCCCGCTCCTGCTGAAGACCCTCCATCGACATACCAAGTCTCTGCAGTCGATTTCCAATTGCTCCAACTGGCGAAACAAAACACCACCCTCACGGCTGAGAGGGATGCTCTTAAGAAAGTAGCTTCCGAAGCTGGGATCGTTCTGCCTATCCCCTCTGCAAGCGAGAGGATCAATCTTCCACAACGCTCAATCCACTCCGAGCAACGGAGATCAATGGGCACTGCTGCCCTCGAGAGGATTCGACGCGACCCAACTCCCTCTGCTGCTCCTTGGAAGCAAAGTGTTTGGGATCGCCTTGATGACGAGTCTTCCCAATCGTCTTCCGGCCGCAACTGCGACAAGAAGGCTCCATCAAATCTTAATGCACCAAGGAGGCACCAAATGAAAGGCGTTCCTTCGAAAAGCCGAGTTTCCCCATCCATTCCACTTCAACGTGGACTTGGATCGGACCTTCGACATCGACTCCAACCGGCAAATACTTCAATGTCCGAGCAAGACCTTGCGATCTTGCCTCTTGACCCACCTCTAGGTCGAGGACACGGTCGCAGGGACGGTTACTCCTCTGCCGGGCCTCTACATCGAAGTCTCTTCGAGACCACCTTTCCAAGAGGATGGAGAACTCCTATCCTCCCCAAATTCAACTGCATCAGAGGAGATGCAAGCCTCCATATACTTGCTTTCAAGCAAGCTCTAACGCCACACGAAGAGGAAAACAACGTGCTCTGCCGCACCTTCGCGGGAAGTCTTGATGAGCCTTCACTCGACTGGTATCACAATCTCCGAGCTGGGTCCATCACCCAGTTCGGTGTTTTGGCTAACCTCTTTGTGCAGCACTATCAACTCAATCTAAAGCCAGAGAAGAAACTCGACTCTCTCTACCGACTAAGGATGGGTGCAGACGAGACTCTCCGCAGCTTCACGAGGAGGTTTCGCAACGAGCATGCTGCTCTCTCTGGAAGACATCTGGATGATGAAGCCATCATGTTGGCTTTCCAGAACGCTCTCCGCTTCGATCTACACATCTACAACGACTTTATCCGCAATTCCCCTCCTTCTCTGGGTGCAATGTTTGACCGAATTCAGAGAGAGATTGAGGTGGAAGACGATCAAGTCGCTCGGAAAGGGCGAGAAACTAAAAGAAGGCCTGCTGAAAGAGAAGCTCCTAAGTATGCTGCAAAGGCTCACAACACTGAAGCAACAGCCCCTCCGGCCAACAAAAGATCAAAGAATGATGGACGTCGATCTCCAACGAAGACCACTTTCACCGAGTGAAATATGCCGGTCGAACAGATACTCGACCGCATTCAACATGAAGAGTTCGTTCGGAGGCCTAATCCTCTTCAGCCAAATTCCAAATTCACAGCAGACAAAACAGTCTACTGCGACTTCCACCGAAGTCACGGCCATTCCACCGATCGGTGTTTTCGGCTGAAATTCCATCTTGAAGACCTATTGCGAGAAGGCCATCTTCAAGAGTTCGTCAAAGGCGGACACGATCAACATCGGACCTCTGCAAAGGGAAAAGAAGTGTGTTGGATACATCAAATCTCCTCTAACCGGCAAACTATCTCTGTGAATGCCAATGTCTTTGGTATTCATGGAACATTGCACAACCAAAGTCTGACTGGGAAAGAGGTGGATCGACAAGTCCGACGCATCTTCCACGTTCGTTCTACTGCGAGCAAAGAAGATACCTGGATCGAGAAACCCATCGAAGGTCTTGCTTGGCCATCCATCGTCTTCAATGACGCAGATCTTCAAGGAGTTCACACTCCCCATCGAGACCCCCTTGTCTTGAAACTCCTCATCGACGGAAGCACTGTCAACCGGATTCTTATCGACACCGGAAGCTCCATCGACATTATGTTCTCAGACTGCTTCAAACGTCTGGGACATAAGTATCAAAGCCTTGACGTCGTTCCAACGGTGATCACTGGTTTCAATGGCGAACAAAGCATCACGGTGGGCGAGTCCAGATTTACCATCGACCTCAGCCGAGAGACTCGAGTTTCGGTGAGGTTTGCAATTGTCGAAGGAGTCTCCAGCTACAACGCCATCCTTGGGCGACCTTTCCTCCACCAGATCAATGCCATCTCCTCTTCTTATCATCAACTACTCAAATTTGCAACTGGAGAAGGCATCGTCTGCATTCGAGGCGATCAGCAAGCTGGAAGGTCTTGTGAAGCTGCTGCGGCAAAGACAGATCGAAAGATCAACATTACTCCTCCAAAGCGGCCACGAGATGAAGCTGGTCCCTCTTCCAAATAGCAATCAAAGGAGATTCCGCTGACCGAACCTCCACCAATCGAATGGGAAACATCACCTTCAATAGAAGAAATCATCCCGATCAACATAGGCAGCGGAAATCTCCCTCGACAAACTTTCGTTGGTACCGGTCTTAGCGACGCAGAAGTGCAAGACATGGTATCCTTCCTCCAGTCCAATATCGACATCTTCGCGTGGTGCTTCGAAGACATGCCTGGGATCAATCCAGATGACGCTTGTCACCGACTTGCGATCAAAGAAGAAATAAAGCCTGTCAAGCAAAAGCCACGCACCATCCGTCCAGAGCTGCAAGTTGCTGTTCAAGAAGAAATCACCAAGTTACTCGCAGCCGGCTTCATCCGTGAAGTAGAGTATCCAACCTGGATCTCTAACATAGTTGCTGTTCCAAAGAAGAACGGAAAGGTTAGAGTCTGCATCGACTTTACCAATCTCAACAAGGCTTGCCCCAAAGACCCATTCCCCATGCCAAGGATTGATAGACTCGTCGATGCCACTGCTGGCCACGAGCTATTGTCTTTCATGGATGGGTACTCTGGATACAATCAAATTCCTCTTCACGCCGATGATCAAGAGAAGACGTGTTTCGTGACTAGCCGAGGTCTCTACTGCTACAATGTCATGCCATTCGGCCTCAAAAATGCTGGTTCTACCTATCAAAGGTTAGTCACGAAAATGTTCGAAGATCAGATCGGTCGCAACGTCGAAGTCTATGTCGATGATCTCCTCACCAAGAGTTCCACCAGAGGGAAGCATCTATCTGACCTGGCTGAAACCTTTCAAGTTCTTCGAAAATATCGTATGAAGCTCAATCCAGCCAAATGCGCTTTCGGAGTTCAGTCTGGTAAATTCCTGGGTCATCTTGTGACCAGGAGGGGTATTGAAGCCAATCCGGATCAAATTCGAGCTATCCTCGACATGCCATCACCAACCAATCGAAAGGAGGTGCAACGTCTCACTGGAAGGTTAGCAGCACTCAATCGATTCATCTCAAAATCTTCAGATAAGTGCAAGCCTCTCTTCGACAAACTACGAAAGGCGGATACCTCCGGCTGGAGTCCAATCTGTGAAGAAGCATTTCAAAGCATCAAGAAATATCTGGTGCAAGCTCCTATCCTGACTGCTCCACTTCCAAAAGAAGACTTGTGGCTCTACCTCGCCGTGACCGATCAAGCAATCAGCGCAGTCTTAGTCAGTAGAAGAGAAGGCGTCGAACATCCAATCTACTACATCAGCCACACTCTTCTTCCGGCTGAGACTCGCTACTCAAAAACTGAGAAAGTCATCCTGGCCTTGCTCACTGCATCGCGTCGTCTCCAACCATACTTCATCTCTCACCAGATCACTGTCATTTCAGAACATTCGCTCAAAGATATCATTGACAAAGCTGGTCGAGCTGGTCGAATGACCAAATGGGTAATCGAAATGAGCTCCCTGGGGATTCAGTTCGAATCCCGTACTTCTATCAAAGGTCAAGCTATTGCTGATTTTCTAGCTGATTTTCCAGTTGAAGACCCCATCACTTGGGAAGAAGATGTCGACATGCGCTTAGAAGATGAGGACAATACTCCGATCACTCTTGCAACAAAAATTGATCCAAATCTCGAAGCTACTACTGCAACTCTTCCATGGAAGCTTTATACTGATGGAGCTTCAAGTTCGATCGGTTCGGGAACTGGGATAGTCATAATATCCCCCGAACTTGATCATCTCCAGAAGGCCACTCTCCTTGGGTTTAATGCCACCAACAACGAAGCTGAATATGAAGCACTCATTTCCGGACTCGAAATGGCAGAATCTCTGGGGGTAGATCGAATCATCATCTACAGCGACTCCCAGTTGATCGTAAGGCAAATCAATGGAGAGTACACAGCTCGTGAAGAAAGAATGCAACTCTACTTGGCCTTAGTACGACGTCTTCAACAACGTTTTACTACAACTGAGTTCGTTCAAATTCCAAGAGCAGAAAATTAAGAAGCAGATGCCTTAGCTAATGCTGCCTCAGTTCTGGGAGACTCACTTGGAGGAAGGCAAATACAGATCGATTATCAAGAAGTGCCCAAGATCACCCCCTATCAACAGATCCTTACTACTACAAAAGGATCTGGGGGTGGAGATCAGTTTGAAGACTGGAGACGATCAATTTTTGACTTCTTCAAGCATGGCAAAATGCCTGAAGATCCAAATCAAGCCCGAAGAGTTCAAAGGAAGCTCCCATGCTACATTCTACAAGGAGAAGATCTATACTTCAAATCTCACAACGGGATGTTGCTCAAGTGCATTGGTCCCGAGCAAGCACAAGCAATCCTGATTGATATCCACTCTGGAGCTTGTGGAAATCATTCGGGAGGAAGATCTCTTGAAGCCAAGACAAAGCTACAAGGATACTACTGGCCAACAATAGCAAGGGATGCTCAACAAGTTGTTCAAAGATGCGAGCCTTGCCAACGGCATGCTCGAGCTATCCATCTCCCTGCAGATGAACTTCATCAACTGTCAAGTCCCTGGCCTTTCCATCAATGGGGGTTAGATTTCTTGGGTCCTTTCCCTCCAACTCCAAGCAAGAAGAAGTATCTACTGCTGGCCACTGATTACTTCACCAAATGGGTTGAAGCCGTGCCCCTCTTCCGAGAGACTGACGACGAAGTGATCAAATTCATTCGGCACAACATCTTCTCAAGGTTCGGTACACCTCAAGTTTTCGTTGCAGACAATGGAGCTCAATTTGACTCCGATAAATTCCGAGAGTTCTGTCTGAACAACGGTATCAAGCTATTCTATTCAACTCCAAGATATCCTCAATGCAACGGTCAAGCTGAAGCCTCAAATAGAGCTATACTTGGTATACTCAAGAAGAAACTCAATGACAAGAAAGGATTGTGGGAACAAGTCCTACCTGAAGTGCTTTGGGGGTATCGCACAACTCCGAGAAGATCAACAGGGTTCTCGCCTTTTCGCCTAACATATGGATCCGAAGCAGTACTCCCAATAGAAAATATATCAAGTACTTTAAAGACGAAGGCAGTTGAGGGAGGAATCAACGAAGAACTTCGAATCAATGATCTAGACTTCTCTGAAGAACTACGAGATCAAGCTTCTCTTCGTGTGGCCAAGTATCAGCAGAAGATCAAACGAGCATATAATGAGAAAGTCTACAAGAGACAATTCCCAGTGGGCAGTCTAGTTCTCAGAGCTGTTTTCTATAACACCAAAGAACACAGCAGTGGAAAGCTTGCTCCCAACTAGGAAGGTCCATATATCATTGAATCAGTGGGAGGCAAAGGTTCTTACAGATTGATCTCGCCAAAAGGAGATAGATTGCCTCGAGCTTTGGAATTCTAGACACCTCAAGTTGTTCTATCCGTGATGTAAATTCTGTGATAAATAAAGTTCTCTTTCAAGTGTTCAAATATGCAAGTGTTCAGTTTTTCAATTCAAGTTCTGAAGCACTTTCAAGTTATCCATATTCAAATTACCAGGTCTTTTAACAAGTTTGGGAGTTAGAGTTGCGACTCAACCCCTTACTAGCAAATGTTAAAAACTGACCATATTCAAGTTACCAAGTCTTTTAACAAGTTTGGGTGTTAGAGTTGCGACTCAACCCCTTACTGGCAAATGTTAAACTGACTTTCAAATTTCAATATTCAATTTCAATCAATTTCTACATCGTTTAACAAGTTTGGGTACTTGAGTTGCGACTCAACCCCTCACATTCAAGTGTTATACGAATTCAAGTCCAATTTTCAAAGTTACTATAAGTTTGGGTAATTGAGTTGCGACTCGACCCCTTACATTCAAAAGATTGTATCTATTCTAATGCTATTAAGATCATGATAGTCAAAGGCATTCAACTCAAGAGACGTCCAATTTTCAAACACCAAAAAGATCTTCTATTATCAAAATATGCCAGATACAAGAGTGAGCTGCTACATTTCAAAAGTTTACAAAGTACAACAACGAAGAAGGAGAAAAGTCTCAAGGCTTGGCCACATTCTTCGCATGCGACTTCTCCCCCTCAGATCCAGGACGAACTTTGCTTGCCACTGATGCCTTAGAGGATCGGACACTAGCAACATGGACCCTGAGCGCTTCTGCTGCCTTCTCAGCTGTGTCTCTGTAGCTCTGGCATTCACTCCGCATGTGCTCCAGCTCCTTTTGATGGATCTCCTCCTTAGCCGCTGAAGCAGTAATTTGAGCCTCCAACTCCTTTATTTTGGCCACGCGATCGAAACCCAAGTTCTCGACCCTGAAGAATCGAGTCTTCAATTCTTCAAGCTCGTGACCCCGAGCTTCATAACCATTCTGCCAGCCCTTGCTCTCCAACTTTTCCTTGCGAAGGGCCTCGGTCTTGGTCTTCAGTGCCTCTTTCTTTGATTTTAGAGACTCCTTCAGCTGATCTCTCTCCGCGCTTACAGCCTCCAGTGCAGCAGTCAAACGAGATATTTCAGCTGAAGCTTCTTTTGCTCCCGCCTTCATGGAGAGCTTGGTCGCGACATTCAAAACTGCTGAGTTCTGCACAAGAACAAAAGAGTTAGAATTATTATGAAGATACAACTTAGATGATCGATCGAGCAGATGCACCTACCACCAGATCTAGTCTGTCGAAAGCTTCATCCAGAGTAGCCCCCGGGAGGTTGCAAAGTTTTCTGATCACAGCAGTGGTGTAGTGACCTTAATTTGGTGGGTGTGTTTTGTGGAATGCTTTTCTTGATTGTATTAAGTCGACGGGTAACCGAGTTGACCCTTTGTTTTGATGCACCCGATATCTGCTTAGCGAGAACCTTCTTATCGAATGCCGCATTTGTGTTTTACCTTATTTTTATTACGATCGATTTTATTTTATTTTTTTCCTGAGACCGTTAGATCAAGCTAGAATCACCTTATCCTCTAGCATCCCTTTCTTCTTTTGTTTATATGTACAACTGGTTGAGGATAAAATGGTCTTTAGCCCTCCCCATTTGCTCTCTCACTCCCCTATTTTTTTTTCAAAACAATAGTACATACTTACCTTCCCACCTTTTCCCATGAGTACGTAATGCTCTATAGGAGATCGTTTGCCAACTTTTGTTGCCAAATCCACATGATGTGGATGTGGAGTGTGGCATGTCCCCATTGGATGGAACATTTTTGTGGGGGCCATAGGTTGAGTGCTAGGTGGATGCCATGTAAAGTTTGAAACCCAAAAGTGGGCAAACTAGTTGACTACCTAGCTTTTCCTTCCCCCGTCTCTCTCTACCTCTCTCCCTCCCCTTCTCTAAGACCTTCCCATCGACCACCATTGCCAACCCGAGCCGAGCTCCAACGCCGTCCTACCCTCGCCGCCGTTGGAGAGCGCCCACCGAGGCGCCGTAGCAGCCGCACCCTCCTCCCTTGCAACCGACGAGCCGAACTCCGACAAGCTTTCCGACGCCGGTGAGCCACCGCACCACCACCGCACCACCACCCGCACCACCTCCTTCTTCTTCTCCCACTCCGGCCACACCTCCAGCGCCATCATCACCATCACCCTCATCCTGCCGCACCTTCCTCCCTACTCCCCACAACCACCATCCCACCATCACCCACCTCCTCCTTCCTCCCACTTCCTTTCCACCAAAGCCCAAACCTGAGCTCCACTCCCATGCATCCTCTCCTTCTCTCTCTACACCTCACTCTCTTTCTACTGCACTCTCTCTCTCTTACACACTCCACTCTCTCTCTCTCCCTTTCTCCCTCTTTCTCTCACTACCCTCGCCCTACACCCATGCCCGGCCACCACCTTCTTCACCTCCAGCCAGCGAGACCCACACCCCACCTCCATCCTCTCCTTCTTCATTCCCGAGCCCATCCTACCTGTACCCCACCCCGACCCCGAGCCAACCCGTCGTCTTCCCGACCTCCGGCTAACCACCATCATCACCCTCCCACCTCCTTCATGTTTCTCGTCTCCGGCAAACCACCAACCCACCCGAACTCTCTCTCTCTCTCTAACCCATTCCTCTCTCTCTCTCTCTCTAACCCATTCCTTTCTCTCTCTCTCTCTCACTTCCTCTCTCTCTCTTCCTACCGAAGGACAACCTGCACACGCTTTCTCTCTCTCTCTTTTCCTACCCGAGAGTCACCCACTTGTACACGCATTCTCTCTCTCTCTCTCTGTACACCACTCTCTCACATGGTCCCCATTCCCCCCTTACACCTGCCAACTATTTGCCATCCCTTCACTCACTCTCTCCATTTCTCTCTCTCTCCATTGAAGCCACCTCACTTCATCATTTCATAAATTCTCCTCCATTGGCATTCCCTCCATTACAAATTTCCCTCCAATTAATCCCCCTATTCACCAATCAACTCCCTCCCTCCATTACTTTCTCTCCTTTAGTCCTCAATCCCTTTTTGCAAGCCTTCTCCATTAGCTTCTAAATCACCTACATTAAATCCGATTAAGACCTAATCTGCAACCACTCGATATTCACGCACACGGATCACGACATCACTCACCATTTTATTTTTTTGTGTGATTAGTCCTAATACATTGACTGTGTCCTTGCACAGTTGTACCGGGTTTTCTCTGTTTTTGCTTGGACACTCAGTCGCACTGGTCAGGTGAGACTTTACTAACCTTAGTTAGGACTAGTAGATACCATCTAGGTTTCTGTTTGAATATATACACTCCATGTTTGTGGTACTGTCTGGTTGTGGTGTATCGTATATTTTCGTTGTACCTCCCGTCTGAGACTGTACTTGTACACTGACCCTCATGGGCATATGGAACGTGAACCACCTGTGCGCCATGGACCGAAGCTTAGTAGGTTGGGGTCACGGGGCTATGGCTTAGGTCGAGGGGTAAAAGCATGTGATGTGAGATGAGCGAGTAGACAGTCAAGTCCTGGGGCGCTAAGTCCCCAGAGAAAGCAAGTTGGGCTTGCGGCTCCTCCGTGAAAGACGGGAAACACCATTTGGCCAAATTGGATGAAATTTAGCATTACGACGAGGTATCCCGGATGCTGGATAGAGGTGGCTCTCTGAAGCGAAACAAAAGTCCTATAGTAATGCCTACCGGGGCAGGTTAACAAAATCCGGGGTTCACACAATCTTGTCTTGTTTCCCTCTTGTTCTTTCCTTTCTACATATTCACACGTAGCTAGCACGTACTCGAATTGTCTACCTCTTGTGATGTTGGTATTAGTGTCGCACGCATTTGTAACTTTATTTAGTTGTCTTTTGTTGATTATGAGGATTAAAAGTTTTCCTGTTTAGTTAGTGTCTCTCTTGTAGAATGGATGCTAGTGACTACTACTGTTTAGTTTTGCCTCAATGAGTTTTCGTTTGAAAACTCATCCCTTGTTGTTGAATGCTTTTCAGGTACTGTAGCTCTATCAGAGGACACTGGACGTTAGCACCCTAGACCTCTTTTCGTAGCGGTAGACTTTGCTCTATCATTTAGTTCAGTCGGTTTGTAGTAACTGGATTGACTTGTAATTGTTATTAGACTCTTTTCTGTTTTCTCTAATATAAAAGTGTTACTTATTTCGAAATACCTTTTAAAATGATAAAACCCTCATCCAGCGCAAGCCTTAGAATCCTAGTTGATAGATAACATAATAAACAGACCTTTTGAATGATAATACTCCCTTCTTTTCCCCCCTCCACTCTACCACACTCTCACACCCCGGCATTCGGTACCATTTTCCTTTGTACTGAAAGTCGGGGCGTGACAAGTGGGGTGGTTGATGTCAACATCACCCAAACTTTTCATCATCGGAGTTGAGCCAACAGGTGCACCTGCAATCAATGAGAGACCAGAGTGTTAGATTATTTTCGAGCTTCAAAGACAAGACATTCAAGGCAAGTTAGAGCGATTACCTGAGGCTTCAACCCTGGGCTCCTTACCCTTCCGTTGATCGGCGCCACCCTGAGGGGTCGATTTCTCCTGAATAGGGGTTGGCGCTGGTTGAGGTTGAGGAGCCCCATCACCCACTCGACTTCCCCTCTCCAAATGAGTAGGGGGGGAAACATTCCTAGGAGGTGAGGCTCTCTCTTCTTGCGACCCGCCTGGCTGGATGAGTCCCGCCACCATGGCTTCCACCTCCTCAGCCAGAGAACGAGAGGGGGGTGGGGGTTGCTCAACCTCCACACCCCCGCTCGTTGTTGCTCCTTCAATGCGAGGAGCGTCAGGAGGAATTTGATCAAGGGGCGTGGGGTTGCTTCCAACCCCAGCACTCCTCGATAGTTTTATTTTGAGGCGCATCGGCCTCTTCAAATCATCAAACTTGTAGGTGGGAACCGCCTTTGGGCCATCACCTTCTGTGTCGAGAACTTCTTCCATTTGACGGGCTTTAACCTCGTCAATGGGAATAGGAATTGAGTCTTCCCCTGTTGCACCACCAGTGGGGGTGGGAGGAATTTCTTCCTCACCACCCCCGTTCTCACCATCTCCACCTGAGGGGGTGGAAGACAGATCATCCTCACCGTCCCCATCCCCCTCGTCTTCATCATTTCCACTGTTTTCGTGGCTGACATTCTCAGTCTCTTTATCTTCCTCGTCGCTCCCCTTCTTTTCTTTTTCTTCTTCATCTTCATTCTTCTTCCCTTGGTCTTCATCTTCCTTTGGCTTGATGAGGGTTTTTCGTTTCTTCTTCACTGGGCCTCTTTGGATCACCAGTTTCTCCTCCACAGTGGGCAAGCGACGCCTTGCAGTATAAATTTTCTTCTCGGCCCGGATCTTTCGGGTGATCACACCCGAATGGGGGTCCTCCTCATAGTCAGAATACAGAACTACATTATCCTCGTATCTATCTTTTGATCGGTGGAGGAGATTGGCCTTGCCGTATCTCACAGGGCAGTTGGAGAACTGCTTCCACGACCTGGTTCCGCAGGTCAACTCAAGAAATAAGTTGTCAATAGCTCCAGCCCTCTCAGAAGTCCAGGCGAAGATACCTCCCTCGCAGTACATCTTCACTGCATCGTGCACGCCGTCTCGGGGGGTGTCGGGCACTGAGATGGGTGTCCATGCACCAGAAACAGAGATGGGCCAATCTGTATACAATTTGTCCGAAGGGACTGTATCGGTTAGCGGGCGCAGCGGAGATACACTGGTCAAGTTGTAGAATGGGCTGTCCCTTCTATAATTTCATCGGTAGTGGAAGAAAAAATATCCAAGCTCGATCCGAGCAACTTCACCTTCCGGAATGTTGGAGTAGCACGCCTTCAAGTCCTCCTGAAAATCTGACTCTACGCGGCAGAATGCGTAGATAATTCTCCAAGCGTTCCCTGTGACCTGCCCCGGGCAGAGGCCAGAAGTATTCAATAACCTTGCCGCGAAGGGTGGCAATGGAAGACGCAGACCGCAGTTCATTTGGCCGATGGTCACAATGGTTCCCATGACCTTTTCATTACTGGCATAGCTGGTGAAGACGGTCTTCTTGTCGATACCAAAAGCAGTCTGGACGCTAGGGAGTGAAGGCTGCGCCCCCTTCCCTTCTGTGAAATAAGAGAGCAATGTTTGTCACTTCTTTCTTTTCGAATCTGTGAACTCACCGCCTGTATTGTACATATACTCCGTTTCCTCATATAGAGGCATGAGAGGGCCCAGAACAAACTTTACTTTAGGGATGAACTCTGGCCTTGATGGCGCTGAAGCAAACCCAACCCCTTGGTGCCTTTTGCCCAGCTGTCCAAGTTCGGCAAGTGCGGCCTTGCCCTTGCCTCGACCCTTCGGAGGGGATGGAACATTAACAGTCTCCTTCCCTTTCCTCTTCGAAGGGACACCACCTGACTTCTTCGAACTTCCAGAAGACGCCATCTGATCGATCGAGCAAAAGCAGAAATCGGGAGCAAAGAGTCTGGACTTCGAAAAATTTTGGAAGCGTGAGGCGAAATGACAGCCGGTGAAGACTTTTGTACCCAGGGTAAAACAGGCGCACGAATCGAGAAGACACGTGTCTTCACCATATCAAATCGCGTGTTTTTGTAGGTACACGTGGCATCCATCCGTAGCAAGCGCAAAATCAGGCGAACTGTCGGACCAGACGAAACGTCGGACCTACCGGTCCACGTGAACCAACGGTCGAAGCAAGCCACCGGTCTGAGTAAACCGGACTGCCAGTTCAAAGCCTCGTTCAAGCCAACCAAAGATTCAAAACAGGAAGGATCAAGCTCCATCAATGTTCGAAACTCTGCCAAAAGATTGAAGAACAAAGCAGTAAACCTTCTCTGAAGGGCAGGTTCAAAACTTTAATTCGATCGGTCAAATTTCTACTGGATCTGGCAAAAAACCAAGGTTTTTTGCCGATCACTCGAACCTTGACCGGATAATTTTTGACCGATCGGACAAACTTGTCCGATCAGCAAAAATCATTCGATCGGTCAAATTTCTACTGGATCTGGCAAAAAACCAAGGTTTTTTGCCGATCACTCGAACCTTGACCGGATAATTTTTGACCGATCGGACAAACTTGTTCGATCGGCAAAAATCATTCGATCGGTCAAATTTCTACTGGATCTGGCAAAAAACCAAGGTTTTTTGCCGATCACTCGAACCTTGACCGGATAATTTTTGACCGATCGGACAAACTTGTCCGATCGGCAAAAATCATTCGATCGGTCAAATTTCTACTGGATCTGGCAAAAAACCAAGGTTTTTTGCCGATCACTCGAACCTTGACCGGATAATTTTTGACCGATCGGACAAACTTGTCCGATCGGCAAAAATCATTCGATCGGTCAAATTTCTACTGGATCTGGCAAAAAACCAAGGTTTTTTGCCGATCACTCGAACCTTGACCGGATAATTTTTGACCGATCGGACAAACTTGTCCGATCGGCAAAAATCATTCGATCGGTCAAATTTCTACTGGATCTGGCAAAAAACCAAGGTTTTTTGCCGATCACTCGAACCTTGACCGGATAATTTTTGACCGATCGGACAAACTTGTCCGATCGGCAAAAATCATTCGATCGGTCAAATTTCTACTGGATCTGGCAAAAAACCAAGGTTTTTTGCCGATCACTCGAACCTTGACCGGATAATTTTTGACCGATCGGACAAACTTGTCCGATCGGCAAAAATCATTCGATCGGTCAAATTTCTACTGGATCTGGCAAAAAACCAAGGTTTTTTGCCGATCACTCGGACCTTGACCGGATAATTTTTTATCGATCGGACAAACTTGTCCGATCGGCAAAAAACATTCGATCGGTCAAAATTGTATTGGATCGATCAAAAAACCATGTTTTTTAACCGATCACTTGATCCTTGACCGGTTGAATTTTGACCGATCGGTCAAAATTTGACCGATCGGTCAAAATTTGTCCGATCAGACAAAAATTGACCAATCAGTCAAGATCATTCGATCGGTCAAAATTGTACTGGATCGGTCAAAAAACCACGTTTTTTGACCGATCACTTGATCCTTGACCGGTTGAATTTTGACCGATCGGTCAAAATTTGACCGATCGGTCAAAATTGACCGATCAATCAAAATTGACCGGTCCGTCCTTTTTTATACTAAACACGCGACAAGTTTCTTCTTGCCCTTTTTTCAACAGGAAGTTGCTGTTTTTTGCACCAAATCCAAGCCAGCCAGAATGCACTCTAGCTAACTTGGAGGGGGTAACTGTGGGTGCAAATTTTGGCGGAAGTTTACCAACTACCACGGGACCCACCGGCCCTGCCTGGTGGGCCCACGAAGACTACCACGGGACCCACCGGCCCTGCCTGGTGGGCCCACGAAGACTACCACGGGACCCACCGGCCCTGCCTGGTGGGCCCACGAAGACTACCACGGGACCCACCGGCCCTGCCGGGTGGGACCAAGAGCCTGTGGAATCTCCCAGAAGACGATAGCGGGGCCCCCAATTTTACCTGGAGAATCCCCAGATACAACAGCAGAAAACCGCCATTTACCACCAGACTCACTCCTGGAGAGTCCTATAAATAGCAGAGCCTTCGAATGTAAAAGGATTCGAAAATTCTAATTTCCACTCTGAGATCTGACTTTCAGAACCAGAGCTCTGGGATTTCCAACTTCCGATCTACCATCTCTCTTTGATCTTCTTTTCTCTTTCGAAGGGATCAGAAGGTCTTCAGTGACACTCGGCCTGTCGAGGTCACTTCAACTGAAATGTTAGTGAATTCGGGTTGCTCCCTATAGCACGGAGACGTAGGCTTCGGCTGAACTCCGAGATCACATCTCGTGTCACAATCTCTCTGATTGCATATCTCTTTCTATTGACATATCAAAAGGCTTCAACTTCAATCAACAGATCAGCCAACGATCTTCGACATCAACTTCGACTCCAATTGACTGGTGCTGCGAGAGTCTTCGGGTCGGCACGAAGATTTTCCCCCACAATTAGAATGGATACATTCATGCAAATGAATTAGAATGGATCGTACGAATGAATTAGAATGGATTATACGAATGAATTAGAATGGATCGTACGAATGGATTAGAATGGATCGTAAGAATGGATTAGAACGCATTATACGAATGAATTAGAATAGATACATTTGTGCGAATGAATTAGATTGCATCGTACGAATGAATTTGAATGGATCGGACGAATGAATTAGAATGGATCGTACGAATGAATTAGAATGGATCATAGGAATGAATTAGATTGGATCATGCAAATGAATTAGAATGGATATATTCGTGTGAATGAATTAGAATGGATCGTGCGAATGAATTAGAATGGATCGTACGAATGAATTAGAATGGATATATTTGAACGAATAAATTAGAATGGATCATACGAATGAATTAGAATGGATTGTACGAATAAATTAGAATGGATCGTGTGAATGAATTAGAATCGATCGTACGAATGAATAAGAATGGATCGTACGAATGAATTAGATCGTACGAATGAATTAGAATGGATCGTACGAATGAATTAAAATGGATACATTCATACGACTGAATTAGAATGGATCGTGCGAATTAATTAGAATGGATCGTACGAATGAATTAGAATGGATCGTACGAATGGATTAAAATGGATACATTCATACGACTGAATTAGAATGGATCGTGCGAATTAATTAGAATGGATCGTACGAATGAATTAGAATGGATCGTACGAATGGATTAGAATGGATCGGACGAATTAATTAGAATGGATCGTACAAATGAATTAGAAAGGTTACATTTGTGAGAATGAATTAGAATGGATCGTACGAATGAATTAGAATGGATCGTACGAATGGATTAGAATAGATCGTACGATTGAATTTGAATGGATCATAGGAATGGATTAGAATGGATCGTACGAATGAATCAGAATGGATCATACAAATGAATTAGAAAGGTTACATTCGTGAGAATGAATTAGAATGGATCATGCGAATGAATTAGAATGGGTCATGCGAATGAATTTGAATGGATCGTACGAATGAATTAGAATGGATCGAACGAATGAATTAGAATGGATACATTCGAGCGAATGAATTAGAATAGATCGTAGGAATGAATTAGAATGGATCATACGAATGAATTAGAATGGATCATGTGAATGAAATAGAATGGATTGTACGAATGAATTAGAATGGATATATTCGTGCGAATGAATTAGAATGAATCATACGAATGAATTAGAATGGATCGTGCGAATGAATTAGAATGAATCGTACAAATGAATTAGAATGGATACATTTGTACGAATGAATTAGAATGGATACATTCTTGCGAATAAATTAGAATAGATCGTATATTCGTGCAAATAAATTAGAATGGATCATACGAATGAATTAGAATGGATCGTGCGAATGAATTAAAATGAATCGTACGAATGCATTAGAATGGATCTTACGAATGAATTAGAATGAATCGTACGATCCATTCTAATTCATTTGTACGATCCATTCTAATTCATTCGCACGATCCATTCTAATTCATTCCTACGATCCATTCTAATTCATTCGTATGATCAATTCTAATTCATTCGTACAATCCATTCTAATTCAGTCGTATGAATGTATCATACGAATGAATTAGAATGGATCATGCGAATGAATTAAAATGGATCGTACAAATGAATTAGAATGGATCGTGCGAATGAATTAGAATGGATCGTACGATTAATTCATTCGCATGATCCATTCTAATTCATTCGTATGATACATTCGTGCGAATGAATTAGAATGGATCGTACGAATGAATTAGAATGGATCGTACGAATGAATTAGAATAGATCGTGCGAATAAATTAGAATGGATCATACGAATGAATTAGAATAGATATATTCATGCGAATGAATTAGAATAGGTCGTAGAAATGAATTAGAATGGATCGTGCGAATGAATTAGAATGGATCGTATGAATAAATTAGAATGGATCGTACGAATGAATTAAAATGGATACATTTGTGCAAATGAATTAGAATGGATCATATGATTGAATTTGAATAGATCGTACGAATGAATTAGAATGGATACATTTGTGCGAATTAATAAGAATGGATCGTGCGAATGAATTAGAATGGATACATTCGTGCGAATGAATTAGAATGGATTGTGCGAATGAATTAGAACGGATTGTGCGAATGAATTAGAACGCATTGTACGAATGAATTAGAATGGATCGTACGAATGGATTAGAATGGATCGTACGAATGGATTAGAATGGATCGTACGAATGAATTAGAATGGATCGTACGAATGAATTAGAATGGATACATTCGAGCGAATGAATTAGAATGGATCGTATGAATGAATTAGAATGGATCATAGGAATGAATTAGAATGGATCGTGCAAATGAATTAGAATGGATACATTCATGTGAATAAATTAGAATGGATCGTAGGAATGAATTAGAATGGATCGTACGAATGAATTAGAATGGTTACATTCGTGCGAATGAATTAGAATGGATCTTGCGAAGAAAATACAATGGATCGTACGAATGAATTAGAATGGATCGTACGAATGGATTAGAATGGATCGTACGAATGAATTAGAATGGATCGTACAAATGAATTAGAAAGGTTACATTTGTGAGAATGAATTAGAATGGATCGTACGAATGGATTAGAATGGATCATACGAATGGATTAGAATGGATCGTACGAATGAATTAGAATGGCTCATACAAATGAATTAGAAAGGTTATATTCGTGAGAATGAATTAGAATGGATCGTAAGAATGAATAAGAATGGATCGAACGAATGAATTAGAATGGATACTTTCGAGCGAATGAATTAGAATAGATCGTAGGAATGAATTAGAATGGATCATAAGAATGAATTAGAATGGATCGTGCGAATAAATTAGAATGGATTGTACGAATAAATTAGAATGGATACATTCGTACGAATGAATTAGATTGGATCGGACGAAAGAATTAGAATGGATCGTACGATTCATTCTAATTCATTCGTACGATCCATTCTAATGCATTCGTACAATTCATTCTAATTCATTCGCACGATCCATTCTAATTCATTCGTACGATCCATTCTTATTCATTCATACGATCCATTCTAATTCATTCGCACAATCCATTCTAATTCATTCGTCCGATCCATTCTAATTCATTCGCACGAATGTATCCATTCTAATTCATTCGTACAATCCATTCTAATGCATTCGCACGATCCATTCTAATTCATTCATATGATCCATTCTAATTCATTCCTACGATCTATTCTAATTCATTCGCTCGAATGAATTAGAATGGATCATACGAATGAATTAGAATGGATCGTACGAATGGATTAGAATGGATCGTACGAATGAATTAGAATGGATCGTACAAATGAATTAGAATGGATACATTCGAGCGAATGAATTAGAATGGATCGTACGAATGAATTAGAATGGATCATAGGAATGAATTAGAATGGATCGTGCAAATGAATTAGAATGGATACATTCGTGCGAATGAATTAGAATGGATCGTAGGAATGAATTAGAATGGATCGTACGAATGAATTAGAATGGATCGTACGAATGGATTAGAATGGATCATACTAATGAATTAGAATGGATCGTACAAATAAATTAGAAAGGTTACATTTTTGAGAATGAATTAGAATGGATTGTACGAATGAATTAGAATGGATCGTACGAATGGATTAGAATGGATAGTACGAATGAATTAGAATGGATCGAACGAATGAATTAGAATGGATACATTCGAGCGAATGAATTAGAATAGATCGTAGGAATGAATTTGAATGGATCGTGCGAATGAATTAGAAAGGATCGTACGAATGAATTAGAAAGGTTACATTTGTGAGAAAGAATTAGAATGGATCGTACGAATGAATTAGAATAGATCGTACGAATGGATTAGAATGGATCGTACGAATGGATTAGAATGGATCGTACGAATGGATTAGAATGGATCATACAAATGAATTAGAAAGGTTACATTCGTGAGAATGAATTAGAATGGATCGTACGAATGAATTAGAATGAATCATACGAATAAATTAGAATGGATCATACGAATGAATTAGAATACATCATGTGAATGAATTAGAATGGATCGTACGTTTGAATTAGATTGGATTGTGTGAATGAATTAGAATGGATACATTCGTGCGAATGAATTAGAATAGATCGTATGAATGAATTAGAATGGATCGTACGAATGAATTAGAATGGATCGTGCGAATGAATTTGAATGGATCGTACGAATGAATTAGAATGGATACATTCGTGCGAATGAATTAGAATGGATCGTACGAATGAATTAGACTGGATCGTACGAATAAATTAGAATGGATACATTCATACGAATGAATTAGAATGGATCGTACGAATGAATTAGAATGAATCGTACGAATGGATTAGAATGGATCGTACGAATGGATTAGAATGGATCGTACGAGTAGATTAGATTGGATCGTACGAATGAATTAGAATGGATCATACAAATAAATTAGAAAGGTTACATTCGTGAGAATGAATTAGAATGGATCGTACGAATGAATTAGAATGGATCATGTGAATGAATTTGAATGGATTGTACGAATGAATTAGAATGGATCGAACGAATGAATTAGAATGGATCATACGAATGAATTAAAATAGATCGTAGGAATGAATTAGAATGGATCATACGAATGAATTAGAATGGATCGTGCGAATGAATTAGAATGGATCGTACGAATGAATTAGAATGGATCGAACGAACGAATTAGAATGGATCGTACGAACGAATTAGAATGGATCGTACGAACGAATTAGAATGGATCGTACGAATGAATTAGAATGGATACATTCGTGCGAATGAATTAGAATAGATCGTACGAATGAATTATAATGGATCGTATGAATGGATTTGAACACATTGTACGAATGAATTAGATTGCATCGTACGATCCATTCTAATTCATTCGTACGATCCATTCTAATTCATTCGCATAAATGTATCCATTCTAATTCATTCGCTCGAATGTATCCATTTTAATTCATTCGTACGATCCATTCTAATTCATTCGTACGATCTAATTCATTCGTACAATCCATTCAAATTCATTCGCGCGAATGAATTAGAATGGATCGTACAAATGAATTAGATTGCATCGTACGATCCATTCTAATTCGTTCGTACGATCCATTCTAATTCATTCGTACGATGCAATCTAATTCATTCGCACAAATGTATCTATTCTAATTCATTCATACAATGCGTTCTACGAATGAATTAGAATGGATCGTACGAATGAATTAGAATGGATACATTCGAGCGAATAAATTAGAATAGATCGTAGGAATGAATTAGAATAGATCCATTCTAATCCATTCGCACGATCCATTCTAATCCATTCGTACGATCCATTCTAATTCATTCGTATGATCAATTCTAATTCATTCGTACAATCCATTCTAATTCAGTCGTATGAATGTATCATACGAATGAATTAGAATGGATCATAGGAATGAATTAGAATGGATCGTGCAAATGAATTAGAATGGATACATTCGTGCGAATGAATTAGAATGGATCGTAGGAATGAATTAGAATGGATCGTACGAATGAATTAGAATGGTTACATTCGGGCGAATGAATTAGAATGGATCGTACGAATTGATTAGAATGGATCGTACAAATGAATTAGAATGGATCGTACAAATGAATTAGAAAGGTTACATTTGTGAGAATGAATTAGAATGGATTAGAATGGATCGTACGAATGGATTAGAATGGATTGTACGAATGAATTAGAATGGATCATACAAATGAATTAGAAAGGTTACATTCGTGAGAATGAATTAGAATGGATCGTATGAATGAATTAGAATGGATCGTACGAATGAATTAGAATAGATACATTCGAGCGAATGAATTAGAATGGATCGTACGAATGAATTAGAATGGATCATAGGAATGAATTAGAATGGATCGTGCAAATGAATTAGAATTGATATATTCGTGCGATTGAATTAGAATGGATCGTAGGAATGAATTAGAATGGATCGTACGAATGAATTAGAATGGTTACATTCGAGCGAATGAATTAGAATGGATCGTACGAATGAATTAGAATGGATCGTGCGAATGAATTAGAATGGATCGTACGAATGAATTAGAATGAATCATACGAATGAATTAGAATGGATACATTCGAGCGAATGAATTAGAATGGATCATACGAATGAATTAGAATGGATCATAGGAATGAATTAGAATGGATCATATGAATGAATTAGAATGGTTACATTCGTGCGAATAAATTAGAATGGATCGTACGAATGGATTAGAATGGATCGTACGAATGGATTAGAACGGATACATTCGTACGAATGAATTAGAATGGATCGTATGAATGGATTAGAATGGATCATACGAATGAATTAGATCGTAGGAATGAGTTAGAATGAATCGTACGAATGAATTAGAATGGATCGTACGAATGAATTAGAATGGATCAAGCGAATGAATTAGAATGGATCGTACGAATGAATTAGAATGGATCATAGGAATGAATTAGAATGGATCGTGCAAATGAATTAGAATGGATACATTCGTGCGAATGAATTAGAATGGATCGTAGGAATGAATTAGAATGGATTGTACGAATGAATTAGAATGGATACATTTGTACGAATGAATTAGAATGGATCGTACGAATGGATTAGAATGGATCGTACGAATGGATTAGAATGGATCGTACGAATGGATTAGAATGGATCGTACGAATTAGAATGGATCGTACGAATGAATTAGAATGGATCGTACGAATGAATTAGAATGGATCGTGCGAATGAATTAGAAACATTTGTGCGAATAAATTAGAATGAATTAGAATGGATCGTGCAAAAGAATTAGAATGGATACATTCGTGCGAAAGAATTAGAATGGATCGTGCGAATGAATTAGAATGGATCGTACGAATGAATTAAAATGGATAATACGAATGAATTAGAATAGATCGTGCGAATAAATTAGAATGGATCATACGAATGAATTAGAATAGATATATTCATGCGAATGAATTAGAATGGATCGTACGAATGAATTAGAATGGATCGTGCGAATGGATTAGAATGGATCGTACGAATGAATTAGAATGGATCGTACGAATGGATTAGAATGGATCGTACGAATGAATTAGAATGGATCATACAAATGAATTAGAAAGGTTACATTCGTGAGAATGATTTAGAATGTATCGTACGAATGAATTAGAATGGATCATGCGAATGAATTTGAATGGATCATACGAATGAATTAGAATGGATCATGCGAATGAATTAGAATGGATTGTACGAATGAATTAGAATGGATCGTACAAACGAATTAGAATGGATCATACGAACGAATTAGAATGGATCGTATGAACGAATTAGAATGGAACGTATGAATGAATTAGAATGGATACATTCGAGCGAATGAATTAGAATGGATCGTACGAATGAGTTAGAATGGATCATAGGAATGAATTAGAATGGATCATACGAATGAATTAGAATGGATACATTTGTGCGAATGAATTAGAATGGATCCACCGAATGAGTTAGAATGGATCATACGAATGAATTAGAATGGATCGTACGAAAGAATTTGAATGGATCGTTCGAATGAATTACAATGGATCGTGCGAATGAATAAGAATGGATCATACGAATGAATTAGAATGGATACATTCGAGCGAATTTATTAGAATGGATCATACGAATGAATTAGAATGGATTGTGCGAATGAATTAGAATGAATCGTACGAATGAATTAGAATGGATCGTACGAATGAATTAGAATGAATCGTACGATCCATTCTAATTCATTTGTACGATCCATTCTAATTCATTCGCACGATCCATTCTAATTCATTCGTACGATCTATTCTAATTCATTCGTACGATCCATTCTAATTTATTCGCAAGAATGTATCGATTCTAATTCATTCGTACAATCCATTCTAATTTATTCGTACAAATGTATCCATTCTAATTCATTCGTACGATCCATTCTAATTCATTCGTACGATTCGTTCTAATTCATTCGCACGATCCATTCTAATTCATTCGTACGATCCATTCTAATTCATTCGCACGAATGTATCCATTCTAATTCATTCGTACAATCCATTCTAATTCATTCGCAGGATCCATTCTAATTCATTCGTATGATCCATTCTAATTCATTTGTATGATCCATTCTAATTCATTCTCACGAATGTAACCTTTCTAATTCATTTGCATGATCCATTCTAATTCATTCCTATGATCCATTCTAATTTATTCGTACGATCCATTCTAATTCATTCGTACGATCCATTCTAATTCATTCGTATGATCAATTCTAATTCATTCGTACAACCCATTCTAATTCATTCGTACGATCCATTCTAATTCATTCGTATGATCAATTTTAATTTATTCGTACAATCCATTCTAATTCGGTCGTATGAATGTATCATACGAATGAATTAGAATGGATCATGTGAATGAATTAAAATGGATCGTACAAATGAATTGGAATGGATCGTATGAATGAATTAGAATACATCATGTGAATGAATTAGAATGGATCGTACGTTTGAATTAGATTGGATTGTGCGAATGAATTAGAATGGATACATTCGTGTGAATGAATTAGAATAGATCGTATGAATGAATTAGAATGGATCGTACGAATAAATTAGAATGGATACATTTGTACGAATGAATTAGAATGGCTCGTACGAATGAATTAGAATGGATCGTACGAATGAATTAGAATGGATAGTGCGAATGAATTAGCATGGATCGTACGAATGAATTAGAATGGATTGTACGAATGAATTAGAATAGATCGTGCGAATGAATTAGAATGGATCGTACGAAAGAATTAGAATGGATCGTACGAATGAATTAGAATGGATCATACGAATGAATTAGAATCGATCGTGCGAATGAATTAGAATGGATCATACGAATGAATTAGAATGGATACAATTGTGCGATGAATAAGAATGGAGCGTACGAATGAATTAGAATGGAGAGTACGAATGAACTAGAATGGATACATTCGTGCGAATGAATTAGAATGGATCGTACGAATGGATTAGAATGGATCGTACGAATGAATTAGAATGGATCGTACGAACGAATTAGAATAGATCGTATGAACGAATTAGAATGGATCGTACGAATGAATTAGAATGGATACATTCGAGCGAATGAATTAGAATGGATCGTACGAATGAATTAGAATGGATTATAGGAATGAATTAGAATGGATCGTGCAAATGAATTAGACTGGATACATTCGTGCGAATGAATTAGAGTGGATCATAGGAATGAATTAGAATGGATCGTACGAATGAATTAGAATGGTTACATTCGTGCGAATGAATTAGAATGGATCGTACGATTGAATTAGAATGGATCATACGAATGGATTAGAATGGATCGTACGAATGAATTAGAATGGATCGTACAAATGAATTAGAACATTCGTACGATCCATTCTAATTCATTCGTACGATCGATTCTAATTCATTCGCATGATCCATTCTAATTCATTTGCATGAATGTATCCATTCTAATTTATTCGTACGATCCAGTCTAATTCATTCGTACGATCCATTCTAATTCATTCGCACGAATATATCCATTCTAATTCATTCGTACGATCCTTTCTAATTCATTCACACGATCCATTCTAATTCTTTCATATGATCCATTCTAATTCATTCACACGAATGTATCCATTCTAGTTCATTCGTAAGCTCCATTGTAATTCATTCGTACGCTCCATTCTTATTCATTCTCACGAATATAACCTTTCTAATTCATTTGTATGATCTATTCTAATTCATTTGTACGATCCATTCTAATTCATTCGTACAATCTATTCTAATTCATTCGTACGATCCTTTCTAATTCATTCGCACGATCCATTCTACTTCTTTCATATGATCCATTCTAATTCATTCGTACGATCCATTCTAATTCATTCGTATGATCAATTCTAATTCATTCGCACGATCCATTCAAATTCATTCGTAAGATCCATTCTAATTCAATTCGTGCAATCCATTCAAATTCATTCGCACAAATGTATCTATTCTAATTCATTCGTATGATCCATTCTAATTCATTCGCTCGAATGTATCCATTCTAATTCATTCTTACGATCCATTCTAATTCATTCGTACAATCCATTCAAATTCATTCATACGATGCAATCTAATTCATTCGCACAAATGTATCTATTCTAGTCCATTTGTACGATCCATTCTAATTGATTCGTACAAATGTATCCATTCTAATTCATTCGTACGATCCATTCTAATTCATTCGTACGATTCATTCTAATTCATTCGCACGATCCATTCTAATTCATTCGTACGATCCATTCTAATTCATTCGTATGATCCATTCTAATTCATTCGCATGAATGTATCCATTCTTATTCATTTGCACGATCCATTCTAATTCATTCCTATGATCCATTCTAATTCATTCATACGGTCCATTCTAATTCATTCACTCGAATGTATCCATTCTAATTCATTCGTACGATCCATTCTAATTCGTTCATACGATCCATTCTAATTCATTTGTACGATCCATTCTAATTCGTTCGTACGATTCATTATAATTCATTCGTACGATCCATTCTAATGCATTCGTGCGATTCATTCTAATTCATTCACACGATCCATTTAATTCATTCGTATGATCCATTCTAATTGATTCCTACGATCTATTCTAATTCATTCGTTCGAATGTAACCTTTCTAATTAGAATGGATCATACAAATGAATTAGAAAGGTTACATTCGTGAGAATGAATTAGAATGGATCGTACGAATGAATTAGAATGGATCGTACGAATGAATTAGAATGGATACATTCGAGCGAATGAATTAGAATGGATCGTACGAACGAATTAGAATGGATCAAAGGAATGAATTAGAATGGATCGTGCAAATGAATTAGAATGGATCGTGCGAATGAATTAGAATGAATCGTACGAATGCATTAGAATGGATCCACCGAATAAGTTAGAATTGATCATACGAATGAATTAGAATGGATCGTACGAATGAATTAGAATGGATCGTACGAATGAATTAGAATGGATCGTGCGAATGAATTAGAATGGATTGTACGATTAGAATGGATACATTCGTACGAATGAATTAGAACGGATCGTGCGAATGAATTAGAATGGATCGTACGAATGAATTTAAATGGATCGTACGAATGAATTAGAATGAATCGTACGATCTATTCTAATTCATTCTCACAAATGTAACCTTTCTAATTTATTTTTACGATCCATTCTAATTCATTCGCATGATCCATTCTAAATTAGAATGGATCGTACGAATGAATTAGAATGGATCCACCGAATGAGTTAGAATGGATCATACGAATGAATTAGAATGGATCGTACAAATGAATTAGAATGGATTGTGCGAATGAATTAGAATGGATCGTATGAATGAATAAGAATGGATCGTGCGAATGAATTAGAATTGATCGTACGAATGAATTAAAATGGATCGTGCGAATGAATTAGAAACATTCGTGCGAATAAATTAGAATGAATTAGAATGGACCGTACGAATGAATTAGAATGGATCGTGCAAATGAATTAGAATGGATACATTCGTGCGAATGAATTAGAAAGGATCGTAGGAATGAATTAGAATGGATCGTACGAATGAATTAGAATGGATCGTGCGAATGAATTAGAATTGATCATACGAATGAATTAGAATGGATTATACGAATGAATTAGAATGGATGCATTTGTGCGAATGAATTAGAATGGATCGTGCGAATGAATTAGAATGGATTGTACGAATGAATTAGAATGGGTACATTCGTACGAATGAATTAGAATGGATCGTACGAATGAATTAGATTGGATCGTACGAATAAATTAGAATGGATACATTCGTGCGAATGAATTAGAATGGATCAAATGCACGATCCATTCTAATTCATTCGTACGATCCATTCTAATTCATTCGTACAATCTATTCAAATTCATTCGCATGATCCATTCTAATTCATTCGTACGATCCATTCTAATTCAATCGTATAATCCATTCAAATTCATTCGCACAAATGTATCCATTTTAATTCATTCGTACGATCCATTCTAATTTATTTGTATGATCCATTCTAATTCATTCGTACGATCCATTCTAATTCGTTCGTACGATCCATTCTAACTCGCACGATCCATTCTAATTCATTCGCACGATCCATTCTAATTCATTTGTACGATCCATTTTAATTCATTCGCATGATCCATTCTAATTCATTCGTACGATCCATTCTAATTCATTCGCACGAATGTATCCATTCTAATTCATTTGCATGATCCATTCTAATTCATTCCTATGATCCATTCTAATTCATTCGTACGATCCATTCTAATTCATTCGCTCGAATGTATCCATTCTAATTCATTCGTACGATCCACCCTAATTCGTTCGTACGATCCATTCTAATTTGTTCGTACGATCCATTCTAATTCATTCGCACGATCCATTCTAATTCATTCGCACGAACCATTCTAATTCATTCTCACGAATGTAACCTTTCTAAGTCATTTGTATGATCTATTCTAATTCATTCGTACGATCCATTCTAATCCATTTGTACGATCCATTCTAATTCATTTGCACGATCCATTCTAATTCATTCCTATGATCCATTCTAATTCATTCGTACGATCCATTCTAATTCATTCGCTCGAATGTATCAATTCTAATTCATTTGTACGATCCATTCTAATTCATTCGTACGATCCCTTCTAATTCATTCTCATGAATGTAACCTTTCTAATTAATTTGTATGTATCCATTCTAATTCATTCGTACGATCCATTCTAATTCATTCGCACTATCCATTCTAATTCATTCGTATGATCCATTCTAATTCATTCGCACGATCCATTCTAATTCATTCGTACGATCCATTCTAATTCATTCGCACGAATGTATCCATTCTAATGCATTCGTATGATTCATTCTAATTCATTCGCACGATCCATTCTAATTCATTCGTACGATCCATTCTAATTCATTCGTCCGATCCATTCTAATTCATTCGCATGAATGTATCCATTCTAATTCATTCGTACAATCCATTCTAATTCATTCGCACGATCCATTCTAATTCATTCGTATGATCTATTCTAATTCATTCCTACGATCTATTCTAATTCATTCACTCGAATGTATCCATTCTAATTCATTCGTTCGATCCATTCTAATTCATTTGTATGATCCATTATAATTCATTCGTATGATCCATTCTCTAATTCATTCGTATGATCCATTCTAATTCATTCTTACGATCTATTCTAATTCATTCGCTCGAATGTATTCATTTTAATTCATTCGTTTGATCCATTCTAATTCCTTCGTACGATCCATTCAAATTCATTCGCATGATCCATTCTAATTCATTCATACGATCCATTCTAATTTATTCTCACGAATGTAACCTTTCTAATTCATTTGTATGATCCATTCTAATTTATTCGCACGATCTATTCTAATTCATTCGTACAATCCATTCTAATTCATTCGCACTATCCATTCTAATTCATTCACACGAATGTAACCATTCTAATTCATTCGTACGATCCATTCTAATTCATTCGCACGAATGTATCCATTCTAATTCATTCGCACGAATGTTTCCATTCTAATTTATTTGCACGATCCATTCTAATTCATTCCTATGATCCATTCTAATTCATTCGTACGATCCATTCTAATTCATTCGCATGAATGTATCCATTCTAATTCATTCGTACAATCCATTCTAATTCATTCGTACGATCCATTCTAATTCATTCGCACAAATGTATCCATTATAATTCATTCGTACGATCCATTCTAATTCATTCGTACGATCCATTCTAATTCATTCGCACAAATGTATCCATTCTAATTCATTCGTTCGATCCATTCTAATTCATTCGCATAAATATATCCATTCTAATCCATTCGCACAATCCATTCTAATTCATTCGTACGATCCATTCTAATTCATTCGTATGATCAATTCTAATTCATTCGTACAATCCATTCTAATTCAGTCGTATGAATGTATCATACGAATGAATTAGAATGGATCATAGAAATGAATTAGAATGGATCGTGCAAATGAATTAGAATGGATACATTCGTGCGAATGAATTAGAATGGATCGTAGGAATGAATTAGAATGGATCGTACGAATGAATTAGAATGGTTACATTCGTGCGAATGAATTAGAATGGATCGTACGAATGGATTAGAATGGATCGTACGATTGAATTAGAATGGATCGTACAAATGAAATAGAAAGGTTACATTTGTGAGAATGAATTAGAATGGATTGTACGAATGGATTAGAATGGATCGTACGAATGGATTCGAATGGATCGTACGATTGGATTAGAATGGATCGTACGAATGAATTAGAATGGATCATACAAATGAATTAGAAAGGTTACATTCGTGAGAATGAATTAGAATGGATCGTACGAATGAATTAGAATGGATCGTACGAATGAATTAGAATGGATACATTCGAGCGAATGAATTAGAATGGATTGTACGAATGAATTAGAATGGATCATAGGAATGAATTAGAATGGATCGTGCAAATGAATTAGAATGGATACATTCGTGCGAATGAATTAGAATGGATCTTAGAAATGAATTAGAATCGATCGTACGAATGAATTAGAATGGTTACATTCGAGCGAATGAATTAGAATGGATCGTACGAATGAATTAGAATGGATCGTGCGAATGAATTAGAATGGATCGTACGAATGAATTAGAATGGTTACATTCGTGCGAATGAATTAGAATGGATCGTACGAATGGATTAGAATGGATCGTACGAATGGATTAGAACGGATACATTCGTACGAATGAATTAGAATGGATCGTACGAATAGATTAGAATGGATCATAAGAATGAATTAGATCGTAGGAATGAGTTAGAATGAATCGTACGAATGAATTAGAATGGATCGTACGAATGAATTAGAATGGATCGAGCGAATGAATTAGAATGGATCGTACGAATGAATTAGAATGGATCATAGGAATGAATTAGAATGGATCGTGAAAATGAATTAGAATGGATACATTCGTGCGAATGAATTAGAATGGATCGTACGAATGAATTAGAATGGATACATTTGTACGAATGAATTAGAATGGATCATACGAATGGATTAGAATGGATCGTACGAATGGATTAGAATGGATCGTACGAAGGGATTAGAATGGATCGTACGAATTAGAATGGATCGTACGAATGAATTAGAATGGATCGTGCGAATGAATTAGAAACATTCGTGCGAATGAATTAGAATGGATCGTACGAATGAATTAGAATGGATCGTGCAAATGAATTAGAATGGATACATTCATGCGAAAGAATTAGAATGGATCGTGCGAATGAATTAGAATGGATCGTACGAATGAATTAGAATGGATCGTACGAATGAATTAGAATAGATCATGCGAATAAATTAGAATGGATCATACGAATGAATTAGAATAGATATATTCATGCGAATGAATTAGAATGGATCGTACGAATGAATTAGAATGGATCGTGCGAATGGATTAGAATGGATCGTATGAATGGATTAGAATGGATCGTACGAATGGATTAGAATGGATCGTATGAATGAATTAGAATGGATCATACAAATGAATTAGAAAGGTTACATTCGTGAGAATGAATTAGAATGGATCGTACGAATGAATTAGAATGGATCATGCGAATGAATTTGAATGGATCGTACGAATGAATTAGAATGGATCGAACGAATGAATTAGAATGGATACATTTGAGCGAATGAATTAGAATAGATCGTAGGAATGAATTAGAATTGATCATACGAATGAATTAGAATGGATCGTGCGAATGAATTAGAATGGATTGTATGAATGAATTAGAATGGATCGTACGAACGAATTAGAATGGATCGTACGAACGAATTAGAATGGATCGTATGAACGAATTAGAATGGATCGTATGAATGAATTAGAATGGATACATTCGAGCGAATGAATTAGAATGGAACGTACGAATAAATTACAATAGATCATAGGAATGAATTAGAATGGATCATACGAATGAATTAGAATGGATACATTTGTGCGAATGAATTAGAATGGATCCACCGAATGAGTTAGAATGGATCATACGAATGAATTAGAATGGATCGTACGAAAGAATTTGAATGGATCGTTCGAATGAATTACAATGGATCGGGCGAATGAATAAGAATGGATCATACGAATGAATTAGAATAAATTAGAATGGATACATTCAAACGAATGAATTAGAATGGATCATACGAATGAATTAGAATGGATCGTGCGAATGAATTAGAATGAATCATACGAATGCATTAGAATGGATCGTACGAATGAATTAGAATGAATCGTACGATCCATTCTAATTCATTTGTACGATCCATTCTAACTCATTCGCACGATCCATTCTAATTCATTCGTACGATCCATTCTAATTCATTCGTACGATCTATTCTAATTTATTCGCAAGAATGTATCCATTCTAATTCATTCGTACAATCCATTCTAATTTATTCGTACAAATGTATCCATTCTAATTCATTCGTACGATCCATTCTAATTCATTCATACAATTCATTCTAATTCATTCGCACGATCCATTCTAATTCATTCGTACGATCCATTCTAATTCATTCGCACGAATGTATCCATTCTAATTCATTCGTACAATCCATTCTAATTCATTCGCATGATCCATTCTAATTCATTCGTATGATCCATTCTAATTCATTCGTACGATCCATTCTAATTCATTCTCACGAATGTAACCTTTCTAATTCATTTGCATGATCCATTCTAATTCATTCCTACGATCCATTCTAATTTATTCGTACGATCCATTCTAATTCATTCGTACGATCCATTCTAATTCATTCGTATGATCAATTCTAATTCATTCGTACAATACATTCTAATCCATTCGTACGATCCATTCTAATTCATTCGTACGATCCATTCTAATTCATTCGTACGATCCATTCTAATTCATTCGCTCGAATATATCCATTCTAATTCATTCGTACGATCCATTCTAATTCATTTGTACGATCCATTCTAATCCATTCGTACGATCCATTCTAATTCATTCGTACAATTCATTCTAATTCATTCGTACGATCCATTCTAATCCATTCGTACGATCCATTCTAATTCATTCGCACGATCCATTCTAATCCATTCGTACGATCCATTCTAATCCATTCGTATGATCCATTCTAATTCATTCTCACAAATGTAACCATTCTAATTCATTTGTACGATCCATTCTAATTCATTCGTACGATCCATTCTAATCCATTCGTACGATCCATTCTAATTCATTCGCACGAATGTAACCATTCTAATTCATTCGTACGATCCATTCTAATTCATTCGCTCGAATGTATCCATTCTAATTCGTTCATACGATCCATTCTAATTCGTTCGCTCGAATGTATCCATTCTAATTCGTTCATACGATCCATTCTAATTCGTTCGTACGATCCATTCTAATTCATTCGTATGATCCATTCTAATCCATTCGTACGATCCATTCTAATTCATTCGAACAAATGTATCCATTCTAGTTCATTCGTACTCTCCATTCTAATTCATTCCTACGCTCCATTCTTATTCATCGCACAAATATATCCATTCTAATTCATTCGTACGATCCATTCTAATTTATTCGCATGATCGATTCTAATTCATTCGCACAAATGATCCAGTCTAATTCATTCGTACGATCCATTCTAATTCATTCGCACGAATATATCCATTCTATTTCATTCGTACGATTCTTTCGAATTCATTCGCACGATCCATTCTAATTCTTTCATATGATCCATTCTAATTCATTCGCACGAATGTATCCATTCTAGTTCATTCGTACGCTCCATTGTAATTCATTCGTACGCTCCATTCTTATTCATTCTCATGAATATAACCTTTCTAATTCATTTGTATGATCCATTCTAATTCATTTGTACGATCCATTCTAATTCATTTGTACAATCCATTCAAATTCATTCATACGATCCTTTCTAATTCATTCGCACGATCCATTCTAATTCTTTCATATGATCTATTCTAATTCATTCGTACGATCCATTCTAATTTATTCGTATGACCAACTCTAATTCATTCGCACGATCCATATTATTCATTCGTATGATCCATTCTAATTCAATTCGTGCAATCCATTCAAATTCATTCGCACAAATGTATCCATTCTAATTCATTCGTACGATCCATTGTAATTCATTCGTACGATTCATTCTAATTCATTCGCACGATCCATTCTAATTCATTCGTACGATCCATTCTAATTCATTCGTACGAACCATTCTAATTCATTCACTCGAATGTATGCATTCTAATTCATTCGTACGATCCATTCTAATTCGTTCATACGATCCATTCTAATTCGTTCGTACGATCCATTCTAATTCGTTCGTACGATTCATTCTAATTCATTCATATGATCCATTCTAATGCATTTGTACGATTCATTCTAATTCATTCGCACGATCCATTTAATTCATTCCTATGATCCATTCTAATTGATTCCTACGATCTATTCTAATTCATTCGCTCGAATGTAACCTTTCTAATTAGAATGGATCGTACAAATGAATTAGAAAGGTTACATTCGTGAGAATGAATTAGAATGGATCGTACGAACGAATTAGAATGGATCAAAGGAATGAATTAGAATGGATCGTGCAAATGAATTAGAATGGATCGTGCGAATGAATTAGAATGAATCGTACGAATGCATTAGAATGAATCCACCGAATGAGTTAGAATTGATCATACGAATGAATTAGAATTGATCGTACAAATGAAATAGAATGGATCGTGCGAATGAATTAGAATGGATTGTACAATTAGAATGGATACATTCGTACGAATGAATTAGAACGGATCGTGCGAATGAATTAGAATGGATCGTACAAATGAATTTGAATGGATCGTACGAATGAATTAGAATGAATCGTACGATCCATTCTAATTCATTCTCACAAATATAACCTTTCTAATTCATTTGTACGATCCAATCTAATTCATTCGCACGATCCGTTCTAATTCATTCGTACGAATGTATCCATTCTAATCGTACAATCCATTCTAATTCATTCACACGATCCATTCTAATTCATTCGTACGATCTATTCTAATTCATTCGTACGATCCATTCTAATTCATTCGTATGATCCATTCTAACTCATTCGGTGGATCCATTCTAATGCATTCGTACGATTCATTCTAATTCATTCACACGATCCATTCTAATTCATTTGCACGATCCATTCTAATTCATTCCTATGATCCATTCTAATCCATTCGTACGATCCATTCTAATCCATTCGTATGATCCATTTTAATTCATTCGTACGATCCATTCTAATTTATTCATACGATCCATTCTAATTCATTCGCAAGATCCATTCTAATTCATTCGTACGATCCTTTCTAATCCATTCTAATTCATTCACACGAATGTATCCATTCTAATTCATTTGCACGAATGTATCTATTCTAATTCATTCGTATGATCCATTCTAATTCATTCCTACGATCTATTCTAATTCATTCGCTCGAATGTATCCATTCTAATTCATTCGTTCGATCCATTCTAATTCATTCGTACGATCCATTCTAATTCATTCGCACGAATGTATCTATTCTAATTCATTTGCACGATCCATTCTTATTCATTCCTATGATCCATTCTAATTCATTCGTACGATCCATTCTAATTCATTCGCTCGAATGTATCCATTCTAATTCATTCGTACGATCCATTCTAATTCATTCGTACGATCTATTCTAATTCATTCGTACGATCTATTCTAATTCATTCGCACGATCCATTCTAATTCATTCGTATGATCTATTCTAATTCATTTGCACAAATGTATCCATTCTAATACATTCGTACGATTCATTCTAATTTATTCACACGATCCATTCTAATTCATTCGTACGATTCATTCTAATTCATTAGCACGATCAATTCTAATTCATTCGTACGATCCATTCTAATTCATTCGTCCGATCCATTCTAATTCATTCGTATGATCCATTCTAACTCATTCGGTGGATCCATTCTAATTCATTCGTAGGATCCATTCTAATTTATTTGCACGAATATACGATCCATTCTATTCATTCGTACAATCCATTCTAATTCATTCGCTCGAATGTATCCATTCTAATTCATTCGTACGATCCTTTCTAATTCATTTGCATGATCCATTCTAATTCATTCGTATGATCTATTCTAATTCATTCCTACGATCTATTCTAATTCATTCACTCGAATGTATCCATTCTAATTCATTCGTTCGATCCATTCTAATTCATTTGTATGATCCATTATAATTCATTCGTATGATCCATTCTCTAATTCATTCGTATGATCCATTCTAATTCATTCCTACGATCTATTCTAATTCATTCGCTCGAATGTATTCATTCTAATTCATTCGTTTGATCCATTCTAATTCCTTCGTACGATCCATTCAAATTCATTCGCATGATCCCTTCTAATTCATTCATACGATCCATTCTAATTCATTCTCACGAATGTAACCTTTCTAATTCATTTGTATGATCCATTCTAATTCATTCGCACGATCTATTCTAATTCATTCTAATTTATTCGTACAATCCATTCTAATTCATTCGCACTATCCATTCTAATTCATTCACACGAATGTAACCATTCTAATTCATTCGTACGATCCATTCTAATTCATTCCTACGATCCATTCTAATTCATTCGCACGAATGTATCTATTCTAATTCATTTGCACGATCCATTCTAATTCATTCCTTTGATCCATTCTAGTTCATTCGTACGATCCATTCTAATTCATTCGCACGAATGTTTCCATTCTAATTTATTTGCACGATCCATTCTAATTCATTCCTATGATCCATTCTAATTCATTCGTACGATCCATTCTAATTCATTCGCTCGAATGTGTCCATTCTAATTCATTCGTACAATCCATTCTAATTCATTCGTACGATCCATTCTAATTCATTCGCACAAATGTATCGATTATAATTCATTCGTACGATCCATTCTAATTCATTCGTACGATCCATTCTAATTCATTCGCACAAATGTATCCATTCTAATTCATTCGTTCGATCCATTCTAATTCATTCGCATAAATATATCCATTCTAATCCATTCGCATGATCCATTCTAATTCATTCATACGATCCATTCTAATTCATTCGTATGATCAATTCTAATTCATTCGTACAATCCATTCTAATTCAGTCGTATGAATGTATCATACGAATGAATTAGAATGGATCATAGGAATGAATTAGAATGGATCGTGCAAATGAATTAGAATGGATACATTCGTGCGAATGAATTAGAATGGATCGTAGGAATGAATTAGAATGGATCGTACGAATGAATTAGAATGGTTACATTCGTGCGAATGAATTAGAATGGATCGTACGAATGGATTAGAATGGATCGTACGATTGAATTAGAATGGATCGTACAAGTGAAATAGAAAGGTTACATTTGTGAGAATGAATTAGAATGGATCGTACGAATGGATTAGAATGGATCGTACGAATGGATTAGAATGGATCGTACGATTAGATTAGAATGGATCGTACGAATGAATTAGAATGGATCATACAAATGAATTAGAAAGGTTACATTCGTGAGAATGAATTAGAATGGATCATACGAATGAATTAGAATGGATCGTACGAATAAATTAGAATGGATACATTCGAGCGAATGAATTAGAATGGATCGTACGAATGAATTAGAATGGATCATAGGAATGAATTAGAATGGATCTTGCAAATGAATTAGAATGGATACATTCGTGCGAATGAATTAGAATGGATCTTAGGAATGAATTAGAATGGATCGTACGAATGAATTAGAATGGTTACATTCGAGCGAATGAATTAGAATGGATCGTACAAATGAATTAGAATGGATCGTGCGAATAAATTAGAATGGATCGTACGAATGAATTAGAATGGTTACATTCGTGCGAATGAATTAGAATGGATCATACGAATGGATTAGAATGGATCGTACGAATGGACTAGAACGGATACATTCGTACGAATGAATTAGAATGGATCGTACGAATGGATTAGAATGGATCATACGAATGAATTAGATCGTAGGACTGAGTTAGAATGAATCGTACGAATGAATTAGAATGGATCGTACGAATGAATTAGAATGGATCGAGCGAATGAATTAGAATGGATCGTACGAATGAATTAGAATGGATCATAGGAATGAATTAGAATGGATCGTGCAAATGAATTAGAATGGATACATTCGTGCGAATGAATTAGAATGGATCGTACGAATGAATTAGAATGGATATATTTGTACGAATGAATTAGAATGGATCGTATGAATGGATTAGATTGGATCGTACGAATGGATTAGAATGGATTGTACGAATGGATTAGAATGGATTGTACGAAGGGATTAGAATGGATCGTACGAATTAGAATGGATCGTACGAATGAATTATAATGGATCGTACGAATGAATTAGAATGGATCGTGCGAATGAATTAGAAACATTCGTGCGAATGAATTAGAATGAATTAGAATGGATCGTACGAATGAATTAGAATGGATCGTGCAAATGAATTCGAATGGATACATTCGTGCGAAAGAATTAGAATGGATCGTGCGAATGAATTAGAATGGATCGTACGAATGAATTAGAATGGATCGTACGAATGAATTAGAATAGATCATGCGAATAAATTAGAATGGATCATACGAATGAATTAGAATAGATATATTCATGCGAATGAATTAGAATGGATCGTACGAATGAATTAGAATGGATCGTGCGAATGGATTAGAATGGATCGTATGAATGGATTAGAATTGATCGTACGAATGGATTAGAATAGATCGTACGAATGAATTAGAATGGATCATACAAATGAATTAGAAAGGTTACATTCGTGAGAATGAATTAGAATGGATCGTACGAATGAATTAGAATGGATCATGCGAATGAATTTGAATGGATCGTACGAATGAATTAGAATGGATCGAACGAATGAATTAGAATGGATACATTCGAGCGAATGAATTAGAATAGATCGTAGGAATGAATTAGAATTGATCATACGAATGAATTAGAATGGATCGTGCGAATGAATTAGAATGGATTGTACGAATGAATTAGAATGGATCGTACGAACGAATTAGAATGGATCGTACGAACGAATTAGAATGGATCGTATGAACGAATTAGAATGGATCGTACGAATGAATTAGAATGGATACATTCGAGCGAATGAATTAGAATGGAACGTACGAATAAATTAGAATAGATCATAGGAATGAATTAGAATGGATCATACGAATGAATTAGAATGGATACATTTGTGCGAATGAATTAGAATGGATCCACCGAATGAGTTAGAATGGATCATACGAATGAATTAGAATGGATCGTACGAAAGAATTTGAATGGATCGTTCGAATGAATTACAATGAATCGGGCGAATGAATAAGAATGGATCATACGAATGAATTAGAATGAATTAGAATGGATACATTCGAGCGAATGAATTAGAATGGATCATACGAATGAATTAGAATGGATCATGCGAATGAATTAGAATGAATCGTACGAATGCATTAGAATGGATCGTACGAATGAATTAGAATGAATCGTACGATCCATTCTAATTCATTTGTACGATCCATTCTAATTCATTCGCACGATCCATTCTAATTCATTCGTATGATCCATTCTAATTCATTCGCACGATCCATTCTAATTCATTCGTACGATCCATTCTAATTCATTCGCACGATCTATTCTAATTTATTCGCAAGAATGTATCCATTCTAATTCATTCGTACAATCCATTCTAATTTATTCGTACAAATGTATCCATTCTAATTCATTCGTACGATCCATTCTAATTCATTCGTATGATCCATTCTAATTCATTCGCACGATCCATTCTAATTCATTCGTACAATCCATTCTAATTCATTCGTACGATCTATTCTAATTTATTCGCAAGAATGTATCCATTCTAATTCATTCGTACAATCCATTCTAATTTATTCGTACAAATGTATCCATTCTAATTCATTCGTACGATCCATTCTAATTCATTCATACGATTCATTCTAATTCATTCGCACGATCCATTCTAATTCATTCATATGATCCATTCTAATTCATTCGCATGAATGTATCCATTCTAATTCATTCGTACAATCCATTCTAATTCATTCGCATGATCCATTCTAATTCATTCGTATGATCCATTCTAATTCATTCGTACGATCCATTCTAATTCATTCTCACGAATGTAACCTTTCTAATTCATTGGCATGATCCATTCTAATTCATTCCTACGATCCATTCTAATTTATTCGTACGATCCATTCTAATTCATTCGTACGATCCATTCTAATTCATTCGTATGATCAATTCTAATTCATTCGTACAATACATTCTAATTCATTCGTACGATCTATTCTAATTCATTCGTATGATCAATTCTAATTCATTCGTACAATCCATTCTAATTCAATCGTATGAATGTATCATACGAATGAATTAGAATGGATCATGCGAATGAATTAAAATGGATCGTACAAATCAATTGGAATGGATCGTACGAATGAATTAGAATACATCATGTGAATGAATTAGAATGGATCGTACGTTTGAATTAGATTGTATTGTGCGAATGAATTAGAATGGATACATTCGTGCGAATGAATTAGAATAGATCGTATGAATGAATTAGAATGGATCGTACGAATGAATTAGAATGGAGACATTTGTACGAATGAATTAGAATAGATCGTACGAATGAATTAGAATGGATCGTACGAATGAATTTGAATGGATCGAACGAATGAATTAGAATGGATAGTGCGAATGAATTAGAACGGATCATACGAATGAATTAGAATGGATTGTATGAATGAATTAGAATAGATCGTGCGAATGAATTAGAATGGATCGTACGAAAGAATTAGAATGGATCGTACGAATGAATTAGAATGGATCATATGAATGAATTAGAATCGATCGTGCGAATGAATTAGAATGGATCGTACGAATGAATTAGAATGAATATATTTGTGTGATGAATAAGAATGGAGCGTACGAATGAATTAGAATGGAGAGTATGAATGAACTAGAATGGATACATTTGTGCGAATGAATTAGAATGGATCGTACGAATGGATTAGAATGGATCGTACGAATTAATTTGAATGGACCGTACGAATGAATTAGAATGGATCGTATGAACGAATTAGAATGGATACATTCGAGCGAATGAATTAGAATGGATCGTACGAATGAATTAGAATGGATCATAGGAATGAATTAGAATGGATCGTGCAAATGAATTAGACTGGATACATTCGTGCGAATGAATTAGAGTGGATCATAGGAATGAATTAGAATGGATCGTACGAATGAATTAGAATGGTTACATTCGTGCGAATGAATTAGAATGGATCGTACGAATGAATTAGAATGGATCATACGAATGGATTAGAATGGATTGTATGAATGAAGTAGAATGGATCGTACAAATGAATTAGGACATTCGTACGATCCATTCTAATTCATTCGTACGATCCATTCTAATTCATTCGCATGAATGTAACCATTCTAATTCATTCATACGATCCATTCTAATTCATTCCTACGATCCACTCTAATTCATTCGCACGAATATATCCAGTCTAATTCATTTGCACGATCCATTCTAATTCATTCCTATGATCCATTCTAATTCATTCGTACGATCCATTCTAATTCATTCACTTGAATGTATCCATTCTAATTCGTTCATACGATCCATTCTAATTCGTTCGTACGATCCATTCTAATTCATTCGTATGATCCATTCTAATCCATTCGTACGATCCATTCTAATTCATTCGCACAAATGTATCCATTCTAGTTCATTCGTACTCTCCATTCTAATTCTTTCCTACGCTCCATTCGTATTCATCGCACAAATGTATCCATTCTAATTCATTCGTACAATCCATTCTAATTCATTCGCATGATCGATTCTAATTCATTCGCACAAATGATCCAGTCTAATTCATTCGTACGATCCATTCTAATTCATTCGCACGAATATATCCATTCAATTTCATTCGTACGATCCTTTCGAATTCATTCGCACGATCCATTCTAATTCTTTCATATGATCCATTCTAATTCATTCGCACGAATGTATCCATTGTAGTTCATTCGTACGCTCCATTGTAATTCATTCGTACGCTCCATTCTTATTCATTCTCACGAATATAACCTTTCTAATTCATTTGTATGATCCATTCTAATTCATTTGTACGATCCATTCTAATTCATTTGTACAATCCATTCTAATTCATTTGTACGATCCTTTCTAATTCATTCGCACGATCCATTCTAATTCTTTCATATAATCCATTCTAATTCATTCGTACGATCCATTCTAATTCACTCGTATGACCAACTCTAATTCATTCGCACGATCCATATTATTCATTCGTATGATCCATTCTAATTCAATTCGTGCAATCCATTCAAATTCATTCGCACAAATGTATCCATTCTAATTCATTCGTACGATCCATTCTAATTCATTCGTACGATTCATTCTAATTCATTCGCACGATCCATTCTAATTCATTCGTACGATCCATTCTAATTCATTCGTACGATCCATTCTAATTCATTCACTCAAATGTATGCATTCTAATTCATTCGTACGATCCATTCTAATTCGTTCATACGATCCATTCTAATTCGTTCGTACGATCCATTCTAATTCGATCGTACGATTCATTCTAATTCATTCATATGATCCATTCTAATGCATTTGTACGATTCATTCTAATTCATTCGCATGATCCATTTAATTCATTCCTATGATCCATTCTAATTCATTCCTACGATCTATTCTAATTCATTCGCTCGAATGTAACCTTTTTATTTAGAATGGATCGTACAAATGAATTAGAAAGGTTACATTCGTGAGAATGAATTAGAATGGATCGTACGAATGAATTAGAATGGATCGTACGAATGAATTAGAATGGATACATTCGAGCGAATGAATTAGAATGGATCGTACGAACGAATTAGAATGGATCAAAGGAATGAATTAGAATGGCTCGTGCGAATGAATTAGAATGGATCGTGCGAATGAATTAGAATGAATCGTACGAATGCATTAGAATGAATCCACCGAATGAGTTAGAATTGATCATACGAATGAATTAGAATTGATCGTACGAATGAATTAGAATGGATCGTGCGAATAAATTAGAATGGATTGTACGATTAGAATGGATACATTCGTACGAATGAATTAGAACGGATCGTGCGAATGAATTAGAATGGATCATAGGAATGAATTTGAATGGATCGTACGAATGAATTAGAATGAATCGTACGATCTATTCTAATTCATTCTCACAAATGTAACCTTTCTAATTCATTTGTACGATCCAATCTAATTCATTCGCACGATCCGTTCTAATTCATTCGTACGAATGTATCCATTCTAATCGTACAATCCATTCTAATTCATTCACACGATCCATTCTAATTCATTCGTACGATCCATTCTAATTCATTCGTACGATCCATTCTAATTCATTCGTATGATCCATTCTAACTCATTCGGTGGATCCATTCTAATGCATTCGTACGATTCATTCTAATTCATTCGCACGATCCATTCTAATTCATTTGCACGATCCATTCTAATTCATTCCTATGATCCATTCTAATCCATTCGTACGATCCATTCTAATCCATTCGTATGATCCATTTTAATTCATTCGTACGATCCATTCTAATTTATTCATACGATCCATTCTAATTCATTCGCACGATCCATTCAAATTCATTCGTACGATCCATTCTAATCCATTCTAATTCATTCACACAAATGTATCCATTCTAATTCATTTGCACGAATGTATCTATTCTAATTCATTCGTATGATCCATTCTTATTCATTCCTACGATCTATTCTAATTCATTCGCTCGAATGTATCCATTCTAATTCATTCGTTCGATCCATTCTAATTCATTCATACGATCCATTCTAATTCATTCGCACGAATGTATCTATTCTAATTCATTTGCACGATCCATTCTTATTCATTCATATGATCCATTCTAATTCATTCGTACGATCCATTCTAATTCATTCGCTCGAATGTATCCATTCTAATTCATTCGTACGATCCATTCTAATTCATTCGTACGATCTATTCTAATTCATTCTAATTCATTTGCACAAATGTATCCATTCTAATGCATTTGTACGATTCATTCTAATTCATTCGCACGATCCATTCTAATTCATTCGTACGATTCATTCTAATTCATTAGCACGATCAATTCTAATTCATTCGTACGATCCATTCTAATTCATTCGTCCGATCCATTCTAATTCATTCGTATGATCCATTCTAACTCATTCGGTGGATCCATTCTAATTCATTCGTACGATCCATTCTAATTTATTTGCACGAATATACGATCAATTCTAATTCATTCATACAATCCATTCTAATTCATTCGCTCGAATGTATCCATTCTAATTCATTCGTACGATCCTTTCTAATTCATTTGCATGATCCATTCTAATTCATTCGCACGATCCATTTTAATTCATTCGTACGATATGTTCTAATTTATTCGTACGATCCATTCTAATCCATTCGTACGATCCATTCTAATCCATTCGTACGATCCATTCTAATTCATTCGCATGATCCATTCTAATTCATTCGTATGATCCATTCTAATTCATTCGCACGATATATTCAAATTCATTCGCACGATCCATTCTAATTCATTCGTATGATCCATTCTAATTCATTCGCACGAACCATTCTAATTCATTCGTACTCATTCGCACGATCTATTCTAATTCATTCGTACGATTCATTCTAATTCATTCGCACGATCTATTCTAATTCATTCGTACGATCCATTCTAATTCATTCGCACGAATGTATCCATTCTAATTCATTCGTACAATCCATTCTAATTCATTCGCACCATCCATTCTAATTCATTCGTATGATCCATTCTAATTCATTCCTTCGAACTATTCTAATTCATTCGCTCGAATGTATCCATTCTAATTCATTAGTTTGATCCATTCTAATTCATTCGCATGATCCATTCTAATTCATTCACACAAATGTATCCATTCTAATTCATTCGCTCGAATGTATCCATTTTAATTCATTCGTACGATCCATTCTAATTCATTTGTATGATCCATTCTAATTCATTCCTACGTTCTATTCTAATTCATTCGCTCAAATGTATCCATTCTAATTCATTCGCACGATCCATTGTAATTCATTCGTACGATCCATTCTAATTCATTCGTATGATCCATTCTAATTCATTCCTACGATCTATTCTAATTCATTCGCTCGAATATATCCATTCTAATTCATTCGTACGATCCATTCTAATGCATTCGTACGATCCATTCTAATTCAATCGTACGAGCCATTCTAATTCATTCGCACGAATATATCCATTCTAATTCATTTGTACGATCCATTCTAATTCATTCGCACGATCCATTCTAATTCATTCGTACGATCCATTCTTATTCATTCGTACGATCCATTCTAATTCATTCGCACGATCCATTCTAATTCATTCGCACGATCCATTCTAATTCTTTCATATGATCCAATCTAATTCATTCACACGAATGTATCCATTCTAGTTCATTCGTACGCTCCATTCTAATTCATTCGTACGCTCCATTCAAATTCATTCGCATGATCCATTCTAATTCATTCGCACGATCCATTCTAATTCATTCGTCCGATCCATTCTAATTCATTCGCACGAATGTATCCATTCTAATTCATTCGCACGATCCATTCTAATTCATTCGTACAAATGTATCCATTAGAATTCATTCGTACAATGCGTTCGTACGATCCATTCTAATGCATTCATTCGTATGAATGAATTAGAATGGTTACATTCGTGCGAATGAATTAGAATAGATCGTACGAATGAATTAGAATGGATCGTACGACTGAATTAGAAGGATCGTACGAATGAATTAGAATGGATCGTGCGAATGAATGTACTAGAATGGATCGTACGAACGCATTGTACGAATGAATTAGAATGGATACTTTTGTACGAATGAATTAGAATAGATCGTATGAATGAATTAGAATGGATCGTACGAATGGATCATACAAATGAATTAGAAAGGTTACATTCGTGAGAATCAATTAGAATGGATCGTACGATCCATTCTAATTCATTCTCATGCATGTAACCTTTCTAATTCATTTGTATGATCCATTCTAATTCATTCGTACGATCCATTCTAATCCATTCGTACGATCCATTCTAATCCATTCGTACGATCCATTCTAATTCATTCGTACGATCCATTCTAATCCATTCGTACGATCCATTGTAATTCATTCATACAATCCATTCAGATTCATTCGCACAAATGTATCCATTCAAATTCGTTCGTACGATCCATTCTAATTAATTCGCATGATCCATTCTAATTTAGTCGTATGAATGTATCCATTTTAATTCATTCGTATGATCCATTCTAATCCATTCGTACGATCCATTCTAATTCATTCACATGATGTATTCTAATTCATTCGCACGATCCATTCTAACTCATTCGTATGATCCATTCTAATTCATTCGCACGAATGTAACCATTCTAATTCATTCGTACGATCCATTCTAATTCATTCCTATGATCCATTCTAATTCTTTCGCACGAATGTATCCATTCTAATTCATTTGCACGATCCATTCTAATTCATTCCTATGATCCATTATAATTCATTCGTACGATCCATTCTAATTCATTCGCTCGAATGTATCCATTCTAATTCATTCGTACGATCCATTCTAATTTATTCGTACGATCCATTCTAATTCATTCGTACGATCCATTCTAATCTATTCTAATTCATTCGCAAAAATGTATCCATTCTAATTCATTCGTACGATCCATCCATATTCATTCATACGATCCATTCTAATTCATTCGCACGAATGGATCCATTCTAATTCATTCGTACGCTCTATTCTTATTCATCGCACAGATGTATCAATTCTAATTCATTCGTACGATCCATTGTAATTCATTCGCACGATCGATTCTAATTCATTCGTATGATCCATTCTAATTCATTCATACGACCCATTCTATTTCTTTCGTACGATCCATTCTAATTCATTCGCACGATCTATTCTAATTCATTCGTACTATCCATTCTAATTCATTCGTACGATCCATTCTAATTCATTCGCACTATCCATTCTAATTCATTCGTACGATCCATTCTAATTCATTCGTACGATCCATTCTAATACATTCGTACAAATGTATCCATTCTAATTCATTCGTACGATCCATTCTAATTCATTCATACGATCTATTCTAATTCATTCGCACGAATGTATCCATTCTAATTCATTCGCACAATCCAATCTAATTTAAACATACGATCCATTCTAATTCATTCACATGATGTATTCAAATTCATTCGTACGATCCATTCCAATTCATTTGTACGATCCATTCTAATTTATTCGCATGATCCATTCGAATTCATTCGTATGATCCATTCTAATTTATTCGCACGATCTATTCTAATTCATTCGTACAATCCATTCTAATTCATTCGTACGATCCATTCTAATTCATTCGCACTATCTATTCTAATTCATTCGTACGATCCATTCTAATTCATTTGTACGATCCATTCTAATTCATTCGTACAAATGTATCCATTCTAATTCATTTGTATGATCCATTCTAATTCATTTGTATGATCCATTCTAATTCATTCATACGATCTATTCTAATTCATTCGCACGAATGTATCCATTCTAATTCATTCGCACAATCCAATCTAATTCAACGTACGATCCATTCTAATTCATTCACATGATGTATTCTAATTCATTCGTACGATCCATTCCAATTCATTTGTACAATCCATTCTAATTCTTTCATATGATCCATTCTAATTCATTCACACGAATGTATCCATTCTAATTCATTCATACAATCCATTCCAATTCATTCGCACGATCCATTCTAATTCATTCGTATGATCCATTCTAATTCATTCCTACAATCCATTCTAATTCATTCGCACGAATGTATCCATTCTAATTTATTCGTACGATCCAGTCTAATTCATTCGTACGATCCATTCTAATTCATTCGCACGAATATATCCATTCTAATCCATTCGTACGATCCAATCTAATTCATTTGTACGATCCATTCTAATTCATTCATATGATCCATTCAAATTCATTCGCATGATCCATTCTAATTCATTCGTACGATCCATTCTAATTCATTCTCACAAATGTAACCTTTCTAATTCATTTGTATGATCCATTCTAATTCATTCATACGATCCATTCTAATCCATTCGTACGATCCATTCTAATTCATTCGTACGATGCATTCTAATCCGTTCGTACGATCCATTCTAATTCATTCGTACGATCCATTCTAATTCATTCGTACGATCCATTCTAATCTATTATAATTCATTCGCACAAATGTATCCATTCTAATTCATTCGCATGATCCATTCTAATTCATTCCTATGATCCATTCTAATTAATTAGAATGGATCGTATGAATGAATTAGAATGGATACATTTGTGCGAATGAATTAGAATAGATTAGAATGGATCGTACGAATAGATTAGAATCAATTCTAATTCATTTGTATGATCCATTCTAATTCATCGCACGATCCATTCTAATTCATTCGCTCGAATGTATCTATTCAAATTCACTCGTACGATCCATTCTAATGCATTCGTACGATCCATTCTAATTCGTTCATACGATCCATTCTAATTTATTCGTGCGAATGAATTAGAATTGATCGGACGAATGAATTAGAATGGATCGTACGATTCATTCTAATTCATTCGTACGATCCATTCTAATGCATTCGTACGATTCATTCTAATTCATTCGCACGATCCATTCTAATTCATTCGCTCGAATGTATCCATTCTAATTCATTCGTACAATCTATTCTAATTCATTCGCACGGTCCATTCTAATTCATTCGTATGATCCATTCTAATTCATTCCTACGAATGGATTCTAATTCATTCGCACGAATGTTTCCATTCAAATTCATTCGTACGATCCATTCTAATTCATTCGCATGAATATATCCATTCTAATTCGTTCGTACGATCCATTCTAATTCATTCGTACGATCCATTCTAATTAATTCGCACGATCCATTCTAATTCATTCGTATGATCCATTCTAATTAATTCCTACGATCTATTCTAATTCATTCGTTCGATCCATTCTAATTCATTCGTACGATCCATTCAAATTCATTCGCATGATCCATTCTAATTCATTTGTACGATCCATTCTAATTCATTCTCACGAATATAACCTTTCTAATTCATTTGTATGATCCATTCTAATTCGTTCATACGATCCATTCTAATTCGTTCGTACGATCCATTCTAATCCATTCTAGAATGTTTACATTCGTGCGAATGAATTAAAATGGATCGTACGAATGAATTAGAATGGATCATATATTCGTGCAAATAAATTAGAATGGATCGTACAAATGAATTAGAATGGATCGTACGAATGAGTTAGAATGGATCGTGCAAATGAATTAGAATAGATCGTACGAATGAATTAGAATGGATCCACCGAATGAGTTAGAATGGATCATACGAATGAATTAGAATGGATCGTACGAATGAATTAGAATGGATTGTGCGAATGAATTAGAATGGATTCGTGCGAATGAATTAGAATGGATCGTACGAATGAATTAGAATGGATCATACGAATGAATTAGAATGGATACATTCGAGCGAATGAATTAGAATGGATCGTGTGAATGAATTAGAATGGATCGTACGAACGAATTAGAATGGATCGTACGAACGAATTAGAATGGATCGTATGAATGAATTAGAATGGATCGTAGGAATGAATTAGAATGGATCGTAAGAATGGATTAGAATGGATACATTTGTGCGAATGAATTAGAATGGATCGTATATTCGTGCAAATAAATTAGAATGGATCGTACGAATGAATTAGAATGGATCGGGGGAATGGATTAGAATGGATTGTACGAATGAATTAGAATGGATCGTACGAATGAATTAGAATGGAATTAGAATTCATTCGTATGATCCATTCTAATCTATTCTAATTCATATGCACAAAGGTAACCTTTCTAATTCATTTGTATGATCCATTCTAATGCATTCGTACGATCCATTCTAATTCGTTCGTACGATCCATTCTAATTTATTCGTTCAAATATATCCAATCTAATTCATTCGTACGATCCATTCTAATTCATTCGTACAATCCATTCAAATTCATTCGTACGATCCATTCTAATTCATTCGTACGATCCGTTCTAATTCATTCGTACGAATGTATCCATTCTAATTCATTCATATGAATTAGAATGGATCGTACGAATGAATTAGAATGGATCGTGCGAATGAATTAGAATGGATCGTACGAACGAATTAGAATGGATCGTACGAATGCATTAGAATGGATCATACAAATGAATTAGAAAGGTTACCTTTGTGCATATGAATTAGAATGCATTCTAATTCGTTCATACGATCCATTCTAATTCATTCGTACGATCCTTTCTAATTTATTCGTACGATCCATTCTAATTCATATGAATGAATTAGAATGGATACATTCGTACGAATGAATTAGAACGGATCGTACGAATGAATTGGAAAGGATCGTACGAATGAATTTGAATGGATTGTACGAATGAATTAGAATGGATCGTACGAATGAATTAGATTGGATATATTTGAACGAATAAATTAGAATGGATCGTACGAACGAATTAGAATGGATCGTACGAATGCATTAGAATGGATCATACAAATGAATTAGAATGGATCGTACAAATGAATTAGAAAGGTTACATTTGTGAGAATGAATTAGAATGGATCGTACGAATGGATTAGAATGGATCATACGAATGGATTAGAATGGATCGTACGAATGGATTAGATTGGATCGTACGAATGAATTAGAATGGGCCATACAAATGAATTAGAAAGGTTACATTCGTGAGAATGAATTAGAATGAAACGTACGAATGAATTAGAATGGATCATGTGAATGAATTTGAATGGATCATACAAATGAATTAGAATGGATCGAACGAATGAATTAGAATGGATACATTCGAGCGAATGAATTAGAATAGATCGTAGGAATGAATTAGAATGGATCATACGAATGAATTAGAATGGATCGTGCGAATGAATTAGAATGGATTGTACGAATGAATTAGAATGGATACATTCGTGCGAATGAATTAGAATGGATCGGACGAATGAATTAGAATGGATCGTACGATTCATTCTAATTCATTCGTACGATCCATTCTAATGCATTCGTACGATTCATTCTAATTCATTCGCACGATCCATTCTAATTCATTCGTACGATCCATTCTAATTCATGCGCACAATCCATTCTAATTCATTCGTACAATCTATTCTAATTCATTCGTATGATCCATTCTAATTCATTCGTACGATCCATTCTAATTCATTCATACGATCCATTCTAATCCAATCGTACGATCCATTCTAATCCATTCGCAAGAATGGATTAGAATGGATCGTGCGAATGAATTAGAATGGATCGTACGAATGAATTAGAATGGATAGATACAAATGAATTAGAAAGGTTATATTCGTGAGAATGAATTAGAATGAATCGTACGAATGAATTAGAATGGATCGTACGAATGAATTAGAATGGATCATACGAATGAATTAGAATGGATATATTCGAGCGAATGAATTAGAATGGATCGTACGAATTAATTAGAGGATACATTCATACGACTGAATTAGAATGGATCGTATGAATTAATTAGAATGGATCGTACGAATAAATTTGAATGCAAACATTTGTGCGAATGAATCTAAATGGATTGTATAAATGAATTACAATGGATCGTACAAATGAATTAGAATGGATCGTATGAATACATTAGAATAGCTCATACGAATGAATTAGAATGAATCGTACGAATGAATTAGAATGGTTACATTCGGGCGAATGAATTAGAATAGATCGTACGAATGAATTAGAATGGATCGTACGAATGGATTAGAATGGATCGTACGAATGGATTAGAATGGATCGTACGAATGAATTAGAATTGATCATAGGAATGAATTAGAATGGATCGTGCAAATGAATTAGAATGGATACATTCGTGCGCATGAATTAGAATCGATCGTAGGAATGAATTAGAATGGATCGTACGAATGAATTAGAATGGTTACATTCGTGTGAATGAATTAGAATGGATCGTACGAATGGATTAGAATGGATCGTACGAATGAGTTAGAATGGATCATACGAATGAATTAGAATGGATCGTATGAATGAATTAGAATGGATTGTGCGAATGAATTAGAATGGATCGTACGAATGAGTTAGAATGGATCATACGAATGAATTAGAATGGATCGTACGAATGAATTAGAATGGATTGTGCGAATGAATTAGAATGGATCGTATGAATGAATTAGAATGGTTACATTGGTGTGAATGAATTAGAATGGATCGTACGAATAGATTAGAATGGATCGTACGAATGGATTAGAATGGATCGTACAAATGAATTAGAATAGATCGTACAAATGAATTAGAAAGGTTACATTTGTGCGAATGAATTAGAATAGATCGTACGAATGAATTAGAATGGATCGGGCGAATGAATTAGAATGGATCGTGCGAATGAATTAGAATAGATCGTACGAATGAATTAGAATGGATATATTCGTGCGAATGAATTAGAATGGATCGTGCGAATGAATTAGAATGGATCATACGAATGAATTAGAATGGATACATTTGTGAGATCCATTCGATCCATTCTAATTCATTCGTACGATCCATTCAAATTCATTCACATGATCCATTCTAATTCATTCGTACGATCCATTCTAATTCATTCGTACGATCCATTCTAATCCATTCGTACGATCCATTCTAATTCATTCGTACGATCCATTCTAATTCATTCGCTCGAATGTATCCATTCTAATTCATTCGTACGATCCATTCTAATCCATTCGTACGATCCATTCTAAACCATTCGTACGATCCATTCTAATTCATTCGCCCGAATGTAACCGTTCTAATTCATTCATACGATCCATTCTAATTCATTCGCATAATCCATTCTAATTCATTCGTACGATCCATTCTAATCCATTCGTACGATCCATTCTAATTCATTCGTACGATCCATTATAATTCATTCTCACAAATGTAACCTTTCTAATTCATTTGTACGATCCATTCTAATCCATTCGTACGATCCATTCTAATCAATTCGTACGATCCATTCTAATTCATTCGCACGAATGTAACCATTCTAATTCATTCGTACGATCCATTATAATTCATTCCAACGATCCATTCTAATTCATTCGCACGAATGTATCCATTCTAATTCATTTGCACGATCCATTCCAATTCGTTCCTATGACCCATTCTAATTCATTCGTACGATCCATTCTAATTCATTCGCTCGAATGTATCCATTCTAATTCATTTGTACGATCCATTCTAATTCGTTCATACGATCCATTCTAATTCGTTCGTACGATCCATTCTAATTAATTCGTGCGATCCATTCTAATTCATTCGTACGATCCATTCTAATTCATTCGCATGATCCATTCTAATTCATTCGCACCAATGTACCCATTCTCATTCATTCGTACGATCCATTCTAATTCATTCGCACAAATTTAACCTTTCTGATTTATTTGTATGATCCATTCTAATTCATTCGTACGATCCATTCTAATTCTTTCGTATGATCCAATTTAATTCATTCGCACGATCTATTCTAATTCATTCGTACAATCCATTCTAATTCATTCATAAGATCCATTCTAATTCATTCGCACTATCCATTCTAATTCATTCGTACGATCCATTCTAATTCATTCGTACGATCCATTCTAAATTCAAATTCATTCGTACGATCCATTCTAATTAATTCGCACAATCCATTCTAATTCAGTCGTATGAATGTATCCATTTTAATTCATTCGTACGATCCATTCTAATTCATTACGATCCATTCTAATACATTCGTACGATCCATTCTAATTCATTCGCACGAATATATCCATTCTAATTCATTCGTACGATCCATTCTAATTCATTCGTACCATCCATTCTAATTAATTCTCACAAATGTATCCATTCTAATTCATTCGTACGATCTATTCTAATTCATTCCTACGATCTATTCTAATTCATTCGCTCGAATGTATCCATTTTAATTCATTTGTACGATCCATTCTAATTCATTCGTACGATCTAATTCATTTGTACGATCCATTCTAATTCATTCGTATGATCCATTCTATTTTATTCGTATGATCCATTCTAATTTATTCGTTCAAATATATCCATTCTAATTCATTCGTAAGATCCATTCTAATTCATTCGCACGATCCATTCTAATTCATTCGCACGAATGTATCCATTCTAATTCATTTGCACGATCCATTCTAATTCATTACTATGGTCCATTCTAATTCATTCGTACGATCCATTCTAATTCATTCGCTCGAATGTATCCATTCTAATTCATTCATACGATCCATTCTAATTCGTTCATACGATCCATTCTAATTCATTCCTACGATCTATTCTAATTCATTCGCTCGAATGTATCCATTCTAATTCATTCGTACAATCCATTCTCATTCATTCGCACGATCCATTCTAATTAGAATAGATCATACGAATGAATTAGAATGGATACATTCGTGCGAATTAGAATGGATCGTATGAATGAATTAGAATGGATCGTACGAATGAATTAGAATGGATCGTACGAATGGATCATGCGAATGAATTAGAATGGATCGTATGAATGAACTAGAATGGATCGTACGAATGAATTAGAATAGATCGTGCAAATGAATTAGAATGCATACATTCGTGCGAATGAATTAGAATGGATTGTACGAATGAATTAGAATGGTTACATTCATGCGAATGAATTGGAATGGATCGTACGAATGGATTAGAATGAATCGTACGAATGGATTAGAATGGATCGTACGAATGGATTAGAATGGATCGTACAAATGAATTAGAAAGGTTACATTTGTGAGAATGAATTAGAATGGATCGTACGAATGAATTAGAATGGATCATACGAATGAATTAGAATGGATCGTGCGAATGAATTAGAATGGATCATGCGAATGGATTAGAATGGATCGTACGAATGGATTAGAATGGATCGTACGAATGGACTAGAATGGATCGTACGAATGAATTATAATGGATCGTACGAATGAATTAGAATGGATCGTACGAATGAATTAGAATGGATCGTGCGAATGAATTAGAATAGATCGTGCGAATGAATTAGAATGGATCATACGAATGGATTAGAATGGATCGTACGAATGGATTAGAATGGATCGTACGAATGGACTAGAATGGATCGTACGAATGGATTATAATGGATTGTACGAATGAATTAGAATGGATCATGCGAATGAATTTGAATGGATCGTACGAATGAATTGGAATGGATCGAACGAATGAATTAGAATGGATACATTCGAGCGAATGAATTAGAATAGATCGTAGGAATTCATTCGTAAAATCCATTCTAATCCATTAGTACGATCCATTCGAATTCATTCGCACGAATATATCCATTCTAATTCATTCGTACGATCCTTTCTAATTCATTCGCATGATCCATTCTAATTCATTCGTACGATCCATTCTAATTCTTTCGTATGATCCATTCTAATTCATTCGTACAATGCAATCTAATTCATTCGCACAAATGTATCTATTCTAATTCATTCGTACAATGCGTTCTAATCCATTCGTACGATCCATTCTAATCCATTCGTACGATCCATTCTAATTCGCACAAATATATCCATTTTAATTCATTCGTACGATCCATTCTAATTTATTCATACGATCCATTCTAATTTATTCGCACGATCCATTCTAATTCATTCGTATGATCCATTCTAATTCATTCGCATGAATATATCTATTCTAATTCATTCGTATGATCCATTCTAATTTATTCACACGATCTATTCTAATTCATTCGTACGATTCATTCTAATTCATTCACACGATCCATTCTAATTCATTCGTACGATCCATTCTAATTCATTCGCACGAATGTATCCATTCTAATTCATTCGTACGCTCCATTCTTATTCATCGCACAAATGTATCCATTCTAATTCATTTGTATGATCCATTCTAATTCATTCGTACGATCCATTCTAATTTATTCGTACGATCCATTCTAATTAATTCACACGATCCATTCTAATTCTTTCTCACGAATGTAACCTTTCTAATTCATTTGTATGATCCATTCTAATTCATTCGTACGATCCATTCTAATCCATTCATACGATCCATTCTAATCCATTCGTACGATCCATTCTAATTCATTCGTACGATCCATTCTAATTCATTCTCACAAATGTAACCTTTCTAATTCATTTGTACGATCCATTCTAATTCATTCGTACGATCCATTCTAATCCATTCGTACGATCCATTCTAATCCATTCGTACGATCTATTCTAATTCATTCGCATGAAGGTAACCATTCTAATTCATTCGTACGATCCATTCTAATTCATTCCTACGATCCATTATAATTCATACGCACGAATGTATCTATTCTAATTCATTTGCACGATCCATTCTAATTCATTCTCACGTATGTAACCTTTCTAATTCATTTGTATGATCCATTCTAATTCATTCGTACGATCCATTCTAATCCGTTCGTATGATCTATTCTAATTCATTTGCACGATCCATTCAAATTCATTCCTATGATCCATTCTAATTCATTCGTACGATCCATTCTAATTCATTCACTCAAATGTATCAATTCTAATTCATTCGTACGATCCATTCTAATTCATTCGTACGATCCATTCTAATTCATTCTCACGAATGTAACCTTTCTAATTCATTTGTATGTATCCATTCTAATTCGTTCGTACGATCCATTCTAATTTATTAGCAAGAATGTATCCATTCTAATTCATTCGTACATTCCATTCTAATTTATTCATACAAATGTATCTATTCTAATTCATTCGTACGATCCATTCTAATTCATTCGTACGATTTATTCTAATTCATTCGTAGGATCCATTCTAATTCATTCGTATGATCCATTCTAATTCATTCCTACGATCTATTCTAATTCATTCGTACGAACCATTCTAATTCATTCGCACGATCTATTCTAATTCATTCATACGATCCATTTTAATCCATTCGTATGATCAATTCTAATTCATTTGCATGATCCATTCTAATTCATTCTCACGAATGTAACCTTTCTAATTCATTCGTACAATCCATTCAAATTCATTCGCTTGAACCATTCTAATTCATTCATACGATCCATTCTAATTCATTCTCACGAATGTAACCTTTCAAATTCCTTTGTATGTTTCCATTCTAATTCATTCATACGATTCATTCTAATTCATTCGTACGATCCATTCTAATGCATTCGTACGATTCATTCTAATTCATTCGTACGATCCATTCTAATTCATTCGCATGATCCATTCTAATTCATTCGTATGATAAATTCATTCGTACGATCATTCTAATTCATTCGTACAATCGATTCTAATTCATTTGTAGGATCCATTCTAATTCATTCGCACGATCCATTCTAATTCATTCGTACGATCCATTCTAATTCATTCGTATGATCAATTCTAATTCATTCGTACAATCCATTCTAAATTAGTCGTATGAATGTTTCATACGAATGAATTAGAATGGATCATGCGAATGAATTAGAATGGATCGTACGAATGAATTAGAATGGATCGTACGAATGAAATAGAATGGATACATTCGAGCGAATGAATTAGAATGGATTGTACGAATGAATTAGAATGGATCATAGGAATGAATTAGAATGGATCATGCGAATGAAATTGAATGGATCGTACGAATGAATTAGAATGGATCGTACGATCCATTCTAATTCATTCTCACAAATGTATCCATTCTAATTCATTCGTATGATCCATTCTAATTCATTCGCACGATCCATTCTAATTCATTCGCACGAATATATCCATTCTAATTCATTCGTATGATCCATTCTAATTCATTCGTACGATCCATTCTAATTCATTCACACGATCAATTCTAATTCATTCGTACGATCCATTCTAATTCATTCGAACGATCCATTCAAATTCTTTCGTACGATCCATTCTAATTCATTCGTATGATCCATTCTAACTCATTCGGTGGATCCATTCTAATTCATTCGCACGATCCATTCTAATTCATTCGCTAAAATGTATCCATTCTAATTCATTCGTACAATCCATTCTAATTCATTCTCATGATCCATTCTAATTCATTCGTACGATCCATTCTAATTCATTTGTACGATCCATTCTAATTCATTCGCACGAATGTATCCATTATAATTTATTCGTATGATCTATTCTAATTCATTTGCACGAATGTAACCATTCTAATTCATTTGTACGATTCATTCGTACGATCCATTCAAATTCATTCGCAAGAATGTATCCATTCTAATTCATTCGCACGATCAATTCTAATTCATTCGTACGATCCATTCTAATTTATTCATACAATCTATTATAATTCATTCGTACAATCCATTCTAATTTACTCGTACAAATGTATCCATTCTAATTCATTCGTACGATCCATTCTAATTCATTCGTACGATCCATTCTAACTCATTCGGTGGATCCATTCTAATTCATTCCTACGATCCATTCTAATTCATTCATACGATCCATTCTAATTCATTTGTACGATCCATTCTAATTCATTCGCACGAATGTATCCATTCTAATTCATTCGTACGATCCATACTAATTCATTCGCACTATCCATTCTAATTCATTCGCACGATCCATTCTAATTCATTCCTACGATCTATTCTAATTCATTCGCTCGAATGTATCCATTCTAATTCATTCGTTCGATCCATTCTAATTCATTCGTACGATCCATTCAAATTCATTCGCATGATCCATTCTAATTCATTCGTACGATCCATTCTAATTCAATCGTATGATCCGTTCTAATTCATTCGCACAAATGTATCCATTTTAATTCATTCGTACGATCCATTATAATTTATTCATACGATCCATTCTAATTCATTCGCACGATCCATTCTAATTCATTCGTATGATCCATTCTAATCCATTCGTACGAATGGATTAGAATGGATACATTCGTGCAATCCATTCTAATTCATTTGCACGATCCATTCTAATTCATTTGCACGATCCATTCTAATCCATTCGTACGATCCATTCTAATCCATTCGTATGATCCATTCTAATTCATTCGTACGATCCATTCTAATTCATTCGCACAAATGTATCCATTCTAATTCATACGATCCATTCTAATTCGTTCATACGATCCATTCTAATTCATTCGCACGTATGTAACCATTCTAATTCATTCGTACGATCCATTCTAATTCATTCCTACGATCCATTCTAATTCATTCGCACGAATGTATCCATTCAAATTCATTTGCACGATCCATTCTAATTCATTCCTATGATCCATTCTAATTCATTCATATGATCCATTCTAATTCATTCGCTCGAATGTAGCCATTCTAATTCATTCGTACGATCCATTCTAATTCATTCGTACGATCCATTCTAATTCATTCTCACGAATGTAACCTTTCTAATTCATTTGTTTGTATCCATTCTAATTCATTCGTACGATCCATTCTAATTCATTCGTACAATCCATTCTAATTCATTCGTACGATCCATTCTAATTCATTCGTACGAATGTATCCATTCTAATGCATTCATACGATTCATTCTAATTCATTCGCACGATCCATTCTAATTCATTCATACGATCCATTCTAATTCATTCGTCCGATCCATTCTAATTCATTCGCACGAATGTATCCATTCTAATTCATTCATACAATCCATTCTAATTCATTCGCACGATCCATTCCAATTCATTCGTATGATCCATTCTAATTCATTCCTACGATCTATTCTAATTCATTCGCTCAAATGTATCCATTCAAATTCATTTGTATGTATCCATTCTAATTCATTCGTACGATCCATTCTAATACATTCGCACGATCCATTCTAATTCATTCGTACGATCCATTCTAATTCATTCGCACGATCCATTCTAATTCATTCGTACGATCCATTCTAATTCATTCGCACGAATGTATCTATTCTAATGCATTCGTACGATTCATTCTAATTCATTCTCACGATCCATTCTAATTCATTCGTACGATCCAATCTAATTCATTCGTCCGATCCATTCTAATTCATTCGCACGAATGTATCCATTCTAATTCATTCGTACAATCCATTCTAATTCATTCGTACGATCCATTCTAATTCATTCGTACGATTCATCCTAATCCATTCGTACGATCCATTCTAATTCATTCGCTCGAATGTATCCATTCTAATTCATTCGTACGATCCATTCTAATTCGTTCATACGATCCATTCTAATTCATTCCTACGATCTATTCTAATTCATTCGCTCGAATCTATCCATTCTAATTCATTCGTACAATCCATTCTAATTTATTCGCACGATCCATTCTAATTCATTCGTCTCATCCATTCTAATTCATTCGCTCGAATGTATCCATTCTAATTCATTCGTACGATCCATTCTAATTCATTCGTATGATCCATTCTAACTCATTCGGTGGATCCATTCTAATTCATTCGTACGATCCATTCTAATTCATTCGCACGATCCATTCTACTTTATTCGTACGATCCATTCTAATTCATTCGTAAGATCTATTCTAATTCATTCGCAAGATCCATTCTAATTCATTCGCATGATCCATTCTAATTCATTCGTACGATTCATTCGTACGATCCATTCTATTCATTCGTACGAATGAATTTGAATGGATCCTACAAATGAATTAGAAAGGTTACATTCGTGAGAATGAATTAGAATGGATACATTTGTGCGAATGAATTACAATAGATTAGAATGGATCGTACGAATGGATTAGAATCCATTCTATTTCATTTGTATCATCCATTCTAATTCATCGCACGACCCATTCTAATTCATTCTCACGAATGTAACCTTTCTAATTCATTTGTATGATCCATTCTAATTCATTCACACGATCAATTCTAATTCATTCGTACGATCCATTCTAATTCATTCACTCGAATGTATACATTCTAATTCATTCGTACGATCCATTCTAATTCGTTCATACGATCCATTCTAATTCGTTCGCACGATCCATTCTAATTCGTTCGCACGATCCATTCTAATTCATTCGTACGATCTATTCTAATTCATTCGCATGATCCATTCTAATTCATTCGTACGATCCATTCTAATTCATTCGTACAATCCATTCAAATTCATTCGTACGATGCAATCTAATTCATTCGCACAAATGTATCTATTCTAATTCATTCGTACAATGCGTTCTAATCCATTCGTACGATCCATTCTAATCCATTCGTATGATCCATTCTAATTCATTCGCACGAATGTAACCATTCTAATTCATTCATATGATCCATTCTAATTCATTCGTACGATCCATTCTAATTCATTCGTATGATCCATTCTAATTCATTCGTACGATCCATTCTAATTCATTTGCATTAATGTATCCATTCTAATTTATTCGTACGATCTAGTCTAATTCATTTGTACGATTCATTCTAATTCATTCGCACGAATATATCCATTCTAATTCATTCATACTATCCTTTCTAATTTATTCGCACGATCCATTCTAATTCTTTCACGTGATCCATTCTAATTCATTCGCACGAATGTATCCATTCTAGTTCATTCGTACGCTCCATTCTAATTTATTCGTACGCTCCATTCTTATTCATCGCACAAATGTATCCATTCTAATTTATTCGTACGATCCATTCAAATTCAATCATATGATCCATTCTAATTCATTCGCACAAATGTATCCATTTTAATTCATTAGAATGGATCGTACGTTTGAATTAGATTGGATTGTGCGAATGAATTAGAATGGATCGTACAAATGAATTAGAATGGATCGGGCGAATGAATTAGAATGGATCGTACGAATGAATTAGAATGGATACATTTGTGTGAATGAATTAGAATGGATCGTACGAATGAATTAGAATGGATCGTACAAATGAATTAGAATGGATACATTTGAGCGAATGGATCATAGGAATGAATTAGAATGGATCATACGAATGAATTAGAATGGATTGTACGAATGAATTAGAATGGATACATTCGTGCGAATGAATTAGAATGGAATGTAAGAATGAATTAGAATGGATTGTACTAATGAATTAGAATGGATCCATTCATACAAATGAATTAGAATGGATCGTACGAATGGATTAGAATGGATCGTACGAATGGATTAGAACGCATTGTACGAATGAATTAGAATGGATCGGACGAATGAATTAGAATGGATACATTCGTGCGAATGAATTAGATTGGATCGTACGAATGAATTAGAATGGATCGTGCTAATGAATTAGAATGGATCACATGAATAAATTAGAATGGATCGTACGAATGAATTAAAATGGATACATTTGTGCGAATGAATTAGAATGGATCGTACAAATAAATTTGAATGGATCGTACGAATGAATTAGAATGGATCGTATGAATGAGTTTGAATGGATCATACGAATGAATTAGAATGAATTATACGAATGAATTAGAATGGTTGCATTCGTGCGAATGAATTAGAATAGATCGTTCGAATGAATTAGAATGGATCGTACGAATGAATTAGAATGGATCGTGCGAATGAATTAGAATGGATCGTACGAATGAATTAGAATGGATCGTACGAATGAATTAGAATGGATATATTCGTGCGAATGAATTAGAATGGATCATGCGAATGAATTAGAAAGGATCATACAATTGAATTAGAATGGATACATTTGTGAGAATGAATTAGAATTGATCGTATGATCCATTCTAATTCATTCGTACGATCCTTTCAAATTCATTCGCATGATCCATTCTTAATCATTCGTATGATACATTCGTGCGAATGAGTTAGAATGGATCATACGAATGAATTAGAATGGATCGTACGAATGAATTAGAATGGATTGTGCGAATAAATTAGAATGGATACATTCGTGCGAATGAATTAGAATGGAATGTAAGAATGAATTAGAATGGATCGTACTAATGAATTAGAATGGATCCATTCGTACAAATGAATTAGAATGGATCGTACGAATGAATTAGAATGGATTATACGAATGGATTAGAACGCATTGTACGAATGAATTAGAATGGATTATACGAATGAATTAGAATGGATCGTACAAATGAATTAGAATGGTTACATTCATGCGAATGAATTAGAATGGATCGTACGAATGAATTAGAATGGATCGTGCGAATGAATTAGAATTGATCATACGAATGAATTAGAATGGATCGTACGAATGAATTAAAATGGATCGTGCGAATGAATTAGAATGAATCGTACGAATGCATTAGAATGGATCATACAAATGAATTAGAATGGATCGTACGATCCATGCTAATTCATTCGTCCGTTCCATTCGTACAATCCATTCTAATTCATTCGCACGATCCATTCTAATTCATTCGTATGATCCATTCTAATTCATTCCTACGATCTATTCTAATTCATTCACTCGAATGTATCCATTCGAATTCATTCGTACGATCCATTCTAATCCATTCGTACGATCCATTCTAATTCATTTGTACGATCCATTCTAATCCATTCGTACGATCCATTCAAATTCATTCGCATGATCCATTCTAATTCATTCGTACGATCCATTCTAATTCATTCTCACGAATGTAACCTTTCTAATTCATTTGTATGATCCATTCTAATTCATTCATACGATCCATTCTAATCCATTCGTACGATCCATTCTAATCCATTCGTACGATCCATTCTAATTCATTTGCATAAATGTATCCATTCTAATTTATTCGTACGAATGAATTAGAATGGATACATTTGTGCGAATGAATTAGAATGGATCGTGCGAATGAATTAGAATGGATCGTACGAATAAATTAGAATGGATCGTACGAACGAATTAGAATGGTTACATTCGTGCGAATGAATTAGAATGGATCGTACGAATGGATTAGAATGGATCGTACGAATGAATTAGAATAGATCGTAGGAATGAATTAGAATGGATCGTGCGAATGAATTACACTGAATCGTACGAATGAATTAGAATGGATCGTATGAATGAATTAGAATGGATCGTAGGAATGAATTAGTACGATCCATTCTAATTCATTCGCACGAATGTAGCCATTCTAATTCATTCGTACAATCCATTCTAATTCATTGGCACGATCCATTCTAATTCATTCGTATGATCCATTCTATTTCATTCCTACCATCTATTCTAATTCATTCACTCGAATGTATCCATTCTAATTCATTCGTACGATCCATTCTAATTCATTCTCATGAATGTAACCTTTCTAATTCATTTGTATGATCCATTCTAATTCATTCGTATGATCCATTCTAATCCATTCGTACGAACCATTCTAATCCATTCGTACGATCCATTCTAATTCATTCGCTCGAATATATCCATTCTAATTCATTCATACGATCCATTCTAATTTGTTCATTCGATCCATTCTAATTCATTCGTTCGATCCATTCTAATTCATTCGTACGATCCATTCAAATTCATTCGCATGATTCATTCTAATTCATTCGTACGATCCATTCTAATTCAATCTCACGAATGTAACTGTTCTAATTCATTTGTATTATCCATTCTAATTCATTCGTACGATCCATTCTAATCCATTCGTACGATCCATGGTAATTCATTCATACAATCCATTTAGATTCATTCGCACAAATATATCCATTCAAATTCATTCGTACGATCCATTCTAATTAATTCGCACGATCCATTCTAATTCAGTCGTATGAATGTATCCATTTTAATTCATTCGTACGATCCATTCTAATTCATTCGTATGATCTAATTTATTCATACGATCCATTCTAATCCATTCTAATTCATTCGTACGATTGATTCTAATTCATTCGCACGATCCATTCTAATTCATTCATACGATCCATTCTAATTCATTCGTATGATCCATTCTAATTTATTCGTTCAAATATATCCATTCTAATTCATTCGTACGACCCATTCTAATTCATTCGCACGATCCATTCTAATTCATTCGCACGAATGTATCCATTCTAATTCATTTGCACGATCCATTCTAATTCATTCATATGATCCATTCTAATTCATTCGTACGATCCATTCTAATTCATTCGCTCGATTGTATCCATTCTAATTCATTCGTACGATCCATTCTAATTCGTTCGTACGATCCATTCTAATTCGTTCATACGATCCATTCTAATTCATTTGTACGATCCATTTTAATTTATTCGTACAAATGAATTAGAATGGATCGTATGAATGAATAAGGATGGATCGAATGAATGAATTAGAATGGATACATTTGTGCGAATTAATTAGAATGGATCGTACGAATGAATTAGAATGGATCATACGAATGAATTAGAATGGTTACATTCGTGTGAATGAATTAGAATGGATCGTACGAATGGATTAGAATGGATCGTACGAATGGATTAGAATGGATCGTACGAATGAATTATAATGGATCGTACAAATGAATTAGAAATGTTACATTTGTGAGAATAAATTAGAATAGATCGTACGAATGAATTAGAATGGATCGTACGAATGGATTAGAATAGATCGTACGAATGGATTAGAATGGATCATACGAATGGATTACAATGGATCGTACGAATGCATTAGAATGGATCGTACGAATGAATTAGAATGGATACATTTGTGCGAATGAATTAGAATGGATCGTGCAAATGAATTAGAATGGATCTTACGAATGAATTAGAATGGATATATTTATGCGAATGAATTAGAATGAATCGTACGAATGCATTAGAATGGATCGTACGAATGAATTAGAATAACTCATACGAATGAATTAGAATGAATCGTACGAATGAATTAGAATGGTTATATTCGTGCGAATGAATTAGAATAGATCGTACGAATGAATTAGAATGGATCGTACGAATAAATTAGAATAGATCGTGCGAATGAAGTAGAATGGATCGTATGAATGAATTAGAATGGATCCACTGAATGAGTTAGAATGGATCATACGAATGAATTAGAATGGATCGTACGAACGAATTAGAATGGATCGTATGAATGAATTAGAATGGATCGTACGAATGGATTAGAATGGATCGTACGAATGGATCATGCGAATGAATTAGAATGGATCGTACGAATGAATTAGAATGGATTGTGCGAATGAATTAGAACGGATTGTGCGAATAAATTAGAATGGATCGTGCGAATGAATTAGAATGGATCGTATGAATGAATAAGAATGGATCGTACGAATGAATTAGAATGGATACATTCGAGAGAATGAATTAGAATGGATCGTACGAATGAATTAGAATGGATCATAGGAATGAATTAGAAAGGATCGTGCAAATGAATTAGAATGGATACATTCGTGCGAATGAATTAGAATGGATCGTGCGAATGAATTAGAATGGATCGTACGAATGAATTAGAATGGATATATTTGAACGAATAAATTAGAATGGATCGTATGAATGAATTAGAATGGATACATTTGTGCGAATTAATTAGAATGGATCGTACGAATGAATTAGAATGGATCGTACGAATGAATTAGAATGGATCGTATGAATGAATTAGAATGGATAGTGCGAATGAATTAGAATGGATCGTACGAATGAATTAGAATGGATACATTCGTGCGAATGAATTAGAATGGATCGTACGAATGAATTAGAATAGATCATACAAATGAATTAGAATGGATCGTGCGAATGAATTATAATTGATCATACGAATGAATTAGAATGGATCGTACGAATGAATTAGAATGGATCGTGCGAATGAATTAGAATGGATCGTACGAATGAATTAGAAAGGATACATTCGAGCGAATGAATTAGAATGGATCATACAAATGAATTGGAATGGATACATTTATGCGAATGAATTTGAATGGATTGCACGAATTGAATTAGAATGGATCATACGAATGAATTAGAATGGATCGTGCGAATGAATTAGAATTGATCATACGAATGAATTAGAATGGATCGGACGAATGAATTAGAATGGATCATATGAAAGAATTAGAATGGATCGTGCGAATGAATTAGAAAGGATCGTACGAATGAATTAGAATGGATATATTCGTGCGAATGAATTAGAATGGATCGTTCGAATGAATTAGACTGGATCGTATGAATAAATTAGAATAGATACATTCATGCAAATGAATTAGAATGGATCGTACGAATGAATTAGAATGGATCATACGAATGAATAAGAATGGATCGTACGAATGGATTAGAATGGATCGTAAGAATGGATTAGAATGCATTGTACGAATGAATTAGAATAGATACATTTGTGCGATTGAATTAGATTGCATCGTACGAATGAATTTGAATGGATCGGACGAATGAATTAGAATGGAACATAGGAATGAATTAGAATGGATCGTGCAAATGAATTAGAATGGATATATTCGTGTGAATGAATTAGAATGGATCGTGCGAATGAATTAGAATGGATCGTACGAATGAATTAGAATGGATATATGTGAACGAATAAATTAGAATGGATCATACGAATGAATTAGAATGGATCGTACGAATGAATTAGAATGGATCGTGCGAATGAATTAGAATCGATCGTACGAATGAATTAGAATGGATCGTACGAATGAATTAGATCGTACGAATGAATTAGAATGGATCGTACGAATGAATTAAAATGGATACATTCATACGACTAAATTAGAATGGATCGTGCGAAATAATTAGAATGGATCGTACGAATGAATTTGAATGGATACATTTGTGCGAATGAATCTGAATGGATTGTATGAATGAATTACAATGGATCGTACGAATGAATTAGAATGGATCGTACGAATGGATTAGAATGGATCGGACGAATAAATTAGAATGGATCGTACAAATGAATTAGAAAGGTTACATTTGTGAGAATGAATTAGAATGGATCGTACGAATGAATTAGATTGGATCGTACGAATGGATTAGAAAGGATCGTACAATTGAATTTGAATGGATCATAGGAATGGATTAGAATGGATCGTACGAATGAATTAGAATGGATCATACAAATGAATTAGAAAGGTTACATTCATGAGAATGAATTAGAATGGATCATGCGAATGAATTTGAATGGATCGTACGAATGAATTAGAATGGATCGAACGAATGAATTAGAATGGATACATTCGAGCGAATGAATTAGAATAGATCATAGGAATGAATTAGAATGGATCATACGAATGAATTAGAATGGATCATGCGAATGAATTAGAATGGATTGTACGATTGAATTAGAATGGATACATTCGTGCGAATGAATTAGAATGGATCATACAAATGAATTAGAATGGATCGTGCGAATGAATTAGAATGAATCGTACGAATGAATTAGAATGTATACATTTGTACGAATGAATTAGAAAGGATATATTCTTGCGAATAAATTAGAATAGATCGTATATTCGTGCAAATAAATTAGAATGGATCATACGAATGAATTAGAATGGATCGTGCGAATGAATTAGAATGAATCGTATGAATGCATTAGAATAGATCGTACGAGTGAATTAGAATGAATCGTACGATCCATTCTAATTCATTTGTACGATCCATTCTAATTCATTCGCACGATCCATTCTAATTCATTCGTATGATCCATTCTAATTCATTCGTACAATCCATTCTAATTCAGTCGTATGAATGTATCATACGAATGAATTAGAATGGATCATGGGAATGAATTAAAATGGATCGTATAAATGAATTAGAATGGATCGTGCGAATGAATTAGAATGGATCGTACGATTAATTCATTCGCATGATCCATTCTAATTCATTCGTATGATACATTCGTGCGAATGAATTAGAATGGATCGTACGAATGAATTAGAATGGATCGTACGAATGAATTAGAATAGATCGTGCGAATAAGTTAGAATGGATCATACGAATGAATTAGAATAGATATATTCATGCGAATGAATTAGAATGGATCATACGATTGAATTTGAATGGATCGTACGAATGAATTAGAATGGATACATTTGTGCGAATTAATAAGAATGGATCATGCGAATGAATTAGAATGGATACTTTCGTGCGAATGAATTAGAATGGATTGTGCGAATGAATTAGAACGGATTGTGCGAATGAATTAGAACGCATTGTACGAATGAATTAGAATGGATCGTACGAATGGATTAGAATGGATCGTACGAATGAATTAGAATGGATCGTACGAATGAATTAGAATGGATACATTCGAGCGAATGAATTAGAATGGATCGTACGAATGAATTAGAATGGATCATAGGAATGAATTAGAATAGATCGTGCAAATGAATTAGAATAGATACATTCATGCGAATGAATTAGAATGGATCATAGGAATTAATTAGAATGGATCGTACGAATGAATTAGAATGGTTACATACGTGCGAATGAATTAGAATGGATCTTGCGAAGAAAATACAATGGATCGTACGAATGAATTAGAATGGATCGTACGAATGAATTAGAATGGATCGTACGAATGAATTAGAATGGATCGTACAAATGAATTAGAAAGGTTACATTTGTGGGAATGAAGTAGAATGGATCGTACGAATGGATTAGAATGGATCGTACGAATGGATTAGAATGGATCATACAAATGAATTAGAATGGATCATACAAATGAATTAGAAAGGTTACATTCGTGAGAATGAATTAGAATGGATCGTACGAATGAATTAGAATGGATCATGCGAATGAATTTGAATGGATCGTACGAATGAATTAGAATGGATCGAAGGAATGAATTTGAATGGATACATTCGAGCGAATGAATTAGAATAGATCATAGGAATGAATTAGAATGGATCATACGAATGAATTAGAATGGATCGTGTGAATAAATTAGAATGGATTGTACGAATGAATTAGAATGGATACATTCGTACGAATGAATTAGAATGGATCGGATGAAAGAATTAGAATGGATCGTACGATTCATTCTAATTCATTCGTACGATCCATTCTAATGCATTCGTACGATTCATTCTAACTCATTCGCACGATCCATTCTAATTCATTCGTACGATCCATTCTTATTCATTCATACGATCCATTCTAATTCATTCGCACAAGCCATTCTAATTCATTCGTCCGATCCATTCTAATTCATTCGCACGAATGTATCCATTCTAATTCATTCGTACAATCCATTCTAATTCATTCGCACGATCCATTCTACTTCATTCATATGATCCATTCTAATTCATTCCTACGATCTATTCTAATTCATTCGCTCGAATGAATTAGAATGGATCATACGAATGAATTAGAATGGATCGTACGAATGGATTAGAATGGATCGTATGAATGAATTAGAATGGATCGTACGAATGAATTAGAATGGATACATTCGAGCGAATGAATTAGAATGGATCGTACGAATGAATTAGAATGGATCATAGGAATGAATTAGAATGGATCGTGCAAATGAATTAGAATGGATACATTCGTGCGAATGAATTAGAATGGATCGTAGGAATGAATTAGAATGGATCATACGAATGAATTAGAATGGTTACATTCGTGCGAATGAATTAGAATGGATCGTACGAATGGTTTAGAATGGATCGTACGAATGGATTAGAATGGATCATACGAATGAATTAGAATGGATCGTACAAATAAATTAGAAAGGTTACATTTGTGAGAATGAATTAGAATGGATCGTACGAATGAATTAGAATGGATCGTACGAATGGATTAGAATGGATCGTACGAATGAATTATAATGGATCGAACAAATGAATTAGAATGGATACATTCGAGCGAATGAATTAGAATAGATCGTTGGAATGAATTAGAATGGATCGTGCGAATGAATTAGAAAGGATCGTACGAATGAATTAGAAAGTTACATTTGTGAGAATGAATTAGAATGGATTGTACGAATGAATTAGAATAGATCGTACGAATATATTAGAATGGATCGTACGAATGGATTAGAATGGATCGTACGAATGGATTAGAATGGATCGTACGAATGAATTAGAATGAATCATACGAATAAATTAGAATGGATCATACGAATGAATTAGAATACATCATGTGAATGAATTAGAATGGATCGTACGTTTGAATTAGAATGGATCGTGCGAATGAATTAGAATGGATACATTCGTGCGAATGAATTAGAATGGATACATTCGTGCGAATGAATTAGAATGGATCGTACAAATAAATTAGAATGGATACATTCATACGAATGAATTAGAATGGATCGTACGAATGAATTAGAATGGATCGTACGAATGGATCAGAATGGATCGTACGAATGGATTAGAATGGATCATACGAATGAATTAGAATGGATCATACAATTAAATTAGAAAGGTTACATTCATGAGAATGAATTAGAATGGATCATACGAATGAATTAGAATGGATCATGCGAATGAATTTGAATGGATTGTACGAATGAATTAGAATGGATCGAACGAATGAATTAGAATGGATCATACGAATGAATTAGAATAGATCGTAGGAATGAATTAGAATGGATCATACGAATGAATTAGAATGGATCGTACGAATGAATTAGAATGGATCGTGCGAATGAATTAGAATGGATTGTACGAATGAATTAGAATGGATCGTACGAATGAATTAGAATGGATCGTACGAACGAATTAGAATGGATCGTATGAACAAATTAGAATGGATCGTACGAATGAATTAGAATGGATACATTCGTGCGAATGAATTAGAATAGATCGTACGAATGAATTATAATGGATCGTACGAATGGATTAGAACGCATTGTACGAATGAATTAGATTGCATCGTACGATCCATTCTAATTCATTCGTACGATCCATTCTAATTCATTCGCAGAAATGTATCCATTCTAATTCATTCGCTCGAATGTATCCATTTTAATTCATTCGTACGATCTATTCTAATTCATTCGTACGATCTAATTCATTCGTACAATCCATTTAAATTAATTCACGCGAATGAATTAGAATAGATCGTACGAATGAATTAGATTGCAACGTACGATCCATTCTAATTCGTTCGTACGATCCATTCTAATTCATTCGTACGATGCAATCTAATTCATTCGCACAAATTTATCTATTCTAATTCATTCGTACAATGCGTTCTACGAATGAATTAGAATGGATCGTACGAATGAATTAGAATGGATACATTCGAGCGAATGAATTAGAATAGATCGTAGGAATGAATTAGAATGGATCGTACGAATGAATTAGAATGGATCGTACAAATAAATTAGAATGGATTGTGCGAATGAATTAGAATGGATCATATGAATGAATAATAATGGATCGTACGAATGAATTAGAATGGATCATGCGAATGAATTTGAATGGATCGTACGAATGAATTAGAATGGATCATATGAATGAATTAGAATGGATACATTCGTGCGAATGAATTAGAATGGATCGTAGGAATGAATTAGAATGGATCGTACGAATGAATTAGAATGGTTACATTCGTGCGAATGAATTTGAATGGATCGTACGTAGTAATGAATTAGAATGGAACGTACGAAAGAATTAGAATGGATCATACGAATGGATTAGAATGGATCGTGCGAATGAATTAGAATGGATCGTATGAATAAATTAGAATGGATCGTACGGATGAGTTAAAATGGATACATTTGTGCGAATGAATTAGAATGGATCATACGATCTAATTAGAATGGATCGTACGAATGAATTTGAATGGATCGTATGAATGAATACGAATGGATCGTACGAATGAATTAGAATGGATCGTTCGAATGAATTAGAATGGACACATTCGTGCTAATGGATTAGATTGCATCGTACGAATGAATTTGAATGCATTCCAATTCATTCGTATGATATAATTCTAATTCATTCGTACAATCCATTCTAATTCATTCGTACGATCCATTCTAATTCATTCGCACGATCCATTCTAATTCATTCGTCTGATCCATTCTAATTCATTCGCACTAATGTATCCATTCTAATTCATTCGTACGATCCATTCTAATTCATTCGTACAAATGTATCCATTCCAATTAGAATGGATCATACGAATGAATTAGAAAGGATACATTCGAGCGAATGAATTAGAATGGATCGTACAAATGAATTAGAAAGGTTACATTCGTGAGAATGAATTAGAATGGATCATACGAATGAATTTGAATGGATCGTACGAATGGATTAGAATGGATCGTACGAATGAATTAGAATGGATCGTATGAATGAATTAGAATGGATCGTACGAATGCATTAGAATGGATAGATTCGTGCGAATGAATTAGAATGGATCGTACGAATGAATTAGAATGGTCACATTCGTGCGAATAAATTAGAATGGATCGTACGAATGCATTAGACTGGATCGTGCGAATAAATTAGAATGGATATATTCATACGAATGAATTAGAATGGATCGTACGAATGAATTAGAATGGATCGTACGAATGAATTAGAATGGATCATAGGAATGAATTAGAATGGATCGTGCAAATAAATTAGAATGGATCGTACGAATGCATTCTAATTCATTCGCACGAATGTATCCATTCTAATTCATTCTTACGATTCATTCTAATTCATTCGCACGAATCTATCCATTCTAATGCATTCGTACGATCCATTCTAATTCATTCATACGATCCATTCTAATTCATTCGTACGATCCATTCTAATCCATTCGTACGATCCTTTCTAATTCATTCGTATGATCCATTCTAATTCATTCTCACGAATGTAACCTTTCTAATTCATTTGTACGATCCATTCTAATTCATTCGCTCGAATGTATCCTTTCTAATTCATTCGTTTGATCCATTCTAATTAGAATGGATACATTTGTACGAATGAATTAGAATGGATCGTACGAATGAATTAGAATGGATACATTAGTGCGAATGAATTAGAATGGATCAGACGAATGAATTAGAATGGATCGTGCGAATGAATTAGAATGGATCGTACGAATGAATTAGAATGGATCGTACGAATGAATTAGAATTAGATCATACGAATGAATTGGAATGCATTCAAATTCATTCGTACAATGCCATCTAATCCATTCGCACGAATGTATCCATTCTAATTCATTCGCACGATCCATTCTAATTCATTCGTACGATCCATTCGTATTCATTCATATGATCCATTCTAATTCATTCGTACGATCCATTCTAATTAGATCGTATGATCCATTCTAATTCATTCGCACAAATGTATCCATTTTAACTCATCCGTACGATCCATTCTAATTTATTCATACGATCCATTCTAATTAATTTGCACGATCCATTCTAATCCATTCGTACGATCCATTCTAATTCATTCGTACGTTCCATTCTAATTCATTCCTATGTACGATCCATTCTAATTCATTCGCACGAATGTAACCATTCTAATTCATTCGTACGATCCATTCTAATTCATTCCTACGATCCATTCTAATTCATTCGCACAAATGTATCCATTCTAATTCATTCGTACGATCCATTCTAATTCATTCGTACGATCCATTCAAATTTATTCGCACGATCCATTCTAAGTCATTCGTACGATCCATTATTATTCATTCATACGATCCATTCTAATTCATTCGCACAATCCATTCTAATTCATTCGTACGATCCATTCTAATTCATTCGTATGATCCATTCTAACTCATTTAAGAATGGATCGTACGAATGAATTAGAATGGATCGTACGAATGGATTAGAATGGATCGTACGAATGAATTAGAATGGATCGTGCGAATGAATTAGAATGGATTGTAGGAATGAATTAGAATGGATCGTGCGTTTGGATCGTACGAATGGATTAGAACGCATTGTACGAATGAATTAGAATAGATACATTTGTGCGATGAATTAGAATGGATCGTACGTTTGAATTAGATTGGATCGTACGAATTAATTATAATGGATACATTCGTGCGAATAAATTAGAATGGATTGTATGAATGAATTAGAATGGATCGTATGAATGAATTAGAATGGTTGCACTCGTGCGAATGAATTAGAATGGATCGTACGAATGGATTAGAATGGATCGTACGAATGAATTAGAATGGATCGTACAAATGAATTAGAAAGGTTACATTTGTGAGATTGAATTAGAATGGATCGTACGAATGGATTAGAATGGATCGTAAGAATGAATTAGAATGGATCATACAAATGAATTAGAAAGGTTACATTCGTGAGAATGAATTAGAATGGATCGTACGAATGAGTTAGAATGGATCATACGAATGAATTAGAATAGATTGTATTAATGAATTAGAATGGATTGTGCGAATGAATTAGAATGGATCGTATGAATGAATTAGAATGGTTACATTCGTGCAAATGGATTAGAATGGATCGTACGAATGGTTTAGAATGGATCGTACGAATGGATTAGAATGGATCGTATGAATGAATTAGAGCGGATACATTCGAGCGAATGAATTAGAATGGATCATACGAATGAATTAGAATGGATCGTACGAATGGATTAGAATGGATCGTACGAATGGATTAGAATGGATCGTACGAATGAATTAGGATGGATCATACAAATGAATTAGAAAGGTTACATTCGTGAGAATGAATTAGAATGGATCTTACGAATGAATTAGAATGGATCGTACGAATGAATTACAATGGATACATTCGAGCGAATGAATTAGAATGGATCGTACGAATGAATTAGAATGGATCATAGGAATGAATTAGAATGGATCGTGCAAAAGAATTAGAATGGATACATTCGTGCGAATCAATTAGAATGGATCGTATGAATGAATTAGAATGGATCGTACGAATGAATTAGAATGGTTACATTCGTGCGAATGAATTAGAATGGATCATAGGAATGAATTAGAACGGATCGTGTGAATGAATTAGAATGGATCGTACGAATGAATTAGAATGGATCGTACGAATGAATTAGAATGGATACCTTTGTGCATATGAATTAGAATGGATCGTACGAATGAATTAGAATGGATCATATTAATAAATTAGAATGGATCGTACGAATGAATTAGAATAGATACATTCGTGCGAATGAATTAGAATGGATCGTGCGAATCAATTAGACTGGATCGTGCGAATGAATAAGAATGGATCATACGAATGAATTAGAATGGATCGTACAAATTAATTAGAATGGATACATTCGTGCGAATGAGTTAGAATGGATTGTATGAATGGATTAGAATGGATCGTGTGAATGAATAAGAATGGATACATTCGTGCGAATGAATTAGAATGAATCGGACGAATGAATTAGAATGGATCGTACGAATGAATTAGAATGGATCGTATAAATGAATAAGAATGGATCGTACGAATGAATTAGAATGGATTGTATGAACGAATTAGAATGGATCGTACGAATGAATTAGAATGGATACATTCGAGCGAATGAATTAGAATGGATCGTGCGAATGAATTAGAATGAATCGTTCGAATGCATTAGAATGGATCGTACGAATGAATTAGAATGAATCGTACGATCCATTCTAATTCATTCGTACAATCCATTCTAATTCATTCGCACGATCCATTCTAATTCATTCGTATGATCCATTCTAATTCATTCCTATGATCTATTCTAATTCATTCGCTCGAATGTATCCATTCTAATTCATTCGTACAATCCATTCTAATTCATTCGCACGATCCATTCTAATTCATTCGTATAATCCATTCTAATTCATTCGTACGATCCATTCTAATTTATTCGTATGATCCATTCTAACTCATTCGCACAAATATATCCATTCTAATTCATTCGTACGATCCATTCTAATTCATTCGCACGATCCATTCTAATTCATTCATACCATTCTAATTCATTCGTACGATCCATTCTTATTCATTCATACGATCCATTCTAATTCATTCGTACGATCCATTCTAATTAAGTCGTATGAATGTATCATACGAATGAATTAGAATAGATACATTCGTGCGAATGAATTAGAATGGATCGTTGGAATGAATTAGAATGGATCGTACGAATGAATTAGAATGGTTACATTCGTTCGAATGAATTAGAATGGATCGTACGAATGGATTAGAATGGATCGTACGAATGAATTAGAATGAATCGTAAGAATGAATTAGAATGGATCATACGAATGAATTAGAATACATCATGTGAATGAATTAGAATGGATCGTACGTTTGAATTAGATTGGATTGTGCGAATGAATTAGAATGGATACATTCGTGCGAATGAATTAGAATAGATCGTATGAATGAATTAGAATGGATCGTACGAATGAATTAGAATGGATACATTTGTACGAATGAATTAGAATGGATCGTACGAATGAATTAGAATGGATCGTACGAATGAATTAGAATGGATAGTGCGAATGAATTAGAATGGATTGTACGAATGAATTAGAATAGATCGTGCGAATGAATTAGAATGGATCGTACGAAAGAATTAGAATGGATCGTATGAATGAATTAGAATGGATCATACGAATGAATTAGAATCGATCGTGTGAATGAATTAGAATGGATCGTACGAATGAATTAGAATGGATACATTTGTGCGATGAATAAAAATGGAGCGTACGAATGAATTAGAATGGAGCGTACGAATGAACTAGAATGGTTACATTCTAGTGAATGAATTAGAATGGATCATATGAAAGAATTAGAATGGATCGTGCGAATGAATTAGAATGGATCGTGCGAATGAATTAGAATGGATCGTACGAACGAATTAGAATGGATCGTACTAACAAATTAGAATGGGTCATATGAACGAATTAGAATGGATCGTACGAATGAATTAGAATGGATACATTCGTACGATCCATACTAATTCATTCGTTCGATCTATTCTAATTCATTCGTTCGATCCATTCAAATTCATTCGCATGATCCATTCTAATTCATTCGTACGATCCATTCTAATTCATTCTCACGAATGTAACCTTTCTAATTCATTTGTATGATCCATTCTAATTCATTCGTACGTTCCATTCTAATCCATCCGTACAATCCATTCTAATCCATTCGTACGATCCATTCTAATCCATTCGTACGATCCATTCTAATCCATTCTCACAAATGTAACCTTTCTAATTCATTTGTACGATCCATTCTAATTTATTCGTACGATCCATTCTAATCCATTCGTACGATCCATTCTAATTCATTCGCACGAATGTAACCATTCTAATTCATTCGTACGATCCATTCTAATTCATTCCGACGATCCATTCTAATTCATTCGCACGATCCATTCTAATTCATTCCTATGATCCATTCTAGTTCATTCATACGATCCATTCTAATTCATTCTCACGAATGTAACCTTTCTATTTCATTCTAATTCAAATCCATACGAATGAAGTATGTTACATTCTAATTCATTCGCACGATCCATTCTAATTCATTTGCATGATCCATTTTAATTCATTCGCATGATCCATTCTAATTCATTCGTATGATACATTCGTGCGAATGAATTAGAATGGATCGTACGAATGAATTAGAATGGATCGTACGAATGAATTAGAATAGATCGTGCGAATAAATTAGAATGGATCATACGAATGAATTAGAATAGATATATTTATGCGAATGAATTAGAATGGATCGTACGAATGAATTAGAATGGATCGTGCGAATGAATTAGAATGGATCGTATGAATAAATTAGAATGGATCGTACGAATGAATTAAAATGGATACATTTGTGCGAATGAATTAGAATGTATCATACGATTGAATTTGAATGGATCGTACGAATAAATTAGAATGGATACATTTGTGCGATGAATAAGAATGGAGCGTACGAATGAATTAGAATGGAGCGTACGAATGAACAAGAATGGATACATTCGTGCGAATGAATTAGAATGGATCATATGTAAGAATTAGAATGGATCGTGCAAATGAATTAGAAAGGATCGTACGAATGAATTAGAATGGGTATATTCGTGCGAATGAATTAGAATGGATCGTACGAATGAATTAGACTGGATCGTACGAATAAATTAGAATGGATACATTCATGCAAATGAATTAGAATGGATCGTACGAATGAATTAGAATGGATCATACGAATGAATTAGAATAGATCATATGAATAAATTAGAATGGTTACATTCGTGCGAATGAATTAGAATGGATCGTACGAATGGATTAGAATGGATCGTACGAATGGATTAGAACGCATGGTACGAATGAATTAGAATAGATACATTTGTGTGAATGAATTAGATTGCATCGTATGAATGAATTTGAATGGATTGTACGATTGAATTAGAATGGATCGTACGAATGAATTAGAATGGATCATGCGAATGAATTAGAATAGATCGTATGAATGAATTAGAATGGATCGTGCAAACGAATTAAAATGGATCGTATGAACGAATTAGAATGGATCGTTCGAATGAATTAGAATGGATACATTCGAGCGAATGAATTAGAATGGATCATACGAATGAATTAGAATGGATCGTGCAAATGAATTAGAATGGATACGTTCGTGCGAATGAATTAGAATGGATCGTAGGAATGAATTAGAATGGATTGTACGAATGAATTGGAATGGTTACATTCGTGCGAATGAATTAGAATGGATTGTACGAATGGATTAGAATGGATCGTACGAATGGATTAGAATGGATCGTACGAATGGATTAGAACGCATTGTACGAATGAATTAGAATAGATACATTTGTGCGAATGAAATAGATTGCATCGTACGAATGAATTTGAATGGATTGTACGAATGAATTAGAATGGATCGTACGAATGAATTAGAATTGATCATGCGAATGAATTAGAATAGATCGTACGAATGAATTAGAATGGATCGTACGAATAAATTAGAATGGATCGTGCGAATAAATTAGAATGGATCGTACGAATGAATTAGAATAGATCCACCGAATGAGTTAGAATGGATCATACGAATGAATTAGAATGGATCATATGAATGAATTAGAATGGATTGTGCGAATGAATTAGAATGGATCGTAAGAATGAATAAGAATGGATCGTACGAATGAATTAGAATGGTTCGTGCGAACGAATTAGAATGAATCGTACGAATGTATTAGAATGGATCGTACGAATGAATTAGAATGAATCGTACGGACGAATTAGAATGGATCGTACGAACGAATTAGAATGGATCGTATGAACCAATTAGAATGGATCGTACGAAAGAATTAGAATGGATACATTTGAGCGAATGAACTAGAATGGATCGTACGAATGAATTAGAATGGATCATAGGAATGAATTAGAATGGATCGTGCAAATGAATTAGAATGGATACATTCGTGCGAATGAATTAGAATGGATCGTAGGAATGAATTAGAATGGATCGTACGAATAAATTAGAATGGTTATATTCGTGCGAATGAATTAGAATGGATCGTAGGAATGAATTAGAATGGATCGTACGAATGAATTAGAATGGTTACATTCGTGCGATTGAATTAGAATGGATCGTACGAATGGTTTAGAATGGATCGTACGAATGGATTAGAATGGATCGTATGAATGGATTAGAATGGATCGTACGAATGGATTAGAATGGATCGTACGAATGAATTAGAATGGATCATACAAATGAATTAGAAAGGTTACATTCGTGAGAATGAATTAGAATGGATCATGCGAATGAATTTGAATGGATCGTACGAATAAATTAGAATAGATCGAACGAATGAATTAGAATGGATACATTCGAGCGAATGAATTAGAATTGATCGTAGAAATGAACTAGAATGGATCATACGAATGAATTAGAATGGATCGTGCGAATGAATTAGAATGGATCGAACGAATGAATTAGAATGGATCGTACGAACGAATTAGAATGGATCAAAGGATTGAATTGGAATGGATCATACAAATGAATTAGAATGGATCAAAGGAATGAATTAGAATGGATCATACAAATGAATCCATTCGTACGATCCATTCTAATCCATTTGTACGATCCATTCTAATCCATTCGTACGATCCATTCTAATTCATTCTCACAAATGTAAACTTTCTAATTCATTTGTACGATCCATTCTAATTCATTCGTACGATCCATTCTAATCCATTCGTACGATCCATTCTAATCCATCCGTACGATCCATTCTAATTCATTCGCACAAATGTAACCATTCTAATTCATCCGTACGATCCATTCTAATTCATTCCTACGATCCATTCTAATTCATTCGCACGAATGTATTCATTCTAATTCATTTGCACGATCCATTCTAATTCATTCCTATGATCCATTCTAATTCATTCGTATGATCCATTCTAATTCATTCGCTCGAATGTATCCATTCTAATTCATTCGTATGATCCATTCTAATTCGATCGTACGATCCATTCTAATTCGTTCGTACGATCCATTCTAATTCGTTCGTACGATCTATTCTAATTCATTCGCACGATCCATTCTAATTCATTTGTACGATCCATTTTAATTCATTCGCATGGTCCATTCTAATTCATTCGTATGATACATTCGTGCGAATGAATTAGAATGGATCGTACGAATGAATTAGAATGGATCGTACGAATGAATTAGAATAGATCGTGCGAATAAATTAGAATGGATCATACGAATGAATTAGAATAGATATATTTATGCGAATGAATTAGAATGGATCGTACGAATGAATTAGAATGGATCGTGCGAATGAATTAGAATGGATCGTATGAATAAATTAGAATGGATCGTACGAATGAATTAAAATGGATACATTTGTGCGAATGAATTAGAATGGATTATACGATTGAATTTGAATGGATCGTACGAATAAATTAGAATGGATATATTTGTGCGATTAATAAGAATAGAGCGTACGAATGAATTAGAATGGAGCGTGCGAATGAACTAGAATGGATACATTCGTGCGAATGAATTAGAATGGATCATATGAAAGAATTAGAATGGATCGTGCGAATGAATTAGAAAGGATCGTACGAATGAATTAGAATGGATATATTCTTGCGAATGAATTAGAATGGATCGTACGAATGAATTAGACTGGATCGTACGAATAAATTAGAATGGATACATTCATGCAAATGAATTAGAATGGATCGTACGAATGAATTAGAATGGATCATACGAATGAATTAGAAAGGTTACATTTGTGAGAATGAATCAGAATGGATCGTACGATTTATTCTAATTCATTCGTCTGATCCATTCTAATTCATTCATACGATCCATTCTAATTCATTCTCACAAATGTAACCTTTCTAATTTATTTGTACGATCCATTCTAATTCATTCGTACGATCCATTCTAATTCATTCGTATGATCCATTCTAATTCATTCGCACAAATGTATCCATTCTAATCCATTCGTACGATCATTCGGTGGATCCATTCTAATTCATTTGTACAATCCATTCTAATTCATTCGTACAAATGTATCCATTCTTATTCATTCGTCCGATCCATTCTAATTCATTCGTATGATCAATTCTAATTCATTCGCACGATCCATTCTAATTCATTCGTATGATCCATTCTAATTCATTCCTACGATCTATTCTAATTCATTCGTACGATCCATTCAAAATTAGAATAGATCGTAGGAATGAATTAGAATTGATACATTCGTGCAAATGAATTAGAATAGATCGTGCGAATAAATTAGAATGGATCGATCGTACGATTCATTCTAATTCATTCGTACGATCTATTCAAATTCATTCGCACGATCCATTCTAATTCATTCGTATGATTCATTCTAATTCATTCGTACAATCCATTCTAATTCATTCGCACGAATGTATCCATTCTAATTCATTCGTTCGATCCATTCTAATTCATTCGCGCGATCCATTCAAATTCATTCGCACGGTCCATTCTAATTCATTCGTACGTTCCATTCTAATTTATTCATACGATCTATTCTAATTCACTCGCACGAATGTATCCATTCTAATTCATTCGCACAATCCAATCTAATTCAAACGTACGATCCATTCGAATTCATTCACATGATGTATTCTAATTCATTCGTATGATCCATTCTAATTCATTCGTATGATTCATTCTAATTCATTCATACAAATGTATCCATTTTAATTCATTCGTACGATCCATTCTAATTCATTCGCACGATCCATTCTAATTCGTTCGTACGATACGATCCATTAGAATCCATTCGTACGATTCTAATTCATTTGCACGATCCATTCTAATTCATTCCTATGATCCATTCTAATTCATTCACACGATCCATTCTAATTCATTCTCACGAATGTAACCTTTCAAATTCATTTGTATGATCCATTCTAATTCATTCCTACGATCCATTCTAATCCATTCGTACGATCCATTCTAATCCATTCGTACGATCCATTCTAATTCATTCGTACAATCCATTCTAACTTATTCGCACTATCCATTCTAATTCATTTGCACGTTCCATTCTAATTCATTTGTACGATCCATTCTAATTCATTCGCTTGAATGTATCCATTCTAATTCATTTGCACGATCCATTCTAATTCATTCCTATGATCCATTCTAATTCATTCGTACGATCCATTCTAATTCATTCGCTCGAATGTATCCATTCTAATTCATTCGTACGATCCATTCTAATTCATTCGTATGATCCATTCTAATTCATTTGTACGATCCATTCTAATTAGAAAGGTTACATTCGAGCGAATGAATTTGATCCATGCTAATATATTCGTGCGAATGAATTAGAATGGATCGGACGAATGAATTAGAATGGATCGTAGGAACGAATTAGAATGGATCGTACGAACGAATTAGAATGGATCGTATGAACGAATTAGAATGGATCGTACGAATGAATTAGAATGGATACATTCGAGGGAATGAATTAGAATGGATCGTACGAATGAATTAGAATGGATCATAGGAATAAATTAGAATGGATCATGCAAATGAATTAGAATGGATACATTCGTGCGAATGAATTAGAATGGATCGTAGGAATGAATTAGAATGGATCGTACGAATGAATAAGAATGGTTACATTCGTGCGAATGAATAAGAATGGATCGTACGAATGGATTAGAATGGATCGTACGAATGGATTAGAATGGATCGTACGAATGGATTAGAATAGATCGTACGAATGAATTAGAATGGATACATTCGAGCGAATGAATTAGAATGGATCGTACGAATGAATTAGAATGGATCATAGGAATGAATTAGAATGGATCGTGCAAATGAATTAGAATGGATACATTCGTGCGAATGAATTAGAATGGATCGTAGGAATGAATTAGAATGGATCGTACGAATGAATAAGAATGGTTACATTCGTGCGAATGAATTAGAATGGATCGTACGAATGGATTAGAATGGATCGTATGAATAGATTAGAATGGATCGTACGAATGAATTAGAATGGATCGTACAAATGAATTAGAAAGGTTACATTCGTGAGAATGAATTAGAATGGATCGTACGAATGAATTAGAATGGATCATACAAATAAATTAGAAAGGTTACATTCGTGAGAATGAATTAGAATGGATCATACGAATGAATTAGAATGGATCATGTGAATGAATTTGAATGGTTTGTACGAATGAATTAGAATGGATCAAACGAATGAATTAGAATGGATCATACGAATGAATTAGAATAGATCGTAGGAATGAATTAGAATGGATCATACGAATGAATTAGAATGGATCGTGCGAATGAATTAGAATGGATCGTGCGAATGAATTAGAATGGATCGTACGAATGAATTAGAATGGATCGTACGAACGAATTAGAATGGATCGTACGAACGAATTAGAATGGATCGTATGAACGAATTAGAATGGATCGTATGAATGAATTAGAATGGATACATTCGTGCGAATGAATTAGAATAGATCGTACGAATGAATTATAATGGATCGTACGAATGGATTAGAACGCATTGTATGAATGATTTAGATTGTATCGTACAATCCATTCTAATTCATTCGTACGATCCATTCTAATTCATTCGCACAAATGTATCCATTCTAATTCATTCGCTCGAATGTATCCATTTTAATTCATTCGTACGATCTATTCTAATTCATTCGTACGATCTAATTCATTCGTACAATCCATTCAAATTCATTCGCGCGAATGAATTAGAATGGATCGTACGAATGAATTAGATTGCATCGTACGATCCATTCTAATACGTTCATACGATCCATTCTAATTCATTCGTACGATGCAATCTAATTCATTCGCACAAATGTATCTATTCTAATTCATTCATACAATGCGTTCTATGAATGAATTAGAATGGATCGTACAAAGGAATTAGAATGGATACATTCAAGCGAATGAATTAGAATAGATCGTAGGAATGAATTAGAATGGATCGTACGAATGAATTAGAATGGATATATTCGAGCGAATGAATTAGAATAGATCGTAGGAATGAATTAGAATGGATCGTACGAATGAATTAGAATGGATCGTACAAATGAATTAGAATGGATTGTGCGAATGAATTAGAATGGATCGTATGAATGAATAATAATGGATCGTACAAATGAATTAGAATGGATCATGCGAATGAATTTGAATGGATCGTACGAATGAATTAGAATGGATCGTACGAATGAATTAGAATGGATACATTCGTGCGAATGAATTAGAATGGATCGTAGGAATGAATTAGAATGGATCGTACGAATGAATTAGAATGGTTACATTCGTGCAATTGAATTAGAATGGATCGTACGTAGGAATGAATTAGAATGGAACGTATGAATGAATTAGAATGGATCGTACGAATGGATTAGAATGGATCGTGCGAATGAATTAGAATGGATCGTATGAATAAATTAGAATGGATCGTACGGATGAGTTAAAATGGATACATTTGTGCGAATGAATTAGAATGGATCATACGATCTAATTAGAATGGATCATACGAATGAATTAGAATGGATCGTATGAATGAATACGAATGGATCATACGAATGAATTAGAATGGATCGTGCGAATGAATTAGAATGGATACATTCGTGCGAATGGATTAGATTGCATCGTACGAATGAATTTGAATGCATTCCAATTCATTCGTATGATCTAATTCTAATTCATTCGTACGATCCATTCTAATTCATTCGTACGATCCATTCTAATTCATTCGCACGATCCATTCTAATTCATTCGTCTGATCCATTCAAATTCATTCGCACTAATGTATCCATTCTAATTCATTCGTACGATCCATTCTAATTCATTCGTACAAATGTATCCATTCTAATTAGAATGGATCATACGAATGAATTAGAAAGGATACATTCGAGCGAATTAATTATAATGGATCGTACAAATGAATTAGATCGTATTCATTTATACGATCCATTCTAATTTATTTGTACGATCCATTCTAATTAGATCGTATGATCCATTCAAATTCATTCGCACAAATGTATCCATTTTAACTCATCCGTACGATCCATTCTAATTTATTCATACGATCCATTCTAATTCATTTGCACGATCCATTCTAATCTATTCGTACGATCCATTCTAATTCATTCGTGCTTTCCATTCTAATTCGTTCCTACGTACGATCCATTCTAATTCATTCGCACGAATGTAACCATTCTAATTCATTCGTACGATCCATTCTAATTCATTCCTAGGATCCATTCTAATTCATTCGCACGAATGTATCCATTCTAATTCATTCGTACGATCCATTCTAATTCATTCGTACGATCCATTCAAATTCGTTCGCACGATCCATTCTAATTCATTCGTACGATCCATTATTATTCATTCATACGATCCATTCTAATTCATTCGCACAATCCATTCTAATTCATTCGTACGATCCATTCTAATTCATTCGTATGATCCATTCTAACTCATTTTAGAATGGATCGAACGAATGAATTAGAATGGATCGTACGAATGGATTAGAATGGATCGTACGAATGGATTAGAATGGATCGTACTAATGGATTAGAATGGATCGTACGAATGAATTAGAATGGATCGTGCGAATGAATTAGGATGGATCGTGCGAATGAATTAGAATGGATTGTAGGAATGAATTAGAATGGATCGTGCGTTTGGATCGTACGAATGGATTAGAGTGCATTGTACGAATGAATTAGAATAGATACATTTGTGCGATGAATTAGAATGTATCGTACTTTTGAATTAGATTGGATCGTACGAATTAATTAGAATGGATACATTCGTGCGAATAAATTAGAATGGATTGTATGAATAAATTAGAATGGATCGTACGAATGAATTAGAATGGTTACAATCGTGCGAATGAATTAGAATGGATCGTACGAATGGATTAGAATGGATCGTACGAATGGATTAGAATGGATCGTATGAATGAATTAGAATGGATCGTACAAATGAATTAGAAAGGTTACATTTGTGAGAATAAATTAGAATGGATCGTACAAATGGATTAGAATGGATCGTACGAATGGATTAGAATGGATCGTAAGAATGAATTAGAATGGATCATACAAATGAATTAGAAAGGTTACATTCGTGAGAATGAATTAGAATAGATCGTACGAATGAGTTAGAATGGATCATACGAATGAATTAGAATAGATCGTATGAATGAATTAGAATGGATTGTGCGAATGAATTAGAATGGATCGTATGAATGAATTAGAATGGTTACATTCGTGCGAATGGATTAGAATGGATCGTACGAATGGTTTTGAATGGATCGTTTGAATGAATTAGAATGGATACATTCGAGCGAATGAATTAGAATGGATCATACGAATGAATTAGAATGGATCGTACGAATGGATTAGAATGGATCGTAGGAATGAATTAGAATGGATCGTATGAATGAATTAGAATGGATCGTACGAATGCATTAGAATGGATAGATTCGTGCGAATGAATTAGAATGAATCGTAAGAATGAATTAGAATGGATACATTCGTGCGAATGAATTAGAATGCATTCGTACGATCCATTCTAATTTATTTGCACGATCCATTCTAATTCATTCCTATGATCCATTCTAATTCATTCGTACGATCCATTCTAATTCATTCGTACGATCCATTCTAATTCATTCTCATGAATGTAACCTTTCAAATTCATTTGTATGTATCCATTCCAATTCATTCGTACGATCCATTCTAATTCATTCGCACGATCCATTCTAATTCATTCGTACGATCCATTCTAATTCATTTGCACGATCCATTCTAATTCATTCGTACGATCCATTCTAATTCATTCGCACGAATGTATCCATTCTAATGCATTCGTACGATTCATTCTAATTCATTCGCACGATCCATTCTAATTCATTCGTACAATCCATTCTAATTCATTCGCATGAATGTAACCATTCTAATTCATTTGTACGATCCATTCTAATTCATTCCTACGATCCATTCTAATTCATTCGCACGAATGTATCCATTCTAATTCATTTGCACGATCCATTCTAATTCATTCCAATGATCCATTCTAATTCATTCGTACGATCCATTCTAATTCATTCGCTCGAATGTATCCATTCTAATTCATTCGTACGATCCATTCTAATTCATTCGTACGATCCATTCTAATTCATTCTCACGAATGTAACCTCTCTAATTCATTTGTATGTATCCATTCTAATTCATTCGTACGATCCATTCTAATTCATTCGCACGATCCATTCTAATTCATTCATACGATCCATTCTTATTCATTCATACGATCCATTCTAATTCATTCGCACAATCCAATCTAATTCATTCGTACGATCCATTCTAATTCATTCGTATGATCCATTCTAACTCATTCGGTGGATCCATTCTAATTCATTCGTACGATCCATTCCAATTCATTCGCACGATCCATTCTAATTTATTCGTACGATCCATTCTAATTCATTCGTATGATCTATTCTAATTCATTCGCACGAATGTAACCATTCTAATTCATTCGTACGATTCTTTCTAATTCATTCGTATGAGCTATTCTAATTTATTCGTACGATCCATTCTAATTCATTCATACGATCTATTCTAATTCATTCGCACAATCCATTCTAAATCATTCGTACGATCCATTCTAATTCATTCGTACGATCCATTCTAATTAATTTGTACGATCCATTCTAATTTATTTGCACGAATATACAATCCATTCTAATTCATTCGCACAAATGTATCCATTCTAATTCATTCGTACGATCCATTCTAATTCATTCGTATGATCTATTCTAATTCATTCGCACGAATGTAACCATTCTAATTCATTCGTACGATTCATTCTAATTCATTCGTATGAGATATTCCAATTCATTCGTACGATCCATTCTAATTCATTCGTACGATCCATTCTAATCCATTCATACAATCCATTCTAACTCATTCGCACGATCCATTCTAATTCATTCGTATGATCCTTTCTAATTCATTCATACGATCTACTCTAATTTATTCACTCGAATGTATCCATTCTAATTCATTCGTACGATCCATTCTAATTCATTCGTATGATCCATTCTAACTCATTCGGTGGATCCATTCTAATTCATTCGTACGATCCATTCTAATTCATTCGTACGATCCATTCTAATTCATTCGCACGAATGTATCCATCTAATTCATTCGTACGATCCATTCTAATTCATTCGCTCGAATGTATCCATTCTAATTCATTCGTACGATCCATTCTAATTCATTCGTATGATCCATTCTAATTCATTCGTACGATCCATTCTAATTCATTCGTACGATCCATTCTAAATCATTCGTACGATGCAATCTAATTCATTCGCACAAATGTATCTATTCTAATTCATTCGTACAATGCGTTCTAATCCATTCGTACGATCCATTCTAATCCATTCGTACGATCCATTCTAATTCATTCGCACAAATGTAACCATTCTAATTCATTCATATGATCCATTCTAATTCGTTCGTACGATCCATTCTAATTCGTTCGTACGATCCATTCTAATTCGTTCGTACGATCCATTCTAATTCGTTTGTACGATCCATTCTAATTCATTCTCACAAATGTAACCTTTCTAATTCATTTATACGATCCATTCTAATTCATTCGTAAGATCCATTCTAATCCATTTGCACGATCCATTCTAATTCATTCGGACGAATGTATCCGTTCTAATTCATTCGTATGATCCATTCTAATTCATTCGTACGATCCATTCTAATTCATTCGCTCGAATGTTTCCATTCCAATTCATTCGTACGATTCATTCTAATTTCGTATGAGCTATTCTAATTCATTCGTACGATCCATTCTAATTCATTCGCATGAGCCATTGTAATTCATTCATACAATCCATTCAGATTCATTCGCACAAATGTATCCATTCAAATTCATTCGTACGATCCATTCTAATTAATTCGCACGATCCATTCTAATTCAGTCGTATGAATGTATCCATTTTAATTCATTCGTACAATCCATTCTAATTCATTCGTACGATCTAATTCATTCGTACGATCCATTCTAATTCATTCGTACGATCGATTCTAATTCATTCGCACGATCCATTCTAATTCATTCGTACGATCCATTCTAATTCATTCGTACGATCCATTCTAATTCATTCGTATGATCCATTCTAATTTATTCGTTCAAATGTATCTATTTTAATTTATTCGTACGATCCATTCTAATTCATTCGTACGATCCATTCTAATTCATTCGTTCGATCCATTCTAATTCATTTGTACGATCCATTCTAATTCATTCGCACAAATGTATCCATTCTAATTCATTCCTACGATCTATTCTAATTCATTCGCTAGATTGAACAAATGAATTAGAAATGTTACATTCGTGAGAATGAATTAGAATGGATTGTACGAATGAATTAGAATGGATCATGCGAATAAATTTGAATGGATCATACGAATGAATTAGAATGGATCGAACAAATGAATTAGACTGGATACATTCGAGCGAATGAATTAGAATAGATCGTAGGAATGAATTAGAACGAATCGTACGAATGAATTAGAATGGATCGTACGAATGAATTAGAATGGATCGTACGAATGATTTAGAATGGATCCACCGAATGAGTTAGAATGGATCATACGAATGAATTAGAATGGATCATACTAATGAATTAGAATGGATTGTGCGAATGAATTAGAATGGATCATACGAATGAATTAGAATACATCATATGAATGAATTAGAATGGATCGTACGTTTGAATTAGATTGGATTGTGCGAATGAATTAGAATGGATACATTCGTGCGAATGAATTAGAATAGATCGTATGAATGAATTAGAATAGATCATACGAATGAATTAGAATGGATCGTGCGAATGAATTTGAATGGATCGTGCGAATGAATTAGAATGGATCATACGAATGAATTAGAATGGATACACTTGTGCGAATGAATTAGAATGGATCAAAGGAATGAATTAGAATGGATCGTGCGAATGAATTAGAATGGATCGTGCGAATGAATTAGAATGGATCGTGCGAATGAATTAGAATGGATCGTACGAATGAATTAGAATAGATTATAGGAATGAATTAGAATGGATCGTGCGAATGAATTAGAATGGATCGTACAAATGAATTAGAATGGATTGTGCGAATGAATTAGAATGAATCGTATGAATGAATTAGAATGGATCGTGCGAATGAATTAGAATGGATCATACAAATGAATTAGAAAGGTTACATTTGTGAGAATGAATTAGAATGGATCGTACGAATGAATTAGAATGGATCATGCGAATGAATTTGAATGGATCGTACGAATGAATAAGAATGGATCGTACGAATGAATTAGAATGGATACATTCGAGCGAATGAATTAGAATAGATCGTAGGAATGAATTAGAATGGATCATACGAAAGAATTAGAATGGATCGTGCGAATGAATTAGAATGGATTGTACGAATGAATTAGAATGGATACATTCGTGCGAATGAATTAGAATGGATCATACGAATGAATTAGAATGGATCATACGAATGGATTAGAATGGATTAGAATGGATCGTACGAATGGATTAGAATGGATCGTACGAATGAATTAGAATGGATCGTACGAATGGATTAGAATGGATCGTACGAATGAATTAGAATGGATCATGCGAATGAATTTGAATGGATCGTACGAATGAATTAGAATGGATCGAACGAATGAATTAGAATGGATACATTCGAGCGAATGAATTAGAATAGATCATAGGAAAAAATTAGAATGGATCATACGAATGAATTAGAATGGATCGTGTGAATGAATTAGAATGGATTGTACGAATGAATTAGAATGGTTACATTCGTGAGAATGAATTAGAATGGATCGTACGAATGAATTAGAATGGATCATGCGAATGAATTAGAATAGATCGTACGAATGAATTAGAATGGATCGTACGAATAAATTAGAATGAATCGTGCGAATGAATTAGAATGGATCGTACGAATGAATTAGGATCGTACGAATGAATTAGAATGGATCGTACGAACGAATTAGAATGGATCGTATGAACGAATTAGAATGGATCGTATCATTCGTAGGATCCATTCTAATTCATTCGCACTATCCATTCTAATTCATTCGTACGATCCATTCTAATTCATTCGCACGATCCATTCTAATTCATTTGTACGATCCATTCAAATTCATTCGCATGATCCATTCTAATTCATTCGTACGATCCATTCTAATTCATTCTCACGAATGTAACCTCTAATTCATTCGTTCGATCCATTCTAATCCATTCGTACGATCCATTCTAATCAATTCGTACGATCCATTCTAATTCATTCGTACGATCCATTCTAATTCATTCTCACAAATGTAACCTTTATAATTCATTTGTACGATCCATTCAAATTCATTCGAACGATGCAATCTAATTCATTCGCACGAATATATCCATTCTAATTCATTCGTACGATACTTTCTAATTCATTCGCATGATCCATTCTAATTCATTCCTACAATCTATTCTAATTCATTCGTATGATCCATTCTAATTCATTCGTTCGATCCATTCTAATTCATTCGTATGAATATATCCATTCTAATTCATTCCTACGATCCATTCTAATTCGTTCATACGATCCATTTTAATTCGTTCGTACGATCCACTCTAATTCGTTCGTACGATCCATTCTAATTCATTCGTACGATCCATTCTAATTCATTCGCACGATCTATTCTAATTCATTCATATGATCATTCTAATTCATTCCTACGATCTATTCTAATTCATTCGTATGATCCATTCTAATTCATTCGTTCGATCCATTCAAATTCATTCGTACAATCCATTCAAATTCATTCGCATGATCCATTCTAATTCATTCGTACGATCCATTCTAATTCATTCTCACGAATGTAACCTTTGTAATTCATTTGTTCATACGTACAATCCATTCTAATTCATTCGCACGAATGTATCCATTCTAATTCATTCGTACGATCCATTCTAATTCATTCGTACAATGCGTTCTAATCCATTCGTACGATCCATTCTAATCCATTCGTACGATCCATTCTAATTCATTCTCACTAATGTATCCTTTCTAATTCATTTGTATGATCCATTCTAATTCATTCGTACGATCCATTCTAATCCATTCGTACAATCCATTCTAATTCATTCGTACGATCCATTCTAATTCATTCGTACGATCCATTCTAATTCATTCGCACGAATGTATCCATTCTAGTTCGTTCGTACGATCCATTCTAATTCATTCGCACTATCCATTCTAATTCATTCACACGATCCATTCTAATTCATTCGTACAATCCATTCTAATTCATTATTATAATCCATTCTAATTCATTCGCATGATCCATTCTAATTCATTCCTATGATCCATTCTAATTCATTCGTACGATCCATTCTAATTCATTCGCTCGAATGTATCCATTCTAATTCATTCGTACGATCCATTCTAATTCGTTCATACAATCCATTCTAATTCGTTCGTACGATCCATTCTAATTCATTCGCACGATCCATTCTAATCCATTCGTACGATTCATTCTAATTCATTCGTACAAATGAATTAGAATGGATCGTATGAATGAATAAGAATGGATCGTACGAATGAATTAGAATGGATCGTGCGAATGAATTAGAATGAATCGTACGAATGCATTAGAATGGATACATTCATGCGAATGAATTAGAATGGATCGTACGAATGAATTAGAATGGATCATACGAACGAATTTGAATAAATCGTATGAACGAATTAGAATGGATCGTATGAACGAATTAGAATGGATCGTACGAATGAATTAGAATGGATACATTCAAGCGAATGAATTAGAATGGATTGTACAAATGAATTAGAATGGATCATAGGAATGAATTAGAATGGATCGTGCAAATGAATTAGAATAGATACATTCGTGCGAATGAATTAGAATGGATCGTAGGAATGAATTAGAATGGATCGTACGAATTAATTAGAATGGTTACATTCGTGCGAATGAATTAGAATGGATCGTACGAATTGATTAGAATGGATCATACGAATGAATTAGAATAGTTACATTCGTGCGAATGAATTAGAATGGATCGTACGAATGGTTTAGAATGGATCGTACGAATGGATTAGAATGGATCATACGAATGAATTAGAATGGATCATACAAATGAATTAGAAAGGTTACATTTGTGAGAATGAATTAGACTGGTTCGTACGAATGGATTAGAATGGATCGTACGAATGGATTAGAATGGATCGTACGAATGAATTAGAATGGATCATACAAATGAATTAGAAAGGTTACATTCGTGAGAATGAATTAGAATGGATCGTACGAATGAATTAGAATGGATCATACGAATGAATTAGAATGGATCGTACGAACGAATTAGAATGGATCGTACGAACGAATTAGAATGGATCATATAAACGAATAAGAATGGATCGTACGAATGAATTAGAATGGATACATTCGTACGATCCATTCTAATTCATTCGTACGATCCATTCTAATTCATTCGTACGATCGATTCAAATTCATTCGCATGATCCATTCTAATTCATTCGTACGATCCGTACGATCCATTCTAATTCATTCGTACGATCGATTCTAATTCATTCGCACGATCCATTCTAATTCATTCACACGATCCATTCTAATTCATTCGTGCGAATGAATTCGAAAGGTTACATTTGTGAGAATGAATTAGAATGGATCGTACGAATGAACTAGAATGGATCGTACGAATGGATCGTACGAATGGATCGTACGAATGAATTAGAATAGATCGTAAGAATGAATTAGAATGGATCATACGAATGAATTCGAAAGGATCATGTGAATGAATTGGAATGGATTGTACGAATGAATTAGAATGGATATATTTATGTGAATGAATTAGAATGGATCGTGTGAATGAATTAGAATAGATCGTACGAATGAATTAGAATGGATATATTTATGCGAATAAATTAGAATGGATCGAACGAATGAATTAGAATGGATATATTTGTGCGAATGAATTAGAATGGATCGTACGAATGAATTAGAATGGATACATTTGTGCGAATGAATTAGAACGGATCGTAAAAATGAATTAGAATGAATCGTACTAATGAATTAGATTGTACGAACGAATTAGAATGGATCGTACGAATGAATTAGAATGGATACATTCGAGCGAATGAATTAGAATAGATCGTACAAATGAATTAGAATGGATCATAGGAATGAATTAGAATGGATCGTGCAAATGAATTAGAATGGATACATTCGTGCGAATGAATTAGAATGGATCGTAGGAATGAATTAGAATGGAACGTACGAATGAATTAGAATGGTTACATTCGTGCGAATGAATTAGAATGGATCGTACGAATGGTTTAGAATGGATCGTACGAATGGATTAGAATGGATCGTACGAATGAATTAGAATGGATCATACAAATGAATTAGAAAGGTTACATTTGTGAGAATGAATTAGAATGGATCGTACGAATGGATTAGAATGGATCATACGAATGGATTAGAATGGATCGTACGAATGAATTAGAATGGATCATACAAATGAATTAGAAAGGTTACATTCGTGAGAATGAATTAGAATGGATCATACGAATGAATTAGAATGGATCATACGAATGAATTAGAATGGATCGTATGAACGAATTAGAATGGATCGTACGAACGAATTAGAATGGATCATATGAACGAATTAGAATGGATCGTATGAATGAACTAGAATGTATACATTCGTACGATCCATTCTAATTCATTCGTACGATCCATTCTTATTCATTCGTACGATCCATTCAAATTCATTCGCATGATCCATTCTAATTCATTCGTACGATCCGTACGATCCATTCTAATTCATTCGTACGATCGATTCTAATTCATTCACACGATCCATTCTAATTCATTCGTACGATCCATTCTAATTCATTCGTACGATCCATTCTAATTCATTCTCACAAATGTAACCTTTCTAATTCATTTGTACGATCCATTCTAATTCATTTGTACGATCCATTCTAATCCATTCGTACGATCCATTCTAAACCATTCGTACAATCTATTCTAATTCATTCCTATGATCCATTCTAATTCATTCGTACGATCCATTCTAATTCATTCGCTCGAATGTATCCATTCTAATTCATTCGTACGATCCATTCTAATTCGTTCGTACGATCTAATTCATTCGTACGATCCATTCTAATTCATTCGTACGATCCATTCTAATTCATTCGCACAAATGTATCCATTCTAATTCATTCGTACGATACATTCTAATTCATTCGTACGATCCATTCAAATTCATTCGCACAAATGTATCCATTCTAATTCATTCGTTCGATCCATTCTAATTCATTCGCATAAATATATCCATTCTAATTCATTCGTACTATCCATTCTAATTCATTCGCACGATCCATTCTAATTCATTTGCACAAATGTATCCATTCTAATTCATTCGTTCGATCCATTCTAATTCATTCGCATAAATATATCCATTCTAATTCATTCGTACGATCCATTCTAATTCATTCGCACGATCCATTCTAATTCATTCGCACAATTGTATCCATTCTAATTCATTCGTACAATCTATTCTAATTCATTCGCATGATCCATTCTAATTCATTCGTACGATCCATTCTAATTCATTCGTACGATCCATTCTAATCCATTCGTACGATCCATTCTAATACATTCTCACAAATGTAACCTTTCTAATTCATTCGCACGAATGTAACCATTCTAATTCATTCATACGATCCATTCCAATTCATTCCTACGATCCATTCTAATTCATTCGCACGAATGTATCCATTCTAATTCATTTGCACGATCCATTCTAATTCATTCCTATGATCCATTCTAATTCATTCGTACGATCCATTCTAATTCATTCGCTCAAATGTATCCATTCTAATTCATTCGTACGATCCATTCTAATTTGTTCATACGATCTATTCTAATTTGTTTGTACGATCCATTCTAATTCATTCATACGATCCATTCTAATCCATTCGTACGATCCATTCTAATTCATTCGTACAAATGAATTAGAATGGATCGTATGAATGAATAAGAATGGATCGTACGAATGAATTAGAATGGATCGTGCGAATGAATTAGAATGAATCGTACGAATGAATTAGAATGGATACATTCGAGCGAATGAATTAGAATGGATCGTACGAATGAATTAGAATGGATCATAGGAATGAATTAGAATGGATCATGCAAATGAATTAGAATGGATACATTCGTGCGAATGAATTAGAATGGATCGTAGGAATGAATTAGAATGGATCGTACGAATGAATTAAAATGGTTACATTCGTGCGAATGAATTAGAATGGATTGTACGAATGAATTAGAATGGATCGTGCGAATGAATTAGAATTGATCATACGAATGAATTAGAATGGATCGTACGAATGAATTAGAATGGCTCGTGCGAATGAATTAGAATGAATCGTACGAATGAATTAGAATGGATCGTACGAATGAATTAGAATGGATCGTACGAACGAATTAGAATGGATCGTGAGAATGAATTAGAATGAATCGTACGAATAAATTAGAATGAATCTTACGAACGAATTAGAATGGATCGTATGAACGAATTAGAATGGATCGTACGAATGAATTAGAATGGATACATTCGAGCGAATGAATTAGAATGGATCGTACGAATGAATTAGAATGGATCATAGGAATGAATTAGAATGGATCGTGCAAATGAATTAGAATGGATACCTTTGTGCATATGAATTAGAATGGATCGTACGAATGAATTAGAATGGATCATATTAATGAATTAGAATGGATCGTACGAATGAATTAGAATGGATACATTCGTGCGAATGAATTAGAATAGATCGTGCGAATCAATTAGACTGGATCGTGTGAATGAATAAGAATGGATCATACGAATGAATTAGAATGGATCATACGAATTAATTAGAATGGATACATTCGTGCGAATGAATTAGAATGGATTGTATGAATGAATTAGAATGGATCGTACGAATGAATTAGAATGGTTACATTCGTGCAAATGAATTAGAATGGATCGTACGAATGGATTAGAATGGATCGTACGAATGAATTAGAATGGATCGTACGAATGAATTAGAATGGATCGTACGAATGAATTAGAATGGATATGTTCGTGCGAATGAATTAGAATGGATCGTACGAATGAATTAGAATGGACATATTTGAACGAATAAATTAGAATGGATCATACGAATGAATTAGAATGAATCGTACGAATGAATTAGTATGGATCGTGTGAATGAATTAGAGTACGAATGAATTAGAATGGATCGTACAAATGAATTAGAATAGATCGTGCGAATGAATTAGAATTGATCATACAAATGAATTAGAATGGATCGTACGAATGGATTAGAATGGATCGTACGAATGGATTAGAATGGATCGTACGAATGAATTAGAATGGATCGTACGAATGTATCCATTCTAATTCATTCGTACGATCCATTCTAATTCTTCATATGATCCATTCTAATTCGTTCGTACGATCCATTCTAATTCGATCGTACGATCTATTCTAATTCATTCACACGATCCATTCTAATTCATTCGCACGATCCCTTATAATTCTTTTATATGATCCATTCTAATTCATTTGTACGATCGATTCTAATCCATTCGTACGATCTATTCTAATTTATTCCTATGATCCATTCTAATTCATTCGTACGATCCATTCTAATTAATTCGTACGATCCATTCTAATCCATTCGTACGATCCATTCTAATTCATTTGCACGAATGTAACCATTCTAATTCATTCGTACGATCCATTTCTAATTCATTTGTACGATTCATTCTAATTCATTCGTACGATCCATTCTAATGCATTCGTACGATCCATTCTAATTCATTCGTATGATCCATTTTAACTCATTCGGTGGAATGTAACCTTCCTAATTCATTCGTACGATCCATTCTAATTCATACGATCCATTCTAATCTATTCGTACGATCCATTCTAATTCATTCGCACGATCCATTCTATGAATTAGAATGGATACCTTTGTGCATATGAATTAGAATGGATCATACGAATAAATTAGAATGGATCGTACGAATGAATTAGAATGGATCGTGCGAATGAATTAGAATCGATCTTACGAATGAATTAGAATGGATCGTACGAATGAATTAGATCGTACGAAAGAATTAGAATGGATCGTACGAATGAATTAAAATGGATACATTCATACGACTGAATTAGAATGGATCGTGCGAATGAATTAGACTGGATACATTCTTGCGAATAAATTAGAATGGATCGTATATTCGTGCAAATAAATTAGAATGGATCATACGAATGAATTAAAATGGATCATGCGAATGAATTAGAATAAATCGTACGAATGCATTAGAATGGATCGTACGAATGGATTAGAATGGATCGTATGAATGAATTCTAATTCCATTCTAATTCATTCGTACGATCCATTCTAATTCATTCATACAATCCATTCAAATTCATTCGTACGATGCAATCTAATTCATTCACACAAATGTATCTATTCTAATTCATTCATACAATGTGTTCTAATCCATTCGTACGATCCATTCTAATCCATTCGTACGATCCATTCTAATTCATTCGCACGAATGTAACCATTCTAATTCATTCATATGATCCATTCTAATTCATTCGCATGATCCATTCTAATTCATTCGTATGATCCATTCTAATTCATTCGTACAATCCATTCTAATTCATTTGCATGAATGTATCCATTCTAATTCATTCGTACGATCTATTCTAATTCATTCGTATGATCCATTCTAATTCATTCGTATGATCCATTCTAATTCATTCGTACAATCCATTCTAATTCATTTGCATGAATGTATCCATTCTAATTCATTCGTACGATCTATTTTAATTCATTCGTATGATACATTCTAATTCATTCGCATGAATGTATCCATTCTAATTCATTTGCACGATCCATTCTAATTCATTCGTATGATCTATTCTAATTCATTAGCACGAGTATAACCATTCTAATCCATTCGTACGATTCATTCTAATTGATTCATACGATCCATTCTAATTCACATTCGTACAATGCGTTCTAATCCATTCGTACGATCCATTCTAATCCATTCGTACGATCCATTCTAATTCATTCGCACGAATGTAACCATTCTAATTCATTCATATGATCCATTCTAATTCATTCGTACGATCCACTCTAATTCATTCGTATGATCCATTCTAATTCATTCGTACGATCCATTCTAATTCATTTGCATGAATGTATCCATTCTAATTTATTCGTACGATCCAGTCTAATTCATTCGTACAATCCATTCTAATTCATTCACATGAATATATCCATTCTAATTCATTTGTACGATCCATTCTAATTCATTCGTATAAATATATCCATTCTAATTCATTCGTACGATCCATTCTAATTCATTCGCACGATCCATTCTAATTCATTCGCACGAATGTATCCATTCTAATTCATTTGCATGATCCATTCTAAATCATTCCTATGATCCATTCTAATTCATTCGTACGATCCATTCTAATTCATTCGCTCGAATGTATCCATTCTAATTCATTCGTACGATCCATTCTAATTCATTCGCATCGTACGAATGAATTTGAATAGATCGTGCGAATGAATTAGAATGGATACATTCGTGCGAATGAATTTGAATGGATCGTAGGAATGAATTAGAATGGATCGTACGAATGAATTAGAATGGTTACATTCGTGCGAATGAATTAGAATGGATCGTACGAATGAATTAGAATGGATCGTACAAATAAATTAGAAAGGTAACATTTGTGAGAATGAATTAGAATGGATCGTACGAATGAATTAGAATAGCTCATACGAATGAATTAGAATGAATCGTACGAATGAATTAGAATGGTTACATTCGTGCGAATGAATTAGAATAGATCGTACGAATGGATTAGAATGGATCGTACGAATGAATTAGAATGGATCATATGAAAGAATTAGAATGGATCATGCGAATGAATTAGAAAGGATCGTACGAATGAATTAGAATGGATATATTCGTGCGAATGAATTAGAATGGATCGTACGAATGAATTAGAATGGATATATTTATGCGAATGAATTAGAATGGATCAAACGAATAAATTAGAATGGATACATTTGTGCGAATGAATTAGAATGGATCATACGAATGAATTAGAATAGATATATTCATGCGAATGAATTAGAATGGATCGTACGAATGAATTAGAATGGATTGTACGAATGAATTAGAATGGATACATTCGTGCGAATGAATTAGAATGGATCGTGCGAATGAATAAGAATGGATTAGAATGGATTAGAATGGATCGTACGAATGGATTAGAATGGATCGTACGAATGATTTAGAATGGATCGTACAAATGAATTAGAAAGGTTACATTTGTGAGAATGAATTAGAATGGATCGTACGAATGAATTAGAATGGATCGTACGAATGGATTAGAATGGATCGTACGAATGGATTAGAATGGATCGAACGAATGAATTAGAATGGATACATTCGTGAGAATGAATTTGAATGGATCGTACGAATGAATTGGAATGGATCATACGAATGAATTTAAATGGATCGTACCAATGAATTAGAATGGATCATACAAATAAATTAGAAAGGTTAAATTCGTGAGAATGAATTAGAATGGATCGTACGAATGAATTAGAATGGATCATACAATGAATTAGAAAGGTTACATTCGTGAGAATGAATTAGAATGGATCGTACGAATGAATTAGAATGGATCGTACGAATGAATTAGAATGGATACATTCGAGCGAATGAATTAGAATGGATCGTACGAATGAAATAGAATGGACCATAAAAATGAATTAGAATGGATCGTGCAAATGAATTAGAATGGATCGTATGAATGAATAAGAATGGATTGTACGAATGAATTAGAATGAATACATTTGTGCGAATGAATTAGAATGGATACATTCGTGCGAATGAATTAGAATGGATCGTACGAATGAATTAGAATGGATCATAGGAATGAATTAGAATGGATCGTGCAAATGAATTAGAATGGATCGTACGAACGAATTAGAATGGATCGTATGAACGAATTAGAATGGATCGTACGAATGAATTAGAATAGATACATTCGAGCGAATGAATTAGAATGGATCGTACGAATGAATTAGAATGGATCGTACGAATAAATTAGAATGGATCGTGACAATGAATTAGAATGGATACATTCGTGCGAATGAATTAGAATAGATCATAGTAATGAATTAGAATGGATCGTACGAATGAATTAGAATGGTTACATTCGTGCGAATGGATTAGAATGGATCGTACGAATGGATTAGAATGGATCGTACGAATGAATCAGAATGGATCGTACAAATGAATTAGAAAGGTTACATTTGTGAGAATGAATTAGAATGGATCGTACGAATGAATTAGAATGGATCGTATGAATGAATTAGAATGGATCGTACGAATGAATTAGAATAGATCGTGCGAATGAATTAGAATGAATACATTTGTACGAAAAAATTAGAATGGATTGTACGAATGAATTAGAATGGATACATTCTTGCGAATAAATTAGAATGGATCGTATATTCGTGCAAATAAATTAGAATGGATCGTACGTTTGAATTAGATTGGATTGTGCGAATGAATTAGAATGGATACATTCGTGCGAATGAATTAGAATAGATCGTATGAATGAATTAGAATGGATCGTACGAATGAATTAGAATGGATCGTGCGAATGAATTAGAATGGATCGTGCGTATATGAATGTATCCATTCTAATTTATTCGTACGATCCATTCTAATCCATTCGTACGATCCATTCTAATTCATTCGCACGATCCATTCTTATTCATTCCTATGATCCATTCTAATCCATTCTAATTCATTCCTATGATCCATTCTAATTCATTCGTACGATCCATTCTAATTCATTCGTACGAATGAATTAGAATGGATCGTGTGAATGAATTAGAATGGATCGTACGAATGGATTAGAATGGATCGTACGAATGGATTTGAATGGATCATACGAATGGATTAGAATGGATACATTCATGCAAATGAATTAGAATGGATCGTACGAATAAATTAGAATGGATCATACGAATGAATTAGAATGGATCGTATGAATGGATTAGAATGGATCGTACGAATGGATTAGAACACATTGTACGAATGAATTAGAATGGATCGTACGAATGAATCGTGCAAATAAATTAGAATGGATCATACGAATGAATTAGAATGGATCATACGAATGAATTAGAATGGATCATAGGAATAGATCGTATGAATGAATTAGAATGGATCGTACGAATGAATTAGAATGGATCGTGCGAATGAATTAGAATGGATTGTACGAATGAATTAGAATGGATACATACAAATGAATTAGAAAGGTTACATTCATGAGAATGAATTAGAATGGATCGTAGGATTGAATTAGAATGGATCGTACGAATCAATTAGAATGGTTACATTCGAGCGAATGAATTAGAATGGATCGTACGAATGAATTAGAATGGATCGTACGAATAAATTAGAATGGATCGTGCGAATGAATTAGAATGGATCGTACGAATGAATTAGAATGGATCCACCGAATGAGTTAGAATGGATCATACGAATGAATTAGAATGGATCATACGAAAGAATTAGAATGGATCGTGCGAATGGATTAGAATGGATCGTACGAATGAATTAGAATGGATCAGACGAATTAGAATGGATCATGCGAATGAATTAGAATGGATCGTACGAATGAATTAGAATGGATCGTGCGAATGAATTAGAATGGATCGTACGAATGAATTAGAATGGATTCGTACGAATGAATTAGAATGGATCGTACGAATGGATTAGAATGGATCGTATGAATTAGAATGGATCGTACGAATGAATTAGGAAGGTTACATTCCACCGAATGAGTTAGAATGGATCATACGAATGAATTAGAATGGATCGTACGAATGCATTAGAATGGATCGTACGAATGAATTAGTATGAATCGTACAAATGAATTAGAAATGGATCGTACGAATGAATTAGAATGGTTACATTCGTGCAAATGAATTAGAATGGATCGTACGAATGGATTAGAATGGATCGTACGAATGAATTAGAATGGATCGTACGAATGAATTAGAATGGATCATAGGAATAAATTAGAATGGATCGTACGAATGGATTAGAATGGATCGTACGAATGAATTAGAATGGATCATATGAAAGAATTAGAATGGATCATGCGAATGAATTAGAATGGATCGTGCGAATGAATTAGAATGGATCGTACGATCGAATTAGAATGGATCGTACGAACGAATTAGAATGGATCATATGAACGAATTAGAATGGATCGTACGAATGAATTAGAATGGATACATTCATACAATTCATTCTAATTCATTCGTACGATCCATTCTAATCCATTCGTACGATCCATTCTAATCCATTCATATGATCCATTCTAATTCATTCGTATGATCAATTCTAATTCATTCGTACGATCTATTCTAATTCATTTGTACGATCCATTCTAATTAATTCGTACTCTAATTCATTCACACGATCCATTCTAATTCATTCGTACGATCCATTCTAATTCATTCGTATGATCCATTCTTATTTATTCGTTCAAATATATCCATTCTAATTAATTCGTATGATCCATTCTAATTCATTCGCACGATCCATTCTAATTCATTCGTACGATCCATTCTAATTCATTCGAACGAATATATCCATTCTAATTCATTCGTACGATCCATTCTAATTCATTCGTACGATCCATTCTAATTCATTCGTACGATCCATTCTAATCCATTCGTACGATCCATTCTAATTCATTTGCACGAATGTAACCATTCTAATTCATTCGTACGATCCATTCTAATTCATTCATACAATCCATTCTAATTCATTCGCACGAATGTATCCATTCTAATTAATTCTTACGATCCATTCTAATTCATTCGTATGATCCATTCTTATTCATTCACACGATCCAGTCTAATTGATTCACACAATCCATTCTAATTCATTCGCACGAATGTATCCATTCTAATTCATTCGTACGATCCATTCTAATTCACTAATATGTCCATTCTAATTCATTCGTACGATCCATTCTAATTCATATGCACAAAGATATCCATTCTAATTCGTTTGCACGATCCATTCTAATTCATTCCTATGATCCATTCTAATTCATTCGTACGATCCATTCTAATTCATTCGCTCGAATGTATCCATTCTAATTCTTTCGTACGATCCATTCTAATTCGTTCATACGATCCATTCTAATTCGTTCGTACGATCCATTCTAATTCGTTCGTACGATTCATTCTTATTCATTCGTACGTTTCATTCTAATTCATTCGCACGATCCATTCTAATTCATTCGTACGATCCATTCTAATTCATTCATACGATTCATTCTAATTCATTCGCACGATACATTCTAATTCATTCGTACGATCCATTCTAAATCATTCGTATGATCAATTCTAATTCATTTGCACGATCCATTCTAATTCATTCGTACAATCCATTCTATTTCATTCGCACGAATGTAACCATTCAATTTCATTCGTACGATCCATTCTAATTCATTCCTACGATCCATTCTAATTCATTCGCACGAATGTATCCATTCTAATTCATTTGCATGATCCATTCTAATTCATTCCTATGATCCATTCTAATTCATTCGTACGATCGATTCTAATTCATTCGCTCGAATGTATCCATTCTAATTCATTCGTACGATTCATTCTAATTCATTCACACGATCCATTCTAATTCATTCGTACAATCCACTCTTATTCATTCATACGATCCATTCGAATTCATTTGTACGAATGGATTAGAATGGATCGTACGAATGGATTAGAATGGATCGTACGAATGAATTAGAATGGATCGTACGAACAAATTAGAATGGATCGTATGAACGAATTAGAATGGATCGTACGAATGAATTAGAATGGATACATTTGAGCGAATGAATTAGAATGGATCGTACGAATGAATTAGAATGGATCATAGGAATGAATTAGAATGGATCGTGCAAATGAATTAGAATGGATACATTCGTGCGAATGAATAAGAATGGATCGTAGGAATGAATTGGAATGAATCGTACGAATGAATTAGAATGGTTACATTCGTGCGAATGAATTAGAATGGATCGTACAATTGAATTGGAAAGGTTACATTTGTGAGAATGTATTAGAATGGATCGTACGAATGGATTAGAATGGATCGTACGAATGAGTTAGAATGGATCGTACGAATGAATTAGAATGGATCATGCGAATGAATTAGAATAGATTGTACGAATGAATTAGAATGGATACATTTGTGCGAATGAATTAGAATGGATCGTGCGAATGAATTAGAATGGATCGAACGAATGAATTAGAATGGATATATTTATGCGAATGAATTAGAATGGATCGAACGAATGAATTATAATGGATACATTTGTGCGAATGAATTAGAATGGATCGTGCGAATAAATTAGAATGGATCGTACGAATGAATTAGAATGGATATATTTATGCGAATGAATTAGAATGGATCGAACGAATGAATTAGAATGGATACATTTGTGCGAATGAATTTGAATGGATCGTACGAATGAATTAGAATGTATCGTACGAATGAATTAGAATGGATACATTTGTGCGAATGAATTAGAATGGATCGTACGAATGAATTAGAATGGATCGTACGAATTAATTAGATCGTACGAACGAATTAGAATGGATCGTACGAATGAATTAGAATGGATACATTCGAGCGAATGAATTAGAATGGATCGTACGAATGAATTAGAATGGATCATAGGAATGAATTAGAATGGATCGTGCAAATGAATTAGAATGGATACATTCGTGCGAATGAATTAGAATGGATCGTATGAATGAATTAGAATGGTTACATTCGTGCGAATGAATTAGAATGGATCGTACGAATGGTTTAGAATGGATCGTACGAATGGATTAGAATGGATCGTACGAATGAATTAGAATGGATCGTACAAATGAATTAGAAAGGTTACATTTGTGAGAATGAATTAGAATGGATCGTACGAATGAATTAGAATGGATCGTACGAATGAATTAGAATGGATCGTACGAATGAATTAGAATCGATTGTACGAATGAATTAGAATGGATCGTACGGATCGTACGAATGAATTAGAATGGATCATGCGAATGAATTTGAATGGATCGGACGAATGAATAAGAATGGATCATACGAATGAATTTGAATGGATCGTGCGAATGAATTAGAATAGATTGTACGAATGAATTAGAATGGATACATAAGTGCAAATGAATTAGAATGGATCGGACGAATGAATTAGAATGGATCGTGCGAATGAATTAGAATGGATCGTACGAATGAATTAGAATGGATAGTGCGAATGAATATGAATTGATCATACGAATGAACTAGAATGGATGGTACGAATGAATTAGAATGGATCGTACGAATAAATTAGAATGGATCATGCGAATGAATTAGAATGGATCGTGTGAATGAATTAGAATGGATCCACCGAATGAATTAGAATGGATGGTACAAATGAATTAGAATGGATCGTACGAATAAATTAGAATGGATCGTGCGAATGAATTAGAATGGATCGTACGAATGAATTAGGATGGATCGTACGAATGGATTAGAATGGATACATTTGTGAGAATGAATTAGAATGGATCGTACAAATGTATCCATTCTAATTCATTCGTACGATCCATTCTAATCCATTCGTACGATCCATTCTAATTCATTCGTACGATCCATTCTAATCCATTCGTACGATCCATTCTAATTCATTCGTACGATCCATTCTAATTCATTCGTATGATCCATTCTAACTCATTCGGTGGATCCATTCTAATTCATTCGTACTATCCATTCTAATTCATTCGCACGATCCATTCTAATTTATTCGTACGATCCATTCTAATTCATTCGCACGATCCATTCTAATTTATTTGCACGATCAATTCTAATTCATTCTCACGAATGTAACTTTTCTAATTCATTTGTATGATCCATTCTAATTCATTTGTATCCATTCTAATTCATTCGTTCGATCCAATTTAATTCATTCGTACGATCCATTCAAATTCATTCGCATGATCCATTCTAATTTATTTGTACGATCCATTCTAATTCAATCGTATGATCCATTCTAATTCATTCGCACAAATGTATCTATTTTAATTCATTCGTATGATCCATTCTAATTTATTCATACGATCCATTCTAATTCATTCGCAGGATCCATTCTAATTCATTCGTACGATCCATTCTAATCCATTCGTATGAATGGATTTGAATGGATACATTCCAGCAATCCATTCTAATTCATTTGCACGATCCATTCTTATCCATTCGTACGATCCATTCTAATCCATTCGTACGATCCATTCTAATTCATTCGCACAAATGTATCCATTCTAATTCTTACGATCCATTCTAATTCGTTCATACGATCTATTCTAATTCATTCACACGAATGTATCCATTCTAATTCATTTGTATGATCCATTCTAATTCATTCGTACGATTCATTCTAATTCATTCGATGGATCCATTCTAATTCATTCGTACGATCCATTCTAATTTATTCGCACGATCCATTCTAATTTATTCGTACGATCCATTCTAATTCATTCGTACGATCTATTCAAATTCATTCGCATGATCCATTCTAATTCATTCCTATGATCTATTCTAATTCATTCGCTCGAACGAATGAATTAGAATGGATCATAGGAATGAATTAGAATGGATCGTGCAAATAAATTAGAATGGATACATTCGAGCGAATGAATTAGAATAGATCGTAGGAATGAATTAGAATGGATCATACGAATGAATTAGAATGGATCGTGCGAATGAATTAGAATGGATTGTACGAATGAATTAGAATGGATACATAAGTGCGAATGAATTTGAATGGATCGGACGAATGAATTAGAATGGATCGTGCGAATGAATTAGAATGGATCGTACGAATGAATTAGAATGGATAGTGCGAATGAATTAGAATGGATCGTACGAATGAATTAGAATGGATCGTACGAATAAATTAGAATGGATCCACCGAATGAGTTAGAATGGATCATACGAATGAATTAGAATGGATGGTACGAATGAATTAGAATGGATCGTACGAATAAATTAGAATGGATCATGCGAATGAATTAGAATGGATCGTACAAATGAATTAGAATGGATCCACCGAATAAGTTAGAATGGATCATACGAATGAATTAGAATGGATCGTACGAATGAATTAGAATGGATACATTCGTGCGAATGAATTAGAATGGATCGTACGAATGAATTAGACTGGATCGCACGAATAAATTAGAATGGATATATTCATACGAATGAATTAGATTGGATCGTACGAATGAATTAGAATGGATCGTACGAATAGATTAGAATGGATCGTACGAATGAATTAGAATGGATCATACAAATGAATTAGAAAGATTACATTCGTGAGAATGAATTAGAATGGATCGTGCAAATAAATTTGAATGAATCGTGCGAATGAATTAGAATGGATCGTATGAATAAATTAGAATGGATCGTGCGAATGAATTAGAAAGGATAGTACGAAAGAATTAGAATGGATCCACCGAATGAGTTAGAATGGATCATACGAATGAATTAGAATGGATCGTATGAATGAATTAGAATGGATCGTACGAATGGATTAGAATGGATCGTACGAATGAATTAGAATGGATCGTACGAATGGATTAGAATGGATCGTACGAATGAATTAGAATGGATACATTCGTACGATCTGTTCTAATTCATTCTCACAAATGTATCCATTCTAATCCATTCGCACGATCCATTCTAATTCATTCGTACGATCCATTCTAATTCATTCGTACGATCCATTCTAATCCATTCGTACAATCCATTCTAATTCATTCGTACGATCCATTCTAATTCATTCGTACGATCCATTCTAATTCATTCGCATGATCCATTCTAATTTATTCGTACGATCCATTCTAATTCATTCGTACCATCCATTCTAATTCATTCGTATGATCAAGTCTTATTCATTCGCACTATCCATTCTAATTCATTCGTACGATCCATTCTAATTCATTCGCACGATCCATTCTAATTCATTCGTCCGATCCATTCTAATTCATTCGCACTTATGTATCCATTCTAATTCATTCGTACAATCCATTCTAATTCATTCGCACGATCCATTCTAATTCATTCGTATGATCCATTCTAATTCATTCCTACGATCTATTCTAATTCATTCGCTCGAATGTATCCATTCTAATTTATTTGCACGATCCATTCTAATTCATTCCTATGATCCATTCTAATTCATTCGTTCGAGCGAATGAATTAGAATAGATCGTAGGAATGAATTAGAATAGATCATGCGAATGAATTAGAATAGATCGTACGAATGAATTAGAATGGATCGTACGAATAAATTAGAATGGATCGTGCGAATGAATTAGAATGGATCGTACGAATGAATTAGAATGGATCCACCGATTGAATTAGAATGAATCATACGAATGAATTAGAATGGATCGTACAAATGAATTAGAATGGATACATTCGTGCGAATGAATTAGAATAGATCGTATGAACGAATTAGAATGGATCGTATGAATTAGAATGGATACATTTGTGCGAATGAATTAGAATGGATCGTACGAATGAATTAGATTGGATCGTACGAATGGATTAGAATGAATCGTACGAATGGATTAGAATGGATCGTGCAAATGCATTAGAATGGATTGCATGAATGTATCCATTCTAATCCATTCGTACGAATGAATTAGAATGGATCCTGCGAATGAAATAGAATGGATCGTATGAATAAATTAGAATGGATCATACGAATGAATTAAAATAGATACATTTGTGCGAATGAATTAGAATGGATCATACGATTGAATTAGAATGGATCGTACGAATGAATTAGAATGGATCATGCGAATGAATTTGAATGGATCGTACGAATGAATTAAATTGGATCGAACGAATGAATTAGAATGGATACATTCGAGCGAATGAATTAGAATTGATCGTAGGAATGAATTAGAATGGGTCATACGAATGAATTAGAATGGATCGTGCGAATGAATTAGGATGGATTGTACGAATGAATTAGAATGGATACATTCGTGCGAATGAATTAGAATAGATCGGACGAATGAATTAGAATGGATCGTACGAATGCATTAGAATGGATCATGCGAATGAATTTGAATGGATCGTACGAATGGATTAGAATGGATCGAACGAATGAATTAGAATGGATACATTCGAGCGAATGAATTAGAATAGATCGTAGGAATGAATTAGAATGGATCATACGAATGAATTAGAATAGATCGTACGAATGAATTGGAATGGATCGTACGAATGAATTACAATGGATACATTCATGCAAATGAATTAGAATGGATCGTAAAAATGGATTAGAATGGATACATTAGAGAGAATGAATTAGAATGGATCGTGCGAATGAATTAGAATGGATTGTACGAATGAATTAGAATGGATCATACGAATGAATTTGAATGGATCGTACGAATGAATTAGAATAGATCATGCGAATGAATTAGAATGGATTGCACGAATGAATTAGAATGGATACATTTGTGCGAATAAATTAGAAAGGATTGTGCGAATGAATTAGAATGGATCATACAAATGAATTTGAATGGATACATTTGTGCGAATGAATTTGAATGGATCATACGAATGAATTAGAATGGATCGTACGAATGGATTAGAACGCATTGTACGAATGAATTAGAATGGACGGACGAATGAATTAGAATGGATCGTGCGAATGAATTAGAATGGATCGTACGAATGAATTAGAATGGATAGTGCGAATGAATAAGAATTGATCATACGAATGAATTAGAATGGATGGTACGAATGAATTAGAATGGGTCGTACGAATAAATTAGAATGGATTATGCAAATGAATTAGAATGGATCGTACGAATGAATTAGAATGGATCCACCGAATGAGTTAGAATGGATCATACGAATGAATTAGAATGGATCGTACGAATGAATTAGAATGGATACATTCGTGCGAGTGAATTAGAATGGATCGTACGAATGAATTAGACTGGATCGCACGAATAAATTAGAATGGATACATTCATACGAATGAATTAGAATGGATCGTACGAATGAATTAGAATGGATCGTACGAATGAATTAGAATGGATCATACAAATGAATTAGAAAGGTTACATTCGTGAGAATGAATTAGAATGGATCGTGCAAATAAATTAGAATGGATCGTGCGAATGAATTAGAATGGATCATACGAATAAATTAGAATGGATCGTGCGAATGAATTAGAATGGATAGTACGAATGAATTAGAATGGATCCACCGAATGAGTTAGAATGGATCATACGAATGAATTAGAATGGATCGTACGAATGGATTAGAATGGATCGTACGAATGAATTAGAATGGATCGTACGAATGGATTAGAATGGATCGTACGAATGAATTAGAATGGATATATTCGTACGATCCATTCTAATTCATTCTCACAAATGTATCCATTCTAATCCATTCGTACGATCCATTCTAATTCATTCGTACGATCCATTCTAATTCATTCGCACGAATGTATCCATTCTAATTCATTTGCATGATCCATTCTAATTCATTCCTATGATCCATTCGAATCCATTCGTACGGTCTATTCTAATTCATTCGTACGATCCTTTCTAATTCATTCGCACGATCCATTCTTATTCGTTCGTATGATCCATTCTAATTTATTCGTATGATACATTTGTGAGAATGAATTAGAATGGATCGTACGAATAAATTAGAATAGATACATTCGTGCGAATGAATTAGAATGGATCGTACAAATGAATTAGAATGGATCGTATGAATGAATTAGAATGGATCATGCGAATGAATTAGAATGGATTGTACGAATGAATTAGAATGGATACATTTGTGCGAATGAATTAGAATGGATCGTGCGAATGAATTAGAATGGATCGTACGAATGGATTAGAATGGATCGTACGAATGAATTAGAATGGATCGTACGAACGAATTAGAATGGTTACATTCGTGCGAATGAATTAGAATGGATCGTACGAATGGATTAGAATAGATCGTACGAATGGATTAGAATGGATCGTACGAATGAATTAGAATGGATCGTACAAATGAATTAGAAAGGTTACATTCGTGAGAATGAATTAGAATCGATCGTACGAATGAATTAGAATGGATCGTACGAATGGATTAGAATGGATCGTATGAATGGATTAGAATGGATCATACAAATGAATTAGAAAGGTTACATTCATGAGAATGAATTAGAATGGATCGTGCGAATGAATTAGAATGGATCGTGCGAATGAATTAGAATGGATCGTACGAATAAATTAGAATTGATCGTGCGAATGAATTAGAATGGATCGTACGAATGAATTAGAATGGATCCACCGAATGAGTTAGAATGGATCATACGAATGAATTAGAATGGATCGTACGAATGAATTAGAATGGATTGTACGAATGGATTAGAATGGATCGTACGAATGAATTAGAATGGATCGTACGAATGGATTAGAATGGATCGTATGAATGAATTAGAATGGATACATTCGTACGATCCATTCTAATTCATTCTCACAAATGTATCCATTCTAATCCATTCGTACGACCCATTCTAATTCATTCGTACGATCCATTCTAATCCATTCGTACGATCCATTCTAATCCATTCGTACAATCCATTCTAATTCATTCGTACGATCCATTCTAATTCATTCGTATGATCCATTCTAACTCATTCGGTGGATCCATTCTAATTCATTCGTACGATCCATTCTAATTCATTCGCACGATCCATTCTAATTTATTCGTACGATCCATTCTAATTCATTCGCACGATCCATTCTAATTCATTCGCACGATCCATTCTAATTCATTCTCATGAATGTAACCTTTCTAATTCATTCGTACGATCCATTCTAATCCATTCGTACGATCCATTCTAATCCATTCATACGATCCATTCTAATTCATTCGTACGATCCATTCTAATTCATTCTCACGAATGTAACCTTTCTAATTCATTTGTATGATCCATTCTAATTCATTCGTACGATTCATTCTAATCCATTCGTACGATCCATTCTAATCCATTCGTGCGATCCATTCTAATTCATTCGCACGAATGTAACTATTCTAATTCGTTCGTACGATCCATTCTAATCCATTCGTACGATCCATTCTAATTCATTCGCACAAATGTATCCATTCTAATTCATTCGTACAATCCATTCTAATTCATTCGTATGATCCATTCTAATTCATTCATACGATCCATTCTAATTCATTTGTACGATCCATTCTAATTCATTCGCACGAATGTATCCATTCTAATTTATTCGTACGATCCATTCTAATTCATTCTCACGAATGTATCATACGAATGAATTAGAATGGATCATACGAACGAATAAGAATGGATCGTGCGAATGAATTAGAAAGGATCGTACGAATGAATTAGAATAGACCGTACGAATGGATTAGAATGGATCATAGGAATGAATTAGAATGGATCGTGCAAATGAATTAGAATGGATACATTCGTGCGAATGAATTAGAATGGATCGTATGAATGAATTAGAGTGGATCGTACGAATGGATTAGAATGGATACTTTTGTGAGAATGAATTAGAATGGATCGTACGAATGTATCCATTCTAATTCATTCGTACGATCCATTCTAATCCATTCGTAAGATCCATTCTAATTCATTCGTACGATCCATTCTAATCCATTCGTACGATCCATTCTAATCCATTCGTACGATCCATTCTAATCCATTCGTATGATCCATTCTAACTCATTCGGTGGATCCATTCTAATTCATTCGTACTATCCATTCTAATTCATTCGCACGATCCATTATAATTTATTCGTACGATCCATTCTAATTCATTCACACGATCTATTCTAATTTATTTGCACGATCCATTCTAATTCATTCTCACGAATGTAACCTTTCTAATTCATTTGTATGATCCATTCTAATTCATTCGTACGATCCATTCTAATCCATTCGTACGATCCATTCTAATCTATTCGTACGATCCATTCTAATTCATTCGTATGAATGTATCCATTCTAATTTATTCGTGCGATCCAGTCTAATTCATTCGTACAATCCATTCTAATTCATTCGCACGAATGTATCCATTCTAATTCATTCGTACGATCCATTCTAATTCATTCGTATGATCCATTCTAACTCATTCGGTGGATCCATTCTAATTCATTCGTACGATCCATTCTAATTCATTCGCATGATCCATTCTAATTTATTCGTACGATCCATTCTAATTCATTCGTACCATCCATTCTAATTCATTCGTATGATCAATTCTTATTCATTCGCACTATCCATTCTAATTCATTCGTACGATCCATTCTAATTCATTCGCACGATCCATTCTAATTCATTCGTCCGATCCATTCAAATTCATTCGCACTTATGTATCCTTTCTAATTCATTCGTACAATCCATTCTAATTCATTCACACGATCCATTCTAATTCTTTCGTATGATCCATTCTAATTCATTCCTACGATCTATTCTAATTCATTCGCTCGAATGTATCCATTCTAATTTATTTGCACGATCCATTCTAATTCATTCCTATGATCCATTCTAATTCATTCGTTCGAGCGAATGAATTAGAATAGATCGTAGGAATGAATTAGAATGAATCATGCGAATGAATTAGAATAGATCGTACAAATGAATTAGAATGGATCGTACGAATAAATTAGAATTGATCGTGCGAATGAATTAGAATGGATCGTACGAATGAATTAGAATGGATCCACCGAATGAATTAGAATGAATCGTACGAATGATATAGAATGTATCGTACAAATGAATTAGAATGGATACATTCGTGCGAATGAATTAGAATGGATCGTATGAACGAATCAGAATGGATCGTATGAATTAGAATGGATACATTTGTGCGAATGAATTAGAATGGATCGTACGAATGAATTAGAATGGATCGTACGAATGGATTAGAATGGATCGTACGAATGGATTAGAATGGATCGTGCAAATGAATTAGAATGGATTGCACGAATGTATCCATTCTAATCCATTCGTACGAATGGATTAGAATGGATCGTACGAATGAATTAGAATAGATCCTATGAATGAATTAGAATGGATCGTATGAATAAATTAGAATGGATCATACGAATGAATTAAAATGGATACATTTGTGCGAATGAATTAGAATGGATCATACGATTGAATTAGAATGGATCGTACGAACGAATTAGAATGGATCATGCGAATGAATTAGAATTGATCGTAGGAATGAATTAGAATGGATCATACGAATGAATTAGAATGGATCGTGCGAATGAATTAGGATGGATTGTACGAATGAATTAGAAAGGATACATTCGTGCGAATGAATTAGAATGGATCGGGCGAATGAATTAGAATTGATCGTGCGAATGAATTAGAATGGATCATGCGAATGAATTTGAATGGATCGTACGAATGAATTAGAATGGATCGAACGAATGAATTAGAATGGATACATTCGAGCGATGAATTAGAATAGATCGTAGGAATGAATTAGAATGGATCATACGAATGAATTAGAATGGATCGTACGAATTAATTGGAATGGATCGTACGAATGAATCAGAATTGATACATTCATGCAAATAAATTAGAATGGATCGTACAAATGGATTAGAATGGATACATTAGAGCGAATGAATTAGAATGGATCGTGCGAATGAATTAGAATGGATTGTAAGAAAGAATTAGAATGGATACATAAGTGCGAATGAATTAGAATGGACGGACGAATGAATTAGAATGGATCGTGCGAATGAATTAGAATGGATCGTACGAATGAATTAGAATGGATAGTGCGAATGAATAAGAATTGATCATACGAATGAATTAGAATGGATGATACGAATGAATTAGAATGGATCGTACGAATAAATTAGAATGGATTATGCGAATGTATTAGAATGGATCATACGAATGAATTAGAATGGATCCACCGAATGAGTTAGAATGGATCATACGAATGAATTAGAATGGATCGTACGAATGAATTAGAATGGATACATTCGTGCGAATGAATTAGAATGGATCGTACGAATGAATTAGACTGGATCGCACGAATAAATTAGAATGGATACATTCATACGAATGAATTAGAATGGATCGTACGAATGAATTAGAATGGATCGTACGAATGAATTAGAATGGATCATACAAATGAGTTAGAAAGGTTACATTCGTGAGAATGAATTAGAATGGATCGTGCAAATAAGTTAGAATGGATCGTGCGAATGAATTAGAATGGATCGTACGAATAAATTAGAATAGATCATACGAATGAATTAGAATGGATAGTACGAATGAATTAGAATGGATCCACCGAATAAGTTGGAATGGATCATACGAATGAATTAGAATGGATCGTACGAATGAATTAGAATGGATCGTACGAATGGATTAGAATGGATCGTATGAATGAATTAGAATGGATCGTACGAATGGATTAGAATGGATCGTACGAATGGATTAGAATGGATCGTACGAATGAATTAGAATGGATACATTCGTACGATCCATTCTAATTCATTCTCACAAATGTATCCATTCTAATCCATTCGTACGATCCATTCTAATTCATTCGCACGATCCATTCTAATTCATTCGCACGAATGTATCCATTCTAATTCATTTGCACGATCCATTCTAATTCATTCCTATGATCCATTCTAATCCATTCGTACGGTCTATTCTAATTCATTCGTACGATCCTTTCTAATTCATTCGCACGATCCATTCTTATTCGTTCGTATGATCCATTCTAATTTATTCGTATGATACATTCGTGAGAATGAATTAGAATGGATCGTATGAATAAATTAGAATGGATACATTCGTGCGAATGAATTAGAATGGATCGTACAAATGAATTGGAATGGGTCGTATGAATGAATTAGAATGGATCATGTGAATGAATTAGAATGGATTGTACGAATGAATTAGAATGGATACATTTGTGCGAATGAATTAGAATGGATAGTGCGAATGAATTAGAATGGATCGTATGAATGGATTAGAATGGATCGTACGAATGAATTAGAATGGATCGTACGAACGAATTAGAATGGTTACATTCGTGCGAATGAATTAGAATGGTTCGTACGAATGGATTAGAATGGATCGTACGAATGGATTAGAATGGATCGTACGATTGAATTAGAATGGATCGTACAAATGAATTAGAAAGGTTACATTCGTGAGAATGAATTAGAATGGATCGTACGAATGAATTAGAATGGATCGTACGAATGGATTAGAATGGATCGTACGAATGGATTAGAATGGATCATACAAATGAATTAGAAAGGTTACATTCATGAGAATGAATTAGAATGGATCGTGCGAATAAATTAGAATGGATCGTGCGAATGAATTAGAATGGATCGTACGAATAAATTAGAATGGATCGTGCGAATGAATTAGAATGGATCGTACGAATGAATTAGAATGGATCCACCGAATGAGTTAGAATGGATCATACGAATGAATTAGAATGGATCGTACGAATGAATTAGAATGGATTGTACGAATGGATTAGAATGGATCGTACAAATGAATTAGAATGGATCGTACGAATGGATTAGAATGGATCGTATGAACGAATTAGAATGGATACAATACGATCCATTCTAATTCATTCTCACAAATGTATCCATTCTAATCCATTCGTACGATCCATTCTAATTCATTCGTACGATCCATTCTAATTCATTCGTACGACCCATTCTAATCCATTCGTACAATCCATTCTAATTCATTCGTACGATCCATTCTAATTCATTCGTATGATCCATTCTAACTCATTCGGTGGATCCATTCTAATTCATTCGTACGATCCATTCTAATTCATTCGCATGATCCATTCTAATTTATTTGTACGATCCATTCTAATTCATTCGCACGATCCATTCTAATTCATTCGCACGATCCATTCTAATTCATTCTCATGAATGTAACCTTTCTAATTCATTCGTATGATCCATTCTAATCCATACGTACGATCCATTCTAATCCATTCGTACGATCCATTCTAATTCATTCGTACGATCCAGTCTAATTCATTCTCACGAATGTAACCTTTCTAATTCATTTGTACGATCCATTCTAATTCATTCGTATGATCCATTCTAATCCATTCGTACGATCCATTCTAATCCATTCGTACGATCCATTCTAATTCATTCGCACGAATGTAACCATTCTAATTCGTTCGTACGATCCATTCTAATCCATTCGTACGATCCATTCTAATTCATGCGCACGATCCATTCTAATTCATTCGCCCAAATGTATCCATTCTAATTCATTCGTACAATCCATTCTAATTCATTCGCATGATCCATTCCAATTCATTCATACGATCCATTCTAATTCATTTGTACGATCCATTCTAATTCATTCGCACGAATGTATCCATTCTAATTAATTCGTACGATCCATTCTAATCCATTCGTACGATCCATTCTAATCCATTCGTACGATCCATTCTAATTCATTCGTACGATCCATTCTAATTCATTCGCACAAATGTATCCATTCTAATTCATACGATCCATTCTAATTCGTTCATACGATCCATTTTAATTCATTCGCACGAATGTATCCATTCTAATTTATTCGTACGAATGAATTAGAATGGATCGTACAAATGAATTAGAATGGATACATTCGTGCGAATGAATTAGAATGGATCGTATGAACGAATTAGAATGGATCGTATGAATTAGAATGGATACATTTGTTCGAATGAATTAGAATGGATCGTACGAATGAATTAGAATGGATCGTACGAATGGATTAGAATGGATCGTGCAAATGAATTAGAATGGATTGCACGAATGTATCCATTCTAATCCATTCGTACGAATGTATTAGAATGGATCGTACGAATGAATTAGAATGGATCCTGCGAATGAATTAGAATGGATCGTATGAATAAATTAGAATGGATCATACGAATGAATTAAAATGGATACATTTGTGCGAATGAATGAGAATGGATCATACGATTGAATTAGAATGGATCATACGAATGAATTAGAATGGATCATGCGAATGAATTTGAATGGATCGTACGAATGAATTAAATTTGATTGAACGAATGAATTAGAATGGATACATTCGAGCGAATGAATTAGAATTGATCGTAGGAATGAATTAGAATGGATCATACGAATGAATTAGAATGGATCGTGCGAATGAATTAGGATGGATTGTACGAATGAATTAGAATGGATACATTCGTGCGAATGAATTAGAATGGATCGGGCGAATGAATTAGAATGGATCGTACGAATGCATTAGAATGGATCATGCGAATGAATTTGAATGGATCGTACGAATGAATTAGAATGGATCGAACGAATGAATTAGAATAGATCGTAGGAATGAATTAGAATGGATCATACGAATGAATTAGAATGGATCGTACGAATTAATTGGAATGGATCGTACGAATGAATTAGAATTGATACATTCATACAAATGAATTAGAATGGATCGTACAAATGGATTAGAATGGATACATTAGAGCGAATGAATTAGAATGGATCGTGCGAATGAATTAGAATGGATTGTACGAAAGAATTAGAATGGATACATTCGTGAGAATGAATTAGAGTGGATCGTACTAATGAATTAGAATGGATCGTACGAATGAATTAGAATGGATCATGCGAATGAATTAGAATGGATACATTCGTGCGAATGAATTAGAATGGATCGTAGGAATGAATTAGAATGGATCGTGCAAATGAATTAGAATGGATACATTCGTGAGAATGAATTAGAATGGATCGTAGGAATGAATTAGAATGGATCGTACGAATGAATTAGAATGGTTACATTTGTGCGAATGAATTAGAATGGATCGTACGAATGGATTAGAATGGATCGTACGAATGGATTAGAATCGATCGTACGAATGAATTAGAATGGATCGTACAAATGAATTAGAAAGGTTACATTTGTGAGAATGAATTAGAATGGATCGTACGAATGGATTAGAATGGATCGTACGAATGGATTAGAATGGATCGTACGAATGAATTAGAATAGCTCATACGAATGAATTAGAATGAATCGTACGAATGAATTAGAATGGATCGTGCAAATGAATTAGAATGAATCGTACGAATGAATTAGAATGGTTACATTCGTGCGAATGAATTAGAATGGATCGTATGAATGGATTAGAATAGATCGTACGAATGGATTAGAATGGATCATACGAATGAATTAGAATGGATCATACAAATGAATTAGAAAGGTTACATTTGTGAGAATGAATTAGAATGGATCGTACGAATGAATTAGAATGGATCGTACGAATGGATTAGAATGGATCGTACGAATGGATTTGAATGGATCGTACGAATGAATTAGAATGGATCATATAAATGAATTAGAAAGGTTACATTCGTGAGAATGAATTAGAATGGATCGTACGAATGAATTAGAATGGATCATGTGAATGAATTTGAATTGATCATACGAATGAATTAGAATGGATCGAACGAATGAATTAGAATGGATACATTCGAGCGAAGGAATTAGAATAGATCGTAGGAATGAATTAGAATGGATCATACGAATGAATTAGAATGGATCATGTAAATGAATTAGAATGGATCGTACGAATGAATTAGAATGGATACATTCGTGCGAATGAATTAGAATGGATCGGACGAATTAATTAGAATGGATTGTACGAATGAATTAGAATGGATCGTACGAATAAATTAGAATGGATCATGCGAATGAATTAGAATGGATCGTACGAATGAATTAGAATGGATCATAGGAATGAATTAGAATGGATCATGCAAATTCATTCGCATGATCCATTCGTACGATCCATTCTAATCCATTCGTACGAATGAATTAGAATGGATCGAGCGAATGAATTAGAATAGATCGTACGAATGAATTAGAATGGATCGTACGAACGAATTAGAATGGATCGTACGAATGAATTAGAATGGATACATTCGAGCGAATGAATTAGAATGGATCGTACGAATGAATTAGAATGGATCGTAAGAATGAATTAGAATGGATCGTACGAATGGATTAGAACGCATTGTACGAATGAATTGTAATGGATCGTACAAATGAATTAGAATGGATCGTACGAACGAATTAGAATGGATACATTCGTGCGAATGAAATAGAATGGATCATACGAATGAATTAGAATGGATCGTACGAATGAATTAGAATGGATACATTCGTGCGAATGAATTAGAATGGATCGTAGGAATAAATTAGAATGGATCGTACGAATGAATTAGAATGGTTACATTCGTGCGAATGAATTAGAATGAATATATTTATGCGAATGAATTAGAATGGATCGTACGAATGAATTAGAATGGATACATTTGTGCGAATGAATTAGAATGGATCGTACGAATGAATTAGAATAGATTGTACGAATGAATTAGAATGGATACATTTGTGCGAATGAATTAGAATGAATCGTACGAATGAATTAGAATGGATCGTACGAATGAATTAGAATGAATACATTTGTACGAATAAATTAGAATGGATTGTACGAACGAATTAGAATGGATACATTCGTGCTAATAAATTAGATTGGATCGTAAATTTGTGCAAATAAATTAGAATGGATCATACGAATGAATTAGAATGGATCGTGCGAATGAATTAGAATGAATCGTACGAACGCATTAGAATGGATCACACGAATGAATTAGAGTGAATCGTACGATTCATTCTAATTCATTTGTACGATCCGTACGAATGAATTAGAATGGAGACATTCGAGCGAATGAATTAGAATGGATCGTACGAATGAATTAGAATGGATTGTGCGAATGAATTAGAATGGATCGTACGAATGAATTAGAATGGATCATATGAATGAATTAGAATGGTTACATTCGTGCGAATGAATTAGAATGGATCGTACGAATGGATTAGAATGGATCGTACAAATAGATTAGAACGCATTGTACGAATGAATTAGAATAGATACATTTGTGCGAATGAATTAGATTGCATCGTACGAATGAATTTGAATGGATTGAACGAATGAATTAGAATAGATCGTATGAATGAATTAGAATGGATCATGCGAATGAATTAGAATAGATCATACGAATGAATTAGAATGGATCGTGTGAACGAATTAGAATGGATCGAATGAACGAATTAGAATGGATCGTACGAATGAATTAGAATGGATACATTCGAGCGAATGAATTAGAATGGATCGTACGAATGAATTAGAATGGATCATAGGAATGAATTAGAATGGATCGTGCAAATGAATTAGAATGGATACATTCGTGAGAATGAATTAGAATGGATCGTACGAATGAATTAGAATGGATCATACGAATGAATTAGAATAGATCGTGCGAATAAATTAAAATGGATCATACAAATGAATTTGAAAGGTTACATTTGTACGAATGAATTAGAATGGATACATTTGCGAATGAATTTGAATGGATCATACGAATGAATTAGAATGGTTACATTCGTGCAAATGAATTAGAATGGATCGTACATTTGTGCGCATGAATTAGAATGGATCGTACGAATGAATTAGAATGAATCATACGAATGAATTAGAATGGATCATACGAATGAATTAAAATACATCATGTGAATGAATTAGAATAGATCGTACGTTTGAATTAGATTGGATTGTGCGAATGAATTAGAATAGATACATTCGTGTGAATGAATTAGAATAGATCGTATGAATGCATTAGAATGGATCGTACGAATGAATTAGAATGGATCGTGCGAATGAATTTGAATGGATCGTGCGAATGAATTAGAATGGATCATACGAATGAATTAGAATGGATCGTACGAATGAATTAGAATGGATACATTCGTGCGAAAGAATTAGAATGGATCGTATGAATGAATTAGACTGGATCGTACGAATAAATTAGAATGGATCGTACAGATGAATTAAAATGGATCGTGCGAATGAATTAGAATGGATCGTACGAATGAATTAATATGGATACATTCATGCGATTGAATTAGAATGGATCGTACGAATGAATTACAATGGACACATTTGTGCGAATGAATTAGAATAGATCGTACGAATGAATTAGATTGGATCGTACGAATGAATTAGAATGGATACATTCATATCAATGAATTAGAATGGATCGTACGAATAAATTAGAATGGATCATACGAATGAATTAGAATGGATTAGAATGGATCGTACGAATAAATTAGAACGGATCGTGCGAATGAATTAGAATGGATTGTGCGAATGAATTATAATGGATCGTACGAATGAATTAGAAAGGTTACATTTGTGAGAATGAATTAGAATGGATCGTACAAATGAATTAGAATGGATCGTACGAATGGATTAGAATGGACCATACGAGTGGATTAGAATGGATCGTACGAATGGATTAGAATGGATCGTACGAATGAATTAGAATGGATCATACAAATGAATTAGAAAGGTTACATTCGTGAGAATGAATTTGAATGGATCGTGCGAATGAATTAGAATGGATCATACGAATGAATTAGAATGGATCGTACGAATGAATTAGATTGCATCGTACGATCCATTCTAATTCATTCGCACGATCCATTCTAATTCATTCGTATGATCAATTCTAATTCATTCGCACGATCCATTCTAATTCATTCGTACGATCCATTCTAATTCATTCGCACGAATGTAACCATTCTAATTCATTCGTACGATCCATTCTAATTCATTCATACGAATGTAACCTTTATAATTCGTTCGTACGATCCATTCTAATTCATTCGTACGATCCATTCTAATTCATTCGTACAACCCATTCTAATTTATTCGTACAAATGTATTCATTCTAATTCATTGGCACGATCCATTCTAATTCATTCGTACGATCCATTCTAATTCATTAATATGATCCATTCTAATTCATTCGTACGATCCATTTTAATTCATTCTCACAAATATAACCTTTCAAATTCATTTGTACGATCCATTCTAATTCATTCGTACGATCTATTCTAATCCATTCGTACGATCCATTCTAATCCATTCGTACGATCGATTCTAATTCATTCGCACGAATGTAACCATTCTAATTCATTCGTACGATCCATTCTAATTCATTCCTACGATCCATTCTAATTCATTCACATGAATGTATCCATTCTAATTCATTTGCACGATCCATTCTAATTTATTCCTATGATCCATTCTAATTCATTCGTACGATCCATTCTAATTCATTCGCTCGAATGTATCCATTCTAATTCATTCGTACGATCCATTCTAATTCGTTCATACGATCCATTCTAATTCGTTCGTACGATCCATTCTAATTCATTTGCACGATCCATTCTAATTCATTCCTATGATCCATTCTAATTCATTTGTACGATCCATTCTAATTCATTCGCACGAATGTATCCATTCTAATTCATTCGCACAAATGTATCCATTCTAATTCATTTGTACGATCCATTCTTTTTCATTCATACGATCCATTCTAATTCATTTGCACGATCCACTCTAATTCATTTCTATGATCCATTCTAATTCATTCGTACGATCCATTCTAATTCATTCGCTCGAATATATCCATTCTAATTCATTCGTATGATCCATTCTAATTCTTTCGTACGATCCATTCTAATTCATTCTCACGAATATAACCTTTCTAAATCATTGTATGATCCATTCAAATTCATTCGTACGATCCATTCAAATTCATTCGCATGATCCATTCAAATTTCTTCGTACGATCCATTCTAATTCATTCTCACGAATGTAACCTTTCTAATTCATTTGTATGATCCATTCTAATTCATTCGTACGATCCATTCAAATTCAATCGCATGATCCATTCTAATTCATTCGTACGATCCATTCAAATTCATTCTCACGAATGTATCCATTCTAATTCATTCGTTCGATCCATTCTAATCCATTTGTACGATCCATTCTAATTCATTCGTACGATCCATTCTAATTCATTCGTACGATCCATTCTAATTCATTCTCACAAATGTAACCTTTCTAATTCATTTGTACGATCCATTCTAATTCATTCGTAAGATCCATTCTAATCCATTCGTATGATCCATTCTAATCCATTCTAATGCATTCTAATTCATTCGCACGATCCATTCTAATTCATTCGCACGAATTAATCCATTCTAATTCATTCGTACAATCCATTCTAATTCATTCGTACGATCCATTCTAATTCATTCGCATGAATATATCTATTCTAATTAATTCGTATGATCCATTCTAATTCATTCGCACAAATGTATCGATTCTAACTCATTCGTTCGATCCATTCTAATTTATTCGCATAAATATATCCATTCTAATTCATTCGTACGATCCATTCTAATTCATTCGCACGAATATATCCATTCTAATTCATTCGTACGATCCTTTCTAATTCATTCGCACGATCCATTCTAATTCTTTCATATGATCCATTCTAATTCATTCGTACGATCCATTCTAATCCATTCGTACGATCTATTATAATTCATTCGGACGAATGTAACCATTCTATTTCATTCGTACGATTCATTCTAATTCATTCGTATGAGCTATTCTAATTTATTCGTACGATCCATTCTAATTCATTCGTAGGATCCATTCTAATCCATTCGTACGATCCATTCTAATTCATTCGTACGATCCATTCTAATTCATTCTCACAAATGTAACCTTTCTAATTCATTTGTACGATCCATTCTAATTCATTCGTAAGATCCATTCTAATCCATTCGTATGATCCATTCTAATCCATTCTAATGCATTCTAATTCATTCGCACGATCCATTCTAATTCATTCGCACGAATTAATCCATTCTAATTCATTCGTACAATCCATTCTAATTCATTCGTACGATCCATTCTAATTCATTCGCATGAATATATCTATTCTAATTAATTCGTATGATCCATTCTAATTCATTCGCACAAATGTATCGATTCTAACTCATTCGTTCGATCCATTCTAATTTATTCGCATAAATATATCCATTCTAATTCATTCGTACGATCCATTCTAATTCATTCGCACGAATATATCCATTCTAATTCATTCGTACGATCCTTTCTAATTCATTCGCACGATCCATTCTAATTCTTTCATATGATCCATTCTAATTCATTCGTACGATCCATTCTAATCCATTCGTACGATCTATTATAATTCATTCGGACGAATGTAACCATTCTATTTCATTCGTACGATTCATTCTAATTCATTCGTATGAGCTATTCTAATTTATTCGTACGATCCATTCTAATTCATTCATAGGATCCATTCTAATCCATTCGTACGATCCATTCTAATTCATTCGTACGATCCATTCTAATTCATTCTCACAAATGTAACCTTTCTAATTTATTTGTACGATCCATTCTAATTTATTCGTACGATCCATTCTAATTCATTCGTACGATCCATTCTAATTCATTCACACGAATGTAACCATTCTAATTCATTCGTACGATCCATTCTAATTCATTCCTACATTCCATTCTAATTCATTCGCACGAATGTATCCATTCTAATTCATTCGCACGATCCATTCTAATTCATTCGTACGATGCGAATGAATTAGAATGGATCGTACGAATGAATTAGAATGGATACATTCGAGCGAATGAATTAGAATGGATCGTACGAATGAATTAGAATGGATCATAGGAATGAATTAGAATGGATCGTGCAAATAAATTAGAATGGAAACATTCGTGCGAATGAATTAGAATGGATCGTGCGAATGAATTAGAATGGATCGTACGAATGAATTAGAATGGATATATTTATGCGAATGAATTAGAATGGATCGTACGAATGAATTAGAATGGTTATATTCGTGTGAATGAATTAGAATGGATTGTACGAATGAATTAGACTGGATCGTAGGAATAAATTAGAATGGATACATTCATGCAAATGAATTAGAATGAATCGTACGAATGAATTAGAATGGATTATACGAATGAATTAGAATGGATCGTATGAATGAATTAGAATTGATCATATGAATGAATTAGAATGGTTACATTCGTGCGAATGAATTAGAATGGATCGTACGAATGGATTAGAATGGATCGTACGAATGGATTAGAACGCATTGTACGAATGTGAATTAGAATGGATCGTATGAATCAATTAGAATGAATCGTACGAATGAATTAGAATGGTTATATTCGTGCGAATGAATTAGAATAGATCATACAAATGAATTAGAATGGATCGTGCAAATGAATTAGAATGGATACATTCATGCGAATGAATTAGAATGTATCATACGAATGAATTAGAATAGATCGTTCGAATGAATTAGAATGGATACATTCATGCAAATGAATTAGAATGGATTGTACGAATGAATTAGAATGGATCATACGAATGAATTAGAATGGATCGTGCGAATGAATTAGAATGGATCATATGAATGAATTAGAATGGTTACATTCGTGCGAATGAATTAGAATGGATCGTACGAATGGATTAGAATGGATCGTACGAAGGGATTAGAACGCATTGTACGAATGAATTAGAATAGATACATTTGTGCGAATGAATTAGATTGCATCGTATGAATGAATTTGAATGGATTGTACGAATGAATTAGAATGGATCGTACGAATGAATTAGAATGGAATTAGAATTCATTCATACGATCCATTCTAATCCATTCGTACGATCCATTCTAATGCATTCGTACGATTCATTCTAATTCATTCGCATGATCTATTCTATTTCATTCGTATGATCCATTCTAATTTATATGCACGAATATACGATCCATTCTAATTTATTCGTAAGAATGTATCCAATCTAATTCATTCGCACGATCCATTCTAATTCAGTCGTATGAATGTATCCATTTTAATTCATTCGTACGATCCATTCTAATTCATTCGTACAATCTAATTCATCCGTACGATCCATTCTAATTCATTCGTACGATCGATTCTAATTCATTCGCACGATCCAGTCTAATTAATTCGTACGATCCATTCTAATTCATTCGTATGATCCATTCTAATTTATTCGTTCAAATATATCCATTCTAATTCATTCGTACGATCCATTCTAATTCATTCGCACGATCCATTCTAATTCATTCGCACGAATGTATCCATTCTAATTCATTTGCACGATCTATTCTAATTCATTCCTATGATCCATTCTAATTCATTCGTACGAATGAATTAGAATGGATCGTGCGAATGAATTAGAATTGATCATACGAATGGATTTGAATGGATCGAACGAATGAATTAGAATAGATCGTGCGAATGAATTAGAATGGATCGTACGAATGAATTAGAATAGATCGTAGGAATGAATTAGAATGGATCATACGAATGAATTAGAATGGATCGTATGAATGAATTAGAATGAATCGTACGAATGAATTAGAATGGATAGTACAAATGAATTAGAATTGATACATTTGTATGAATAAATTAGAATGGATTGTACGAATGAATTAGAATGGATACATTCTTGCGAATAAATTAGAATGGATCGTACGAACGAATTAGAATGGATACATACAAATGAATTAGAAAGGTTACATTCGTGAGAATGAATTAGAATGGATCGTACGAATGAATTAGAATGGTTACATTCGAGTGAATGAATTAGAATGGATCGTACGAATAAATTAGAATGGATCATAGGAATAAATTAGAATGAATCGTGCAAATGAATTAGAATGGATCGTACGAATGGATTAAAATGGATCGTACGAATGAATTAGAATGGATAATACAAATGAATTAGAAAGGTTACATTCGTGAGAATGAATTAGAATGGTTCGTGCGAATGAATTAGAATGGATCGTGCGAATGAATTAGAATGGATCGTACGAACGAATTAGAATGAATCGTGCGAATGAATTAGAATGGATCGTACGAATAAATTAGAATAGATCGTAGGAATGAATTAGAATTGATCGTACAAATGAATTAGAATGGTTCGTACGAATGAATTAGAATGGATCGTAAGAGTGAATTAGAATGGATATATTCGTGCGAATGAATTAGAATGGATCGTGCGAATGAATTAGAATGAATTAGAATGGATACATTTGTGAGAATGAATTAAAATGGATCGTACGATCCATTCTAATTCATTCGTACGATCCATTCAAATTCATTCGCATGATCCATTCTAATTCATCCGTACGATCCATTCTAATTCATTTGTACGATCCATTCTAATTCATTCGTACGATCTATTCTAATCCGTTCGTACGATCCATTCTAATTTATTCGCACGAATATAACCATTCTAATTCATTCGTACGATCCATTCTAATTCATTCCTACGATCCATTATAATTTATTCGTACAAATGTATCCATTCTAATTCATTCGTACGATCCATTCAAATTCATTCGTACGATTCATTCTAATTCATTCATACGATCCATTCTAATTCATTCGTATGATCCATTCTAATTCATTCCTATGATCTATTCTAATTCATCTGTACGATCCATTCTAATTCATTCGCATGATCTATTCTAATTCAGTCGTACGATCCATTCTAATCCATTCGTATGATTAATTCTAATTCATTCGCACGATCTATTCTAATTCATTATCCCGAATGTAACATTTCTAATTCATTCGTACAATCCATTCTAATTCATTCGCATGATCCATTCTAATTCATTCGTACGATCCATTCTAACTCATTCTCATGAATGTAACCTTTCTAATTCATTTGTATGTATCCATTCTAATTCATTCGTACGATCCATTCTAATTCCTTCGCACAATCCATTCTAATTCATTCGTACTCTAATTCATTCGCACGATCCATTCTAATTCATTCGTACAAATGAATTAGAATGGATCGTATGAATGAATAAGAATGGATCGTACGAATGAATTAGAATGGATCGTGCGAATGAATTAGAATGAATCGTACGAATGCATTAGAATGGATACATTCATGCGAATGAATTAGAATGGATCGTACGAATGAATTAGAATGGATCGTACGAACGAATTAGAATGGATCGTACGAACGAATTAGAATGGATCGTATGAACGAATTAGAATGGATCGTACGAATGAATTAGAATGGATACATTCGAGCGAATGAATTAGAATGGATCATACAAATGAATTAGAATGGATCATAGGAATGAATTAGAATGGATCGTGCAAATGAATTAGAATAGATACATTCGTGCGAATGAATTAGAATGGATCGTAGGAACGAATTAGAATGGATCGTACGACTGAATTAGAATGGTTACATTCGTGCGAATGAATTAGAATGGATCGTACGAATTGATTAGAATGGATCGTACGAATGGATTAGAATGGATCGTACGAATGAATTAGAATGGATCGTACAAATGAATTAGAATGGATCGTACGAATGAATTAGAATGGATCGTACGAATGAAGTAGAATAGATAGTGCTAATGAATTAGAATGGATCGTACGAATGAATTAGAATGGATCGTACGAATGGATTAGAATGGATCGTACGAATGGATTAGAATGGATCGTACGAATGAATTAGAATGGATCGTACGATCCATTCCAATCGATTCGTACGATCCATTCTAATTCATTCGCACGAATGTAACCATTCTAATTCATTCGTACGATCCATTCTAATTCATTCGTACGATCCATTCTAATTTATTCGCACGATCCATTCTAATTCATTCGCACAATCTATTCTAATTCATTCGTACGATCCATTCTAATTTATTCGTACGATCCATTCTAATTCATTCTCACAAATGTAACCTTTCTAATTCATTTGTATGATCCATTCTAATTCATTCGTACGATCCATTCTAATCCATTCGTACGATCCATTCTAATCCATTCGTACGATCCATTCTAATTCATTCGCTCGAATGTATCCATTCTAATTCATTCGTACGATCCATTCTAATCAATTCGTACGATCCATTCTAAACCATTCGTACGATCCATTCTAATTCATTCGCACGAATGTAACCATTCTAATTCATTCGTACGATCCATTCTTATTCATTCATACGATCCATTCTAATTCATTCGCACGATCCATTCTAATTCATTCGCACAATCCATTCTAATTCATTCGCACAATCCTTTCTCATTCATTCGCACGAATGTATCCATTCTAATTCATTCGTACGATCCATTCTAACTCATTTGTACGATCCATTCTAATTCATTCGCATGATCCATTCGTACGATCCATTCTAATCCATTCGTACGATCTATTCTAATTCATTCATACGATCCATTCTAATTCGTTCGTATGATCCATTCTAATTCGTTCGTACGATCCATTCTAATTCATTCGTACGATCCATTCTAATTCATTCTCACGAATGTAACCCATTCGCTCGAATGTATCCATTTTAATTCATTCGTACGATCCATTGTAATGCATTCGTATGATCTAATTCATTCGTACGATCCATTCTAATTCATTCGAACGATCGATTCTAATTCATTCGTACGATCCATTCAAAATTCTAATTCATTCGTACGATCCATTCTAATTCATTCGTACAATCTATTCAAATTCATTCGCACGATCCATTCTAATTCATTCGCACGATCCATTCTAATTCATTCGCACTATCCATTCTAATTCATTCGCACGGTCCATTCTAATTCATTCGTATGATCCATTCTAATTCATTCCTACGATCTATTCTAATTCATTCGTATGATCCATTCTAATTCTTTCGTTCGATCAATTATAATCCATTCGTACGATCCATTCAAATTCATTCGTATGATCCATTCTAATTCTTTCGTACGATCCATTCTAATACATTCTCACAAATGTAACCATTCTAATTCATTTGCACGATCCATTTTAATCCATTCAAATTCATTAGCACGATCCATTCTAATTCATTCGCACGATCCATTCTAATTCATTCGTACGATCCATTCTAATTAATTCGTACGATCCATTCTAATTCATTCGTACGATCCATTCTAATTCATTCGTACGATCCATTCTTCGTACGATCCATTCTAATTCATTCGCACAAATGTAACCTTTCTAATTCATTTGTACGATCCATTCTAATTCATTCGTACGATCCATTCTAATTCATTCACACGAATGTAACAAATCTAATTCTTTCGTACGATCCATTCTAATTCATTCCTACGATCCATTCTAATTCATTCGCTCGATCCATTCTAATTCATTCGTACGATCCATTCTAATTCATTCGTACGATCCATTCTAATCCATTCGTACGATCCATTCTAATCCATTCGTACGATCCATTCTAATTCATTCGTACGATCCTTTCTAATTCATTCGCACGATCCATTCCAATTCTTTCATATGATCCATTCTAATTCATTCATACGATCCATTCTAATTCATTAGTACGATCCATTCTAATTCATTCGTACGATTCATTCTAATTCATTCTCACGATCCATTCTAATTCATTCGTATGATTCATTCTAATTCATTCGCACGATCCATTCTAATTCATTCACACGATCCATTCTAATTCATTCACACGATCCATTCTAATTCATTCGCACTATCCATTCTAATTCATTCGCACGATCCATTCTAATCCATTCGTACGATCCATTCTAATCCATTCGTACAATCCATTCAAATTCATTCATACAATGCAATCTAATTCATTCGCACAAATATATCCATTCTAATTCATTCGTACGATCCTTTCTAATTCGTTCGCACGATCCATTCTAATTCTTTCATATGATCCATTCTAATTCATTCGTACGATCCATTCTAATTCATTCGTACGATCCATTCTAATTCATTTGCACGATCCATTCTAATCCATTCGTACGATCCATTCTAATCCATTCGTACGATCCATTCTAATCCATTCGTACGATCCATTCTAATCCATTCGTACGATCCATTCTAATTCATTCGCACAAATGTATCCAATCTAATTCATACGATCCATTCTAATTCGTTCATACGATCCATTCTCATTTATTCGCACGAATGTAACCATTCTAATTCATTCGTACGATCCATTCTAATACATTCCTACGATCCATTCTAATTCATTCGTAGGATGCATTCTAATTCATTCGCACGATCTATTCTAATTCATTCGTACAATCCATTCTAATTCATTCGTATGATCCATTCTAATTCATTCGCACTATCCATTCTAATCCATTCGTACGATCCATTCTAATCCATTCGTACGATCCATTCTAATTCATTCATACGATCCATTCTAATTCAATCGTATGATCCATTCTAATTCATTCGCACAAATGTATCCATTTTAATTCATTCGTACGATCCATTCTAATTTATTCATACGATCCATTCTAATTCATTCGTACGATCCACTCTAATTCATTCGCACGATCCATTCTAATTCATTCGTACGATCCATTCTAATTCATTCCTACGATCCATTCTAATTCATTCTAATTGATTCGTACGATCCATTCTAATTCATTCGTATGATCCATTCTAATTCGTTCGTATGAATGTATCCATTTTAATCCATTCGTACGATCCATTCTAATCCATTCATACGATCCATTCTAATCCATTCGTACGATCCATTCTAATTCATTTGTACGATCCATTCTAATTCATTCCTATATATCCATTCTAATCCATTCGTACGATCCATTCTAATCCATTCGTACGATCCATTCTAATTCATTCGTACGATCCATTCTAATTCATTCCTATGTATCCATTCTAATTCATTCGTACGATCCATTCTAATTCTTTCATACAATCCATTCTAATTCATTCGCACGATCCATTCTAATTCATTCGTATGATCCATTCTAATTCATTCCTACGATCTATTCAAATTCATTCGCTCGAATGTTGATCCATTCTAATTCATTTGCACGATCCATTCTATTTCATTCGTACGATCCATTCTAATTCATTCGCACGAATGTATCCATTCCAATTTATTCGTACGATCCATTCTAATTCATTCGCACAATCTATTCTAATTCATTCGTACGATCAATTCTAATTCATTCGCACGTATCCATTCTAATTGATTCATACGATCCATTCTATTTCATTCGTACGATCCATTCTTACTCGTTCGTACGATCCATTCTAATTCATTCGTACGATCCATTCTAATTCATTCGCACAATCTATACGTTCCATTCTAATTCATTCATAAGATCCATTCTAATTCATTCGCACGATCCATTCTAATTCATTAATACGATCCAATCTAATTCATTCGTACGATCCATTCTAATCCATTCGTATTCATTCGCACAATCTATTCTAATTCATTCATACGATCCATCCTAATTCATTCGCACGAATGTATCCATTCTAATTCATTCGTACAATCCATTCTATTTCATTCGTACGATCCATTCTTACTCATTCGTACGATCCATTCTTACTCATTCGTACAAAGGAATTAGAATGGATCGTACGCAGGAATTAGAATGGTTTGTACGAAGGAATTAGAATGGATCGTACAAATGAATTAGAATGGATACATTCGTGCGAATGAATTAGAATGGATCGTACGAATGAGTAAGAATGGATCGTACGAATGAAATAGAATGGATCGTACGGATAAATTAGAAGGGATCGTGCGAATGAATTAGAATGGATCGTGCGAATAAATTAGAATGGATCGAACGAATGAATTAGAATGGATCAAAGGAATGAATTAGAATGGATCGTATGAATGAATTAGAATGGATCATGCGAATGAATTAGAATGGATTATATGAATGAAATAGAATGCATTGTACGAATGAGATAGAATGGATCGTACGAATGAATTAGAATGGATAATTCATGCGAATGAATTAGAATGGATCATACGAATGAATTAGAATGGATTCATTCGTGCGAATGAATTAGAATGGATCGTACGAATGAGTAAGAATGGATCATACGAATGAATTAGAATGGATTGAATTAGAATGAATCGTACGAATGAATTAGAATGGATCGTACGCGTGAATTAGAATGGATCGTACGAATGAATTAGAATGGATTGAATTAGAATGAATCGTACGAATGAATTAGAATGAATCATACCGTACGAATGAATTAGAATGGATCATACGAAGGAATTAGAATGGATCGTGCGAATAAATTAGAATGGATCGTATGAATGAATTAGAATAGATTGTGCGAATGAATTAGAATGGATCGTACGAATGAATTAGAATGGATACATTCGTGCGAATGAATTAGAATGGATCGTATGAATGAATTAGAATCGATCGTACGAATGAATTAGAATGGATCATGCGAATGAATTAGAATGGATCGTGCGAATGAATTAGAATGGATCGTACGAATGAAATAGAATGGATTGTACGAATGAGATAGAATGGATCGTACGAATGAATTAGAATGGATACATTCATGCGAATGAATTAGAATGGATCATACGAATGAATTAGAATGGATTCATTCGTGCGAATGAATTAGAATGGATCGTACGAATGAATTAGAATGGATTGAATTAGAATGAATCGTACGAATGAATTAGAATGGATCGTACGAATGAATTAGAATGGATCGTACGAATGAATTAGAATGGATTGAATTAGAATGAATCGTACGAATGAATTAGAATGAATCATACCTTACGAATGAATTAGAATGGATCATACGAAGGATCTTACGAATGAAATAGAATGGATCGAACGAATGAATTAGAGTGGATACATTCGTATAAATGAATTAGAATGGATCGTACGAATGAATTAGAATGGATACATTCGTGCGAATGAATTAGAATGGATCATATGAATGAATTAGAATGGATCGTTTGAGTGAATGCGAATGGATCGTGCGAATGAATTAGAATGGATTGTACGAATGAATTAGAATGGATAGTACGAATGAATTAGAATGGATACATTCTAGTTCATTCGCACGATCCATTCTAATTCATTCGCACGATCCATTCTAATTCATTCATACGATCCATTCGCATTCACTCAAACGATCCATTCTAATTCATTCATATGATCCATTCTAATTCTTTTGCATGAATGTATCCATTCTAATTCATTCGTTCGATCCATTCTATTTCATTTGTACGATCCATTCTAATTCATTCGCACGATCCATTCTAATTCATGCATACGATGAGCAAGAATGGATCGTACGAATGAATTAGAATGGATTGAATTAGAATGAATCGTACGAATGAATTAGAATGGATCGTATGAATAAATTAGAATGGATCGTACGAATGAATTAGAATGGATTGAATTAGAATGAATCGTACGAAAGAATTAGAATGAATCATACCGTACGAATGAATTAGAATGGATCATACGAAGGAATTAGAATGGATCGTACGAATGAATTAGAATGGATCGTACGAATGAATTAGAATGGATCGTACGAAGGAATTAGAATGGATCGTACGAAGGAATTAGAATGGATAGTACGAATGAATTAGAATGGATACCTTCGTGCAAATGAATTAGAATGGATCGTACGAATGAGTAAGAATGGATCATACGAATGAAATAGAATGGATCGTATGAATGAATTAGAATGGATCATGCGAATGAATTAGAATGGATCGTACGAATGAATTAGAATAGATTGTGCGAATGAATTAGAATGGATCGTACGAATGAATTAGAATGGATCGTACGAATGAATTAGAATGGATCGTATGAATGAATTAGAATGGATCGTGCGAATGAATTAGAATGGATCATACGAATGAAATAGAATGGATTCGCACGAATGTATCCATTCTAATTCATTCGTACGATCCATTCTAATTCATTCGCACAATCTATTCTAATTCATTCGTACGATCCATTCTAATTCATTCGCACGATCCATTCTAATTAATTCATACGACCCATTCTATTTCATTCGTACGATCCATTCTTACTCATTCGTACGATCCATTCTAATTCATTTGCACGAAGGTATCTATTCTAATTCATTCGCACAATCTATTCTAATTCATTCGAACGATCCATTCTAATTCATTCGTGCGAATGGATTAGAATGGATCGTACGAATGAATTAGAATGGATCGTGCGAATGAATTAGAATTGATCGTACGAATGAATTAGAATAGATTGTGCGAATGAATTAAAATGATTCGTATAAATGAATTAGAATGGATCGTATGAGTGAATTAGAATGGATACGAAGGAATTAGAATGGATCGTACGAAGGAATTAGAATGGAGAATGGATCGTGCGAATGAATTAGAATGGATCATACGAAGGAATTAGAATGGATCCTACGAATGAATTAGAATGGATCGTACGAATGAATTAGAATGGATCGTACGAAGGAATTAGAATGGATCGTACGAATGAATTAGAATGGATCGTATGAATGAATTAGAATGGATCGTACGAATGAATTAGAATGGATCGTATGAATGAATTAGAATGGATCGTACGAATGAATTAGAATGGATCGTACGAATGAATTAGAATGGATTGAATTAGAATGAATCGTACGAATGAATTAGGATGAATCATACCGTACGAATGAATTAGAATGGATCATACGAAGGAATTAGAATAGATCGTGTGAATAAATTAGAATGGATCGTATGAATGAATTAGAATAGATTGTGCGAATGAATTAGAATGGATCGTACGAATGAATTAGAATGGATACATTCGTGCGAATGAATTGGAATGGATCGTATGAATGAATTAGAATCGATCGTACGAATGAATTAGAATGGATCATGCGAATGAATTAGAATGGATCGTGCGAATGAATTAGAATGGATCGTACGAATGAAATAGAATGGATTGTACGAATGAGATAGAATGGATCGTACGAATGAATTAGAATGGATACATTCATGCGAATGAATTAGAATGGATCATACGAATGAATTAGAATGGATTGTACGAATGAGTAAGAATGGATCATATGAATGAATTAGAATGGATTGAATTAGAATGAATCGTACGAATGAATTAGAATGGATCGTACGAATGAATTAGAATGGATCGTACGAATGAATTAGACTGGATTGAATTAAAATGAATCGTACGAATGAATTAGAATGAATCATACCGTACGAATGAATTACAATGGATCATACGAAGGAATTAGAATGGATCGTACGAATGAATTAGAATGGATCGTACGAATGAATTAGAATGGATCGTACGAATGAATTAGAATAGATTGTGCGAATGAATTAGAATGGATCGTACGAATGAAATAGAATGGATCGTACGAATGAATTAGAATGGATCATACGAATGAATTAGAATAGATTGTGCGAATGAATTAGAATGGATCGTACGAATGAATTATAATGGATTAGAATGAATTAGAATGGATCGTATGAATGAATTAGAATGGATCGAACGAATGAATTAGAATGGATATATTCGTGCAAAAGAATTAGAATGGATTGTATGAATGAATTAGAATGGATCGTATGAATGAATTAGAATGGATCGTGCGAATGAATTAGAATGGATCGTACGAATGAATTAGAATGGGTCATACGAATGAATTAGAATGGATACATGATGCAGATCCATTCTAATTCATTCGCACAATCTATTCTAATTCATTCGTAGGATCCAATCTAATTCATTACTACGATCCATTCTAATTCATTCATACGATCCATTCTAATTCATTCGTACGGTCCATTCTTATTCATTCGCACGATCCATTCTAATTCATTCATACGATCCATTCTAATTCATTCGTACGATCCATTCTAATTCATTCGTACGATCCATTCTAATTCATTCGTATGATTCATTATAATTCAATCCATTCTAATTCATTCGTACGATCCATTCTTACTCATTCGTACGATCCATTCTAATTCATTCATACGATCCAATCTACGATCCATTCTAATTCATTCGTACGTTCCATTCTAATTCATTAGCACAATCTATTCTAATTCATTCGTACGATCCATTCTAATTCATTCGCACGATCCATTCTAATTCATTCGCACGAATGTATCCATTCTAATTCATTTGTACGAATGTATCCACTCTAATTCATTCGTACGATCCATTCTAATTCATTAGCATGATCCATTCTAACTCATTCGTACGATCCATTCTAATTCATTTATACGATCCAATCTAATTCATTCATACGATCCATTCTAATTCATTCGCACGAATGTATCCATTCTAATTCATTCGTACGATCCATTCTAATTCATTCGTACGATCCATTCTAATTCATTCGCACGATCCATTCTAATCCATTCGTACGATCCATTCTATTTCATTCATACGAATGAATTAGAATGGATACCTTCGTTCAAATGAATTAGAATGGATCGTACGAATGAGTAAGAATGGATCGTACGAATGAAATAGAATGGATCGTATGAATGAAATAGAATGAATCGTATGAATGAATTAGAATGGATACATTCTAATTCATTCGTACGATCCGTTCTATTTCATTCGTACGATCCGTTCTAATTCATTCGTACTATCCATTCTAATTCCTTCGTACGATCCATTCTAATTCCTTCGTACGATCCATTCGGATACATTCGTGCTAATCCATTCTATTTCATTCGTACGATCCATTCTAATTCATTCGCACGATCCATTCTAATTAATTCATACAATCCATTCTAATTCATTCGTACGATCCATTCTAATTCATTCGTACGATCCATTCTAATTCATTCGCACAATATATTCTAATTCATATGTACGATCCATTCTAATTCATTCGCACGATCCATTCTAATTCATTCATACGATCCATTCTATTTCAGTCGTACGATCCATTCTTACTCATTCGTACGATCCATTCTAATTCATTTGCACGAAGGTATCCATTCTAATTCATTCGTACTATCCATTCGAATTCCTTCGTACGATCCATTCTAATTCCTTCGTACGATCCATTCTAATTCATTCGTACGATCCATTCTAATTCATTCGTACGATCCATTCTAATTCCTTCGTATGATCCATTCTAATTCATTTGTACGGTATGATTCATTCTAATTCATTCGTACGATTCATTCTAATTCATTCGTACGATCCATTCTAATTCATTCGCACGATCCATTCTAATTCATTCATACGATCCATTCTATTTCATTCGCACGATCCATTCTTACTCATTCGTACGATCCATTCTAATTCATTCGCACGATCCATTCTAATTCATTAATACGATCCATTCTAATTCATTCGCACGATCCATTCTATTTCATTCGCACGATCCATTCTAATTCATTCGTACGATCCATTCTAATTCATTCGAATTCATTCGCACGATTCATTCGCATTCACTCAAACGATCCATTCTATTTCATTCATATGATCCATTCTAATTTATTCGCACGAATATATCCATTCTATTTCATTCGTACGATCCATTCTAATTCATTCGCACGATCCATTCTAATTCATTCGTACGATCCATTCTATTTCATTCATACGATCCATTCTAATTCATTCGCACGAAGGTATCCATTCAAATTCATTCGTACGAAGGAATTAGAATGGATCGTACGAAGGAATTAGAATGGATACATTCATGCGAATGAATTAGAATGGATCATACGAATGAATTAGAATGGATTCATTCGTGCGAATGAATTAGAATGGATCCTACGAATGAGTAAGAATGGATCGTACGAATGAATTAGAATGGATTGAATTAGAATGAATCGTACGAATGAATTAGAATAGATCGTATGAATGAATTAGAATGGATCGTACGAATGAATTAGAGTGGATTGAATTAGAATGGATCGTACGATAAGAATGGATCGTACGAATGAAATAGAATAGATCGTACGGATAAACGAATTTGGATCATGCTAATGAATTAGAATGGATCGTACGAATGAATTAGAATGGAACGTACTAATGAATTAGAATAGATTGTGCGAATGAATTAGAATGGATCGTACGAATGAATTAGAAAGGATATATTCGTGCGAATGAATTAGAATAGATCGTATGTATGAATGAATTAGAATGGATCGTATGAATGGATCGTACGAAGGAATTAGAATATGGATCGTACGAATGAATTAGAATGGATCGTTCGAATGAATTAGAATGGATCGTATGAATGAATTAGAATGGATCGTGCGAATGAATTAGAATGGATCGTACGAATGAAATAGAATGGATTCGCACGAATGTATCCATTCTAATTCATTCGTACGATCCATTCTAATTCATTCGTACAATCCATTCTAATTCATTCGCACGATCCATTCACATTCACTCAAACGATCCATTCTAATTCATTCATATGATCCATTCTAATTCATTCGCACGAATGTATCCATTCTAATTCATTCGTACGATCCATTCTAATTCATTTGTACGAATGTATCCACTCTAATTCATTCATACGATCCATTCTAATTCATTCGCACGAATGTATCCATTCCAATTCATTCGTACGATCCATTCTAATTCATTAGAACGGATCATACGAATGAGTAAGAATGGATCGTACGAATGAATTAGAATGGATTGAATTAGAATGAATCATACGAATGAATTGGAATGGATCGTACGAATGAATTAGAATGGATCGTACGAATGAATAAGAATGGATTGAATTAGAATGAATCGTACGAATGAATTAGAATGAATCATACCGTACGAATGAATTAGAATGGATCATACGAAGGAATTAGAATGGATCGTACGAATGAATTAGAATGGATCGTACGAATGAATTAGAATGGATCGTATGAAGGAATTAGAATGGATCGTACGAAGGAATTAGAATGGATAGTACGAATGAATTAGAATGGATACCTTCGTGCAAATGAATTAGAATGGATCGTACGAATGAGTAAGAATGGATCGTACGAATGAAATAGAATGGATCGTATGAATGAATTAGAATGGATCGTGCGAATGAATTAGAATGGATCGTACGAATGAATTAGAATGGATCGTATGAAGGAATTAGAATGGATCGTACGAAGGAATTAGAATGGATAGTACAAATGAATTAGAATGGATACCTTCGTGCAAATGAATTAGAATGGATCGTACGAATGAGTAAGAATGGATCGTACGAATGAAATAGAATGGATCGTATGAATGAATTAGAATGGATCGTGCGAATGAATTAGAATGGATCGTACGAATGAATTTGAATAGATTGTGCGAATGAATTAGAATGGATCGTACGAATGAATTAGAATGGATCGTACGAATGAATTAGAATGGATCGTATCAATGAATTAGAATGGATCGTGCGAATGAATTAGAATGGATCGTACGAATGAAATAGAATGGATTCGCATGAATGTATCCATTCTAATTCATTCGTACGATCCATTCTAATTCATTCGTACAATCCATTCTAATTCATTCACACGATCCATTCGCATTCACTCAAACGATCCATTCTAATTCATTCATATGATCCATTCTAATTCATTCGCATGAATGAATCCATTCTAATTCATTCGTACGATCCATTCTAATTCATTTGTACGAATGTATCCACTCTAATTCATTTATACGATCCATTCTAATTCATTCGCATGAATGTATCCATTCCAATTCATTCGTACGATCAATTCTAATTCATTCGCACGATCTATTCTAGAATGGATCGTATTAATGAATTAGAATGGATCGTGCGAATGATTTAGAATGGATCGTACGAATGAGTAAGAATGGATCGTGCGAATGAATTAGAATGGATCATATGAATGAATTAGAATGGATCGTATGAATGAATTAGAATGGAACGTGCGAATAAATTAGAATGGATCGTATGAATGAATTAGAATAGATTGTGCGAATGAATTAGAATGGATCGTACGAATGAATTAGAATGGATCATATGAATGAATTAGAATCGATCGTACGAATGAATTAGAATGGATCATGCGAATGAATTAGAATGGATCGTGCGAATGAATTAGAATGGATCGTACGAATGAAATAGAATGGATTGTACGAATGAGATAGAATGGATCGTACGAATGAATTAGAATGGATACATTCATGCGAATGAATTAGAATGGATCATACGAATGAATTAGAATGGATTCATTCGTGCGAATGAATTAGAATGGATCGTACGAATGAGTAAGAATGGATCGTACGAATGAACTAGAATGGATTGAATTAGAATGCATCGTACAAATGAATTAGAATGGATCGTACGAATGAATTAGAATGGATCGTACGAATGAATTAGAATGGATTGAATTAGAATGAATCATACCGTACGAATGAATTCGAATGGATCATACGAAGGAATTAGAATGGATCGTACGAATGAATAAGAATAGATCGTACGAATGAGTAAGAATGGATCGTACGAATGAAATAGAATGGATCGTTCGAATGAATTAGAATGGATCGTGCGAATGAATTAGAATGGATCGTACGAATGAATTAGAATAGATTGTGCGAATGAATTAGAATGGATCGTACGAATGAATTAGAATGGATCGTATGAATGAATTAGAATGGATCGTGCGAATGAATTAGAATGGATCGTACGAATGAAATAGAATGGATTCGCATGAATGTATCCATTCTAATTCATTCGTACGATCCATTCTAATTCATTCGCACGATCCATTCTAATTCATTTGCACGAATGTATCCATTCTAATTCATTCGTATGAATGAATTAGAATGGATCATACGAATGAATTAGAATAGATACATTCGTGTGAATGAATTAGAATGGATCGTGCGAATGAATTAGAATGGATCGTACGAATGAATTAGAATGGATACATTCGTGCGACTCCATTCTATTTCATTCGTATGATCCATTCTAATTCATTCGCACAATCCATTCTAATTCATTCATATGATCCATTCTATTTCATTCATACGATCCATTCTAATTCATTCGTACGATCCATTCTAATTCCTTCGTACGATCCATTCTAATTTATTCATACGATCCATTCTAATTCATTCGTACGATCAATTCTAATTCATTCGTACGATCCATTCTAATTCATTCGCACAATCTATTCTAATTCATTCGTACGATCCATTATAATTCATTTGCACGATCCATTCTAATTCATTTATACGATCCAATCTAATTCATTCATACGATCCATTCCATTCTTATTCATTCTTTCGCACGAATGGATCGTATGAATGAATTATAATGGATCGTACGAATGAGTAAGAATGGATCGTACGAATGAATTAGAATGGATCGTACGAATGAATTACAATAGATTGTGCGTATGTACGATCCATTCTAATTCATTCGCACGAATGTATCCATTCTAATTCATTCGTACGATCCATTCTAATTCATTCATTCAATCCACTCTATTTCATTCTTACGATCCATTCTTACTCATTCGTACGATCCATTCTTACTCATTCGTATGATTCATTCTAATTCAATCCATTCTAATTTATTCATACGATCCATTCTTACTCATTCGTACGATCCATTCTAATTCATTCGCACGAATGAATCCATTCTAATTCATTCGTATGATCCATTCTAATTCATTCGCACGAATGTATCGATTCTAATTCATTCGTACGATCCATTCTAATTCATTTGTACGAATGTATCCACTCTAATTCATTCATACGATCCATTCTAATTCATTCGCACGAATGTATCCATTCCAATTCATTCGTACAATCCATTCTAATTCATTCGCACAATCTATTCTAATTCATTCGTACGATCAATTCTAATTCCATCGTACGATCCATTCTAATTCATTCGTATGATCCATTCTAATTCATTCGCACGATCCATTCTAATTCATTCGCACGATCCATTCTAATTCATTCATACGATCCAATCTAATTCATTCATACGATCCATTCTAATTCATTCACACAAATGTATCCATTCTAAATTAGAATGAATTAGAATGGATCGTGCGAATGAATTAGAATGGATCGTACGAATGAATTAGAATAGATTGTGCGAATGAATTAGAATGGATCGTACGAATGAATTAGAATGGATCGTACGAATGAATTAGAATGGATCGTATGAATGAATTAGAATGGATCGTACGAAGGAATTAGAATGGATAGTACGAATAGATTAGAATGGATCATGCGAATGAATTAGAATGGATCGTGCGAATGAATTAGAATGGATAGTACGAATGAATTAGAATGGATACCTTCGTGCAAATGAATTAGAATGGATCGTATGAATGAATTAGAATGGATCGTACGAAGGAATTAGAATTGATCGTACGAATGAATTAGAATAGATTGTGCGAATGAATTAGAATGGATCGTACGAATGAATTGGAATGGATATATTCGTGCGAATGAATTAGAATAGATCGTATCAATGAATTAGAGTGGATACATTCGTACAAATGAATTAGAATGGATCGTACGAATGAATTAGAATGGATACCTTCGTGCAAATGAATTAGAATGGATCATACGAATGAGTAAGAATGGATCGTACGAATGAAATAGAATGGATCGTATGAATGAATTAGAATGGATTAGAATGGATCGTATGCATGAATTAGAATCGATCGTACGAATGAATTAGAATAGATTGTGCGAATGAATTAGAATGGATCGTACGAATGAATTGGAATGGATACATTCGTGCGAATTCATTAGAATGGATCGTACGAATGAGTAAGAATGGATCGTACGAATGAATTAGAATGGATTGAATTAGAATGAATCGTACGAATGAATTAGAATGGATCGTACGAATGAATTAGAATGGATCGTACAAATGAATTAGAATGGATTGAATTAGAATGAATCGTACGAATGAATTAGAATGAATCATACCGTACGAATGAATTAGAATTGATCGTATGAATGAATTAGAGTAGATACATTCGTACGAAGGAATTAGAATGGATCGTACGAATGAATTAGAATGGATCATACGAATGAATTAGAATGGATCGTACGAATGAATTAGAATGGATCGTACGAATGAATTAGAATGGATCGTATGAATGAATTAGAATGGATCGTGCGAATGAATTAGAATGGATCGTACGAATGAAATAGAATGTATTCGCACGAATGTATCCGAATGGATCGTACGAAGGAATTAGAATGGATCGTACGAAGGAATTAGAATGGATAGTACGAATGAATTAGAATGGATACCTTCGTGCAAATGAATTAGAATGGATCGTACGAATGAGTAAGAATGGATCGTACGAATGAAATAGAATGGATCATATGAATGAATTAGAATGGATCGTGCGAATGAATTAGAATGGATCGTACGAATGAATTAGAATAGATTGTGCGAATGAATTAGAATGGATCGTACGAATGAATTAGAATGGATCGTACGAATGAATTAGAATGGATCGTATGAATGAATTAGAATGGATCGTGCGAATGAATTAGAATGGATCGTACGAATGAAATAGAATTAGAATGGATCGTGCGAATGAGTTAGAATAGATTGTGCGAATGAATTAGAATGGATCGTACGAATGAATTAGAAAGGATCGTGCGAATGAATTAGAATGGATCGTACGAATGAATTAGAATAGATTGTGCGAATGAATTAGAATGGATCGTACGAATGAATTAGAATGGATCGTACGAATGAATTAGAATGGATCGTATGCATGAATTAGAATGGATCGTGCGAATGAATTAGAATGGATCGTACGAATGAATTGGAATGGATCGTACGAATGAATTAGAATGGATCGTACGAATGAATTAGAAAGGATACATTCGAATTCATTCGTACGATCCATTCTAATTCCTTCGTACTATCCATATTCTAATTCATTCGCATGATCCATTCTAATTCATTCGCACGATCCATTCTAATTCATTCGTACGATCCATTCTTACTCATCGTATGCATGAATTAGAATGGATCGTGTGAATGAATTAGAATGAATCGTACGAATGAATTAGAATGGATCGAACGAATGAATTAGAATGGATACATTCATGCAAAAGAATTAGAATGGATTGTATGAATGAATTAGAATGGATCGTGCGAATGACTTAGAATGGATCGTACGAACGAATTAGAATGGATACATTCGTGCGAAAGAATTAGAATAGATCGTATGAATGAATTAGAATGGATCGTATGAATGAAATAGAATGGATCGTACGAATGAATTAGAATGGATCGTACGAAGGAATTAGAATGGATCGTACGAATGAATTCGAATGTATCCTTTCTAATTCATTCGTACGATCCATTCTAATTCCTTCGTACGATGCATTCTAATTCATTCGTACGATCCATTCTAATTCATTCGCACGATCCATTCTTATTCATTCGTACGATCCATTCTATTTTATTCATACGATCCATTCTAATTCATTCATACGATCTAATCTAATTCTTTCGCACGAATGTATCCATTCTAATTCATTCGTACGATCCATTCTAATTAGAATAGATCCATTCTAATTCATTCGTATGAATGAATTAGAGTGGATACATTCGTGCGAAAGAATTAGAATAGATCGTATGAAAGAATTAGATTGGATCGTATGAATGAAATAGAATGGATCGTACGAATGAATTAGAATGGATCGTGCGAATGAGATAGAATGGATCGTATGAATGAATTAGATTATGATCCATTTTATTTTATTTGTATGATCCATTCTAATTCCTTCGTACAATCTAATTCATTCATACGATCCATTCTAATTCATTCGCACGAATGTATCCATTCTAATTCATTCGTTCGATCCATTCGAATTCATTCGTACGATCCATTCTAATTCATTCGCACGATCCATTCTAATTCATGCATACGATCTATTCTAATTCATTCGTACGATCTATTCTATTTAATTCGTACAATCCTTTCTTGCTCAATCGTATGATCCATTCTAATCCATTCGTATAATCTATTCTAATTCATTCGTACGATCCATTCTATTTCATTTGTATGATCCATTCTAATTCATACGATCCATTCTATTTCATTCATACGATCCATTCTAATTCTTTCGCACGATCCATTCTAATTCATTCGTACGATCCATTCTAATTCATTCGCACGATCCATTCTAATTCATTCATACGATCCAATCTAATTCATTCATACGATCCATTCTAATTCATTCGCACGAATGTATCCATTCTAATTCATTCGCACGATCCATTCTAATTCATTCAAACGATCCATTCTATTTCATTCGTACGATCCATTCTAATTCCTTCGTACGATCCATTCTAATTCAATCCATTCTAATTCATTCGTACGATCCATTCTAATTCATTCGTACGATCCATTCTAATTCATTCCATTCTAATTCATTCGTACGATCCATTCTATTTTATTCGTACGATCCATTCTTACTCATTCGTACGATCCATTCGTATCCATTCTAATTCATTCGTACGATCTATTCTAATTCATTCGTATGATCCATTCTAATTCCTTCGTACGATCCATTCTAATTCATTTGTACGATCCATTCTAATTCATTCGCACGATCCATTCTAATTCATTCGTACGATCCATTCTATTTCATTCATACGATCCATTCTAATTCATTCATATGATCTATTCTAATTCTTTCGCACGAATTTATCCATTCTAATTCATTCGTACGATCCATTCTTACTCATTCGTACGATCCATTCTAATTCATTCGTACAAAAGAATTAGAATGGATTGTACGAATGAATTAGAATTAGAATGGATCGTACGAATGAATTAGATTGGATCGTACGAATGAATTAGAATGGATCGTGCGAATGAATTAGAATGGATCGTACGAATGAATTAGAATGGATCGTATGAATGAATTAGAAATGATCGTGCGAATGAATTAGAATGGATCGTGCGAATGAATTAGAATGGATCGTACGAATGAATTAGAATGGATCGTATGAATGAATTAGATTGGATCGTATTAATGAATTAGAATGGATCGTGCGAATGAATTAGAATGGATCGTACGAATGAATTAGAATGGATCGAACGAATGAATTAGAATGGATCGTACGAATGAGTAAGAATGGATCGTACGAATGAATTAGAATGGATCGTACGAATGAATTAGAATGGATCTTACGAATGAATTAGAATGGATACATTCGTGCGAATGAATTAGAATGGATCATATGAATGAATTAGAATGGATCGTTTGAGTGAATGCGAATGGATCGTGCGAATGAATTAGAATGGATTGTACGAATGAATTAGAGTGGATCGTACGAATGAATTAGAATGGATACATTCGTGCGAATCCATTCTATTTCATTCGTACGATCCATTCTAATTCATTCGTACGATCCATTCTAATTCATTCGTACGATCCATTCTAATTCATTCGCACAATCTATTCTAATTCATTCGTACGATCCATTCTAATTCATTCACACGATCCATTCTAATTCATTCATACGATCCATTCTATTTCATTCGTACGATCCATTCTTACTCATTCGTACGATACATTCTAATTCATTTGCATGAAGGTATCCATTCTAATTCATTCGTACTATCCATTCTAATTACTTCGTACGATCCATTCTAATTCCTTCGTACGATCCATTCTAATTCATTCGTATGATCCATTCTAATTCATTTGCACGAAGGTATTAGATTGGATCGTACGAATGAATTAGAATGGATACATTCGTGCGAGTGAATGCGAATGGATCGTGCGAATGAATTAGAATGGATTGTACGAATGAATTAGAATGGATCGTACGAATGAATTAGAATGGATCGTACGAATGAACTAGAATGGATCGTACGAATGAATTAGAATGGTTCGAATTAGAATGGATCATGCGAATGAATTAGAATATGGATCGTACGAATGAATTAGAATGGATCATGCGAATGAATTAGAATGGATCATACGAATTAATTAGAATAGATTGTGCGAATGAATTAGAATGGATCGTACGAATTAATTAGAATGGATCGTACGAATGAATTAGAATGGATCATATGAATGAATTAGAATGGATCGTTTGAGTGAATGCGAATGGATCGTGCGAATGAATTAGAATGGATTGTACGAATGAATTAGAATGGATCGTACGAATGAATTAGAATGGATACATTCGTGCGAATCCATTCTATTTCATTCGTACGATCCATTCTAATTCATTCGCACGATCCATTCTAATTCATTCATACGATCCATTCTAATTCATTCGTACGATCTATATTCTAATTCATTCGCACGATCCATTCTAATTCATTCATACAATCCATTCTAATTTATTCGCACGATCCATTCTAATTCATTCGTACGATCTATTCTATTTCATTTGTACAATCCATTCTTATTCAATCGTATGATCCATTCTAATCCATTCGCACAATCTATTCTAATTCATTCATACGATCCATTCTAATTTATTCGCATGATCCATTCTAATTCCTTCGTATGATCCATTCTAATTCATTCGTACGGTATGATTAATTCTAATTCATTCGTACGATTCATTCTAATTCAATCCATTCTAATTCATTCGTACGATCCATTCTAATTCATTCGTACGATCCATTCTAATTTATTCGTACGATTCATTCTAATTCAATCCATTCTAATTCATTCGTACGATCCATTCGTACGATCCATTCTTACTCATTCGTACGATCCATTCTAATTCATTCGCACGAATGAATCCATTCTAATTCACTCGTACGATCCATTCTAATTCATTCGTACGATCCATTCTAATTCATTCGTACGATCCATTCTAATTTATTCGCACGATCCATTCTAATTCATTCATACGATCCATTCTAATTCATTCATATGATCCATTCTATTCGCACGATCCATTCTAATTCCTTCGTATGATCCATTCTAATTCATTCGTACGGTATGATTCATTCTAATTTATTCGTACGATTCATTCTAATTCAATCCACTCTAATTCATTCGTACGATCCATTCTAATTCATTCGTACGATCCATTCTAATTGATTCGTACGATTCATTCTAATTCAATCCATTCTAATTCATTCGTACGATCCATTCTTACTCATTCGTATGATACATTCTAATTCATTCGCACGAATGAATCCATTCTAATTCATTCGTACGATCCATTCTAATTCATTCGTACGATCCATTCTAATTTATTCGCACGATCCATTCTAATTCATTCATACGATCCATTCTAATTCATTCATATGATCCATTCTAATTCATTCGCACGATCCATTCTTACTCATTCGTACGATCCATTCTAATTCATTCGCACGATCCATTCTAATTCATTAATACGATCCATTCTAATTCATTCGCACGATCCATTCTAATTCATTCACACTCATACGATCCATTCTAATTCATTCGCACGAACGTATCCTTTCTAATTTATTCGTACGATCCATTCTAATTCATTCGCACAATCTATTCTAATTCATTCGAACGATCCATTCTAATTCATTCGTAAGATCCATTCTAATTCATTCGTACGATCCATTCTAATTCATACGAAGGAATTAGAATGGATCGTACGAATGAATTAGAAAGGATACATTCGAATTCATTCGTACGATCCATTCTAATTCCTTCGTACGATCCATATTCTAATTCATTCGCACGATCCATTCTAATTCATTCATACGATCCATTCTAATTTATTCGCACGATCCATTCTAATTCATTCGTACGATCCATTCTAATTCATTCGCACGATCTATTCTAATTCATTCGAACGATCCATTCTAATTCATTCGTACGATCCATTCTAATTCATTCGCACGATCCATTCTAATTCATTCGCACGATCCATTCTAATTCATTAGCACGATCCATTCTAATTCATTCGTACGATCCATTCTAATTCATTTATACGATCCAATCTAATTCATTCATACGATCCATTCTAATTCTTTCGCACGAATGTATCCATTCTAATTCATTCGCACAATCTATTCTAATTCATTCGTACGATCAATTTTAATTCATTAGCATGATCCATTCTAATTCATTCGTACGATCTATTCTATTTCATTCGTACAATCCATTCTTACTCAATCGTACGATCCATTCTAATTCATACGATCCATTCTAATTCATTCGCACGAATGTATCCATTCCAATTCATTCGTACGATCCATTCTAATTCATTCGCACAATCTATTCTAATTCATTCGTACGATCAATTCTAATTCATTAGCATGATCCATTTTAATTCATTCGTATGATCTATTCTATTTCATTCGTACAATCCATTCTTACTCAATTGTATGATCCATTCTAATCCATTCGCACAATCTATTCTAATTCATTCGTACGATCCATTCTATTTCATTCGTACGATCCATTCTAATTCATACGATCCATTCTACTTCATTCATACGATCCATTTTAATTCATTCGCACGATCCATTCTAATTCATTAGCACGATCCATTCTAATTCATTCGTACGATCCATTCTAATTCATTTATACGATCCAATCTAATTCATTCATACGATCCATTCTAATTCTTTCGCACGAATGTATCCATTCTAATTCATTCGTACGATCCATTCTAATTCATTAGCATGAAAAAACACGATCCACGCACATACGAATAAATTAGAATGAATTAGAATGGATTGTACGAATGAATTAGAATGGATCGTACGAATGAATTAGAATGGATCGTACGAATGAATTAGAATGGATTGTTCGAATGAATTAGAATAGATTGTGCGAATGAATTAGAATGGATCGTACGAATGAATTAGAAAGGATACATTCGTGCGAATGAATTAGAATGGATCGTATGAGTGTGAATGAATTAGAATGGATCGTGCGAATGAATTAGAATGGATCGTATTAATGAATTAGAATGGATCGTGCGAATGAATTAGAATGGATCGTACGAATGAGTAAGAATGGATCGTGCGAATGAATTAGAATGGATCATATGAATAAATTAGAATGGATCGTATGAATGAATTAGAATGGATCGTGCGAATAAATTAGAATGGATCGTATGAATGAATTAGAATAGATTGTGCGAATGAGTTAGAATGGATCGTACGAATGAATTAGAATGGATACATTCGTGCGATTGAATTAGAATGGATCGTATGAATGAATTAGAATCGATCGTACGAATGAATTAGAATGGATCATGCGAATGAATTAGAATGAATCGTGTGAATGAATTAGAATGGATCGTACGAATGAAATAGAATGGATTGTACGAATGAGATAGAATGGATCGTACGAATGAATTAGAATGGATCGTATGAATGAATTAGAATGGATCGTATGAATGAATTAGAATGGATCGTAGTAATGAATTAGAATGGATCCTACGAATGAATTAGAATAGATTGTGCGAATGAATTAGAATGGATCTGGATCGTGTATCCATTCTAATTCATTCGTACGACCCATTCTAATTCATTCGTACGATCCATTCTAATTCATTCGCACGATCCATTCTAATTCATTCATACAATCCATTCTAATTCTTTTACACGAATGTATCCATTCTAATTCATTCGTTCGATCCATTCTTATTCATTCATACGATCCATTCTAATTCATTCTAATCCATTCTAATTCATTCGTACGATCCATTCTAATTCATTTGCACAATCTATTCTAATTCATTCGTACGTATGAATGAATTAGAATGGATCGTGCGAATGAATTAGAATGGATCGTACGAATGAATAAGAATAGATTGTGCGAATGAATTAGAATGGATCGTACGAATGAATTAGAATGGATCGTACGAATGACTTAGAATGGATCATATGAATGAATTAGAATGGATCGTACGAATGAATTAGAATGGATACATTCGTGCGAATGAATTAGAATGGATCGTATGAATGAATTAGAATTGATCGTACGAATGAATTAGAATGGATCATGCGAATGAATTAGAATGGATCGTGCGAATGAATTAGAATGAATCGTACGAATGAAATAGAATGGATTGTACGAATGAGATAGAATGGATCGTACGAATGAATTAGAATAGATCGTATGAATGAAATAGAATGGATCGTGCGAATGAATTAGAATGGATCGTACGAATGAATTAGAATGGATCGTATGAAGGAATTAGAATGGATCGTACGAAGGTATTAGAATGGATCGTACGAATGAATTAGAATGGATCGTACGAAGGAATTAGAATGGATCGTACGAAGGAATTAGAATGGATAGTACGAATGAATTAGAATGGATACCTTCGTGCAAATGAATTAGGATGGATCGTACGAATGAGTAAGAATAGATCGTACGAATGAAATAGAATGGATCGTATGAATGAATTAGAATGGATCGTGCGAATGAATTAGAATGGATCGTACGAATGAATTGGAATGGATACATTCATGCGAATGAATTAGAATGGATCGTATGAATGAATTAGAATCGATCGTACGAATGAATTAGAATGGATCCTGCGAATGAATTAGAATGGATCGTGCGAATGAAGTAGAATAGATTGTGCGAATGGATTAAAATGGATCATACGATTGAGTAAGAAAGGATTGTACGACTGAATTAGAATGAATTCATTCGTGCGAATGAATTAGAATGGATCATACGGTTGAGTAAGAATGGATTGTACGAATGAAATAGAATAGATCGTACGAATGAATTAGAATGGATCATGCTAATGAATTAGAATTGATCGTATGAATGAATTAGAATAGATTGTGCGAATGAATTAAAATGGATCGTATAAATGAATTAGAATGGATCGTATGAATGAATTAGAATGGATCGTGCGAATGAATTAAAATGGATCGTATGAATGAAATAGAATGGATCGTATGAATTAGAATAGATCGTACGAATGAAATAGAATGGATCGTACGAATGAATTAGAATAGATTGTGCGAATGGATTAGAATGGATCATACGATTGAGTAAGAAAGGATTGTACGAATGAAATAGAATAGATCGTACGAATGAATTAGAATGGATCGTATGAATGAATTAGAATGGATCGTTCGAATGAATTAGAATAGATTGTGCGAATGAATTAGAATGGATCGTACGAATGAATTAGAATGGATCGTGCGAATAAATTAGAATGCATCGTATGAATGAATTAGAATGGATCGTGCGAATGTATTAGAATATGGATCGTACGAAGGAATTAGAATGGATCGTACGAATGAATTCGAATGTATCCTTTCTAATTCATTCGTACGATCCATTCTAATTCATTCGTACGATCCATTCAAATTCATTCGTACAATCCATTCTAATTCATTCGCACGATCCATTCTAATTCATTCGCACGATCCATTCTAATTCATTCATACAATCCATTCTAATTCTTTTGCACGAATGTGTCCATTCTAATTCATTTGTACGATCCATTCTAATTCATTCGTACGATCCATTCTAATTCATTCGCACAATCCATTCTAATTCATTCACACTCATACGATCCATTCTAATTCATTCGCACGAATGTATCCTTTCTAATTCATTCGTACGATCCATTCTAATTCATTCGCACAATCAATTCTAATTCATTCGAACGATCCATTCTAAGTCATTCGTACGATCCATTCTAATTCTTTCGTACGATCCATTCTAATTCATTCGCACGATCCATTCTATTTCATTCGTACGATCCATTCTAATTCATTCGCACGAATGTATCCATTCCAATTCATTCGTACGATCCATTCTAATTCATTCGCACAATCTATTCTAATTCATTCGTACGATAAATTCTAATTCATTCGCACGTATCCATTCTAATTCATTCATATGATCCATTCTATTTCATTCGTACGATCCATTCTTACTCATTCGTACCATCCATTCTATTTCATTCGTACGATCCATTCTAATTCATTCGTACGATCCATTCTAATTCATTCGCACAATCTATACGTTCCATTCTAATTCATTCGTAAGATCCATTCTAATTCATTCGCACGATCCATTCTAATTCATTAATACGATCCAATCTAATTCATTCGTACGATCCATTCTAATCCATTCGTATTCATTCGCACAATCTATTCTAATTCATTCATACGATCCATCCTAATTGATTCGCACGAATGTATCCATTCTAATTCATTCGTACAATCCATTCTATTTCATTCGTACGATCCATTCTTACTCATTCGTACGATCCATTCTTACTCATTCGTACAAAGGAATTAGAATGGATCGTACGCAGGAATTAGAATGGTTTGTACGAAGGAATTAGAATGGATCGTACGAATGAATTAGAATGGATACATTCGTGCGAATGAATTAGAATGGATCGTACGAATGAGTAAGAATGGATCGTACGAATGAAATAGAATGGATCGTACAGATGAATTAGAATGGATCGTGCGAATGAATTAGAATGGATCGTACGAATGAGTAAGAATGGATCGTATGAATGAATTAGAATGGATCGTGCGAATAAATTAGAATTGATCGAACGAATGAATTAGAATGGATGATACGAATGAATTAGAATGGATCGTATGAATGAATTAGAATGGATCGTGCGAATGAATTAGAATGGATTATATGAATGAAATAGAATGGATTGTACGAATGAGATAGAATGGATCGTACGAATGAATTAGAATGGATAATTCATGCGAATGAATTAGAATGGATCATACGAATGAATTAGAATGGATTCATTCGTGCGAATGAATTAGAATGGATCGTACGAATGAGTAAGAATGGATCGTACGAATGAATTAGAATGGATTGAATTAGAATGAATCGTACGAATGAATTAGAATGGATCGTACGAATGAATTAGAATGGATCGTACGAATGAATTAGAATGGATCGTACGAATGAATTAGAATGGATTGAATTAGAATGAATCGTACGAATGAATTAGAATGAATCATACCGTACAAATGAATTAGAATGGATCGTATGAATGAATTAGAATGGATTGTGCGAATAAATTAGAATGGATCGTACGAATGAATTAGAATGGATCGTATGAATGAATTAGAATGGATACATTCGTGCGAATGAATTAGAATGGATCATACGAATGAATTAGAGTTGATACATTCGTGTGAATGAATTAAAATGGATAATACGAATGAGTAAGAATGGATCGTAGAATTAGAATGGATCGTATGAATGAATTAGAATGGATACATACGAATGAAATAGAATGGATCGTATGAATGAATTAGAATGGATCGTGCGAATGAATTAGAATGGATCGTACAAATGAATTAGAATAGATCGTATGAATGAATTAGAATGGATCGTAGTAATGAATTAGAATGGATCCTACGAATGAATTAGAATAGATTGTGCGAATGAATTAGAATGGATCTAGATCGTGTATCCATTCTAATTCATTCGTACGACCCATTCTAATTCATTCGCACGATCCATTCTAATTCATTCGTACGATCCATTCTAATTCATTCGTACGATTCATTCTAATTCAATCCATTCTAATTCATTCGTACGATCCATTCTTACTCATTCGTACGATCGATTCTAATTCATTCATACGATCCATTCTAATTCATTTATACGATCTATTCTATTTCATTCGTACAATCCATTCTTACTCAATCGTATGATCCATTCTAATCCATTCGCACAATCTAGTCTAATTCATTCGTACGATCCATTCTAATTCATTCGTACGATCCATTCTAATTCATTCACACAATCTATTCTAATTCATTCGTACGATCAATTCTAATTCATTCGCACGATCCATTCTAATTCATTCGTACGATCCATTCTAATTCATTCGTACGATCCATTCTAATTCATTCGCACAATCTATTCTAATTCATTCGTACGATCCATTCTAATTCATTCGCACGATCCATTCTAATTCATTCGCACAATCTATTCTAATTCATGCGTACGATCCATTCTAATTCATTCGCACGATCCATTCTAATTCATTCATACGATCTATTCTATTTCATTCGTACGATCCATTCTAATTCATTCGTACGATCCATTCTAATTCATTCGTACAATTCATTCTAATTTAATCCATTCTAATTCATTCGTACGATCCATTCTTACTCATTCGTACGATCCATTCTAATTCATTCGCACGAATGAATCCATTCTAATTCATTCCTATGATCCATTCTAATTCATTCGCATGAATGTATCCATTCTAATTCATTCGTACGATCCATTCTAATTCATTCATATGATCCATTCTAATTCATTCGTATGATCCATTCTAATTCATTCGCACGAATGTATCCATTCTAATTCATTCGTACGATCTATTCTAATTCATTCGCACAATCTATTCTAATTCATTCATACGATCCATTCTAATTTATTCGCACGATCCATTCTAATTCATTCATACGATCCATTCTAATTCGTAGAATGGATCATACGAATGAATTAGAATGGATACATTCGTGCGAATGAATTAGAATGGATTGTACGAATAAATTAGAATGGATCGTACGAATGAATTAGAATATGGATCGTACGAAGGAATTATAATGGATCGTACGAATGAATTAGAATGGATACATTCGTGCGAAAGAATTAGAATAGATCGTATGAATGAATTAGAATGGATCGTACGAAGGAATTAGAATAGATCATACGAAGAAATTAGAATGGATCGTACGAATGAATTAGAATAGATCGTATGAATGAATTAGAATGGATCGTGCGAATGAATTAGAATGGATCGTACGAATGAATTAGAATAGATTGTGCGAATGAATTAGAATGGATCGTACGAATGAAATAGAATGGATCGTACGGATGAATTAGAATGGATCGTGCGAATGAATTAGAATGGATCGTACGAATGAGTAAGAATGGATCGTATGAATGAATTAGAATGGATCGTGCGAATGAATTAAAATGGATCGTATGAATGAAATAGAATGGATCGTATGAATTAGAATGGATCGTACGAATGAAATAGAATGGATCGTACGAATGAATTAGAATAGATTGTGCGAATGGATTAGAATGGATCATACGATTGAGTAAGAATGGATTGTACGAATGAAATAGAATAGATCGTACGAATGAATTACAATGGATCGTATGAATGAATTAGAATGGATCGTGCGAATGAATTAGAATGGATCGTACGAATGAATTACAATGGATCGTATGAATGAATTAGAATGGATCGTAGTAATGAATTAGAATGGATCGTACGAATGAAATAGACTGGATTGTACGAATGAGATAGAATGGATCGTACGAATGAATTAGAATGGATACATTCATGCGAATGAATTAAAATGGATCATACGAATGAATTAGAATGGATTCATTCGTGTGAATGAATTAGAATGGATCGTACGAATGAGTAAGAATGGATCGTACGAATGAATTAGAATGGATTGAATTAGAATGAATCGTACGAATGAATTAGAATGGATCGTACGAATGAATTAGAATGGATCGTACGAATGAATTAGAATGGATGGAATTAGAATGAATCGTACGAATGAATTAGAATGAATCATACCGTACGAATGAATTAGAATGGAACATACGAAGGAATTAGAATGGATCGTACGAATGAATTAGAATGGATCGCACGAATGAATTAGAATGGGTCGTACGAAGGAATTAGAATGGATCGTACGAAGGAATTAGAATGGATAGTACGAATGAATTAGAATGGATACCTTCGTGCAAATGAATTAGAATGGATCGTACGAATGAGTAAGAATGGATCGTACGAATGAAATAGAATGGATCGTATGAATGAATTAGAATGGATCGTGCGAATGAATTAGAATGGATCGTACGAATGAATTAGAATAGATTGTGCGAATGAATTAAAATGGATCGTACGAATAAATTAGAATGGATCGTACGAATGAATTAGAATGGATCATATGCATGAATTAGAATGGATCGTGCGAATGAATTAGAATGGATCGTACGAATGAATTAGAATGGATCGTACGAATGAATTAGAATGGATCGTATGAATGAATTAGATTGGATCGTATTAATAAATTAGATTGGATCGTACGAATGAATTAGCATGGATTGAATTAGAATGAATCGTACGAATGAATTATAATGAATCATATCGTACGAATGAATTAGAATGGATCATACGAAGGAATTAGAATGGATCGTACGAATGAATTAGAATGGATCGTACAAATGAAATAGAATGGATCGTATGAATGAATTAGAATGCATCGTGCGAATGAATTAGAATGGATCGTTCGAATGAATTAGAATAGATTGTGCGAATGAATTAGAATGGATCGTATGAATGAATTAGAATGGATCGTGCGAATAAATTAGAATGGATCGTATGAATGAATTAGAATGGATCGTACGAATGAATTAGAATGGATCGTACGAATGAATTAGAATAGATTGTGCGAATGAATTAGAATGGATCGTACGAATGAATTAGAATGGATCGTACGAATGAATTAGAATAGATTGTGCGAATGAATTAGAATGGATCGTGCGAATGAATTAGAATGGATCGTGCGAATGAATTAGAATGGATCGTACGAATGAATTAGAATCGATTGTGCGAATGAATTAGAGTGGATCGTACGAATGAATTAGAATGGATCGTACGAATGAATTAGAATGGATCGTATGCATGAATTAGAATGGATCGTGCGAATGAATTAGAATGGATCGTACGAATGAATTAGAATGGATCGTACAAAGGAATTAGAATGGATCGTATGAATGAATTAGAATGGATCGTGCGAATGAATTAGAATGGATCGTACGAATGAAATAGAATGGATTCGCACGAATGTATCCATTCTAATTTATTCATACGATCCATTCTAATTCATTCATACGATCCATTCTATTTCATTCGTACGATCCATTCTTACTCATTCGTACGATCCATTCTAATTCATTTGCAGGATCCATTCTAATTCATTCATACGATCCATTCTAATTCCTTCGTACGATCCATTCTAATTCATTCGTACGATCCATTCTAATTCATTTGCACGATCCATTCTAATTCCTTCGTACGATCCATTCTAATTCCTTCGTACGATCCACTCTAATTCATTCGTACGATCCATTCTAATTCATTCGCACGAATGTATCCATTCTAATTCATTCGTACAATCCATTCTTACTCATTCGTAATGAATTAGAATGGATACATTCGTGCAAAAGAATTAGAATGGATTGTATGAATGAATTAGAATGGATCGTGCAAATGAATTAGAATGGATTGTGCGAATGAATTAGAATGGATCGTACGAATGAATTAAAATAGATCGTACGTATGAATTAGAATGGATACATTCGTGCGAATGAATTAGAATGGATTGTACGAATGAATTAGAATGGATCGTACGAAAGAATTAGAATGGATACCTTCGTGCAAATGAATTAGAATGGATCGTACGAATGAGTAAGAATGGATCGTACGAATGAAATAGAATGGATCGTATGAATGAATTAGAATGGATCGTGCGAATGAATTAAAATGGATCGTACGAATGAATTAGAATAGATTGTGCGAATGAATTAGAATGGATCGTACGAATGAATTAGAATGGATCGTACGAATGAATTAGAATGGATCGTACGAATGAATTAGAATGGATCGTGCGAATGAATTAGAATGGATACTATGAATGAATTAGAATGGATCGTATGAATGAATTAGAGTGGATCATATGAATGAATTAGAATGGATCGTGCGAATGAATTAGAATAGATCGTGCGAATGAATTAGAATGGATCGTACGAATGAATTAGAATGGGTCGTACGAAGTAATTAGAATGGATACACGATCCAGATCCATTCTAATTCATTCGCACAATCTATTCTAATTCATTCGTAGGATTGTGCGAATGAATTAGAATGGATCGTACGAATGAATTAGAATAGATTGTACGAATGAATTAGAATGGATCGTACGAATGAATTAGAATGGATACATTCGCACGAATTAGAATGAATTAGAATGGATCGTACGAATGAGTAAGAATGGATCGTACGAATGAAATAGAATGGATCGTATGAATGAATTAGAATAGATCGTACAAATGAATTAGAATGGATTGTACGAATGAATTAGAATGGATCGTACGAATGAAATAGAATGGATCGTACGAATGAAATAGAATGGATCGTACGAATGAATTAGAATGGATAGTACGAATGAATTAGAATGGATACCTTTGTGCAAATGAATTAAAATGGATCATACGAATGAGTAAGAATGGATCGTGCGAATGAATTAGAATGGATCGTACGAATGAAATAGAATGGATTCGCACGAATGTATCCAATCTAATTCATTCATACGATCCATTCTAATTCATTCGTACGATCCATTCTAATGATTCATACGAATGAATTAGAATGGATCGTACGAATAAATTAGAATGGATCGTACGAAGGAATTAGAATGGATCGTACGAAGGAATTAGAATGGATAGTACGAATGAATTAGATTGGATCGTACGAATGAATTAGAATGGATCGTGCGAATGAATTAGAATGGATCGTATGAATGAATTAGAAAGGATCGTACGAAGGAATTAGAATGGATCGTATGAATGAATTAGAAAGGATACATTCGAATTCATTCGTACGATCCATTCTATTTCCTTCGTACGATCCATATTCTAATTCATTCGCACAATCCATTCTAATTCATTCATACGATCCATTCTAATTTATTCGCACGATCCATTCTAATTCATTCGTACGATCCATTCTAATTCATTCGCACAATCTATTCTAATTCATTCGAGCGATCCATTCTAATTCATTCGCACGATCCATTCTAATTCATTCATACGATCCATTCTATTTCATTCGTACAAAGGAATTAGAAAGGATCGTACGAATGAATTAGAATAGATCGTGCGAATGAATTAGAATATAGATCGTACGAATGAATTAGAATGGATCGTACGAATGAATTCGAATGTATCCTTTCTAATTCATTCGTACGATCCATTCTAATTCATTCGTACGATCCTTTCTAATTCCTTCGTACGAATGAAATAGAATGGATCGTATGAATGAATTAGAATGGATCGTGCGAATGAATTAGAATGGATCGTTCGAATGAATTAGAATGGATCGTGCGAATAAATTAGATTGGATCGTATGAATGAATTAGAATGGATCGTGCGAATGAATTAGAATATGGATCGTACGAAGGAATTAGAATGGATCGTACGAATGAATTCGAATGTATCCTTTCTAATTCATTCGTACGATCCATTCTAATTCCTTCGTACGATCCATTCTAATTCATTTGTACGATCCATTCTAATTCATTCGCACGATCCATTCTAATTCATTCGTACGATCCAATCTAATTCATTCGTACTATCCATTCTAATTCCTTCGTACGATCCATTCTAATTTCTTCGTACGATCCATTCTAATTCATTCGTACGATCCATTCTAATTCCTTCGTACGATCCATTCTAATTCATTCGCACAATCGATTCTAATTCATTCGTACGATCCATTCTATCTCATTCGTACAATCCATTCTATTTCATTCGTACGATCCCTTCTAATTCATTCGCACGATCTATTCTAATTCATTCGCACGATCCATTCTAATTCATTCATATGATGGATACGAATGAATTAGAATGGATCGTCCGAACGAATGATGGATCGTACGAATGAGTAAGAATGGATCGCACGACTGAGTAAGAATGGATCGTACGAATGAAATAGAATGGATCTTATGAATGAATTAGAATGGATCGTGCGAATGAATTAGAATGGATTGTACGAATGAATTAGAATTGAATTAGAATGGATCGTACGAATGAATTAGAATGGATACATTCGTGCGAATGAATTAGAATGGATCGTGCGAATGAATTAGAATGGATTGTACGAATAAATTAGAATGGATCGTACGAATGAATTAGAATGGATACATTCGCACGAATTAGAATGAATTAGAATGGATCGTACGAATGAGTAAGAATGGATCGTACGAATGAAATAGAATGGATCGTATGATTGAATTAGAATGGATCGTACGAATGAATTAGAATGGATTGTACTAATGAATTAGAATGGATCGTACGAATGAAATAGAATGGATCGTACGAATGAAATAGAATGGATCGTACGAATGAATTAGAATGGATAGTACGAATGAATTAGAATGGATACTTTCGTGCAAATGAATTAGAATGGATCGTACGAATGAGTAAGAATGGATCGTGCGAATGAATTAGAATGGATCGTACGAATGAAATAGAATGGATTCGCACGAATGTATCCATTCTAATTCATTCATACGATCCATTCTAATTCATTCGTACGATCCATTCTAATGATTCGTACGAATGAATTAGAATGGATCATACGAATGAATTAGAATGGATCGTACGAAGGAATTAGAATGGATCGTACGAAGGAATTAGAATGGATAGTACGAATGAATTAGATTGGATCGTACGAATGAATTAGAATGGATCATGCGAATGAATTAGAATGGATCGTACGAATGAATTAGAATGGATCGTACGAATGAATTAGAATGGATCGTACGAATGAATTAGAATGGATCGTATGAATGAATGAGAATGGATCGTGCGAATGAATTAGAATGGATGGTACGAATGGATCATACGAAGGAATTAGAATGGATCGTACAAATGAATTAGAATGGATCGTGCGAATGAATTAGAATGGATCGTACGAATGAATTAGAATGGATCGTACGAAGGAATTAGAATGGATCGTACGAATGAATTAGAAAGGATACATTCGCATTCATTCGTACGATCCATTCTAATTCCTTCGTACGATCCATATTCTAATTCATTCGCACGATCCATTCTAATTCATTCATACGATCCATTCTAATTTATTCGCACGATCCATTCTAATTCATTCGTACGATCCATTCTAATTCATTCGCACAATCTATTCTAATTCATTCGAACGATCCATTCTAATTCATTCGAACGATCCATTCTAATTCATTCATACGATCCATTCTATTTCATTCGTACGAAGGAATTAGAAAGGATCGTACGAATGAATTAGAATGGATCGTACGAATGAATTAGAAAGGATACATTCAAATTCATTCGTACGATCCATTCTAATTCATTCGTACGATCTATATTCTAATTCATTCGCACGATCCATTCTAATTCATTCGTACGATCCTTTCTAATTCCTTCGTACGAATGAAATAGAATGGATCGTATGAATGAATTAGAATGGATCGTGCGAATGAATTAGAATGGATCGTTCGAATGAATTAGAATAGATTGTGCGAATGAATTAGAATGGATCGTACGAATGAATTAGAATGGATCGTGCAAATGAATTAGAATGGATCGTACGAATGAATTAGAATGGATCGTATGCATGAATTAGAATGAATCGTGCGAATGAATTAGAATGGATCGTACGAATGAATTAGAATGGATCGTACGAAGGAATTAGAATGGATCGTACGAATGAATTAGAATGGATCGTGCGAATGAATTAGAATGGATCGTACGAATGAAATAGAATGGATCGTATGAATGAATTAGATTGGATCGTATTAATGAATTAGAATGGATCGTACGAATGAATTAGAATAGATCCTACGAATGAATTAGAATGGATACGAATGGATCGTATGAATGAATTAGAATGGATCGTACGAATGTATTAGAATGGATCGTACGAATGAATTAGAGTTGATACATTCGTGTGAATGAATTTAAATGGATAATACGAATGAGTAAGAATGGATTGTACGATCCATTCTAATTCATTCGTACGATCCATTCTATTTCATTCGTACGATTCATTCTAATTCAATCCATTCTAATTCATTCGTACGATCCATTCTAATACATTCGTACGATCCATTCTAATTCATTCATACGATCCATTCGTATCCATTCTAATTCATTCGTACGATCTATTCTAATTCATTCGTACGATCCATTCTAATTCATTAATACGATCCAATCTAATTCATTCATACGATCCATTCTATTTGATTCGTACGATCCATTCTTACTCATTCGCACGATCCATTCTAATTCATTCGCACGATCCATTCTAATTCATTCGTACGATCCATTCTATTTCATTCATACGATCCATTCTAATTCATTCATACAATCCATTCTAATTCATACGATCCATTCTAATTCATTCATACGATCCATTCTAATCCATTCGCACGAATGTATCCATTTTAATTCATTCGCACAATCTATTCTAATTTATTCGTACGATCAATTCTAATTCATTAGCATGATCCATTCTAATTCATTCGTACGATCTATTCTATTTCATTCGTACAATCCATTCTTACTCAACCGTATGATCCATTCTAATTCATTCGCACGAATAATACGAATGAATTAGAATGGATACCTTCGTGCAAATGAATTAGAATGGATCGTACGAATGAGTAAGAATGGATCGTACGAATGAATGGATCATATGAATGAATTAGAATGGATCGTTTGAGTGAATGCGAATGGATCGTGCGAATGAATTAGAATGGATTGTACGAATGAATTAGAATGGATCGTACGAATGAATTAGAATGGATCGTATGAATGAATTAGAATGGATCGTACGAATGAATTAGAATGGATCGTACGAATGAATTAGAATGGATTGAATAAGAATGAATCGTACGAATGAATTAGAGTTGATACATTCGTGTGAATGAATTAAAATGGATAATACGAATGAGTAAGAATGGATCGTAGAATTAGAATGGATCATATGAATGAATTAGAATGGATCGTACGAATGAATTAGAATGGATACATTCGTGCGAATGAATTAGAATGGATCGTATGAATGAATTAGAATGGATCGTACGAAGGAATTAGAATGGATAGTACGAATGAATTAGAATGGATACCTTCTTGCAAATGAATTAGAATGGATCGTACGAATGAGTAAGAATGGATCGTATGAATGAAATAGAATGGATCGTATGAATGAATTAGAATAGATCGTATGAATGAATTAGAATGGATACATTCGTGCGACATTCTATTTCATTCGTACGATCCATTCTTACTCATTCGTACGATCCATTCTAATTCATTCGCACGATCCATTCTAATTCATTCATATGATCCATTCTAATTCATTCGCACGAATGTATCCATTCTAATTCATTCGTATGATCCATTCTAATTCATTTGTACGAATGTATCCACTCTAATTCATTCGTACGATCCATTCTAATTCATTTGTACGAATGTATCCTTTCTAATTCATTCGTACGATCCATTCTAATTCATTCGTACGATCCATTCTAATTCATTCGTACGATCCATTCTAACTCATTCGCACGATCCATTCTAATTCATTCGCACGATCCTACGAATGAATTAGAATAGATTGTGCGAATGAATTAGAATGGATCTGGATCGTGTATCCATTCTAACTCATTCGTATGATCCAGATCCATTCTAATTCATTCGCACAATCTATTCTAATTCATTCGTAGGATCGTGCGAATGAATTAGAATGGATCGTGCGAATGAGTTAGAATGGATCGTACGAACGAATTAGAATGGATCGTACGAATGAATTAGAATGGATCGTACGAATGAATTAGAAAGGATACATTCGTACAAATGAATTAGAATGGATGTACGAATGAATTAGAGTGGATACATTCATACAAATGAATTAGAATGGATCGTACGAATGAATTAGAATGGATCGTACAAATGAATTAGAAAGGATACATTCGTACAAATGAATTAGAATGGATCGTACGAATGAATTAGAGTGGATACATTCGTACAAATGAATTAGAATGGATCGTACGAATGAATTAGAATGGATACATTCGTGCGAATGAATTAGAATGGATCATATGAATGAATTAGAATGGATCGTGCGAATGAATTAGAATGGATCGTACGAATGAGTAAGAATGGATCGTACGAATGAAATAGAATGTCGCACGAATGTATCCATTCTAATTCATTCATACGATCCATTCTAATTCATTCATACGATCCATTCTATTTCATTCGTACGATCCATTCTTACTCATTGGTACTATCCATTCTAATTCATTTGCACGAAGGTATCCATTCTAATTCATTCGTACTATCCATTCTAATTCCTTCGTACGATCCATTCTAATTCATTCATACGATCCATTCTAATTCATTCGCACGATCCATTCTAATTCATTCATACGATCCATTCTATTTCATTCATACGATCCATTCTTACTCATTCGTACGATCCATTCTAATTCATTGGCACGAATGATCCATTCTACTTCATTCGTACTATCCATTCTAATACCTTCGTACGATCCATTCTAATTCATTCGAACGATCCATTCTAAGTCATACGTACGATCCATTCTAATTCATTCGTACGATCCATTCTTACTCATTCGTACGATCCATTCGTATGCATTCCAATTCATTCGTACGATCTATTCTAATTCATTCGTACGATCTATTATAATTCATTAATACGATCCAATCTAATTCATTCATACGATCCATTCTAATTTATTCGTACGATCCATTCTAATTCATTCTTACGATCCATTCTAATTCATTCGTATGTATCCATTCTAATTCATTCATACGATCCATTCTTACTCATTCGTATTATCCATTTTAATTCATTCACACGAATGTATCAACTCTAATTCATTCGTATGATCCATTCTAATTCATTCGCACGAATGTATCCATTCTAATTCATTCATACGATCCATTCTAATTCATTCGCACAATCTATTCTAATTCATTCATACGATCCATTCTAATTTATTCGCACGATCCATTCTAATTCATTCATACGATCCAATCTAATTCATTCATATGATCCATTCTAATTCATTCGCACGAATATATCCTTTCTAATTCATTCGTACGATCCAAATTCATTTATCCGTACGATCTATTCTATTTCATTCGTACGATCCATTCTTATCGTACGATCCATTCTAATTCAATCCATTCTAATTCATTCATACGATCCATTCTAATTCATTCGTACGATCCATTCTAATTCATTCGTACGATTCATTCTAATTCAATCCATTCTAATTCATTCGTACGATCCATTCTATTTCATTCGTATGATCCATTCTTACTCATTCGTACGATCCATTCGTATCCATTCTAATTCAATGGATCGTACGAATGAGTAAGAATGGATTAGAATGGATCGTATGAATGAATTAGAATGGATCGTAGAATTAGAATAGATTGTGCGAATGAATTAGAATGGATCGTACGAATGAATTAGAATGGATACATTCGTGCGAATGAATTAGAATGGATCGGATGAATGAATTAGAATCGATCGTACGAATGAATTAGAATGTGTCATGCGAATGAATTAGAATGGATCGTGCAAATGAATTAGAATGGATCGTACGAATGAAATAGAATGGATTGTATGAATGAGATAGAATGGATCGTACGAATGAATTATAATGGATACATTCATGCGAATGAATTAGAATGGATCATACGAATGAATTAGAATGGATTCATTCGTGCGAATGAATTAGAATGGATCGTACGAATGAGTAAGAATGGATCGTACGAATGAATTAGAATGGATTGAATTAGAATGAATCGTACGAATGAATTAGAATGGATCGTACGAATGAATTAGCATGGATCGTACGAATGAATTAGAATGGATTGAATTAGAATGAATCGTACGAATGAATTACAATGAATCATACCGTACGAATGAATTAGAATGGATCATTCGAAGGAATTAGAATGGATCGTACGAATGAATTAGAATGGATCGTACGAATGAATTAGAATGGATTGTACGAAAGAATTAGAATGGATGGTACGAAGGAATTAGAATAGATAGTACCAATGAATTAGAATGGATACCTTCGTGCAAATGAATTAGAATGGATCGTTCGAATGAGTAAGAATGGATCGTACGAATTAAATAGAATGGATCGTATGAATGAATTAGAATGGATCGTGCGAATGAATTAGAATGGATCGTACGAATGAATTAGAATAGATTGTGCGAATGAATTAGAATGGATCGTACGAATGAATTAGAATGGATCGTACGAATGAATTAGAATGGATCGTACGAATGAATTAGAATGGATCGTGCGAATGAATTAGAATGGATCGTACGAATGAAATAGAATGGATTCGCACGAATGTATCCATTCTAATTCATTCGTACGATCCATTCTAATTCATTCGTACAATCCATTCTAATTCATTCGCACGATCCATTCGCATTCACTCAAACGATCCATTCTAATTCATTCGTATGATCCATTCTAATTCATTCGCACGAATGTATCCATTCTAATTCATTCGTACGATCCATTCTAATTCATTTGTACGAATGTATCCACTCTAATTCATTCATACGATCCATTCTAATTCATTCGCACGAATGTATCCATTCCAATTCATTCGTACGATCCATTCTAATTCATTCGCACAATCTATTCTAATTCATTTGTACGATCAATTCTAATTCATTAGCATGATCCATTCTAATTCATTCGTACGATCTATTCTATTTCATTCGTACAATCCATTCTTACTCAATCGTATGATCCATTCTAATCCATTCGCACAATCTATTCTAATTCATTCGTACGATCCATTCTATTTCATTCGTACGATCCATTCTAATTCATACGATCTATTCTATTTCATTCATACGATCCATTTTAATTCATTCGCACGATCCATTCTAATTCATTCATACGATCCATTCTAATTCATTCGTACGATCCATTCTAATTTCTTCGTATGATCTATTCTAATTCCTTCGTACGATCCATTCTAATTCCTTCGTACGATCCATTCAAATTCATTCGCACGAATCTATCCATTCTAATTCATTCGTACGATCCATTCTAATTCATTCGCACGATCCATTCTAATTCATTAATACGATCCAATCTAATTCATTCATATGATCTATTCTAATTCATTCGCACGAATATATCCTATCTAATTCATTCGTATGATCCATTCTAATTCATTCGCACAATCTATTCTAATTCATTAGTACGATCCATTCTAATTCATTCGTACGATCCATTCTAATTCATTAGCACGATCCAAATTCATTTATCCGTACGATCTATTCTATTTCATTCGTACGATCCATTCTTATCGCACGATCCATTCTAATTCATTCGCATGATCCATTCTCCATTCTAATTCCTTCGTACGATCCATTCTAATTCCTTCGTATCCATTCTAATTCACTCATACGATCCATTCTAATTCATTCATACGATCCATTCTAATTCATTCGCATGAATGTATCCATTCTAATTCATTCGTACGATCCATTCTAATTCATTCGCACAATCTATTCTAATTCATTCATACGATCCATCCTAATTCATTCGCACGAATGTATCCATTCTAATTCATTCGTACAATCCATTCTATTTCATTCGTACGATCCATTCTAATTCATTCGCACAATCTATTCTAATTCATTCATACGATCCATTCTAATTTATTCGCACGATCCATTCTAATTCATTCTATTTCATTCGTATGAATTAGAATGGATAAATTCGTGCGAATGAATTAGAATGGATCGTATGAATGAATTAGATTGGATCGTATGCATTAATTAGAATGGATCGTGCGAATGAATTAGAATGGATCGAACGAATGAATTAGAATGGATCGAACGAATGAATTAGAATGGATCGAACGAATGAATTAGAATGGATACATTCGTGCAAAAGAATTAGAATAGATTGTATGAATGAATTAGAATGGATCGTGCGAATGAATTAGAATGGATCCTACGAATGAATTAGAATGGATACATTCGTGCGAAAGAATTAGAATAGATCGTATGAATGAATTAGAATGGATCGTATGAATGAAATAGAATGGATCGTACGAATGAATTAGAATGGATCGTGCGAATGAATTAGAATGGATCGTACGAATGAATTAGAATGGATCGTACGAAGGAATTAGAATGGATCGTACGAATGAATTAGAAAGGATACAGTTGAATTCATTCGTACGATCCATTCTAATTCCTTCGTACGATCCATATTCTAATTCATTCGTACGATCCATTCTAATTCATTCGCACGATCCATTCTAATTCATTCATACGATCCATTCTAATTCATTCGTACAATCCATTCTAATTCATTCGTACGATCCATTCTAATTCATTCGCACAATCTATTCTAATTCATTCGTACGATCCATTCTAATTCATTCGCACGATCCATTCTAATTCATTCATACGATCCATTTTATTTCATTCGTACGATCCATTCTTACTCATTCGTACGATCCATTCTAATTCATTTGCACGAAGGTATCCATTCTAATTCATTCGTACTATCCATTCTAATTCCTTCGTACGATCCATTCTAATTCCTTCGTTCGATCCATTCTAATTCATTCGTACGATCCATTCTAATTCATTCGTACGATCCATTCTAATTCCTTCGTATGATCTATTCTAATTCATTCGTACGGTATGATTCATTCTAATTCATTCGTACGATTCATTCTAATTCAATCCATTCTAATTCATTCGTACGATCCATTCTAATTCATTCGTACGATCCATTCTAATTCATTCGTACGATTCATTCTAATTCAATCCATTCTAATTCATTCGTACGATCCATTCTTACTCATTCGTACGATCCATTCTAATTCATTCGCACGAATGAATCCATTCTAATTCATTCGTATGATCCATTCTAATTCATTCGCATGAATGTATCCATTCTAATTCATTCGTACGATCCATTCTATCTCATTCGTACAATCCATTCTATTTCATTCGTACGATCCATTCTAATTTATTCGCACGATCCATTCTAATTCATTCGCATGATCCATTCTAATTCATTCGTACGATCGATTCTAATTCATTCATACGATCCATTCTAATTCATTCGCACAAATGTATCCATTCTAATTCATTCGTACGATCCATTCTAATTCATTCGCACAATCTATTCTAATTCATTCATACGATCCATTCTAATTTATTCGCACGATCCATTCTAATTCATTCATACGAATGAATTAGAATGGATCATACGAAGGAATTAGAATGGATCGTACGAATGAATTAGAATGGATCGTACGAATGAATTAGAATGGATCGTATGAAGGAATTAGAATGGATCGTACGAATGAATTAGAATGGATCGTGCGAATAAATTAGAATGGATCGTATGAATGAATTAGAATAGATTGTGCGAATGAATTAGAATGGATCGTACGAATGAATTAGAAGGGATACATTCGTGCGAATGAATTAGAATGGATCGTATGAATGAATTAGAATGGATCGTGCGAATGAATTATAATGGATCAGACGAATGAAATAGAATGGATTCGCACGAATGTATCCATTCTAATTCATTCGTACGATCCATTCTAATTCATTCGTACAATCCATTCTAATTCATTCGCACGATCCATTCGCATTCACTCAAACGATCTATTCTAATTCATTCATATGATCCATTCTAATTCATTCGCACGAATGTATCCATTCTAATTCATTCGTACGATCCATTCTAATTCATTTGTACGAATGTATCCACTCTAATTCATTCATACGATCCATTCTAATTCATTTGTACGAATGTATCCACTCTAATTCATTCGTATGAATGAATTAGAATGGATCGTATGAGTGTGAATGAATTAGAATGGATCGTGCGAATGAATTAGAATGGATCGTATTAATGAATTAGAATGGATCGTATGAATGAAATAGAATAGATCGTACGAATGAATTAGAATGGATCGTATGAATGAATTAGAATGGATCGTACGAAGGAATTAGAATGGATTGTATGAATGAATTAGAATAGATCGTATGAATGAATTAGAATGGATCTTACGAATGAATTAGAATGGATCGTATGAATTAGAATGGATCGTACGAAGGAATTAGAATGGATCATATGAATGAATTAGATTGGATCGTATTAATGAATTTGAATGGATCGTATGAATGAATTAGATTGGATCGTAGGAATGAATTAGAATGGATCTTGCGAATGAATTAGAATGAATCGTACGAATGAAATAGAATGGATCGTGCGAATGAATTAGAATGGATCGTACGAATGAATTAGAATGGATCGTATGAATGAATTAGATTGGATCGTATTAATGAATTAGATTGGATCGTATTAATGAATTAGAATGGATCGTACGAATGAATTAGAATGGAAACATTCATGCGAATGAATTAGAATGGATCGTACGAATGAATTAGAATAGATTGTGCGAATGAATTAGAATGGATCGTACGAATGAATTAGAATGGATCGTACGAATGAATTAGAATGGATCGTATGAATGAATTAGAATGGATCGTGCGAATGAATTAGAATGGATCGTACGAATGAAATAGAATGGATTCGCACGAATGTATCCATTCTAATTCATTCGTACGATCCATTCTAATTCATTCGTACAATCCATTCTAATTCATTCGCACGATCCATTCGCATTCACTCAAACGATCCATTCTAATTCATTCATATGATCCATTCTAATTTATTCGCACGAATGTATCCATTCTAATTCATTCGCACGAATGTATCCATTCTAATTCATTCGTACGATCCATTCTAATTCATTTGTACGAATGTATCCACTCTAATTCATTCATATGATCCATTCTAATTCATTCGCACGAATGTATCCATTCCAATTCATTCGTACGATCCATTCTAATTCATTCGCACAATCTATTCTAATTCATTCGTACGATCAATTCTAATTCATTAGCATGATCCATTCTAATTCATTCGTACAATCTATTCTATTTCATTCGTACAATCCATTCTTACTCAATCGTATGATCCATTCTAATCCATTCGCACAATCTATTATAATTCATTCGTACGATCCATTCTATTTCATTCGTACGATCCATTCTAATTCATTCGTATGAGTGAATTAGAATGGATACGAAGGAATTAGAATGGATCGTACGAAGGAATTAGAATGGAGAATGGATCGTGCGAATGAATTAGAATGGATCGTGCGATAAGAATGGATCGTACGAATGAAATAGAATAGATCGTACGGATAAATGAATTTGGATCGTGCTAATGAATTAGAATGGATTGTACGAATGAATTAGAATGGATCATACTAATGAATTAGAATAGATTGTGCGAATGAATTAGAATGGATCGTACGAATGAATTAGAAAGGATATATTCGTGCGAATGAATTAGAATAGATCGTATGAATGAATTAGATTGGATCGTATTAATGAATTAGAATGGATCGTGCGAATGAATTAGAATGGATCGTACGAATGAATTAGAATGGATAGATTCGTGCGAATGAATTTGAATGGATCGTACGAAGGAATTAGAATGGATCGTACGAAGGAATTAGAATAGATCATACGAAGAAATTAGAATGGATCGTACGAATGAATTAGAATGGATCGTATGAATGAATTAGAATGGATCGTGTGAATGAATTAAAATGGATCGTATGAATGAAATAGAATGGATCGTATGAATTAGAATGGATCGTACGAATGAAATAGAATGGATCGTACGAATGAATTAGAATAGATTGTGCGAATGGATTAGAATGGATCATGCGATTGAATAAGAATGGATTGAACGAATGAAATAGAATAGATCGTACGAATGAATTAGAATGGATCATGCTAATGAATTAGAATTGATCGTACGAATGAATTAGAATAGATTGTGCGAATGAATTAGAATGGATCGTACGAATGAATTGGAATGGATACATTCATGCAAATGAATTAGAATGGATCGTATGAATGAATTTGAGTGGATACATTCGTACAAATGAATTAGAATGGATCGTACGAATGAATTAGAATGGATCGTACGAATGAATTAGAATGGATACATTCATGCGACTGAATTAGAATGGATCATACGAATGAATTAGAATGGATTCATTCATGCGAATGAATTAGATGGATCGTACGAATGAGTAAGAATGGATCGTACGAATGAATTAGAATGGATTGAATTAGAATGAATCGTACGAATGAATTAGAATCGATCGTACGAATGAATTAGAATGGATCGTACGAATGAATTAGAATGGATTGAATCAGAATGAATCGTACGAATGAATTAGAATGAATCATACCGTACGAATGAAATAGAATGGATCATACGAAGGAATTAGAATGGATCGTACGAATGAATTTGAATGGATCGTACGAATGAATTAGAATGGATCGTACGAAGGAATTAGAAAGGATCGTACGAAGGAATTAGAATGGATAGTACGAATGAATTAGAATGGATACCTTCGTGCAAATGAATTAGAATGGATCGTACGAATGAGTAAGAATGGATCGTACGAATGAAATAGAATGGATCGTATGAATGAATTAGAATGGATCGTGTGAATGAATTAGAATGGATCGTACGAATGAATTAGAATAGATTGTGCGAATAAATTAGAATTGATCGTACGAATGAATTAGAATGGATTGGAATTGATCGTTTGAATGAATTAGAATGGATCATACTTATGAATTAGAATGGGTCGTTTGAGTGAATGCGAATGGATCGTGCGAATGAATTAGAATGGATTGTACGAATGAATTAGAATGGATCGTACGAATGAATTAGAATGGATACATTCGTGCGAATCCATTCTATTTCATTCGTACGATCCATTCTAATTCATTCGCACGATCCATTCTAATTCATTCATACGATCCATTCTAATTCATTCGTACGATCCATTCTAATTCATTCGTACGATCCATTATAATTCATTCGCACAATCTATTCTAATTCATTCGTACGATCCATTCTAATTCATTCGCACGATCCATTCTAATTCATTCATACGATCCATTCTATTTCATTCGTACGATCCATTCTTACTCATTCGTACGATCCATTCTAATTCATTTGCACGAAGGTATCCATTCTAATTCATTCGTACTATCCATTCAAATTCCTTCTTACGATCCATTCTAATTCCTTCGTACGATCCATTCTAATTCATTCGTACGATCCATTCTAATTCCTTCGTATGATCCATTCTAATTCATTCGTACGGTATGATTCATTCTAATTCATTCGTACGATTCATTCTAATTCAATCCATTCTAATTCATTCGTACAATCCATTCTAATTCATTCGTACGATCCATTCTAATTCATTCGTACGATTCATTCTAATTCAATCCATTCTAATTCATTCGTACGATCCATTCTTACTCATTCGTACGATCCATTCTAATTCATTCGCACGAATGAATCCATTCTAATTCATTTGTATGATCCATTCTAATTCATTCGCATGAATGTATCCATTCTAATTCATTCGTACGATCCATTCTATCTCATTTGTACAATCCATTCTATTTTATTCGTACGATCCATTCTAATTCATTCGCATGATCCATTCTAATTCATTCGCATGATCCATTCTAATTCATTCGTACGATCGATTCTAATTCATTCATACGATCCATTCTATTTCATTCGCACGTATGTATCCATTCTAATTCATTCGTACGATCCATTCTAATTCATTCGCACAATCTATTCTAATTCATTCATACGATCCATTCTAATTTATTCGCACGATCCATTCTAATTCATTCATACGATCCATTCTAATTCATTCATATGAACCATTCTAATTCATTCGCACGATCCATTCTTACTCATTCGTACGATCCATTCTAATTCATTCGCACGATCCATTCTAATTCATTAATACGATCCATTCTAATTCATTCGCACGATCCATTCTAATTCATTCACAGTCATACGATCCATTCTAATTCATTCGCACGAATGTATCCTTTCTAATTCATTCGTACGAGCCATTCTAATTCATTCGCACAATCTATTCTAATTCATTCGAACGATCCATTCTAATTCATTCGTACGATCCATTCTAATTCATTCGTACGATCCATTCTAATTCATTCGCACGATCCATTCCAATTCATTAGCACGATCCATTCTAATTCATTCGTACGATCCATTCTAATTCATTTATACGATCCAATCTAATTCATTCATACGATCCATTCTAATTCTTTCGCACGAATGTATCCATTCTAATTCATTCGTACGATCCATTCTAATTCATTAGCACGAAAAAAGACGGTCCACTCACATACGAATAAATTAGAATGAATTAGAATGGATTGTGTGAATGAATTAGAATGGATCGTATGAATGAATTAGAATAGATCGTGCGAATGAGTTAGAATGGATCGTGTGAATGAATTAAAATGGATCGTATGAATGAAATAGAATGGATCGTATGAATTAAAATGGATCGTACGAATGAAATAGAATGGATCGTACGAATGAATTAGAATAGATTGTGCGAATGGATTAAAATGGATCATACGATTGAGCAAGAATGGATTGTACGAATGAAATAGAATAGATCGTACGAATGAATTAGAATGGATCATGCTAATGATGCGAATGAATTAGAATGGATCGTACGAATGAATTGGAATGGATACATTCGTGCGAATGAATTAGAATGGATCGTATGATTGAATTAGATTGGATACATTCGTACAAATGAATTAGAATGGATCGTACGAATGAATTAGAATGGATACATTCGTGCGAATGAATTAGAATGGATCATATGAATGAATTAGAATGGATCGTTTGAGTGAATGCGAATGGATCGTGCGAATGAATTAGAATGGATTGTACGAATGAATTAGAATGGATCGTACGAATGAATAAGAATGGATACATTCGTGCGAATCCATTCTATTTCATTCATACGATCCATTCTAATTCATTCGCACGATCCATTCTAATTCATTCATACGATCCATTCTAATTTATTCGTACGATCCATTCTAATTCATTCGTACGATCCATTCTAATTCATTCGCACAATCTATTCTAATTCATTCGTACGATCCATTCTAATTCATTCGCACGATCCATTCTAATTTATTCATACGATCTATTCTATTTCATTCGTACGATCCATTCTTACTCATTCGTACGATCCATTCTAATTCATTTGCATGAAGGTATCCATTCTAATTCATTCGTACTATCCATTCTAATTCCTTCGTACGATCCATTCTAATTCCTTCGTACGATCCATTCTAATTCATTCGTACGATCCATTCTAATTCATTCGTACGATCCATTCTAATTCCTTCATATGATCCATTCTAATTCATTCGTACGGTATGATTCATTCTAATTCATTCGTACGATTCATTCTAATTCAATCCATTCTAATTCATTCGTACGATCCATTCTAATTCATTCGTACGATCCATTCTAATTCTTTCGTACGATTCATTCTAATTCAATCCATTCTAATTCATTCGTACGATCCATTCTTACTCATTCATACGATCCATTCTAATTCATTAGCACGAATGAATCCATTCTAATTCATTCGTATGATCCATTCTAATTCATTCGCATGAATGTATCCATTCTAATTCATTCGTACTATCCATTCTATCTCATTCGTACAATCCATTCTATTTCATTCGTACGATCCATTCTAATTCATTCGCACGATCCATTCTAATTCATTCGCATGATCCATTCTAATTCATTCGTACGATCGATTCTAATTCATTCATACGATCCATTCTAATTCATTCGCACGAATGTATCCATTCTAATTCATTCGTACGATCCATTCTAATTCATTCGCACAATCTATTCTAATTCATTTATACGATCCATTCTAATTTATTCGCACGATCCATTCTAATTCATTCATACGATCCATTCTAATTCATTCATATGATCCATTCTAATTCATTCGCACGATCCATTCTTACTCATTCGTACGATCCATTCTAATTCATTCGTGTTTGGGGGATTTTTCACTGGTCCTTGCGAGCCACCTGCAAGACAGAAGAGAGAACGTGAGAACGGCTGGCTCCCTTAGGAGCGCAGACCCTCCGACGCTCAAGTCAGTGACGGTAGCACAACGGAGAGCTGTTGTATACCAAAGTGGTAGGGAAAAGGATTTCGAACCTGTACTTTGGAGCCTGGGGATATGCATTTATAGACATTGGCGACCTATCGGGGTGTGACGTGTGGCAGCTCTTTCCAGAGCCTTCTAGACCCCCACGTTCCAGCCCACAGTAGTCTCTGACAGTTCTTGGAACTTGGACCCCTGACATTCTTTGTCGTCTAGCTCGCCTGACGAAGTAGTGGGGGACAGCAGCTGCTGTTCTGCTGCCGCCAGGGGAATCTTCTAGAATGTTCAAGTCTGGGAGGTCTCAAACCGACTCTGATGGGCTTCCGTGGACTGCAATCGTCCACGTAGCTTCAGTGGGTTCTCGACACCTGGTAATCTTTATGCTGCTTTTACTGGGGGCGACCTCTTTACCAAGGGGTTCGGGTAGTCCGCCACCCTCTTCCTATTGCCAAGAGTCGGACTCCGGGGAGGGCGACCTCTTCGACAATGAGAGCGGCCTGGCGATCCCATCGAGGGTGATCCATCACCATCTCCTCACTGCCAAGAGTCGGGCTCCAGGAAGAACAATCTCTTCGACAACGAGAGCGGGCTAGCGATCTCATTGGGCGTTCTACTAATATTCTTTGATACCCTTCTAAGTTTTCTCTACGCAAGCTTTGGGGTGGGCTCCCTGCGAGCTATGAAGCGAGCTCTTTGCGAGCCTGGGGGCGAGCTTTTTGCAAGCTCAGGCGAGCTCCTGGCGAGCTTGGGCGAGCTCCTTCGCGTTCTTTGTCTAAGCCATTTACAGAATTTGGGTGTGCTCCTGCGGGGTCTGGGAGGGCGAGCTGTACTCAGATACAAGGTGTCCATCCAGCTCTCTGTGGGGGCGAGCTCCTCGCGGGCTAAGGGCGAGCTCCTTGCGGGCTGGGAGCGAGCTGCACTCAGATACAAGGTGTCCATCCAGCTCCATGTGGGGGCGAGCTCCTGATGGGCTGAGAGGGCGAGCTCCTGGCGGGCTGGGGCGAGCTCCTGGCGGGCTGGGGCGAGCTCCTTGCGAGCTGGAGGGCGATCTTCTTGTGAGCTGGAGGGCGAGCTCCTTGCGAGCTGGAAAGGCGAGCTCCTTGCGAGCTGGAAAGGGGGCACGCTCGGCTTCCGAGGGTTCCAACTCCTGGACGGGCTATCCAAGATATGTGGTTTTTGACTACCCCCAACAATTCGCACGATCCATTCTAATTCATTAATACGATCCATTCTAGAATAGATCGTGCGAATGAATTAGAATTGATCGTACGAATGAATTGGAATGGATACATTCGTGCGAATGAATTAGAATGGATCGTATGAATGAATTAGAGTGGATACATTCGTACAAATGAATTAGAATGGATCGTACGAATGAATTAGAATGGATCATATGAATGAATTAGAATGGATCGTTTGAGTGAATGCGAATGGATCGTGCGAATGAATTAGAATGGATTGTACGAATGAATTAGAATGGATCGTACGAATGAATTAGAATGGATACATTCGTGCGAATCCATTCTATTTCATTCGTACGATCCATTCTAATTCATTCGCACGATCCATTCTAATTCATTCATACGATCCATTCTAATTCTTTCGTACGATCCATTCTAATTCACTCATACGATCCATTCTAATTCATTCGCACAATCTATTCTAATTCATTCGTACGATCCATTCTAATTCATTCGCACGATCCATTCTAATTCATTCATACGATCCATTCTATTTCATTCGTACGATCCATTCTTACTCATTCGTACGATCCATTCTAATTCATTTGCACGAAGGTATCCATTCTAATTCATTCGTACTATCCATTCTAATTCCTTCGTACGATCCATTCTAATTCCTTCGTACGATCCATTCTAATTCATTCGTACGATCCATTCTAATTCATTCGTACGATCCATTCTAATTCCTTCGTATGATCCATTCTAATTCATTCGTACGGTATGATTCATTCTAATTCATTCGTACGATTCATTCTAATTCAATCCATTCTAATTCATTCGTACGATCCATTCTAATTCATTCGTACGATCCATTCTAATTCATTCGTACGATTCATTCTAATTCAATCCATTCTAATTCATTCGTACGATCCATTCTTACTCATTCGTAGGATCCATTCTAATGAATTAGAATGGATCGTACGAATGAATTGGAATGGATACATTCGTGCGAATGAATTAGAATGGATCGTATGAATGAATTAGAGTGGATACATTCGTACAAATGAATTAGAATGGATCGTACGAATGAATTAGAATGGATACATTCGTGCGAATGAATTAGAATGGATCATATGAATGAATTAGAATGGATACATTCGTGCGAATCCATTCTATTTCATTCGTACGATCCATTCTAATTCATTCGCACGATCCATTCTAATTCATTCATACGATCCATTCTAATTCATTCGTACGATCCATTCTAATTCATTCGTACGATCCATTCTAATTCATTCGCACAATCTATTCTAATTCATTCGTACGATCCATTCTAATTCATTCGCACGATCCATTCTAATTCATTTATACGATCCATTCTATTTCATTCAGACGAATATATCCATTCTAATTTATTCGTACGATCCATTCTAATTCATTTGTACGAATGTATCCACTCTAATTCATTCATACGATCCATTCTAAGTATCGTACGAATTAATTAGAATGGATACATTCATGCGAATGAATTAGAATGGATCATACGAATGAATTAGAATGGATTCATTCGTGCGATCGAATTAGAATGGATCGTATGAATGAATTAGAATTGATAGGACGAATGAATTAGAATGGATCATGCGAATGAATTAGAACGGATCGTGCGAATGAATTAGAATGGATCGTACGAATGAAATAGAATGGATTGTACGAATGAGATAGAATGGATCGTACGAATGAATTAGAATGGATACATTCATGCGATTGAATTAGAATGGATCATACGAATGAATTAGAATGGATTCATTCGTGCGAATGAATTAGAATGGATCGTACGAATGAGTAAGAATGGATCGTACGAATGAATTAGAATGGATTGAATTAGAATGAATCGTACGAATGAATTAGAATGGATCGTACGAATGAATTAGAATGGATCGTACGAATGAATTAGAATGGAATTAATTAGAATGAATCGTACGAATGAATTAGAATGAATCATACCGTACGAATGAATTTGAATGGATCATACGAGGGAATTAGAATGGATCGTATGAATGAATTAGAATGGATCGTACAAATGAATTAGAATGGATCGTACGAAGGAATTAGAATGGATCGTACGAAGGAATTAGAATGGATAGTACGAATGAATTAGAATGGATACCTTCGTGCAAATGAATTAGAATGGATCGTACGAATGAGTAAGAATGGATCGTACGAATGAAATAGAATGGATCGTATGAATGAATTAGAATGGATCATGCGAATGAATTAGAATGGATCGTACGAATGAATTAGAATAGATTGTGCGAATGAATTAGAATGGATCGTACGAATGAATTAGAATGGATCGTACGAATGAATTAGAATGGATCGTACGAATGAGTAAGAATGGATCGTACGAATGAAATAGAATGGATCGTATGAATGAATTAGAATGGATACGTGCGAATGAATTAGAATTGATCGTACGAATGAATTAGAATAGATTGTGCGAATGAATTAGAATGGATCGTACGAATGAATTGGAATGGATACATTCGTGCGAATGAATTAGAATGGATCGTACGAATGAAATAGAATTGATCGTGCGAATGAATTAGAATGGATCGTACGAATGAATTAGAATGGATCGTACGAATGACTTAGAATGGATCGTTCGAATGAATTAGAATGGATCGTACGAATGAATTAGAATGGATAGATTCGTGCGAATGAATTTGAATGGATCGTACGAATGAATTAGAATGGATCGTACGAAGGAATTAGAATAGATCATACGAAGAAATTAGAATGGATTGTATGAATGAATTAGAATGGATCGTACGAATGAATTAGAATGGATCGTGCGAATAAATTAGAAAGGATCGTATGAATGAATTAGAATGGATCGTGCGAATGAATTAGAATATGGATCGTACGAAGGAATTAGAATTGATCATACGAATGAATTCGAATGTATCCTTTCTAATTCATTCGTACGATCCATTCTAATTCCTTCGTACGATCCATTCTAATTCATTCGTATGATCCATTCTAATTCATTCGCACGATCCATTCTAATTCATTCGTACGATCCAATCTAATTCATTCGTACAATCCATTCTAATTCATTAGCATGATCCATTCTAATTCATTAGCATGATCCATTCTAGTTCATTCATACGATCCATTTTAATTCATTCGCACGATCCATTCTAATTCATTCATACGATCCATTCTAATTCATTCGTACGATCCATTCTAATTTCTTCGTATGATCTATTCTAATTCCTTCGTACGATCCATTCTAATTCCTTCGTACGATCCATTCTAATCCATTCTAATTCATTCGCACGATCCATTCTAATTCATTCATACGATCCATTCTAATTAGAATGGATACATTCGTGCAAAAGAAATAGAATGGATTGTATGAATGAGTAAGAATGGATCGTACGAATGAAATAGAATGGATCGTATGAATGAATTAGAACGGATCGTGCGAATGAATTAGAATGGATCGTACGAATGAATTATAATAGATTGTGCGAATAAATTAGAATGGATCGTACGAATGAATTAGAATGGATCGTACGAATGAATTAGAATGGATCTTATGAATGAATTAGAATGGATCGTGCGAATGAATTAGAATGGATCGTATGAATGAAATAGAATGGATTCGCGCGAATGTATCCATTCTAATTCATTCGTACGATCCATTCTAATTCATTCGTACAATCCATTCTAATTCATTCGCACGATCCATTCGCATTCACTCAAACGATCCATTTTAATTCATTCATATGATCCATTCTAATTCATTCGCACGAATGTATCCATTTTAATTCATTCGTACGATCCATTCTATTTCATTCGTACGATCCATTCTTACTCATTCATACAATCCATTCTATTTCTTTTGCACGAATGTATCCATTCTAATTAGAATGGATCGTATGAATGAATTAGAATGGATCGTGCGAATGAATTAGAATGGATCGTACGAAGGAATTAGAATGGATCGTACGAAGGAATTAGAATAGATCATACGAAGAAATTAGAATGGATCGTACGAATGAATTAGAATGGATCGTATGAATGAATTAGAATGGATCGTGCGAATGAAATAAAATGGATCGTATGAATGAATTAGAATGGATCGTACGAATGAATTAGAATGGATACATTCGTGCGAATGAATTAGAATGGATCATATGAATGAATTAGAATGGATCGTACGAATGAATTAGAAAGGATATATTCGTGCGAATGAATTAGAATAGATCGTATGAATGAATTAGATTGGATCGTATTAATGAATTAGAATGGATCGTGCGAATGAATTAGAATGGATCGTACGAATAAATTAGAATGGATAGATTCGTGCGAATGAATTTGAATGGATCGTACGAAGGAATTAGAATGGATCGTATGAAGGAATTAGAATAGATCATACGAAGAAATTAGAATGGATCGTACGAAAGAATGGATCGTATGAATGAATTAGAATGGATCGTGCGAATGAATTAAAATGGATCGTATGAATGAAATAGAATAGATCGTATGAATTAGAATGGATCGTACGAATGAAATAGAATGGATCGTACGAATGAATTAGAATAGATTGTGTGAATGAATTAGAATGGATCGTGCGAATGAATTAGAATGGATACATTCATGCGAATGAATTAGAATGGATCATACGAATGAATTAGAATGGATTCATTCGTGCGAATGAATTAGAATGGATCGTACGAATGAGTAAGAATGGATCGTACGAATGAATTAGAATGGATTGAATTAGAATGAATCGTACGAATGAATTAGAATGGATCGTACGAATGAATTAGAATGGATCGTACGAATGAATTAGAATGGATTGAATTAGAATAAATCGTACGAATGAATTAGAATGAATCATACCGTACGAATGAATTAGAATGGATCATACGAAGGAATTAGAATGGATCGTACGAATGAATTAGAATGGATCGTACGAACGAATTAGAATGGATCGTACGAAGGAATTAGAATGGATCGTACGAAGGAATTAGAATGGATAGTACGAATGAATTAGAATGGATCATGCTAATGAATTAGAATTGATCGTACGAATGAATTAGAATAGATTGTGCGAATGAATTAGAATGGATCGTACGAATGAATTGGAATGGATACATTCATGCGAATGAATTAGAATGGATCGTATGAATGAATTAGAGTGGATACATTCGTATAAATGAATTAGAATGGATCGTACGAATGAATTAGAATGGATACATTCGTGCGAATGAATTAGAATGGATCATATGAATGAATTAGAATAGATCGTTTGAGTGAATGCGAATGGATCGTGCGAATGAATTAGAATGGATTGTACGAATGAATTAGAATGGATCGTACGAATGAATTAGAATGGATACATTCGTGCGAATGAATTAGAATGGATCGTATGAATGAATTAGAATGGATTGTAGGAATAAATTAGAATAGATCGTACGAATGAATTAGAATAAATTGTACGAATGAATTAGAATGGATCGTACGAATGAATTAGATTGGATACATTCGTGCGAATGAATTAGAATGGATCATACGAATGAATTAGAGTTGATACATTCGTGTGAATGAATTAAAATGGATAATACGAATGAGTAAGAATGGATCGTAGAATTAGAATGGATCGTATGAATGAATTAGAATGGATACATACGAATGAATTAGAATGGACCGTATGAATGAATTAGAATGGATCGTGCGAATGAATTAGAATGGATCGTACGAATGAATTAGAATGGATCGTATGAATGAATTAGAATGGATCGTAGTAGTGAATTAGAATGGATCCTACGAATGAATTAGAATAGATTGTGTGAATGAATTAGAATGGATCTGGATCGTGTATCCATTCTAATTCATTCGTACGACCCATTCTAATTCATTCGCACGATCCATTCTAATTTATTCGTACGATCCATTCTAATTCATTCATACGATTCATTCTAATTCAATCCATTCTAATTCATTCGTACGATCCATTCTTACTCATTCGTACGATCCATTCTAATTCATTCGCACGAATGAATCCATTCTAATTCATTCATATGATCCATTCTAATTCATTCGCATGAATGTATCCATTCTAATTCATTCGTACGATCCATTCTATCTCATTCGTACAATCCATTCTATTTCATTCGTACGATCCATTCTAATTCATTCCCACAATCCATTCTAATTCATTCGCATGATCCATTCTAATTCATTCGTACGATCGATTCTAATTCATTCATACGATCCATTCTAATTCATTCGCACGAATGTATCCATTCTAATTCCTTCGTACTATCCATTCTAATTCATTCGTACGATCCATTCTAATTCATTCGTACGATCCATTCTAATTCCTTCGTATGATCTATTCTAATTCATTCGTACGGTATGATTCATTCTAATTCATTCGTATGATTCATTCTAATTCAATCCATTCTAATTCATTCGTACGATCCATTCTAATTCATTCGTATGATTCATTCTAATTCATTCGTACGATTCATTCTAATTCAATCCATTCTAATTCATTCGTACGATCCATTCTTACTCATTCGTACGATCCATTCTAATTCATTCGCACGAATGAATCCATTCTAATTCATTCGTATGATCCATTCTAATTCATTCGCATGAATGTATCCATTCTAATTCATTCGTACGATCCATTCTATCTCATTCGTACAATCCATTCTATTTCATTCGTACGATCCATTCTAATTCATTCGCACGATCCATTCTAATTCCTTCGTACGATCCATTCTAATTCATTCATACGATCCATTCTAATTCATTCGTACGATCCATTCTAATTCATTCGCACGATCCATTCTAATTCATTCGCACAATCTATTCTAATTCATTCGTACGATCAATTCTAATTCATTAGCATGATCCATTCTAATTCATTCGTACGATCTATTCTATTTCATTCGTACAATCCATTCTTACTCAATCGTATGATCCATTCTAATCCATTCGCACAATCTATTCTAATTCATTCATACGATCCATTCTATTTCATTCGTACGATCCATTCTAATTCATACGATCCATTCTATTTCATTCATACGATCCATTTTAATTCATTCGCACGATCCATTCTAATTCATTCATACGATCCATTCTAATTCATTCGTACGATTGAATAAATGAATTAGAATAGATAGATTCGTGCGAATGAATTTGAATGGATCGTACGAATGAATTAGAATGGATCGTACGAAGAAATTAGAATAGATCATACGAAGAAATTAGAATGGATCGTACAAATGAATTAGAATGGATCGTATGAATGAATTAGAATGGATCATGCGAATGAATTAAAATGGATCGTGCGAATGAATTAGAATGGATCGTACGAATGAAATAGAATGGATTGTACGAATGAGATAGAATGGATCGTACGAATGAATTAGAATGGATCGTACGAATGAATTAGAAAGGATACATTCGAATTCATTCGTACGATCCATTCTAATTCCTTCAGACGATCCATATTCTAATTCATTCGCACGATCCATTCTAATTCATTCGCACGATCCATTCTAATTCATTCATACGATCCATTCTAATTCATTCGTACGATCCATTCTAATTCATTCGTATGATCTATTCTAATTCATTAATACGATCCATTCTAATTCATTCGTACGATCCATTCTATCTCATTCGTACAATCCATTCTATTTCATTCGTACGATCCATTCTAATTCATTCGCACGATCCATTCTAATTTATTCGCATGATGCATTCTAATTCATTCGTACGATCGATTCTAATTCATTCATACGATCCATTCTAATTCATTCGCACGAATGTATCCATTCTAATTCATTCGTACGATCCATTCTAATTCATTCGCACAATCTATTCTAATTCATTCATACGATCCATTCTAATTTATTCGCACGATCCATTCTAATTCATTCATACGATCCATTCTAATTCATTCATATGATCCATTCTAATTCATTCGCACGATCCATTCTTACTCATTCGACGAATGAATTAGAATGGATCGTATGAATGAATTAGATTGGATCGTATTAATGAATTAGAATGGATACGAATGGATCGTACGAATGAGTAAGAATGGATCGTACGAATGAAATAGAATGGATTGTACGAATGAATTAGAATGGATACATTCGTGCGAATGAATTAGGATGGATCATATGAATGAATTAGAATAGATTATGCGAATGAATTAGAATGGATCGTACGAATGAATCAGAATGGATACATTCATGCGAATGAATTAGAATGGATCGTATGAATGAATTAGAATGGATCGTATGAGTGAATTAGAATGGATACGAAGGAATTAGAATGGATCGTACGAAGGAATTAGAATGGAGAATGGATCGTGCGAATGAATTAGAATGGATCGTGCGATAAGAATGGATCGTACGAATGAAATAGAATAGATCGTACGAATGAATTAGAATGGATCATGCTAATGAATTAAAATTGATCGTACGAATGAATTAGAATAGATTATGCGAATGAATTAGAATGGATCGTACGAATGAATTGGAATGGATACATTCGTGCGAATGAATTAGAATGGATCGTATGAATGAATTAGAGTGGATACATTCGTACAAATGAATTAGAATGGATCATACGAATGAATTAGAATGGATACATTCGTACGAATGAATTAGAATGGATCGTACGAATGAATTAGAATGGATCGTGCGAATGAATTAAAATGGATCGTATGAATGAAATAGAATGGATCGTATGAATTAGAATGGATCGTACGAATGAAATAGAATAGATCGTACGAATGAATTAGAATGGATACGAATGGATCGTACGAATGAGTAAGAATGGATCGTACGAATGAAATAGAATGGATTGTACGAATGAATTAGAATGGATACATTCGTGCGAATGAATTAGGATGGATCGTATGAATGAATTAGAATAGATTGTGCAAATGAATTAGAATGGATCGTACGAATGAATTAGAATGGATACATTCATGCGAATGAATTAGAATGGATCATATGAATGAATTAGAATGGATCGTATGAGTGAATTAGAATGGATACGAAGGAATTAGAATGGATCGTACAAAGGAATTAGAATGGAGAATGGATAGTGCGAATGAATTAGAATGGATCGTGCGATAAGAATGGATCGTACGAATGAAATAGAATAGATCGTACGTATGAATTAGAATGGATCATGCTAATGAATTAGAATTGATCGTACGAATGAATTAGAATAGATTGTGCGAATGAATTAGAATGGATCGTACGAATGAATTGGAATGGATACATTCGTGCGAATGAATTAGAATGGATCGTATGAATGAATTAGAGTGGATACATTCGTACAAATGAATTAGAATGGATCGTACGAATGAATTAGAATGGATACATTCGTGCGAATGAATTAGAATGGATCGTACGAATGAATTAGAATGGATCGTTTGAATGAATTAGAATGGATCGTACTTATGAATTAGAATGGGTCGTTTGAGTGAATGCGAATGGATCGTGCGAATGAATTAGAATGGAAATTAGAATGAAATAGAATAGATTGTGCGAATGGATTAGAATGGATCGTATGAATGAATTAGAATGGATCGTACGAAAAGATTGGAATGGATGCATTCGTGCGAATGAATTAGAATGGATCGTATGAATGAATTAGAGTGGATACATTCGTACAAATGAATTAGAATGGATCGTACTAATGAATTAGAATGGATACATTCGTGCGAATGAATTAAAATGGATCATATGAATGAATTAGAATGGATCGTTTGAGTGAATGCGAATGGATCGTGCGAATGAATTAGAATGGATTGTACGAATGAATTAGAATGGATCGTACGAATGAATTAGAATGGATTGAATTAGAATGAATTAGAATGAATTAGAATGGATACATTCGTGCGAAAGAATTAGAATGGATTGTTTGAATGAATTAGATTGGATCGTATAAATGAATTAGAATGGATCGTACGAATGAATTAGAATGGATCGTGCTAATGAATTAGAATGGATCGTGCGAATGAATTAGAATGGATCGTACGAATGAATTAGAATGGATCGTACGAATGAATTAGAATGGATCGTACGAAGGAATTAGAATGGATCGTACGAAGGAATTAGAATGGATAGTATGAATGAATTAGAATGGATACCTTCGTGCAAATGAATTAGAATGGATCGTACGAATGAGTAAGAATGGATCGTACGAATGAAATAGAATGGATCGTATGAATGAATTAGAATGGATCGTGTGAATGAATTAGAATGGATCGTACGAATGAATTAGAATAGATTGTGCGAATGAATTAGAATGGATCGTACGAATGAATTAGAATAGATTGTGCGAATGAATTAGAATGGATCGTACGAATGAATTAGAATGGATCGTACGAATGAATTAGAATGGATCGTATGAATGAATTAGAATGGATCGTACGAATGAATTAGAATGGATCGTATGAATGAATTAGAATGGATCGTATGAATGAATTAGAATGGATCGTGCGAATAAATTAGAATGGATCGTATGAATAAATTAGACTAGATTGTGCGAATGAAATAGAATGGATTGTACGAATGAGATAGAATGGATCGTACGAATGAATTAGAATGGATACATTCATGCTAATGAATTAGAATGGATCATACGAATTAATTAGAATGGATTCATTCGTGCGAATGAATTAGAATGGATCGTACAAATGAGTAAGAATGGATCGTACGAATGAATTAGAATGGATTGAATTAGAATGAATCGTACGAATGAATTAGAATGGATCGTACGAAGGAATTAGAATGGATCGTACGAAGGAATTAGAATGGATAGTACGAATGAATTAGAATGGATACCTTCGTGCAAATGAATTAGAATGGATCGTATGAATGAGTAAGAATGGATCGTACGAATGAAATAGAATGGATCGTATGAATGAATTAGAATGGATCGTGCGAATGAATTAGAATGGATCGTACGAATGAATTAGAATAGATTGTGCGAATGAATTAGAATGGATCGTACGAATGAATTAGAATGGATCGTATGAATGAATTAGAATGGATCGTGCGAATGAATTACAATGGATCGTATGAATGAATTAGAATGGATCGTGCGAATGAATTAGAATGGATCATACGAATGAAATAGAATGGATTCGCACGAATGTATCCATTCTAATTCATTCGTACGATCCATTCTAATTCATTCGTACAATCCATTCTAATTCATTCGCACGATCCATTCGCATTCACTCAAACGATCCATTCTAATTCATTCATATGATCCATTCTAATTCATTCGCATGAATGTATCCATTCATTCGTACGATTCATTCTAATTCATTTGTACGAATGTATCCACTCTAATTCATTCATATGATCCATTCTAATTCATTCGCACGAATGTATCCATTCCAATTCATTCGTACAATTCATTCTAATTCATTCGCACAATCTATTCTAATTCATTCGTACGATCAATTCTAATTCATTAGCATGATCCATTCTAATTCATTCGTACGATCTATACTATTTCATTCGTACAATCCATTCTTACTCAATTGTATGATCCATTCTAATCCATTCGCACAATCTGTTCTAATTCATTCGTACGATCCATTCTATTTCATTCGTACGATCGTATGAATGAATTAGAATGGATTGTATGAATGAATTAGATTAGATCGTATAAATGAATTAGAATGGATCGTACGAATGAATTAGAATGGATACATTCGTGCGAATGATTTAGAATGGATCGTACGAATGAATTAGAATAGATTGTGCGAATGAATTAGAATGGATCATATGAATTAGAATTGATCGTACGAATGAATTAAAATGGATCATACGATGGATTTAGAATGGATCGTACGAATGAATTGGAATGGATCGTACGAATGAATTAGAATGGATACATTCGTGCGAATGAATTAGAATGGATCATACGAAGGAATTAGAATGGATCGTACGAATGAATTAGAATGGATCTTACGAATGAATTAGAATGGATACATTCGTGCGAATGAATTAGAATGGATCATACGAAGGAATTAGAATGGATCGTACGAATGAATTAGAATGGATCGTACGAATGACTTAGAATGGATCGTACGAATGAATTAGAATGGATACATTCGTGCGAATGAATTAGAATGGATCATACGAATGAATTAGAGTTGATACATTCGTGTGAATGAATTAGAATGGATTATATGAATGAAATAGAATGGATCATACGAATGAAATAGAATGGATCGTACGAAGGAATTAGAATGGATCGTATGAATGAATTAGAGTGGATACATTCGTGCGAATGAATTCGAATAGATCGTGTGAATGAATTAGAATAGATTGTACGAATGAATTAGAATGGATCGTACGAATGAAATAGAATAGATCGTATGAATGAATTAGAATGGATCGTGCGAATGAATGCGAATGGATCGTGCGAATGAATTAGAATGGATTGTACGAATGAATTAGAATGGATCGTACGAATGAATTAGAATGGATACATTCTTGCGAATCCATTCTATTTCATTCGTACGATCTATTCTAATTCATTCGCACGATCCATTCTAATTCATTCATACGATCCATTCTAATTCATTCGTACGATCCATTCTAATTCATTCGTACGATCCATTCTAATTCATTCGCACAATCTATTCTAATTCATTCGTACGATCCATTCTAATTCATTCGCACGATCCATTCTAATTCATTCATACGATCCATTCTATTTCATTCGTATGATCCATTCTTACTCATTCATACGATACATTCTAATTCATTTGCACGAAGGTATCCATTCTAATTCATTCGTACTATCCATTCTAATTCCTTCGTACGATCCATTCTAATTCATTCGTACGATCCATTCTAATTCACTCAAACGATCCATTCTAATTCATTCATATGATCCATTCTAATTCATTCGCACGAATGTATCCATTCTAATTAATTCGTACGATCCATTCTAATTCATTTGTACGAATGTATCCACTCTAATTCATTCATACGATCCATTCTAATTCATTCGCACGAATGTATCCATTCCAATTCATTCGTACGATCCATTCTAATTCATTCGTACAATCTATTCTAATTCATTCGTATTATCCATATTCTAATTGTACGAATGAGATAGAATGGATCGTACGAATGAATTAGAATGGATACATTCATGCGAATGAATTAGAATGGATCATACGAATGAATTAGAATGGATTCATTCGTGCGAATGAATTAGAATGGATCGTACGAATGAGTAAGAATGGATCGTACGAATGAATTAGAATGGATTGAATTAGAATGGATCGTGCGAATGAATTAGAATGGATCGTACGAATGAAATAGAATGGATTCGCACGAATGTATCCATTCTAATTCATTCGTACGATCCATTCTAATTCATTCGTACAATCCATTCTAATTCATTCGCACGATCCATTCGCATTCTCTCAAACGATCTATTCTAATTCATTCATATGATCCATTCTAATTCATTCGCACGAATGTATCCATTCTAATTCATTCGTACGATCCATTCTAATTCATTTGTACGAATGTATCCACTCTAATTCATTCATACGATCCATTCTAATTCATTCGCACGAATGTATCAATTCCAATTCATTCGTACGATCCATTCTAATTCATTCCTACGATCCATTCTAGTTCATTCGTACGATCCATTCTAATTCATTCGCACGATCCATTCTAATTCATTTGCACGATCCATTCTAATTCATTCATACAATCCATTCTACTTCTTTTGCATGAATGTATCCATTCTAATTCATTCGTAGGATCCATTCTAATTCCTTCGTACGATCCATTCTAATTCCTTCGTACGATTCATTCTAATTCATTCGCACGAATGTATCCATTCTAATTCATTCGTACGATCCATTCTAATTCATTCGCACAATCTATTCTAATTCATTCGTACGATCCATTCTAATTCATTCGCACGATCCATTCTAATTCATTTGCACGATCCATTCTAATTCATTCATACAATCCATTCTAATTCTTTTGTACGAATGTATCCATTCTAATTCATTACGAATGAGTAAGAATGGATTGTACGAATGAATTAGAATGGATACATTCGTGCGAATGAATTAGAATGGATCATACGAATGAGTAAGAATGGATCGTACGAATGAAATAGAATGGATTGTACGAATGAATTAGAATGGATCGTACGAATGAATTAGCATTGATCGTGCTAATGAATTAGAATGGAACGTACGAATGAATTAGAATGGATCGTAGAATAGATCGTATGAATGAATTAGATTGGATCGTACGAATGAGTAAGAATGGATCATACGAATGAAATAGAATGGATCGTACGTATCAATTAGAATGGATACATTCATGGGAATGAATTAGAATGGATCGTACAAAGGAATTAGAATGGATCGTACGAAGGAATTAGAATGGATCGTACGAATGAATTAGAATGGATACATTCGTGCAAAAGAAGTAGAATGGATTGTATGAATGAATTAGAATGGATCGTACGAATGAATTAGACGTACGATCCATTCTAATTCATTCGTACAATCTATTCTAATTCATTCGTACGATCCATTCTAATTTATTCGTACAATCCATTCTAATTCATTCGCACGAATGTATCCATTCTAATTCATTCGTACGATCCATTCTAATTCATTCATATAATCCATTCTAATTCATTTGTACGATCCATTCTAATTCCTTCGTACGAATGTATCTACTCTAATTCATTCATACGATCCATTCTAATTCATTCGCACGATCCATTCTAATTCATACGTACGATCCATTCTAATTCATTCATATGATCCATTCTAATTCATTCGTACGATCCATTCTAATTCATTCGCACGATCTATTCTAATTCATTCATACAATCCATTCTATTTCATTCGTACGATCCATTATAATTCATTAGCAAGATCCATTCTAATTCATTCATACGATCGAATCTAATTCATTTATACGATCCATTCAAATTCATTAATACGATGCAATCTAATTCATTCATACAATCCATTCTAATTCCTTCGTACGATCCATTCTAATTCATACGAACCATTCTAATTCATTCGTACGATCCATTCTAATTCATTCGTACGATCCATTCTAATTCATTCGCACGATCCATTCTAATTCATTCATACGATCCAATCTAATTCATTCATACGATCCATTCTAATTCATTCGCACGAATGTATCCATTCTAATTCATTCGCACGATCCATTCTAATTTATTCATACGATCCATTCTAATTCATTCATATGATCCATTCTAATTCATTCGCACGATCCATTCTTACTCATTCGTACGATCCATTCTAATTCATTCGCACGATCCATTCTAATTCATTAATATGATCCATTCTAATTCATTCGTACGATCCATTCTAATTCATTCGTACGATTCATTCTAATTCAATCCATTCTAATTCATTCGTACGATCCATTCTTACTCATTCGTACGATCCATTCTAATTCATTAGCACGAATGAATCCATTCTAATTCATTCGTATAATCCATTCTAATTCATTCGCATGAATGTATCCATTCTAATTCATTCGTACGATCCATTCTTTCTTATTCGTACAATCCATTCTATTTCATTCGTACGATCCATTCTAATTCATTCGCACGATCCATTCTAATTCATTCGCATGAGCCATTCTAATTCATTCGTACGATCGATTCTAATTCATTCATACGATCCATTCTAATTCATTCTCACGAACGTATCCATTCTAATTCATTCGTACGATCCATTCTAATTCATTCGCACAATCTATTCTAATTCATTCATACGATCCATTCTAATTCATACGTAAGATCCATTCTACTTCATTTATACGATCCAATCTAATTCATTCATACAATCCATTCTAATTCATTCGCACAAATTTATCCATTCTAACTCGTTCGTACGATCCATTCGAATTCATTCGCACGAATGTATCCATTCTAATTCATTCGTACGATCCATTCCGTGCGAATGAATTAGAATGCATCGTACGAATGAATTAGAATGGATATATTCGTGCGAATGAATTAGAATGAATCGTACGAATGAATTAGAATATGGATCGTACGAAGGAATTAGAATGGATCGTACGAATGAATTCGAATGTATCCTTTCTAATTCATTCGTACGAATGGATTGTATGAATGAATTAGAATGGATCGTACGAATGAATTAGAATGGATCATACGAATGAATTAGAATGGATCGTATGAATGAAATAGAATAGATCATACGAATGAATTAGAATGGATCGTATGAATGAATTAGATTGGATCGTATGAATGAATTAGAATGGATTGTATGAATGAAATAGAATAGATCGTACGAATGAATTAGAATGGATCGTACGAATGAATTAGAATGGATACATTCGTGCGAATGAATTAGAATGGATCGTATGAATGAATTAGAATCGATCGTACGAATGAATTAGAATGGATCATGCGAATGAATTAGAATGGATCGTGCGAATGAATTAGAATGGATCGTACGAATGAAATAGAATGGATTGTACGAATGAGATAGAATGGATCGTACGAATGAATTAGAATGGATACATTCATGCGAATGAATTAGAATGGATCATAAGAATGAATTAGAATGGATACCTTCGTGCAAATGAATTAGAATGGATCGTGCGAATGAATTAAAATGGATCGTATGAATGAAATAGAACGGATCGTATGAATTAGAATGGATCGTACGAATGAAATAGAGTGGATCGTACGAATGAATTAGAATAGATTGTGCGAATGGATTAGAATGGATTATACGATTGAGTAAGAATGGATTGTACGAATGAAATAGAATAGATCGTACGAATGAATTAGAATGGATCATGCTAATGAATTAGAATTGATCGTACGAATTAATTAGAATAGATTGTGCGAATGAATTAGAATGGATCGTACGAATGAATTGGAATGGATACATTTGTGCGAATGAATTAGAATGGATCGTATGAATGAATTAGAGTGGATACATTCGTACAAATGAATTAGAATGGATCATACGAATGAATTAGAATGGATACATTCGTGCGAATGAATTAGAATGGATCATATGAATGAATTAGAATGGATCGTTTGAGTGAATGCGAATGGATCGTGCGAATGAATTAGAATGGATTGTACGAATGAATTAGAATGGATCGTAAGAATGAATTAGAATGGATACATTCGTGCGAATCCATTCTATTTCATTCGTACGATCCATTCTAATTCATTCGCACGATCCATTCTAATTCATTCATACGATTCATTCTAATTCATTCGTACGATCCATTCTATTTCATTCGTACGATTCATTCTAATTCATTTGCACGAAGGTATCCATTCTAATTCATTCGTACAATCCATTCTAATTCCTTCGTACGATCCATTCTAATTCCTTCGTACGATCCATTCTAATTCATTCGTACGATCCATTCTAATTCATTCGTACGATCCATTCTAATTCATTCATACGATCCATTCTAATTCATTCGTATGATCCATTCTAATACATTCGCACGAATGGATCATATGAATGAATTTGAATGGGTCGTATGAATGAATTAGAATGGATCGTGCGAATAAATTAGAATGGATCGTATGAATGAATTAGAATAGATTGTGCGAATGAATTAGAATGGATCGTACGAATGAATTAGAATGGATACATTCGTGCGAATGAATTAGAATAGATCGTATGAATGAATTAGAATCGATCGTACGAATGAATTAGAATGGATCATGCGAATGAATTAGAATGGATCGTGCGAATGAATTAGAATGGATCGTACGAATGAAATAGAATGGATTGTACGAATGAGGTAGAATGGATCGTACGAATGAATTAGAATGGATACATTCATGCGAATGAATTAGAATGGATCATACGAATGAATTAGAATGGAGTCATTCGTGCGAATGAATTAGAATGGATCGTACGAATGAGTAAGAATGGATCGTACGAATGAATTAGAATGGATTGAATTAGAATGAATCGTACGAATGAATTAGAATGGATCGTACGAATGAATTAGAATGGATTGAATTAGAATGAATTAGAATGAATCATACCGTACGAATGAATTAGAATGGATCATACGAAGGAATTAGAATGGATCGTATGAATGAATTAGAATGGATCGTACGAAGGAATTAGAATGGATCGTACGAAGGAATTAGAATGGATAGTACGAATGAATTAGAATGGATACCTTCGTGCAAATGAATTTGAATGGATCGTACGAATGAGTAAGAATGGATCGTACGAATGAAATAGAATGGATCGTATGAATGAATTAGAATGGATCGTGTGAATGAATTAGAATGGATCGTACGAATGAATTAGAATAGATTGTGCGAATGAATTAGAATGGATCGTACTAATGAATTAGAATGGATAGTACGAATGAATTAGAATGGATCGTATGAATGAATTAGAATGGATCGTGCGAATGAATTAGAATGGATCGTACGAATGAAATAGAATGGATTCGCACGAATGTATCCATTCTAATTCATTCGTACGATCCATTCTAATTCATTCGTACAATCCATTCTAATTCATTCGCACGATCCATTCGCATTCACTCAAACGATCCATTCTAATTCATTCATATGATCCATTCTAATTCATTCGCACGAATGTATCCATTCTAATTCATTCGTACGATCCATTCTAATTCATTTGTACGAATGTATCCACTCTAATTCATTCATACGATCCATTCTAATTCATTCGCACGAATGTATCCATTCCAATTCATTCGTACAATCCATTCTAATTCATTCGCACAATCTATTCTAATTCATTCGTACGATCAATTCTAATTCATTAGCATGATCCATTCTAATTCATTCGTACGATCTATTCTATTTCATTCGTACAATCCATTCTTACTCAATCGTATGATCCATTCTAATCCATTCGCACAATCTATTCTAATTCATTCGTACGATCCATTCTATTTCATTTGCACGAAGGTATCCATTCTAATTCATTCGTACTATCCATTCTAATTCCTTCGTACGATCCATTCTAATTCATTCGTACGATCCATTCTAATTCATTCGCACGATCCATTCTAATTCATTCGTACGATCCATTCTATTTCATTCATACGATCCATTCTAATTCATTTGCACGATCCATTCTAATTCATTCGCATGATCCATTCTAATTCATTCGTACGATCGATTCTAATTCATTCATACGATCCATTCTAATTCATTCGCACGAATGTATCCATTCTAATTCATTCGTACGATCCATTATAATTCATTCGTACGATCCATTCTAATTCATTTGCACAAATTTATCCATTCTAATTCATTCGTACGATCCATTCTAATTCATTAGCACGATCCATTCTAATTCATTCGTACGATCCATTCTAATTCATTCGCACAATCTATTCTAATTCATTCGTACGATCCATTCTAATTCATTCATACGATCCATTCTAATTCATTCGCACGATCCATTCTAATTCATTCCAATCTAATTCATTCATACGATCCATTCTATTTCATTCGTACGTTCCATTCTAATTCATTAGCACGATCAATGCTAATTCATTCGTACGATCCATTCTAATTCATTCGTACTAGCCATTCTTACTCATTCGTACGAAGGAATTAGAATGGATCGTACGAAGGAATTAGAATGGATAGTACGAATGAATTAGAATGGATACCTTCGTGCAAATGAATTAGAATGGATCGTACGAATGAGAAAGAATGGATCGTACGAATGAAATAGAATGGATCGTATGAATGAATTAGAATGGATCGTGCGAATGAATTAGAATGGATAGTACGAATGAATTAGAATGGATACCTTCGTGCAAATGAATTAGAATGGATCGTACGAATGAGTAAGAATGGATCGTACGAATGAAATAGAATGGATCGTATGAATGAATTAGAATGGATCGTGCGAATGAATTAGAATGGATCATACGAATGAATTAGAATAGATTGTGCGAATGAATTAGAATGGATTGAATTAGAATGAATCGTACGAATGAATTAGAATGAATAATACCGTACGAATGAATTAGAATGGATCATACGAAGGAATTAGAATGGATCGTACGAATGAATTAGAATAGATTGTGTGAATGAATTAGAATGGATCGTACGAATGAAATAGAATGGATCGTACGGATGAATTAGAATGGATCGTGCGAATGAATTAGAATGGATCGTACGAATAAGTAAGAATGGATCGTACGAATGAATTAGAATGGATTGTACGAATGAATTAGAATGGATCGTACGAATGAATTAGAATGGATACATTCGTGCGAATCCATTCTATTTCATTCGTACGATCCATTCTAATTCATTTGTACGATCCATTCTAATTCTAATTCATTCGTACGATCCATTCTAATTCATTCGTATTAATGAATTAGAATGGATCGTGCGAATGAATTAGAATGGATCGTACGAATGAGTAAGAATGGATCGTGCGAATGGATTAGAATGGATTGTACGAATGAATTAGAATGGATCGTACGAATGAATTAGAATGGATACATTCGTGCGAATCCATTCTATTTCATTCGTACGATCCATTCTAATTCATTCGTACTATCCATTCTAATTCCTTCGTACGATCCATTCTAATTCCTTCGTACGATCCATTCTAATTCATTCGTACGATCCATTCTAATTCCTTCGTATGATCCATTCTAATTCATTCGTACGGTATGATTCATTCTAATTCATTCGTACGATTCATTCTAATTCAATCCATTCTAATTCATTCGTACGATCCATTCTAATTTCTTCGTATGATCTATTCCAATTCCTTCATACAATCCATTCTATTTCATTCGTACGATCCATTCTAATTCATTCGTACGATCCATTCTAATTCATTCGTACGATTCATTCTAATTCAATCCATTATAATTCATTCGTACGATCCATTCTTACTCATTTGTACGATCCATTCTAATTCATTCGCACGATCCATTCTAATTCATTCGTACGATCTAAACTATTTCATTCGTACAATCCATTCTAATTCATTCATACGATCCATTCTAATTCATTCGCACAATCTATTCTAATTCATTCGTACGATCCATTCTAATTTATTCGCACGATCTATTCTAATTCATTCGTACGATCCATTCTTATTCATTCACACGAATGTATCCATTCTAATTCATTCATACAATCTATTCTTATTCATTCGTACGATCCATTCTAATTCATTCGTACAATCCATTCTATTTCATTCGTACGATCCATTCTTACTCATTCGTATGATCCATTCTAATGAATTAGAATGGATACATTCGTGCGAATGAATTAGAATGGATCATACGAATGAATTAGAGTGGTTCGAATTAGAATGGATCGTGCGAATGAATTAGAATAGATTGTACGAATGAATTAGAATGGATCGTACGAATGAATTAGAATAGATTGTATGAATGAATTAGAATGGATACATTCGTGCGAATGAATTAGAATGGATCGTACGAATGAATTAGAATAGATCGTGTGAATGAATTAGAATGGATCGTACGAATGAATTAGAATAGATTGTACGAATGAATTAGAATGGATCGTATGAATGAATTAGATTATGATCCATTTTATTTCATTCGTATGATCCATTCTAATTCCTTCGTACAATCTATTTCATTCATACGATCCACTCTAATTTATTCGCACGAATGTATCCATTCAAATTCATTCGTACGATCCATTCTAATTCATTCGCACGATCCATTCTAATTCATTCGTACCATCCATTCTAATTCATTTATACGATCCAATCTAATTCATTCATACAATCCATTCTAATTCATTTGCATGAATTTATCCATTCTAATTAATTCGTACGATCCATTCTAATTCATTAGCACGATCCATTCTAATTCATTTGTACGATCCATTCTAATTCATTTATACGATCCAATCTAATTCATTCATACGATCCATTCTAATTCATTCGCACGAATGTATCCATTCTAATTCATTCTTACGATCCATTCTAATTCATTCGTACGATCCATTCTAATTCATTCGCACAATCCATTCTAATTCATTCGTACGATCCATTCTATTTCATTCATACGATCCATTCTAATTCATTCATACGATCTATTCTAATTCTTTCGCACGAATGTATCCATTCTAATTCATTCGTACGATCCATTCTAATTCATTCGCACGATCCATTCTAATTCATTCATACAATCCATTCTAATTCTTATGTACGATCCATTGGAATGGATCGTATGGATGAATTAGAATAGATTGTGCGAATGAATTAGAATGGATCGTACGAATGAATTAGAATGGATACATTCGTGCGAATGAATTAGAATGGATCGTATGAATGAATTAGAATCGATCGTACAAATGAATTAGAATGGATCATGCGAATAAATTAGAATGGATCGTGCGAATGAATTAGAATGGATTGTGCGAATGAATTAGAATGGATCGTATGAATGAATTAGAATAGATCGTATGAATGAATTAGAATGGATCGTGCGAATGAATTAGAATGGATCGTACGAATGAAATAGAATGGATTGTGTGAATGAATTAGAATGGATCGTGCGAATGAATTAGAATGGATCGTATTAATGAATTAGAATGCATCGTGCGAATGAATTAGAATGGATCGTACGAATGAGTAAGAATGGATCGTACGAATGAATTAGAATGGATTGAATTAGAATGAATCGTACGAATGAATTAGAATGGATCGTACGAATGAATTCGAATGGATCGTACGAATGAATTAGAATAGATCGTACGAATGAATTAGAATAGATTGTGCGAATGAATTAGAATAGATTGTGCGAATGAATTAGAATGGATCGTACGAATGAATTAGAATGGATAAATTCGTGTAAATGAATTAGAATGGATTGTATGAATGAATTAGATTGGATCGTATAAATGAATTAGAATGGATCGTACGAATGAATTAGAATGGATCGTGCGAATGAATTAGAATGGATCGTACGAATGAATTTGAATGGATACATTCGTGCGAATGAATTAAAATGGATCGTATAAATGAATTCGAATGGATTGTACGAATTTATTAGAATGGATACATTCATGCTAATGAATTAGAATGGATCATACGAATGAATTAGAATGGATTCATTCGTGCGAATGAATTAGAATGGATCGTACGAATGAGTAAGAATGGATCGTACGAATGAATTAGAATAGATTGAATTAGAATGAATCATACGAATGAATTAGAATGGATCGTACGAAGGAATAAGAATGGATCGTATGAATGAATTAGAATGGATTGTACGAATGAAATAGATTAGATCGTACGAATGAATTAGAATGGATCGTGCGAATGAATTAGAATGGGTCGTACGAATGAATTAGAATGGATCGTACGAATGAATTAGAGTGGATACATTCGTACAAATGAATTAGAATGGATCGTACGAATGAATTAGAATGGATACATTCGTGCGAATGAATTAGAATGGATCATATGAATGAATTAGAATGGATCGTTTGAGTGAATACGAATGGATCGTGCGAAAGATTTAGAATGGATTGTACGAATGAATTAGAATGGATCGTACGAATGAATTAGAATGGATACATTCGTGCGAATCCATTCTATTTCATTCGTACGATCCATTCTAATTCATTCGCACGATCCATTCTAATTCATTCATACGATCCATTCTAATTCAATCGTACGATCCATTCTAATTCATTCTTACGATCCATTCTAATTCATTCGCACAATCTATTCTAATTCATTCATACGATCCATTCTAATTCATTCACACGATCCATTCTAATTCATTCATACGATCCATTCTATTTTATTCGTACGATCCATTCTTACTCATTCGTACGATACATTCTAATTCATTTGCACGAAGGTATCCATTCTAATTCATTCGTACTATCCATTCTAATTCCTTCGTACGATCCATTCTAATTCCTTCGTACGATCCATTCTAATTCATTCGTACGATCCATTCTAATTCCTTCGTATGATCCATTCTAATTCATTCGTACGGTATGATTCATTCTAATTCATTCGTACGATTCATTCTAATTCAATCCATTCTAATTCATTCGTACGATCCATTCTAATTCATTCGTACGATTCATTCTAATTCAATCCATTCTAATTCATTCGTACGATCCATTCTTACTCATTCGTACGATCCATTCTAATGAATTAGAATGGATCATACGACTGAATTGGAATGGATATATTCGTGCAAATGAATTAGAATGCATCGTATGAATGAATTAGAATGGATCGTATGAATGAATTAGAATGGATCGTATGAATGAATTAGAATGGATACATTCGTGCGAATGAATTAGAATGGATCATATGAATGAATTAGAATGGATCGTTTGAGTGAATACGAATGGATCGTGCGAATGAATTAGAATGGATTGTACGAATGAATTAGAATGGATCGTACGAATGAATTAGAATGGATACATTCGTGCGAATCCATTCTATTTCATTCGTACGATCCATTCTAATTCATTCGCACGATCCATTCTAATTCATTCATACGATCCATTCTAATTCATTCATTCGATCCATTCTAATTCATTCGTACGATCCATTCTAATTCATTCGCACAATCTATTCTAATTCATTCGTACGATCCATTCTAATTCATTCGCACGATCCATTCTAATTCATTCATACGATCCATTCTATTTCATTCGTACGAATGTATCCATTCTAATTCATTCGTACGATCCATTCTAATTCATTTGTACGAATGTATCCACTCTAATTCATTCATACGATCCATTCTAAGTCATTCGCACGAATGTATCCATTCCAATTCATTCGTACGATCCATTCTAATTCATTCGCACAATCTATTCTAATTCATTCGTACGATCAATTCTAATTCTTTTGCACGAATGTATCCATTCTAATTCATTCGTACGATCCATTCTAATTCTTTCGTACGATCCATTCTAATTCATTCGTACGATCCATTCTAATTCATTCATACAATCTATTCTAATTCATTCGTATGATCCATTCTAATTCAATCCATTCTAATTTATTCGTACGATCCATTCTAATTCATTCGTACGATCCATTCTAATTCATTCGTACGATTCATTCTAATTCAATCCTTTCTAATTCATTCGTACGATCCATTCTTACTCATTCGTACGATCCATTCTAATTCATTCGCACGAATGAATCCATTCTAATTCATTCGTATGATCCATTCTAATTCATTCGCACGAATGTATCCATTCTAATTCATTCGTACGATCCATTCTAATTCATTTGTACGAATGTATCCACTCTAATTCATTCATACGATCCATTCTAATTCATTCGCACGAATATATCCATTCCAATTCATTCGTACGATCCATTCTAATTCATTCGCACAATCTATTCTAATTCATTCGTACGATCAATTCTAATTCCTTTGTACGATCCATTCTAATTCATTTGTATGATCCATTCTAATTCATTCGTACGATCCATTCTAATTCATTCACACGATCCATTCTAATTCGTTCATACGATCCAATCTAATTCATTCATACGATCCATTCTAATTCATTCGCACGAATGTATCCATTCTAATTCATTCGCACGATCCATTCTAATTCATTCATACAATCCATTCTAATTATTTTGCACGAATGTATCCATTCTAATTCATTCGTACGATCCATTCTAATTATTCGTATGATCTATTCTAATTCATTCGCATGATCCATTATAATTCATTCATACGATCCAATCTAATTCATTCGTACGATCCATTCTAATTCATTCGCACGAATGTATCAACTCTAATTCATTCGTACGATCCATTCTAATTCATTTATACATGTACGAATGAATTAGAATGGATACATTCGTGCGAATGAATTAGAATGGATCGTATGAATGAATTAGATTGGATCGTATGCATGAATTAGAATGGATCGTGCGAATGAATTAGAATGGATCGTACGAATGAATTAGAATGGATCGAACGAATGAATTAGAATGGATACATTCGTGCAAAAGAATTAGAATGGATTGTATGAATGAATTAGAATGGATCGTGCGAATGAATTAGAATGGATCGTACGAATGAATTAGAATGGATACATTCATGCTAAAGAATTAGAATAGATGTATTAGAATGGATCGTGCGAATGAATTTGAATGGATCGTACGAATGAATTAGAATGGATCGTACGAAGGAATTAGAATGGATCGTACGAATGAATTAGAAAGGATACATTCGAATTCATTTGTACGATCCATTCTAATTCCTTCGTACGATCCATATTCTAATTCATTCGCACGATCCATTCTAATTCATTACTGCGATCCATTCTAATTCATTCTTACGATTCATTCTAATTCATTCGCACGATCCATTCTAATTCATTCGTACGATCCATTCTATTTCATTCATACGATCCATTCTAATTCATTCATACGATCTATTCTAATTCTTTCGCACGAATGTATCCATTCTAATTCATTCGTACGATCCATTCTAATTCATTCGCACGATCCATTCTAATTCATTCATACAATCCATTCTAATTCTTTTGCACGAATGTGTCCATTCTAATTCATTCGTTCGATCCATTCTAATTCATTCGTACGGTATCGATTCTAATTCATTCGTCTAATCCATTCTAATTCATTCATACAATCCATTCTAATTCTTTTACGCAAATGTATCCATTCTAATTCATTCGTTCGATCCATTCTAATTCATTCGTACAATCCATTCTAATTCATTCGCACGATCTATTCGCATTCACTCAAACGATCCATTCTAATTCATTCATATGATCCATTCTAATTCATTCGCACGAATGTATCCATTCTAATTCATTCGTACGATCCATTCTAATTCATTCGTACGATCCAATCTAATTCATTCGTATGATCCATTCTAATTCCTTCGTATGATCCATTCTAATTCATTCGTACTGTACGACCCATTCTAATTCATTCGTACGATCCATTCTAATTCCTTCGTATGATCCATTCTAATTCATTCGTACGGTATGATTCATTCTAATTCATTCGTACGATTCATTCAAATTCAATCCATGCTAATTCATTCGTACGATCCATTCTAATTCATTCGCACGATCCATTCTAATTCATTCATACGATCCAATCTAATTCATTCATACGATCCATTCTAATTCATTCGTACAATCCATTCTAATTCATTCGCACGATCCATTCGCATTCACTCAAACGACCCATTCTAATTCATAAGTACGATCCATTCTAATTCATTCAAACGATCCATTCTAATTCATTCGTACGATCCATTCTAATTCATTCACACGATCCATTCTAATTCATTCGTACGATCCATTCTAATTCCTTCGTATGATCCATTCTAATTCATTCGTACAATCTATTCTAATTCATTCGTATGATCCATTCTAATTCAATCCATTCTAATTCATTCGTAAGATCCATTCTAATTCATTCGTACGGTATGATTCATTCTAATTCATTCGTACGATTCATTCTAATTCAATCCATTCTAATTCATTCGTACGATCCAATCTAATTCATTCGTACGATCCATTCTAATTCTAATTCATTCGTACAATCCATTCTAATTCATTTGTACGAATGAAATAGAATGGATCGTACGAATGAGTAAGAATGGATCGTACGAATGAATTAGATTGGATCGTACGAATGAATTAGAATGGATTGAATTAGAATGAATCGTACGATTGAATTAGAATGAATCATGAGAATGGATCATACGAAGGAATTAGAATGGATCGTACGAATGAATTAGAATGGATCGTACGAATGAATTAGAATGGATCGTGCGAATGAATTAGAATGGATCGTACGAATGAATTAGAATGGATTGTTTGAATGAATTAGAATGGATCGTACTTACGAATTAGAATGGGTCGTTTGAGTGAATGCGAATGGATCGTGCGAATGAATTAGAATGGATTGTACGAATGAATTAGAATGGATCGTATGAATGAATTAGATTGGATCGTATGAATGAATTAGAATGGATCGTGCGAATGAATTAGAATGGATCGTACGAATGAATTAGAATGGATCGTTTGAATGAATTAGAATGGATCGTACTTATGAATTAGAATGGGTCATACGAATGAAATATAACGGATCGTACGAAGGAATTAGAAAGGATCGTACAAACGAATTAGAATGGATCGTATGAATGAAATAGAATAGATCGTACGAATGAATTAGAATGGATCGTATGAATGAATTAGATTGGATCGTATGAATGAATTAGAATGAATTGTACGAATGAAATAGATTAGATCGTACGAATGAATTAGAATGGATCGTGCGAATGAATTAGAATGGGTCGTACGAATGAATTAGAATGGATACACGATCCAGATCCATTCTAATTCATTCGCACAATCTATTCTAATTCATTCGTAGGATCCATTCTAATTCATTACTACGATCGTACGAATGAATTAGAATAAATTGTGCGAATGAATTAGAATGGATCGTACGAATGAATTGGAATAGATACACTCGTGCGAATGAATTAGAATGGATCGTATGAATGAATTAGAGTAGATTGTATGAATGAATTAGATTGGATCGTACGAATGAATTAGAATGGATACATTCGTGCGAATGAATTAGAATGGATCGTATGAATGAATTAGATTGGATCGTATAAATGAATTAGAATGGATCGTACGAATGAATTAGAATGAATCGTGCTAATGAATTAGAATGGATCGTATGAATGAATTAGAATGGATCGTAGTAATGAATTAGAATGGATCCTACGAATGAATTAGAATAGATTGTGCGAATGAATTAGAATGGATCGTACGAATGAATTATAATGGATCGTACGAAAGAATTAGAATGGATCGTACGAAGGAATTAGAATGGATACCTTCGTGCAAATGAATTAGAATGGATCGTACGAATGAGTAAGAATGGATCGTACGAATGAAATAGAATGGATCGTATGAATGAATTAGAATGGATCGTGCGAATGAATTAGAATGGATCGTACGAATGAATTAGAATAGATTGTGCGAATGAATTAGAATGGATCCTACGAATGAATTAGAATGGATCGTATGAATGAATTAGAATGGATTGTGCGAATGAATTAGAATGGATCGTACGAATGAAATAGAATAGATTCGCACGAATGAATTAGATTGGATCGTATGAATGAATTATAATGGATCATGCGAATGAATTAGAATAGATCATACGAATGAATTAGAATGGATCGTACGAATGAATTAGAATGGATACATTCGTGCAAAGGAATTAGAATGGATTGTATGAATGAATTAGAATGGATCGTGCGAATGAATTAGAATGGATACATTCGTGCGAATGAATTAGATTGGATCGTATGAATGAATTAGATTGGATCGTATGAATGAATTAGAATGGATCGTGCGAATGAATTAGAATGGATCGTACGAATGAAATAGAATGGATCATGCGAATGAATTAGAATGGATCGTACGAATAAATTAGAATAGATTGTGCGAATGAATTAGAATGGATCGTACGAATGAATTAGAATGGATCGTACGAATGAATTAGAATCGATCGTGCGAATGAATTTGAATATAGATCGTACGAATGAATTAGAATGGATCGTACGAATGAATTAGAATGGATCGTACGAATGAATTAGAATGGATACATTCGTGCGAAAGAATTAGAATGGATCGTATGAATGAATTAGAATGGATCGTACGAATGAATTAGAATGGATCGATTCTAATTCATACGATCCACTCTAATTCATTCGTGCGAATCCATTCAATTTCATTCGTACGATCCATTCTAATTCATTCGCACGATCCATTCTAATTCATTCATACGATCCATTCTAATTCATTCGTACGATCCATTCTAATTCATTCGTACGATCCATTCTAATTTATTCGCACAATCTATTCTAATTCATTCGTACGATCCATTCTAATTCATTCGCACGATCCATTCTAATTCATTCATACGATCCATTCTATTTCATTCGTACGATCCATTCTTACTCATTCGTACGATCCATTCTAATTCATTTGCACGAAGGTATCCATTCTAATTCATTCGTACTATCCATTCTAATTCCTTCGTACGATCCATTCTAATTCCTTCGTACGATCCATTCTAATTCATTCGTACGATCCATTCTAATTCATTCATACGATCCATTCTAATTCCTTCGTATGATCCATTTTAATTCATTTGTACGACCCATTCAAATTTGAATGGATCGTACGAATGAGTAAGAATGGATCGTACGAATGAAATAAAATGGATCGTATGAATGAATTAGAATGGATCGTGTGAATGAATTAGAATGGATCGTACGAATGAATTAGAATAGATTGTGCGAATGAATTAGAATGGATCGTACGAATGAATTAGACTGGATCGTACGAATGAATTAGAATGGTTCGTATGAATGAATTAGAATGGATCGTGCGAATGAATTAGAATGGATAGTACGAATGAAATAGAATGGATTCGCACGAATGTATCCATTCTAATTCATTCGTACGATCCATTCTAATTCATTCGTACAATCCATTCTAATTCATTCGCACGATCCATTCGCATTCACTCAAACGATCCATTCTAATTCATTCATATGATCCATTCTAATTCATTCGCACGAATGTATCCATTCTAATTCATTCATACGATCCATTCTAATTCATTTGTACGAATGTATCCACTCTAATTCATTCATACGATCCATTCTAATTCATTCGCACGATCCATTCTAATTCATTCGCATAATCTATTCTAATTCATTCGTACGATCAATTCTAATTCATTAGCATGATCCATTCTAATTCATTCGTACGATCTATTCTATTTCATTCGTACAATCCATTCTTACTCAATCGTATGATCCATTCTAATCCATTCGCACAATCTATTCTAATTCATTCGTACGATCCATTCTATTTCATTCGTACGATCCATTCTAATTCATACGATCCATTCTATTTCATTCATACGATCCATTTTAATTCATTCGCACGATCCATTCTAATTCATTCATACGATCCATTCTAATTCATTCGTACGATCCATTCTAATTTCTTCGTATGATCTATTCTAATTCCTTCGTACGATCCATTTTAATTCCTTCGTACGATCCATTCAAATTCATTCGCACGAATCTATCCATTCTAATTCATTCGTACGATCCATTCTAATTCATTCGCACGATCCATTCTAATTCATTAATACGATCCAATCTAATTCATTCATACGATCTATTCTAATTCATTCGCACGAATATATCCTTTCTAATTCATTCGTACGATCCATTCTAATTCATTCGCACAATCTATTCTAATTCATTAGTACGATCCATTCTAATTAGAATAGATTGTATGAATTAGAATGGATCGTATGAATGAATTAGAATAGATCGTATGAATAAATTAGAATGGATCGTATGAATGAATTAGATTGTGCAAATGAATTAGAATGGATACATTCGTGCGAATGAATTAGATTGGATCGTATGCATGAATTAGAATGGATCGTGCGAATGAATTAGAATAGATTGTGCGAATGAATTAGAATGGATCGTACGAATGAATTAGAATGGATCGTATGAATGAATTAGAATGGATCGTACGAATGAATTAGAATGGATACATTCGTGCGAAAGAATTAGAATAGATCGTATGAATGAATTAGAATGGATCGTACGAATGAATTAGAACGGATACATTCGTGCGAATGAATTAGAATGGATCGTATGAGTGTGAATGAATTAGAATGGATTGTGCGAATGAATTAGAATGGATCGTACGAATGAATTAGAATGGATCGTACGAATGAATTAGAATAGATTGTATGAATGAATTAGAATGGATACATTCGTGCGAATGAATTAGAATGGATCGTACGAATGAATTAGAATAGATCGTGCGAATGAATTAGAATGGATCGTACGAATGAATTAGAATAGATTGTGCGAATGAATTAGAATGGTTCGTATGAATGAATTAGATTATGATCCATTTTATTTCATTCGTATGATCCATTCTAATTCCTTCGTACAATCTAATTCATTCATACAATCCATTCTAATTCATTCGCACGAATGTATCCATTCAAATTCATTCGTACGATCCATTCTAATTCATTCGCACGATCCATTCTAATTCATTCGTACGATCCATTCTAATTCATTTATACGATCCAATCTAATTCATTCATACAATCCATTCTAATTCATTTGCACGAATTTATCCATTCTAATTCATTCGTACGATCCATTCTAATTCATTCGCACAATCTATTCTAATTCATTCGTACGATCCATTCGAATTCATTCGTACGATCCATTCTAATTCATTCGTACGATTCATTCTAATTCAATCCATTCTAATTCATTCGTACGATCCATTCTTACTCATTCGTACGATCCATTCTAATTCATTCGCACGATCCATTCTAATTCATTAATACAATCCATTCTAATTCATTCGCACGATCCATTCTAATTCATTCACACAATCCATTCTATTTCATTCGTACGATCCATTCTAATTTATTCGCACGATCCATTCTAATTCTTTCGTACGATCCATTCTAATTCATTCATACGATCCATTCTAATTCATTAGCACAATCCATTCTAATTCATTCGCACGATCCATTCTAATTCATTCGCATGATCCATTCTAATTCATTCGTACGATCGATTCTAATTCTTTCATACGATCCATTCTAATTCATTCGCACGAATGTATCCATTCTAATTCATTCGTACGATCCATTCTAATTCATTCGCACAATCTATTCTAATTCATCCATACGATCAATTCTAATTCATTCATACGATCAAATCTAATTCATTCATACGATCCATTCTAATTCATTCGTACGATCTATTCCATTTCATTCATACGATCCATTCTAATTCGTTTGTACGATCCTTTCTAATTCCTTCGTACGATCCATTCTATTTCATTCGTATGACCCATTCTAATTCATAAGTACGATCCATTCTAATTCATTCAAACGATCCATTCTAGTTCATTCGCACAATCTATTCTAATTCATTCGTACGATCCATTCTAATTCATTCGCACGAATGTATCCATTCTAATTCATTCATACAATCTATTCTAATTCATTCGTACGATCCATTCTAATTCATTCGTACAATCCATTCTATTTCATTCGTACGATCCATTCTTACTCATTCGTATGATCCATTCTAATGAATTAGAATGGATACATTCGTGTGAATGAATTAGAATGGATCATACGAATGAATTAGAGTGGTTCGAATTAGAATGGATCGTGCGAATGAATTAGAATAGATTGTACGAATGAATTAGAATGGATCGTACGAATGAATTAGAATAGATTGTATGAATGAATTAGAATGGATACATTCGTGCGAATGAATTAGAATGGATCGTACGAATGAATTAGAATAGATCGTGCGAATGAATTAGAATGGATCGTACGAATGAATTAGAATAGATTGTGCGAATGAATTAGAATGGATCGTATGAATGAATTAGATTATGATCCATTTTATTTCATTCGTATGATCCATTCTAATTCCTTCGTACAATCTAATTCATTCATACGATCCATTCTAATTCATTCGCACGAATGTATCCATTCAAATTCATTCGTACAATCCATTCTAATTCATTCGCACGATCCATTCTAATTCATTCGTACGATCCATTCTAATTCATTCGTACGATCCATTCTAATTCCTTCGTACGATCCATTCTAATTCCTTCGTACGATCCATTCTAATTCATTCGCACAATCTATTCTAATTCATTCGTACGATCCATTCTAATTCATTCGCACGATCCATTCTAATTCATTCATACGATCCATTCTATTTCATTCGTAGGATCCATTCTTACTCATTCGTACGATCCATTCTAATTCATTTGCACGATTGGATCGTACGAATGAATTAGAATGGATCGTACGAATGAATTAGAATGGATCGTGCGAATGAATTAGAATTGATCGTACGAATGAATTAGAATAGATTGTGCGAATGAATTAAAATGATTCGTATAAATGAATTAGAATGGATCGTATGAATGAATTAGAATGGATTGTGCGAATGAATTAAAATGGATCGTATGAATGAAATAGAATGGATCGTATGAATTAGAATGGATCGTACGAATGAAATAGAATAGATCGTACGAATGAATTAGAATAGATTGTGCGAATGGATTAGAATGGATCATACGATTGAGTAAGAAAGGATTGTACGAATGAAATAGAATAGATCGTACGAATGAATTAGAATGGATCGTATGAATGAATTAGAATGGATCGTTCGAATGAATTAGAATAGATTGTGCGAATGAATTAGAAAGGATCGTACGAATGAATTAGAATGGATCGTGCGAATAAATTAGAATGGATCTTAGAATGGATCGTACGAATGAAATAGAATGGATCGTACGAATGAATTAGAATAGATTGTGTGAATGGATTAGAATGGATCATACGATTGAGTAAGAAAGGATTGTACGAATAAAATAGAATAGATCGTACGAATGAATTAGAATGGATTGTATGAATGAATTAGAATGGATCGTTCGAATGAATTAGAATGGATCATACGAATGAAATAGAATGGATCGTATGAATGAATTAGAATGGATCGTGCGAATGAATTAGAATGGATCGTACGAATGAATTAGAATAGATTGTGCGAATGAATTAGAATGGATTGAATTAGAATGAATCGTACGAATGAATTAGAATGAATCATACCGTACGAATGAATTAGAATGGATCATACGAAGGAATTAGAATGGATCGTACGACTGAATTAGAATAGATTGTGCGAATGAATTAGAATGGATCGTACGAATGAAATAGAATGGATCGTACGGATGAATTAGAATGGATCGTGCGAATGAATTAGAATGGATCGTACGAATGAGTAAGAATGGATCGTACGAATGAATTAGAATGGATTATGCGAATGAATTAGAATGGATTGTACGAATGAATTATAATGGATCGTGCGAATGAATTAGAATGGATCGTACGAATGAATTAGAATGGATTGTACGATCCATTCTAATTCTAATTCATTCGTACGATCCATTCTAATTCATTCGTATTAATCAATTAGAATGGATCGTGCGAATGAATTAGAATGGATCGTACGAATGAGTAAGAATGGATCGTGCGAATGAATTAGAATGGATTGTATGAATGAATTAGAATGGATCGTACGAATGAATTAGAATGGATACATTCGTGCGAATCCATTCTATTTCATTCGTACGATCCATTCTAATTCATTCGTACTATCCATTCTAATTCCTTCGTACGATCCATTCTAATTCCTTTGTACGATCCATTCTAATTCATTCGTACGATCCATTCTAATTCCTTCGTATGATCCATTCTAATTCATTCGTACGGTATGATTCATTCTAATTCATTCGTACGATTCATTCTAATTCAATCCATTCTAATTCATTCGTACGATCCATTCTAATTTCTTCGTATGATCTATTCTAATTCCTACGTACGATCCATTCTATTTCATTCGTACGATCCATTCTAATTTATTCGTACGATCCATTCTATTTCATTCGTACGATCCATTCTAATTCATTCGTACGATTCATTCTAATTCAATCCATTCTAATTCATTCGTACGATCCATTCTTACTCATTCGTACGACCCATTCTAATTCATTCGCACGATCCATTCTAATTCATTCGTACGATCTATTCTATTTCATTCGTACAATCCATTCTAATTCATTCATACGATCCAATCTAATTCATTCATACGATCCATTCTAATTCATTCGTACGATCTATTCTATTTCATTCATACGATCCATTCTAATTCATTTGTACGATCCTTTCTAATTCGTTCGTACGATCCATTCTATTTCATTCGTATGACCCATTCTAATTCATAAGTACGATCCATTCTAATTCATTCAAACGATCCACTCTAATTCATTCATACGATCCATTCTAATTCATTCGCACGAATGTATCCATTCCAATTTATTCGTACGATCCATTCTATTTCATTCGTACGATCCATTCTAATTCATTCGTACGATTCATTCTAATTCAATCCATTCTAATTCATTCGTACGATCCATTCTAATTCATTCGCACGATCCATTCTAATTCATTCATACGATCCATTCTAATTCATTCGCACGATCCATTCTAATTCATTCATACGATCCATTCTAATTCATTCATACGATCCATCCTAATGAATTAGAATGGATCGTATGAATGAATTAGAATAGATTGTGCGAATGAATTAGAATGGATCGTATGAATGAATTAGATTGGAACGTATAAATGAATTAGAATGGATCGTACGAATGAGTAAGAATGGATCGTACGAATGAATTAGAATGGATCGTACGAATGAATTAGAATGGATACATTCGTGCGAATGAATTAGAATGGATCGTATGAATGAATTAGAATCGATCGTACGAATGAATTAGAATGGATCATGCGAATGAATTAGAATGGATCGTGCGAATGAATTAGAATGGATCGTATGAATGAAATAGAATGGATTGTACGAATGAGATAGAATGGATCGTACGAATGAATTAGAATGGATACATTCATGCGAATGAATTAGAATGGATCATACGAATGAATTAGAATGGATTCATTCGTGCGAATGAATTAGAATGGATCGTACGAATGAGTAAGAATGGATCGTACGAATGAATTAGAATGGATTGAATTAGAATGAATCGTACGAATGAATTAGAATGGATCGTACGAATGAATTAGAATGGATTGAATTAGAATGAATCGTACGAATGAATTAGAATGAATCATACCGTATGAATGAATTATAATGGATCATACGAAGGAATTAGAATGGATCGTACGAATGAATTAGAATGGATCGTACGAATGAATTAGAATGGATTGTACGAAGGAATTAGAATGGATAGTACGAATGAATTAGAATGGATACCTTCGTGCAAATGAATTAGAATGGATCGTACGAATGAATTAGAATGGATACATTCGTGCAAAAGAATTAGAATGGATTGTATGAATGAATTAGAATGGATCGTGCGAATGAATTAGAATGGATACATTCGTGCAAAAGAATTAGAATGGATTGTATGAATGAATTAGAATGGATCGTGCGAATGAATTAGAATGGATCGTACGAATGAATTAGAATGGATACATTCGTGCGAAAGAATTAGAATAGATCGTATGAATGAATTAGAATGGATCATATGAATGAAATAGAATGGATCGTACGAATGAATTAGAATGGATCGTGCGAATAAATTAGAATGGATCGTACGAATGAATTAGAATGGATCGTACGAAGGAAATAGAATGGATTGAATTAGAATGAATCGTACGAATGAATTAGAATGAATCATACCGTACGAATGAATTAGAATGGATCATACGAAGGAATTAGAATGGATCGTACGTAAGAATGGATCGTACGAATGAAATAGAATGGATCGTATGAATGAATTAGAATGGATCGTGCGAATGAATTAGAATGGATCGTACGAAGGAATTAGAATGGATCGTACGAAGGAATTAGAATGGATAGTACGAATGAATTAGAATGGATACCTTCGTGCAAATGAGTTAGAATGGATCGTACGAATGAGTAAGAATGGATCGTACGAATGAAATAGAATGGATCGTATGAATGAATTATAATGGATCGTGCGAATGAATTAGAATGGATCGTACGAATGAATTAGAATAGATTATGCGAATGAATTAGAATGGATCGTACGAATGAATTAGAATGGATCGTACGAATGAATTAGAATGGATCGTATGAATGAATTAGAATGGATCGTGCGAATGAATTAGAATGGATCGTACGAATGAAATAGAATGGATTCGCACGAATGTATCCATTCTAATTCATTCGTACGATCCATTCTAATTCATTCGTACAATCCATTCTAATTCATTCGCACGATCCATTCTTACTCATTCGTACGATCCATTCTAATTCATTCGCACGATCCATTCTAATTCATTAATACGATCCATTCTAATTCATTCGCACGATCCATTCTAATTCATTCACACTCATACGATCCATTCTAATTCATTCGCACGATCCATTCTAATTCATTCGTACGATCCATTCTAATTCATTCGTACGATCGATTCTAATTCATTCGCACAATCTATTCTAATTCATTCGTACGATCCATTCTAATTCATTCGTACGATCCATTCTAATTCATTCGTACGATTCATTCTAATTCAATCCATTCTAATTCATTCGTACGATCCATTCTTACTCATTCGTACGATCCATTCTAATTCATTCGCACGAATGAATCCATTCAAATTCATTCGTATGATCCATTCTAATTCATTCGCATGAATGTATCCATTCTAATTCATTCGTACGATCCATTCTATCTCATTCGTACAATCCATTCGATTTCATTCGTACGATCCATTCTAATTCATTCGCACGATCCATTCTAATTCATTCGCACGATCCATTCTAATTCATTCACACTCATACGATCCATTCTAATTCATTCGCACGAATGTATCCTTTCTAATTCATTCGTACGGTCCATTCTAATTCATTCGCACAATCTATTCTAATTCATTCGAACGATCCATTCTAATTCATTAGCATGATCCATTCTAATTCATTCGTACGATCTATTCTATTTCATTCGTACAATCCATTCTTACTCAATCGTATGATCCATTCTAATCCATTCGCACAATCTATTCTAATTCATTCGTACGATCCATTCTATTTCATTCGTACGATCCATTCTAATTCATACGATCCATTCTATTTCATTCATACGATCCATTTTAATTCATTCACACGATCTATTCTAATTCATTCATACGATCCATTCTAATTCATTCGCACGATCCATTCTCCATTCAAATTTCTTCGTACGATCCATTCTATTTCATTCATACGATCCATTCTAATTGATTCATACGATCTATTCTAATTCTTTCGCACGAAGGTATCCATTCTAATTCATTCGTACGATCCATTCTAATTCATTCGCACGATCCATTCTAATTCATTCATACAATCCATTCTAATTCTTTTGCACGAATGTATCCATTCTAATTCATTCGTTCGATCCATTCTAATTCATTCGTACGATCCATTCTAATTCATTCGCAAGATCCATTCTAATTCATGCATACGATCCAATCTAATGAATTAGAATGGATCGTGCGAATGAATTAGAATGGATCATACGAATGAATTAGAATGGATTCATTCGTGCGAATGAATTAGAATGGATCGTACGAATGAATTAGAATGGATCGTGCGAATGAATTAGAATGGATCATACGAATGAATTAGAATGGATTCATTCGTGCGAATGAATTAGAATGGATAGTACGAATGAGTAAGAATGGATCGTACGAATGAATTAGAATGGATCGTACGAATTAATTAGAATGGATCGTACGAATGAATTAGAATGGATTGAATTAGAATGAATCGTACGAATGAATTAGAATGAATCATACTGTACGAATGAATTAGAATAGATCATACGAAGGAATTAGAATGGATCGTGTGAATAAATTAGAATGGATCGTATGAATGAATTAGAATAGATTGTGCGAATGAATTAGAATGGATCGTACGAATGAATTAGAATGGATACATTCGTGCGAATGAATTAGAATGGATCGTATGAATGAATTAGAATCGATCGTACGAATGAATTAGAATAGATCATGCGAATGAATTAGAATGGATCGTGCGAATGAATTAGAATGGATCGTACGAATGAAATAGAATGGATTGTACGAATGAGATAGAATGGATCATACGAATGAATTAGAATGGATACATTCATGCGAATGAATTAGAATGGATCATACGAATGAATTAGAATGGATTCATTCGTGCGAATGAATTAGAATGGATCGTACGAATGAGTAAGAATGGATTGTACGAATGAATTAGAATGGATTGAATTAGAATGAATCGTACGAATGAATTAGAATGGATCGTACGAATGAATTAGAATGGATCGTACGAATGAATTAGAATGGATTGAATTAGAATGAATCGTATGAATGAATTAGAATGAATCATACCGTACGAATGAATTAGAATGGATCATACGAAGGAATTAGAATGGATCGTACGAATGAATTAGAATGGATCGTACGAATGAATTTGAATGGATCGTACAAAGGAATTAGAATGGATCGTACGAAGGAATTAGAATGGATAGTACGAATGAATTAGAATGGATACCTTCGTGCAAATGAATTAGAATGGATCGTACAAATGAGTAAGAATGGATCGTACGAATGAAATAGAATGGATCGTATGAATGAATTAGAATGGATCGTGCGAATGAATTAGAATGGATCGTACGAATGAATTAGAATAGATTGTGCGAATGAATTAGAATGGATCGTACGAATGAATTAGATTGGATCGTACGAATGAATTAGAATGGATCGTGCGAATGAATTAGAATGGATCGTACGAATGAATTAGAATGGATCGTACGAAGGGATTAGAATGGATCGTACGAATGAATTAGAAAGGATACATTCGAATTCATTCGTACGATCCATTCTAATTCCTTCGTACGATCCATATTCTAATTCATTCGCACGATCCATTCTAATTCATTCATACGATCGATTCTAATTTATTCGCACGATCCATTCTAATTCATTCGTACGATCCATTCTAATTCATTCGCACAATCTATTCTAATTCATTCGAACGATCCATTCTAATTCATTCGTACGATTCATTCTAAATCATTCGTACGATCCATTCTAATTCATTCGCACGATCCATTCTAATTCATTCGCACGATCCATTCTAATTCATTAGCACGATCCATTCTAATTCATTCGTACGATCCATTCTAATTCATTTATACGATCCAATCTAATTCATTCATACGATCTGTTCTAATTCTTTCGCACGAATGTATCCATTCTAATTCATTCGTACGATCCATTCTAATTCATTAGCACGAAAAAACACGATCCACTCACATACGAATAAATTAGAATGAATTAGAATGGATTGTGTGAATGAATTAGAATGGATCGTATGAATGAATTAGAATGGATCGTGCGAATGAATTAGAATATGGATCGTACGAAGGAATTAGAATGGATCGTACGAATGAATTCGAATGTATCCTTTCTAATTCATTCGTACGATCCATTCTAATTCCTTCGTACGATCCATTCTAATTCATTTGTACGATTCATGCTAATGAATTAGAATTGATCGTACGAATGAATTAGAATAGATTGTGCGAATGAATTAGAATGGATCGTACGAATGAATTGGAATGGATACATTCGTGCGAATGAATTAGAATGGATCGTATGAATGAATTAGAGTGGATACATTCGTACAAATGAATTAGAATGGATCGTACGAATGAATTAGAATGGATACATTCGTGCGAATGAATTAGAATGGATCATATGAATGAATTAGAATGGATCGTTTGAGTGAATGCGAATGGATCGTGCGAATGAATTAGAATGGATTGTACGAATGAATTAGAATGGATCGTACGAATGAATTAGAATGGATCATACGAAGGAATTAGAATGGATCGTACGAAGGAATTAGAATGGATAGTACGAATGAATTAGAATGGATACCTTCGTGCAAATGAATTAGAATGGATCGTACGAATGAGTAAGAATAGATCGTACGAATGAAATAGAATGGATCGTATGAATGAATTAGAATGGATCGTGCGAATGAATTAGAATGGATCGTACGAATGAATTAGAATGGATCGTACGAATGAATTAGAATGGATCGTGCGAATGAATTAGAATGGATCGTACGAATGAAATAGAATGGATTGTACAAATGAAATAGATTAGATCGTGCGAATGAATTAGAATAGATCGTATGAATGAATTAGATTGGATCGTATTAATGAATTAGAATGGATCGTACGAATGAATTAGAATGGATCGTACGAATGAATTAGAATGGATACATTCGTGCAAAAGAATTAGAATGGATTGTATGAATGAATTAGAATGGATCGTGCGAATGAATTCGAATGTATCGTACGAATGAATTAGAATTGATCGTGCGAATGAATTAGAATGGATCGTATGATTGAATTAGAATGGATCATACGAATGAATTAGAATAGATTGTGCGAATGAATTAGAATGGATCGTACGAATGAATTAGAATGGATCGTACGAATGAATTAGAATGGATCGTATGAATGAATTAGAATGGATCGTGCGAATGAATTAGAATGGATCGTACGAATGAAATACAATGGATTCGCACGAATGTATCCATTCTAATTCATTCGTATGATCCATTCTAATTCATTCGTACAATCCTTTCTAATTCATTCGCATGATCCATTCGCATTCACTCAAACGATCCATTCTAATTCATTCATTTGATCCATTCTAATTCATTCGCACGAATGTATCCATTCTAATTCATTCGTACGATCCATTCTAATTCATTCGTACGATCCATTCTAATTCATTCGCACGATCCATTCTAACTCATGCATACGATCCAATCTAATTCATTCATACGATCCATTCTAATTCATTCGCACGAATGTATCCATTCTAATTCATTCGTACATGTATGAATGAATTAGAATGGATCGTATGAATGAATGAGAGTTGATACATTCGTGCGAATGAATTAGAATGGATCGTACGAATGAATTAGATTGGATCGTATGAATGAATTATAATGGATCATGCGAATTAATTAGAATAGATCATACGAATGAATTAGAATGGATCGTACGAATGAGTTAGAATGGATACATTCGTGCAAATGAATTAGAATGGATCATATGAATGAATTAGAATGGATCGTATGAATGAATTAGAATGGATCGTGCGAATGAATTAGAATGGATCGTGCGAATGAATTAGAATGGATCGTACGAATGAATTAGAATGGATCGTACGAATGAATTAGAATGGATCGTACGAATGAATTAGAAAGGATACATTCGAATTCATTCGTACGATCCATTCTAATTCCTTCGTACGATCCATATTCTAATTCATTCGCACGATCCATTCTAATTCATTCATACGATCCATTCTAATTTATTCGCATTATCCATTCTAATTCATTCGTACGATCCATTCTAATTCATTCGCACAATCTATTCTAATTCATTCGAACGATCCATTCTAATTCATTCATACGATCCATTCTAATTCATTCGTACGATCTATTCTATTTCATTCGTACAATCCTTTCTTACTCAATCGTATGATCCATTCTAATCCATTCGCACAATCTATTCTAATTCATTTGTACGATCCATTCTATCTCATTCGTACGATCCATTCTAATTCATACGATCCATTCTATTTCATTCATACGATCTATTTTAATTCATTCGCACGATCCATTCTAATTCATTCATACGATCCATTCTAATTCATTTATATGATCCATTTTACTTCATTCGCACAATCTATTCTAATTCATTCGTACGATCAATTCTAATTCATTAGCATGATCCATTCTAATTCATTCGTACGATCTATTCTATTTCATTCGTACAATCCATTCTTACTCAATCGTATGATCCATTCTAATCCATTCGCACAATCTATTCTAATTCATTCGTACGATCCATTCTATTTTATTCGTACGATCCATTCTAATTCATACGATCCATTCTATTTCATTCATACGATCCATTTTAATTCATTCGCACGATCCATTCTAATTCATTCATACGATCCATTCTAATTCATTCGTACGATCCATTCTAATTTCTTCGTATGATCTATTCTAATTCCTTCGTACGATCCATTCTAATTCATTCATACGATCCATTCTTACTCATTCGTACGATCCATTCTAATTCATTCGCACGATCCATTCTAATTCATCCGTACGAATTAATTAGAATGGATACATTCGTGCGAATGAATTAGAATGGATCATATGAATGAATTAGAATGGATCGTACGAATGAGTAAGAATGGATCGTACGAATGAATTAGAATGGATTGAATTAGAATGGATCGTATGAATGAATTAGAATGGATCGTTCGAATGAATTAGAATAGATTGTGCGAATGAATTAGAATGGATCGTACGAATGAATTAGAATGGATCGTGCGAATAAATTAGAATGGATCGTATGAATGAATTAGAATGGATCATGCGAATGAATTAGAATATGGATCGTACGAAGGAATTAGAATGGATCGTACGAATGAGTAAGAATGGATCGTACGAATGAATAAGAATGGATTGAATTAGAATGAATCGTACGAATGAATTAGAATGGATCGTGCGAATGAATTAGAATATGGATCGTACGAAGGAATTAGAATGGATCGTACGAATGAATTCGAATGTATCCTTTCTAATTCATTCGTACGATCCATTCTAATTCCTTCGTACGATCCATTCTAATTCATTCGTACGATTCATGCTAATGAATTAGAATTGATCGTACGAATGAATTAGAATAGATTGTGCGAATGAATTAGAATGGATCGTACGAATGAATTGGAATGGATACATTCGTGCGAATGAATTAGAATGGATCGTATGAATGAATTAGAGTGGATACATTCGTACAAATGAATTAGAATGGATCGTACGAATGAATTAGAATGGATACATTCGTGCGAATGAATTAGAATGGATCATATGAATGAATTAGAATGGATCGTTTGAGTGAATGCGAATGGATCGTGCGAATGAATTAGAATGGATTGTACGAATGAATTAGAATGGATCGTACGAATGAATTAGAATGGATCGTACGAAGGAATTAGAATGGATCGTACGAAGGAATTAGAATGGATACCTTCGTGCAAATGAATTAGAATGGATCATACGAATGAGTAAGAATGGATCGTACGAATGAAATAGAATGGATCGTATGAATGAATTAGAATGGATCGTGCGAATGAATTAGAATGGATCGTACGAATGAATTAGAATAGATTGTGCGAATGAATTAGAATGGATCGTACGAATGAATTAGAATGGATCGTACGAATGAATTAGAATGGATCGTGCGAATGAATTAGAATGGATCGTACGAATGAAATAGAATGGATTGTACGAATGAAATAGATTAGATCGTGCGAATGAATTAGAATAGATCGTATGAATGAATTAGATTGGATCGTATTAATGAATTAGAATGGATCGTACGAATGAATTAGAATGGATCGTACGAATGAATTAGAATGGATACATTCGTGCAAAAGAATTAGAATGGATTGTATGAATGAATTAGAATGGATCGTGCGAATGAATTCGAATGTATCGTATGAATGAATTAGAATGGATCGTGCGAATGAATTAGAATGGATCGTATGAATGAATTAGAATGGATCGTACGAATGAATTAGAATAGATTGTGCGAATGAATTAGAATGGATCGTACGAATGAATTAGAATGGATTGTACGAATGAATTAGAATGGATCGTATGAATGAATTAGAATGGATCGTGCGAATGAATTAGAATGGATCGTACGAATCAAATAAAATGGATTCGCACGAATGTATCCATTCTTATTCATTCGTATGATCCATTCTAATTCATTCATACAATCCATTCTAATTCATTCGCATGATCCATTCGCATTCACTCAAACGATCCATTCTAATTCATTCATATGATCCATTCTAATTCATTCGCACGAATGTATCCATTCTAATTCATTCGTACGATCCATTCTAATTCATTCGTACGATCCATTCTAATTCATTCGCACGATCCATTCTAATTCATGCATACGATCCAATCAAATTCATTCATACGATCCATTCTAATACATTCGCACGAATGTATCCATTCTAATTCATTCGTACATGTATGAATGAATTAGAATGGATCGTACGAATGAATGAGAGTTGATACATTCGTGCGAATGAATTAGAATGGATCGTACGAATGAATTAGATTGGATCGTATGAATGAATTATAATGGATCATGCGAATGAATTAGAATAGATCATACGAATGAATTAGAATGGATCGTACGAATGAGTTAGAATGGATACATTCGTGCAAATGAATTAGAATGGATCATATGAATGTATTAGAATGGATCGTATGAATGAATTAGAATGGATCGTGCGAATGAATTAGAATGGATCGTGCGAATGAATTAGAATGGATCGTACGAATGAATTAGAATGGATCGTACGAATGAATTAGAATGGATCGTACGAATGAATTAGAAAGGATACATTCGAATTCATTCGTACGATCCATTCTAATTCCTTCGTACGATCCATATTCTAATTCATTCGCACGATCCATTCTAATTCATTCATACGATCCATTCTAATTTATTCGCATGATCCATTCTAATTCATTCGTACGATCCATTCTAAATCATTCGCACAATCTATTCTAATTCATTCGAACGATCCATTCTAATTCATTCATACGATCCATTCTAATTCATTCGTACGATCTATTCTATTTCATTCGTACAATCCTTTCTTACTCAATCGTATGATCCATTCTAATCCATTCGCACAATCTATTTTAATTCATTCGTACGATCCATTCTACTTCATTCGTAGATCCATTCTAATTCATACGATCCATTCTATTTCATTCATACGATCCATTTTAATTCATTCGCACGATCCATTCTAATTCATTCATACGATCCATTCTAATTCATTTATACGATCCATTTTACTTCATTCGCACAATCTATTCTAATTCATTCGTACGATCAATTCTAATTCATTAGCATGATCCATTCTAATTCATTCGTACGATCTATTCTATTTCATTCGTACAATCCATTCTTACTCAATCGTATGATCCATTCTAATCCATTCGCACAATCTATTCTAATTCATTCGTACGATCCATTCTATTTCATTCGTACGATCCATTCTAATTCATACGATCCATTCTATTTCATTCATACGATCCATTTTAATTCATTCACACGATCCATTCTAATTCATTCATACGATCCATTCTAATTCATTCGTACGATCCATTCTAATTTCTTTGTATGATCTATTCTAATTCCTTCGTACGATCCATTCTAATTCATTCATACGATCCATTCTTACTCATTCGTACAATCCATTCTAATTCATTCGCACGATCCATTCTAATTCATCCGTACGAATTAATTAGAATGGATACATTCGTGCGAATGAATTAGAATGGATCATATGAATGAATTAGAATGGATCGTACGAATGAGTAAGAATGGATCGTACGAATGAATTAGAATGGATTGAATTAGAATGGATCGTATGAATGAATTAGAATGGATCGTTCGAATGAATTAGAATAGATTGTGCGAATGAATTAGAATGGATCGTACGAATGAATTAGAATGGATCGTGCGAATAAATTAGAATGGATCGTATGAATGAATTAGAATGGATCATGCGAATGAATTAGAATATGGATCGTACGAAGGAATTAGAATGGATCGTACGAATGAGTAAGAATGGATCGTACGAATGAATAAGAATGGATTGAATTAGAATAAATCGTACGAATGAATTAGAATGGATCGTACGAATGAATTAGAATGGATCGTACGAATGAATTAGAATGGATTGAATTAGAATGGATCGTGCGAATGAGTAAGAATGGATCGTACGATTGAATTAGAATGGATCGTACGAATGAATTAGAATGGATCGTACGAATGAATTAGAATGGATTGAATTAGAATAAATCGTACGAATGAATTAGAATGAATCATACCGTACGAATGAATTAGAATGGATCATACGAAGGAATTAGAATGGATCGTACGAATGAATTAGAATGGATCGTACGAAGGAATTAGAATGGATACCTTCGTGCAAATGAATTAGAATAGATCGTACGAATGAGTAAGAATCCATTCTATTTCCTTCGTATGATCCATTCTAATTCATTCGTACGGTATGATTCATTCTAATTCATTCGTACGATTCATTCTAATTCAATCCATTCTAATTCATTCGTACGATCCATTCTAATTCATTTGTACGATTCATTCTAATTCAATGCATTCTAATTCATTCGTACGAATGAATTAGAATGGATCGTACGAATGAATTAGAATGGATCGTACGAATGAATCAGAATGGATCGTATAAATGAATTAGATTGGATCGTATTAATGAATTAGAATGGATCGTACGAATGAATTAGAATAGATCGTACGAATGAATTAGAATGGATACGAATGGATCGTACGAATGAGTAAGAATGGATCGTACGAATGAAATAGAATGGATTGTATGAATGAATTAGAATGAATTGTATGAATGAATTAGAATGGATCTTGCGAATGAATTAGAATGGATACATTCATGCGAATGAATTAGAATGGATCGTATGAATGAATTAGATTGGATCGTATGAATGAATTAGAATGGATTGTATGAATTAGAATGGATACCTTCGTGCAAATGAAATAGAATGGATCGTACGAATGAATTAGAGTAGATTGTGCGAATGAAATAGAATGGGTTGTACGAATGAGATAGAATGGATCGTACGAATGAATTAGAATGGATACATTCATGCGAATGAATTAGAATGGATCATACGAATGAATTAGAATGGATTCATTCGTGCAAAGGAATTAGAATGGATCGTATGAATGAGTAAGAATGGATAGTACGAATGAATTAGAATGGATTGAATTAGAATGAATCGTACGAATGAATTAGAATGGATCGTACGAATGAATTAGAATGGATCGTACGAATGAATTAGAATGGATTGAATTAGAATGGATCGTACGATAAGAATGGATCCTACGAATGAAATAGAATAGATCGTATGGATAAATGAATTTGGATCGTGCAAATGAATTAGAATGGATCGTACGAATGAATTAGAATGGATCGTACTAATGGATTAGAATAGATTGTGCGAATGAATTAGAATGGATCGTACGAATGAATTAGAAAGGATATATTCGTGCGAATGAATTAGAATAGATCGTACGAATGAGATAGAATGGATCGTACGAATGATTTAGAATGGATATATTCATGCGAATGAATTAGAATGGATCATACGAATGAATTAGAATGGATCATACGAATGAAATAGAATGGATTGTACGAATGAGATAGAATGGATCGTACGAATGAATTAGAATGGATACATTCATGCGAATGAATTAGAATGGATCATGCGAATGAATTAGAATGGATCGTGCGAATGAATTAGAATGGATCGTACGAATGAAATAGAATGGATTGTACGAATGAGATAGAATGGATCGTACGAATGAATTAGAATGGATACATTCATGCGAATGAATTAGAATGGATCATACGAATGAATTAGAATGGATTCATTCGTGCGAATGAATTAGAATGGATCGTACGAATGAGTAAAAATGGATCGTACGAATGAATTAGAATGGATTGAATTAGAATGAATCGTACGAATGAATTAGAATGGATCGTACGAATGAATTAGAATGGATCGTACGAATGAACTAGAATGGATTGAATTAGAATGAATCGTACGAATGAATTAGAATGAATCATACCGTACGAATGAATTAGAATGGATCATACGAAGGAATTAGAATGGATCGTGCGAATAAATTAGAATGGATCGTATGAATGAATTAGAATAGATTGTGCGAATGAATTAGAATGGGTCGTACGAATGAACTAGAATGGATACATTCGTGCGAATGAATTAGAATGGATCGTATGAATGAATTAGAATCGATTGTACGAATGAATTAGAATGGATCATGCGAATGAATTAGAATGGATTGTGCGAATGAATTAGAATGGATCGTACGAATGAAATAGAATGGATTGTACGAATGAGATAGAATGGATCGTACGAATGAATTAGAATGGATACATTCATGCGAATGAATTAGAATGGATCATACGAATGAATTAGAATGGATTCATTCGTGCGAATGAATTAGAATGGATCGTACGAATGAGTAAGAATGGATCGTACGAATGAATTAGAATGGATTGAATTAGAATGAATCGTACGAATGAATTAGAATGGATCGTACGAATGAATTAGAATGGATTGGATTAGAATGAATCGTACGAATGAATTAGAATGAATCATACCGTACGAATGAATTAGAATGGATCATACGAAGGAATTAGAATGGATCGTACGAATGAATTAGAATGGATCGTATGAATGAATTAGAATGGATCGTACGAAGGAATTAGAATGGATAGTACGAATGAATTAGAATGGATACCTTCGTGCAAATGAATTAGAATGGATCATACGAATGAGTAAGAATGGATCGTACGAATGAAATAGAATGGATAGTATGAATGAATTAGAATGGATCGTGCGAATGAATTAGAATGGATCGTACGAATGAATTAGAATAGATTGTGCGAATGAATTAGAATGGATCGTACAAATGAATTAGATTGGATCGTACGAATGAATTAGAATGGATCGTGCGAATGAATTAGAATGGATCGTACGAATGAATTAGAATGGATCGTACGAAGGAATTAGAATGGATCGTACGAATGAATTAGAAAGGATACATTCGAATTCATTCGTACGATCCATTCTAATTCCTTCGTACGATCTATATTCTAATTCATTCGCACGATCCATTCTAATTCATTCATACGATCCATTCTAATTTATTCGCACTATCCATTCTAATTCATTCGTACGATCCATTCTAATTCATTCGCACAATCTATTCTATTTCATTCGAACGATCCATTCTAATTCATTCGTACGATCCATTCTAATTCATTCATACGATCTATTCTATTTCATTCGTACAATCCATTCTTACTCAATCGTATGATCCATTCTAATCCATTCGCACAATCTACTCTAATTCATTCGTACGATCCATTCTATTTCATTTGCACGAAGATATCCATTCTAATTCATTCGTACTAGCCATTCTAATTCCTTTATACGATCCATTCTAATTCATTCATACGATCCATTCTAATTCATTCGCACGATCCATTCTAATTCATTCGTATGATCCATTCTATTTCATTCATACGATCCATTCTAATTCATTCATACGATCCATTCTAATTCATTCGCACGATCCATTCTAATTCATTCGCATGATCCATTCTAATTCATTCGTACGATCGATTCTAATTCATTCATACGATCCTTTCTAATTCATTCGCACGAATGTATCCATTCTAATTCATTCGTACGATCCATTCTAATTCATTCATACGATCCATCCTAATTCATTCGCACGAATGTATCCATTCTAATTCATTCGTACAATCCATTCTATTTCATTCGTACGATCCATTCTTACTCATTCGTACGATCCATTCGTATCCATTCTAATTCATTCGTACGATCTATTCTAATTTATTCGTACGATCCATTCTAATTCATTAATACGATCCAATCTAATTCATTCATACGATCCATTCTAATTCATTCGTACGATCCATTCTAATTCATTCGTACGATCCATTCTAATTCATTCGTACGATCCATTCTAATTCATTCGTACGATCCATTCTAATTCATTCGCACGATCCATTCTAATTCATTCGCACGATCCATTCTAATTCATTCGTACGATTCATTCTAATTCATTCGCACGATCCATTCTAATTCATTCGTACGGTATGTTTCATTCTAATTCATTCGTACGATTCATTCTAATTCAATCCATTCTATCTCATTCGTACAATCCATTCTATTTCATTCGCACAATCTATTCTAATTCATTCATACGATCCATTCTAATTTATTCGCACGATCCATTCTAATTCATTCATACGATCCATTCTAATTCATTCATACGATCCATTCTAATTCATTCGTACGATCCATTCTAATTCATTCGCACAATCTATTCTAATGCATTCGTACGATCCATTCTAATTCATTCGCACGATCCATTCTAATTCATCATACGATCCAATCTATTTCATTCGTACGATCCATTCTTACTCATTCGTCCGATCCATTCTAATCCATTTGCACGAAGGTATCCATTCTAATTCATTCGTACTATACATTCTAATTCCTTCGTACGATCCATTCTAATTCCTTCGTACGATCCATTCTAATTCATTCGTACGATATTCATTCGTACGATCCATTCTAATTCATTAGCACGATCCATTCTAATTCATTCGTACGATCCAAATTCTAATTCATTCGCACAATCCATTCTAATTCATTCGTACGATCCATTCTAATTCATTCGTACGATCCATTCTAATTCATTCGCACGATCCATTCTAATTCATTAGCACGATCCATTCTTACGAATGAGTAAGAATGGATCGTACGAATGAAATAGAATGGATTGTACGAATGAATTAGAATGGATTCATTTGTGCGAATGAATTAGAATGGATCGTACGAATGAATTAGAATGGATAGTGTGAAAGAATTAGAATGGATTGTATGAATGAATTAGAATGGATCGTATGAATGAATTAGAATGGATCGGACGAATGAATTAGAATGGATCGTACGAATGAATTAGAATGGATCGTGCGAATGAATTAGAATGGATACATTCGTGCGAATGAATTAGAATGGATCATACGAATGAGTAAGAATGGATCGTACGAATGAAATAGAATGGATTGTACGAATGAATTAGAATGGATCGTACGAATGAATTAGAATAGATTGTATGAATGAATTAGAATGGATATATTCGTGCGAATGAATTAGAATGGATCGTACGAATGAATTAGAATAGATCGTGCGAATGAATTAGAATGGATCGTACGAATGAATTAGAATAGATTGTGCGAATGAATTAGAATGGATCGTATGAATGAATTAGATTATGATCCATTTTATTTCATTCGTATGATTCATTCTAATTCATTCGTACGATTCATTTTAATTCAGTCCATTCTAATTCATTCGTACGATCCATTCTAATTCATTCGTACGTTCCATTCTAATTCATTCGTACGATTCATTCTAATTCAATCCATTATAATTCATTCGTACGATCCATTCTTACTCATTCGTACGATCCATGGATCATACGATTGAGTAAGAATGGATTGTACGAATGAAATAGAATAGATCGTACGAATAAATTAGAATGGATCATGCTAATGAATTAGAATGGATCGTACGAATGAATTAGAATGGATACATTCGTGCGAATGAATTAGAATGGATCATACGAATGAGTAAGAATGGATCGTTCTAATGAAATAGAATGGATTGTACGAATGAATTAGAATGGATCGTACGAATGAATTAGAATAGATTGTATGAATGAATTAGAATGGATATATTCGTGCGAATGAATTAGAATGGATCGTACGAATGAATTAGAATGGATCGTGTGAAAGAATTAGAATGGATTGTATGAATGAATTAGAATGGATCGTATGAATGAATTAGAATGGATCGGACGAATGAATTAGAATGGATCGTACAAATGAATTAGAATGGATCGTACGAATGAATTTGAATAGATACATTCGTGCGAATGAATTAGAATGGATCATACGAATGAGTAAGAATGGATCGTACGAATGAAATAGAATGGATTGTACGAATGAATTAGAATGGATCGTACGAATGAATTATAATAGATTGTATGAATGAATTAGAATGGATACATTCGTGCGAATGAATTAGAATGGATCGTACGAATGAATTAGAATAGATCGTGCGAATGAATTAGAATGGATCATACGAATGAATTAGAATAGATTGTGCGAATGAATTAGAATGGATCGTATGAATGAATTAGATTATGACCCATTTTATTTCATTCGTATGATTCATTCTAATTCATTCATACGATTCATTCTAATTCAATCCATTCTAATTCATTCGTACGATCCATTCTAATTCATTCGTACGAAGGAATTAGAATGGATCGTACGAATGAATTAGAATGGATCGTACGAAGGAATTAGAATGGATCGTACTAAGGAATTAGAATGGATAGTACGAATGAATTAGAATGGATACCTTCGTGCAAATGAATTAGAATGGATCGTACGAATGAGTAAGAATGGATCGTACGAATGAAATAGAATGGATCGTATGAATGAATTAGAATGGATCGTGCGAATGAATTAGAACGGATCGTACGAATGAATTAGAATAGATTGTGCGAATGAATTAGAATGGATCGTACGAATGAATTAGAATGGATCGTACGAATGAATTAGAATGGATCGTATGAATGAATTAGAATGGATCGTGCGAATGAATTAGAATGGATCGTACGAATGAAATAGAATGGATTCGCACGAATGTATCCATTCTAATTCATTCATACGATCCCTTCTAATTCATTCGTACAATCCATTCTAATTCATTCGCACGATCCATTCGCATTCACTCAAACGATCCATTCTAATTCATTCATATGATCCATTCTAATTCATTCGCACGAATGTATCCATTCTAATTCATTCGTACGATCCATTCTAATTCATTTGTACGAATGTATCCACTCTAATTCATTCATACGATCCATTCTAATTCATTTGTACGAATGTATCCACTCTAATTCATTCGTACGAATGAATTAGAATGGATCGTATGAGTGTGAATGAATTAGAATGTATCGTGCGAATGAATTAGAATGGATCGTATTAATGAATTAGAATGGATCGTATGAATGAAATAGAATAGATCGTACGAATGAATTAGAATGGATCGTATGAATGAATTAGAATGGATCGTACGAAGGAATTAGAATGGATTGTATGAATGAATTAGAATAGATCGTATGAATGAATTAGAATGGATCTTACGAATGAATATGAATGGATCGTATGAATTAGAATGGATCGTACGAAGGAATTAGAATGGATCGTATGAATGAATTAGATTGGATCGTATTAATGAATTTGAATGGATCGTATGAATGAATTAGATTGGATCGTATGAATGAATTAGAATGGATCGTACGAATGAGTAAGAATGGATCGTACGAATGAATTAGAATGGATTGAATTAGAATGAATCGTACGAATGAATTAGAATGGATCATACGAAGGAATTAGAATGGATCGTACGAATGAATTAGAATGGATCGTAAGAAGGAATTAGAATGGATAGTACGAATGAATTAGAATGGATACCTTCGTGCAAATGAATTAGAATGGATCGTACGAATGAGTAAGAATGGATCGTACGAATGAAATAGAATGGATCGTATGAATGAATTAGAATGGATCGTGCGTATGAATTAGAATGGATCGTACGAATGAATTAGAATAGATTGTGCGAATGAATTAGAATGGATCGTACGAATGAATTAGAATCGATCGTACGAATGAATTAGAATGGATCATGCGAATGAATTAGAATGGATCGTGCGAATAAATTAGAATGGATCGTACGAATGAAATAGAATGGATTGTACGAATGAGATAGAATAGATCGTACGAATGAATTAGAATGGATACATTCATGCGAAAGAATTAGAATGGATCATACGAATGAATTAGAATGGATTCATTCGTGCGAATGAATTAGAATGGATCGTACGAATGAGTAAGAATGGATCGTACGAATGAATTAGAATGGATTGAATTAGAATGAATCGTATGAATGAATTAGAATGGATCGTACGAATGAATTAGAATGGATTGAATTAGAATGAATCGTACGAATGAATTAGAATGAATCATACCGTACAAATGAATTAGAATAGATCATACGAAGGAATTAGAATGGATCGTATGAATGAATTAGAATGGATCGTACGAATGAATTAGAATGGATCGTACGAAGGAATTAGAATGGATCGTACGAAGGAATTAGAATGGATCGTATGAATGAATTAGAATGGATCGTGCGAATGAATTAGAATGGATCGTATGAATGAATTAGAATGGATCGTAGTAATGAATTAGAATGGATCCTACGAATGAATTAGAATAGATTGTGCGAATGAATTAGAATGGATCTGGATCGTGTATCCATTCTAATTCATTCGTACGACCTATTCTAATTCATTCGTACGATCCATTCTAATTCATTCGCACGATCCATTCTAATTCATTCGCACGATCCATTCTAATTCATTCATACGATCCATTCTAATTCATTCATATGATCCACTCTAATTCATTCATACGATCCATTCTAATTCATTCGTACGATCCATTCTAATTCATTTGTACGATCCATTCTAATTCATTCACACAATCTATTCTAATTCATTCGTACGATCCATTCTAATTCATTCGCACGATCTATTCTAATTCATTTATACGATCCATTCTAATCCATTCGCACAATCTATTCTAATTCATTCGTACGATCCATTCTATTTCATTCGTACGATCGTATCAATGAATTAGAATGGATTGTATGAATGAATTAGATTAGATCGTATAAATGAATTAGAAGAGATCGTACGAATGAATTAGAATGGATACGAATGGATCGTACGAATGAGTAAGAATGGATCGTACGAATGAAATATAATGGATTGTACGAATGAATTAGAATGGATACATTCGTGCGAATGAATTAGGATGGATCGTATGAATGAATTAGAATAGATTGTGCGAATGAATTAGAATGGATCGTACGAATGAATTAGAATGGATACATTCATGCGAATGAATTAGAATGGATCGTATGAATGAATTAGAATAGATTGTGCGAATGAATTAGAATGGATCGTACGAATGAATTGGAATGGATACTTTCGTACGAATGAATTAGAATAGATTGTGCGAATGAATTAGAATGGATCGTATGAATTAGAATTGATCGTACGAATGAATTAGAATGGATCATACGAAGGATTTAGAATGGATCGTACGAATGAATTAGAATAGATCGTACGAATGAATTAGAATGGATCATGCTAATGAATTAGAATTGATCGTACGAATGAATTAGAATAGATTGTGCGAATGAATTAGAATGGATCGTACGAATGAATTTGAATGGATACATTCGTGCGAATGAATTAGAATGGATCGTATGAATGAATTAGAGTGGATACATTCGTACAAATGAATTAGAATGGATCGTACGAATGAATTAGAATGGATACATTCGTGCGAATAAATTAGAATGGATCATATGAATGAATTAGAATGGATCGTTTGAGTGAATGCGAATGGATCGTGAGAATGAATTAGAATGGATTGTACGAATGAATTAGAATGGATCGTACGAATGAATTAGAATGGATACATTCGTGCGAATCCATTCTATTTCATTCGTACGATCCATTCTAATTCATTCGCACGATCCATTCTAATTCATTCATACGATCCATTCTAATTCATTCGTACGATCCATTCTAATTCATTCGTATGATCCATTCTAATTCATTCACACAATCTATTCTAATTCATTCGTACGATCCATTCTAATTCATTCGCACGATCCATTCTAATTCATTCATACGATCCATTCTATTTCATTCGTACGATCCATTCTTACTCATTCGTACGATCCATTCTAATTCATTTGCACGAAGGTATCCATTCTAATTCATTCGTACTATCCATTCTAATTCCTTCATACGATCCATTCTAATTCCTTCGTACGATCCATTCTAATTCATTCGTACGATCCATTCTAATTCATTCGTACGATCCATTCTAATTCCTTCGTATGATCCATTCTAATTCATTCGTACGGTATGATTCATTCTAATTCATTCGTACGATTCATTCTAATTCAATCTATTCTAATTCATTCGTACGATCCATTCTAATTCATTCGTACGATCCATTCTAATTCAATCCATTCTAATTCATTCGTACGATCCATTCTTACTCATTCGTACGATCCATTCTAATTCATTTGCACGAATGAATCCATTCTAATTCATTCGTATGATCCATTCTAATTCATTCGCATGAATGTATCCATTCTACTTCATTCGTACGATCCATTCTATCTCATTCGTACAATCCATTCTATTTTATTCGTACGATCCATTCTAATTAATTCGCACGATCCATTCTAATTCATTCGCATGATCCATTCTAATTCATTCGTACGATCGATTCTAATTCATTCATACGATCCATTCTAATTCATTCGCACGAATGTATCCATTCTAATTCATTCGTACGATCCATTCTAATTCATTCGCACAATCTAATCTAATTCATTCATACGATCCATTCTAATTTATTCGCACGATCCATTCTAATTCATTCATACGATCCATTCTAATTCATTCATATGATCCATTCTAATTCATTCGCACGATCCATTCTTACTCATTCGTACGATCCATTCTAATTCATTCGCACGATCCATTCTAATTCATTAATACGATCCATTCTAATTCATTCGCACGATCCATTCTAATTCATTCACACTCATACGATCCATTCTAATTCATTCGCACGAATGTATCCTTTCTAATTCATTCGTACGATTCATTCTAATTCAATCCATTCTAATTCATTCGTACGATCCATTCTTACTCATTCGTACGATCCATTCTAATTCATTCGCACGAATGAATCCATTCTAATTCATTCGTATGATCCATTCTAATTCATTCGCATGAATGTATCCATTCTAATTCATTCGTACGATCCATTATATCTCATTCGTACAATCCATTCTATTTCATTCGTACGATCCATTCTAATTCATTCGCACGATCCATTCTAATTCATTCGCACGATCCATTCTAATTCATTCGCATGATCCATTCTAATTCATTCGAACGATCGATTCTAATTCATTCATACGATCCATTCTAATTCATTCGCACGAATGTATCCATTCTAATTCATTCGTACGATCCATTCTAATTCATTCGCACAATCTATTCTAATTCATTCATACGATCCATTCTAATTTAGAATTAGAATTGATCGTACGAATGAATTAGAATAGATTGTGCGAATGAATTAGAATGGATCGTACGAATGAATTGGAATGGATACATTCGTGCGAATGAATTAGAATGGATCGTATGAATGAATTAGAATCGATCGTACGAATGAATTAGAATGGATCATGCGAATGAATTAGAATGGATCGTGCGAATGAATTAGAATGGATCGTACGAATGAAATAGAATGGATTGTACGAATGAGATATAATGGATCGTACGAATGAATTAGAATGGATCGTATGAAGGAATTAGAATGGATCGTATGAATGAATTAGATTGGATCGTATTAATGAATTTGAATGGATCGTATGAATGAATTAGATTGGATCGTATGAATGAATTAGAATGGATCTTGCGAATGAATTAGAATGGATCTTACGAATGAAATAGAATGGATTGTATGAATGAATTAGAATAGATCGTGCGAATGAATTTGAATGGATCGTACGAATGAATTAGAATGGATCATATGAATGAATTAGAATGGATCGTACGTATGAATTAGAATGGATCGTGCGAATGAATTAGAATGGATCGTATGAATGAATTAGAGTAGATACATTCGTACGAAGGAATTAGAATGGATCGTACGAATGAATTAGAATGGATTATATGAATGAATTAGAATGGATCGTACGAATGAATTAGAATGGATACATTCGTGCGAATGAATTAGAATGGATTGTACGAATAAATTAGAATGGATCGTACGAATGAATTAGAATAGATTGTACGAATGAATTAGAATGGATCGTACGTCTAATTCATTCGTACGATCCATTCTAATTCATTCATACAATCCATTCTACTTCTTTTGCACGAATGTATCCATTCTAATTCATTCGTACGATCCATTCTAATTCATTCGTACGACCCATTCTAATTCATTTGCACGATCCATTCTAATTCATTCGTACGATCTATTCTATTTCATTCGTACAATCCATTCTAATTTATTCATACGATCCAATCTAATTCATTCATACGATCCATTCTAATTCATTCGTACGATCTATTCTATTTCATTCATACGATCCATTCTAATTCGTTTGTACGATCCTTTCTAATTCCTTCGTACGATCCATTCTATTTCATTCGTATGACCCATTCTAATTTATAAGTACGATCCATTCTAATTCATTCAAACGATCCATTCTAATTCATTCGCACGATCCATTCTAATTCATTCATACGATCCAATCTAATTCATTCATACGATCCATTCTAATTCATTCACACGAATGTATCCATTCTAATTCATTCGCACGATCCATTCTAATTCATTCATACGATCCATTCTATTTCATTCGTACGATCCATTCTTACTCATTCGTACGATCCATTCTAATTCATTTGCACGAAGGTATCCATTCTAATTCCTTCGTACGATCCAGTCTAATTCATTCGTACGATCCATTCTAATTCATTCGTACGATCTATTCTAATTCCTTCGTATGATCCATTATAATTCATTCGTACGGTATGATTCATTCTAATTCATTCGTACGATTCATTCTAATTCAATCCATTCTAATTCATTCGTACGATCCATTCTAATTCATTCGTACGATCCATTCTAATTCATTCGTACGATTCATTCTAATTCAATCCATTATAATTCATTCGTACGATCCATTCTTACTCATTCGTACGATCTATTCTAATTCATTCGCACGAATGAATCCATTCTAATTCATTCGTATGATCCATTCTAATTCATTCGCATGAATGTATCCATTCTAATTCATTCGTACGATCCATTCTATCTCATTCGTACAATCCATTCTATTTCATTTATACGATCCATTCTAATTCATTCGCACGATCCATTCTAATTCATTCGCATGATCCATTCTAATTCATTCGTACGATCGATTCTAATTCATTCATACGATCCATTCTAATTCATTCGCACGAATGTATCCATTCTAATTCATTCGTACGATCCATTCTAATTCATTCGTACGATCCATTCTTACTCATTCGTACGATCCATTCTAATTCATTCATACGTTCCAATCTAATTCATTCATACGATCCATTCTAATTCATTCGCACAATCTATTCTAATTCATTCATACGATCCATTCTAATTTATTCGCACGATCCATTCTAATTCATTCATACGATCCATTCTAATTCATTCATATGATCCATTCTAATTCATTCGCACGATCCATTCTTACTCATTCGTACGATCCATTCTAATTCATTCGTACTATCCATTCTAATTCATTCATACGATCCATTCTATTTCATTCGTACGATCCATTCTTACTCATTCGTACGATCCATTCTAATTCATTTGCACGAAGGTATCCATTCTAATTCATTCGTACTATCCATTCTAATTCCTTCGTACGATCCATTCTAATTCCTTCGTACGATCCATTCTAATTCATTCGCACGATCCATTCTAATTCATTCGCACGATCCATTCTAATTCATTAGCACGATCCATTCTAATTCATTCGTACGATCCATTCTAATTCATTTATACGATCCAATCTAATTCATTCATACGATCCATTCTAATTCTTTCGCACGAATGTATCCATTCTAATTCATTCTAATTCATTCTAATTCAATCCATTCTAATTCATTCGTACGATCCATTCTAATTCATTCGTACAATCCATTTTAATTCATTCGCACGATCCATTCGCATTCACTCAAACGATCCATTCTAATTCATTCATATGATCCATTCTAATTCATTCGCACGAATGTATCCGTTCTAATTCATTCGTACGATCCATTCTAATTCATTTGTACGAATGTATCCACTCTAATTCATTCATACGATCCATTCTAATTCATTCGCACGAATGTATCCATTCCAATTCATTCGTACGATCCATTCTAATTCATTCGCACAATCTATTCTAATTCATTCGTACGATCTATTCTAATTCATTAGCATGATCCATTCTAATTCATTCGTACGATCTATTCTATTTCATTCGTACAATCCATTCTAATTCTTTTGTACGAATGTATCCATTCTAATTCATTCGTTCGATCCATTCTAATTCATTCATACGATCCATTCTAATTCATTCGCATGATCCATTCTAATTCATTCGTACGATCAATTCTAATTCATTTGCACGATCCACTCGCATTCACTCAAACGATCCATTCTTACTCATTCTACGATCCATTCTAATTCATTCGCACGTTCCATTCTAATTCATTCGTACGATCCATTCTAATTCATTCGCACGATCCATTCTAATTCATTAATACGATCCATTCTAATTCATTCAAACGATCCATTCTAATTCATTCATACGATCCAATCTAATTCATTTATACGATCCATTCTAATTCCTTCGTACGATCCATTCTAATTCTAATTCATTCATACGATCCATTTTAATTCATTCGCACGATCCATTCTAATTCATTCATACGATTCATTCTAATTCATTCATACGATCCATCCTAATGAATTAGAATGGATACATTCGTGCGAATGAATTAGAATGGATCATACGAATGAATTAGAGTTGATACATTCGTGTGAATGAATTAAAATGGATAATACGAATGAGTAAGAATGGATCGTAGAATTAGAATGGATCGTATGAATGAATTAGAATGGATATATACGAATGAATAAGAATGGATCGTATGAATGAATTAGAATGGATCGTGCGAATGAATTAGAATGGATCGTACGAATGAATTAGAATGGATCGTAGTAATGAATTAGAATGGATCCTACGAATGAATTAGAATAGATTGTGCGAATAAATTAGAATGGATCTGGATCGTGTATCCATTCTAATTCATTCGTACGACCCATTCTAATTCATTCGCACGATCCATTCTAATTCATTCGTACGATCTATTCTATTGCATTCGTACAATCCATTCTAATTCATTCATACGATCCAATCTAATTCATTCATACGATCCATTCTAATTCATTCGTATGATCTATTCTATTTCATTCATACGATCCATTCTAATTCGTTTGTACGATCCTTTCTAATTCCTTCGTATGATCCATTCTATTTCATTCGTATGACCCATTCTAATTCATAAGTGTGATCCATTCTAATTCATTCAAACGATCCATTCTAATTCATTCGTACGATCCATTCTAATTCATTCGCACGATCCATTCTAATTCATTCATACGATCCAATCTAATTCATTCGTATGATCCATTCTAATTCATTGGCATGAATGTATTAGAATGGATCATATGAGTGAATTAGAATGGATACGAAGGAATTAGAATGGATCGTACGAAGGAATTAGAATGGAGAATGGATCGTGCGAATGAATTAGAATGGATCGTGCGATAAGAATGGATCGTACGAATGAAATAGAATAGATCGTACGGATAAATGAATTTGGATCGTGCTAATGAATTAGAATGGATCGGACGAATGAATTAGAATGGATCGTACTAATGAATTAGAATAGATTGTGCGAATGAATTAGAATGGATTGTACGAATGAATTAGAAAGGATATATTCATGCGAATGAATTAGAATAGATCGTATGAATGAATTAGATTGGATCGTATTAATGAATTAGAATGGATCGTGCGAATGAATTAGAATGGATCGTACGAATGAATTAGAATGGATAGATTCGTGCGAATGAATTTGAATGGATCGTACGAAGGAATTAGAATGGATCGTACGAAGGAATTAGAATAGATCATACGAAGAAATTAGAATGGATCGTACAAATGAATTAGAATGGATCGTATAAATGAATTAGAACGGATCGTGCGAATGAATTAAAATGGATCGTATGAATGAAATAGAATGGATCGTATGAATTAGAATGGATCGTACGAATGAAATAGAATGGATCGTACGAATGAATTAGAATAGATTGTGCGAATGGATTAGAATGGATCATACGATTGAGTAAGAATGGATTGTACGAATGAAATAGAATAGATCGTACGAATGAATTAGAATGGATCATGCTAATGAATTAGAATTGATCGTACGAATGAATTAGAATAGATTGTGCGAATGAATTAGAATGGATCGTACGAATGAATTGGAATGGATACATTCGTGCGAATGAATTAGAATGGATCGCATGAATGAATTAGAGTGGATACATTCGTACAAATGAATTAGAATGGATCGTACGAATGAATTAGAATGGATACATTCGTGCGAAAGAATTAGAATATATCGTATGAATGAATTCGAATGGATCGTATGAATGAAATAGAATGGATCGTACGAATGAATTAGAATGGATCGTGTGAATGAATTAGAATGGATCGTACGAATGAATTAGAATGGATCGTACGAATGAAGAACGAATGAATTAGAATGGATACATTCGTGCAAAAGAATTAGAATGGATTGTATGAATGAATTAGAATGGATCGTGCGAATGAATTAGAATGGATCGTACGAATGAATTAGAATGGATACATTCGTGCGAAAGAATTAGAATAGATCGTATGAATGAATTACAATGGAACGTATGAATAAAATAGAATGGATCGTACGAATGGATTAGAATGGATCATGCGAATGAATTAGAATGGATCGTACGAATGAATTAGAATGGATCGTACGAAGGAATTAGAATGGATCGTACGAATGAATTAGAAAGGATACATTCGAATTCATTTTTACGATCCATTCTAATTCCTTCGTACGATCCATATTCTAATTCATTCGCACGATCCATTCTAATTCATTCGCACGATCCATTCTAATTCATTCACACAATCCATTCTAATTCATTCTAATTTATTCGTATGTGAGTGGATCGTGTTTTTTCGTGCTAATGAATTAGAATGGATCGTACGAATGAATTAGAATGGATACATTCATGCGAAAGAATTAGAATGGATCGTATGAATGAATTAGATTGGATCGTATAAATGAATTAGAATGGATCGTACGAATGAATTAGAATGGATCGTGCTAATGAATTAGAATTGATCGTGCGAATGAATTAGAATGGATCGTGCGAATGAATTAGAATGGATCGTACGAATGAATTAGAAAGGATACATTCGTGCGAATGAATTAGAATGGATCGAGCGAATGAATTAGAATGGATCGTATTAATGAATTAGAATGGATCGTGCGAATGAATTAGAATGGATCGTACGAATGAGTAAGAATGGATCGTGCGAATGAATTAGAATGGATCATATGAATGAATTAGAATGGATCGTATGAATGAATTAGAATGGATCGTGCGAATAAATTAGAATGGATCGTATGAATGAATTAGAATGGATCGTGCGAATGAATTAGAATGGATACATTCGTGCGAATGAATTAGAATGGATACATTCGTGCGAATGAATTAGAATGGATCGTGCGAATGAATTAGAATGGATCGTATGAATGAATTAGAATGGATCGTATGAATGAATTAGAATAGATACATTCGTGCGAATGAATTAGAATGGATCGTATGAATGAATTAGAATCGATCGTACGAATGAATTAGAATGGATTATGCGAATGAATTAGAATGGATCATGCGAATGAATTAGAATGGATCGTACGAATGAAATAGAATGGATTGTACGAATGAGATAGAATGGATCGTACGAATGAATTAGAATGGATACATTCATATGAATGAATTAGAATGGATCATATGAATGAATTAGAATGGATTCATTCGTGCGAATGACTTAGAATGGATCGTACGAATGAGTAAGAATGGATCGTACGAATGAATTAGAATGGATTGAATTAGAATGAATCGTACGAATGAATTAGAATGGATCGTACGAATGAATTAGAATAGATCGTACGAATGAATTAGAATGGATTGAATTAGAATGAATCGTACGAATGAATTAGAATGAATCATACCGTACGAATGAATTAGAATGGATCATACGAAGGAATTAGAATGGATCGTACGAATGAATTAGAATGGATCGTACGAATGAATTAGAATGGATCGTACGAAGGAATTAGAATGGATCGTACGAAGGAATTAGAATGGATAGTACGAATGAATTAGAATGGATACCTTCGTGCAAATGAATTAGAATGGATCGTACGAATGAGTAAGAATGGATCGTACGAATGAAATAGAATGGATCGTATGAATGAATTAGAATGGATCGTGCGAATGAATTAGAATGGATCGTACGAATGAATTAGAATAGATTGTGCGAATGAATTAGAATGGATTGTACGAATGAATTAGAATGGATCGTACGAATGAATTAGATTGGATCGTATGAATGAATTAGAATGGATCGTGCGAATGAATTAGAATGGATCGTACGAATGAAATATAATGGATTCGCACGAATGTATCCATTCTAATTCATTCATACGATCCATTCTAATTCATTCGTACAATCCATTCTAATTCATTCGCACGATCCATTCACATTCACTCAAACGATCCATTCTAATTCATTCATATGATCCATTCTAATTCATTCGCACGAATGTATCCATTCTAATTCATTCGTACGATCCATTCTAATTCATTTGTACGAATGTATCTACTCTAATTCTTTCATACGATCCATTCTAATTCATTCGCACGAATGTATCCATTCCAATTCATTCGTACGATCCATTCTAATTCATTCGCACAATCTATTCTAATTCATTCGTACGATCAATTCTAATTCATTAGCATGATCCATTCTAATTCATTCGTACGATCTATTCTATTTCATTCGTACAATCCATTCTTACTCAATCGTATGATCCATTCTAATCCATTCGCACAATCTATTCTAATTCATTCGTACGATCCATTCTATTTCATTCGTACGATCCATTCTAATTCATATGATCCATTCTATTTCATTCATACGATCATGCGAATGAATTAGAATGGATCGTATGAATGAAATAGAATGGATCGTACGAATGAATTAGAATAGATTGTGCGAATGGATTAGAATGGATCATACGATTGAATTAGAATGGATCATATGAATGAATTAGAATGGATCGTGCGAATGAATTAGAATGGATCAAACGAATGAAATAGAATGGATTCGCACGAATGTATCCATTCTAATTCATTCGTACGATCTATTCTAATTCATTCATACGATCCATTCTAATTCATTAATACGATCCAATCTAATTCATTCATACGATCCATTCTAATTCATTCGTACGATCCATTCTAATTCATTAGAATAGATCGTATGAATGAATTAGATTGGCTCGTATGAATGAATTAGAATGGATCGTGCGAATGAATTAGAATGGATTGTACGAATGAATTAGAATGGATCGTTTGAATGAATTAGAATGGATCGTACTTATGAATTAGAATGGGTCGTACGAAAGAATTGGAATGGATACATTCATGCGAATGAATTAGAATGGATCGTATGAATGAACTAGAGTGGATACATTCGTACAAATGAATTAGAATGGATCGTACGAATGAATTAGAATGGATACATTCGTGCGAATGAATTAGAATGGATCATATGAATGAATTAGAATGGATCGTTTGAGTGAATGCGAATGGATCGTGCGAATGAATTAGAATGGATTGTACGAATGAATTAGAATGGATCGTACGAATGAATTAGAATGGATCGTACGAAGGAATTAGAATGGATCGTTCGAAGGAATTAGAATGGATAGTACGAATGAATTAGAATGGATACCTTCGTGCAAATGAATTAGAATGGATCATACGAATGAGTAAGAATGGATCGTACGAATGAAATAGAATGGATCGTATGAATGAATTAGAATGGATCGTGCGAACGAATTAGAATGGATCGTACGAATGAATTAGAATAGATTGTGCGAATGAATTAGAATGGATACATTCGTGCGAATCCATTCTATTTCATTCGTACGACCCATTCTAATTCATTCGTACGATCCATTCTAATTCATTCGTACGATCCATTCTAATTCATTCGTACGATCCATTCTAATTCATTCGCACGATCCATTCTAATTCATTCGTACGATCCATTCTAATTCATTCGCACGATCCATTCTAATTCATTCGTACGATCCATTCTATTTCATTCATACGATCCATTCTAATTCATTCATACGATCTATTCTAATTCTTTCGCACGAATGTATTCATTCTAATTCATTCGTACGATCCATTCTAATTCTTTTGCACGAATGGATCCATTCTAATTCATTCATACGATCCAATCTAATTCATTCATACGATCCATTCTAATTCATTCGCACGAATGTATCCATTCTAATTCATTCGCACGATCCATTCTAATTCATTCATACAATCCATTCTAATTCTTTTGCACGAATGTATCCATTCTAATTCATTCGTACGATCATTTCTAATTCATTCGTATGATCTATTCTAATTCATTCGTATGATCCATTATAATTCATTCAGACGATCCAATCTAATTCATTCGTACGATCCATTCTAATTCATTCGCACGAATGTATCAACTCTAATTCATTCGTACGATCCATTCTAATTCATTCATATATGTACGAATGAATTAGAATGGATACATTCGTGCGAATGAATTAGAATGGATCGTATGAATGAATTAGATTGGATCGTATGCATGAATTAGAATGGATCGTGCGAATGAATTAGAATGGATCGTACGAATGAATTAGAATAGATCAAACGAATGAATTAGAATGGATACATTCGTGCAAAAGAATTAGAATGGATTGTATGAATGAATTAGAATGGATCGTGCGAATGAATTGGAATGGATCGTACGAATGAATTAGAATGGATACATTCGTGCGAAAGAATTAGAATAGATCGTATGAATGAAATAGAATGGATCGTATGAATGAAATAGAATGGATCGTACGAATGAATTAGAATGGATCGTGCGAATGAATTAGAATGGATCGTACGAATGAATTAGAATGGATCGTACGAATGAATTAGAAAGGATACATTCGAATTCATTCGTACGATCCATTCTAATTCCTTCGTACGATCCATATTCTAATTCATTCGCACGATCCATTCTAATTCATTCGCACGATCCATTCTAATTCATTCATACGATCCATTCTAATTCATTCACACAATCCATTCTAATTCATTCTAATTTATTCGTATGTGAGTGGATCGTGTTTTTTCGTGCTAATGAATTAGAATGGATCGTACGAATGAATTAGAATGGATACATTCGTGTGAAAGAATTAGAATGGATCGTACGAATGAATTAGATTGGATCGTATAAATGAATTAGAATGGATCGTACGAATGAATTAGAATGGATCGTGCTAATGAATTAGAATGGATCGTGCGAATGAATTAGAATGGATCGTGCGAATGAATTAGAATGGATCGTACAAATGAATTAGAATGGATCGTACGAATGAATTAGAATGGATCGTTCGAATGAATTAGAATAGATTGTGCGAATGAATTAGAATGGATCGTACAAATGAATTAGAAAGGATACATTCGTGCGAATGAATTAGAATGGATCGTATGAGTGTGAATGAATTAGAATGGATCGTGCGAATGAATTAGAATGTATCGTATTAATGAATTAGAATGGATCGTGCGAATGAATTAGAATGGATCATACGAATGAGTAAGAATGGATCGTGCGAATGAATTAGAATAGATAATATGAATGAATTAGAATGGATCGTATAAATGAATTAGAATGGATCGTGCGAATAAATTAGAATGGATCGTATGAATGAATTAGAATAGATTGTGCGAATGAATTAGAATGGATCGTACGAATGAATTAGAATGGATACATTCGTGCGAATGAATTAGAATGGATCGTAGGAATGAATTAGAATGGATACATTCGTGCGAATGAATTAGAATGGATCGTATGAATGAATTAGAATCGATCGTACGAATGAATTAGAATGGATCATGCGAATGAATTAGAATGGATCGTGCGAATGAATTAGAATGGATCGTACGAATGAAATAGAATGGATTGTACGAATGAGATAGAATGGATCGTACGAATGAATTAGAATGGATACATTCATGCGAATGAATTAGAATGGATCATACGAATGAATTAGAATGGATTCATTCGTGCGAATGAATTAGAATGGATCGTACGAATGAGTAAGAATGGATCGTACGAATGAATTAGAATGGATTGAATTAGAATGAATCGTACGAATGAATTAGAATGGATCGTACGAATGAATTAGAATGGATCGTACGAATGAATTAGAATGGATTGAATTAGAATGAATCGTACGAATGAATTAGAATGAATCATACCGTACGAATGAATGAGAATGGATCATACGAAGGAATTAGAATGGATCGTACGAATGAATTAGAATGGATCGTACGAATGAATTAGAATTGATCGTACGAAGGAATTAGAATGGATCGTAGGAAGGAATTAGAATGGATAGTACAAATGAATTAGAATGGATACCTTCGTGCAAATGAATTAGAATGGATCGTACAAATGAGTAAGAATGGATTGTACGAATGAAATAGAATGGATCGTATGAATGAATTAGAATGGATCGTGCGAATGAATTAGAATGGATCGAACGAATGAATTAGAATAGATTGTGCGAATGAATTAGAATGGATCGTACGAATGAATTAGAATGGATCGTACGAATGAATTAGAATGGATCGTACGAATGAATTAGAATGGATCGTGCGAATGAATTAGAATGGATCGTACGAATGAAATAGAATGGATTTGCACGAATGTATCCATTCTAATTCATTCGTACGATCCATTCTAATTCATTCGTACAATCCATTCTAATTCATTCGCACGATCCATTCACATTCACTCAAACGATCCACTCTAATTCATTCATATGATCCATTCTAATTCATTCGCATGAATGTATTCATTCTAATTCATTCGTACGATCCATTCTAATTTATTTGTACGAATGTATCCACTCTAATTCATTCATACGATCCATTCTAATTCATTCGCACGAATGTATCCATTCCAATTCATTCGTACGATCCATTCTAATTCATTCGCACAATCTATTCTAATTCATTCATACGATCAATTCTAATTCATTAGCATGATCCATTCTAATTCATTCGTACGATCTATTCTATTTCATTCGTACAATCCATTCTTACTCAATCGTATGATCCATTCTAATCCGTTCGCACAATCTATTCTAATTCATTCGTACGATCCATTCTATTTCATTCGTACGATCCATTCTAATTCATACGATCCATTCTATTTCATTCATACGATCCATTTTAATTCATTCGCACGATCCATTCTAATTCATTCATACGATCCATTCTAATTCATTCGTACGATCCATTCTAATTTCTTCGTATGATCTATTCTAATTCCTTCGTACGATCCATTCTAATTCCTTCGTACGATCCATTCAAATTCATTCGCACGAATCTATCCATTCTAATTCATTCGTACGATCCATTCTAATTCATTCGCACGATCCATTCTAATTCATTAATACGATCCAATCTAATTCATTCATACGATCTATTCTAATTCATTCGCACGAATATATCCTTTCTAATTCATTCGTACGATCCATTCTAATTCATTCGCACAATCTATTCTAATTCATTAGTACGATCTATTCTAATTCATTCGTACGATCCATTCTAATTCATTAGCACAATCCAAATTCATTTATCCGTACGATCTATTCTATTTCATTCGTACGATCCATTCTTATCGCACGATCCATTCTAATTCATTCGCACGATCCATTCTCCATTCTAATTCCTTCATACGATCCATTCTAATTCCTTCGTATCCATTCTAATTCACTCATATGATCCATTCTAATTCATTCATACGATCCATTCTTATTCATTCATACGATCCATTCTAATTCATTCGCATGAATGTATCCATTCTAATTCATTCGTTCGATCCATTCTAATTCATTCGCACAATCTATTCTAATTCATTCATACAATCCATCCTAATTCATTCGCACGAATGTATACATTCTAATTCATTCGTACAATCCATTATATTTCATTCGTACGATCCATTCTTACTCATTCGTACGATCCATTCTAATTCATTCGCACGATCCATTCTAATTCATTCGCACGATCCATTCTTATTCATTCATACGATCCATTCTAATTCATTCGTACGATCCATTCTAATTCATTCGCACGATCCATTCTAATTCATTCGCACGAATGTATCTATTCTAATTCATTCGTATGATCCATTCTAATTCATTCACACGATCCATTCTAATTCATTCATACAATCCATTCTATTTCTTTTGCACGAATGTATCCATTCTAATTCATTCGTACGATCCATTCTATTTCATTCGTACGATCCATTCTAATTCATTCGTATAATCCATTCTAATTCATTCGCACGATCTATTCGAATTCATTCGCACGAATGTATCCACTCTAATTCATTCATACGATCCATTCTAATTCCTTCGTACGATCCATTCTATTTCATTCGTATGATCCATTCTATTTCATTCATATAATCCATTCTAATTCATTCGCACGATCCATTCTAATTCATTCATATGATCCATTCTAATTCATTCGTATGATCCATTCTAATTCATTCGTTCGATCCATTCTAATTTATTCGCACAATCCATTCTAATTCATTCATACGATCCATTCTTACTCATTCGTACGATCCATTCTAATTCATTCGCACGATTCATTCTAATTCATCCGTACGATCCATTCTATTTCATTCGTACGATCCATTCTTACTCATTCGTACGATCCATTCTAATTCATTCGTACGATCCATTCTAATTCATTCATACGATCCATTCTAATTCTACGATCCATTCTTACTCATTCGTATTATCCATTTTAATTTATTCACACGAATGTATCAACTCTAATTCATTCGTATGATCCATTCTAATTCATTCGCACGAATGTATCCATTCTAATTCATTCGTACGATCCATTCTAATTCATTCGTACGATCCATTCTAATTCATTCGTACGATCCATTCTAATTCCTTCGTATGATCCATTCTAATTCATTCGCACGAATGTATCCATTCTAATTCATTCGTACGATCCATTCTAATTTATTCGTACGATCCATTCTAATTCCTTCGTATGATCCATTCTAATTCATTCGCACGAATGCATCCATTCTAATTTATTCGTACGATCCATTCTAATTCATTCGTACGATCCATTCTAAATCCTTCGTATGATCCATTCTAATTCATTCGTATGATCAATTCTAATTCATACGATCCATTCTAATTCATTCGCACAATCTATTCTAATTCATTCGTACGATCCATTCTAAATCATTCGCACAAATGTATCGTGCGAATGAATTAGAATGGATACATTCGTGCGAATGAATTAGAATGGATCATACGAATGAGTAAGAATGGATCGTACAAATGAAATAGAATGGATTGTACGAATGAATTAGAATGGATCGTACGAATGAATTAGAATAGATTGTATGAATGAATTAGAATGGATACATTCGTGTGAATGAATTAAAATGGATAATACAAATGAGTAAGAATGGATCGTAGAATTAGAATGGATCGTATGAATGAATTAGAATGGATACATACGAATGAATTAGAATGGATCATATGAATGAATTAGAATGGATCGTGCGAATGAATTAGAATGGATCGTACGAATGAATTAGAATGGATCGTATGAATGAATTAGAATGGATCGTAGTAATGAATTAGAATGGATCCTACGAATGAATTAGAATAGATTGTGCGAATGAATTAGAATGGATTTGGATCGTATATCCATTCTAATTCATTCGTACGACCCATTCTAATTCATTCGCACGATCCATTCTAATTCATTCGTACGATCTACTATATTTCATTCGTACAATCCATTCTAATTCATTCATACGATCCAATCTAATTCATTCATACGATCCATTCTAATTCATTCGTACGATCTATTCTATTTCATTCATACGATCCATTCTAATTCGTTTGTACGATCCTTTCTAATTCCTTCGTACGATCCATTCTATTTCATTCGTATGACCCATTCTAATTCATAAGTACGATCCATTCTAATTTATTCAAACGATCCATTCTAATTCATTCGTACGATCCATTCTAATTCATTCACACGATCCATTCTAATTCATTCATACGATCCAATCTAATTCATTCATACGATCCATTCTAATTCATTCGCACGAATGTATTCATTCTAATTCATTCGCACGATCCATTCTAATTCATTCGCATGATCTATTATAATTCATTCATACGATCCAATCTAATTCATTCGTACGATCCATTCTAATTCATTCGCACGAATGTATCAACTTTAATTCATTCGTACGATCCATTCTAATTCATGCATACATGTACGAATGAATTAGAATGGATACATTCGTGCGAATGAATTAGAATGGATCGTACGAATGAGTAAGAATGGATCGTATGAATGAATTAGAATGGATCGTGCGAATAAATTAGAATGGATCGAACGAATGAATTAGAATGGATCATACGAATGAATTAGAATGGATCGTATGAATGAATTAGAATGGATCGTGCGAATGAATTAGAATGGATTATATGAATGAAATAGAATGGATCATACGAATGAAATAGAATGGATCGTATGAAGGAATTAGAATGGATCGTATGAATGAATTAGAGTGGATACATTCGTGCGAATGAATTCGAATAGATCCTGCGAATGAATTAGAATGGATTGTACGAATGAATTAGAATGGATCGTACGAATGAAATAGAATGGATCGTATGAATGAATTAGAATGGATACATTCGTGCAAAAGAAATAGAATGGATTGTATGAATGAATTAGAATGGATCGTGTGAATGAATTAGAATGGATCATACGAATGAATTAGAATGGATACATTTGTGCGAATGAATTAGACTGGATCGTGTGAATGAATTAGAATGGATCGTACGAATGAATTAGAATGGTTCGTATGAATGAATTAGAATGGATCGTGCGAATGAATTAGAATGGATCGTACGAATGAATTAGAATGGATCGTATGAATGAATTAGATTGGATCGTATTAATGAATTAGAATGGATCGTACGAATGAATTAGAATAGATCGTACAAATGAATTAGAATGGATACGAATGGATCGTACGAATGAATAAGAATGGATCGTACGAATGAAATAGAATGGATTGTACGAATGAATTATAATGGATACATTCGTGCGAATGAATTAGGATGGATCGTATGAATGAATTAGAATAGATTGTGCGAATGAATTAGAATGGATCGTACGAATGAATTAGAATGGATACATTCATACGAATGAATTAGAATGGATACATTCATACGAATGAATTAGAATGGATCGTATGAATGAATTAGAATGGATCATATGAGTGAATTAGAATGGATACGAAGGAATTAGAATGGATCGTACAAAGTAATTAGAATGGAGAATGGATCGTGCGAATGAATTAGAATGGATCGTGCGATAAGAGTGGATAGTACGAATGAAATAGAATAGATCGTACGGATAAATGAATTTGGATCGTGCTAATGAATTAGAATGGATCGTACGAATGAATTAGAATGGATCGTGCTAATGAATTAGAATAGATTGTGCGAATGAATTAGAATGGATCGTACGAATGAATTAGAAAGGATATATTCGTGCGAATGAATTAGAATAGATCGTATGAATGAATTAGATTGGATCGTATTAATGAATTAGAATGGATCGTGCGAATGAATTAGAATGGATCGTACGAATGAATTAGAATGGATAGATTCGTGCGAATGAATTTGAATGGATCGTACGAAGGAATTAGAATGGATCGTACGAAGGAATTAGAATAGATCATACGAAGAAATTAGAATGGATCGTACGAATGAATTAGAATGGATCGTATGAATGAATTAGAATAGATCGTGCGAATGAATTAAAATGGATCGTATGAATGAAATAGAATTGATCGTATGAATTAGAATGGATCCTACGAATGAAATATAATGGATCGTACGAATGAATTAGAATAGATTGTGCGAATAGATTAGAATGGATCATACGATTGAGTAAGAATGGATTGTACGAATGAAATAGAATAGATCGTACGAATGAATTAGAATGGATCATGCTAATGAATTAGAATTGATCGTACGAATGAATTAGAATAGATTGTGCGAATGAATTACAATGGATCGTACGAATGAATTAGAATGGATACATTCGTGCGAATAAATTAGAATGGATCGTATGAATGAATTAGAGTGGATACATTCGTACAAATGAATTAGAATGGATCGTACGAATGAATTAGAATGGATACATTCGTGCGAATGAATTAGAATGGATCATACGAATGAATTAGAATGGATTCATTCATGCGAATGAATTAGAATGGATCGTACGAATGAGTAAGAATGGATCGTACGAATAAATTAGAATGGATTGAATTAGAATGAATCGTACGAATGAATTAGAATGGATTGTACGAATGAATTAGAATGGATTGAATTAGAATGAATCGTACGAATGAATTAGAATGAATCATACCGTACGAATGAACTTGAATGGATCATACGAAGGAATTAGAATGGATCGTATGAATGAATTAGAATGGATCGTACGAATGAATTAGAATAGATCGTACGAAGGAATTAGAATGGATCATATGAAGGAATTAGAATGGATAGTATGAATGAATTAGAATGGATACCTTCGTGCAAATGAATTAGAATGGATCGTACGAATGAGTAAGAATGGATCGTACGAATGAAATAGAATGGATCGTATGAATAAATTAGAATGGATCGTGCGAATGAATTAGAATGGATCGTACGAATGAATTAGAATAGATTGTGTGAATGAATTAGAATGGATCGTACGAATGAATTAGAATGGATCGTACGAATGAATTAGAATGGATCGTATGAAAGAATTAGAATGGATCGTGCGAATGAATTAGAATGGATCGTATGAATGAAATAGAATGGATTCGCATTAATGTATCCATTCTAATTCATTCGTACGATCCATTCTAATTCATTCGTACAATCCATTCTAATTCATTCGCACGATCCATTCGCATTCACTCAAATGATCCATTCTAATTATTCATATAATCCATTCTAATTCATTCGCACGAATGTATCCATTCTAATTCATTCGTACGATCCATTCTAATTCATTTGTACGAATGTATCCACTCTAATTCATTCATACGATCCATTCTAATTTATTCGCACGAATGTATCCATTCCAATTCATTCGTACGATCCATTCTAATTCATTCGCACAATCTATTCTAATTCATTCGTACGATCAATTCTAATTCATTAGCATGATCCATTCTAATTCATTCGTACGATCTATTCTATTTCATTCGTACAATCCATTCTTACTCAATCGTATGATCCATTCTAATCCATTCGCACAATCTATTCTAATTCATTCGTACGATCCATTCTATTTCATTCGTACGATCCATTCTAATTCATACGATCCATTCTATTTCATTCATACGATCCATTTTAATTCATTCGCACGATCCATTCTAATTCATTCATACGATCCATTCTAATTCATTCGTACGATCCATTCTAATTTCTTCGTATGATCTATTCTAATTCCTTTCGTACGATCCATTCTAATTCCTTCGTACGATCCATTCAAATTCATTCGCACGAATCAATCCATTCTAATTCATTCGTACGATCCATTCTAATTCATTCGCACGATCCATTCTAATTCATTAATACGATCCAATCTAATTCATTCATACGATCTATTCGAATTCATTCGCACGAATATATCCTTTCTAATTCATTCGTACGATCCATTCTAATTCATTCGCACAATCTATTCTAATTCATTAGTACGATCCATTCTAATTCAATCGTACGATCCATTCTAATTCATTAGCACGATCCAAATTCATTTATCCGTACGATCTATTCTATTTCATTCGTACGATCCATTCTTATCGCACGATCCATTCTAATTTATTCGCACAATCCATTCTCCATTCTAATTCCTTCGTACGATCCATTCTAATTCCTTCGTATCCATTCTAATTCACTCATACGATCCATTCTAATTCATTCATACGATCCATTCTAATTCATTTGCATGAATGTATCCATTCTAATTCATTCGTACGATCCATTCTAATTCATTCGCACAATCTATTCTAATTCATTCATACGGTCCATCCTAATTCATTCGCACGAATGTATCCATTCTAATTCATTCGAACAATCCATTCTATTTCATTTGTACGATCCATTCTTACTCATTCGTACGATCCATTCGTATCCATTCTAATTCATTCGTACGATCTATTCTAATTCATTCGTACGATCCATTCTAATTCATTAATACGATCCAATCTAATTCATTCATACGATCCATTCTAATTTATTTGTACGATCCATTCTAATTCATTCGCACGATCCATTCTAATTCATTCGTACGATCCATTCTAATTCATTCGTACGATCCATTCTAATTCATTCGTACGATCCATTCTAATTCATTCGCACAATCTATTCTAATTCATTCGTACGATCCATTCTAATTCATTCGCACGATCCATTCTAATTAATTCATATGATCCATTCTATTTCATTCGTACGATCCATTCTTACTCATTCGTACGATCCATTCTAATTCATTTGCACGAAGGTATCCATTCTAATTCATTCGTACTATCCATTCTAATTCCTTCGTACGATCCATTCTAATTCCTTCGTACGATCCATTCTAATTCATTCGTACGATCCATTCTAATTCATTCGTACGATCCATTCTAATTCCTTCGTATGATCCATTCTAATTCATTCGTACGGTATGATTCATTCTTATTCATTCGTACGATTCATTCTAATTCAATCCATTCTAATTCATTCGTACGATCCATTCTAATTCATTCGTACGATCCATTCTAATTCATTCGTACGATTCATTCTAATTCAATCCATTCTAATTCATTCGTACGATCCATTCTTACTCATTCGTACGATCCATTCTAATTCATTCGCACGAATGAATCCATTCTAATTCATTCGTATGATCCATTCTAATTCATTCGCATGAATGTACGAATGAATTAGAATGGATTGAATTAGAATGAATCGTACGAATGAATTAGAATGGATCGTGTTGGGGGTGATTGAAACCCGATCAGGAGTTCGCTCTCCCGTGCTCACCCAGTCATCTTGACAGGGAGCGGGATCCACATTGGGCTGAAGGGGCCCAGGGCAAGTTCGTTCAGAAGCTCGTTAAGTTTGCTTAGGAGCTCGCCCAGGAGCTCACCCAAAGTTCGCCCAGGAGCTCGCCCAAAAGCTCGCTCTCACAGCCCGTGAGGAGCTCGCCCCGCTTGGAGCTGGATGGACACCTTGTATCTGAGTGCAGCTCGCCCCGCCAAGAGCTGGCGTTCCCCCAGACCCCGCAGGAGCACGACCAAATTCTGTAAATGGCTTAGACAAAGAGCGCGAAGGAGCTCGCCAATGCTCGCTCAGGAGCTCGCCAATGTTCGCCCAGGAGCTCGCCCAAAGTTCGCCCAGGAGCTCGCCCAAAAGCTCGCTCTCACAGCCCGTGAGGAGCTCGCCCCGCTTGGAGCTGGATGGACACCTTGTATCTGAGTGCAGATTGCCCCGCCAAGAGCTGGCGTTCCCCCAGACCCCGCAGGAGCACGACCAAATTCTGTAAATGGCTTAGACAAAGAGCGCGAAGGAGCTCGCCAATGCTCGCTCAGGAGCTCGCCAATGCTCGCTCAGGAGATCGCCAATGCTCGCTCAGGAGCTCGCCAATGCTCGCTCAGGAGCTCGCCCGAGCTCGCTCAGGAGCTCGCTCAAGCTCGCTCAGGAGCTCGCCAAGCTCGTCCAGACCCCTGTTTATCGAAGAGGTCGCTCCTGCGAGGTCCGACTCTTGATAAAAGTGGAGGGAAGGACGGAGCAACGGAGGATGAGCTCGCCTTAGCTTCCCACCTGAGGTCGCCCACAATAGAGCAGCATAAGGATTACCAGGTGTCGAGCACCCACTGAAGCTACGTGGACGTTTGCAGTCCATGGAAGCCCATCGGAGTCGGTTTGAAACCTCCCAGACTTGAATATTCTAGAAGATTCCCCTGGCAGCAACAGAACAGCAGCAGCTGTCCCCCACTACTTCGTCAGGCGAGCTAGACGACAAAGAATGTCAGGAGCTCAAGTACCAAGGACTGTCAGATCCACGTGAGCCAGCACGTGGGGGCCTAGAAGGTGCCGGAAACAGCTTCCACGCGTCGTAACTAGATAGGTCGCCCATGTCTATAAATACACACCCCCAGGCTCCAAAGTACAGGTTCGAAATCCCTTTCCCTACCACTTTGGTATACAACAGCTCTCCGTTGTGCTACCGTGACTGACTTGAGCGTCGGAGGGTCTGCGCTCCTAAGGGAGCCAGCCGTTCTCACGTTTCTCTTTTCTTGGTCTTACAGGTTGCTCGCAAGGACCAGGAAAAATCCCCCAAACATTTGGCGCCGTCTGTGGGATTTCGAACTGGTTCCTGTGAGAACGCCCACGACCATACGGTTGTGAGTGGACGACCTTCATAACCCCAAAGATGGCTCCGGCGACAAGGGGGCGCAGGCGGGCGAGGGCCCATATGGGATCAGTGCACAGCGAACCCCCCGCTGAGACTCCCCAACCTTTTGTCCCGCTCAGTGACCAGCTCCTGTTGGAGATGTTGGCCACCCAGCGGGCGATGATGGAGGAGTTGACGCCCTTGCGTCAGGCTCCGGCGGCTAGCCGGCGGTCAGGACCTTCGAGGCCCGCGTCCCCCGCGCGACCTCCCGTCTCCTCGCGTCTGCCCACGACCGCCCCAGCACGGCGAACTTCCCGACCGGAGCCCCCGGATGAGAGGACGGCCGTGCGTGGAGCGAAGGAGACCCCGCTCACAAGGTTGCAGAAGCTTGTAACACAGCGGTCCAGCAACCAGGCGACCTCGCGTGCAACCATCCCTCGCCGACGTAGCCGGAGCGTCGACTCTGACGGATCAGAGGCGAGGTCTCAAGAGAGGGATCGCGACCCGCGTCATCGGCGACGAGGGAAAGAGCCTGCGGTGACTCTACCTTCCGAACCTCGAGAGGTGACGGCCTCTCACAGACCAACCGCCTCGCTGAAGGGATCCGCGCGCGAGCAGCCAGGAGGCCGCCGATTGGTGGCTCCCGAGGGTCGCCGTGGGGTGGATCCGACCCTTCCTAGAGGGAGTGCGCACGAGCGCCTAGGACCTGCACAGTCGCCTTTGGGATTTCTCCCCGGGCACTGGCAGCAACCTAGTGCGCCAGTGGATTTACTGGAGGACCTCGCCGCCCACGGAGGAAGCTCGCCTTTCACCAGCGAGGTCCATCGAGGGGGTTTTCCTCACCACTGGACCCCCCCGAAGTTTGTATTGTTCGACGGGTCGCAAGATCCCGTCGACCATCTCTTGGCCTACAGGAAACTTCTATTTTTCCGGGACCAGGACCATGTCCTGTGTCGCGCGTTTTCAAGCAGTCTGACCGGATCGGCATTGAATTGGTTCCACAAGCTGCCGTCCGGCGTGATCCCCAACTTTCCAACTCTCTCTAGGCTATTCCTGGAGCAGTATCGCTGCAACAGGCAGCCCCCGAAGAGGATCGAATCTCTGTTCACTCTGGCCATGGGAGCTCGCGAAACGCTCCGATGCTTCGCAACGCGATTCCGAAGCGCTTACCTCGCTCTGGAAGACGCGGCGGGCCAGGATCGTACCGCGGTGAGCGCCTTCAGAAGCGCCCTCCCCGAGGGGGGCAAGCTTCATGACGCCTTGGTGATCAAGGACCCTCGCACAATGGTCGAACTGTTCGCCCTGGTCCAGCAGCACATCAAGCTCGAGGATGCGGTGCTAGATCGGAAGGGAAAGGCGGTAGAACAGCGACCTCCTCCAGCTTTGCGACCTCTTGTCGTTAAAGCCGTGGAGAGGAGGGAGGTGCCACTTGCGGTACCCTTGCCCGGACCGGCTGCAGCTCCTGCAATACAGCCCGCTGAAGCTCCCGCGACGGTCGCTGGAAGGCCGGCGAACTGGCGCTTGCCTCCGGGACCCGGGGAGCGGGACTTCACCGTGCTGACTCACTCGCCAGGGCAAATTTTCCATCAGATTCGGAATGAGCCTTTCTTCCAGTATCCGCCACCCCTACAGGTCGGAGAGCCCGGCTCTACCGACAACTCGCGGCGATGCGCTTTTCATCGAAGCCCTGGGCATCACACTAATAGATGCCGGGCTCTGAAAAACCACCTGGAGGACTTGATCGCGCTGGGGCATCTGACCCAATTCATCTCGCCCCCAAGGAGGTTCGAGGTGATTCCAGAACGAGCTCCTCGGGAGGGAGATCGCCCAGGACTCGCGGAGCCCGCCTTACCTCCTCCTCCCCCGGGAGGACCGGCGATCTGCCACACCATTAGCGGGAGGTTGAGCGGCCCCAGATCAAGTAATGAAGCCCGCCGGCGAGTAAGGGAGATGGAGCGGGCGCAGAAGGTATTTTCTGTCTCCCTAACCCCTACTTTACTTCAAGCACCAAGGATGGAAGCCCGCGATTTCCTCTGGTTTTCAGAGGATGACATGGCTGGGGTTGTCACGCCCCACAATGACCCCCTCGTCATACGCCTGATGATGGCAAACATCGAGGTGAGGCGAGCTCTAGTAGATTCAGGAAGCGCCGTTGACATCCTTTTTCTGTCGGCCTACCTGCGAATGGGGTTGAGACTCGTCGACTTGTCTCCCTCGACGAGCTCCCTCAGTGGCTTCACCGGAGAGGTCGCCAAAGTAGCGGGAGAGATAACCCTTACCGTGACAGCGGGCCCGGAAGCTCGCCAAGTCCGCTTCGCGGTAGTTGACGGGAGTTCGGCCTTTAACGCCATCCTCGGGCAGCCTTGGTTAAGGCAGATGAAGGCGGTGTCGTCACCCAACCATCAGGCCCTCAAATTCCCGACAGCGAGCGGGATTGTAGTCATTCGGGGAGATCAAGTAATCGCGACCAGATGCGAGCAAGATGCTCCTCACCTCATGGACTTGGAAGTCGTCGAGGCCAAGAGGCCCGCGCCATCCTAGCAATTACCGCTCGCAACGGCCGAGCTCCCGGGGAGCCCGCCGGGGACCTCCTCGCCTTATTCCCCTGCTCCATCCCCGGGTGGGAGCGGTGCGGACCTTAAGTCGAAGGAGGGTCGCCTGACAACCCCCAGGAGAGGAAGTTTTCCGGTGGCCGAACCACTTCAAGAGATCGACGTGGGCGGCGCAGAAGGGCCAAGAATTGTTAGTCTTGGGACCTCGTTAACCGAGGGCGAGGTCCAAGCCATAACCAGCTTGCTCAGGGAATACCGCGACGTATTCGCCTGGAGCTTCGCGGACATGCCAGGGATTGACCCGGAGGTCGCCTGTCATCGTCTGCATATCGCGAAGGAGTTCTCGCCGGTCAAGCAGAAAGCTCGGCACATACCTGCAGCGAAGTCCGTTGCAGTGGCGGCAGAGATAGATAAGCTGGAGCGAGCCGGCTTCATCCGCGAGGCACATTTCCCCGAGTGGATCTCCAATATCGTGGCGGTGCCTAAGAAGAGCGGAGCGGTCAGAGTGTGCATCGACTTCTCCGACCTCAACAAGGCATGCCCGAAGGACGGATTCCCTCTTCCGAGAATCGGCGCACTGGTTGATGCAGCTGTCGGGTTCCGAGCTCTGTCCTTCATGGATGGATACTCAGGGTATAACCAAATACCCCTCCATCCTGAAGATCAGGAGAAGACCGCTTTCTACTCCGGAGCGGGCTACCAGAAGCTCTACTGCTATCGAGTGATGCCCTTCGGACTCAAGAACGCTGGAGCGACCTACCAAAGGTTAGTCACTCGCATGTTTAAAAATCAGATCGGCAAAAATGTCGAGGTCTATGTTGACGACCTTCTGGTAAAAAGTCGAGAGCGAGGAGGGCATGTCGCCGACCTCCGCGAAACCTTCGAAATATTGAGAAAGTTTCAAATGAGGCTGAACCCGGCGAAGTGCGCATTCGGGGTGACTTCGGGGAAATTCCTCGGGTACCTGGTCACCCACAGGGGGATCGAGGCCGACCCTGGGCAAATCCGAGCACTTGTCGAAATGCCCGCACCGAGAACCCGGCAAGAAGTCCAGAGATTGAGCGGACGAATCGCCGCGCTCAACCGGTTTATATCTAAATCCTCAGACAATTGCCGACCTCTTTTCGAGCTGCTGCGAAAAGGAGCGAGCATTTGCTGGGATGAAAGTTGCGAGCGCGCCTTTCAGAAGATGAAGGATTATCTCGCGAGCCCGCCCATCCTAGCAGCACCAAAAGATGGCGCCGAGCTTGGCGTGTATCTCGCGGTCACGGAGAACGCCGTAAGTGGGGTCTTGGTAGTAGAAGAAGCAAAGGTAGAGCGGCCTGTCTATTTTGTGAGCCACACGATGCTTCCCGCCGAGCTCCGGTATCGACCAATCGAGAAGGTCGCTTTGGCTTTGGTCCTTACCGCGAGGAAGCTTCACCCCTACTTCTCGGCGCATACCGTCAAAGTCATCACGGAGCACCCCCTAAAGAGCGCCCTCTCCAGGCCTTCGGTAGCCGGCAGGTTGTATCAATGGTCTGCCGAGCTCGCCGCCTATGGATTGGAGTATGTCCCTCGAGTTGCTGTCAAAGGGCAGGTTCTCGCCGATTTCTTAGCAGACTTCCCCATAGAAGAGCCAGTCCAGTACCAGGAGGATGAGCCAACTGAGGCACACCCTGGGAAGGCGAGGTTCTTGGACAACCAAGGCGAGCGTCCTCCAAATGAGCATCCAGAGGCGATGGGATGGAAATTGTTTGTCGATGGTTCCTCCAACGCTTTGGGAGCGGGGATCGGGGTCGCTCTGATCGCCCAAGAGGTGCTGCTCGAGAAATCAGTCCGACTGGATTTCGCCGCTACTAACAATGAAGCAGAGTACGAGGCGTTACTGGCAGGTCTGGAGCTCGCTCAAGAGGTAGGCGCCAAACGCTTAAAAGTCTTTAGTGATTCCCAGCTAATTATTTGCCAAATCAATGGGGAGTACGCCTTCCGGGATGCACGCATGGCGATCTACGTTGATCTGGTGAAAAGCAAGGCCGCGGAGTTCGAAAAGATCTCTTTCGAGCAAATTCCGCGAGCCGATAATAGGCGAGCTGATGCCTTGGCAAACGCCGCCTCCTTGCTGGGAACATCGGAAGCTCGCCATATTCTCATTGAAGTCCAGAATCAGTCTCGGCTCCAGCTGGCGGAGCTCGCAGTTAACCAAGTTTCTGCCGACGTATCTCCTGGCGGGTGGATTGCTCTCATTCTTCGTTTCCTTCAGAAGGGCGAGCTTCCCGAAGGTAAAGAGGAAGCCCGGCGATTGGAAAAATGCGCTGGTCGCTATCTCATTCGTTGGGATCGCCTTTTTCGGAGGTCGTTTGGCGGGCCAAACCTTCGTTGCATCGAAAGCCCGGAGACCGAAGAAGTTCTGAATTGCATCCACTCTGGCGAGCTGGGAAACCACGCTGGTGGGCGATCTCTAGCTGCGAAAGTTCGAAGGCAAGGGTACTGGTGGCCCACTCTGGAGCAGGACGCTTTGAAGGCCGCTCAGAGGTGCATCCAATGCCAGAAGCACGCCACGACGAACCATATGCCTGCAGAAGAGCTGCACCCTCTGGCGAGCCCCTGGCCTTTCCAGCAATGGGGGTTGGACATTGTGGGACCTTTCCCTGTGTCTACCCGACAGAAGAAATTCATCTTAGTAGCTACGGACTACTTCACCAAATGGGTGGAAGCGGTCCCGCTAGCTAAGATTGGTGAGAAGCAAGTCAAAGACTTCCTTTGGAAGAATATTTTCTGTCGCTTTGGGCTACCCCGAGTGCTCATCACCGACAATGGTCGCCAGTTCGACAATCGCTTGATCAGAAGCTTTTGCATCGAATACAGGGTCGACCTAAGGTTCTCGTCTCCGAGGTACCCTCAAAGCAACGGGCAGGCCGAAGCAACGAACCGAGTAATCCTAGATAACCTCAAGAAAAGGTTGGAAGGAAAGAAAGGACTATGGGAGCAGGAGCTCGACGGCGTGCTGTGGGCCTATCGTACCACTCCACGTCGCTCGACCGGCGAATCGCCTTTCAGCCTGACTTACGGGTGTGAAGCCGTGCTGCCCATCGAAGCCGAGCTGCCAACGGAAAGAAAGCTTGCTGCAGGTGAGGTCGATAACGACGTTCTGCTCGCCGACTCCCTAGACCAGCTCGAAGAAAGACGAGAGCGCGCCAATCTACATCTCGCTGGGTACCGACAAGAAATGAAGCGCGCCTATGACAAAAGAGTCCGCCATCGGGCATTCAAAGCCGGGGACATGGTGATGAGAAAGGTGTTCGCAAACACGCAGGAGCCTAATGCAGGGAAGCTCGCGGCGAACTGGGAGGGTCCCTACATAATACACGAAGCGCGTGGCTCGGGGGCTTACCAGTTGATGACCGCTGAAGGCGATTTGTTAGAGCGGCCTTGGAATGCTTTGCACCTTCGCAAGTTCTATGCCTAAGTGAATTTTTGTAAATTATCGTTTGAAGTTATGAATGAATGATGGGATTTTCCACAACGAACTCCACCCGGAAGCTCGCTGCACCAAGAGCTCGCTTGATCTACAAAGCAGTCCGCCGTTGTGCGGACTTAAAGCAAGACCGGGATCCTCAGAGGCGGCCAGTGGGCGACCTTGAGCTTCCCGGGGCAGTCCGCCGTTGTGCGGACTTAAAGCAAGACCGGGATCCTCAGAGGCAGCCAGTGGGCGACCTTGAGCTTCCCGGGGCAGTCCGCCGTTATGCGGACTTAAAGCAAGACCGGGATCCTCAGAGGCAGCCAGTGGGCGACCTTGAGCTTCTCGGGGCAGTCCGCCGTTGTGCGGACTTAAAGCAAGACCGGGATCATCAGAGGCAGCCAGTGGGCGACCTTGAGCTTCCCGGGGCAGTCCGCCGTTGTGCGGACTTAAAGCTAGACCGGGATCCTCAGAGGCAGCCAGTGGGCGACCTTGAGCTTCCCGGGGAAGTCCGGTGCCCAAGAGGACTCTAAGCCTAACTAGGATCCTTCGCGTTCACCTGCCATGAACGGAAGCATCCTGGCGTTGGCGTACCCCTCGAAGGGCGAGCCCGCCGAACAGGACCATCGAGAGAAATTAACCGGGCAGGGGGCAGCTAGCACTTATTAGTTTTCTTTTAAAATAAAAATGGTTTAAGTCTCTGAGTGTAGGGAAGTTTTTGAAGTCTTTTGGTTTGCTTAAACGTTTTCCGGGCTCAGAGACTTGTCGAGTTTTTGCGAGCATGCCGAGTTTTTCGTATTGCATATGTTTTAAAAATAAAGAGATTGAATCGAATTAGCCGCCTCACCCGGGGTATCACTCTCGAGGTCGCTGTGAACTCCTAGAGCGGACTCATGAGCAACGCAAAGAAAGATAAAAAGACACAACGTCGAGCTTAAAAAGATGAAAATTTTATTGATAGACGAGAATTACAAAAACAGTTGCAAAACTGCGAGCTCAAGGCTTGCTTGTCTCCGCCCCACTGTCGTCTCCTCGGCGCCGCTTCTTCGACCTTTCGGTCTTGTATTTCTCCACAGCGGCCAGGGCGCCTTTCTTGAGGAGATCGTCCAGTTGAGTTTGGAGGCGGTCTTGCTGAGCCCGAAGGCCGTTGGCGTGCGTCTCTTTCAAGGCAGCGATCTCCGTCTTCAGAGCAGCAACCTCGCCTTGAAGTTGAGCCGCCTCCCGCTGCGCGACCTCCCGGGCGGACACAGCTTCGTCTCGCTCCGCCTTGGCCTTGAAGAGGGCGGTAGCGGACAGGCCTTTGGCTACCTCGGCCATGGCGAGGCCTGACGCCAGGGTTTTGACCCTGCGGTGTAGTGCCTCTGACTCCGCCTTCAGCTCCTCGGAGCCCTTGGCTAGCTGGAGCTCGTGGATGTGCTCGTCCACCTTGCGCTCAGACCCCCGAAGGGAATCATCGAACAAAGCGGCCAGCGCCTTCCCGGCCCCAGCGACCTCCGCGGCCAGCGCCTGGCTCTGCTTCTCCGCCTGCATAAGAAAGGTGAAGAGGTTAGCAAGAATTGAGACTAAAATTTACCCAGACAGGTGCGGAGCGTACCTCGGCCAGGCGCTCGCTTATAGAAGCGAAGGGAGCTCGCGCGAAAACGTTGCGGCCCAGCAGCTGCCGCACGTAGTGGGGCGCCCTCCCTTCCTCCACAGAGGAACCCGCGCTGGGACCGCCGGGAGCTCCGGAAAGAGGGGGCACGCCGGGAGGAGTGGGGGCTATCACCTCCCCCGGGCGAGCTCCGGCTCCTGGCGGGCTCGGAGGGTCCGCCGTGGCCCCCTTGGCCTCCGACTCCGAGCTGAAGGACTCGGAATCGGAGCCAATGTCTACGAAACTCGGGGACCTGTAGACCAGGTCCCCTAAGCCCTGCTGGGAGCCCGCTCCCTCCTGGCCCTCTGCAGGAGGCGAGGTCGGAGGGGCGGGGGCTGGAGCGGCCTCCGGTGTAAAGGCCGCGGGAGGAGGAGCCGACACCGGCAAGGAGGTCGCAGCGACGGCGTCTGATTCGCCCTGCTGGATCCCTGCCCCGTCGACGGGAGATGGCGGCTCCTGCCCGCTTGACCCCGCCCCTGGTACGGGAGCTGATGGAGTCGCGGGCTTCTCCACTTGGGCAAAAGCAGAAGGCTCCGCCTGGGAAGGCTGAGGAGCGGGCTCTTCCTCCTCGGGGCCTGAGGCCTCTTCCGCGGAGTCCGTCCAGCTGGGCTCCGAGTTCAAGCCCGCCTCCTCCAGCGCTTTCTGCCGTTGCGCCGCCTGGACGTTAGAAGGCACGGGCCCCGCACGCTTGGCCTTCTTCTTCCCGCGCGCCTCCATCTCCGGCGTCATCACTGCTACACGAAGCGGCACGGTCAGATCGCCCGGAAAGTAGCCCATTAAAATTTGAGCCATCCCGGATTCGACTTCCGCTATGGTTAGCGGGAGGTCGATGTTCGGGTCGTCGGGCTCGACCATTTGGATCTTTCGGCGGACTATGGGAGTTGGGGCAGTGGGCTGACCTGGGCCGGCGTCCGGGCGAGGAGGTGGCGGGGGAGCGGAGGCTTCACCCTGGCGGAGCATCTCTAGGGTGTCGGGGTCGTCGAAGCGGATGGACGAGGCCCGCCTCCGTGCCACCTTCTTGCGGGGGTTGCCTCCGGAGCTCCCTGCCCCCTTGCTGGCCCCTTTAGAGGGAGGAGGGGCGTTCTGCATCGGCGGAATAGCGCCGACCTCCTCCTCTTTCTTCTTCCGGACCACTTTCTGCTTCAGCAGAATAGCGCCGGTCTTCCCGTCCTTCAGTTGGAAGGCTAAGTCGGGAGCGGTGATCTTCTCTGGAGTCCGCCCACCAAGGTAGTGGAGGATCGCCTCGTCCAGAGACTTCTCCCGATCGGGAGCGATGCACTTCTTCTTCCCCGCCTTGTAGAAGGAGATCTCCCGGAAGACCGCCGTCGGAGGAACCCCAGGGTGAGCCGGGACTCCGCTGTGCCGCCCGCGCCAGTTGCCAACCGCCACGAAGGGATGGTCCTTCCAGTGGCGGTCCTTGCTCTCGACGGTGGAGAAGGGGAGCACCTCGCCAGGCCGCCCGGCAAGATAGAAGTAGCCGCAGCCCACGGTGCTGTAGACCGGCGAGGGCTTGAGGAGCCACTTTTTGAGCAAGTAGCTCAGTGGGATCCTCGCATTCAGAGCGGTCTCCAGCTGAGACAACCCGTAGAGTATCCCCCAGGAGTTTCCTGAGAGTTGGGCGGGGCAAAGACCCGTCAACTCCAGGAGCTCCCCGGCGAGATGACTCAGGGGGAACCGCAGCCCGGACCACAGCAGCCCGACAGAAGCTACTGTGCCCTGGGACGGCCTCCCCGAGAGTGGCATCTCGGCGACGACGATCTCCCGAGGGAGATCGATCGCCGCCCGGATACTATCCCCGACGGGCACCCCGATCGGGTTCTGCAGCCATACCACCGCCCTCTCAGCGGCAGGCTCAGAGGCTTGGGCGGCGGTAGCAGCGGCGGCAACGGCAGCAGCAACGTCGGAGGCAGAAGCCATTAGAGCAGGAAGAGAGAGCGAGCTGGAAGCAAGAAAGAGAGAGCGAGCTGGAGAGAAGGGAGAGCTGTTTTCACGCGACGGTAGAAATCGCCCCCCATCCCCTATTTATAGGCGAGTGAGAGACAGGTGAATCGATCCGCAGTTAATGCCCGAGCGCACTCAGCGAGGCGACGTGACGACAGACGAAGCGACAGCTCGCTTCTTTCCAATCGTCAAGCGCCACGTGGGCCACGCGTGGAAAAAGCTGCGCCGGCACCGACGCTGTCATTTACTGACAGAAGCAGAGCGAATGAGGAGGAAACACGTGTCTCGCGCCGATCGGGATCTCATGATGAGATTCGTTGTATCCGCCTTGAGCCTCGCGCTGCATTCAAGACGAAGCGACCGTTGGAGATTTGGTGCGATACCCAAGTCACAAGATCGCTCGCAGCAGGAGCCCGCAGCTCGCCCGATGCAGACCCTGGCCGCATGTGACAAGCTCGCATCGGAGGGAGATCGCTCGGGGCTGACGCTCGCGGCTCGCCCAGCATTTGTGGAGTACTGGCAGTCAAAGCTCTCGGCGCAGATCGCTCGCGGCAGGTGCCAGCAGCTCGCCCGACGCCGACCCTGACCGCGTGTGGCAAGCCCGCGCCGGAAGGAGATCGCTCGTGGCTGACGCTCGCGGCCCGCCCAGCGTTTGTGAAGTACTGACAGTCTAAACTCTCGACGCGGATTGCCCATAGCTACTATCTCCGCCCCGCCAGAAAACTGTTGCAGCAGACATTGATATCAGGCACATTACAAGGGGTAGGAGCTCGCTAAGACTCCTGAGCAAGCGTCAAGTCTCCTTGGTCGCTCCCTCAGGAGGGGGTAATGTTGGGGGTGATTGAAACCCGATCAGGAGTTCGCTCTCCCGTGCTCACCCAGTCATCTTGACAGGGAGCGGGATCCACATTGGGCTGAAGGGGCCCAGGGCAAGTTCGTTCAGAAGCTCGTTAAGTTTGCTTAGGAGCTCGCCCAGGAGCTCACCCAAAGTTCGCCCAGGAGCTCGCCCAAAAGCTCGCTCTCACAGCCCGTGAGGAGCTCGCCCCGCTTGGAGCTGGATGGACACCTTGTATCTGAGTGCAGCTCGCCCCGCCAAGAGCTGGCGTTCCCCCAGACCCCGCAGGAGCACGACCAAATTCTATAAATGGCTTAGACAAAGAGCACGAAGGAGCTCGCCAATGCTCGCTCAGGAGCTCGCCAATGTTCGCCCAGGAGCTCGCCCAAAGTTCGCCCAGGAGCTCGCCCAAAAGCTCGCTCTCACAGCCCGTGAGGAGCTCGCCCCGCTTGGAGCTGGATGGACACCTTGTATCTGAGTGCAGATTGCCCCGCCAAGAGCTGGCGTTCCCCCAGACCCCGCAGGAGCACGACCAAATTCTGTAAATGGCTTAGACAAAGAGCGCGAAGGAGCTCGCCAATGCTCGCTCAGGAGCTCGCCAATGCTCGCTCAGGAGATCGCCAATGCTCGCTCAGGAGCTCGCCAATGCTCGCTCAGGAGCTCGCCCGAGCTCGCTCAAGAGCTCGCTCAAGCTCGCTCAGGAGCTCGCCAAGCTCGTCCAGACCCCTGTTTATCGAAGAGGTCGCTCCTGCGAGGTCCGACTCTTGATAAAAGTGGAGGGAAGGACGGAGCAACGGAGGATGAGCTCGCCTTAGCTTCCCACCTGAGGTCGCCCACAATAGAGCAGCATAAGGATTACCAGGTGTCGAGCACCCACTGAAGCTACGTGGACGTTTGCAGTCCATGGAAGCCCATCGGAGTCGGTTTGAAACCTCCCAGACTTGAACATTCTAGAAGATTCCCCTGGCAGCAACAGAACAGCAGCAGCTGTCCCCCACTACTTCGTCAGGCGAGCTAGACGACAAAGAATGTCAGGAGCTCAAGTACCAAGGACTGTCAGATCCACGTGAGCCAGCACGTGGGGGTCTAGAAGGTGCCGGAAACAGCTTCCACGCGTCGTAACTAGATAGGTCGCCCATGTCTATAAATACACACCCCCAGGCTCCAAAGTACAGGTTCGAAATCCCTTTCCCTACCACTTTGGTATACAACAGCTCTCCGTTGTGCTACCGTGACTGACTTGAGCGTCGGAGGGTCTGCGCTCCTAAGGGAGCCAGCCGTTCTCACGTTTCTCTTTTCTTGGTCTTACAGGTTGCTCGCAAGGACCAGGAAAAATCCCCCAAACAGATCGTACGAAGGAATTAGAATGGAGAATGGATCGTGCGAATGAATTAGAATGGATCGTGCGATAAGAATGGATCGTACGAATGAAATAGAATAGATCGTACGGATAAATGAATTTGGATCGTGCTAATGAATTAGAATGGATCGTACGAATGAATTAGAATGGATCGTACTAATGAATTAGAATAGATTGTGCGAATGAATTAGAATGGATCATACGAATGAATTAGAAAGGATATATTTGTGCGAATGAATTAGAATAGATCGTATGAATGAATTAGATTGGATCGTATTAATGAATTAGAATGGATCATGCGAATGAATTAGAATGGATCGTACGAATAAATTAGAATGGATAGATTCGTGCGAATGAATTTGAATGGATCGTACGAAGGAATTAGAATGGATCGTACGAAGGAATTAGAATAGATCATACGAAGAAATTAGAATGGATCGTACGAATGAATTAGAATGGATCGTATGAATGAATTAGAATGGATCGTGCGAATGAATTAAAATGGATCGTATGAATGAAATAGAATGGATCGTATGAATTAGAATGGACCGTACGAATGAAATAGAATGGATCGTACGAATGAATTAGAATAGATTGTGCGAATGGATTAGAATGGATCATACGATTGAGTAAGAATGGATTGTACGAATGAAATAGAATAGATCGTACGAATGAATTAGAATGGATCATGCTAATGAATTAGAATTGATCGTACGAATGAATTAGAATAGATTGTGCGAATGAATTAGAATGGATCGTACGAATGAATTGGAATGGATACATTCGTCCGAATGAATTAGAATGGATCGTATGAATGAATTAGAGTGGATACATTCGTACAAATGAATTAGAATGGATCGTACGAATGAATTAGAATGGATCGTACGAATGAATTAGAATGGATACATTCATGCGAATGAATTAGAATGGATCATACGAATGAATTAGAATGGATTCATTCGTGCGAATGAATTAGAATGGATCGTACGAATGAGTAAGAATGGATCGTACGAATGAATTAGAATGGATTGAATTAGAATGAATCGTACGAATGAATTAGAATGGATCGTACGAATGAATTAGAATGGATCGTACGAATGAATTAGAATGGATTGAATTTGAATGAATCGTACGAATGAATTAGAATGAATCATACCGTACGAATGAATTAGAATGGATCATACGAAGGAATTAGAATGGATCGTACGAATGAATTAGAATGGATCGTACGAATGAATTAGAATGGATCGTACAAAGGAACTAGAATGGATCGTACGAAGGAATTAGAATGGATAGTACGAATGAATTAGAATGGATACCTTCGTGCAAATGAATTAGAATGGATCGTACGAATGAGTAAGAATGGATCGTACGAATGAAATAGAATGGATCGTATGAATGAATTAGAATGGATCGTGCGAATGAATTAGAATGGATCGTACGAATAAATTAGAATAGATTGTGCGAATGAATTAGAATGGATCGTACGAATGAATTAGAATTGATCGTACGAATGAATTAGAATAGATCGTATGAATGAATTAGAATGGATCGTGCGAATGAATTAGAATGGATCGTAAGAATGAAATAGAATGGATTCGCACGAATGTATCCATTCTAATTCATTCGTACGATCTATTCTAATTCATTCGTACGATCCATTCTAATTCATTAATACGATCCAATCTAATTCATTCATACGATCCATTCTAATTCATTCGTACGATCAATTCTAATTCATTAGAATAGATCGTATGAATGAATTAGATTGGATCGTATGAATGAATTAGAATGGATCGTGCGAATGAATTAGAATGCATTGTACGAATGAATTAGAAAGGATCGTTTGAATGAATTAGAATGGATCGTACTTATGAATTAGAATGGGTCGTACGAATGAATTGGAATGGATACATTCGTGCGAATGAATTAGAATGGATCGTATGAATGAATTAGAGTGGATACATTCGTACAAATAAATTAGAATGGATCGTACGAATGAATTAGAATGGATACATTCGTGCGAATGAATTAGAATGGATCATATGAATGAATTTGAATGGATCGTTTGAGTGAATGCGAATGGATCGTGCGAATGAATTAGAATGGATTGTACGAATGAATTAGAATGGATCGTACGAATGAATTAGAATGGATCGTACGAAGGAATTAGAATGGATCGTACGAAGGAATTAGAATGGATAGTACGAATGAATTAGAATGGATACCTTCGTGCAAATGAATTAGAATGGATCGTACGAATGAGTAAGAATGGATCGTACGAATGAAATAGAATGGATCGTATGAATGAATTAGAATGGATCGTGCGAATGAATTAGAATGGATCGTACGAATGAATTAGAATAGATTGTGCGAATGAATTAGAATGGATACATTCGTGCGAATCCATTCTATTTCATTCGTACGATCCATTCTAATTCATTCGCACGATCCATTCTAATTCATTCATACGATCCATTCTAATTTCTTCGTATGATCTATTCTAATTCCTTCGTACGATCCATTCTAATTCCTTCGTACGATCCATTCAAATTCATTCGCACGAATCTATCCATTCTAATTCATTCATACGATCCATTCTAATTCATTCGCACGATCCATTCTAATTCATTAATACGATCCAATCTAATTCATTCATACGATCTATTCTAATTCATTCGCACGAATATATCCTTTCTAATTCATTCGTACGATCCATTCTAATTCATTCGCACAATCTATTCTAATTCATTAGTACAATCCATTCTAATTCATTCGTACGATCCATTCTAATTCATTAGCATGATCCAAATTCATTTATCCGTACGATCTATTCTATTTCATTCGTACGATCCATTCTTATCGCACGATCCATTCTAATTCATTCGCACGATCCATTCTCCATTCTAATTCCTTCGTACGATCCATTCTAATTCCTTCGTATCCATTCTAATTCACTCATACGATCCATTCTAATTCATTCATACGATCCATTCTAATTCATTCGCATGAATGTATCCATTCTAATTCATTCGTACGATCCATTCTAATTCATTCACACAATCTATTCTAATTCATTCATACGATCCATCCTAATACATTCGCACGAATGTATCCATTCTAATTCATTCGTACAATCTATTCAATTTCATTCGTACGATCCATTCTTACTCATTCGTACGATCCATTCGTATCCATTCTAATTCATTCGTACGATCAATTCTAATTCATTCGTACGATCCATTCTAATTCATTAATACGATCCAATCTAATTCATTCATACGATCCATTCTAATTCATTCGTACGATCCATTCTAATTCATTCATACGATCCATTCTTACTCATTCGTACGATCCATTCTAATTCATTCGCATGATCCATTCTAATTCATCCGTACGATCCATTCTATTTCATTCGTACGATCCATTCTTACTCATTCGTACGATCCATTCTAATTCATTCGCACGAATGTATCCATTCTAATTCATTCGTACGATCCATTCTAATTCCTTCGTACAAACCATTCTAATTCCTGCGTATGATCCATTCTAATTCATTCGTACGATCTATTCTAATTCCTTCGTATGATGCATTCTAATTCATTCGTACGGTATGATTCATTCTAATTCATTCGTACGATTCATTCTAATTCAATCCATTCTAATTCATTCGTACGATCCATTCTAATTCATTTGTACGAATGTATCCACTCTAATTCATTCATACGATCCATTCTAATTCATTCGCACGAATGTATCCATTCCAATTCATTCATACGATCCATTCTAATTCGGATCGTACGAAGGAATTAGAAAGGATCGTACAAACGAATTAGAATGGATCGTATGAATGAAATAGAATAGATCGTGCGAATGAATTAGAATGGATCGTATGAATGAATTAGAGTGGATACATTCGTACAAATGAATTAGAATGGATCGTACGAATGAATTAGAATGGATACATTCGTGCGAATGAATTAGAATGGATCATATGAATGAATTAGAATGGATCGTTGGAGTGAATGCGAATGGATCGTGCGAATGAATTAGAATGGATTGTACGAATGAATTAGAATGGATCGTACGAATGAATTAGAATAGATACATTCGTGCGAATCCGTTCTATTTCATTCGTACGATCCATTCTAATTCATTCGCACGATCCATTCTAATTCATTCATACGATCCATTCTAATTCATTCGTGCAAAAGAATTATAATGGATTGTATGAATGAATTAGAAAGGATCGTGCGAATGAATTAGAATGGATACATTCGTGCGAATGAATTAGAATGGATCGTATGAATGAATTAGAATGGATCGTGCGAATGAATTAGAATGGATCGTACGAATGAATTAGAATGGATCGTATGAATTAGAATGGATCGTACGAAGGAATTAGAATGGATCGTATGAATGAATTAGATTGGATCATATTAATGAATTTGAATGGATCGTATGAATGAATTAGATTGGATCATATGAATGAATTAGAATGGATCTTGCGAATGAATTAGAATGGATCGTACGAATGAAATAGAATGGATTGTATGAATGAATTAGAATAGATCGTGCGAATGAATTAGAATGGATCGTACGAATGAATTAGAATGGATCATATGAATGAATTAGAATGGATCGTACGTATGAATTAGAATGGATCGTGCGAATGAATTAGAATGGATCGTATGAATGAATTAGAGTAGATACATTCGTACTAAGGAATTAGAATGGATCGTACGAATGAATTAGAATGGATTATATGAATGAATTAGAATGGATCGTACGAATGAATTAGAATGGATACATTCATGCGAATGAATTAGAATGGATTGTACGAATAAATTAGAATGGATCGTACGAATGAATTAGAATAGATTGTACGAATGAATTAGAATGGATCGTACGTCTAATTCATTCGTACGATCCATTCTAATTCATTCATACAATCCATTCTACTTCTTTTGCACGAATGTATCCATTCTAGTTCATTCGTACGATCCATTCTAATTCCTTCGTACGATCTATTCTAATTCCTTCGTACGATCCATTCTAATTCATTCCCATGAATGTATCCATTCTAATTGATATGTACGATCCATTCTATTTCATTCGTATGATCCATTCTTACTTATTCGTACGATCCAATCTAATTCATTCATACGATCCATTCTACAATCCATTCTAATTCATTCGTACGTTCCATTCTAATTCATTAGCACGATCAATGCTAATTCATTCGTACGATCCATTCTAATTCATTCGTACGATCCATTCTAATACATTCGCACGAATGAATCCATTCTAATTCATTCGTACAATCCATTCTATTTCATATGTACGATCCATTCTTACTCATTCGTAAGATCCATTCTAATTCATTGGCACGAATGTATCCATTCTAATTCATTCGTACGATCCACTCTAATTCATTCGTACGATCCATTCCAATTCATTCTAATTCTAATTCATTCACACGAATGTATCCATTTTAATTCATTCGTACGATCCATTCTAATTCATTCGCACAATCTATTCTAATTTATTCGTACGATCCATTCTAATTCATTCGCACGATCCATTCTAATTCATTTGCACGATCCATTCTAATTCATTCATACAATCCATTCTAATTCGTTTGCACGAATGTATCTATTCTAATTCATTACGAATGAGTAAGAATGGATTGTACGAATGAATTAGAATGGATACATTCGTGCGAATGAATTAGAATGGATCATACGAATGAGTAAGAATGGATCGTACGAATGAAATTGAATGGATTGTACGAATGAATTAAAATGGATCGTACGAATGAATTAGCATTGATCGTGCTAATGAATTAGAATGGAACGTACGAATGAATTAGAATGGATCGTAGAATGGATCGTATGAATGAATTAGATTGGATCGTATGAATGAGTAAGAATGGATCATACGAATGAAATAGAATGGATCGTACATATCAATTAGAATGGATACATTCATGGGAATGAATTAGAATGGATCGTACGAAGGAATTAGAATGGATCGTACGAATGAATTAGAATGGATACATTCGTGCAAAAGAAGTAGAATGGATTGTATGAATGAAGTAGAATGGATCGTACGAATGAATTAGACGTACGATCCATTCTAATTCATTCGTACAATCTATTCTAATTCATTCATACGATCCATTCTAAGTTATTCGTACAATCCATTCTAATTCATTCGCACGAATGTATCCATTCTAATTCATTCGTACGATCCATTCTAATTCATTCATATATTCCATTCTAATTCATTCGTACGATCCATTCTAATTCCTTCGCACGAATGTATCTACTCTAATTCATTCATACGATCCATTCTAATTCATTCGCACGATCCATTCTAATTCATACGTACGATCCATTCTAATTCATTCATATGATCCATTCAAATTCATTCGTACGATCCATTCTAATTCATTCGCATGATCTATTCTAATTCATTCATACAATCCATTCTATTTCATTCGTACGATCCATTCTAATTCATTCGCAAGATCCATTCTAATTCATTCATACGATCCAATCTAATTCATTCATACGATCCATTCAAATTCATTAATACGATCCAATCTAATTCATTCATACGATCCATTCTAATTCCTTCGTACGATCCATTCTAATTCATACGATCCATTCTAATTCATTCGTACGATCCATTCTAATTCATTCGTATGATCCATTCTAATTCATTCGTACGATCCATTCTAATTCATTCGCACGATCCATTCTAATTTATTCATACGATCCAATCTAATTCATTCATACGATCCATTCTAATTCATTCGCACGAATGTATCCATTCTAATTCATTCGCACGATCCATTCTAATTCATTCATACAATCCATTCTAATTCTTTTGCACGAATGTTTCCATTCTAATTCATTCGTACGATCCATTCTAATTTATTCGTATGATCTATTCTAATTCATTCGCATGATCCATTATAATTCATTCATAAGATCCAATCTAATACATTCCTACGATCTATTCTAATTTATTCGTACGATCCATTCTAATTCATTAATACGATCCAATCTAATTCATTCATACGATCCATTCTAATTCATTCACACAATCCATTCTAATTCATTCTAATTTATTCGTATGTGAGTGGATCGTGTTTTTTCGTGCTAATGAATTAGAATGGATCGTACGAATGAATTAGAATGGATCGTATGAATGAATTAGAATGGATCTTGCGAATAAATTAGAATGGATCGTATGAATGAATTAGAATAGATTGTGCGAATGAATTAGAATGGATCGTACGAATGAATTAGAATGGATACATTCGTGCGAATGAATTAGAATGGATCGTATGAATGAATTAGAATCGATCGTACGAATGAATTAGAATGGATCATGCGAATGAATTAGAATGGATCGTGCGAATGAATTAGAATGGATCGTACGAATGAAATAGAATGGATTGTACGAATGAGATAGAATGGATTGTACGAATGAATTAGAATGGATACATTCATGCGAATGAATTAGAATGGATCATACGAATGAATTAGAATGGATTCATTCGTGCGAATGAATTAGAATGGATCGTACGAATGAGTAAGAATGGATCGTATGAATTAGAATGGATCGTACGAATGAGTAAGAATGGATCGTATGAATTAGAATGGATCGTACGAATGAAATAGAATGGATCGTACGAATGAATTAGAATAGATTGTGCGAATGGATTAGAATGGATCAGACGATTGAGTAAGAATGGATTGTACGAATGAAATTGAATAGATCGTACGAATGAATTAGAATGGATCATATGAATGAATTAGAATGGATCGTGCGAATGAATTAGAATGGATCGTACGAATTAATTAGAATGGATCGTATGAATGAATTAGAATGGATCGTAGTAATGAATTAGAATGGATCCTACGAATGAATTAGAATAGATTATGCGAATGAATTAGAATGGATCTGGATCGTGTATCCATTCTAATTCATTCGTACGACCCATTCTAATTCATTCGCACGATCCATTCTAATTCATTCGTACGATCTAATCTATTTCATTCGTACAATCCATTCTAATTCATTCATACGATCCAATCTAATTCATTCATATGATCCATTCTAATTCATTCGTACGATCTATTCTATTTCATTCATACGATCCATTCTAATTCGTTTGTACGATCCTTTCTAATTCCTTCGTACGATCCATTCTATTTCATTTGTATGACCTATTCTAATTCATAAGTACGATCCATTCTAATTCATTCAAACGATCCATTCTAATTCATTCGTACGATCCATTCTAATTCATTCGCACGATCCATTCTAATTCATTCATACGATCCAATCTAATTCATTCATACGATCCATTCTAATTCATTCGCACGAATGTATCCATTCTAATTCATTCGCACGATCCATTCTAATTCATTCATACAATCCATTCTAATTCTTTTGCACGAATGTATCCATTCTAATTCATTCGTACGATCCATTCTAATTCATTCGTATGATCTATTCTAATTCATTCGCATGATCCATTATAATTCATTCATACGATCCAATCTAATTCATTCGTACGATCCATTATAATTCATTCGTACGAATGTATCAACTCTAATTCATTCGTACAATCCATTCTAATTCATTCATACATGTACGAATGAATTAGAATGGATACATTCGTGCGAATGAATTAGAATGGATCGTATGAATGAATTAGATTGGATCGTATGCATGAATTAGAATGGATCGTGCGAATGAATTAGAATGGATCATACGAATGAATTAGAATGGATCAAACGAATGAATTAGAATGGATACATTCGTGCAAAAGAATTAGAATGGATTGTATGAATGAATTAGAATGGATCGTGCGAACGAATTAGAATGGATCGTACGAATGAATTAGAATGGATAGATTCGTGCGAATGAATTAGAATGGATCGTACGAATGAATTAGAATGGATCGTACGAATGATTGTATGAATGAATTAGAATGGATCGTATGAATGAAATAGAATGGATCGTACGAATGAATTAGAATGGATCGTGCGAATGAATTAGAATGGATCGTGCGAATGAATTAGAATGGATCGTACGAAGGAATTAGAATGGATCGTACGAATGAATTAGAAAGGATACATTCGAATTCATTCGTACGATCCATTCTAATTCCTTCGTACGATCCATATTCTAATTCATTCGCACAATCCATTCTAATTCATTCGCACGATCCATTCTAATTCATTCATACAATCCATTCTAATTCATTCACACAATCCATTCTAATTCATTCTAATTTATTCGTATGTGAGTGGATCGTGTTTTTTTGTGCTAATGAATTAGAATGGATCGTACGAATGAATTAGAATGGATACATTCGTGCGAAAGAATTAGAATGGATCGTATGAATGAATTAGATTGGATCGTATAAATGAATTAGAATGGATCGTACGAATGAATTAGAATGGATCGTGCTAATGAATTAGAATGGATCGTGCGAATGAATTAGAATGGATCGTGCGAATAAATTAGAATGGATCGTACGAATGAATTAGAATGGATCGTACGAATGAATTAGAATGGATCGTTCGAATGAATTAGAATAGATTGTGCGAATGAATTAGAATGGTTCGTACGAATGAATTAGAAAGTATACATTCGTGCGAATAAATTAGAATGGATCGTATGAGTGTAAATGAATTAGAATGGATCGTGCGAATAAATTAGAATGGATCGTATTAATGAATTAGAATGGATTGTGCGAATGAATTAGAATGGATCGAACGAATGAGTAAGAATGGATCGTGGGAATGAATTAGAATGGATCATATAAATGAATTAGAATGGATCGTATGAATGAATTAGAATGGATCGTGTGAATAAATTAGAATGGATCGTATGAATGAATTAGAATAGATTGTACGAATGAATTAGAATGGATCGTACGAATGAATTAGAATGGATACATTCGTGCGAATGAATTAGAATGGATCGTATGAATAAATTAGAATCGATCGTACGAATGAATTAGAATAGATCATGCGAATGAATTAGAATGGATCGTGCGAATGAATTAGAATGGATCGTACGAATGAAATAGAATGGATTGTACGAATGGGATAGAATGGATCGTACGAATGAATTAGAATGGATACATTCATGCGAATGAATTAGAATGGATCATACGAATGAATTAGAATGGATTCATTCGTGCGAATGAACTAGAATGGATCGTACGAATGAGTAAGAATGGATCGTACGAATGAATTAGAATGGATTGAATTAGAATGAATCGTACGAATGAATTAGAATGGATCGTACGAATGAATTAGAATGGATCGTACGAATGAAATAGAATGGATTGAATTAGAATGAATCGTATGAATGAATTAGAATGAATCATACCGTACGAATGAATTAGAATGGATCATACGAATGAATTAGAATGGATCGTACGAATGAATTAGAATGGATCGTATGAAGGAATTAGAATGGATCGTACGAAGGAATTAGAATGGATAGTACGAATGAATTAGAATGGATACCTTCGTGCAAATGAATTAGAATGGATCGTACGAATGAGTAAGAATGGATCGTACGAATGAAATAGAATGGATCGTATGAATGAATTAGAATGGATCGTGCGAATGAATTAGAATGGATCGTACGAATGAATTAGAATAGATTGTGCGAATGAATTAGAATGGATCGTACGAATGAAATAGAATGGATCGTACGGATGAATTAGAATGGATCGTGCGAATGAATTAGAATAGATCGTACGAATGAGTAAGAATGGATCGTATGAATGAATTAGAATGGATCGTGCGAATGAATTAAAATGGATCGTATGAATGAAATAGAATGGATCGTATGAATTAGAATGGATCGTACGAATGAAATAGAATGGATCGTACGAATGAATTAGAATAGATTGTGCGAATGGATTAGAATGGATCATACGATTGAGTAAGAATAGATTGTACGAATGAAATAGAATAGATCGTACGAATGAATTAGAATGGATCGTATGAATGAATTAGAATGGATCGTGCGAATGAATTAGAATGGATCGTACGAATAAATTAGAATGGATCGTATGAATGAATTAGAATGGATCGTAGTAATGAATTAGAATGGATCCTACGAATGAATTAGAATAGATTATGCGAATGAATTAGAATGGATCTGGATCGTGTATCCATTCTAAGTCATTCGTACGACCCATTCTAATTCATTCGCACGATCCATTCTAATTCATTCGTACGATCTAATCTATTTCATTCGTACAATCCATTCTAATTCATTCATACGATCCAATCTAATTCATTCATACGATCCATTCTAATTCATTCGTACGATTTATTCTATTTCATTCATACGATCCATTCTAATTCGTTTGTACGATCCTTTCTAATTCCTTCGTACGATCCATTCTATTTCATTCGTATGACCCATTCTAATTCATAAGTATGATCCATTCTAATTCATTCAAACGATCCATTCTAATTCATTTGTACGATCCATTCTAATTCATTCGCACGATCCATTCTAATTCATTCATACGATCCAATCTAATTCATTCATACGATCCATTGTAATTCATTCGTACAATCCATTCTAATTCATTCGCACGATCCATTCTAATTCATTCGTACGATTCATTCTAATTCAATCCATTCTAATTCATTCGTACGATCCATTGATACATTCGTGCGAATGAATTAGAATGGATCGTATGACTGAATTAGAGTGGATACATTCGTACAAATGAATTAGAATGGATCGTACGAATGAATTAGAATGGATACATTCGTGCGAATGAATTAGAATGGATCATATGAATGAATTAGAATGGATCGTTTGAGTGAATTAGAATAGATTGTGCGAATGAATTAGAATGGATCGTACGAATGAATTAGAATGGATCGTGCGAATAAATTAGAATGGATCGTATAAATGAATTAGAATGGATCGTGCGAATGAATTAGAATATAGATCGTACGAATGAATTAGAATGGATCGTACGAATGAATCCATTCTAATTCATTCGCACGATCCATTCTAATTCATTCGTACGATCCATTCTAATTTATTCGCACGATCCATTCTAATTCATTCGTACGATCCATTCTAATTCATCGCACAATTTATTCTAATTTATTCGCACAATCTATTCTAATTCATTCGTAGGATCCATTCTAATTCATTCGTACGATCTATTATATTTCATTCGTACAATCCATTCTAATTCATTCATACGATCCAATTTAATTCATTCATACGATCCAATCTAATTCATTCGTACGATCCATTCTAATTAATTCGTACGATCTATTCTATTTCATTCATACAATCCATTCTAATTCATTCATACGATCCAATCTAATTCATTCATACGATCCATTGTAATTCATTTGTACAATCCATTCTAATTCATTCGCACGATCCATTCTAATTCATTCGTACGATTCATTCTAATTCAATCCATTCTAATTCATTCGTACGATCCATTGATACATTCGTGCGAATGAACTAGAATGGATCGTATGACTGAATTAGAGTGGATACATTCGTACAAATGAATTAGAATGGATCGTACAAATGAATTAGACTGGATACATTCGTGGGAATGAATTAGAATGGATCATATGAATGAATTAGAATGGATCGTTTGAGTGAATTAGAATAGATTGTGCGAATGAATTAGAATGGATCGTACGAATGAATTAGAATGGATCGTGCGAATAAATTAGAATGGATCGTATAAATGAATTAGAATGGATCGTGCGAATGAATTAGAATATAGATCGTACGAATGAATTAGAATGGATCGTACGAATGAATCCATTCTAATTCATTCGCACGATCCATTCTAATTCATTCATACGATCCATTCTAATTTATTCGCACGATCCATTCTAATTCATTCGTACGATCCATTCTAATTCATCGCACAATCTATTCTAATTTATTCGCACAATCTATTCTAATTCATTCGTAGGATCCATTCTAATTCATTCGTACGATCTATTATATTTCATTCGTACAATCCATTCTAATTCATTCATACGATCCAATTTAATTCATTCATACGATCCAATCTAATTCATTCATACGATCCATTCTAATTCATTCGTACGATCTATTCTATTTCATTCGTACAATCCATTCTAATTCATTCATATGATCCAATCTAATTCATTCATACGATCCATTCTAATTCATTCGTACGATCCATTAGAATGGAGAATGGATTAGAATAGATCGTACGAATGAATTAGAATGGATCGTGCGAATGAATTAGAATGGGTCGTATGAATGAATTAGAATGGATACACGATCCAGATCCATTCTAATTCATTCACACAATCTATTCTAATTCATTCGTAGGATCCATTCTAATTCATTACTACGATCCATTCTAATTCATTCGTACGATCCATTCTAATTCATTCACACGATCCATTCTAATTCATTCATACGATCCATTCTATTTCATTCTAATTCATTCGTACGATCTATTCTATTTCATTCGTACAATCCATTCTAATTCATTCATACGATCCAATCTAATTCATTCATACGATCCATTCTAATTCATTCGTACGATCCATTAGAATGGAGAATGGATCGTGCGAATGAAGTAGAATGGATCGTGCGATAAGAATGGATCGTACGAATGAAATAGAATAGATCGTACGGATAAATGAATTTGGATCGTACGAATGAGTAAGATTGGATCGTACGAATGAATTAGAATGGATTGAATTAGAATGGATCGTACGAATGAATTAGAATGGATCGTACGAATGACTTAGAATGGATCGTTCGAATGAATTAGAATAGATTGTGCGAATGAATTAGAATGGATCGTACGAATGAATTAGAAAGGATACATTCGTGCGAATGAATTAGAATGGATCGTATGAGTGTGAATGAATTAGATTGGATTGTGCGAATGAATTAGAATGGATCGTACGAATGAATTAGAATGGATCGTACGAATGAATTAGAATGGATACATTCGTGCAAAAGAATTAGAATGGATTGTATGAATGAATTAGAATGGATCGTGCGAATGAATTGGAATGGATCGTGCGAATGAATTAAAATGGATCGTACGAATGAATTAGAATGGATCGTACGAATGAATTAGAAAGGATACATTCGAATTCATTCGTACGATCCATTCTAATTCCTTCGTACGATCCATATTCTAATTCATTCGCACGATCCATTCTAATTCATTCATACGATCCATTCTAATTTATTCGCACGATCCATTCTAATTCATTCGTACGATCCATTCTAATTCATTCGCACAATCTATTCTAATTCATTCGAACGATCCATTCTAATTCATTCATACGATCCATTCTAATTCATTCGTACGATCTATTCTATTTCATTCGTACAATCCTTTCTTACTCAATCGTATGATCCATTCTAATCCATTCGCACAATCTATTCTAAATCATTCGTACGATCCATTCTATTTCATTCGTACGATCCATTCTAAGATCCATTCTAATTCATTCGTACGATCCATTCTAATTCATTCACCCAATCTATTCTAATTCATTCATACCATCCATTCTAATTCATTCGTACGATCTATTCTATTTCATTCGTACAATCCTTTCTTACTCAATCGTATGATCCATTCTAATCCATTCGTACGATCCATTCTAATTCATTAGTACGATCCATTCTATTTCATTCGTACGATCCATTCTTACTCATTCGTACGATCCATTCTAATTCATTTGCACGAAGGTATCCATTCTAATTCATTCGTACTATCCATTCTAATTCATTCGTACTATCCATTCTAATTCCTTCGTACGATCCATTCTAATTCTTTCGTACGATCCATTCTAATTCATTCGTATGATCCATTCTAATTTATTCGCACGATCCATTCTAATTCATTCGTACGATCCATTCTAATTCATTCGCACAGTCTATTCTAATTCATTCGAACGATCCATTCTAATTCATTCATACGATCCATTCTAATTCATTCGTATGATCTATTCTATTTCATTCGTACAATCCTTTCTTACTCAATCGTATGATCCATTCTAATCCATTCGCACAATCTATTCTAATTCATTCGTACGATCCATTCTATTTCATTCGTACGATCCATTCTAAGATCCATTCTAATTCATTCGTACGATCCATTCTAATTCATTCGCCCAATCTATTCTAATTCATTCATACCATCCATTCTAATTCATTCGTACGATCTATTCTATTTCATTCGTACAATCCTTTCTTACTCAATCGTATGATCCATTCTAATCCATTCGTTCGATCCATTCTAATTCATTAGTACGATCCATTCTATTTCATTCGTACGATCCATTCTTACTCATTCGTACGATCCATTCTAATTCATTTGCACGAAGGTATCCATTCTAATTCATTCGTACTATCCATTCTAATTCATTCGTACTATCCATTCTAATTCCTTCGTACTATCCATTCTAATTCTTTCGTACGATCCATTCTAATTCATTCGTATGATCCATTCTAATTTATTCGCACGATCCATTCTAATTCATTCGTACGATCCATTCTAATTCATTCGCACAATCTATTCTAATTCATTCGAACGATCCATTCTAATTCATTCATACGATCCATTCTAATTCATTCGTACGATCTATTCTATTTCATTCGTACAATCCTTTCTTACTCAATCGTATGATCCATTCTAATCCATTCGCACAATCTATTCTAATTCATTCGTACGATCCATTCTATTTCATTCGTACGATCCATTCTAAGATCCATTCTAATTTATTCGCACAATCCATTCTAATTCATTCGTACGATCCATTCTAATTCATTCGCACAATCTATTCTAATTCATTCGAACGATCCATTCTAATTCATTCATACGTTCCATTCTATTTCATTCGTACGATCTATTATATTTCATTCGTACAATCCTTTCTTACTCAATCGTATGATCCATTCTAATCCATTCGCACAATCTATTCTAATTCATTCGTACGATCCATTCTATTTCATTCGTACGATCCATTCTAATTCATACGATCCATTCTATTTCATTCATACGATCCATTTTAATTCATTCGCACGATCCATTCTAATTCATTCATACGATCCATTCTAATTCATTTATACCAATCATTTTAATTCATTCGCACAATCTATTCTAATTCATTCGTACGATCAATTCTAATTCATTCGCACGATCCATTCTAATTCATTCGTACGATCCATTCTAATTCATTCGCACGATCCATTCTAATTCATTCGCATGATCCATTCTAATTCATTCGTACGATCCATTCTAATTCCTTCGTATGATCCATTCTAATTCATTCGTACGATTCATTCTAATTCAATCCATTCTAATTCATTCGTACGATCCATTCTTACTCATTCGTACGATCCATTCTAATTCATTCGTACGATCCATTCTAATTCATTCGCACAATCTACTCTAATTCATTCGTACGATTGAGTAAGAATGGATTGTATGAATGAATTAGAATGGATCGTGCGAATGAATTAGAATGGAACGTATAGATTGTACGAATGAATTAGAATGGATCGTGCGAATGAATTAGCGAATGAGTAAGAATGGATCGTACGAATGAAATAGAATGGATCGTATGAATGAATTAGAATGGATCGTGAGAATGAATTAGAATGGATCGTACGAATGAATTAGAATGGATCGTGCGAATGAATTAGAATTGATCGTACGAATGAATTAGAATAGATTGTGCGAATGAATTAAAATGATTGGTATAAATGAATTAGAATGGATCGTATGAATGAATTAGAATGGATCGTGCGAATGAATTAAAATGGATCGTATGAATGAAATAGAATGGATCGTATGAATTAGAATGGATCGTACGAATGAAATAGAATAGATCGTACTAATTAAAATGGATCGTATGAATGAAATAGAATGGATCGTATGAATTAGAATTGATTGTACGAATGAAATTGAATAGATCGTATGAATTAGAATGGATCGTACTAATTCATTCGCACAATCTACTCTAATTCATTCGTACGATCCATTCTAATTCATTCGTACAATCCATTCTATTTCATTCGTACGATCCATTCTTACTCATTCGTATGATCCATTCTAATGAATTAGAATGGATACATTCGTGTGAATGAATTAGAATGGATCATACGAATGAATTAGAGTGGTTCGAATTAGAATGGATCGTGCGAATGAATTAGAATAGATTGTACGAATGAATTAGAATGGATCGTACGAATGAATTAGAATAGATTGTATGAATGAATTAGAATGGATACATTCGTGCGAATGAATTAGAATGGATCGTACGAATGAATTAGAATAGATCGTGCGAATGAATTAGAATGGATCGTACGAATGAATTAGAATAGATTGTGCGAATGAATTAGAATGGATCGTATGAATGAATTAGATTATGATCCATTTTATTCCATTCGTATGATCCATTCTAATTCCTTCGTACAATCTAATTCATTCATACGATCCATTCTAATCCATTCGCACGAATGTATCCATTCAAATTCATTCGTACGATCCATTCTAATTCATTCGCACGATCCATTCTAATTCATTCGTACGATCCATTCTAATTCATTCGTACGATCCATTCTAATTCCTTCGTACGATCCATTCTAATTCCTTCGTACGATCCATTCTAATTCATTCGCACAATCTATTCTAATTCATTCGTACGATCCATTCTAATTCATTCGCACGTTCCATTCTAATTCATTCATACGATCCATTCTATTTCATTCGTAGGATCCATTCTTACTCATTCGTACGATCCATTCTAATTCATTTGCACGATTGGATCGTACGAATGAATTAGAATGGATCGTACGAATGAATTAGAATGGATCGTGCGAATGAATTAGAATTGATCGTACGAATGAATTAGAATAGATTGTGCGAATGAATTAAAATGATTCGTATAAATGAATTAGAATGGATCGTATGAATGAATTAGAATGGATTGTGCGAATGAATTAAAATGGATCGTATGAATGAAATAGAATGGATCGTATGAATTAGAATGGATCGTACGAATGAAATAGAATAGATCGTACGAATGAATTAGAATAGATTGTGCGAATGGATTAGAATGGATCATACGATTGAGTAAGAAAGGATTGTACGAATGAAATAGAATAGATCGTACGAATGAATTAGAATGGATCGTATGAATGAATTAGAATGGATCGTTCGAATGAATTAGAATAGATTGTGCGAATGAATTAGAAAGGATCGTACGAATGAATTAGAATGGATCGTGCGAATAAATTAGAATGGATCTTAGAATGGATCGTACGAATGAAATAGAATGGATCGTACGAATGAATTAGAATAGATTGTGTGAATGGATTAGAATGGATCATACGATTGAGTAAGAAAGGATTGTACGAATGAAATAGAATAGATCGTACGAATGAATTAGAATGGATTGTATGAATGAATTAGAATGGATCGTTCGAATGAATTAGAATGGATCATACGAATGAAATAGAATGGATCGTATGAATGAATTAGAATGGATCGTGCGAATGAATTAGAATGGATCGTACGAATGAATTAGAATAGATTGTGCGAATGAATTAGAATGGATTGAATTAGAATGAATCGTACGAATGAATTAGAATGAATCATACCGTACGAATGAATTAGAATGGATCATACGAAGGAATTAGAATGGATCGTACGACTGAATTAGAATAGATTGTGCGAATGAATTAGAATGGATCGTACGAATGAAATAGAATGGATCGTACGGATGAATTAGAATGGATCGTGCGAATGAATTAGAATGGATCGTACGAATGAGTAAGAATGGATCGTACGAATGAATTAGAATGGATTGTGCGAATGAATTAGAATGGATTGTACGAATGAATTAGAATGGATCGTGCGAATGAATTAGAATGGATCGTACGAATGAATTAGAATGGATTGTACGATCCATTCTAATTCTAATTCATTCGTATGATCCATTCTAATTCATTCGTATTAATCAATTAGAATGGATCGTGCGAATGAATTAGAATGGATCGTACGAATGAGTAAGAATGGATCGTGCGAATGAATTAGAATGGATTGTACGAATGAATTAGAATGGATCGTACGAATGAATTAGAATGGATACATTCGTGCGAATCCATTCTATTTCATTCGTACGATCCATTCTAATTCATTCGTACTATCCATTCTAATTCCTTCGTACGATCCATTCTAATTCCTTTGTACGATCCTTTCTAATTCATTCGTACGATCCATTCTAATTCCTTCGTATGATCCATTCTAATTCATTCGTACGGTATGATTCATTCTAATTCATTCGTACGATTCATTCTAATTCAATCCATTCTAATTCATTCGTACGATCCATTCTAATTTCTTCGTATGATCTATTCTAATTCCTACGTACGATCCATTCTATTTCATTCGTACGATCCATTCTAATTTATTCGTACGATCCATTCTATTTCATTCGTACGATCCATTCTAATTCATTCGTACGATTCATTCTAATTCAATCCATTCTAATTCATTCGTACGATCCATTCTTACTCATTCGTACGACCCATTCTAATTCATTCGCACGATCCATTCTAATTCATTCGTACGATCTATTCTATTTCATTCGTACAATCCATTCTAATTCATTCATACGATCCAATCTAATTCATTCATACGATCCATTCTAATTCATTCGTACGATCTATTCTATTTCATTCATACGATCCATTCTAATTCATTTGTACGATCCTTTCTAATTCGTTCGTACGATCCATTCTATTTCATTCGTATGACCCATTCTAATTCATAAGTACGATCCATTCTAATTCATTCAAACGATCCACTCTAATTCATTCATACGATCCATTCTAATTCATTCGCACGAATGTATCCATTCCAATTTATTCGTACGATCCATTCTATTTCATTCGTACGATCCATTCTAATTCATTCGTACGATTCATTCTAATTCAATCCATTCTAATTCATTCGTACGATCCATTCTAATTCATTCGCACGATCCATTCTAATTCATTCATACGATCCATTCTAATTCATTCGCACGATCCATTCTAATTCATTCATACGATCCATTCTAATTCATTCATACGATCCATCCTAATGAATTAGAATGGATCGTATGAATGAATTAGAATAGATTGTGCGAATGAATTAGAATGGATCGTATGAATGAATTAGATTGGAACGTATAAATGAATTAGAATGGATCGTACGAATGAGTAAGAATGGATTGTACGAATGAATTAGAATGGATCGTACGAATGAATTAGAATGGATACATTCGTGCGAATGAATTAGAATGGATAGTATGAATGAATTAGAATCGATCGTACGAATGAATTAGAATGGATCATGCGAATGAATTAGAATGGATCGTGCGAGTGAATTAGAATGGATCGTACGAATGAAATAGAATGGATTGTACGAATGAGATAGAATGGATCGTACGAATGAATTAGAATGGATACATTCATGCGAATGAATTAGAATGGATCATACGAATGAATTAGAATGGATTCATTCGTGCGAATGAATTAGAATGGATCGTACGAATGAGTAAGAATGGATCGTACGAATGAATTAGAATGGATTGAATTAGAATGAATCGTACGAATGAATTAGAATGGATCGTACGAATGAATTAGAATGGATTGAATTAGAATGAATCGTACGAATGAATTAGAATGAATCATACCGTATGAATGAATTATAATGGATCATACGAAGGAATTAGAATGGATCGTACGAATGAATTAGAATGGATCGTACGAATGAATTAGAATGGATTGTACGAAGGAATTAGAATGGATAGTACGAATGAATTAGAATGGATACCTTCGTGCAAATGAATTAGAATGGATCGTACGAATGAATTAGAATGGATACATTCGTGCAAAAGAATTAGAATGGATTGTATGAATGAATTAGAATGGATCGTGCGAATGAATTAGAATGGATACATTCGTGCAAAAGAATTAGAATGGATTGTATGAATGAATTAGAAGGGATCGTGCGAATGAATTAGAATGGATCGTACGAATGAATTAGAATGGATACATTCGTGCGAAAGAATTAGAATAGATCGTATGAATGAATTAGAATGGATCATATGAATGAAATAGAATGGATCGTACGAATGAATTAGAATGGATCGTGCGAATAAATTAGAATGGATCGTACGAATGAATTAGAATGGATCGTACGAAGGAAATAGAATGGATTGAATTAGAATGAATCATACGAATGAATTAGAATAAATCATACCGTACGAATGAATTAGAATGGATCATACGAAGGAATTAGAATGGATCGTACGTAAGAATGGATCGTACGAATGAAATAGAATGGATCGTATGAATGAATTAGAATGGATCGTGCGAATGAATTAGAATGGATCGTACGAAGGAATTAGAATGGATCGTACGAAGGAATTAGAATGGATAGTACGAATGAATTAGAATGGATACCTTCGTGCAAATGAATTAGAATGGATCGTACGAATGAGTAAGAATGGATCGTACGAATGAAATAGAATGGATCGTATGAATGAATTATAATGGATCGTGCGAATGAATTAGAATGGATCGTACGAATGAATTAGAATAGATTAAGCGAATGAATTAGAATGGATCGTACGAATGAATTAGAATGGATCGTACGAATGAATTAGAATGGATCGTATGAATGAATTAGAATGGATCGTGCGAATGAATTAGAATGGATCGTACGAATGAAATAGAATGGATTCGCACGAATGTATCCATTCTAATTCATTCGTACGATCCATTCTAATTCATTCGTACAATCCATTCTAATTCATTCGCACGATCCATTCTTACTCATTCGTACGATCCATTCTAATTCATTCGCACGATCCATTCTAATTCATTAATACGATCCATTCTAATTCATTCGCACGATCCATTCTAATTCATTCACACTCATACGATCCATTCTAATTCATTCGCACGATCCATTCTAATTCATTCGTACGATCCATTCTAATTCATTCGTATGATCCATTCTAATTCATTCGCACAATCTATTCTAATTCATTCGTACGATCCATTCTAATTCATTCGTACGATCCATTCTAATTCATTCGTACGATTCATTCTAATTCAATCCATTCTAATTCATTCGTACGATCCATTCTTACTCATTCGTACGATCCATTCTAATTCATTCGCACGAATGAATCCATTCTAATTCATTCGTATGATCCATTCTAATTCATTCGCATGAATGTATCCATTCTAATTCATTCGTACGATCCATTCTATCTCATTCGTACAATCCATTCGATTTCATTCGTACGATCCATTCTAATTCATTCGCACGATCCATTCTAATTCATTCGCACGATCCATTCTAATTCATTCACACTCATACGATCCATTCTAATTCATTCGCACGAATGTATCCTTTCTAATTCATTCGTACGGTCCATTCTAATTCATTCGCACAATCTATTCTAATTCATTCGAACGATCCATTCTAATTCATTAGCATGATCCATTCTAATTCATTCGTACGGTCTATTCTATTTCATTCGTACAATCCATTTTTACTCAATCGTATGATCCATTCTAATCCATTCGCACAATCTATTCTAATTCATTCGTACGATCCATTCTATTTCATTCGTACGATCCATTCTAATTCATACGATCCATTCTATTTCATTCATACGATCCATTTTAATTCATTCACACGATCTATTCTAATTCATTCATACGATCCATTCTAATTCATTCGCACGATCCATTCTCCATTCAAATTCCTTCGTACGATCCATTCTATTTCATTCATACGATCCATTCTAATTGATTCATACGATCTATTCTAATTCTTTCGCACGAATGTATCCATTCTAATTCATTCGTACGATCCATTCTAATTCATTCGCACGATCCATTCTAATTCATTCATACAATCCATCCTAATTCTTTTGCACGAATGTATCCATTCTAATTCATTCGTTCGATCCATTCTAATTCATTCGTACGATCCATTCTAATTCATTCGCAAGATCCATTCTAATTCATGCATACGATCCAATCTAATGAATTAGAATGGATCGTGCGAATGAATTAGAATGGATCATACGAATGAATTAGAATGGATTCATTCGTGCGAATAAATTAGAATGGATCGTACGAATGAATTAGAATGGATCGTGCGAATGAATTAGAATGGATCATACGAATGAATTAGAATGGATTCATTTGTGCGAATGAATTAGAATGGATCGTACGAATGAGTAAGAATGGATCGTACGAATGAATTAGAATGGATCGTACGAATGAATTAGAATGGATCGTACGAATGAATTAGAATGGATTGAATTAGAATGAATCGTACGAATGAATTAGAATGAATCATACTGTACGAATGAATTAGAATGGATCATACGAAGGAATTAGAATGGATCGTGTGAATAAATTAGAATGGATCGTATGAATGAATTAGAATAGATTGTGCGAATGAATTAGAATGGATCGTACGAATGAATTAGAATGGATACATTCGTGCGAATGAATTAGAATGGATCGTATGAATGAATTAGAATCGATCGTACGAATGAATTAGAATAGATCATGCGAATGAATTAGAATGGATCGTGCGAATGAATTAGAATGGATCGTACGAATGAAATAGAATGGATTGTACGAATGAGATAGAATGGATCGTACGAATGAATTAGAATGGATACATTCATGCGAATGAATTAGAATGGATCATACGAATGAATTAGAATGGATTCATTCGTGCGAATGAATAAGAATGGATCGTACGAATGAGTAAGAATGGATTGTACGAATGAATTAGAATGGATTGAATTAGAATGAATCGTACGAATGAATTAGAATGGATCGTACGAATGAATTAGAATGGATCGTACGAATGAATTAGAATGGATTGAATTAGAATGAATCGTACGAATGAATTAGAATGAATCATACCGTACGAATGAATTAGAATGGATCATACGAAGGAATTAGAATGGATCGTACGAATGAATTAGAATGGATCGTACGAATGAATTTGAATGGATCGTACAAAGGAATTAGAATGGATCGTACGAAGGAATTAGAATGGATAGTACGAATGAATTAGAATGGATACCTTCGTGCAAATGAATTAGAATGGATCGTACGAATGAGTAAGAATGGATCGTACGAATGAAATAGAATGGATCGTATGAATGAATTAGAATGGATCATGCGAATGAATTAGAATGGATCGTACGAATGAATTAGAATAGATTGTGCGAATGAATTAGAATGGATCGTACGAATGAATTAGATTGGATCGTACGAATGAATTAGAATGGATCGTGCGAATGAATTAGAATGGATCGTACGAATGAATTAGAATGGATCGTACGAAGGGATTAGAATGGATCGTACGAATGAATTAGAAAGGATACATTCGAATTCATTCGTACGATCCATTCTAATTCCTTCGTACGATCCATATTCTAATTCATTCGCACGATCCATTCTAATTCATTCATACGATCGATTCTAATTTATTCGCACGATCCATTCTAATTCATTCGTACGATCCATTCTAATTCATTCGCACAATCTATTCTAATTCATTCGAACGATCCATTCTAATTCATTCGTACGATTCATTCTAAATCATTCGTACGATCCATTCTAATTCATTCGCACGATCCATTCTAATTCATTCGCACGATCCATTCTAATTCATTAGCACGATCCATTCTAATTCATTCGTACGATCCATTCTAATTCATTTATACGATCCAATCTAATTCATTCATACGATCCATTCTAATTCTTTCGCACGAATGTATCCATTCTAATTCATTCGTACGATCCATTCTAATTCATTAGCACGAAAAAACACGATCCACTCACATACGAATAAATTAGAATGAATTAGAATGGATTGTGTGAATGAATTAGAATGGATCGTATGAATGAATTAGAATGGATCGTGCGAATGAATTAGAATATGGATCGTACGAAGGAATTAGAATGGATCGTACGAATGAATTCGAATGTATCCTTTCTAATTCATTCGTACGATCCATTCTAATTCCTTCGTACGATCCATTCTAATTCATTTGTACGATTCATGCTAATGAATTAGAATTGATCGTACGAATGAATTAGAATAGATTGTGCGAATGAATTAGAATGGATCGTACGAATGAATTGGAATGGATACATTCGTGCGAATGAATTAGAATGGATCGTATGAATGAATTAGAGTGGATACATTCGTACAAATGAATTAGAATGGATCGTACGAATGAATTAGAATGGATACATTCGTGCGAATGAATTAGAATGGATCATATGAATGAATTAGAATGGATCGTTTGAGTGAATGCGAATGGATCGTGCGAATGAATTAGAATGGATTGTACGAATGAATTAGAATGGATCGTACGAATGAATTAGAATGGATCATACGAAGGAATTAGAATGGATCGTACGAAGGAATTAGAATGGATAGTACGAATGAATTAGAATGGATACCTTCGTGCAAATGAATTAGAATGGATCGTACGAATGAGTAAGAATAGATCGTACAAATGAAATAGAATGGATCGTATGAATGAATTAGAATGGATCGTGCGAATGAATTAGAATGGATCGTACGAATGAATTAGAATGGATCGTACGAATGAATTAGAATGGATCGTGCGAATGAATTAGAATGGATCGTACGAATGAAATAGAATGGATTGTACAAATGAAATAGATTAGATCGTGCGAATGAATTAGAATAGATCGTATGAATGAATTAGATTGGATCGTATTAATGAATTAGAATGGATCGTACGAATGAATTAGAATGGATCGTACGAATGAATTAGAATGGATACATTCGTGCAAAAGAATTAGAATGGATTGTATGAATGAATTAGAATGGATCGTGCGAATGAATTCGAATGTATCGTACGAATGAATTAGAATTGATCGTGCGAATGAATTAGAATGGATCGTATGATTGAATTAGAATGGATCATACGAATGAATTAGAATAGATTGTGCGAATGAATTAGAATGGATCGTACGAATGAATTAGAATGGATCGTACGAATGAATTAGAATGGATCGTATGAATGAATTAGAATGGATCGTGCGAATGAATTAGAATGGATCGTACGAATGAAATACAATGGATTCGCACGAATGTATCCATTCTAATTCATTCGTATGATCCATTCTAATTCATTCGTACAATCCTTTCTAATTCATTCGCATGATCCATTCGCATTCACTCAAACGATCCATTCTAATTCATTCATTTGATCCATTCTAATTCATTCGCACGAATGTATCCATTCTAATTCATTCGTACGATCCATTCTAATTCATTCGTACGATCCATTCTAATTCATTCGCACGATCCATTCTAACTCATGCATACGATCCAATCTAATTCATTCATACGATCCATTCTAATTCATTCGCACGAATGTATCCATTCTAATTCATTCGTACATGTATGAATGAATTAGAATGGATCGTATGAATGAATGAGAGTTGATACATTCGTGCGAATGAATTAGAATGGATCGTACGAATGAATTAGATTGGATCGTATGAATGAATTATAATGGATCATGCGAATTAATTAGAATAGATCATACGAATGAATTAGAATGGATCGTACGAATGAGTTAGAATGGATACATTCGTGCAAATGAATTAGAATGGATCATATGAATGAATTAGAATGGATCGTATGAATGAATTAGAATGGATCGTGCGAATGAATTAGAATGGATCGTGCGAATGAATTAGAATGGATCGTACGAATGAATTAGAATGGATCGTACGAATGAATTAGAATGGATCGTACGAATGAATTAGAAAGGATACATTCGAATTCATTCGTACGATCCATTCTAATTCCTTCGTACGATCCATATTCTAATTCATTCGCACGATCCATTCTAATTCATTCATACGATCCATTCTAATTTATTCGCATTATCCATTCTAATTCATTCGTACGATCCATTCTAATTCATTCGCACAATCTATTCTAATTCATTCGAACGGTCCATTCTAATTCATTCATACGATCCATTCTAATTCATTCGTACGATCTATTCTATTTCATTCGTACAATCCTTTCTTACTCAATCGTATGATCCATTCTAATCCATTCGCACAATCTATTCTAATTCATTTGTACGATCCATTCTATCTCATTCGTACGATCCATTCTAATTCATACGATCCATTCTATTTCATTCATACGATCCATTTTAATTCATTCGCACGATCCATTCTAATTCATTCATACGATCCATTCTAATTCATTTATACGATCCATTTTACTTCATTCGCACAATCTATTCTAATTCATTCGTACGATCAATTCTAATTCATTAGCATGATCCATTCTAATTCATTCGTACGATCTATTCTATTTCATTCGTACAATCCATTCTTACTCAATCGTATGATCCATTCTAATCCATTCGCACAATCTATTCTAATTCATTCGTACGATCCATTCTATTTTATTCGTACGATCCATTCTAATTCATACGATCCATTCTATTTCATTCATACGATCCATTTTAATTCATTTGCACGATCCATTCTAATTCATTCATACGATCCATTCTAATTCATTCGTACGATCCATTCTAATTTCTTCGTATGATCTATTCTAATTCCTTCGTACGATCCATTCTAATTCATTCATACGATCCATTCGTACTCATTCGTACGATCCATTCTAATTCATTCGCACGATCCATTCTAATTCATCCGTACGAATTAATTAGAATGGATACATTCGTGCGAATGAATTAGAATGGATCATATGAATGAATTAGAATGGATCGTACGAATGAGTAAGAATGGATCGTACGAATGAATTAGAATGGATTGAATTAGAATGGATTGTATGAATGAATTAGAATGGATCGTTCGAATGAATTAGAATAGATTGTGCGAATGAATTAGAATGGATCGTACGAATGAATTAGAATGGATCGTGCGAATAAATTAGAATGGATCGTATGAATGAATTAGAATGGATCATGCGAATGAATTAGAATATGGATCGTACGAAGGAATTAGAATGGATCGTACGAATGAGTAAGAATGGATCGTACGAATGAATAAGAATGGATTGAATTAGAATGAATCGTACGAATGAATTAGAATGGATCGTGCGAATGAATTAGAATATGGATCGTACGAAGGAATTAGAATGGATCGTACGAATGAATTCGAATGTATCCTTTCTAATTCATTCGTACGATCCATTCTAATTCCTTCGTACGATCCATTCTAATTCATTCGTACGATTCATGCTAATGTATTAGAATTGATCGTACGAATGAATTAGAATAGATTGTGCGAATGAATTAGAAAGGATCGTACGAATGAATTGGAATGGATACATTCGTGCGAATGAATTAGAATGGATCGTATGAATGAATTAGAGTGGATACATTCGTACAAATGAATTAGAATGGATCGTACGAATGAATTAGAATGGATACATTCGTGCGAATGAATTAGAATGGATCATATGAATGAATTAGAATGGATCGTTTGAGTGAATGTGAATGGATCGTGCGAATGAATTAGAATGGATTGTACGAATGAATTAGAATGGATCGTACGAATGAATTAGAATGGATCGTACGAAGGAATTAGAATGGATCGTACGAAGGAATTAGAATGGATACCTTCGTGCAAATGAATTAGAATGGATCATACGAATGAGTAAGAATGGATCGTACGAATGAAATAGAATGGATCGTATAAATGAATTAGAATGGATCGTGCGAATGAATTAGAATGGATCGTACGAATGAATTAGAATAGATTGTGCGAATGAATTAGAATGGATCGTACGAATGAATTAGAATGGATCGTACGAATGAATTAGAATGGATCGTGCGAATGAATTAGAATGGATCGTACGAATGAAATAGAATGGATTGTACGAATGAAATAGATTAGATCGTGCGAATGAATTAGAATAGATCGTATGAATGAATTAGATTGGATCGTATTAATGAATTAGAATGGATCGTACGAATGAATTAGAATGGATCGTACGAATGAATTAGAATGGATACATTCGTGCAAAAGAATTAGAATGGATTGTATGAATGAATTAGAATGGATCGTGCGAATGAATTCGAATGTATCGTATGAATGAATTAGAATGGATCGTGCGAATGAATTAGAATGGATCGTATGAATGAATTAGAATGGATCGTACGAATGAATTAGAATAGATTGTGCGAATGAATTAGAATGGATCGTACGAATGAATTAGAATGGATCGTACGAATGAATTAGAATGGATCGTATGAATGAATTAGAATGGATCGTGCGAATGAATTAGAATGGATCGTACGAATCAAATAAAATGGATTCGCACGAATGTATCCATTCTAATTCATTCGTATGATCCATTCTAATTCATTCATACAATCCATTCTAATTCATTCGCATGATCCATTCGCATTCACTCAAACGATCCATTCTAATTCATTCATATGATCCATTCTAATTCATTCGCACGAATGTATCCATTCTAATTCATTCGTACGATCCATTCTAATTCATTCGTACGATCCATTCTAATTCATTCGCACGATCCATTCTAATTCATGCATACGATCCAATCAAATTCATTCATACGATCCATTCTAATACATTCGCACGAATGTATCCATTCTAATTCATTCGTACATGTATGAATGAATTAGAATGGATCGTACGAATGAATGAGAGTTGATACATTCGTGCGAATGAATTAGAATGGATCGTACGAATGAATTAGATTGGATCGTATGAATGAATTATAATGGATCATGCGAATGAATTAGAATAGATCATATGAATGAATTAGAATGGATCGTACGAATGAGTTAGAATGGATACATTCGTGCAAATGAATTAGAATGGATCATATGAATGTATTAGAATGGATCGTATGAATGAATTAGAATGGATCGTGCGAATGATTTAGAATGGATCGTGCGAATGAATTAGAATGGATCGTACGAATGAATTAGAATGGATTGTACGAATGAATTAGAATGGATCGTACGAATGAATTAGAAAGGATACATTCGAATTCATTCGTACGATCCATTCTAATTCCTTCGTACGATCCATATTCTAATTCATTCGCACGATCCATTCTAATTCATTCATACGATCCATTCTAATTTATTCACATGATCCATTCTAATTCATTCGTACGATCCATTCTAAATCATTCGCACAATCTATTCTAATTCATTCGAACGATCCATTCTAATTCATTCATACGATCCATTCTAATTCATTCGTACGATCTATTCTATTTCATTCGTACAATCCTTTCTTACTCAATCGTATGATCCATTTTAATCCATTCGCACAATCTATTTTAATTCATTCATACGATCCATTCTACTTCATTCGTAGATCCATTCTAATTCATACGATCCATTCTATTTCATTCATACGATCCATTTTAATTCATTCGCACGATCCATTCTAATTCATTCATACGATCCATTCTAATTCATTTATACGATCCATTTTACTTCATTCGCACAATCTATTCTAATTCATTCGTACGATCAATTCTAATTCATTAGCATGATCCATTCTAATTCATTCGTACGATCTATTCTATTTCATTCGTACAATCCATTCTTACTCAATCGTATGGTCCATTCTAATCCATTCGCACAATCTATTCTAATTCATTCGTACGATCCATTCTATTTCATTCGTACGATCCATTCTAATTCATACGATCCATTCTATTTCATTCATACGATCCATTTTAATTCATTCGCACGATCCATTCTAATTCATTCATACGATCCATTCTAATTCATTCGTACGATCCATTCTAATTTCTTTGTATGATCTATTCTAATTCCTTCATACGATCCATTCTAATTCATTCATACGATCCATTCTTACTCATTCGTACGATCCATTCTAATTCATTCGCACGATCCATTCTAATTCATCCGTACGAATTAATTAGAATGGATACATTCGTGCGAATGAATTAGAATGGATCATATGAATGAATTAGAATGGATCGTACGAATGAGTAAGAATGGATCGTACGAATGAATTAGAATGGATTGAATTAGAATGGATCGTATGAATGAATTAGAATGGATCGTTCGAATGAATTAGAATAGATTGTGCGAATGAATTAGAATGGATCGTACGAATGAATTAGAATGGATCGTGCGAATAAATTAGAATGGATCGTATGAATGAATTAGAATGGATCATGCGAATGAATTAGAATATGGATCGTACGAAGGAATTAGAATGGATCGTACGAATGAGTAAGAATGGATCGTACGAATGAATAAGAATGGATTGAATTAGAATAAATCGTACGAATGAATTAGAATGGATCGTACGAATGAATTAGAATGGATCGTACGAATGAATTAGAATGGATTGAATTAGAATGGATCGTGCGAATGAGTAAGAATGGATCGTACGATTGAATTAGAATGGATCGTACGAATGAATTAGAATGGATCGTACGAATGAATTAGAATGGATTGAATTAGAATGAATCGTACGAATGAATTAGAATGAATCATACCGTACGAATGAATTAGAATGGATCATACGAAGGAATTAGAATGGATCGTACGAATGAATTAGAATGGATCGTACGAAGGAATTAGAATGGATACCTTCGTGCAAATGAATTAGAATAGATCGTACGAATGAGTAAGAATCCATTCTATTTCCTTCGTATGATCCATTCTAATTCATTCGTACGGTATGATTCATTCTAATTCAATCCATTCTAATTCATTCGTACGATCCATTCTAATTCATTTGTACGATTCATTCTAATTCAATCCATTCTAATTCATTCGTACGAATGAATTAGAATGGATCGTACGAATGAATTAGAATGGATCGTACGAATGAATCAGAATGGATCATATAAATGAATTAGATTGGATCGTATTAATGAATTAGAATGGATCGTACGAATGAATTAGAATAGATCGTACGAATGAATTAGAATGGATACGAATGGATCGTACGAATGAGTAAGAATGGATCGTACGAATAAAATAGAATGGATTGTATGAATGAATTAGAATGAATTGTATGAATGAATTAGAATGGATCGTGCGAATGAATTAGAATGGATACATTCATGCGAATGAATTAGAATGGATCGTATGAATGAATTAGATTGGATCGTATGAATGAATTAGAATGGATTGTATGAATTAGAATGGATACCTTCATGCAAATGAAATAGAATGGATCGTACGAATGAATTAGAGTAGATTGTGCGAATGAAATAGAATGGGTTGTACGAATGAGATAGAATGGATCGTACGAATGAATTAGAATGGATACATTCATGCGAATGAATTAGAATGGATCATACGAATGAATTAGAATGGATTCATTCGTGCAAAGGAATTAGAATGGATCGTACGAATGAGTAAGAATGGATAGTACGAATGAATTAGAATGGATTGAATTAGAATGAATCGTACGAATGAATTAGAATGGATCGTACGAATGAATTAGAATGGATCGTACGAATGAATTAGAATGGATTGAATTAGAATGGATCGTACGATAAGAATGGATCCTACGAATGAAATAGAATAGATCGTATGGATAAATGAATTTGGATCGTGCAAATGAATTAGAATGGATCGTACGAATGAATTAGAATGGATCGTACTAATGGATTAGAATAGATTGTGCGAATGAATTAGAATGGATCGTACGAATGAATTAGAAAGGATATATTCGTGCGAATGAATTAGAATAGATCGTACGAATGAGATAGAATGGATCGTACGAATGATTTAGAATGGATACATTCATGCGAATGAATTAGAATGGATCATACGAATGAATTAGAATGGATCATACGAATGAAATAGAATGGATTGTACGAATGAGATAGAATGGATCGTACGAATGAATTAGAATGGATACATTCATGCGAATGAATTAGAATGGATCATGCAAATGAATTAGAATGGATCGTGCGAATGAATTAGAATGGATCGTACGAATGAAATAGAATGGATTGTACGAATGAGATAGAATGGATCGTACGAATGAATTAGAATGGATACATTCATGCGAATGAATTAGAATGGATCATACGAATGAATTAGAATGGATTCATTCGTGCGAATGAATTAGAATGGATCGTACGAATGAGTAAAAATGGATCGTACGAATGAATTAGAATGGATTGAATTAGAATGAATCGTACGAATGAATTAGAATGGATCGTACGAATGAATTAGAATGGATCGTACGAATGAACTAGAATGGATTGAATTAGAATGAATCGTACGAATGAATTAGAATGAATCATACCGTACGAATGAATTAGAATGGATCATACGAAGGAATTAGAATGGATCGTGCGAATAAATTAGAATGGATCGTATGAATGAATTAGAATAGATTGTGCGAATTAATTAGAATGGGTCGTACGAATGAATTAGAATGGATACATTCGTGCAAATGAATTAGAATGGATCGTATGAATGAATTAGAATCGATTGTACGAATGAATTAGAATGGATCATGCGAATGAATTAGAATGGATTGTGCGAATGAATTAGAATGGATCGTACGAATGAAATAGAATGGATTGTACGAATGAGATAGAATGGATCGTACGAATGAATTAGAATGGATACATTCATGCGAATGAATTAGAATGGATCATACGAATGAATTAGAATGGATTCATTCGTGCGAATGAATTAGAATGGATCGTACGAATGAGTAAGAATGGATCGTACGAATGAATTAGAATGGATTGAATTAGAATGAATCGTACGAATGAATTAGAATGGATCGTACGAATGAATTAGAATGGATTGAATTAGAATGAATCGTACGAATGAATTAGAATGAATGATACCGTACGAATGAATTAGAATGGATCATACGAAGGAATTAGAATGGATCGTACGAATGAATTAGAATGGATCGTATGAATGAATTAGAATGGATCGTACGAAGGAATTAGAATGGATAGTACGAATGAATTAGAATGGATACCTTCGTGCAAATGAATTAGAATGGATCGTACGAATGAGTAAGAATGGATCGTACGAATGAAATAGAATAGATAGTATGAATGAATTAGAATGGATCGTGCGAATGAATTAGAATGGATCGTACGAATGAATTAGAATAGATTGTGCGAATGAATTAGAATGGATCGTACGAATGAATTAGATTGGATCGTACGAATGAATTAGAATGGATCGTGCGAATGAATTAGAATGGATCGTACGAATGAATTAGAATGGATCCTACGAAGGAATTAGAATGGATCGTACGAATGAATTAGAAAGGATACATTCGAATTCATTCGTACGATCCATTCTAATTCCTTCGTACGATCTATATTCTAATTCATTCGCACGATCCATTCTAATTCATTCATACGATCCATTCTAATTTATTCGCACTATCCATTCTAATTCATTCGCATTCACTCAAACGATCCATTCTAATTCATTCATATGATCCATTCTAATTCATTCGCACGAATGTATCCATTCTAATTCATTCGTACGATCCATTCTAATTCATTCGCACAATCTATTCTATTTCATTCGAACGATCCATTCTAATTCATTCGTACGATCCATTCTAATTCATTCATACGATCTATTCTATTTCATTCGTACAATCCATTCTTACTCAATCGTATGATCCATTCTAATCCATTCGCACAATCTACTCTAATTCATTCGTACGATCCATTCTATTTCATTTGCACGAAGATATCCATTCTAATTCATTCGTACTAGCCATTCTAATTCCTTTATACGATCCATTCTAATTCATTCATACGATCCATTCTAATTCATTCGCACGATCCATTCTAATTCATTCGTATGATCCATTCTATTTCATTCATACGATCCATTCTAATTCATTCATACGATCCATTCTAATTCATTCGCACGATCCATTCTAATTCATTCGCATGATCCATTCTAATTCATTCGTACGATCGATTCTAATTCATTCATACGATCCTTTCTAATTCATTCGCACGAATGTATCCATTCTAATTCATTCGTACGATCCATTCTAATTCATTCATACGATCCATCCTAATTCATTCGCACGAATGTATCCATTCTAATTCATTCATACAATCCATTCTATTTCATTCGTACGATCCATTCTTACTCATTCGTACGATCCATTCGTATCCATTCTAATTCATTCGTACGATCTATTCTAATTTATTCGTACGATCCATTCTAATTCATTAATACGATCCAATCTAATTCATTCATACGATCCATTCTAATTCATTCGTACGATCCATTCTAATTCATTCGTACGATCCATTCTAATTCATTCGTACGATCCATTCTAATTCATTCGCACGATCCATTCTAATTCATTCGCACGATCCATTCTAATTCATTCGTACGATTCATTCTAATTCATTCGCACGATCCATTCTAATTCATTCGTACGGTATGTTTCATTCTAATTCATTCGTACGATTCATTCTAATTCAATCCATTCTATCTCATTCGTACAATCCATTCTATTTCATTCGCACAATCTATTCTAATTCATTCATACGATCCATTCTAATTTATTCGCACGATCCATTCTAATTCATTCATACGATCCATTCTAATTCATTCATACGATCCATTCTAATTCATTCGTACGATCCATTCTAATTCATTCGCACAATCTATTCTAATGCATTCGTACGATCCATTCTAATTCATTCGCACGATCCATTCTAATTCATTCATACGATCCAATCTATTTCATTCGTACGATCCATTCTTACTCATTCGTCCGATCCATTCTAATCCATTTGCACGAAGGTATCCATTCTAATTCATTCGTACTATACATTCTAATTCCTTCGTACGATCCATTCTAATTCCTTCGTACGATCCATTCTAATTCATTCGTACGATATTCATTCGTACGATCCATTCTAATTCATTCGCACGATCCATTCTAATTCATTCATACGATCCAAATTCTAATTCATTCGCACAATCCATTCTAATTCATTCGTACGATCCATTCTAATTCATTCGTACGATCCATTCTAATTCATTCGCACGATCCATTCTAATTCATTAGCACGATCCATTCTTACGAATGAGTAAGAATGGATCGTACGAATGAAATAGAATGGATTGTACGAATGAATTAGAATGGATTCATTTGTGCGAATGAATTAGAATAGATCGTACGAATGAATTAGAATGGATAGTGTGAAAGAATTAGAATGGATTGTATGAATGAATTAGATGGATCGTATGAATGAATTAGAATGGATCGGACGAATGAATTAGAATGGATCGTACGAATGAATTAGAATGGATCGTGCGAATGAATTAGAATGGATACATTCGTGCGAATGAATTAGAATGGATCATACTAATGAGTAAGAATGGATCGTACGAATGAAATAGAATGGATTGTACGAATGAATTAGAATGGATCGTACGAATGAATTAGAATAGATTGTATGAATGAATTAGAATGGATATATTCGTGCGAATGAATTAGAATGGATCGTACGAATGAATTAGAATAGATCGTGCGAATGAATTAGAATGGATCGTACGAATGAATTAGAATAGATTGTGCGAATGAATTAGAATGGATCGTATGAATGAATTAGATTATGATCCATTTTATTTCATTCGTATGATTCATTCTAATTCATTCGTACGATTCATTTTAATTCAGTCCATTCTAATTCATTCGTACGATCCATTCTAATTCATTCGTACGATCCATTCTAATTCATTCGTACGATTCATTCTAATTCAATCCATTATAATTCATTCGTACGATCCATTCTTACTCATTCGTACGATCCATGGATCATACGATTGAGTAAGAATGGAATGTACGAATGAAATAGAATAGATCGTACGAATAAATTAGAATGGATCATGCTAATGAATTAGAATGGATCGTACGAATGAATTAGAATGGATACATTCGTGCGAATGAATTAGAATGGATCATACGAATGAGTAAGAATGGATCGTTCTAATGAAATAGAATGGATTGTACGAATGAATTAGAATGGATCGTACGAATGAATTAGAATAGATTGTATGAATGAATTAGAATGGATATATTCGTGCGAATGAATTAGAATGGATCGTACGAATGAATTAGAATGGATCGTGTGAAAGAATTAGAATGGATTGTATGAATGAATTAGAATGGATCGTATGAATGAATTAGAATGGATCGGACGAATGAATTAGAATGGATCGTACAAATGAATTAGAATGGATCGTACGAATGAATTAGAATGGATACATTCGTGCGAATGAATTAGAATGGATCATACGAATGAGTAAGAATGGATCGTACGAATGAAATAGAATGGATTGTACGAATGAATTAGAATGGATCGTACGAATGAATTATAATAGATTGTATGAATGAATTAGAATGGATACATTCGTGCGAATGAATTAGAATGGATCGTACGAATGAATTAGAATAGATCGTGCGAATGAATTAGAATGGATCGTACGAATGAATTAGAATAGATTGTGCGAATGAATTAGAATGGATCGTATGAATGAATTAGATTATGACCCATTTTATTTCATTCGTATGATTCATTCTAATTCATTCATACGATTCATTCTAATTCAATCCATTCTAATTCATTCGTACGATCCATTCTAATTCATTCGTACGAAGGAATTAGAATGGATCGTACGAATGAATTAGAATGGATCGTACGAAGGAATTAGAATGGATCGTACGAAGGAATTAGAATGGATAGTACGAATGAATTAGAATGGATACCTTCGTGCAAATGAATTAGAATGGATCGTACGAATGAGTAAGAATGGATCGTACGAATGAAATAGAATGGATCGTATGAATGAATTAGAATGGATCGTGTGAATGAATTAGAACGGATCGTACGAATGAATTAGAATAGATTGTGCGAATGAATTAGAATGGATCGTACGAATGAATTAGGATGGATCGTACGAATGAATTAGAATGGATCGTATGAATGAATTAGAATGGATCGTGCGAATGAATTAGAATGGATCGTACGAATGAAATAGAATGGATTCGCACGAATGTATCCATTCTAATTCATTCATACGATCCATTCTAATTCATTCGTACAATCCATTCTAATTCATTCGCACGATCCATTCGCATTCACTCAAACGATCCATTCTAATTCATTCATATGATCCATTCTAATTCATTCGCACGAATGTATCCATTCTAATTCATTCGTACGATCCATTCTAATTCATTTGTACGAATGTATCCACTCTAATTCATTCATACGATCCATTCTAATTCATTTGTACGAATGTATCCACTCTAATTCATTCGTACGAATGAATTAGAATGGATCGTATGAGTGTGAATGAATTAGAATGTATCGTGCGAATGAATTAGAATGGATCGTATTAATGAATTAGAATGGATCGTATGAATGAAATAGAATAGATCGTACGAATGAATTAGAATGGATCGTATGAATGAATTAGAATGGATCGTACGAAGGAATTAGAATGGATTGTATGAATGAATTAGAATAGATCGTATGAATGAATTAGAATGGATCTTACGAATGAATATGAATGGATCGTATGAATTAGAATGGATCGTACGAAGGAATTAGAATGGATCGTATGAATGAATTAGATTGGATCGTATTAATGAATTTGAATGGATCGTATGAATGAATTAGATTGGATCGTATGAATGAATTAGATTGGATCGTATGAATGAATTAGAATGGATCGTACGAATGAGTAAGAATGGATCGTACGAATGAATTAGAATGGATTGAATTAGAATGAATCGTACGAATGAATTAGAATGGATCATACGAAGGAATTAGAATGGATCGTACGAATGAATTAGAATGGATCGTACGAATGAATTAGAATGGATCGTACGAAGGAATTAGAATGGATCGTAAGAAGGAATTAGAATGGATAGTACGAATGAATTAGAATGGATACCTTCGTGCAAATGAATTAGAATGGATCGTACGAATGAGTAAGAATGGATCGTACGAATGAAATAGAATGGATCGTATGAATGAATTAGAATGGATCGTGCGTATGAATTAGAATGGATCGTACGAATGAATTAGAATAGATTGTGCGAATGAATTAGAATGGATCGTACGAATGAATTAGAATCGATCGTACGAATGAATTAGAATGGATCATGCGAATGAATTAGAATGGATCGTGCGAATGAATTAGAATGGATCGTACGAATGAAATAGAATGGATTGTACGAATGAGATAGAATGGATCGTACGAATGAATTAGAATGGATACATTCATGCGAAAGAATTAGAATGGATCATACGAATGAATTAGAATGGATTCATTCGTGCGAATGAATTAGAATGGATCGTACGAATGAGTAAGAATGGATCGTACGAATGAATTAGAATGGATTGAATTAGAATGAATCGTATGAATGAATTAGAATGGATCGTACGAATGAATTAGAATGGATTGAATTAGAATGAATCGTACGAATGAATTAGAATGAATCATACCGTACAAATGAATTAGAATAGATCATACGAAGGAATTAGAATGGATCGTATGAATGAATTAGAATGGATCGTACGAATGAATTAGAATGGATCGTACGAAAGAATTAGAATGGATCGTACGAAGGAATTAGAATGGATCGTATGAATGAATTAGAATGGATCGTCCGAATGAATTAGAATGGATCGTATGAATGAATTAGAATGGATCGTAGTAATGAATTAGAATGGATCCTACGAATGAATTAGAATAGATTGTGCGAATGAATTAGAATGGATCTGGATCGTGTATCCATTCTAATTCATTCGTACGACCTATTCTAATTCATTCGTACGATCCATTCTAATTCATTCGCACGATCCATTCTAATTCATTCGCACGATCCATTCTAATTCATTCATACGATCCATTCTAATTCATTCATATGATCCACTCTAATTCATTCATACGATCCATTCTAATTCATTCGTACGATCCATTCTAATTCATTCGTACGATCCATTCTAATTCATTCACACAATCTATTCTAATTCATTCGTACGATCCATTCTAATTCATTCGCACGATCTATTCTAATTCATTTATACGATCCATTCTAATCCATTCGCACAATCTATTCTAATTCATTCGTACGATCCATTCTATTTCATTCGTACGATCGTATCAATGAATTAGAATGGATTGTATGAATGAATTAGATTAGATCGTATAAATGAATTAGAAGAGATCGTACGAATGAATTAGAATGGATACGAATGGATCGTACGAATGAGTAAGAATGGATCGTACGAATGAAATATAATGGATTGTACGAATGAATTAGAATGGATACATTCGTGCGAATGAATTAGGATGGATCGTATGAATGAATTAGAATAGATTGTGCGAATGAATTAGAATGGATCGTACGAATGAATTAGAATGGATACATTCATGCGAATGAATTAGAATGGATCGTATGAATGAATTAGAATAGATTGTGCGAATGAATTAGAATGGATCGTACGAATGAATTGGAATAGATACTTTCGTACGAATGAATTAGAATAGATTGTGCGAATGAATTAGAATGGATCGTATGAATTAGAATTGATCGTACGAATGAATTAGAATGGATCATACGAAGGATTTAGAATGGATCGTACGAATGAATTAGAATAGATCGTACGAATGAATTAGAATGGATCATGCTAATGAATTAGAATTGATCGTACGAATGAATTAGAATAGATTGTGCGAATGAATTAGAATGGATCGTACGAATGAATTTGAATGGATACATTCGTGCGAATGAATTAGAATGGATCGTATGAATGAATTAGAGTGGATACATTCGTACAAATGAATTAGAATGAATCGTACGAATGAATTAGAATGGATACATTCGTGCGAATAAATTAGAATGGATCATATGAAAGAATTAGAATGGATCGTTTGAGTGAATGCGAATGGATCGTGAGAATGAATTAGAATGGATTGTACGAATGAATTAGAATGGATCGTACGAATGAATTAGAATGGATACATTCGTGCGAATCCATTCTATTTCATTCGTACGATCCATTCTAATTCATTCGCACGATCCATTCTAATTCATTCATACGATCCATTCTAATTCATTCGTACGATCCATTCTAATTCATTCGTATGATCCATTCTAATTCATTCACACAATCTATTCTAATTCATTCGTACGATCCATTCTAATTCATTCGCACGATCCATTCTAATTCATTCATACGATCCATTCTATTTCATTCGTATGATCCATTCTTACTCATTCGTACGATCCATTCTAATTCATTTGCACGAAGGTATCCATTCTAATTCATTCGTACTATCCATTCTAATTCCTTCATACGATCCATTCTAATTCCTTCGTACGATCCATTCTAATTCATTCGTACGATCCATTCTAATTCATTCGTACGATCCATTCTAATTCCTTCGTATGATCCATTCTAATTCATTCGTACGGTATGATTCATTCTAATTCATTCGTACGATTCATTCTAATTCAATCTATTCTAATTCATTCGTACGATCCATTCTAATTCATTCGTACGATCCATTCTAATTCAATCCATTCTAATTCATTCGTACGATCCATTCTTACTCATTCGTACGATCCATTCTAATTCATTTGCAAGAATGAATCCATTCTAATTCATTCGTATGATCCATTCTAATTCATTCGCATGAATGTATCCATTCTAATTCATTCGTATGATCCATTCTATCTCATTCGTACAATCCATTCTATTTTATTCGTACGATCCATTCTAATTCATTCGCACGATCCATTCTAATTCATTCGCATGATCCATTCTAATTCATTCGTACGATCGATTCTAATTCATTCATACGATCCATTCTAATTCATTCGCACGAATGTATCCATTCTAATTCATTCGTACGATCCATTCTAATTCATTCGCACAATCTAATCTAATTCATTCATACGATCCATTCTAATTTATTCGCACGATCCATTCTAATTCATTCATACGATCCATTCTAATTCATTCATATGATCCATTCTAATTCATTCGCACGATCCATTCTTACTCATTCGTACGATCCATTCTAATTCATTCGCACGATCCATTCTAATTCATTAATACGATCCATTCTAATTCATTCGCACGATCCATTCTAATTCATTCACACTCATACGATCCATTCTAATTCATTCGCACGAATGTATCCTTTCTAATTCATTCGTACGATTCATTCTAATTCAATCCATTCTAATTCATTCGTACGATCCATTCTTACTCATTCGTACGATCCATTCTAATTCATTCGCACGAATGAATCCATTCTAATTCATTCGTATGATCCATTCTAATTCATTCGCATGAATGTATCCATTCTAATTCATTCGTACGATCCATTATATCTCATTCGTACAATCCATTCTATTTCATTCGTACGATCCATTCTAATTCATTCGCACGATCCATTCTAATTCATTCGCACGATCCATTCTAATTCATTCGCATGATCCATTCTAATTCATTCGTACGATCGATTCTAATTCATTCATACGATCCATTCTAATTCATTCGCACGAATGTATCCATTCTAATTCATTCGTACGATCCATTCTAATTCATTCGCACAATCTATTCTAATTCATTCATACGATCCATTCTAATTTAGAATTAGAATTGATCGTACGAATGAATTAGAATAGATTGTGCGAATGAATTAGAATGGATCGTACGAATGAATTGGAATGGATACATTCGTGCGAATGAATTAGAATGGATCGTATGAATGAATTAGAATCGATCGTACGAATGAATTAGAATGGATCATGCGAATGAATTAGAATGGATCGTGCGAATGAATTAGAATGGATCGTACGAATGAAATAGAATGGATTGTACGAATGAGATATAATGGATCGTACGAATGAATTAGAATGGATCGTATGAAGGAATTAGAATGGATCGTATGAATGAATTAGATTGGATCGTATTAATGAATTTGAATGGATCGTATGAATGAATTAGATTGGATCGTATGAATGAATTAGAATGGATCTTGCGAATGAATTAGAATGGATCTTACGAATGAAATAGAATGGATTGTATGAATGAATTAGAATAGATCGTGCGAATGAATTTGAATGGATCGTACGAATGAATTAGAATGGATCATATGAATGAATTAGAATGGATCGTACGTATGAATTAGAATGGATCGTGCGAATGAATTAGAATGGATCGTATGAATGAATTAGAGTAGATACATTCGTACGAAGGAATTAGAATGGATCGTACGAATGAATTAGAATGGATTATATGAATGAATTAGAATGGATCGTACGAATGAATTAGAATGGATACATTCGTGCGAATGAATTAGAATGGATTGTACGAATAAATTAGAATGGATCGTACGAATGAATTAGAATAGATTGTACGAATGAATTAGAATGGATCGTACGTCTAATTCATTCGTACGATCCATTCTAATTCATTCATACAATCCATTCTACTTCTTTTGCACGAATGTATCCATTCTAATTCATTCGTACGATCCATTCTAATTCATTCGTACGACCCATTCTAATTCATTTGCACGATCCATTCTAATTCATTCGTACGATCTATTCTATTTCATTCGTACAATCCATTCTAATTTATTCATACGATCCAATCTAATTCATTCATACGATCCATTCTAATTCATTCGTACGATCTATTCTATTTCATTCATACGATCCATTCTAATTCGTTTGTACGATCCTTTCTAATTCCTTCGTACGATCCATTCTATTTCATTCGTATGACCCATTCTAATTTATAAGTACGATCCATTCTAATTCATTCAAACGATCCATTCTAATTCATTCGCACGATCCATTCTAATTCATTCATACGATCCAATCTAATTCATTCATACGATCCATTCTAATTCATTCACACGAATGTATCCATTCTAATTCATTCGCACGATCCATTCTAATTCATTCATACGATCCATTCTATTTCATTCGTACGATCCATTCTTACTCATTCGTACGATCCATTCTAATTCATTTGCACGAAGGTATCCATTCTAATTCCTTCGTACGATCCATTCTAATTCATTCGTACGATCCATTCTAATTCATTCGTACGATCCATTCTAATTCCTTCGTATGATCCATTATAATTCATTCGTACGGTATGATTCATTCTAATTCATTCGTACGATTCATTCTAATTCAATCCATTCTAATTCATTCGTACGATCCATTCTAATTCATTCGTACGATCCATTCTAATTCATTCGTACGATTCATTCTAATTCAATCCATTATAATTCATTCGTACGATCCATTCTTACTCATTCGTACGATCTATTCTAATTCATTCGCACGAATGAATCCATTCTAATTCATTCGTATGATCCATTCTAATTCATTCGCATGAATGTATCCATTCTAATTCATTCGTACGATCCATTCTATCTCATTCGTACAATCCATTCTATTTCATTTATACGATCCATTCTAATTCATTCGCACGATCCATTCTAATTCATTCGCATGATCCATTCTAATTCATTCGTACGATCGATTCTAATTCATTCATACGATCCATTCTAATTCATTCGCACGAATGTATCCATTCTAATTCATTCGTACGATCCATTCTAATTCATTCGTACGATCCATTCTTACTCATTCGTACGATCCATTCTAATTCATTCATACGTTCCAATCTAATTCATTCATACGATCCATTCTAATTCATTCGCACAATCTATTCTAATTCATTCATACGATCCATTCTAATTTATTCGCACGATCCATTCTAATTCATTCATACGATCCATTCTAATTCATTCATATGATCCATTCTAATTCATTCGCACGATCCATTCTTACTCATTCGTACGATCCATTCTAATTCATTCGTACTATCCATTCTAATTCATTCATACGATCCATTCTATTTCATTCGTACGATCCATTCTTACTCATTCGTACGATCCATTCTAATTCATTTGCACGAAGGTATCCATTCTAATTCATTCGTACTATCCATTCTAATTCCTTCGTACGATCCATTCTAATTCCTTCGTACGATCCATTCTAATTCATTCATACGATCCATTCTAATTCATTCGCACGATCCATTCTAATTCATTCGCACGATCCATTCTAATTCATTAGCACGATCCATTCTAATTCATTCGTACGATCCATTCTAATTCATTTATACGATCCAATCTAATTCATTCATACGATCCATTCTAATTCTTTCGCACGAATGTATCCATTCTAATTCATTCTAATTCATTCTAATTCAATCCATTCTAATTCATTCGTACGATCCATTCTAATTCATTCGTACAATCCATTTTAATTCATTCGCACGATCCATTCGCATTCACTCAAACGATCCATTCTAATTCATTCATATGATCCATTCTAATTCATTCGCACGAATGTATCCGTTCTAATTCATTCGTACGATCCATTCTAATTCATTTGTACGAATGTATCCACTCTAATTCATTCATACGATCCATTCTAATTCATTCGCACGAATGTATCCATTCCAATTCATTCGTACGATCCATTCTAATTCATTCGCACAATCTATTCTAATTCATTCGTACGATCTATTCTAATTCATTAGCATGATCCATTCTAATTCATTCGTACGATCTATTCTATTTCATTCGTACAATCCATTCTAATTCTTTTGTACGAATGTATCCATTCTAATTCATTCGTTCGATCCATTCTAATTCATTCATACGATCCATTCTAATTCATTCGCATGATCCATTCTAATTCATTCGTACGATCAATTCTAATTCATTTGCACGATCCACTCGCATTCACTCAAACGATCCATTCTTACTCATTCTACGATCCATTCTAATTCATTCGCACGTTCCATTCTAATTCATTCGTACGATCCATTCTAATTCATTCGCACGATCCATTCTAATTCATTAATACGATCCATTCTAATTCATTCAAACGATCCATTCTAATTCATTCATACGATCCATTCTAATTCATTTATACGATCCATTCTAATTCCTTCGTACGATCCATTCTAATTCTAATTCATTCATACGATCCATTTTAATTCATTCGCACGATCCATTCTAATTCATTCATACGATTCATTCTAATTCATTCATACGATCCATCCTAATGAATTAGAATGGATACATTCGTGCGAATGAATTAGAATGGATCATACGAATGAATTAGAGTTGATACATTCGTGTGAATGAATTAAAATGGATAATACGAATGAGTAAGAATGGATCGTAGAATTAGAATGGATCGTATGAATGAATTAGAATGGATACATACGAATGAATAAGAATGGATCGTATGAATGAATTAGAATGGATCGTGCCAATGAATTAGAATGGATCGTACGAATGAATTAGAATGGATCGTAGTAATGAATTAGAATGGATCCTACGAATGAATTAGAATAGATTGTGCGAATAAATTAGAATGGATCTGGATCGTGTATCGATTCTAATTCATTCGTACGACCCATTCTAATTCATTCGCACGATCCATTCTAATTCATTCGTACGATCTATTCTATTGCATTCGTACAATCCATTCTAATTCATTCATACGATCCAATCTAATTCATTCATACGATCCATTCTAATTCATTCGTATGATCTATTCTATTTCATTCATACGATCCATTCTAATTCGTTTGTACGATCCTTTCTAATTCCTTCGTATGATCCATTCTATTTCATTCGTATGACCCATTCTAATTCATAAGTGTGATCCATTCTAATTCATTCAAACGATCCATTCTAATTCATTCGTACGATCCATTCTAATTCATTCGCACGATCCATTCTAATTCATTCATACGATCCAATCTAATTCATTCGTATGATCCATTCTAATTCATTGGCATGAATGTATTAGAATGGATCATATGAGTGAATTAGAATGGATACGAAGGAATTAGAATGGATCGTACGAAGGAATTAGAATGGAGAATGGATCGTGCGAATGAATTAGAATGGATCGTGCGATAAGAATGGATCGTACGAATGAAATAGAATAGATCGTACGGATAAATGAATTTGGATCGTGCTAATGAATTAGAATGGATCGGACGAATGAATTAGAATGGATCGTACTAATGAATTAGAATAGATTGTGCGAATGAATTAGAATGGATTGTACGAATGAATTAGAAAGGATATATTCATGCGAATGAATTAGAATAGATCGTATGAATGAATTAGATTGGATCGTATTAATGAATTAGAATGGATCGTGCGAATGAATTAGAATGGATCGTACGAATGAATTAGAATGGATAGATTCGTGCGAATGAATTTGAATGGATCGTACGAAGGAATTAGAATGGATCGTACGAAGGAATTAGAATAGATCATACGAAGAAATTAGAATGGATCGTACGAATGAATTAGAATGGATCGTATGAATGAATTAGAACGGATCGTGCGAATGAATTAAAATGGATCGTATGAATGAAATAGAATGGATCGTATGAATTAGAATGGATCGTACGAATGAAATAGAATGGATCGTACGAATGAATTAGAATAGATTGTGCGAATGGATTAGAATGGATCATACGATTGAGTAAGAATGGATTGTACGAATGAAATAGAATAGATCGTACGAATGAATTAGAATGGATCATGCTAATGAATTAGAATTGATCGTACGAATGAATTAGAATAGATTGTGCGAATGAATTAGAATGGATCGTACTAATGAATTGGAATGGATACATTCGTGCGAATGAATTAGAATGGATCGCATGAATGAATTAGAGTGGATACATTCGTACAAATGAATTAGAATGGATCGTACGAATGAATTAGAATGGATACATTCGTGCGAAAGAATTAGAATATATCGTATGAATGAATTAGAATGGATCGTATGAATGAAATAGAATGGATCGTACGAATGAATTAGAATGGATCGTGTGAATGAATTAGAATGGATCGTACGAATGAATTAGAATGGATCGTACGAATGAAGAACGAATGAATTAGAATGGATACATTCGTGCAAAAGAATTAGAATGGATTGTATGAATGAATTAGAATGGATCGTGCGAATGAATTAGAATGGATCGTACGAATGAATTAGAATGGATACATTCGTGCGAAAGAATTAGAATAGATCGTATGAATGAATTACAATGGAACGTATGAATAAAATAGAATGGATCGTACGAATGGATTAGAAAGGATCATGCGAATGAATTAGAATGGATCGTACGAATGAATTAGAATGGATCGTACGAAGGAATTAGAATGGATCGTACGAATGAATTAGAAAGGATACATTCGAATTCATTTTTACGATCCATTCTAATTCCTTCGTACGATCCATATTCTAATTCATTCGCACGATCCATTCTAATTCATTCGCACGATCCATTCTAATTCATTCACACAATCCATTCTAATTCATTCTAATTTATTCGTATGTGAGTGGATCGTGTTTTTTCGTGCTAATGAATTAGAATGGATCGTCATATGAATTAGAATGGATACATTCATGCGAAAGAATTAGAATGGATCGTATGAATGAATTAGATTGGATCGTATAAATGAATTAGAATGGATCGTACGAATGAATTAGAATGGATCGTGCTAATGAATTAGAATTGATCGTGCGAATGAATTAGAATGGATCGTGCGAATGAATTAGAATGGATCGTACGAATGAATTAGAAAGGATACATTCGTGCGAATGAATTAGAATGGATCGAGCGAATGAATTAGAATGGATCGTATTAATGAATTAGAATGGATCGTGCGAATGAATTAGAATGGATCGTACGAATGAGTAAGAATGGATCGTGCGAATGAATTAGAATGGATCATATGAATGAATTAGAATGGATCGTATGAATGAATTAGAATGGATCGTGCGAATAAATTAGAATGGATCGTATGAATGAATTAGAATGGATCGTGCGAATGAATTAGAATGGATACATTCGTGCGAATGAATTAGAATGGATACATTCGTGCGAATGAATTAGAATGGATCGTGCGAATGAATTAGAATGGATCGTATGAATGAATTAGAATGGATCGTATGAATGAATTAGAATGGATACATTCGTGCGAATGAATTAGAATGGATCGTATGAATGAATTAGAATCGATCGTACGAATGAATTAGAATGGATTATGCGAATGAATTAGAATGGATCGTGCGAATGAATTAGAATGGATCGTACGAATGAAATAGAATGGATTGTACGAATGAGATAGAATGGATCGTACGAATGAATTAGAATGGATACATTCATATGAATGAATTAGAATGGATCATATGAATGAATTAGAATGGATTCATTCGTGCGAATGACTTAGAATGGATCGTACGAATGAGTAAGAATGGATCGTACGAATGAATTAGAATGGATTGAATTAGAATGAATCGTACGAATGAATTAGAATGGATCGTACGAATGAATTAGAATAGATCGTACGAATGAATTAGAATGGATTGAATTAGAATGAATCGTACGAATGAATTAGAATGAATCATACCGTACGAATGAATTAGAATGGATCATACGAAGGAATTAGAATGGATCGTACGAATGAATTAGAATGGATCGTACGAATGAATTAGAATGGATCGTACGAAGGAATTAGAATGGATCGTACGAAGGAATTAGAATGGATAGTACGAATGAATTAGAATGGATACCTTCGTGCAAATGAATTAGAATGGATCGTACGAATGAGTAAGAATGGATCGTACGAATGAAATAGAATGGATCGTATGAATGAATTAGAATGGATCGTGCGAATGAATTAGAATGGATCGTACGAATGAATTAGAATAGATTGTGCGAATGAATTAGAATGGATTGTACGAATGAATTAGAATGGATCGTACGAATGAATTAGATTGGATCGTATGAATGAATTAGAATGGATCGTGCGAATGAATTAGAATGGATCGTACGAATGAAATAGAATGGATTCGCACGAATGTATCCATTCTAATTCATTCATACGATCCATTCTAATTCATTCGTACAATCCATTCTAATTCATTCGCACGATCCATTCACATTCACTCAAACGATCCATTCTAATTCATTCATATGATCCATTCTAATTCATTCGCACGAATGTATCCATTCTAATTCATTCGTACGATCCATTCTAATTCATTTGTGTGAATGTATCTACTCTAATTCTTTCATACGATCCATTCTAATTCATTCGCACGAATGTATCCATTCCAATTCATTCGTACGATCCATTCTAATTCATTCGCACAATCTATTCTAATTCATTCGTACGATCAATTCTAATTCATTAGCATGATCCATTCTAATTCATTCGTACGATCTATTCTATTTCATTCGTACAATCCATTCTTACTCAATCGTATGATCCATTCTAATCCATTCGCACAATCTATTCTAATTCATTCGTACGATCCATTCTATTTCATTCGTACGATCCATTCTAATTCATATGATCCATTCTATTTCATTCATACGATCATGCGAATGAATTAGAATGGATCGTATGAATGAAATAGAATGGATCGTACGAATGAATTAGAATAGATTGTGCGAATGGATTAGAATGGATCATACGATTGAATTAGAATGGATCGTATGAATGAATTAGAATGGATCGTGCGAATGAATTAGAATGGATCAAACGAATGAAATAGAATGGATTCGCACGAATGTATCCATTCTAATTCATTCGTACGATCTATTCTAATTCATTCATACGATCCATTCTAATTCATTAATACAATCCAATCTAATTCATTCATACGATCCATTCTAATTCATTCGTACGATCCATTCTAATTCATTAGAATAGATCGTATGAATGAATTAGATTGGCTCGTATGAATGAATTAGAATGGATCGTGCGAATGAATTAGAATGGATTGTACGAATGAATTAGAATGGATCGTTTGAATGAATTAGAATGGATCGTACTTATGAATTAGAATGGGTCGTACGAAAGAATTGGAATGGATACATTCGTGCGAATGAATTAGAATGGATCGTATGAATGAACTAGAGTGGATACATTCGTACAAATGAATTAGAATGGATCGTACGAATGAATTAGAATGGATACATTCGTGCGAATGAATTAGAATGGATCATATGAATGAATTAGAATGGATCGTTTGAGTGAATGCGAATGGATCGTGCGAATGAATTAGAATGGATTGTACGAATGAATTAGAATGGATCGTACGAATGAATTAGAATGGATCGTACGAAGGAATTAGAATGGATCGTTCGAAGGAATTAGAATGGATAGTACGAATGAATTAGAATGGATACCTTCGTGCAAATGAATTAGAATGGATCATACGAATGAGTAAGAATGGATCGTACGAATGAAATAGAATGGATCGTATGAATGAATTAGAATGGATCGTGCGAACGAATTAGAATGGATCGTACGAATGAATTAGAATAGATTGTGCGAATGAATTAGAATGGATACATTCGTGCGAATCCATTCTATTTCATTCGTACGACCCATTCTAATTCATTCGTACGATCCATTCTAATTCATTCGTACGATCCATTCTAATTCATTCGTATGATCCATTCTAATTCATTCGCACGATCCATTCTAATTCATTCGTACGATCCATTCTAATTCATTCGCACGATCCATTCTAATTCATTCGTACGATCCATTCTATTTCATTCATACGATCCATTCTAATTCATTCATACGATCTATTCTAATTCTTTCGCACGAATGTATTCATTCTAATTCATTCGTACGATCCATTCTAATTCTTTTGCACGAATGGATCCATTCTAATTCATTCATACGATCCAATCTAATTCATTCATACGATCCATTCTAATTCATTCGCATGAATGTATCCATTCTAATTCATTCGCACGATCCATTCTAATTCATTCATACAATCCATTCTAATTCTTTTGCACGAATGTATCCATTCTAATTCATTCGTACGATCATTTCTAATTCATTCGTATGATCTATTCTAATTCATTCGCATGATCCATTATAATTCATTCAGACGATCCAATCTAATTCATTCGTACGATCCATTCTAATTCATTCGCACGAATGTATCAACTCTAATTCATTCGTACGATCCATTCTAATTCATTCATACATGTACGAATGAATTAGAATGGATACATTCGTGCGAATGAATTAGAATGGATCGTATGAATGAATTAGATTGGATCGTATGCATGAATTAGAATGGATCGTGCGAATGAATTAGAATGGATCGTACGAATGAATTAGAATGGATCGAACGAATGAATTAGAATGGATACATTCGTGCAAAAGAATTAGAATGGATTGTATGAATGAATTAGAATGGATCGTGCGAATGAATTAGAATGGATCGTACGAATGAATTAGAATGGATACATTCGTGCGAAAGAATTAGAATAGATCGTATGAATGAAATAGAATGGATCGTATGAATGAAATAGAATGGATCGTACGAATGAATTAGAATGGATCGTGCGAATGAATTAGAATGGATCGTACGAATGAATTAGAATGGATCGTACGAATGAATTAGAAAGGATACATTCGAATTCATTCGTACGATCCATTCTAATTCCTTCGTACGATCCATATTCTAATTCATTCGCACGATCCATTCTAATTCATTCGCACGATCCATTCTAATTCATTCATACGATCCATTCTAATTCATTCACACAATCCATTCTAATTCATTCTAATTTATTCGTATGTGAGTGGATCGTGTTTTTTCGTGCTAATGAATTAGAATGGATCGTACGAATGAATTAGAATGGATACATTCGTGCGAAAGAATTAGAATGGATCGTATGAATGAATTAGATTGGATCGTATAAATGAATTAGAATGGATCGTACGAATGAATTAGAATGGATCGTGCTAATGAATTAGAATAGATCGTGCGAATGAATTAGAATGGATCGTGCGAATGAATTAGAATGGATCGTACGAATGAATTAGAATGGATCGTACGAATGAATTAGAATGGATCGTTCGAATGAATTAGAATAGATTGTGCGAATGAATTAGAATGGATCGTACAAATGAATTAGAAAGGATACATTCGTGCGAATGAATTAGAATGGATCGTATGAGTGTGAATGAATTAGAATGGATCGTGCGAATGAATTAGAATGGATCGTATTAATGAATTAGAATGGATCGTGCGAATGAATTAGAATGGATCATATGAATGAGTAAGAATGGATCGTGCGAATGAATTAGAATGGATAATATGAATGAATTAGAATGGATCGTATAAATGAATTAGAATGGATCGTGCGAATAAATTAGAATGGATCGTATGAATGAATTAGAATAGATTGTGCGAATGAATTAGAATGGATCGTACGAATGAATTAGAATGGATACATTCGTGCGAATGAATTAGAATGGATCGTACGAATGAATTAGAATGGATACATTCGTGCGAATGAATTAGAATGGATCGTATGAATGAATTAGAATCGATCGTACGAATGAATTAGAATGGATCATGCGAATGAATTAGAATGGATCATGCGAATGAATTAGAATGGATCGTACGAATGAAATAGAATGGATTGTACGAATGAGATAGAATGGATCGTACGAATGAATTAGAATGGATACATTCATGCGAATGAATTAGAATGGATCATACGAATGAATTAGAATGGATTCATTCGTGCGAATGAATTAGAATGGATCGTACGAATGAGTAAGAATGGATCGTACGAATGAATTAGAATGGATTGAATTAGAATGAATCGTACGAATGAATTAGAATGGATCGTACGAATGAATTAGAATGGATCGTACGAATGAATTAGAATGGATTGAATTAGAATGAATCGTACGAATGAATTAGAATGAATCATACCGTACGAATGAATGAGAATGGATCATACGAAGGAATTAGAATGGATCGTACGAATGAATTAGAATGGATCGTACGAATGAATTAGAATTGATCGTACGAAGGAATTAGAATGGATCGTAAGAAGGAATTAGAATGGATAGTACAAATGAATTAGAATGGATACCTTCGTGCAAATGAATTAGAATGGATCGTACGAATGAGTAAGAATGGATTGTACGAATGAAATAGAATGGATCGTATGAATGAATTAGAATGGATCGTGCGAATGAATTAGAATGGATCGAACGAATGAATTAGAATAGATTGTGCGAATGAATTAGAATGGATCGTACGAATGAATTAGAATGGATCGTACGAATGAATTAGAATGGATCGTGCGAATGAATTAGAATGGATCGTACGAATGAAATAGAATGGATTTGCACGAATGTATCCATTCTAATTCATTCGTACGATCCATTCTAATTCATTCGTACAATCCATTCTAATTCATTCGCACGATCCATTCACATTCACTCAAACGATCCACTCTAATTCATTCATATGATCCATTCTAATTCATTCGCACGAATGTATTCATTCTAATTCATTCGTACGATCCATTCTAATTTATTTGTACGAATGTATCCACTCTAATTCATTCATACGATCCATTCTAATTCATTCGCACGAATGTATCCATTCCAATTCATTCGTACGATCCATTCTAATTCATTCGCACAATCTATTCTAATTCATTCATACGATCAATTCTAATTCATTAGCATGATCCATTCTAATTCATTCGTACGATCTATTCTATTTCATTCGTACAATCCATTCTTACTCAATCGTATGATCCATTCTAATCCGTTCGCACAATCTATTCTAATTCATTCGTACGATCCATTCTATTTCATTCGTACGATCCATTCTAATTCATACGATCCATTCTATTTCATTCATACGATCCATTTTAATTCATTCGCACGATCCATTCTAATTCATTCATACGATCCATTCTAATTCATTCGTACGATCCATTCTAATTTCTTCGTATGATCTATTCTAATTCCTTCGTACGATCCATTCTAATTCCTTCGTACGATCCATTCAAATTCATTCGCACGAATCTATCCATTCTAATTCATTCGTACGATCCATTCTAATTCATTCGCACGATCCATTCTAATTCATTAATACGATCCAATCTAATTCATTCATACGATCTATTCTAATTTATTCGCACGAATATATCCTTTCTAATTCATTCGTACGATCCATTCTAATTCATTCGCACAATCTATTCTAATTCATTAGTACGATCCATTCTAATTCATTCGTACGAGTCATTCTAATTCATTAGCACAATCCAAATTCATTTATCCGTACGATCTATTCTATTTCATTCGTACGATCCATTCTTATCGCACGATCCATTCTAATTCATTCGCACGATCCATTCTCCATTCTAATTCCTTCATACGATCCATTCTAATTCCTTCGTATCCATTCTAATTCACTCATATGATCCATTCTAATTCATTCATACGATCCATTCTTATTCATTCATACGATCCATTCTAATTCATTCGCATGAATGTATCCATTCTAATTCATTCGTTCGATCCATTCTAATTCATTCGCACAATCTATTCTAATTCATTCATACAATCCATCCTAATTCATTCGCACGAATGTATACATTCTAATTCATTCGTACAATCCATTATATTTCATTCGTACGATCCATTCTTACTCATTCGTACGATCCATTCTAATTCATTCGCACGATCCATTCTAATTCATTCGCACGATCCATTCTTATTCATTCATACGATCCATTCTAATTCATTCGTACGATCCATTCTAATTCATTCGCACGATCCATTCTAATTCATTCGCACGAATGTATCTATTCTAATTCATTCGTATGATCCATTCTAATTCATTCACACGATCCATTCTAATTCATTCATACAATCCATTCTATTTCTTTTGCACGAATGTATCCATTCTAATTCATTCGTACGATCCATTCTATTTCATTCGTACGATCCATTCTAATTCATTCGTATAATCCATTCTAATTCATTCGCACGATCTATTCGAATTCATTCGCACGAATGTATCCACTCTAATTCATTCATACGATCCATTCTAATTCCTTCGTACGATCCATTCTATTTCATTCGTATGATCCATTCTATTTCATTCATATAATCCATTCTAATTCATTCGCACGATCCATTCTAATTCATTCATATGATCCATTCTAATTCATTCGTATGATCCATTCTAATTCATTCGTTCGATCCATTCTAATTTATTCGCACAATCCATTCTAATTCATTCATACGATCCATTCTTACTCATTCGTACGATCCATTCTAATTCATTCGCACGATTCATTCTAATTCATCCGTACGATCCATTCTATTTCATTCGTACGATCCATTCTTACTCATTCGTACGATCCATTCTAATTCATTCACACGAATGTATCCATTCTAATTCATTCGTACGATCCATTCTAATTCATTCATACGATCCATTCTAATTCTACGATCCATTCTTACTCATTCGTATTATCCATTTTAATTTATTCACACGAATGTATCAACTCTAATTCATTCGTATGATCCATTCTAATTCATTCGCACGAATGTATCCATTCTAATTCATTCGTACGATCCATTCTAATTCATTCGTACGATCCATTCTAATTCATTCGTACGATCCATTCTAATTCCTTCGTATGATCCATTCTAATTCATTCTCACGAATGTATCCATTCTAATTCATTCGTACGATCCATTCTAATTCATTCGTACGATCCATTCTAATTCCTTCGTATGATCCATTCTAATTCATTCGCACGAATGCATCCATTCTAATTCATTCGTACGATCCATTCTAATTCATTCGTACGATCCATTCTAAATCCTTCGTATGATCCATTCTAATTCATTCGTATGATCAATTCTAATTCATACGATCCATTCTAATTCATTCGCACAATCTATTCTAATTCATTCGTACGATCCATTCTAAATCATTCGCACAAATGTATCGTGCGAATGAATTAGAATGGATACATTCGTGCGAATGAATTAGAATGGATCATACGAATGAGTAAGAATGGATCGTACAAATGAAATAGAATGGATTGTACGAATGAATTAGAATGGATCGTACGAATGAATTAGAATAGATTGTATGAATGAATTAGAATGGATACATTCGTGTGAATGAATTAAAATGGATAATACAAATGAGTAAGAATGGATCGTAGAATTAGAATGGATCGTATGAATGAATTAGAATGGATACATACGAATGAATTAGAATGGATCATATGAATGAATTAGAATGGATCGTGCGAATGAATTAGAATGGATCGTACGAATGAATTAGAATGGATCGTATGAATGAATTAGAATGGATCGTAGTAATGAATTAGAATGGATCCTACGAATGAATTAGAATAGATTGTGCGAATGAATTAGAATGGATCTGGATCGTATATCCATTCTAATTCATTCGTACGACCCATTCTAATTCATTCGCACGATCCATTCTAATTCATTCGTACGATCTACTATATTTCATTCGTACAATCCATTCTAATTCATTCATACGATCCAATCTAATTCATTCATACGATCCATTCTAATTCATTCGTACGATCTATTCTATTTCATTCATACGATCCATTCTAATTCGTTTGTACGATCCTTTCTAATTCCTTCGTACGATCCATTCTATTTCATTCGTATGACCCATTCTAATTCATAAGTACGATCCATTCTAATTTATTCAAACGATCCATTCTAATTCATTCGTACGATCCATTCTAATTCATTCGCACGATCCATTCTAATTCATTCATACGATCCATTCTAATTCATTCGCACGAATGTATTCATTCTAATTCATTCGCACGATCCATTCTAATTCATTCGCATGATCTATTATAATTCATTCATACGATCCAATCTAATTCATTCGTACGATCCTTTCTAATTCATTCGCACGAATGTATCAACTTTAATTCTTTCGTACGATCCATTCTAATTCATGCATACATGTACGAATGAATTAGAATGGATACATTCGTGCGAATGAATTAGAATGGATCGTACGAATGAGTAAGAATGGATCGTATGAATGAATTAGAATGGATCGTGCGAATAAATTAGAATGGATCGAACGAATGAATTAGAATGGATCATACGAATGAATTAGAATGGATCGTATGAATGAATTAGAATGGATCGTGCGAATGAATTAGAATGGATTATATGAATGAAATAGAATGGATCATACGAATGAAATAGAATGGATCGTACGAAGGAATTAGAATGGATCGTATGAATGAATTAGAGTGGATACATTCGTGCGAATGAATTCGAATAGATCCTGCGAATGAATTAGAATGGATTGTATGAATGAATTAGAATGGATCGTACGAATGAAATAGAATGGATCGTATGAATGAATTAGAATGGATACATTCGTGCAAAAGAAATAGAATGGATTGTATGAATGAATTAGAATGGATCGTGTGAATGAATTAGAATCGATCATACGAATGAATTAGAATGGATACATTTGTGCGAATGAATTAGACTGGATCGTGTGAATGAATTAGAATGGATCGTACGAATGAATTAGAATGGTTCGTATGAATGAATTAGAATGGATCGTGCGAATGAATTAGAATGGATCGTACGAATGAATTAGAATGGATCGTATGAATGAATTAGATTGGATCGTATTAATGAATTAGAATGGATCGTACGAATGAATTAGAATAGATCGTACAAATGAATTAGAATGGATACGAATGGATCGTACGAATGAATAAGAATGGATCGTACGAATGAAATAGAATGGATTGTACGAATGAATTATAATGGATACATTCGTGCGAATGAATTAGGATGGATCGTATGAATGAATTAGAATAGATTGTGCGAATGAATTAGAATGGATCGTACGAATGAATTAGAATGGATACATTCATACGAATGAATTAGAATGGATACATTCATACGAATGAATTAGAATGGATCGTATGAATGAATTAGAATGGTTCGTATGAGTGAATTAGAATGGATACAAAGGAATTAGAATGGATCGTACAAAGTAATTAGAATGGAGAATGGATCGTGCGAATGAATTAGAATGGATCTAGCGATAAGAGTGGATAGTACGAATGAAATAGAATAGATCGTACGGATAAATGAATTTGGATCGTGCTAATGAATTAGAATGGATCGTATGAATGAATTAGAATGGATCGTGCTAATGAATTAGAATAGATTGTGCGAATGAATTAGAATGGATCGTACGAATGAATTAGAAAGGATATATTCGTGCGAATGAATTAGAATAGATCGTATGAATGAATTAGATTGGATCGTATTAATGAATTAGAATGGATCGTGCGAATGAATTAGAATGGATCGTACGAATGAATTAGAATGGATAGATTCGTGCGAATGAATTTGAATGGATCGTACGAAGGAATTAGAATAGATCGTACGAAGGAATTAGAATAGATCATACGAAGAAATTAGAATGGATCGTACGAATGAATTAGAATGGATCGTATGAATGAATTAGAATAGATCGTGCGAATGAATTAAAATGGATCGTATGAATGAAATAGAATTGATCGTATGAATTAGAATGGATCGTACGAATGAAATATAATGGATCGTACGAATGAATTAGAATAGATTGTGCGAATAGATTAGAATGGATCATACGATTGAGTAAGAATGGATTGTACGAATGAAATAGAATAGATCGTACGAATGAATTAGAATGGATCATGCTAATGAATTAGAATTGATCGTACGAATGAATTAGAATAGATTGTGCGAATGAATTACAATGGATCGTACGAATGAATTAGAATGGATACATTCGTGCGAATAAATTAGAATGGATCGTATGAATGAATTAGAGTGGATACATTCGTACAAATGAATTAGAATGGATCGTACGAATGAATTAGAATGGATACATTCGTGCGAATGAATTAGAATGGATCATACGAATGAATTAGAATGGATTCATTCATGCGAATGAATTAGAATGGATCGTACGAATGAGTAAGAATGGATCGTACGAATAAATTAGAATGGATTGAATTAGAATGAATCGTACGAATGAATTAGAATGGATCGTACGAATGAATTAGAATGGATTGAATTAGAATGAATCGTACGAATGAATTAGAATGAATCATACCGTACGAATAAACTAGAATGGATCATACGAAGGAATTAGAATGGATCGTATGAATGAATTAGAATGGATCGTACGAATGAATTAGAATGGATCGTACGAAGGAATTAGAATGGATCATACGAAGGAATTAGAATGGATAGTATGAATGAATTAGAATGGATACCTTCGTGCAAATGAATTAGAATGGATCGTACGAATGAGTAAGAATGGATCGTACGAATGAAATAGAATGGATCGTATGAATAAATTAGAATGGATCGTGCGAATGAATTAGAATGGATCGTACGAATGAATTAGAATAGATTGTGTGAATGAATTAGAATGGATCGTACGAATGAATTAGAATGGATCGTACGAATGAATTAGAATGGATCGTATGAAAGAATTAGAATGGATCGTGCGAATGAATTAGAATGGATCGTAGGAATGAAATAGAATGGATTCGCATTAATGTATCCATTCTAATTCATTCGTACGATCCATTCTAATTCATTCGTACAATCCATTCTAATTCATTCGCACGATCCATTCGCATTCACTCAAACGATCCATTCTAATTATTCATATAATCCATTCTAATTCATTCGCACGAATGTATCCATTCTAATTCATTCGTACGATCCATTCTAATTCATTTGTACGAATGTATCCACTCTAATTCATTCATACGATCCATTCTAATTCATTCGCACGAATGTATCCATTCCAATTCATTCGTACGATCCATTCTAATTCATTCGCACAATCTATTCTAATTCATTCGTACGATCAATTCTAATTCATTAGCATGATCCATTCTAATTCATTCGTACGATCTATTCTATTTCATTCGTACAATCCATTCTTACTCAATCGTATGATCCATTCTAATCCATTCGCACAATCTATTCTAATTCATTCGTACGATCCATTCTATTTCATTCGTACGATCCATTCTAATTCATACGATCCATTCTATTTCATTCATACGATCCATTTTAATTCATTCGCACGATCCATTCTAATTCATTCATACGATCCATTCTAATTCATTCGTACGATCCATTCTAATTTCTTCGTATGATCTATTCTAATTCCTTCGTACGATCCATTCTAATTCCTTCGTACGATCCATTCAAATTCATTCGCACGAATCAATCCATTCTAATTCATTCGTACGATCCATTCTAATTCATTCGCACGATCCATTCTAATTCATTAATACGATCCAATCTAATTCATTCATACGATCTATTCGAATTCATTCGCACGAATATATCCTTTCTAATTCATTCGTACGATCCATTCTAATTCATTCGCACAATCTATTCTAATTCATTAGTACGATCCATTCTAATTCAATCGTACGATCCATTCTAATTCATTAGCACGATCCAAATTCATTTATCCGTACGATCTATTCTATTTCATTCGTACGATCCATTCTTATCGCACGATCCATTCTAATTCATTCGCACAATCCATTCTCCATTCTAATTCCTTCGTACGATCCATTCTAATTCCTTCGTATCCATTCTAATTCACTCATACGATCCATTCTAATTCATTCATACGATCCATTCTAATTCATTTGCATGAATGTATCCATTCTAATTCATTCGTACGATCCATTCTAATTCATTCGCACAATCTATTCTAATTCATTCATACGGTCCATCCTAATTCATTCGCACGAATGTATCCATTCTAATTCATTCGAACAATCCATTCTATTTCATTTGTACGATCCATTCTTACTCATTCGTATGATCCATTCGTATCCATTCTAATTCATTCGTACGATCTATTCTAATTCATTCGTACGATCCATTCTAATTCATTAATACGATCCAATCTAATTCATTCATACGATCCATTCTAATTTATTCGTACGATCCATTCTAATTCATTCGCACGATCCATTCTAATTCATTCGTACGATCCATTCTAATTCATTCGTACGATCCATTCTAATTCATTCGTACGATCCATTCTAATTCATTCGCACAATCTATTCTAATTCATTCGTACGATCCATTCTAATTCATTCGCCCGATCCATTCTAATTAATTCATACGATCCATTCTATTTCATTCGTACGATCCATTCTTACTCATTCGTATGATCCATTCTAATTCATTTGCACGAAGGTATCCATTCTAATTCATTCGTACTATCCATTCTAATTCCTTCGTACGATCCATTCTAATTCCTTCGTACGATCCATTCTAATTCATTCGTACGATCCATTCTAATTCATTCGTACGATCCATTCTAATTCCTTCGTATGATCCATTCTAATTCATTCGTACGGTATGATTCATTCTTATTCATTCGTACGATTCATTCTAATTCAATCCATTCTAATTCATTCGTACGATCCATTCTAATTCATTCGTACGATCCATTCTAATTCATTCGTACGATTCATTCTAATTCAATCCATTCTAATTCATTCGTACGATCCATTCTTACTTATTCGTACGATCCATTCTAATTCATTCGCACGAATGAATCCATTCTAATTCATTCGTATGATCCATTCTAATTCATTCGCATGAATGTACGAATGAATTAGAATGGATTGAATTAGAATGAATCGTACGAATGAATTAGAATGGATCGTACGAAGGAATTAGAATGGAGAATGGATCGTGCGAATGAATTAGAATGGATCGTGCGATAAGAATGGATCGTACGAATGAAATAGAATAGATTGTACGAATAAATGAATTTGGATCGTGCTAATGAATTAGAATGGATCGTACGAATGAATTAGAATGGATCGTACTAATGAATTAGAATAGATTGTGCGAATGAATTAGAATGGATCATACGAATGAATTAGAAAGGATATATTTGTGCGAATAAATTAGAATAGATCGTATGAATGAATTAGATTGGATCGTATTAATGAATTAGAATGGATCATTCGAATGAATTAGAATGGATCGTACGAATAAATTAGAATGGATAGATTCGTGCGAATGAATTTGAATGGATCGTACGAAGGAATTAGAATGGATCGTACGAAGGAATTAGAATAGATCATACGAAGAAATTAGAATGGATCGTACGAATGAATTAGAATGGATCGTATGAATGAATTAGAATGGATCGTGCGAATGAATTAAAATGGATCGTATGAATGAAATAGAATGGATCGTATGAATTAGAATGGACCGTACGAATGAAATAGAATGGATCGTACGAATGAATTAGAATAGATTGTGCGAATGGATTAGAATGGATCATACGATTGAGTAAGAATGGATTGTACGAATGAAATAGAATAGATCGTACGAATGAATTAGAATGGATCATGCTAATGAATTAGAATTGATCGTACGAATGAATTAGAATAGATTGTGCGAATGAATTAGAATGGATCGTACGAATGAATTGGAATGGATACATTCGTCCGAATGAATTAGAATGGATCGTATGAATGAATTAGAGTGGATACATTCGTACAAATGAATTAGAATGGATCGTACGAATGAATTAGAATGGATCGTACGAATGAATTAGAATGGATACATTCATGCGAATGAATTAGAATGGATCATACGAATGAATTAGAATGGATTCATTCGTGCGAATGAATTAGAATGGATCGTACGAATGAGTAAGAATGGATCGTACGAATGAATTAGAATGGATTGAATTAGAATGAATCGTACGAATGAATTAGAATGGATCGTACGAATGAATTAGAATGGATCGTACGAATGAATTAGAATGGATTGAATTTGAATGAATCGTACGAATGAATTAGAATGAATCATACCGTACGAATGAATTAGAATGGATCATACGAAGGAATTAGAATGGATCGTACGAATGAATTAGAATAGATCGAACGAATGAATTAGAATGGATCGTACGAAGGAACTAGAATGGATCGTACGAAGGAATTAGAATGGATAGTACGAATGAATTAGAATGGATACCTTCGTGCAAATGAATTAGAATGGATCGTACGAATGAGTAAGAATGGATCGTACGAATGAAATAGAATGGATCGTATGAATGAATTAGAATGGATCGTGCGAATGAATTAGAATGGATCGTACGAATAAATTAGAATAGATTGTGCGAATGAATTAGAATGGATCGTACGAATGAATTAGAATTGATCGTACGAATGAATTAGAATAGATCGTATGAATGAATTAGAATGGATCGTGCGAATGAATTAGAATGGATCGTACGAATGAAATAGAATGGATTCGCACGAATGTATCCATTCTAATTCATTCGTACGATCTATTCTAATTCATTCGTACGATCCATTCTAATTCATTAATACGATCCAATCTAATTCATTCATACGATCCATTCTAATTCATTCGTACGATCCATTCTAATTCATTAGAATAGATCGTATGAATGAATTAGATTGGATCGTATGAATGAATTAGAATGGATCGTGCGAATGAATTAGAATGCATTGTACGAATGAATTAGAAAGGATCGTTTGAATGAATTAGAATGGATCGTACTTATGAATTAGAATGGGTCGTACGAATGAATTGGAATGGATACATTCGTGCGAATGAATTAGAATGGATCGTATGAATGAATTAGAGTGGATACATTCGTACAAATAAATTAGAATGGATCGTACGAATGAATTAGAATGGATACATTCGTGCGAATGAATTAGAATGGATCATATGAATGAATTTGAATGGATCGTTTGAGTGAATGCGAATGGATCGTACGAATGAATTAGAATGGATTGTACGAATGAATTAGAATGGATCGTACGAATGAATTAGAATGGATCGTACGAAGGAATTAGAATGGATCGTACGAAGGAATTAGAATGGATAGTACGAATGAATTAGAATGGATACCTTCGTGCAAATGAATTAGAATGGATCGTACGAATGAGTAAGAATGGATCGTACGAATGAAATAGAATGGATCGTATGAATGAATTAGAATGGATCGTGCGAATGAATTAGAATGGATCGTACAAATGAATTAGAATAGATTGTGCGAATGAATTAGAATGGATACATTCGTGCGAATCCATTCTATTTCATTCGTACGATCCATTCTAATTCATTCGCACGATCCATTCTAATTCATTCATACGATCCATTCTAATTTCTTCGTATGATCTATTCTAATTCCTTCGTACGATCCATTCTAATTCCTTCGTACGATCCATTCAAATTCATTCGCACGAATCTATCCATTCTAATTCATTCGTACGATCCATTCTAATTCATTCGCACGATCCATTCTAATTCATTAATACGATCCAATCTAATTCATTCATACGATCTATTCTAATTCATTCGCACGAATATATCCTTTCTAATTCATTCGTACGATCCATTCTAATTCATTCGCACAATCTATTCTAATTCATTAGTACAATCCATTCTAATTCATTCGTACGATCCATTCTAATTCATTAGCATGATCCAAATTCATTTATACGTACGATCTATTCTATTTCATTCGTACGATCCATTCTTATCGCACGATCCATTCTAAATCATTCGCACGATCCATTCTCCATTCTAATTCCTTCGTACGATCCATTCTAATTCCTTCGTATCCATTCTAATTCACTCATACGATCCATTCTAATTCATTCATACGATCCATTCTAATTCATTCGCATGAATGTATCCATTCTAATTCATTCGTACGATCCATTCTAATTCATTCACACAATCTATTCTAATTCATTCATACGATCCATCCTAATACATTCGCACGAATGTATCCATTCTAATTCATTCGTACAATCTATTCAATTTCATTCGTATGATCCATTCTTACTCATTCGTACGATCCATTCGTATCCATTCTAATTCATTCGTACGATCAATTCTAATTCATTCGTACGATCCATTCTAATTCATTAATACGATCCAATCTAATTCATTCATACGATCCATTCTAATTCATTCGTACGATCCATTCTAATTCATTCATACGATCCATTCTTACTCATTCGTACGATCCATTCTAATTCATTCGCATGATCCATTCTAATTCATCCGTACGATCCATTCTATTTCATTCGTACGATCCATTCTTACTCATTCGTACGATCCATTCTAATTCATTCGCACGAATGTATCCATTCTAATTCATTCGTACGATCCATTCTAATTCCTTCGTACAAACCATTCTAATTCCTGCGTATGATCCATTCTAATTCATTCGTACGATCCATTCTAATTCCTTCGTATGATGCATTCTAATTCATTCGTACGGTATGATTCATTCTAATTCATTCGTACGATTCATTCTAATTCAATCCATTCTAATTCATTCGTACGATCCATTCTAATTCATTTGTACGAATGTATCCACTCTAATTCATTCATACGATCCATTCTAATTCATTCGCACGAATGTATCCATTCCAATTCATTCATACGATCCATTCTAATTCGGATCGTACGAAGGAATTAGAAAGGATCGTACAAACGAATTAGAATGGATCATATGAATGAAATAGAATAGATCGTGCGAATGAATTAGAATGGATCGTATGAATGAATTAGAGTGGATACATTCGTACAAATGAATTAGAATGGATCGTACGAATGAATTAGAATGGATACATTCGTGCGAATGAATTAGAATGGATCATATGAATGAATTAGAATGGATCGTTGGAGTGAATGCGAATGGATCGTGCGAATGAATTAGAATGGATTGTACGAATGAATTAGAATGGATCGTACGAATGAATTAGAATGGATACATTCGTGCGAATCCGTTCTATTTCATTCGTACGATCCATTCTAATTCATTCGCACGATCCATTCTAATTCATTCATACGATCCATTCTAATTCATTCGTGCAAAAGAATTATAATGGATTGTATGAATGAATTAGAATGGATCGTGCGAATGAATTAGAATGGATACATTCGTGCGAATGAATTAGAATGGATCGTATGAATGAATTAGAATGGATCGTGCGAATGAATTAGAATGGATCGTACGAATGAATTAGAATGGATCGTATGAATTAGAATGGATCGTACGAAGGAATTAGAATGGATCGTATGAATGAATTAGATTGGATCGTATTAATGAATTTGAATGGATCGTATGAATGAATTAGATTGGATCATATGAATGAATTAGAATGGATCTTGCGAATGAACTAGAATGGATCGTACGAATGAAATAGAATGGATTGTATGAATGAATTAGAATAGATCGTGCGAATGAATTAGAATGGATCGTACGAATGAATTAGAATGGATCATATGAATGAATTAGAATGGATCGTACGTATGAATTAGAATGGATCGTGCGAATGAATTAGAATGGATCGTATGAATGAATTAGAGTAGATACATTCGTACGAAGGAATTAGAATGGATCGTACGAATGAATTAGAATGGATTATATGAATGAATTAGAATGGATCGTACGAATGAATTAGAATGGATACATTCGTGCGAATGAATTAGAATGGATTGTACGAATAAATTAGAATGGATCGTACGAATGAATTAGAATAGATTGTACGAATGAATTAGAATGGATCGTACGTCTAATTCATTCGTACGATCCATTCTAATTCATTCATACAATCCATTCTACTTCTTTTGCACGAATGTATCCATTCTAGTTCATTCGTACGATCCATTCTAATTCCTTCGTACGATCCATTCTAATTCCTTCCCATGAATGTATTCATTCTAATTGATACGTACGATCCATTCTATTTCATTCGTATGATCCATTCTTACTTATTCGTACGATCCAATCTAATTCATTCATACGATCCATTCTACAATCCATTCTAATTCATTCGTACGTTCCATTCTAATTCATTAGCACGATCAATGCTAATTCATTCGTACGATCTATTCTAATTCATTCGTACGATCCATTCTAATACATTCGCACGAATGAATCCATTCTAATTCATTCGTACAATCGATTCTATTTCATATGTACGATCCATTCTTACTCATTCGTAAGATCCATTCTAATTCATTGGCACGAATGTATCCATTCTAATTCATTCGTACGATCCACTCTAATTCATTCGTACGATCCATTCCAATTCATTCTAATTCTAATTCATTCACACGAATGTATCCATTTTAATTCATTCGTACGATCCATTCTAATTCATTCGCACAATCTATTCTAATTTATTCGTACGATCCATTCTAATTCATTCGCACGATCCATTCTAATTCATTTGCACGATCCATTCTAATTCATTCATACAATCCATTCTAATTCGTTTGCACGAATGTATCTATTCTAATTCATTACGAATGAGTAAGAATGGATTGTACGAATGAATTAGAATGGATACATTCGTGCGAATGAATTAGAATGGATCATACGAATGAGTAAGAATGGATCGTACGAATGAAATTGAATGGATTGTACGAATGAATTAAAATGGATCGTACGAATGAATTAGCATTGATCGTGCTAATGAATTAGAATGGAACGTACGAATGAATTAGAATGGATCGTAGAATGGATCGTATGAATGAATTAGATTGGATCGTATGAATGAGTAAGAATGGATCATACGAATGAAATAGAATGGATCGTACATATCAATTAGAATGGATACATTCATGGGAATGAATTAGAATGGGTCGTACGAAGGAATTAGAATGGATCGTACGAATGAATTAGAATGGATACATTCGTGCAAAAGAAGTAGAATGGATTGTATGAATGAAGTAGAATGGATCGTACGAATGAATTAGACGTACGATCCATTCTAATTCATTCGTACAATCTATTCTAATTCATTCATACGATCCATTCTAATTTATTCGTACAATCCATTCTAATTCATTCACACGAATGTATCCATTCTAATTCATTCGTACGATCCATTCTAATTCATTCATATATTCCATTCTAATTCATTCGTACGATCCATTCTAATTCCTTCGCACGAATGTATCTACTCTAATTCATTCATATGATCCATTCTAATTCATTCGCACGATCCATTCTAATTCATACGTACGATCCATTCTAATTCATTCATATGATCCATTCTAATTCATTCGTACGATCCATTCTAATTCATTCGCATGATCTATTCTAATTCATTCATACAATCCATTCTATTTCATTCGTACGATCCATTCTAATTCATTCGCAAGATCCATTCTAATTCATTCATACGATCCAATCTAATTCATTCATACGATCCATTCAAATTCATTAATACGATCCAATCTAATTCATTCATACGATCCATTCTAATTCCTTCGTACGATCCATTCTAATTCATACGATCCATTCTAATTCATTCGTACGATCCATTCTAATTCATTCGTATGATCCATTCTAATTCATTCGTACGATCCATTCTAATTCATTCGCATGATCCATTCTAATTTATTCATACGATCCAATCTAATTCATTCATACGATCCATTCTAATTCATTCGCACGATTGTATCCATTCTAATTCATTCGCACGATCCATTCTAATTCATTCATACAATCCATTCTAATTCTTTTGCACGAATATTTCCATTCTAATTCATTCGTACGATCCATTCTAATTCATTCGTATGATCTATTCTAATTCATTCGCATGATCCATTATAATTCATTCATACGATCCAATCTAATACATTCCTACGATTTATTCTAATTTATTCGTACGATCCATTCTAATTCATTAATACGATCCAATCTAATTCATTCATACGATCCATTCTAATTCATTCACACAATCCATTCTAATTCATTCTAATTTATTCGTATGTGAGTGGATCGTGTTTTTTCGTGCTAATGAATTAGAATGGATCGTACGAATGAATTAGAATGGATCGTATGAATGAATTAGAATGGATCTTGCGAATAAATTAGAATGGATCGTATGAATGAATTAGAATAGATTGTGCGAATGAATTAGAATGGATCGTACGAATGAATTAGAATGGATACATTCGTGCGAATGAATTAGAATGGATCGTATGAATGAATTAGAATCGATCGTACGAATGAATTAGAATGGATCATGCGAATGAATTAGAATGGATCGTGCGAATGAATTAGAATGGATCGTACGAATGAAATAGAATGGATTGTACGAATGAGATAGAATGGATTGTACGAATGAATTAGAATGGATACATTCATGCGAATGAATTAGAATGGATCATACGAATGAATTAGAATGGATTCATTCGTGCGAATGAATTAGAATGGATCGTACGAATGAGTAAGAATGGATCGTATGAATTAGAATGGATCGTACGAATGAAATAGAATGGATCGTACGAATGAATTAGAATAGATTGTGTGAATGGATTAGAATGGATCAGACGATTGAGTAAGAATGGATTGTACGAATGAAATTGAATAGATCGTACGAATGAATTAGAATGGATCATATGAATGAATTAGAATGGATCGTGCGAATGAATTAGAATGGATCGTACGAATTAATTAGAATGGATCGTATGAATGAATTAGAATGGATCGTAGTAATGAATTAGAATGGATCCTACGAATGAATTAGAATAGATTATGCGAATGAATTAGAATGGATCTGGATCGTGTATCCATTCTAATTCATTCGTACGACCCATTCTAATTCATTCGCACGATCCATTCTAATTCATTCGTACGATCTAATCTATTTCATTCGTACAATCCATTCTAATTCATTCATACGATCAAATCTAATTCATTCATACGATCCATTCTAATTCATTCGTACGATCTATTCTATTTCATTCATACGATCCATTCTAATTCGTTTGTACGATCCTTTCTAATTCCTTCGTACGATCCATTCTATTTCATTTGTATGACCTATTCTAATTCATAAGTACGATCCATTCTAATTCATTCAAACGATCCATTCTAATTCATTCGTACGATCCATTCTAATTCATTCGCACGATCCATTCTAATTCATTCATACGATCCAATCTAATTCATTCATACGATCCATTCTAATTCATTCGCACGAATGTATCCATTCTAATTCATTCGCACGATCCATTCTAATTCATTCATACAATCCATTCTAATTCTTTTGCACGAATGTATCCATTCTAATTCATTCGTACGATCCATTCTAATTCATTCGTATGATCTATTCTAATTCATTCGCATGATCCATTATAATTCATTCATACGATCCAATCTAATTCATTCGTACGATCCATTATAATTCATTCGTACGAATGTATCAACTCTAATTCATTCGTACAATCCATTCTAATTCATTCATATATGTACGAATGAATTAGAATGGATACATTCGTGCGAATGAATTAGAATGGATCGTATGAATGAATTAGATTGGATCGTATGCATGAATTAGAATGGATCGTGCGAATGAATTAGAATGGATCATACGAATGAATTAGAATGGATCGAACGAATGAATTAGAATGGATACATTCGTGCAAAAGAATTAGAATGGATTGTATGAATGAATTAGAATGGATCGTGCGAACGAATTAGAATGGATCGTACGAATGAATTAGAATGGATAGATTCGTGCGAATGAATTAGAATGGATCGTACGAATGAATTAGAATGGATCGTACGAATGATTGTATGAATGAATTAGAATGGATCGTATGAATGAAATAGAATGGATCGTACGAATGAATTAGAATGGATCGTGCGAATGAATTAGAATGGATCGTGCGAATGAATTAGAATGGATCGTACGAAGGAATTAGAATGGATCGTACGAATGAATTAGAAAGGATACATTCGAATTCATTCGTACGATCCATTCTAATTCCTTCGTACGATCCATATTCTAATTCATTCGCACAATCCATTCTAATTCATTCGCACGATCCATTCTAATTCATTCATACAATCCATTCTAATTCATTCACACAATCCATTCTAATTCATTCTAATTTATTCGTATGTGAGTGGATCGTGTTTTTTTGTGCTAATGAATTAGAATGGATCGTACGAATGAATTAGAATGGATACATTCGTGCGAAAGAATTAGAATGGATCGTATGAATGAATTAGATTGGATCGTATAAATGAATTAGAATGGATCGTACGAATGAATTAGAATGGATCGTGCTAATGAATTAGAATGGATCGTGCGAATGAATTAGAATGGATCGTGCGAATAAATTAGAATGGATCGTACGAATGAATTAGAATGGATCGTACGAATGAATTAGAATGGATCGTTCGAATGAATTAGAATAGATTGTGCGAATGAATTAGAATGGTTCGTACGAATGAATTAGAAAGTATACATTCGTGCGAATAAATTAGAATGGATCGTATGAGTGTAAATGAATTAGAATGGATCGTGCGAATAAATTAGAATGGATCGTATTAATGAATTAGAATGGATTGTGCGAATGAATTAGAATGGATCGAACGAATGAGTAAGAATGGATCGTGCGAATGAATTAGAATGGATCATATAAATGAATTAGAATGGATCGTATGAATGAATTAGAATGGATCGTTTGAATAAATTAGAATGGATCGTATGAATGAATAAGAATAGATTGTGCGAATGAATTAGAATGGATCGTACGAATGAATTAGAATGGATCGTACGAATGAATTAGAATAGATCATGCGAATGAATTAGAATGGATCGTGCGAATGAATTAGAATGGATCGTACGAATGAAATAGAATGGATTGTACGAATGGGATAGAATGGATCGTACGAATGAATTAGAATGGATACATTCATGCGAATGAATTAGAATGGATCATACGAATGAATTAGAATGGATTCATTCGTGCGAATGAACTAGAATGGATCGTACGAATGAGTAAGAATGGATCGTACGAATGAATTAGAATGGATTGAATTAGAATGAATCGTACGAATGAATTAGAATGGATCGTACGAATGAATTAGAATGGATCGTACGAATGAAATAGAATGGATTGAATTAGAATGAATCGTATGAATGAATTAGAATGAATCATACCGTACGAATGAATTAGAATGGATCATACGAATGAATTAGAATGGATCGTACGAATGAATTAGAATGGATCGTACGAAGGAATTAGAATGGATCGTACGAAGGAATTAGAATGGATAGTACGAATGAATTAGAATGGATACCTTCGTGCAAATGAATTAGAATGGATCGTACGAATGAGTAAGAATGGATCGTACGAATGAAATAGAATGGATCGTATGAATGAATTAGAATGGATCGTGCGAATGAATTAGAATGGATCGTACGAATGAATTAGAATAGATTGTGCGAATGAATTAGAATGGATCGTACGAATGAAATAGAATGGATCGTACGGATGAATTAGAATGGATCGTGCGAATGAATTAGAATAGATCGTACGAATGAGTAAGAATGGATCGTATGAATGAATTAGAATGGATCGTGCGAATGAATTAAAATGGATCGTATGAATGAAATAGAATGGATCGTATGAATTAGAATGGATCGTACGAATGAAATAGAATGGATCGTACGAATGAATTAGAATAGATTGTGCGAATGGATTAGAATGGATCATACGATTGAGTAAGAATAGATTGTACGAATGAAATAGAATAGATCGTACGAATGAATTAGAATGGATCGTATGAATGAATTAGAATGGATCGTGCGAATGAATTAGAATGGATCGTACGAATAAATTAGAATGGATCGTATGAATGAATTAGAATGGATCGTAGTAATGAATTAGAATGGATCCTACGAATGAATTAGAATAGATTATGCGAATGAATTAGAATGGATCTGGATCGTGTATCCATTCTAAGTCATTCGTACGACCCATTCTAATTCATTCGCACGATCCATTCTAATTCATTCGTACGATCTAATCTATTTCATTCGTTCAATCCATTCTAATTCATTCATACGATCCAATCTAATTCATTCATACGATCCATTCTAATTCATTCGTACGATCTATTCTATTTCATTCATACGATCCATTCTAATTCGTTTGTACGATCCTTTCTAATTCCTTCGTACGATCCATTCTATTTCATTCGTATGACCCATTCTAATTCATAAGTACGATCCATTCTAATTCATTCAAACGATCCATTCTAATTCATTTGTACGATCCATTCTAATTCATTCGCACGATCCATTCTAATTCATTCATACGATCCAATCTAATTCATTCATACGATCCATTGTAATTCATTCGTACAATCCATTCTAATTCATTCGCACGATCCATTCTAATTCATTCGTACGATTCATTCTAATTCAATCCATTCTAATTCATTCGTACGATCCATTGATACATTAGTGCGAATGAATTAGAATGGATTGTATGACTGAATTAGAGTGTATACATTCGTACAAATGAATTAGAATGGATCGTACGAATGAATTAGAATGGATACATTCGTGCGAATGAATTAGAATGGATCATATGAATGAATTAGAATGGATCGTTTGAGTGAATTAGAATAGATTGTGCGAATGAATTAGAATGGATCGTACGAATGAATTAGAATGGATCGTGCGAATAAATTAGAATGGATCGTATAAATGAATTAGAATGGATCGTGCGAATGAATTAGAATATAGATCGTACGAATGAATTAGAATGGATCGTACGAATGAATCCATTCTAATTCATTCGCACGATCCATTCTAATTCATTCATACGATCCATTCTAATTTATTCGCACGATCCATTCTAATTCATTCGTACGATCCATTCTAATTTATCGCACAATCTATTCTAATTTATTCGCACAATCTATTCTAATTCATTCGTAGGATCCATTCTAATTCATTCGTACGATCTATTATATTTCATTCGTACAATCCATTCTAATTCATTCATACGATCCAATTTAATTCATTCATACGATCCAATCTAATTCATTCGTACGATCCATTCTAATTCATTCGTACGATCTATTCTATTTCATTCGTACAATCCATTCTAATTCATTCATACGATCCAATCTAATTCATTCATACGATCCATTGTAATTCATTTGTACAATCCATTCTAATTCATTCGCACGATCCATTCTAATTCATTCGTACGATTCATTCTAATTCAATCCATTCTAATTCATTCGTACGATCCATTGATACATTCGTGCGAATGAATTAGAATGGATCGTATGACTGAATTAGAGTGGATACATTCGTACAAATGAATTAGAATGGATCGTACGAATGAATTAGAATGGATACATTCGTGCGAATGAATTAGAATGGTTCATATGAATGAATTAGAATGGATTGTTTGAGTGAATTAGAATAGATTGTGCGAATGAATTAGAATGGATCGTACGAATGAATTAGAATGGATCGTGCGAATAAATTAGAATGGATCGTATAAATGAATTAGAATGGATCGTGCGAATGAATTAGAATATAGATCGTACGAATGAATTAGAATGGATCGTACGAATGAATCCATTCTAATTCATTCGCACGATCCATTCTAATTCATTCATACGATCCATTCTAATTTATTCGCACGATCCATTCTAATTCATTCGTACGATCCATTCTAATTCATCGCACAATCTATTCTAATTTATTCGCACAATCTATTCTAATTCATTCGTAGGATCCATTCTAATTCATTCGTACGATCTATTATATTTCATTCGTACAATCCATTCTAATTCATTCATACGATCCAATTTAATTCATTCATACGATCCAATCTAATTCATTCGTACGATCCATTCTAATTCATTCGTACGATCTATTCTATTTCATTCGTACAATCCATTCTAATTCATTCATATGATCCAATCTAATTCATTCATACGATCCATTCTAATTCATTCGTACGATCCATTAGAATGGAGAATGGATTAGAATAGATCGTACGAATGAATTAGAATGGATCGTGCGAATGAATTAGAATGGGTCGTGTGAATGAATTAGAATGGATACACGATCCAGATCCATTCTAATTCATTCACACAATCTATTCTAATTCATTCGTAGGATCCATTCTAATTCATTACTACGATCCATTCTAATTCATTCGTACGATCCATTCTAATTCATTCACACGATCCATTCTAATTCATTCATACGATCCATTCTATTTCATTCTAATTCATTCGTACGATCTATTCTATTTCATTCGTACAATCCATTCTAATTCATTCATACGATCCAATCTAATTCATTCATACGATCCATTCTAATTCATTCGTACGATCCATTAGAATGGAGAATGGATCGTGCGAATGAAGTAGAATGGATCGTGCGATAAGAATGGATCGTACGAATGAAATAGAATAGATCGTACGGATAAATGAATTTGGATCGTACGAATGAGTAAGATTGGATCGTACGAATGAATTAGAATGGATTGAATTAGAATGGATCGTACGAATGACTTAGAATGGATCGTTCGAATGAATTAGAATAGATTGTGCGAATGAATTAGAATGGATCGTACGAATGAATTAGAAAGGATACATTCGTGCGAATGAATTAGAATGGATCGTATGAGTGTGAATGAATTAGATTGGATTGTGCGAATGAATTAGAATGGATCGTACGAATGAATTAGAATGGATCGTACGAATGAATTAGAATGGATACATTCGTGCAAAAGAATTAGAATGGATTGTATGAATGAATTAGAATGGATCGTGCGAATGAATTGGAATGGATCGTGCGAATGAATTAAAATGGATCGTACGAATGAATTAGAATGGATCGTACGAATGAATTAGAAAGGATACATTCGAATTCATTCGTACGATCCATTCTAATTCCTTCGTACGATCCATATTCTAATTCATTCGCACGATCCATTCTAATTCATTCATACGATCCATTCTAATTTATTCGCACGATCCATTCTAATTCATTCGTACGATCCATTCTAATTCATTCGCACAATCTATTCTAATTCATTCGAACGATCCATTCTAATTCATTCATACGATCCATTCTAATTCATTCGTACGATCTATTCTATTTCATTCGTACAATCCTTTCTTACTCAATCGTATGATCCATTCTAATCCATTCGCACAATCTATTCTAAATCATTCGTACGATCCATTCTATTTCATTCGTACGATCCATTCTAAGATCCATTCTAATTCATTCGTACGATCCATTCTAATTCATTCGCCCAATCTATTCTAATTCATTCATACCATCCATTCTAATTCATTCGTACGATCTATTCTATTTCATTCGTACAATCCTTTCTTACTCAATCGTATGATCCATTCTAATCCATTCGTACGATCCATTCTAATTCATTAGTACGATCCATTCTATTTCATTCGTACGATCCATTCTTACTCATTCGTACGATCCATTCTAATTCATTTGCACGAAGGTATCCATTCTAATTCATTCGTACTATCCATTCTAATTCATTCGTACTATCCATTCTAATTCCTTCGTACGATCCATTCTAATTCTTTCGTACGATCCATTCTAATTCATTCGTATGATCCATTCTAATTTATTCGCACGATCCATTCTAATTCATTCGTACGATCCATTCTAATTCATTCGCACAATCTATTCTAATTCATTCGAACGATCCATTCTAATTCATTCATACGATCCATTCTAATTCATTCGTATGATCTATTCTATTTCATTCGTACAATCCTTTCTTACTCAATCGTATGATCCATTCTAATCCATTCGCACAATCTATTCTAATTCATTCGTACGATCCATTCTATTTCATTCGTACGATCCATTCTAAGATCCATTCTAATTCATTCGTACGATCCATTCTAATTCATTCGCCCAATCTATTCTAATTCATTCATACCATCCATTCTAATTCATTCGTACGATCTATTCTATTTCATTCGTACAATCCTTTCTTACTCAATCGTATGATCCATTCTAATCCATTCGTTCGATCCATTCTAATTCATTAGTACGATCCATTCTATTTCATTCGTACGATCCATTCTTACTCATTCGTACGATCCATTCTAATTCATTTGCACGAAGGTATCCATTCTAATTCATTCGTACTATCCATTCTAATTCATTCGTACTATCCATTCTAATTCCTTCGTACGATCCATTCTAATTCTTTCGTACGATCCATTCTAATTCATTCGTATGATCCATTCTAATTTATTCGCACGATCCATTCTAATTCATTCGTACGATCCATTCTAATTCATTCGCACAATCTATTCGTACGATCCATTCTAATTCATTCGTACGATCCATTCTAATTCATTCATACGATCCATTCTAATTCATTCGTACGATCTATTCTATTTCATTCGTACAATCCTTTCTTACTCAATCGTATGATCCATTCTAATCCATTCGCACAATCTATTCTAATTCATTCGTACGATCCATTCTATTTCATTCGTACGGTCCATTCTAAGATCCATTCTAATTTATTCGCACAATCCATTCTAATTCATTCGTACGATCCATTCTAATTCATTCGCACAATCTATTCTAATTCATTCGAACGATCCATTCTAATTCATTCATACGTTCCATTCTAATTCATTCGTACGATCTATTATATTTCATTCGTACAATCCTTTCTTACTCAATCGTATGATCCATTCTAATCCAGTCGCACAATCTATTCTAATTCATTCGTACGATCCATTCTATTTCATTCGTACGATCCATTCTAATTCATACGATCCATTCTATTTCATTCATACGATCCATTTTAATTCATTCGCACGATCCATTCTAATTCATTCATACGATCCATTCTAATTCATTTATACCAATCATTTTAATTCATTCGCACAATCTATTCTAATTCATTCGTACGATCAATTCTAATTCATTCGCACGATCCATTCTAATTCATTCGTACGATCCATTCTAATTCATTCGCACGATCCATTCTAATTCATTCGCATGATCCATTCTAATTCATTCGTACGATCCATTCTAATTCCTTCGTATGATCCATTCTAATTCATTCGTACGATTCATTCTAATTCAATCCATTCTAATTCATTCGTACGATCCATTCTTACTCATTCGTACGATCCATTCTAATTCATTCGTACGATCCATTCTAATTCATTCGCACAATCTACTCTAATTCATTCGTACGATTGAGTAAGAATGGATTGTATGAATGAATTAGAATGGATCGTGCGAATGAATTAGAATGGAACGTATAGATTGTACGAATGAATTAGAATGGATCGTGCGAATGAATTAGCGAATGAGTAAGAATGGATCGTACGAATGAAATAGAATGGATCGTATGAATGAATTAGAATGGATCGTGAGAATGAATTAGAATGGATCGTACGAATGAATTAGAATGGATACATTCGTGCGAATGAATTAGAATGGATCATACGAAGGAATTAGAATGGATCATACGAATGAATTAGAACGGATCGTACGAATGAATTAGAATGGATCGTACGAATGAATTAGAATGGATACTTTCGTGCGAATGAATTAGAATGTGGATCATACGAATGAATTAGAGTTGATACATTCGTGTGAATGAATTAAAATGGATAATACGAATGAGTAAGAATGGATCGTAGAATTAGAATGGATCGTATGAATGAATTAGAATGGATACATACGAATGAATTAGAATGGATCGTATGAATGAATTAGAATGGATCGTGCGAATGAATTAGAATGGATCGTACGAATGAAATAGAATGGATCGTATGAATGAATTAGAATGGATCGCACGAATGAATTAGAATGGACTGTACGAATGAATTAGTATGGATACATTCGTGCCAATGAATTAGAATGGATCTTACGAATGAGTAAGAATGGATCGTACGAATGAAATAGAATGGATTGTACGAATGAATTAGAATGAATTCATTCGTGCGAATGAATTAGAATGGATCGTATGAATGAATTAGAGTGGATATATTCATTCAAATGAATTAGAATGGATCATACGAATGAATTAGAATGGATACATTCGTACAAATGAATTAGAATGGATCGTATGAATGAATTAGAATGGATCATGCGAATAAATTAGAATGGATCGTATGAATGAATTAGAATAGATTGTGCGAATGAATTAGAATGGATCGTGCGAATAAATTAGAATGGATCGTATGAATGAATTAGAATGGATCGTGCGAATGAATTTGAATATGGATCGTACGAAGGAATTAGAATGGATCGTACGAATGAATTCGAATGTATCCTTTCTAATTCATTCGTACGATCCATTCTAATTCCTTCGTACGATCCATTCTAATTCATTCGTACGATCCATTCTAATACATTCGCACGATCCATTCTAATTCATTCGTACGATCCAATCTAATTCATTCGTACGATCCATTCTAATTCATTAGCATGATCCATTCTAATTCATTAGCATGATCCATTCTAATTCATTCATACGATCCATTTTAATTCATTCGCACGATCCATTCTAATTCATTCATACGATCCATTCTAATTCATTCGTACGATCCATTCTAATTTCTTCGTATGATCTATTCTAATTCCTTCGTACAATCCATTCTAATTCCTTCGTACGATCCATTCTAATCCATTCTAATTCATTCGCACGATCCATTCTAATTCATTCATACGATCCATTCTAATTAGAATGGATACATTCGTGCAAAAGAAATAGAATGGATTGTATGAATGAGTAAGAATGGATCGTACGAATGAAACAGAATGGTTCGTATGAATGAATTAGAATGGATCTTGCGAATAAATTAGAATGGATCGTACGAATGAATTAGAATAGATTGTGTGAATGAATTAGAATGGATCGTACGAATGAGTTAGAATGGATCGTACGAATGAATTTGAATGGATCGTATGAATGAATTAGAATGGATCGTGCGAATGAATTAGACTGGATCGTACGAATGAATTAGAATGGATTGAATTAGAATGAATCATACGAATGAATTAGAATGGATCGTACGAATGAAATAGAATGGATCGTACGAATGAATTGGAATGGATACATTCGTGCGAATGAATTAGAATGGATCGTATGAATGAATTAGAGTGGATCATTTGAATGAATTAGAATGGATCGTACTTATGAATTAGAATGGGTCATACGAATGAAATAGAATGGATCGTACGAAGGAATTAGAAAGGATCGTACAAACGAATTAGAATGGATCGTATGAATGAAATAGAATAGATCGTACGAATGAATTAGAATGGATCGGTTGAATGAATTAGATTGGATCGTATGAATGAATTAGAATGGATTGTACGAATGAAATAGAATAGATCGTACGAATGAATTAGAATGGATCGTGCGAATGAATTAGAATGGATCGTACGAATGAGTAAGAATGGATCGTACGAATGAATTAGAATGGATTGAATTAGAATGAATCGTACGAATGAATTAGAATGGATCGTACGAATGAATTAGAATCGATCGTACGAATGAATTAGAATGGATCGTACGAATGAAATAGAATGGATCGTACGAAGGAATTAGAATAGATCATACGAAGAAATTAGAATGGATCGTACGAATGAATTAGAATGGATTGAATTAGAATGAATCGTACGAATGAATTAGAATGAATCATACCGTACGAATGAATTAGAATGGATCATATGAAGGAATTAGAATGGATCGTACGAATGAATTAGAATGGATCGTACGAAGGAATTAGAATGGATAGTACGAATGAATTAGAATGGATTCATTCGTGCGAATGAATTAGAATGGATCGTACGAATGAGTAAGAATGGATCGTACGAATGAATTAGAATGGATTGAATTAGAATGGATCGTACGAATAAATTAGAATGGATCGTACGAATGAATTAGAATGGATTGAATTAGAATGAATCGTATGAATGAATTAGAATGAATCATACTGTACGAATGAATTAGAATGGATCATACGAAGGAATTAGAATGGATCGTACGAATGAATTAGAATGGATCGTACGAAGGAATTAGAATGGATCGTACGAAGGAATTAGAATGGATAGTACGAATGAATTAGATTGGATCGTACGAATGAATTAGAATGGATCGTGCGAATGAATTAGAATGGATCGTACGAATGAATTAGAATGGATCGTACGAAGGAATTAGAATGGATCGTACGAATGAATTAGAAAGGATACATTCGAATTCATTCGTACGATCCATTCTAATTCCTTCGTACGATCCATATTCTAATTCATTCGCACGATCCATTCTAATTCATTCATACGATCCATTCTAATTTATTCGCACGATCCATTCTAATTCATTCGTACGATCCATTCTAATTCATTCGCACAATCTATTCTAATTCATTCGAACGATCCATTCTAATTCATTCGCACGATCCATTCTAATTCATTCATATGATCCATTCTATTTCATTCGTACGATCCATTCTTACTCATTCGTACGATCCATTCTAATTTTTTTGCACGAAGGTATCCATTCTAATTCATTCGTACTATCCATTCTAATTCCTTCGTACGATCCATTCTAATTCCTTCGTACGATCCATTCTAATTCATTCGTACGATCCATTCTAATTCCTTCGTATGATCCATTCTAATTTATTCGTACGGTATGATTCATTCTAATTCATTCGTACGATTCATTCTAATTCAATCCATTCTAATTCATTCATACGATCCATTCTAATTCATTCATACGATCCATTCTAATTCATTCGTACGATTCATTCTAATTCAATCCATTCAAATTCATTCGTACGATCCATATTTACTCATTCGTACGATCCATTCTAATTCATTCGCACGAATGAATCCATTCTAATTCATTCGTATGATCCATTCTAATTCATTCGCATGAATGTATCCATTCTAATTCATTCAAACGGTCCATTCTATCTCATTCGTACAATCCATTCTATTTCATTCGTACGATCCATTCTAATTCATTCGCACGATCCATTCTAATTCATTCATGCGAATAAATTAGAATGGATCGTATGAATGAATTAGAATGGATCGTATGAGTGAATTAGAATGGATACGAAGGAATTAGAATGGATCGTACGAAGGAATTAGAATGGATAGTACGAATGAATTAGAATGGATCATGCTAATGAATTAGAATTGATCGTACGAATGAATTAGAATAGATTATGCGAATGAATTAGAATGGATCGTATGAATGAATTAGAATGGATCGTGCGAATGAATTAGAATGGATCGTGCGAATGAATTAGAATGGATCGTACGAATGAATTAGAATGGGTCGTACGAATGAATTAGAATGGATACACGATCCAGATCCATTCTAATTCATTCGCACAATCTATTCTAATTCATTCGTAGGATCGTGCGAATGAATTAGAATGGATCGTGCGAATGAGTTAGAATGGATCGTACGAATGAATTAGAATGGATCGTACGAATGAATTAGAATGGATCGTACGAATGAATTAGAAAGGATACATTCGAATTCATTCGTATGATCCATTCTACTTCCTTCGTACGATCCATCTTCTAATTCATTCGCACGATCCATTCTAATTCATTCGTACGATTCATTCTAATTCAATCCATTCTAATTCATTCGTACGATCCATTCTAATTCATTCGTACGATCCATTCTAATTCATTTATACGATCCAATCTAATTCATTCATACGATCCATTCTAATTCATGCATACGATGAGCGTGAATGGATCGTACGAATGAATTAGAATGGATTGAATTAGAATGAATCGTACGAATGAATTAGAATGGATCGTACGAATGAATGAGAATGGATCCTACGAATGAATTAGAATGGTTTGAATTAGAATGAATCGTACGAAAGAATTAGAATGAATCATACCGTACGAATGAATTAGAATGGATCATACGAAGGAATTAGAATAGATCGTACGAATGAATTAGAATGGATCGTACGAAGGAATTAGAATAGATCGTACGAAGGAATTAGAATGGATAGTACGAATGAATTATAATGGATCGTACGAAGGAATTAGAATGGATACATTCGTGCAAAAGAATTAGAATGGATTGTATGAATGAATTAGAATGGATCGTGCGAATGAATTAGAATGGATAGTGCGAATGAATTAGAATGGATCGTACGAATGAATTAGAATGGATCGTGCGAATGAATTAGAATTGATCGTATGAATGAATTAGAATAGATTGTGCGAATGAATTAAAATGATTCGTATAAATGAATTAGAATGGATCGTATGAATGAATTAGAATGGATCGTGCGAATGAATTAAAATGGATCGTATGAATGAATTAGAATGGATCGTGCGAATAAATTAGAATGGATCTTAGAATGGATCGTACGAATGAAATAGAATAGATCGTACGAATGAATTAGAATAGATTGTGCGAATGGATTAGAATGGATCATACGATTGAGTAAGAAAGGATTGTACGAATGAAATAGAATAGATCGTACGAATGAATTAGAATGGATCGTATGAATGAATTAGAATGGATCGTTCGAATGAATTAGAATAGATTGTGCGAATGAATTAGAATGGATCGTACGAATGAATTAGAATGGATCGTGCGAATAAATTAGAATGGATCGTATGAATGAATTAGAATGGATCGTGCGAATGAATTAGAATATGGATCATACGAAGGAATTAGAATGGATCATACGAATGAATTCGAATGTATCCTTTCTAATTCATTCGCACAATCTATTCTAATTCATTCGTAGGATCCATTCTAATTCATTACTACGATCCATTCTAATTCATTCGTACGATCCATTCTAATTCATTCGCACGATCCATTCTAATTTATTCATACGATCCATTCTATTTCATTCTAATTCATTCGTACGATCTATTCTATTTCATTCGTACAATCCATTCTAATTCATTCATATGATCCAATCTAATTCATTCATACGATCCATTCTAATTCATTCGTACGATCCATTAGAATGGAGAATGGATCGTGCGAATGAATTAGAATGGATCGTGCGATAAGAATGGATCGTACGAATGAAATAGAATAGATCGTACGGATAAATGAATTTGGATCGTACGAATGAGTAAGAATGGATCGTACGAATGAATTAGAATGGATTGAATTAGAATGGATCGTACGAATGAATTAGAATGGATCGTACGAATGACTTAGAATGGATCGTTCGAATGAATTAGAATAGATTGTGCGAATGAATTAGAATGGATCGTACGAATGAATTAGAAAGGATACATTTGTGCGAATGAATTAGAATGGATCGTATGAGTGTGAATGAATTAGAATGGATTGTGCGAATGAATTAGAATGGATCGTACGAATGAATTAGAATGGATCGTACGAATGAATTAGAATGGATACATTCGTGCAAAAGAATTAGAATGGATTGTATGAATGAATTAGAATGGATCGTGCGAATGAATTAGAATGGATCGTGCGAATGAATTAGAATGGATCGTACGAATGAATTAGAATGGATCGTACGAATGAATTAGAAAGGATACATTTGAATTCATTCGTATGATCCATTCTAATTCCTTCGTACGATCCATATTCTAATTCATTCGCACGATCCATTCTAATTCATTCATACGATCTATTCTAATTTATTCGCACGATCCATTCTAATTCATTCGTACGATCCATTCTAATTCATTCGCACAATCTATTCTAATTCATTCGAACGATCCATTCTAATTCATTCATACGATCCATTCTAATTCATTCGTACGATCTATTCTATTTCATTCGTACAATCCTTTCTTACTCAATCGTATGATCCATTCTAATCCATTCGCACAATCTATTCTAATTCATTCGTACGATCCATTCTATTTCATTCGTACGATCCATTCTAAGATCCATTCTAATTTATTCGCACGATCCATTCTAATTCATTCGTACGATCCATTCTAATTCATTCAAACGATCCATTCTAATTCATTCATACGATCCATTCTAATTCATTCGTATGATCTATTCTATTTCATTCGTACAATCCTTTCTTACTCAATCGTATGATCGATTCTAATTCATTCGTACGATCCATTCTAATTCATTAGTACGATCCATTCTATTTCATTCGTACAATCCATTCTTACTCATTCGTACGATCCATTCTAATTCATTTGCACGATGGTATCCATTCTAATTCATTCGTACTATCCATTCTAATTCATTCGTACTATCCATTCTAATTCATTCGTACGATCCAGTCTAATTCATTCGTACGATCCATTCTAATTCATTCGTACGATCCATTCTAATTCATTCGTTCGATCCATTCTAATTCATTCGTACGATCCATTCTAATTCATTCGCACGATCCATTCTAATTCATGCATACGATCCAATCTAATTCATTCATACGATCCATGCTAATTCATTCGCACGAATGTATCCATTCGTACGATCGTGCGAATGAATTAGAATGGATACCTTCGTGCAAATGAATTAGAATGGATCGTACGAATGAGTAAGAATGGATCGTACGAATGAAATAGAATGGATCGTATGAATGAATTAGAATGGATCGTGCGAATGAATTAGAATGGATCGTACGAATGAATTAGAATAGATTGTGCGAATGAATTAGAATGGATCGTGCGAAGGAATTAGAATGGATCGTACGAAGGAATTAGAATGGATCGTACGAAGGAATTAGAATGGATAGTACGAATGAATTAGAATGGATACCTTCGTGCAAATGAATTAGAATGGATCGTACGAATGAGTAAGAATGGATCGTACGAATGAAATAGAATGGATCGTATGAATGAATTAGAATGGATCGTGCGAATGAATTAGAATGGATCGTACGAATGAATTAGAATAGATTGTGCGAATGAATTAGAATGGATCGTGCGAATGAATTAGAATATAGATCGTACGAATGAATTAGAATGGATCGTACGAATGAATTAGAATGGATCGTACGAATGAATTAGAATGGGTCGTACGAATGAATAGGAATGGATACATTCATGCGAAAAAATTAGATTGGATCGTATTAATGAATTAGAATGGATCGTACAAATGAATTAGAATAGATCGTACGAATGAATTAGAATGGATACGAATGGATCGTACGAATGAGTAAGAATGGATCGTACGAATGAAATAGAATGGATTGTACGAATGAATTAGAATGGATACATTCGTGCGAATGAATTAGAATGGATTGTATGAATGAATTAGAATCGATCGTACGAATGAATTAGAATGGATCATGCGAATGAATTAGAATGGATCGTGCGAATGAATTAGAATGGATCGTACGAATGAATTAGAATGGATACATTCATGCGAATGAATTAGAATGGATCATACGAATGAATTAGAATGGATTCATTCGTGCGAATGAATTAGAATGGATCTTACGAATGAGTAAGAATGGATCGTACGAATGAATTAGAATGGCTTGAATTAGAATGAATCGTACGAATGAATTAGAATGGATCGTACGAATGAATTAGAATGGATCGTACGAATGAATTAGAATGGATTGAATTAGAATGAATCGTACGAATGAATTAGAATGAATCATACCGTACGAATGAATTAGAATGGATCATATGAAGGAATTAGAATGGATCGTACGAATGAATTAGAATGGATCATACGAATGAGTAAGAATGGATCGTACGAATGAAATAGAATGGATCGTATGAATGAATTAGAATGGATCGTGCGAATGAATTAGAATGGATATATTCGTGTGAATGAATTAGAATGGATCGTATGAATGAATTAGATTGGATCGTGTGAATGAATTAGAATGGATCGTGCGAATGAATTAGAATGGATCGTACGAATGAATTAGAATGGATCGTTTGAATGAATTAGAATGGATCGTACTTATGAATTAGAATGGGTCATACGAATGAAATAGAATGGATCGTACGAAGGTATTAGAAAGGATCGTACAAACGAATTAGAATGGATCGTATGAATGAAATAGAATAGATCGTACGAATGAATTAGAATGGATCGTATGAATGAATTAGATTGGATCGTATGAATGAATTAGAATGGATTGTACGAATGAAATAGAATAGATCGTACGAATGAATTAGAATGGATCGTGCGAATGAATTAGAATGGATACACGATCCAGATCCATTCTAATTCATTCGCACAATCTATTCTAATTCATTCGTAGGATCCATTCTAATTCATTACTACAATCCATTCTAATTCATTCATACGATCCATTCTAATTCATTCTTACGATCCATTCTAATTCATTCGCACGATCCATTCTAATTCATTCATACGATCCATTCTAATTCATTCGTATGTATCCATTCTAATTCATTCATACGATCCATTCTAATTCTACGATCCATTCTTACTCATTCGTATTATCCATTTTAATTCATTCACACGAATGTATCAACTCTAATTCATTCGTATGATCCATTCTAATTCATTCGCACGAATGTATCCATTCTAATTCATTCGTACGATCCATTCTAATTCATTCGTACGATCCATTCTAATTCCTTCGTATGATCCATTCTAATTCATTCGCACGAATGTTTCCATTCTAATTCATTCGTACGATCCATTCTAATTCCTTCGTATGATCCATTCTAATTCATTCGCACGAATGTATCCATTCTAATTCATTCGTACGATCCATTCTAATTCATTCGTACGATCCATTCTAAATCCTTCGTATGATCCATTCTAATTCATTCGTACGATCAATTCTAATTCATACGATCCATTCTAATTCATTCGCACAATCTATTCTAATTCATTCGTACGATCCATTCTAAATCATTCGCACGAATGTATCCATTCTAATTCATTCGTACGATCCATTCTAATTCATTCATACGATCCATTCTAATTCATTCGCATAAATGTATCCATTCTAATTCATTCGTACGATCCATTCTAATTCATTCGCACAATCTATTCTAATTCATTCATACGATCCATCCTAATTCATTCGCACGAATGTATCCATTCTAATTCATTCGTACAATCCATTCTATTTCATTCGTACGATCCATTCTTACTCATTCGTACGATCCATTCATACTCATTCGTACAAAGGAATTAGAATGGATCGTACGCAGGAATTAGAATGGTTTGTACGAAGGAATTAGAATGGATCGTACGTATGAATTAGAATGGATACATTCGTGCGAATAAATTAGAATGGATCGTACGAATGAATAAGAATGGATCGTACGAATGAAATAGAATGGATCGTACGGATGAATTAGAATGGATCGTGCGAATGAATTAGAATGGATCGTACGAATGAGTAAGAATGGATCGTATGAATGAATTAGAATGGATCGTGCAAATAAATTAGAATGGATCGAACGAATGAATTAGAATGGATCATACGAATGAATTAGAATGGATCGTATGAATGAATTAGAATGGATCGTGCGAATGAATTAGAATGGATTATATGAATGAAATAGAATGGATCATACGAATGAAATAGAATGGATCGTACGAAGGAATTAGAATGGATCGTATGAATGAATTAGAGTGGATACATTCGTGCGAATGAATTCGAATAGATCGTGCGAATGAATTAGAATGGATTGTACGAATGAATTAGAATGGGTCGTACGAATGAAATAGAATTGATCGTACGAATGAATTAGAATGGATACATTCGTGCAAAAGAAATAGAATGGATTGTATGAATGAATTAGAATGGATCGTGTGAATGAATTAGAATGGATCATACGAATGAATTAGAATGGGTGCGAATGAATTAGAATGGATCGTACGAATGAATTAGAATGGATCGTATGAATAAATTAGAATGGATCGTGCGAATGAATTAGAATGGATCGTGCGAATGAATTAGAATGGATCGTACGAATAAATTAGAATGGATCGTATGAATGAATTAGATTGGATCGTATTAATGAATTAGAATGGATCGTACGAATGAATTAGAATAGATCGTACGAATGAATTAGAATGGATACGAATGGATCGTACGAATAAGTAAGAATGGATCGTACGAATGAAATAGAATGGATTGTACGAATGAATTAGAATGGATACATTCGTGCGAATGAATTAGGATGGACCGTATGAATGAATTAGAATAGATTATGCGAATGAATTAGAATGCATCGTACGAATGAATTAGAATGGATACATTCATGCGAATGAATTAGAATGGATCGTATGAATGAATTAGAATGGATCATATGAGTGAATTAGAATGGATACGAAGGAATTAGAATGGATCGTACGAAGGAATTAGAATTGAGAATGGATCGTGCGAATGAATTAGAATGGATCGTGCGATAAGAATGGATCGTACGAATGAAATAGAAAAGATCGTACGGATAAATGAATTTGGATCGTGCTAATGAATTAGAATGGATCGTACGAATGAATTAGAATGGATCGTACTAATGAATTAGAATAGATTATGCGAATGAATTAGAATGGATCGTACGAATGAATTAGAAAGGATATATTCGTGCGAATGAATTAGAATAGATCGTATGAATGAATTAGATTGGATCGTATTAATGAATTAGAATGGATCGTGCGAATGAATTAGAATGGATCGTACGAATGAATTAGAATGGATCGTACGAATCAGTAAGAATGGATCGTATGAATGAAATAGAATGGATCGTATGAATGAATTAGAATGAATCGTGCGAATGAATTAGAATGGATCGTACGAATGAATTAGAATAGATTGTGCGAATGAATTAGAATGGATCGTACGAATGAATTAGAATGGATCGTACGAATGAATTAGAATGGATCGTATGAATGAATTAGAATGGATCGTGCGAATGAATTAGAATGGATCGTATGAATGAATTAGAATGGATCGAACGAATGAATTAGAATGGATACATTCGTGCAAAAGAATTAGAATGGATTGTATGAATGAATTAGAATAGATCGTGCGAATGAATTAGAATGGATCGTACGAATGAATTAGAATGGATACATTCGTGCGAATGAATTAGAATGGGGCATACGAATGAATTAGAGTTGATACATTCGTGTGAATGAATTAAAATGGATAATACGAATGAGTAAGAATGGATCGTAGAATTAGAATGGATCGTATGAATGAATTAGAATGGATCGTACGAATGAATTAGAATGGATACATTCGTGCGAATGAATTAGAACGGATCGTACGAATAAGTAAGAATGGATCGTACGAATGAAATAGAATGGATCGTATGGATGAATTAGAATGGATCGTGCGAATGAATTAGAATGGATCGTACGAATGAGTAAGAATGGATCGTATGAATGAAATAGAATGGATCGTGCGAATGAATTAGAATGGATCGTACGAATGAGTAAGAATGGATCGTATGAATGAATTAGAATGGATCGTGCGAATAAATTAGAATGGATCAAACGAATGAATTAGAATGGATCATACGAATGAATTAGGATGGATCGTATGAATGAATTAGAATGGATCGTGCGAATGAATTAGAATGGATTATATGAATGAAATAGAATGGATCATACGAATGAAATAGAATGGATCGTACGAAGGAATTAGAATGGATCGTATGAATGAATTAGAGTGGATACATTGAATGAATTAGAGTGGATACATTCGTACAAATGAATTTGAATGGATCGTACGAATGAATTAGAATGGATTGTATGAATGAATTAGCATGGATCGTGCGAATGAATTAGAATGGATACATTCGTGCGAATGAATTAGAATGGATCGTATGAATGAATTAGATTGGATCGTATGAATGAATTAGAATGGATTGTATGAATTAGAATGGATACCTTCGTGCAAATGAAATAGAATGGATCGTACGAATGAATTAGAGTAGATTGTGCGAATGGATTAGAATGGATCATACGATTGAGTAAGAATGGATCGTGCGAATGAATTAGAATCGATTGTGCGAATGAATTAGAATGGATCGTGCGAATGAATTAGAATGGATCGTACGAATGAATTAGAATAGATTGTGCGAATGAATTAGAATGGATCGTTTGAATGAATTAGAATGGATCGTACAAATGAATTAGAATGGATCGTATGAATGAATTAGAATGGATCGTGCGAATGAATTAGAATGGATCGTACGAATGAAATAGAATGGATTCGCACGAATGTATCCATTCTAATTCATTCGTACGATCCATTCTAATTCATTCGTACAATCCATTCTAATTCATTCGCACGATCCATTCGCATTCACTCAAATGATCCATTCTAATTCATTAATATGATCCATTCTAATTCATTCGTACGATCCATTCTAATTCATTCGTACGATCCATTCTAATTCATTCGCACAATCTATTCTAATTCATTCGTACGATCCATTCTAATTCATTCGCACGATCCATTCTAATTCATTCGTACGATCCATATTCTAATTCATTCGCACGATCCATTCTAATTTGAACCATTCTAATTCATTCGTACGATCCATTCTAATTCATTCGTACGATCCATTCTAATTCATTCATACGATTCATTCTAATTCAATCCATTCTAATTCATTCGTACGATCCATTCTTACTCATTCGTACGATCCATTCTAATTCATTCGCACGAATGAATCCATTCTAATTCATTCGTATGATCCATTCTATTTCATTAGCATGAATGTATCCATTCTAATTCATTCGTACGATCCATTCTATCTCATTCTTACAATCCATTCTATATCATTCGCACAATCTATTCTAATTCATTCATACGATCCATTCTAATTTATTCGCACGATCCATTCTAATTCATTCATACGATCCATTCTAATTCATTCATACGATCCATTCTAATTCATTCGTACGATCCATTCTAGTTCATTCATACGATCCATTCAAATTCATTCGTACGATCCATTCTAATTCATTCGTACGATCCATTCTAATTCCTTCGTACGATCCATATTCTAATTCATTCGTACGATCCATTCTAATTCCTTCGTACGATCCATTCTAATTAATTCGTACAATCCATTCTATTTCATTCGTACGATCCATTCTAATTCATTCGCACGATCCATTCTAATTCATTCACATGATCCATTCTAATTCATTCGTATGATCGATTCTAATTCATTCGTACGATCTATTCTAATTCATTCGTACGATCCATTCTAATTCATTCGCACGATCCATTCTAATTCATTCGTACGATCCATTCTATTTCATTCGTACGATCCATTCTTACTCATGGATCGTACGAATGAATTAGAATTAGAATGAATCGTACGAATGAATTAGAATGGATCATACGAATGAATTAGAATGGATCGTACGAATGAATTAGAATGGATCGTACGAATGAATTAGAATGGATTGAATTAGAATGAATCGTACGAATGAATTAGAATGAATCATACCGTACGAATGAATTTGAATGGATCATAAGAAGGAATTAGAATGGATCGTACGAATGAATTAGAATGGATCGTACGAATGAATTAGAATGGTTCGTACGAATGAATTAGAATGGATCGTATGAATGAATTAGAATGGATCGTGCGAATGAATTAGAATGGATCGTACGAATGAAATAGAATGGATTCGCACGAATGTATCCATTCTAATTCATTCGTACAATCCATTCTAATTCATTCGTACAATCCATTCTAATTCATTCGCACGATCCAATCGCATTCACTCAAACGACCCATTCTAATTCATAAGTACGATGCATTCTAATTCATTCAAACGATCCATTTTAATTCATTCGTACGATCCATTCTAATTCATTCGCACGAATGTATCCATTCTAATTCATTCGTACGATCCATTCTATTTCATTCATACGATCCATTTTAATTCATTCGCACGATCCATACGATCCAATCTAATTCATTCATACGATCCATTCTAATTCATTCGTACGATCCATTCTAATTCATTCGCACGATCCATTCTAATTCATTCGCACGATCAATTCTAATTCATTCATACGATCCATTCTAATTCATTCGTACGATCCATTCTAATTCATTCGCACAATCTATTCTAATTCATTCATACGATCCATTCTAATTCATTAATACGATCCATTCTAATTCATTCGTACGATCCATTCTAATTCATTCGTACGATCCATTCTAATTCATTCGCACAATCTATTCTAATTCATTCGTACGATCCATTCTAATTCATTCGCACGATCCATACGAATGATTGTGCGAATAAATTAGAATGGATCGTATGAATGAATTAGAATAGATTGTACGAATGAAATAGAATGGATCGTGCGAATAAATTAGAATGGATCGTATGAATGAATTAGAATAGATTGTGCGAATGAATTAGAATGGATCGTACGAATGAATTTGAATGGATACATTCGTGCGAATGAATTAGAATAGATCGTATGAATGAATTAGAATCGATCGTACGAATGAATTAGAATGGATCATGCGAATAAATTAGAATGGATCGTGCGAATGAATTAGAATGGATTGTGCGAATGAATTAGAATGGATAGTATGAATGAATTAGAATAAATCGTATGAATGAATTAGAATGAATCGTACGAATGAATTAGAATGAATCATACCGTACGAATGAATTAGAATGGATCATACGAAGGAATTAGAATGGATCGTACGAATGAATTAGAATGGATCGTACGAATGAATTAGAATGGATCGTACGAAGGAATTAGAATGGATCGTATGAAGGAATTAGAATGGATAGTACGAATGAATTAGAATGGATACCTTCGTGCAAATGAATTAGAATGGATCATACGAATGAGTAAGAATGGATCGTACGAATGAAATAGAATGGATCGTATGAATGAATTAGAATGGATCGTGCGAATGAATTAGAATGGATCGTACGAATGAATTAGAATAGATTGTGCGAATGAATTAGAATGGATCGTACGAATGAAATAGAATGGATCGTACGGATGAATTAGAATGGATCGTGCGAATGAATTAGAATGGATCGTACGAATGAGTAAGAATGGATCGTATGAATGAATTAGAATGGATCGTGCGAATGAATTAAAATGGATCGTATGAATGAAATAGAATGGATCGTATGAATTAGAATGGATCGTACGAATTAAATAGAATAGATCGTACGAATGAATTAGAATAGATTGTGCGAATGGATTAGAATGGATCATACGATTGAGTAAGAATGGATTGTACGAATGAAATAGAATAGACCGTACGAATGAATTAGAATGGATCGTATGAATGAATTAGAATGGATCGTGCGAATGAATTAGAATGGATCGTACGAATGAATTAGAATGGATCGTATGAATGAATTAGAATGGATCGTACGAATGAATTAGAATGGATCATATAAATGAATTAGAATGGATCGTTTGAGTGAATGCGAATGGATCGTACGAATGAATTAGAATGGATCGTATGAATGAATTAGAATGGATCGTGTGAATGAATTAGAATGGATCGTACGAATGAAATAGAATGGATTCGCACGAATGTATCCATTCTAATTCATTCGTACGATCCATTCTAATTCATTCGTACAATCCATTCTAATTCATTCGCATGATCCATTCGCATTCACTCAAATGATCCATTCTAATTCATTCATATGATACATTCTAATTCATTCGCACGAATGTATCCATTCTAATTCATTCGTACGATCCATTCTAATTCATTTGCACGAAGGTATCCATTCTAATTCATTCGTACTATCCATTCTAATTCCTTCGTACGATCCATTCTAATTCCTTCGTACGATCCATTCTAATTCATTCGTACGATCCATTCTAATTCCTTTGTATGATCAATTCTAATTCATTAGCATGGTCCATTCTAATTCATTCGTACGATCTATTCTATTTCATTCATACGATCCATTCTAATTCATTAATACGATCCATTCTAATTCATTCGCACGATCCATTCTAATTCATTCACACTCATACGATCCATTCTAATTCATTCGTATGAATGAATTAGAGTGGATACATTCGTACAAATGAATTAGAATGGATCGTATGAATGAATTAGAGTGGATACATTCGTACAAATGAATTAGAATGGATCGTACGAATGAATTAGAATGGATACATTCGTGCGAATGAATTAGAATGGATCATATGAATGAATTAGAATGGATCGTTTGAGTGAATGCGAATGGATCGTGCGAATGAATTAGAATGGATTGTACGAATGAATTAGAATGGATCGTACGAATGAATTAGAATGGATACATACATGCGAATCCATTCTATTTCATTCGTACGATCCATTCTAATTCATTCGCACGATCCTTTCTAATTCATTCATACGATCCATTCTAATTCATTCGTACGATGCATTCTAATTCATTCGTACGATCCATTCTAATTCATTCGCACAATCTATTCTAATTTATTCGTACGATCCATTCTAATTCATTCGCACGATCCATTCTAATTCATTCATACGATCCATTCTATTTCATTCGTACGATCCATTCTTACTCATTCGTACGATCCATTCTAATTCATTTGCACGAAGGTATCCATTCTAATTCATTCGTACTATCCATTCTAATTCCTTCGTACGATCCATTCTAATTCCTTCGTACGATCCATTCTTATTCATTCGTACGATCGATTCTAATTCATTCGTACGATCCATTCTAATTCCTTCGTACGAATGAATTAGAATGGATCGTACGAATGAATTAGAATGGATTGAATTAGAATGAATCGTACGAATGAATTAGAATGAATCATACGAATGAAATAAAATGGATCATAATCTAATTCATTCATACGATCCATTCTAATTCATTCGCACAATCTATTCTAATTCATTCGTACGATCCATTCCAATTCATTCGCACGATCTATTCTAATTCATTCGTACGATCCATTCTAATTCATTCGCACGAATGTATCCATTCTAATTCATTCATACAATCTATTCTAATTCATTCGTACGATCCATTCTAATTCATTCGTACAATCCATTCTATTTCATTCGTACGATCCATTCTTACTCATTCGTATGATCCATTCTAATTCATTCGCACGAATGTATCCATTCTAATTCATTCGTACGATCCATTCTAATTCATTCGTCCGATCCATTCTAATTCATTCATACGATCCATTCTAATTCATTCATACAATCCATTCTAATTCTTTCACACGATCCATTCTATTTCATTCGTACGATCAATTCTAATTCATTCGCACGAATGTATCCATTCTAATTCATTCATACAATCTATTCTAATTCATTCGTACGATCCATTCTAATTCATTCGTACAATCCATTCTATTTCATTCGTACGATCCATTCTTACTCATTCGTATGATCCATTCTAATTCATTCGCACGAATGTATCCATTCAAATTCATTCGTACGATCCATTCTAATTCATTAGCATGATCCATTCTAATTTATTCGTACGATCTATTCTATTTCATTCGTACAATCCATTCTTACTCAATCGTATGATCCATGGATCTTACAAATGAGTAAGAATGGATCATACGAATGAATTATAATGGATTGAATTAGAATGAATCGTACGAATGAATTAGAATGGATCGTACGAATGAATTAGAATGGATCGTACGAATGAATTAGAATGGATTGAATTAGAATGAATCGTACGAATGAATTAGAATGAATCATACGAATGAAATAAAATGGATCATAATCTAATTCATTCATACGATCCATTCTAATTCATTCGCACAATCTATTCTAATTCATTCGTACGATCCATTCTAATTCATTCGCACGATCTATTCTAATTCATTCGTACGATCCATTCTAATTCATTCGCACGAATATATCCATTCTAATTCATTCATACAATCTATTCTAATTCATTCGTACGATCCATTCTAATTCATTCGTACAATCCATTCTATTTCATTTGTACGATCCATTCTTACTCATTCGTATGATCCATTCTAATTCATTCGCACGAATGTATCCATTCTAATTCATTCGTACGATCCATTCTAATTCATTTGTACGATCCATTCTAATTCATTCGTACGATCCATTCTAATTCATTCATACGATCCATTCTAATTCATTCATACAATCCATTCTAATTCTTTCACACGATCCATTCTAATTCATTCGTAAGATCCATTCTAATTCATTCGTACGATCCATTCTAATTCATTCGTACGATCCATTCTAATTCATTCGCACGAATGAATCCATTCTAATTCATTCGTACAATCCATTCTATTTCATTCGTACGATCCATTCTTACTCATTCGTAAGAATGGATCGTGCTAATGAATTAGAATGGATCGTGCGAATGAATTAGAATGGATCGTGCGAATGAATTAGAATGGATCGTACGAATGAATTAGAATGGATCGTACGAATGAATTAGAATGGATCGTGCGAATGAATTAGAATATGGATCGTACGAATGAATTAGAATGGATCGTGCGAATGAATTAGAATGGATCGTACGAATGAATATCGTACGAATGAATTAGAATGGATCGTACGAATGAATTAGAATGGATCGTCCGAAGGAATTAGAATGGATCGTACGAAGGAATTAGAATGGATAGTACGAATGAATTAGAATGGATACCTTCGTGCTAATAAATTAGAATGGATCGTACGAATGAGTAAGAATGGATCGTACGAATGAAATAGAATGGATCGTAAGAATGAATTAGAATGGATCATGCGAATGAATTAGAATGGATCGTACGAATGCATTAGAATGGATCATACGAATGAATTAGAATGGATCGTACGAATGAATTAGAATGGATCGTACGAATGAATTAGAATGGATCGTATGAATGAATTAGAATGGATCGTGCGAATAAATTAGAATGGATCGTATGAATGAATTAGAATAGATTGTGCGAATGAAATAGAATGGATTGTACGAATGAGATAGAATGGATTGAATTAGAATGAATCGTACGAATGAATTAGATTGAATCATACCGTACGAATGAATTAGAATGGATCATATGAATGAATTAGAATGGGTCGTATGAATGAATTAGAATGGATCGTACGAATAAATTAGAATGGATCGTATGAATGAATTAGAATGGATCGTGCGAATGAATTAGAATAGATCGTACGAATGAATTAGAATGGATCATACGATTGAGTAAGAATGGATTGTACGAAAGAAATAGAATAGATCGTATGAATGAATTAGAATGGATCGTACAAATGAATTAGAATGGATCGTACGAATGAATTAGAATGGATTGGATTAGAATGAATCGTACGAATGAATTAGAATGGATCGTACGAATGAATTAGAATGGATTGAATTAGAATGGATCGTACGATAAGAATGGATCGTACGAATGAAATAGAATAGATCGTACGGATAAATGAATTTGGATCGTGCTAATGAATTAGAATGGATTGTACGAATGAATTAGAATGGATCGTACTAATGAATTAGAATAGATTGTGCGAATGAATTAGAATGGATCGTACGAATGAACTAGAAAGGATATATTCGTGCGAATGAATTAGAATAGATCGTACGAATGAGATAGAATGGATCGTACGAATGAATTAGAATGGATACATTCATGCGAATGAATTAGAATGGATCATACGAATGAATTAGAATGGATCGTACGAATGAAATAGAATGGATTGTACGAATGAGATAGAATGGATCGTACGAATGAATTAGAATGGATACATTCATGCGAATGAATTAGAATGGATCATACGAATGAATTAGAATGGATCGTGCGAATGAATTAGAATGGATCGTACGAATGAAATAGAATGGATTGTACGAATGAGTAAGAATGGATCGTACGAATGAATTAGAATGGATTGAATTAGAATGAATCGTACGAATGAATTAGAATGGATCGTACGAATGAATTAGAATGGATCGTACGAATGAATTAGAATGGATTGAATTAGAATGAATCGTACGAATGAATTAGAATGAATGATACCGTACGAATGAATTAGAATGGATCATACGAAGGAATTAGAATGGATCGTGTGAATAAATTAGAATGGATCGTATGAATGAATTAGAATAGATTGTGCGAATGAATTAGAATGGATCGTACGAATGAATTAGAATGGATACATTCGTGCGAATGAATTAGAATGGATCGTATGAATGAATTAGAATCGATCGTACGAATGAATTAGAATGGATCATGCGAATGAATTAGAATGGATCGTGCGAATGAATTAGAATGGATCGTACGAATGAAATAGAATGGATTGTACGAATGAGATAGAATGGATCGTACGAATGAATTAGAATGGATACATTCATGCGAATGAATTAGAATGGATCATACGAATGAATTAGAATGGATTCATTCGTGCGAATGAATTAGAATGGATCGTGCGAATGAGTAAGAATGGATCGTACGAATGAATTAGAATGGATTGAATTAGAACGAATCGTACGTATGAATTAGAATGGATTGTACGAATGAATTAGAATGGATCGTACGAATGAATTAGAATGGATTGAAATAGAATGAATCGTACGAATGAATTAGAATGGATCATACGAAGGAATTAGAATGGATCTTACGAATGAATTAGAATGGATCATACGAATGAATTAGAATGGACCGTACGAAGGAATTAGAATGGATCGTACGAAGGAATTAGAATGGATAGTACGAATGAATTAGAATGGATACCTTCGTGCAAATGAATTAGAATGGATCGTACGAATGAGTAAGAATGGATCGTACCAATGAAATAGAATGGATCGTATGAATGAATTAGAATGGATCGTGCGAATGAATTAGAATGGATCGTACGAATGAATTAGAATAGATTGTGCGAATGAATTAGAATGGATCGTACGAATGAATTAGATTGGATCGTACGAATGAATTAGAATGGATCGTGCGAATGAATTAGAATGGATCATACGAATGAATTAGAATGGATCGTACGAAGGAATTAGAATGGATCGTACGAATGAATTAGAAAGGATACATTCGAATTCATTCGTACGATCCATTCTAATTCCTTCGTACGATCCATAATCTAATTCATTCGCACGATCCATTCTAATTCATTCATACGATCCATTCTAATTTATTCGCACGATCCATTCTAATTCATTCGTACGATCCATTCTAATTCATTCGCACAATCTATTCTAATTCATTCGAACAATCCATTCTAATTCATTCGTACGATCCATTCTAATTCATTCGTACGATCTATTCTATTTCATTCGTACAATCCATTCTTACTCAGTCGTATGATCCATTCTAATCCATTCGCACAATCTACTCTAATTCATTCGTACGATCCATTCTATTTCATTTGCACGAAGGTATCCATTCTAATTCATTCGTACTATCCATTCTAATTCCTTCGTACGATCCATTCTAATTCATTCGTACGATCCATTCTAATTCATTCGCACGATCCATTCTAATTCATTCGTACGATCCATTCTATTTCATTCATACGATCCATTCTAATTCATTCATACGATCCATTCTAATTCATTCGCACGATCCATTCAAATTCATTCGCATGATCCATTCTAATTCATTCGTACGATCGATTCTAATTCATTCATATGATCCATTCTAATTCATTCGCATGAATGTATCCATTCTAATTCATTCGTACGATCCATTCTAATTCATTCATACGATCCATCCTATTTCATTCGCACGAATGTACCCATTCTAATTCATTCGTACAATCCATTCTATTTCATTCGTACGATCCATTCTTACTCATTCGTACGATCCATTCATATCCATTCTAATTCATTCGTACGATCCATTCTAATTCATTAATACGATCCAATCTAATTCATTCATACAATCCATTCTAATTCATTCGTACGATCCATTCTAATTCATTCGTACGATCCATTCTAATTCATTCGCACGATCCATTCTAATTTATTCGCATGATCCATTCTAATTCATTCATACGATCCATTCTAATTCATTCGTACGATCCATTCTAATTCATTCATACGATCCATTCTAATTCATTCATATGATCCATTCTAATTCATTCGTACGGTATGATTCATTCTAATTCATTCGTACGATTCATTCTAATTCAATCCATTCTAATTAATTCGTACGATCCATTCTAATACATTCGTACGATCCATTCTAATTCATTCATACGATCCATTCGTATCCATTCTAATTCATTCGTACGATCTATTCTAATTCATTCGTACGATCCATTCTAATTCATTAATACAATCCAATCTAATTCATTCATACGATCCATTCTATTTCATTCGTACGATCCATTCTTACTCATTCGCACGATCCATTCTAATTCATTCGCAAGATCCATTCTAATTCATTCGTACGATCCATTCTATTTCATTCATACGATCCATTCTAATTCATTCATACGATCCATTCTAATTCATTCGCACGATCCATTCTAATTCATTCATACGATCCATTCTAATCCATTCGCATGAATGTATCCATTCTAATTCATTCGTACGATCCATTCTAATTCATTCGTACAATCCATTCTAATTCATTCGCACGAATGTATCAACTCTAATTCATTCGTACGATCCATTCTAATTCATTCATACATGTACGAATAAATTAGAATGGATACATTCGTGCGAATGAATTAGAATGGATCGTATGAATGAATTAGAATGGATTGTGCGAATGAATTAGAATGGATCGTACGAATGAATTAGAATGGATCGTATGAATGAATTAGAATGGATCGTGAGAATGAATTAGAATGGATCGTACGAATAAATTAGAATAGATCGTGCGAATGAATTAGAATGGATCGTACGAATGAATTAGAATGGATCGTACGAATGAATTAGAATCGATCGTATGAATGAATTAGAATGGATCGTGCGAATGAATTAGAATGGATCGTACGAATGAAATAGAATGGATTCGCACGAATGTATCCATTCTAATTCATTCGTACGATCCATTCTAATTCATTCGTACAATCTATTCTAATTCATTCGCACGATCCATTCGCATTCACTCAAACGATCCAGTCTAATTCATTCATATGATCCATTCTAATTCATTCGCACGAATGTATCCATTCTAATTAATTCGTACGATCCATTCTAATTCATTCATACGATCCATTCTTACTCATTCGTACGATCCATTCTAATTCATTCGTTCGATCCATTCTAATTCATTCGTACGATCCATTCTAATTCATTCGCACGATCCATTCTAATTCATGCATACGATCCAATCTAATTCATTCATACGATCCATTCTAATTCATTCGCACGAATGTATCTATTCTAATTCATTCGTACATGTATGAATGAATTAGAATGGATCGTACGAATGAATTAGAGTTGATACATTCGTGCGAATGAATTAGAATGGATCGTACGAATGAATTAGATTGGATCGTATGAATGAATTATAATGATTCATGCGAATGAATTAGAATAGATCATACGAATGAATTAGAATGGATCGTACGAATGAATTAGAATGGATACATTCGTGCAAAGGAATTAGAATGGATTGTATGAATGAATTAGAATGGATCGTGCGAATGAATTAGAATGGATACATTCATGCGAATGAATTAGAATGGATCGTATGAATGAATTAGATTGGATCGTATGAATGAATTAGAATGGATCGTGCGAATGAATTAGAATGGATCGTACGAATGAATTAGAATGGATCGTACGAATGAATTAGAATGGAGGTACGAAGGAATTAGAATTGATCGTACGAATGAATTAGAATAGATTGTGCGAACGAATTAGAATGGATCAAACGAATGAATTGGAATGGATACATTCGTGCGAATGAATTAGAATGGATCGTATGAATGAATTAGAGTGGATACATTCGTACAAATGAATTAGAATGAATTCGTTCGTGCGAATGAATTAGAATGGATCGTACGAATGAGTAAGAATGGATCGTACGAATGAATTAGAATGGATTAAATTAGAATGAATCGTACGAATGAATTAGAATGGATCGTACGAATGAATTAGAATGGATCGTACGAATGAATTAGAATGGATTCAATTAGAATGGATCATACGAATGAATTAGAATAGATTGTACGAATGAATTAGAATGGATCGTACGAATGAATTAGAATGGATCGTACGAATGAATTAGAATGGATCGTACGAATGAAATAGAATAGATACATTCGTGCGAATGAATTAGAATGAATCATACGAATGAATTAGAGTTGATACATTCGTGTGAATGAATTAAAATGGATAATACGAATGAGTATGAATAGATCGTAGAATTAGAATGGATCGTATAAATGAATTAGAATGGATACATACGAATGAATTAGAATGGATCGTATGAATGAATTAGAATGGATCGTGCGAATGAATTAGAATGGATCGTATGAATGAATTAGAATGGATCGTATGAATGACTTAGAATGGATCGTAGTAATGAATTAGAATAGATCCTATGAATGAATTAGAATAGATTGTGCGAATGAATTAGAATGGATCTGGATCGTGTATCCATTCTAATTCATTCGTACGACCCATTCTAATTCATTCGCACGATCCATTCTAATTCATTCGTACGATCCATTCTAATTCATTCGTACGATTCATTCTAATTCAATCCATTCTAATTCATTCGTACGATCCATTCTTACTCATTCGTACGATCGATTCTAATTCATTCATACGATCCATTCTAATTCATTCGTACGATCTATTCTATTTCATTCGTACAATCCATTCTTACTCATTCGTACGATACATTCGTATCCATTCTAATTCATTCGTACGATCCATTCTAATTCATTCATACGATCCATTCTTACTCATTCGTATGATCCATTCTTACTCATTCGTACGATCCATTCTAATTCATTCGTACGACCCATTCTAATTCATTCGTACGATCCATTCTAATTCATTCGCATGATCCATTCTAATTCATTTGCACGATCCATTCTAATTCATTCATACGAACCAATCTAATTCATTCGTACGATCCATTCTAATTCATTCGTACGATCTATTCTATTTCATTCATACGATCCATTCTAATTCGTTTGTACGATCCTTTCTAATTCCTTCGTACGATCCATTCTATTTCATTCGTATGACCCATTCTAATTCATAAGTACGATCCATTCTAATTCATTCAAACGATCCACTCTAATTTATTCATACGATCCATTCTAATTCATTCGCACGAATGTATCCATTCCAATTCATTCGTACGATCCATTCTATTTCATTCGTACGATCCATTCTAATTCATTCGTACGATTCATTCTAATTCAATCCATTCTAATTCATTCGTACGATCCATTCTAATTCATTCGCATGATCCATTCTAATTCATTCATACGATCCATTCTAATTCATTCATACGATCCATTCTAATTCATTCGCACGAATGTATCCATTCTAATTCATTCGTACGATCCATTCTAATTCATTTGTACGAATGTATCTACTCTAATTCATTCATACGATCCATTCTAATTCATTCGCACGAATGTATCCATTCCAATTCATTCGTACGATCCATTCTAATTCATTCGCACAATCTATTCTAATTCATTCGTACGATCTATTCTAATTCATTAGCATGATCCATTCTAATTCATTCGTACGATCTATTCTATTTCATTCGTACAATTCATTCTAATTCTTTTGCACGAATGTATCCATTCTAATTCATTCTAATTCAATCCATTCTTACTCATTCGTGCGATCCATTCTAATTCATTCGTACGATCCAATCTAATTCATTCGTACGATCCATTCTAATTCATTCGCACAATCTATTCTAATTCATTCGTACGATCCATTCTAATTCATTCGCACGATCTATTCGCATTCACTCAAACGATCCATTCTAATTCATTCATATGATCAATTCTAATTCATTCGCACGAATGTATCCATTCTAATTCATTCGTACGATCCATTCTAATTCATTCGTACAATCCATTCTAATTCATTCGCACGATCCATTCTAATTCATTCATACAATCCATTCTATTTCATTCGTACGATCCATTCTTACTCATTCGTACGATCCATTCTTACTCATTCGTACGATCCATTCTAATTCATTCGTACGATCCATTCTAATTCATTCGCACGATCCATTCTAATTCATTCATACGATCCATTCTAATTCATTCATATGATCCACTCTAATTCACTCATACGATCCATTCTCATTCATTCGCACGATCCATTCTATTTCATTCGTACGATCCATTCTAATTCATTCGCACGAATGTATCCATTCCAATTCATTCGTACGATCCATTCTAATTCATTCGCACAATCTATTCTAATTCATTCGTACGATCAATTCTAATTCATTCGCACGTATCCTTTCTAATTCATTCATACGATCCATTCTATTTCATTCGTACGATCCATTCTTACTCATTCGTACGATCCATTCTAATTCATTCGTACGATCCATTCTAATTCATTCGCACAATCTTTACGTTCCATTCTAATTCATTCGTAAGATCCAATCTAATTCATTCGCACGATCCGAATGAATTAGAATGGATCGTACGAATGAATTAGAATGGATCGTATGAATGAATTAGAGTGGATCATATGAATGAATTAGAGTGGATCGTATGAATGAATTAGAATGGATCGTGCGAATAAATTAGAGTGGATCGTGCGAATGAATTAGAATGGATCGTACGAATGAATTAGAATGGATCGTACGAATGAGTAAGAATGGATCGTACGAATGAGTCAGAATGGATCGTACGAATGAAATAGAATGGATCATATGAATGAATTAGAATGGATCGTGCGAATGAATTAGAATGGATCGTACGAATGAATTAGAATGGATCGTACGAATGAATTAGAATGGATCGTATGAATGAATTAGAATGGATCGTGCGAATGAATTAGAATGGATCGTACGAATGAATTAAAATGGATCGTATGAATGAAATAGAATGGATCGTACGAATGAATTAGAATGGATCGTACGAATGAATTAGAATGGATCGTACGAAGGAATTAGAATGGATCGTACGAATGAATTAGAATGGATACCTTCGTGCAAATGAATTAGGATGGATCGTACGAATGAGTAAGAATGGATCGTACGAATGAAATAGAATGGATCGTATGAATGAATTAGAATGGATCGTACGAATGAATTAGAATGGATTGTACGAATGAATTAGAATGGATCGTACGAATGAAATAGAATGGATCGTACGAATGAATTAGAATAGATTGTGCGAATGGATTAGAATGGATCATACGATTGAGTAAGAATGGATTGTACGAATAAAATAGAATAGATCGTACGAATGAATTAGAATGGATCGTATGAATGAATTAGAATGGATCGTGCGAATGAATTAGAATGGATCGTACGAATGAATTAGAATGGATCGTACGAAGGAATTAGAATGGATCGTACGAATGAATTAGAATGGATCGTACGAATGAATTAGAATGGATACGAATGGATCGTATGAATGAATTAGAATGGATCGTACAAATGAAATAGAATGGATCGTACGAAGGAATTAGAATGGATTATATGAATGAATTAGAATGGATCGTATGAATGAATTAGAATGGATCGTGCGAATAAATTAGAATGGATCGTATGAATGAATTAGAATGGATCATACGAATGAATTAGAATGGATCGTGCGAATGAATTAGAATGGATCGTACGAATGAAATAGAAAGGATACATTCGTGCGAATGAATTAGAATGGATCATATGAATGAATTAGAATGGATCGTTTGAGTGAATGCGAATGGATCGTGCGAATGAATTAGAATGAATTAGAATGGATCGTACGAATGAATTAGAATGGATTGTGCGAATGAATTAGAATGGATCGTGCGAATGAATTAGAATGGATCGTGCGAATGGATTAGAATGGATCATACGATTGAGTAAGAATGGATTGTACGAATGAAATAGAATAGATCGTACGAATGAATTAGAATGGATTGTACGAATGAATTAGAATGGATCGTTCGAATGAATTAGAATAGATTGTGCGAATGAATTAGAATGGATCATACGAATGAATTAGAATGGATCATGCGAATAAATTAGAATGGATCGTATGAATGAATTAGAATGGATCGTGCGAATGAATTAGAATGGATCGTACGAATGAATTAGAATGGATCGTACGAATGAATTAGAATGGATCGTACGAATGAGTAAGAATGGATCGTACGAATGAAATAGAATGGATCGTATGAATGAATTAGAATGGATACGTGCGAATGAATTAGAATTGATCGTACGAATGAATTAGAATAGATTGTGCGAATGAATTAGAATGGATCGTACGAATGAATTGGAATGGATACATTCGTGCGAATGAATTAGAATGGATCGTACGAATGAAATAGAATGGATCGTGCGAATGAATTAGAATGGATCGTACGAATGAATTAGAATGGATCGTACGAATGAATTAGAGTAGATTATGCGAATGGATTAGAATGGATCATACGATTGAGTAAGAATGGATTGTACGAATGAAATATAATAGATCGTACGAATGAATTAGAATGGATCGTACGAATGAATTAGAATGGATCGTTCGAATGAATTAGAATAGATTGTGCGAATGAATTAGAATGGATCGTACGAATGAATTAGAATGGATCGTGCGAATAAATTAGAATGGATCGTATGAATGAATTAGAATGGATCGTGCGAATGAATTAGAATGGATCGTACGAATGAATTAGAATGGATCGTACGAATGAATTGGAATAGATCGTACGAATGAGTAAGAATGGATCGTACGAATGAAATAGAATGGATCGTATGAATGAATTAGAATGGATACGTGCGAATGAATTAGAATTTATCGTACGAATGAATTAGAATAGATTGTGCGAATGAATTAGAATGGATCGTACGAATGAATTGGAATGGATACATTCGTGCGAATGAATTAGAATGGATCGTACGAATGAAATAGAATGGATCGTGGGAATGAATTAGAATGGATCGTACGAATGAATTAGAATGGATCGTACGAATGACTTAGAATGGATCGTTCGAATGAATTAGAATAGATTGTGCGAATGAATTAGAATGGATCATTCGAATGAATTAGAAAGGATACATTCGTGCGAATGAATTAGAATGGATCGTATGAGTGTGAATGAATTAGAATGGATTGTGCGAATGAATTAGAATGGATCGTACGAATGAATTAGAATGGATCGTACTAATGAATTAGAATGGATACATTCGTGCAAAAGAATCAGAATGGATTGTATGAATGAATTAGAATGGATCGTGCGAATGAATTAGAATGGATCGTGCGAATGAATTAGAATGGATCGTACGAATGAATTAGAATGGATCGTACAAATGAATTAGAATGGATCGTACGAATGAATTAGAAAGGATACATTCGAATTCATTCGTACGATCCATTCTAATTCCTTCGTACGATCCATATTCTAATTCATTCGCACGATCCGTTCTAATTCATTCATACGATCCATTCTAATTTATTCGCACGATCCATTCTAATTCAATCGTACGATCCATTCTAATTCATTCGCACAATCTATTCTAATTCATTCGAATGATCTATTCTAATTCATTCATACGATCCATTCTAATTCATTCGTACGATCTATTCTATTTCATTCGTACAATCCTTTCTTACTCAATCGTATGATCCATTCTAATCCATTCGCACAATCTATTCTAATTCATTCGTACGATCCATTCTATTTCATTCGTACGATCCATTCTAATTCATACGATACATTCTATTTCATTCATATGATCCATTTTAATTCATTCGCACGATCCATTCTAATTCATTCATACGATCCATTCTAATTCATTTATACGATCCATTTTAATTCATTCGCAAAATCTATTCTAATTCATTCGTACGATCAATTCTAATTCATTAGCATGATCCATTCTAATTCATTCGTACGATCTATACTATTTCATTCGTACAATCCATTCTTACTCAATCGTATGATCCATTCTAATACATTCGCACAATCTATTCTAATTCATTCGTACGATCCATTCTAATTCATACGATCCATTCTATTTCATTCATACGATCCATTTTAATTCATTCGCACGATTCTTTCTAATTCATTCGTACGATCCATTCTAATTCATTCGCACAATCTATTCTAATTCATTCGAACGATCCATTCTAATTCATTCGTACGATCCATTCTAATTCATTCGTACAATCCATTCTAATTCATTCGCACGATCCATTCTAATTCATTCGCACGATCCATTCTAATTCATTAGCACGATCCATTCTAATTCATTCGTACGATCCATTCTAATTCATTTATACGATCCAATCTAATTCATTCATATGATCCATTCTAATTCTTTCGCACGAATGTATCCATTCTAATTCAATCGTACGATCCATTCTAATTCATTCGTACAATCCATTCTAATTCATTCGCACGATCCATTCGCATTCACTCAAACGATCCATTCTAATTAATTCATATGATCCATTCTAATTCATTCGTATGATCCATTCTAATTCATTCGTACGATCCATTCTAATTCATTCGCACAATCTATTCTAATTCATTCGTACGATCCATTCTAATTCATTCGCACGATCCATTCTAATTCATTCATACGATCCATTCTATTTCATTCGTACGATCCATTCTAATTCATTCGCACGATCCATTCTAATTCATTCATACGATCCATTCTAATTCATTCGTATGTATCCATTCTAATTCATTCATACGATCCATTCTAATTCTATGATCCATTCTTACTCATTCGTATTATCCATTTTAATTCATGCACACGAATGTATCAACTCTAATTCATTCGTATGATCCATTCTAATTCATTCGCACGAATGTATCCATTCTAATTCATTCGTACGATCCATTCTAATTCATTCGTACGATCCATTCTAATTCATTCGTACGATCCATTCTAATTCCTTCGTATGATCCATTCTAATTCATTCGCACGAATGTATCCATTCTAATTTATTCGTACGATCCATTCTAATTCATTCGCACGATCCATTCTATTTCATTCGTACGATCCATTCTTACTCATTCGTACGATCCATTCTAATTCATTCGTATGATCCATTCTAATTCATTAGCACGATCCAATTTCATTTATCCGTACGATCTATTCTATTTCATTCGTACGATCCATTCTTATAGCACGATCCATTCTAATTCATTCGCACGATCCATTGTCCATTCTAATTCCTTCGTACGATCCATTCTAATTCCTTCGTATCCATTCTAATTCACTCATACGATCCATTCTAATTCATTCATACGATCCATTCTAATTCATTCGCATGAATGTATCCATTCTAATTCATTCGTACGATCCATTCTAATTCATTCGCACAATCTATTCTAATTCATTCATACAATCCATCCTAATTCATTCGCACGAATGTATCCATTCTAATTTATTCGTACAATCCATTCTATTTTATTCGTACGATCCATTCTTACTCATTCGTACGATCCATTCGTATCCATTCTAATTCATTCGTACGATCCATTCTAATTCATTCGCACGATCCATTCTAATTCATTAATATGATCCAATCTAATTCATTCATACGATCCATTCTAATTCATTCGTACGATCCATTCTAATTCATTCGCACGATCCCTTCTAATTCATTCGCACGATCCATTCTAATTCATTTGTACGAATGTAGCCACTCTAATTCATTCATACGATCCATTCTAATTTATTCGCACGAATGTATCCATTCCAATTCATTCGTACGATCCATTCTATTCCATTCGTACGAATGAATTAGAATTCATTCGTACGATTCATTCTAATTCAATCCATTCTAATTTATTCGTACGATCCATTCTAATGAATTAGAATGAATCGTACGAATGAATTAGAATGGATCGTACGAATGAATTAGAATGGATCGTACGAATGACTTAGAATGGATCGTTCGAATGAATTAGAATAGATTGTGCGAATGAATTAGAATGGATCGTTTAGAATGAATCATACCGTACGAATGAATTAGAATGGATCGTACGAATGAATTAGAATGGATACATTCGTGCGAATGAATTAGAATGGTTCATACGAAGGAATTAGATTGGATCATACGAATGAATTAGAATGGATCGTATGAATGAATTAGAATGGATCGTACGAATGAATTAGAATGGATACATTCGTGCGAATGAATTAGAATGGATCATACGAATGAATTAGAGTGGATACATTCGTACAAATGAATTAGAATGGATCGTACGAATGAATTAGAATGGATACATTCGTGCAAATAAATTAGAATGGATCGTACGAATGAATTAGAATGGATCGTATGAATGAATTAGAATGGATCGTGCGAATGAATTAGAATGGATCGTACGAATGAATTAGAATGGATATATTCGTGCGAATCCATTCTATTTCATTCGAACGATCCATTCTAATTCATTCGCACGATCCATTCTAATTCATTCATACGATCCATTCTAATTCATTCGTACGATCCATTCTAATTCATTCGTACGATCCATTCTAATTCCTTCGTATGATCCATTCTAATTCATTCGCACGATCCATTCTAATTCATTCATACGATCCATTCTAATTCATTCGTACGATCCATTCTAATTCATTTGTATGAATGTATCCACTATAATTTATTCGTACGATCCATTCTAATTCATTCGTACGATCCATTCTAATTCATTCGCACGATCCATTCTAATTCATTCATACGATCCATTCTAATTCATTCGTACGATCCATTCTAATTCATTCGCACGAATGTATCCATTCTAATTCATTCGTACGATCCATTCTAATTCATTTGTACGAATGTATCCACTCTAATTCATTCGTATGATCCATTCTAATTCATTCGCACGAATGTATCCATTCTAATTCATTCGTACGATCCATTCTAATTCCTTTGTATGATCCATTCCAATTCATTCGCACGAATGTATCCATTCTAATTCATTCGTACGATCCATTCTAATTCATTCGTACGGTATGATTCATTCTAAACGATCCATTCTAATTCATTCGCACAATCTATTCTAATTCATTCGAACGATCCATTCTAAGTCATTCGTACGATCCATTCTAATTCATTCGTACGATTCATTCTAATTCATTAGAATGGATCGTACGAATGAATTAGAATGGATTGAATTAGAATGAATCGTACGAATGAATTCTAATTCATTCGTACGAATGAAATAGAATGGATCGTACGAATGAATTGGAATGGATACATTCGTGCGAAGGAATTAGAATGGATCGTATGAATGAATTAGAATGGATCATACGAATGAATTAGAATGGATTCATTCGTGCGAATGAATTAGAATGGATCGTACGAATGAGTAAGAATGGATCGTACGAATGAATTAGAATGGATTGAATTAGAATGAATCGTACGAATGAATTAGAATGGATCGTACGAATGAATTAGAATGGATCGTACGAATGAATTAAAATGGATTGAATTAGAATGAATCATACGAATTAATTAGAATGAATCATACCGTACGAATGAATTAGAATGGATCGTACGAAGGAATTAGAATGGATCGCACGAAGGAATTAGAATGGATCGTACGAATGAATTAGAATGGATTGTACGAAGGAATTAGAATGGATCGTACGAATGAATTAGAATGGATCGTGCGAATGAATTAGAATGGATCGTACGAATGAATTAGAATGGGACGTACGAATGAATTAGAATGGATACACGATCCAGATCCATTCTAATTCATTCGCACAATCTATTCTAATTCATTCGTAGGATCCATTCTAATTCATTACTATGATCCATTCTAATTCATTCGTACGATCCATTCTAATTCATTCGTACGATCCATTCTAATTCATTCGCATGATCCATTCTAATTGATTCATACGATCCATTCTAATTCCTTCGTACGATCCATTCTAATTCCTTCGTACGATCCATTCTAATTCATTCGTACGATGCATTCTAATTCATTCGTACGATCTATTCTAATTCCTTCGTATGATCCATTCTAATTCATTCGTACGGTATGATTCATTCTAATTCATTCGTACGATTCATTCTAATTCAATCCATTCTAATTCATTCGTACGATCCATTCTAATTCATTCGTACGATTGATTCTAATTCAATCCATTCTAATTCATTCGTACGATCCCTTCTTACTCATTCGTACGATCCATTCTTATTCATTCGCACAAATGAATCCATTCTAATTCATTCGTATGATCCATTCTAATTCATTCGCATGAATGTATCCATTCTAATTCATTCGTACGATCCATTCTATCTCATTCGTACAATCCATTCTATTTCATTCGTACGATCCATTCTAATTCATTCGCACGATCCATTCTAATTTATTCGCATGATCCATTCTAATTCATTCGTACGATCGATTCTAGTTCATTCGTACGATCCATTCTAATTCATTCGCACAATCTATTCTAATTTATTCGTACGATCCATTCTAATTCATTCGCACGATCCATTCTAATTCATTCATACGATCCATTCTGTTTCATTTGTACGATCCATTCTTACTCATTCGTACGATCCATTCTAATTCATTTGCACGAAGGTATCCATTCTAATTCATTCGTACTATCCATTCTAATTCCTTCGTACGATCCATTCTAATTCCTTCGTACGATCCATTCTAATTCATTCGTACGATCCATTCTAATTCCTTCGTATGATCCATTCTAATTCATTCGTACGATTCATTCTAATTCAATCTATTCTAATTCATTCGTACGATCCATTCTTACTCATTCGTACGATCCATTCTAATTCATTCATACGATCCAATCTAATTCATTCATACGATCCATTCAAATTCATTAATACGATCTAATCAAATTCATTCATACGGTCCATTCTAATTCCTTCGTACGATCCATTCTAATTCATACGATCCATTCTAATTCATTCGTAAGATCCATTCTAATTCATTCATACGATCTATTCTAATTCATTCATACAATCCATTCTAATTCCTTCGTACGATCCATTCTAATTCATTCATACGATCCATTCTAATTCATTCGTACGATCTATTCTATTTCATTCATACGATCCATTCTAATTCATTAATACGATCCATTCTAATTCTTTCGCACGATCCATTCTAATTCATTCGTATGAATGAATTTAAGTGGATACATTAGTACAAATGAATTAGAATGGATCGTACGAATGAATTAGAATGGATACATTCGTGCGAATGAATTAGAATGGATCATATGAATGAATTAGAATGGATCGTTTGAGTGAATGCGAATGGATCGTGCGAATGAATTAGAATGGATTGTACGAATGAATTAGAATGGATCGTACGAATGAATTAGAATGGATCGTACGAATGAATTAGAATGGATACATTCGTGCGAATCCATTCTAATTCATTCGTACGATCCATTCTAATTCATTCGTACGATCCATTCTAATTCATTCTCACAATCTATTCTAATTCATTCGTACGATCCATTCTAATTCATTCGCACAATCTATTCTAATTCATTCATACGATCTATTCTAATTTATTCGCACGATCCATTCTAATTCATTCATACGATCCATTCTAATTCATTCATATGATCCATTCTAATTCATTCGCACGATCCATTCTTACTCATTCGTACGATCCATTCTAATTCATTCGCACGATCCATTCTAATTCATTAATACGATCCATTCTAATTCATTCGCACGATCCATTCTAATTCATTCACACTCATACGATCCATTCTAATTCATTCGCACGAATGTATCCTTTCTAATTCATTCGTACGATCCATTCTAATTCATTCGCACAATCTATTCTAATTCATTCGAACGATCCATTCTAATTCATTCGTACGATCCATTCTAATTCATTCGCACGATCCATTCTAATTCATTCGCAAGATCCATTCTAATTCATTCGCACGATCAATTCTAATTCATTAGCACGATCCATTCTAATTCATTCGTACGATCCATTCTAATTCATTTATACGATCCAATCTAATCCATTCATACGATCCATTCTAATTCATTCGCATGAATGTATCCATTCTAATTCATTCATACGATCCATTCTAATTGATTCGTACGATACATTCTAATTCATTCGCACGATCCATTCTAATTCATTCGTACGATCCATTCTATTTCATTCATACAATCCATTCTAATTCATTCGTACGATTCATTCTAATTCAATCCATTCTAATTTATTCGTACGATCCATTCTAATGAATTAGAATGAATCGTACGAATGAATTAGAATGGATCATACGAATGAATTAGAATGGATCGTACGAATGACTTAGAATGGATCGTTCGAATGAATTAGAATAGATTGTGCGAATGAATTAGAATGGATTGTTTAGAATGAATCATACCGTACGAATGAATTAGAATGGATCGTACGAATGAATTAGAATGGATACATTCGTGCGAATGAATTAGAATGGATCATACGAAGGAATTAGAATGGATCGTACGAATGAATTAGAACGGATCGTACGAATGAATTAGAATGGATACATTCATGCGAATGAATTAGAATGGATCATACGAATGAATTAGAGTGGATACATTCGTACAAATGAATTAGAATGGATCGTACGAATGAATTAGAATGGATACATTTGTGCGAATGAATTAGAATGGATCGTACGAATGAATTAGAATGGATTGTGCGAATGAATTAGAATGGATCGTACGAATGAATTAGAATGGATACATTCGTGCGAATCCATTCTATTTCATTCGTACGATCCATTCTAATTCATTCGCACGATCCATTCTAATTCATTCGTACGATCCATTCTAATTCATTCGTACGATCCATTCTAATTCATTCGTACGATCCATTCTAATTCCTTCGTATGATCCATTCTAATTCATTCGCACGATCCATTCTAATTCATTCATACGATCCATTCTAATTCATTCGTACGATCCATTCTAATTCATTTGTACGAATGTATCCACTCTAATTCATTCGTACGATCCATTCTAATTCATTCGTACGATCCATTCTAATTCATTCGCACGATCCATTATAATTCATTCATACGATCCATTCTAATTCATTCGTACGATCCATTCTAATTCATTCGCACGAATGTATCCATTCTAATTCATTCGTACGATCCATTCTAATTCATTTGTACGAATGTATCCACTCTAATTCATTCGTATGATCCATTCTAATTCATTCGCACGAATGTATCCATTCAAATTCATTCGTACGATCCATTCTAATTCCTTCGTATGATCCATTCTAATTCATTCGCACGAATGTATCCATTCTAATTCATTCGTACGATCCATTCTAATTCATTCGTACGGTATGATTCATTCTAAACGATCCATTCTAATTCATTCGCACAATCTATTCTAATTCATTCGAACGATCCATTCTAAGTCATTCGTACGATCCATTCTAATTCATTCGTACGATCCATTCTAATTCATTCGTACGATTCATTCTAATTCATTAGAATGGATCGTACGAATGAATTAGAATGGATTGAATTAGAATGAATCGTACGAATGAATTCTAATTCATTCGTACGAATGAAATAGAATGGATCGTACGAATGAATTGGAATGGATACATTCGTGCGAATGAATTAGAATGGATCGTATGAATGAATTAGAGTGGCTACATTCGTACAAATGAATTAGAATGGATCGTGCGAATGAATTAGAATGGATCGTGGGAATGAATTAGAATGGATACATTCGTGCGAATGAATTAGAATGGATCGTATGAATGAATTAGAATGGATCATACGAATGAATTAGAATGGATTCATTCGTGCGAATGAATTAGAATAGATCGTACGAATGAGTAAGAATGGATCGTACGAATGAATTAGAATGGATTGAATTAGAATGAATCGTACGAATGAATTAGAATGGATCGTACGAATGAATTAGAATGGATCGTACGAATGAATTAGAATGGATTGAATTAGAATGAATCGTACGAATGAATTAGAATGAATCATACCGTACGAATGAATTAGAATGGATCATACGAAGGAATTAGAATGGATCGTACGAATGAATTAGAATGGATCGTACGAATGAATTAGAATGGATCGTACGAAGGAATTAGAATGGATCGTACGAATGAATTAGAATGGATCGTGCGAATGAATTAGAATGGATCGTTCGAATGAATTAGAGTGGGTCGTACGAATGAATTAGAATGGATACACGATCCAGATCCATTCTAATTCATTCGCACAATCTATTCTAATTCATTCGTAGGTTCCATTCTAATTCATTACTACAATCCATTCTAATTCATTCATACGATCCATTCTAATTCATTCGTACGATCCATTCTAATTCATTAGCACGATCCATTCTAATTCATTCGCACGATCCATTCTAATTCATTCATACGATCCATTCTAATTCCTTCGTACGATCCATTCTAATTCCTTCGTACGATCCATTCTAATTCATTCGTACGATCCATTCTAATTCTTTCGTACAATCCATTCTAATTCCTTCGTATGATCCATTCTAATTCATTCGTACGGTATGATTCATTCTAATTCATTCGTACGATTCATTCTAATTCTATCCATTCTAATTCATTCGTACGATCCATTCTAATTCATTCGTACAATTCATTCTAATTCATTCATACGATTCATTCTAATTCAATCCATTCTAATTCATTCGTACGATCCATTCTTACTCATTCGTACAATCCATTCTAATTCATTCGCACGAATGAATCCATTCCAATTCATTCGTATGATCCATTCTAATTCATTCGCATGAATGTATCCATTCTAATTCATTTGTACGATCCATTCTATCTCATTCGTATAATCCATTCTATTTCATTCGTACGATCCATTCTAATTCATTCGCACGATCCATTCTAATTCATTCGCATGATCCATTCTAATTCATTCGTACGATCGATTCTAATTCATTCGTATGATCCATTCTAATTCATTCGCACAATCTATTCTAATTCATTCGTACGATCCATTCTAATTCATTCGCACGATCCATTCTAATTCATTCATATGATCCATTCTATTTCATTCGTACGATCCATTCTTACTCATTCGTACGATCCATTCTAATTCATTTGCACGAAGGTATCCATTCTAATTCATTCGTACTATCCATTCTAATTCCTTCGTACGATCCATTCTAATTCCTTCGTACGATTCATTCTAATTCATTCGGACGATCCATTCTAATTCCTTCGTATGATCCATTCTAATTCATTCGTACGATTCATTCTAATTCAATCCATTTTAATTCATTCGTACGATACATTCTTACTCATTCGTACGATCCATTCTAATTCATTCATACGATCCAATCTAATTCATTCATACGATCCATTCAAATTCATTAATACGATCCAATCTAATTCATTCATACGATCCATTCTAATTCCTTCGTACGATCCATTCTAATTCATACGATCCATTCTAATTCATTCGTAAGATCCATTCTAATTCATTCATACGATCTATTCTAATTCATTCATACAATCCATTCTAATTCCTTCGTACGATCCGTTCTAATTCATTCATACGATCCATTCTAATTCATTCGTACGATCTATTCTATTTCATTCATACGATCCATTCTAATTCATTAATACGATCCATTCTAATTCATTCGCACGATCCATTCTAATTCATTCACACTCATACGATCCATTCTAATTCATTCGTACGAATGAATTAGAGTGGATATATTCGTACAAATGAATTAGAATGGATCGTATGAATGAATTAGAGTGGATACATTCGTACAAATGAATTAGAATGGATCGTACGAATGAATTAGAATGGATACATTCGTGCGAATGAATTAGAATGGATCATATGAATGAATTAGAATGGATCGTTTGAGTGAATGCGAATGGATCGTGCGAATGAATTAGAATGGATTGTACGAATGAATTAGAATGGATCGTACGAATGAATTAGAATGGATACATTCGTGCGAATCCATTCTATTTCATTCGTACGATCCATTCTAATTCATTTGCATGATCCATTCTAATTCATTCATACGATCCATTCTAATTCATTCGTACGATCCATTCTAATTCATTCGTACGATCCATTCTAATTCATTCTCACAATCTATTCTAATTTATTCGTACGATCCATTCTAATTCATTCGCACGATCCATTCTAATTCATTCATACGATCCATTCTATTTCATTCGTACGATCCATTCTTACTCATTCGTACGATCCATTCTAATTCATTTGCACGAAGGTATCCATTCTAATTCATTCATACTATCCATTCTAATTCCTTCGTACGATCCATTCTAATTCCTTCGTACGATCCATTCTAATTCATTCGCACGATCCATTCTAATTCATTCACACGATCCATTCTATTTCATTCGTACGATCCATTCTTACTCATTCGTACGATCCATTCTAATTCATTTGCACGAAGGTATCCATTCTAATTCATTCGTACTATCCATTCTAATTCCTTCGTACGATCCATTCTAATTCATTCGTACGATCCATTCTAATTCATTCGTACGATCCATTCTAATTCCTTCGTATGATCCATTCTAATTCATTCGTACGGTATGATTCATTCTAATTCATTCGTACGATTCATTCAAATTCAATCCATGCTAATTCATTCGTACGATCCATTCTAATTCATTCGTACGATCCATTCTAATTCATTCGTACGATTCATTCTAATTCAATCCATTCTAATTCATTCGTACGATCCATTCATACTCATTCGTACGATCCATTCTAATTCATTCGCATGAATGAATCCATTCTAATTCATTCGTATGTTCCATTCTAATTCATTCGCATGAATGTATCCATTCTAATTCATTCGTACGATCCATTCTATCTCATTCGTACAATCCATTCTATTTCATTCGTACGATCCATTCTAATTCATTCGCACGATCCATTCTAATTCAATCGCATGATCCATTCTAATCCATTCGTACGATCGATTCTAATTCATTCATACGATCCATTCTAATTCATTCGCACGAATGTATCCATTCTAGTTCATTCGTACGATCCATTCTAATTCATTCGCACAATCTATTCTAATTCATTCATACGATCTATTCTAATTTATTCACACGATCCATTCTAATTCATTCATACGCTCTATTCTAATTCATTCATATGATCCATTCTAATTCATTTGCACGATCCATTCTTACTCATTCGTACGATCCATTCTAATTCATTCGTACGATCCATTCTAATTCATTAATACGATCCATTCTAATTCATTCGCACGATCCATTCTAATTCATTCACACTCATACGATCCATTCTAATTTATTCGCACGAATGTATCCTTTCTAATTCATTCGTACGATCCATTCTAATTCATTCGCACAATCTATTCTAATTCATTCGAACGATCCATTCTAATTCATTCGTACGATCCATTCTAATTCATTCGTACGATCCATTCTAATTCATTCGCACGATCCATTCTGATTCATTCGCACGATCCATTCTAATTCATTAGCACGAACCATTCTAATTCATTCGTACGATCCATTCTAATTCATTTATACTATCCAATCTAATTCATTCAGACGATCCATTCTAATTCATTCGCACGAATGTATCCATTCTAATTCATTCGTACGATCCATTCTAATTGATTCGTACGATCTATTCTAATTCATTCGCACGATCCATTCTAATTCATTCGTACGATCCATTCTATTTCATTCATACGATCCATTCTAATTCATTCGTACGATTCATTCTAATTCAATCCATTCTAATTCTTTCGTACGATCCATTCTAATGAATTAGAATGAATCGTACAATGAATTAGAATGGATCGTACGAATGACTAAGAATGGATCGTTCGAATGAATTAGAATAGATTGTGCGAATGAATTAGAATGGATCGTTTAGAATGAATCATACCGTACGAATGAATTAGAATGGATCGTACGAATGAATTAGAATGGATACATTCGTGCGAATGAATTAGAATGGATCATACGAAGGAATTAGAATGGATCATACGAATGAATTAGAATGGATCGTACGAATGAATTAGAATGGATCGTACGAATGAATTATAATGGATACATTCGTGCGAATGAATTAGAATGGATCATACGAATGAATTAGAGTGGATACATTCGTACAAATGAATTAGAATGGATCGTACGATCTATTCTATTTCATTCATACGATCCATTCTAATTCATTAATACGATCCATTCTAATTCATTCGCACGATCCATTCTAATTCATTCACACTCATACGATCCATTCTAATTCATTCGTACGAATGAATTAGAGTGGATACATTCGTACAAATGAATTAGAATGGATCATATGAATGAATTAGAGTGGATACATTCGTACAAATGAATTAGAATGGATCGTAAGAATGAATTAGAATGGATACATTCATGCGAATGAATTAGAATGGATCATATGAATGAATTAGAATGGATCGTTTGAGTGAATGCGAATGGATCGTGCGAATGAATTAGAATGGATTGTACGAATGAATTAGAATGGATCGTACGAATGAATTAGAATGGATACATTCATGCGAATGAATTAGAATGGATCATACGAATGAATTAGAATAGATTCATTCGTGCGAATGAATTAGAATGGATCGTACGAATGAGTAAGAATGGATCGTACGAATGAATTAGAATGGATTGAATTAGAATGAATCGTACGAATGAATTAGAATGGATCGTACGAATGAATTGGAATGGATACATTCGTGCGAATGAATTAGAATGGATCGTATGAATGAATTAGAGTGGGTACATTCGTACAAATGAATTAGAATGGATCGTACGAATGAATTAGAATGGATACATTCGTGCGAATGAATTAGAATGGATCATATGAATGAATTAGAATGGATCGTTTGAGTGAATGCGAATGGATCGTGCGAATGAATTAGAATGGATTGTACGAATGAATTAGAATGGAACGTACGAATGAATTAGAATGGATACATTCGTGCGAATGAATTAGAATGGATCGTATGAATGAATTAGAATGAATTGTACGAATAAATTAGAATGGATCGTACGAATGAATTAGAATGGATAGTACGAATGAATTAGAATGGATTGAATTAGAATGAATCGTACGAATGAATTAGAATGAATCATACCGTACGAATGAATTAGAATGGATCGTACGAATGAATTAGAAAGGATACATTCGAATTCATTCGTACGATCCATTCTAATTCCTTCGTACGATCCATATTCTAATTCATTCGCACGATCCATTCTAATTCATTCGCATGATCCATTCTAATTCATGCATACGATGAGTAAGAATGGATCGTACGAATGAATTAGAATGGATCGTGCGAATGAATTAGAATGGATCGTGCGAATGAATTAGAATATGGATCGTACGAAGGAATTAGAATGGATCGTACGAATGAATTCGAATGTATCCTTTCTAATTCATTCGTACGATCCATTCTAATTCATTCGTACGATCCATTCTAATTCATTCGTACGGTATGATTCATTCTAATTCATTCGTACGATTCATTCTAATTCAATCCATTCTAATTCATTCGTATGATCCATTCTAATTCATTCGTACGATCCATTCTAATTCATTCGTACGATTCATTCTAATTCATTCATACGATCCATTCTAATTCATTCGTACGATCCATTCTAATTCATTCATACAATCCATTCTAATTCATTCATACGATCTATTCTAATTCATTCGCACGAATATATCCTTTCTAATTCATTCGTACGATCCAAATTCATTTATCCGTATGATCTATTCTATTTCATTCGTACGATCCATTCTTATCGTATGATCCATTCTAATTCAATCCATTCTAATTCATTTGTACGATCCATTCTAATTCATTCGTACGATCCATTCTAATTCATTCGTACGATTCATTCTAATTCAATCCATTCTAATTCATTTGTACGATCCATTCTATTTCATTCGTACGATCCATTCTTACTCATTCGTACGATCCATTCGTATCCATTCTAATTCATTCGTACGATCTATTCTAATTCATTCGTACGATCCATTCTAATTCCTTCGTACGATCCATTCTAATTCATTCGTACGATCCATTCTAATTCATTCGGACGATCCATTCTAATTCATTCGTACGATCCATTCTATTTCATTCATACGATCCATTCTAATTCATTCATACGATCTATTCTAATTCTTTCGCACGAATGTATCCATTCTAATTCATTCGTACGATCCATTCTAATTCATTCGTACGATCCATTCTTACTCATCGTATGCATGAATTAGAATGGATCGTGCGAATGAATTAGAATGGATCGTGCGAATGAATTAGAATATGGATCGTACGAAGGAATTAGAATGGATCGTACGAATGAATTCGAATGTATCCTTTCTAATTCATTCGTACGATCCATTCTAATTCATTCGTACGATCCATTCTAATTCATTCGTACGGTATGATTCATTCTAATTCATTCGTACGATTCATTCTAATTCAATCCATTCTAATTCATTCGTACGATCCATTCTAATTCATTCGTACGATCCATTCTAATTCATTCGTACGATTCATTCTAATTCATTCATCCGATCCATTCTAATGGATTCGCACGAATGTATCCATTCTAATTCATTCGTACGATCCATTCTAATTCATTCGTACAATCCATTCTAATTCATTCGCACGATCCATTCGCATTCACTCAAACGATCCATTCTATATCATTTATATGATCCATTCTAATTCATTCGCACGAATGTATCCATTCTAATTCATTCGTACGATCGATTCTAATTCATTTATACGAATGTATCCACTCTAATTCATTCATACGATCCATTCTAATTCATTCGCACGAATGTATCCATTCCAATTCATTCGTACGATCCATTCTAATTCATTCGCACAATCTATTCTAATTCATTCGTACGATCAATTCTAATTCATTAGCATGATCCATTCTAATTCATTCGTACGATCTATTCTATTTCATTCGTACAATCCATTCTTACTCAATCGTATGATCCATTCTAATCCATTCGCACAATCTATTCTAATTCATTCGTACGATCCATTCTATTTCATTCGTACGATCCATTCTAATTCATACGATCCATTCTATTTCATTCATACGATCCATTTTAATTCATTCGCACGATCTATTCTAATTTATTCATACGATCCATTCTAATTCATTCGTACGATCCATTCTAATTTCTTCGTATGATCTATTCTAATTCCTTCGTACGATCCATTCTAATTCCTTCGTACGATCCATTCAAATTCATTCGCACGAATCTATCTATTCTAATTCATTCGTACGATCCATTCTAATTCATTCGCACGATCCATTCTAATTCATTAATACGATCCTATCTAATTCATTCATACGATCTATTCTAATTCATTCCCACGAATATATCCTTTCTAATTCATTCATACGATCCATTCTAATTCATTCGCACAATCTATTCTAATTCATTAGTACGATCCATTCTAATTCATTCGTACGATCCATTCTAATTCATTAGCACGATCCAAATTCATTTATCCGTACGATCTATTCTATTTCATTCGTACGATCCATTCTTATCGCACGATCCATTCTAATTCATTCGCACAATCCATTCTCCATTCTAATTCCTTCGTACGATCCATTCTAATTCCTTCGTATCCATTCTAATTCACTCATACGATCCATTCTAATTCATTCATATGATCCATTCTAATTCATTCGCATGAATGTATCCATTCTAATTCATTCGTACGATCCATTCTAATTCATTCGCACAATCTATTCTAATTCATTCATATGATCCATCCTAATTCATTCGCACGAATGTATCCATTCTAATTCATTCGTACAATCCATTCTATTTCATTCGTACGATCCATTCTTACTCATTCGTATGATCCATTCGTATCCATTCTAATTCATTCGTACGATCTATTCTAATTCATTCGTATGATCCATTCTAATTCATTTATACGATCCAATCTAATTCATTCATACGATCCATTCTAATTCATTCGTACGATCCATTCTAATTCATTCGCACAATCTATTCTAATTCATTCGTACGATCCATTCTAATTCATTCGCACGATCCATCTAATTCATTCATACGATCCATTCTATTTCATTCGTACGATCCATTCTTACTCATTCGTACGATCCATTCTAATTCATTCGCACGAATATATCCATTCCAATTCATTCGTACGATCCATTCTAATTCATTCGCACAATCTATTCTAATTCATTCGTACGATCCATTCTAATTCATTAATACGATCCAAACTAATTCATTCATACGATCCATTTTAATTCATTCGTACGATCCATTCTAATTCATTCGCACGATCCATTCTAATTCATTCGTACTATCCATTCTAATTCCTTCGTACGATCCATTCTAATTCCTTCATACGATCCATTCTAATTCATTCATACGATCCATTCTAATTCATTCGCACGATCCATTCTAATTCATTCGCACGATCCATTCTAATTCATTCGTACGATCCATTCTAATTCATTTATACGATCCAATCTAATTCATTCATACGATCCATTCTAATTCTTTCGTATGAATGAATTAGAATGGATCTTACGAATGAATTAGAATGAATCGTATGAATTAGAATGGATCGTACGAAGGAATTAGAAAGGATCGTATGAATGAATTAGAATGGATCATACGAATGAATTAGAATGGATTGAATTAGAATGAATCGTACGAATGAATCATACCGTACGAATGAATTAGAATGGATCATACGAAGGAATTAGAATGGATCGTACGAATGAATTAGAATGGATCGTACGAATGAATTAGAATGGATCGTACGAAGGAATTAGAATGGATCGTACGAAGGAATTAGAATGGATAGTACGAATGAATTAGAATGGATACCTTCGTGCAAATGAATTAGGATGGATCGTACGAATGAGTAAGAATGGATCGTACGAATGAAATAGAATGGATCGTATGAATGAATTAGAATGGATCGTGCGAATGAATTAGAATGGATCGTACGAATGAATTAGAATGGATACATTCGTGTGAATGAATTAGAATGGATCGTATGAATGAATTAGAATCGATCGTACGAATGAATTAGAATGGATCATGCGAATGAATTAGAATGGATCGTGCGAATGAATTAGAATGGATCATACGAATGAAATAGAATGGATTATACGAATGAGATAGAATGGATCGTACAAATGAATTAGAATGGATACATTCATGCGAATGAATTAGAATGGATCATACGAATGAATTAGAATGGATTCATTCGCACGAATGAATTAGAATAGATTGTGCGAATTAATTAGAATGGATCGTACGAATGAATTAGAATGGATACATTCATGCGAATGAATTAGAATGGATCGTATGATTGAATTAGAATGGATCGTATGAGTGAATTAGAATGGATACGAAGGAATTAGAATGGATCGTATGAAGGAATTAGAATGGATAGTACGAATGAATTAGAAATGGATCATGCTAATGAATTAGAATTGATCGTACGAATGAATTAGAATAGATTGTGCGAATGAATTAGAATGGATCGTACGAATGAATTGGAATGGATACATTCATGCGAATGAATTAGAATGGATCATATGAATGAATTAGAGTGGATACATTCGTACAAATGAATTAGAATGGATCGTACGAATGAATTAGAATGGATACATTCGTGCGAATGAATTAGAATGGATCATATGAACGAATTAGAATGGATCGTTTGAGTGAATGCGAATGGATCGTGCGAATGAATTAGAATTGATTGTACGAATGAATTAGAATGGATCATACGAATGAATTAGAATGGATTGAATTAGAATGAATTAGAATGAATTAGAATGGATACATTCGTGCGAAAGAATTAGAATGGATCGTATGAATGAATTAGATTGGATCGTATAAATAAATTAGAATGGATCGTACGAATGAATTAGAATGGATCGTGCTAATGAATTAGAATGGATCGTGCGAATGAATTAGAATGGATCGTGCGAATGAATTAGAATGGATCGTACGAATGAATTAGAATGGATCGTACGAAGGAATTAGAATGGATCGTACGAAGGAATTAGAATGGATAGTACGAATGAATTAGAATGGATACCTTCGTGCAAATGAATTAGAATGGATCGTACGAATGAGTAAGAATGGATCGTACGAATGAAATAGAATGGATCGTATGAATGAATTAGAATGGATAGTACGAATGAATTAGAATGGATCGTACGAATGAGTAAGAATGGATCGTGCGAATGAATTAGAATGGATCGTATGAATGAATTAGAATGGATCGTATGAATGAATTAGAATGGATCGTGCGAATAAATTAGAATGGATTGTATAAATGAATTAGAATAGATTGTGCGAATGAATTAGAATGGATCGTATGAATGAATTAGATTGGATCGTATGAATGAATTAGAATGGATCGTACGAATGAGTAAGAATGGATCGTACGAATGAATTAGAATGGATCGTACGAATGAATTAGAATGGATACATTCGTGCGAATGAATTAGAATGGATCGTATGAATGAATTAGAATCGATCGTACGAATGAATTAGAATGGATTGTACGAATGAGATAGAATGGATCGTACGAATGAATTAGAATGGATACATTCATGCGAATGAATTAGAATGGATCATACGAATGAATTAGAATGGATTCATTCGTGCGAATGAATTAGAATGAATTATAATGGATCATACGAATGAATTAGAATGGATCGTACGAATGAATTAGAATGGATAGTACGAATGAATTAGAATGGATACCTTCGTGCAAATGAATTAGAATGGATCGTACGAATGAGTAAGAATGGATCGTACGAATGAAATAGAATGAATCGTATGAATGAATTAGAATGGATCGTGCGAATGAATTAGAATGGATATATTCGTGCGAATGAATTAGAATGGATCATATGAATGAATTAGATTGGATAGTATGAATGAATTAGAATGGATCGTGCGAATGAATTAGAATGGATCGTACGAATGAATTAGAATGGATCGTTTGAATGAATTAGAATGGATTGTACTTATGAATTAGAATGGGTCATACGAATGAAATAGAATGGATCGTACGAAGGAATTAGAAAGGATCGTACAAACGAATTACAATGGATCGTATGAATGAAATAGAATAGATCGTACGAATGAATTAGAATGGATCGTATGAATGAATTAGATTGGATCGTATGAATGAATTAGAATGGATTGTACGAATGAAATAGAATAGATCGTATGAATGAATTAGAATGGATCGTACGAATGAATTAGAATGGATCGTACGAATGAATTAGAATTGATCGTGCGAATAAATTAGAATGGATCGTACGAATGAAATAGAATGGATCGTATGAATGAATTAGAATAGATTGTGCGAATGGATTAGAATGGATCATACGATTGAGTAAGAATGGATTGTACGAATGAAATAGAATAGATCGTACGAATGAATTAGAATGGATCGTATGAATGAATTAGAATGGATCGTGAGAATGAATTAGAATGGATCGTACGAATGAATTAGAATGGATCGTATGAATGAATTAGAATGGATCGTAGTAATGAATTAGAATGGATCCTACGAATGAATTAGAATAGATTGTGCGAATGAATTAGAATGGATCTGGATCGTGTATCCATTCTAATTCATTCGTACGACCCATTCTAATTCATTCGCACGATCCATTCTAATTCATTCGTACGATCTAATCTATTTCATTCATACGATCCATTCTAATTCATTCATACGATCCAATCTAATTCATTCATACGATCCATTCTAATTCATTCGTACGATCTATTCTATTTCATTCATACGATCCATTCTAATTCGTTTGTACGACCCTTTCTAATTCCTTCGTACGATCCATTATATTTCATTCGTATGACCCATTCTAATTCATAAGTACGATCCATTCTAATTTATTTAAATGATCCATTCTAATTCATTCAAACGATCCATTCTAATTCTTTCGTACGATCCATTCTAATTCATTCGCACGATCCATTCTAATTCAGTAATACGATCCAATCTAATTCATTCATACGATCCATTCTAATTCATTCGTACGATCCATTCTAATTCATTCGCACGATCCATTCTAATTCATTCGCACGATCCATTCTAATTCATTTGTACGAATGAATTAGAATGGATTGAATTAGAATGAATCGTACGAATGAATTAGAATGAATCATACCGTGCGAATGAATTAGAATAGATCATACGAAGGAATTAGAATGGATCGTACGAATGAATTAGAATGGATCGTACGAAGGAATTAGAATGGACCGTACGAAGGAATTAGAATGGATAGTACTAATGAATTAGAATGGATTCATTCGTGCGAATGAATTAGAATGGATCGTACGAATGAGTAAGAATGGATCGTACGAATGAATTAGAATGGATTGAATTAGAATGAATCATACGAATGAATTAGAATGGATCGTACGAATGAATTAGAATGGATCGTACGAATGAATTAGAATGGATTGAATTAGAATGAATCGTACGAATGAATTAGAATGAATCATACCGTACGAATGAATTAGAATGGATCATACGAAGGAATTAGAATGGATCGTACGAATGAATTAGAATGGATCGTACGAAGGAATTAGAATGGATCATACAAAGGAATTAGAATGGATAGTACGAATGAATTAGATTGGATCGTACGAATGAATTAGAATGGATCGTGCGAATGAATTAGAATGGATCGTGCGAATGAATTAGAATGGATCGTACGAAGGAATTAGAATGGATCGTACGAATGAATTAGAAAGGATACATTCGAATTCATTCGTACGATCCATTCTAATTCCTTCGTACGATCCATATTCTAATTCATTCGCACGATCCATTCTAATTCATTCATACGATCCATTCTAATTTATTCGCATGATCCATTCTAATTCATTCGTACGATCCATTCTAATTCATTCGCACAATCTATTCTAATTCATTCGAACGATCCATTCTAATTCATTCGCACGATCCATTCTAATTCATTCATACGATCCATTCTATTTCATTTGTACGATCCATTCTTACTCATTCGTACGATCCATTCTAATTCATTTGCACGAAGGTATCCATTCTAATTCATTCGTACTATCCATTCTAATTGCTTCGTACGATCCATTCTAATTCCTTCGTACGATCCATTCTAATTCATTCGTACGATCCATTCTAATTCATTCGTACGATCCATTCTAATTCATTCGTACGATCCATTCTAATTCATTCGTACGATCCATTCTAATTCATTCGTACGGTATGATTCATTCTAATTCATTCGTACGATTCATTCTAATTCAGTCCATTCTAATTCATTTGTACGATCCATTCTAATTCATTTGTACGATCCATTCTAATTCATTCGTACGATTCATTCTAATTCAATCCATTGTAATTCATTCGTACGATCCATTCTTACTCATTCGTACGATCCATTCTAATTCATTCGCACGAATAAATCCATTCTAATTCATTCGCATGAATGTATCCATTCTAATTCATTCGTACGATCCATTTTATCTCATTCGTACAATCCATTCTATTTCATTCGTACGATCCATTCTAATTCATTCGCACGATCCATTCTAATTCATTCATGCGAATGAATTAGAATGGATCGTATGAATGAATTAGAATAGATTGTGCGAATGAGATAAAATAGAATGGATCATGCTAATGAATTAGAATTGATCGTACGAATGAATTAGAATAGATTGTGCGAATGAATTAGAAAGGATCGTATGAATGAATTCGAATGGTTCGTGCGAATGAATTAGAATGGATCATACGAATGAATTAGAATGGGTCGTACGAATGAATTAGAATGGATACACGATCCAGATCCATTCTAATTCATTCGCACAATCTATTCTAATTCATTCGTAGGATCGTGCGAATGAATTAGAATGGATCGTGCGAATGAGTTAGAATGGATCGTACGAATGAATTAGAATGGATCGTACGAATGAATTAGAATGGATCGTACGAATGCATTAGAAAGGATACATTCGAATTCATTCGTACGATCCATTCTACTTCCTTCGTACGATCCATATTCTAATTCATTCGCACGATCCATTCTAATTCATTCGTACGATTCATTCTAATTCAATCCATTCTAATTCATTCGTACGATCCATTCTAATTCATTCATACGATCCATTCTAATTCATTTATACGATCCAATCTAATTCATTCATACGATCCATTCTAATTCATGCATACAATGAGCGCGAATGGATCGTACGAATGAATTAGAATGGATTGAATTAGAATGAATCATACGAATGAATTAGAATGGATCGTACGAATAAGCACGAATGGATCGTACGAATGAATTAGAATGGATTGAATTAGAATGAATCGTACGAAAGAATTAGAATGAATCATACCGTACGAATGAATTAGAATGGATCATACGAAGGAATTAGAATGGATCGTACGAATGAATTAGAATGGATCATACGAATGAATTAGAATGGATCGTACGAAGGAATTAGAATGGATCGTACGAAGGAATTAGAATGGATAGTACGAATGAATTAGAATGGATACCTTCGTGCAAATGAATTAGAATGGATCGTATGAATGAATTAGAATGGATCGTAGTAATGAATTAGAATGGATCCTACGAATGAATTAGAATAGATTGTGCGAATGAATTAGAATGGATCTGGATCGTGTATCCATCCTAATTCATTTGTACGACCCATTCTAATTCATTCGTACGATCCATACTAATTCATTCGCACGATCCATTCTAATTCATTCGCACGATCCATTCTAATTCATTCATACGATCCATTCTAGTTCATTCATATGATCCACTCTAATTCATTCATACGATCCATTCTAATTCATTCGTACGATCCATTCTAATTCATTCGGATCGTGCGAATGGATTAGAATGGATCTTACGAATGAATTAGAATGGAACGTATAGATTGTGCGAATGAATTAGAATGGATCGTACGAATGAATTAGAATGGATCGTACGAATGCGTAAGAATGGAACGTACGAATGAAATAGAATGAATCGTATCAATGAATTAGAATGGATACGTGTGAATGAATTAGAATTGATCGTACGAATGAATTAGAATAGATTGTGCGAATGAATTAGAATGGATCGTACGAATGAATTGGAATGGATACATTCGTGCGAATGAATTAGAATGGATCGTACGAATGAAATAGAATGGATCGTTTGAGTGAATTAGAATAGATTGTGCGAATGAATTAGAATGGATCGTATGAATGAATGAGAATGGATCGTGCGAATGAATTAGAATATAGATCGTACGAATGAATTAGAATAGATTGTGCGAATGAATTAGAATGGATCGTATGAATGAATTAGAATGGATCGTGCGAATGAATTAGAATGGATCGTACGAATGAATTAGAATGGATCGTATGAATGACTTAGAATGGATCGTAGTAATGAATTAGAATGGATCCTATGAATGAATTAGAATAGATTGTGCGAATGAAATAGAATGGATCTGGATCGTGTATCCATTCTAATTCATTCGTACGACCCATTCTAATTCATTCGCACGATCCATTCTAATTCATTCGTACGATTCATTCTAATTCAATCCATTCTAATTCATTCGTACGATCCATTCTTACTCATTCGTACGATCGATTCTAATTCATTCATACGATCCATTCTAATTCATTCGTACGATCTATTCTATTTCATTCGTACAATCCATTCTTACTCATTCGTACGATCCATTCGTATCCATTCTAATTCATTCGTACGATCCATTCTAATTCATTCATACGATCCATTCTTACTCATTCGTATGATCCATTCTTACTCATTCGTACGATCCATTCTAATTCATTCGTACGACACATTCTAATTCATTCGTACGATCCATTCTAATTCATTCGCATGATCCATTCTAATTCATTTGCACGATCCATTCTAATTCATTCATACGAACCAATCTAATTCATTCGTACGATCCATTCTAATTCATTCGTACGATCTATTCTATTTCATTCATACGATCCATTCTAATTCGTTTGTACGATCCTTTCTAATTCCTTCGTACGATCCATTCTATTTCATTCGTATGACCCATTCTAATTCATAAGTACGATCCATTCTAATTCATTCAAACGATCCACTCTAATTCATTCATACGATCCATTCTAATTCATTCGCACGAATGTATCCATTCCAATTCATTCGTACGATCCATTCTATTTCATTCGTACGATCCATTCTAATTCATTCGTACGATTCATTCTAATTCAATCCATTCTAATTCATTCGTACGATCCATTCTAATTCATTCGCATGATCCATTCTAATTCATTCATACGATCCATTCTAATTCATTCATACGATCCATTCTAATTCATTCATACGATCCATTCTAATTCATTCGCACGAATGTATCCATTCTAATTCATTCGTACGATCCATTCTAATTCATTTGTACGAATGTATCTACTCTAATTCATTCATACGATCCATTCTAATTCATTCGCACGAATGTATCCATTCCAATTCATTCGTACGATCCATTCTAATTCATTCGCACAATCTATTCTAATTCATTCGTACGATCTATTCTAATTCATTAGCATGATCCATTCTAATTCATTCGTACGATCTATTCTATTTCATTCGTACAATTCATTCTAATTCTTTTGCACGAATGTATCCATTCTAATTCATTCTAATTCAATCCATTCTTACTCATTCGTGCGATCCATTCTAATTCATTCGTACGATCCAATCGAATTCATTCGTACGATCCATTCTAATTCATTCGCACAATCTATTCTAATTCATTCGTACGATCCATTCTAATTCATTCGCACGATCTATTCGCATTCACTCAAACGATCCATTCTAATTCATTCATATGATCCATTCTAATTCATTCGCACGAATGTATCCATTCTAATTCATTCGTACGATCCATTCTAATTCATTCGTACAATCCATTCTAATTCATTCGCACGATCCATTCTAATTCATTCATACAATCCATTCTATTTCATTCGTACGATCCATTCTTACTCATTCGTACGATCCATTCTTACTCATTCGTACGATCCATTCTAATTCATTCATACGATCCATTCTAATTCATTCGCACGATCCATTCTAATTCATTCATACGATCCATTCTAATTCATTCATATGATCCACTCAAATTCACTCATACGATCCATTCTCATTTATTCGCACGATCCATTCTATTTCATTCGTACGATCCATTCTAATTCATTCGCACGAATGTATCCATTCCAATTCATTCGTACGATCCATTCTAATTCATTCGCACAATCTATTCTAATTCATTCGTACGATCAATTCTAATTCATTCGCACGTATCCATTCTAATTCATTCGTAAGATCCAATCTAATTCATTCGCACGATCCGAATGAATTAGAATGGATCGTACGAATGAATTAGAATGGATCGTATGAATGAATTAGAGTGGATCATATGAATGAATTAGAGTGGATCGTATGAATGAATTAGAATGGATCGTGCGAATGAATTAGAGTGGATCGTGCGAATGAATTAGAATGGATCGTACGAATGAATTAGAATGGATCGTACAAATGAGTAAGAATGGATCGTACGAATGAGTCAGAATGGATCGTACGAATGAAATAGAATGGATCATATGAATGAATTAGAATGGATCGTGCGAATGAATTAGAATGGATCGTACGAATGAATTAGAATGGATCGTACGAATGAATTAGAATGGATACATTCGTGCGAATCCATTCTATTTCATTCGTACGATCCATTCTAATTCATTCGCACGATCCATTCTAATTCATTCATACGATCCATTCTAATTCATTCGTACGATCCATTCTAATTCATTCGTTGGATCCATTCTAATTCATTCGCACAATCTATTCTAATTTATTCGTACGATCCATTCTAATTCATTCGCACGATCCATTCTAATTCATTCGCACAATGTATTCTAATTCATTCGTACGATCCATTCTAATTCATTCGCACGATCCATTCTAATTCATTCAAACGATCCATTCTATTTCATTCGTACGATCCATTCTAATTCATTCGTACGATCCATTCTAATTCATTCGTACGATTCATTCTAATTCAATCCATTCTAATTCATTCGTACGATCCATTCTTACTCATTCGTACGATCCATTCTAATTCATTCGCACGAATGAATCCATTCTAATTCATTCGCATGAATGTATCCATTCTAATTCATTCGTACGATCCATTCTAATTCATTCATATGATCCATTCTAATTCATTCGTATGATCCATTCTAATTCATTCGCACGAATGTATCCATTCTAATTCATTCGTACGATCCATTCTAATTCATTCGCACAATCTATTCTAATTCATTCATACGATCCATTGTAATTTATTCGCACGATCCATTCGAATTTATTCATACGATCCATTCTAATTCGTAGAATGGATCGTACCAATGAATTAGAATGGATACATTCGTGCGAATGAATTAGAATGGATTGTACGAACAAATTAGAATGGATCGTACGAATGAATTAGAATATGGATCGTACGAAGGAATTTGAATGGATCGTACGAATGAATTAGAATGGATACATTCGTGCGAAAGAATTAGAATAGATCGTATGAATGAATTAGAATGGATCGTACGAAGGAATTAGAATAGATCATACGAAGAAATTAGAATGGATCGTACGAATGAATTAGAATGGATCGTATGAATGAATTAGAATGGATCGTGCGAATGAATTAAAATGGATCATACGAAGGAATTAGAATGGATCATGCGAATGAATTAGAATAGATCATATGAATGAATTTGAATGGATCGTACGAATGAATTAGAATGGATACATTCGTGCAAAAGAATTTGAATGGATTGAATGAATGAATTAGAATGGATCGTTTGAGTGAATGCGAATGGATCGTGCGAATGAATTAGAATGGATCGTACGAATGAGTAAGAATGGATCGTACGAATGAATTAGAATGGATTGAATTAGAATGAATCGTACGAATGAATTAGAATGGATCATACGAATGAATTAGAATGGATCGTACGAATGAATTAGAATGGATCGTACGAATGAATTAGAATGGATCGTACGAATGAATTAGAATGGATCGTGCGAATGAATTAGAATGGATCGTACGAATGAATTAAAATGGATCGTATGAATGAAATAGAATGGATCGTACGAATGAATTAGAATGGATCGTACGAATGAATTAGAATGGATCGTACGAAGGAAGTAGAATGGATCGTACGAATGAATTAGAATGGATACCTTCGTGCAAATGAATTAGGATGGATCGTACGAAAGAGTAAGAATGGATCGTACGAATGAAATAGAATGGATCGTATGAATGAATTAGAATGGATCGTACGAATGAATTAGAATGGATTGTACGAATGAATTAGAATGGATCGTACGAATGAAATAGAATGGATCGTACGAATGAATTAGAATAGATTGTGCGAATGGATTAGAATGGATCATACGATTGAGTAAGAATGGATTGTACGAATAAAATAGAATAGATCGTACGAATGAATTAGAATGGATCGTATGAATGAATTAGAATGGATCGTGCGAATGAATTAGAATGGATCGTACGAATGAATTAGAATGGATCGTACGAAGGAATTAGAATGGATCGTACGAATGAATTAGAATGGATCGTACGAATGAATTAGAATGGATACGAATGGATCGTATGAATGAATTAGAATGGATCGTACAAATGAAATAGAATGGATCGTACGAAGGAATTAGAATGGATCATATGAATGAATTAGAATGGATCGTATGAATGAATTAGAATGGATCGTGCGAATAAATTAGAATGGATCGTATGAATGAATTAGAATGGATCATACGAATGAATTAGAATGGATCGTGCGAATGAATTAGAATGGATCGTACGAATGAAATAGAATGGATACATTCGTGCGAATGAATTAGAATGGATCATATGAATGAATTAGAATGGATCGTCTGAGTGAATGCGAATGGATCGTGCGAATGAATTAGAATGAATTAGAATGGATCGTACGAATGAATTAGAATGGATTGTGCGAATGAATTAGAATGGATCGTGCGAATGAATTAGAATGGATCGTGCGAATGGATTAGAATGGATCATACGATTGGGTAAGAATGGATTGTACGAATGAAATAGAATAGATCGTACGAATGAATTAGAATGGATTGTACGAATGAATTAGAATGGATCGTTCGAATGAATTAGAATAGATTGTGCGAATGAATTAGAATGGATCATACGAATGAATTAGAATGGATCATGCGAATAAATTAGAATGGATCGTATGAATGAATTAGAATGGATCGTGCGAATGAATTAGAATGGATCGTACGAATGAATTAGAATGGATCGTACGAATGAATTAGAATGGATCGTACGAATGAGTAAGAATGGATCGTACGAATGAAATAGAATGGATCGTATGAATGAATTAGAATGGATACGTGCGAATGAATTAGAATTGATCGTACGAATGAATTAGAATAGATTGTGCGAATGAATTAGAATGGATCGTACGAATGAATTGGAATGGATACATTCGTGCGAATGAATTAGAATGGATCGTACGAATGAAATAGAATGGATCGTGCGAATGAATTAGAATGGATCGTACGAATGAATTAGAATGGATCGTACGAATGAATTAGAGTAGATTATGCGAATGGATTAGAATGGATCATACGATTGAGTAAGAATGGATTGTACGAATGAAATATAATAGATCGTACGAATGAATTAGAATGGATCGTACGAATGAATTAGAATGGATCGTTCGAATGAATTAGAATAGATTGTGCGAATGAATTAGAATGGATCGTACGAATGAATTAGAATGGATCGTGCGAATAAATTAGAATGGATCGTATGAATGAATTAGAATGGATCGTGCGAATGAATTAGAATGGATCGTACGAATGAATTAGAATGGATCGTACGAATGAATTGGAATGGATCGTACGAATGAGTAAGAATGGATCGTACGAATGAAATAGAATGGATCGTATGAATGAATTAGAATGGATACGTGCGAATGAATTAGAATTTATCGTACGAATGAATTAGAATAGATTGTGCAAATGAATTAGAATGGATCGTACGAATGAATTGGAATGGATACATTCGTGCGAATGAATTATAATGGATCGTACGAATGAAATAGAATGGATCGTGGGAATGAATTAGAATGGATCGTACGAATGAATTAGAATGGATCGTACGAATGACTTAGAATGGATCGTTCGAATGAATTAGAATAGATTGTGCGAATGAATTAGAATGGATCATACGAATGAATTAGAAAGGATACATTCGTGCGAATGAATTAGAATGGATCGTATGAGTGTGAATGAATTAGAATGGATTGTGCGAATGAATTAGAATGGATCGTACGAATGAATTAGAATGGATACATTCGTGCAAAAGAATCAGAATGGATTGTATGAATGAATTAGAATGGATCGTGCGAATGAATTAGAATGGATCGTGCGAATGAATTAGAATGGATCGTACGAATGAATTAGAATGGATCGTACAAATGAATTAGAATGGATCGTACGAATGAATTAGAAAGGATACATTCAAATTCATTCGTACGATCCATTCTAATTCCTTCGTACGATCCATATTCTAATTCATTCGCACGATCCGTTCTAATTCATTCATACGATCCATTCTAATTTATTCGCACGATCCATTCTAATTCAATCGTACGATCCATTCTAATTCATTCGCACAATCTATTCTAATTCATTCGAATGATCTATTCTAATTCATTCATACGATCCATTCTAATTCATTCGTACGATCTATTCTATTTCATTCGTACAATCCTTTCTTACTCAATCGTATGATCCATTCTAATCCATTCGCACAATCTATTCTAATTCATTCGTACGATCCATTCTATTTCATTCGTACGATCCATTCTAATTCATACGATACATTCTATTTCATTCATATGATCCATTTTAATTCATTCGCACGATCCATTCTAATTCATTCATATGATCCATTCTAATTCATTTATACGATGCATTTTAATTCATTCGCAAAATCTATTCTAATTCATTCGTACGATCAATTCTAATTCATTAGCATGATCCATTCTAATTCATTCGTACGATCTATACTATTTCATTCGTACAATCCATTCTTACTCAATCGTATGATCCATTCTAATACATTCGCACAATCTATTCTAATTCATTCGTACGATCCATTCTAATTCATACGATCCATTCTATTTCATTCATACGATCCATTTTAATTCATTCGCACGATTCTTTCTAATTCATTCGTACGATCCATTCTAATTCATTCGCACAATCTATTCTAATTCATTCGAACGATCCATTCTAATTCATTCGTACGATCCATTCTAATTCATTCGTACGATCCATTCTAATTCATTCGCACGATCCATTCTAATTCATTCGCACGATCCATTCTAATTCATTAGCACGATCCATTCTAATTCATTCGTACGATCCATTCTAATTCATTTATACGATCCAATCTAATTCATTCATATGATCCATTCTAATTCTTTCGCACGAATGTATCCATTCTAATTCATTCGTACGATCCATTCTAATTCATTCGTACAATCCATTCTAATTCATTCGCACGATCCATTCGCATTCACTCAAACGATCCATTCTAATTCATTCATATGATCCATTCTAATTCATTCGTATGATCCATTCTAATTCATTCATACGATCCATTCTAATCCATTCGCACAATCTATTCTAATTCATTCGTACGATCCATTCTAATTCATTCGCACGATCCATTCTAATTCATTCATATGATCCATTCTATTTCATTCGTACGATCCATTCTAATTCATTCGCACGATCCATTCTAATTCATTCATACGATCCATTCTAATTCATTCGTATGTATCCATTCTAATTCATTCATACGATCCATTCTAATTCTATGATCCATTCTTACTCATTCGTATTATCCATTTTAATTCATGCACACGAATGTATCAACTCTAATTCATTCGTATGATCCATTCTAATTCATTCGCACGAATGTATCCATTCTAATTCATTCGTACGATCCATTCTAATTCATTCGTACGATCCATTCTAATTCATTCGTACGATCCATTCTAATTCCTTCGTATGATCCATTCTAATTCATTCGCACGAATGTATCCATTCTAATTTATTCGTATGATCCATTCTAATTCATTCGCACGATCCATTCTATTTCATTCGTACGATCCATTCTTACTCATTCGTACGATCCATTCTAATTCATTCGTATGATCCATTCTAATTCATTAGCACGATCCAATTTCATTTATCCGTACGATCTATTCTATTTCATTCGTACGATCCATTCTTATAGCACGATCCATTCTAATTCATTCGCACGATCCATTCTCCATTCTAATTCCTTCGTACGATCCATTCTAATTCCTTCGTATCCATTCTAATTCACTCATACGATCCATTCTAATTCATTCATACGATCCATTCTAATTCATTCGCATGAATGTATCCATTCTAATTCATTCGTACGATCCATTCTAATTCATTCGCACAATCTATTCTAATTCATTCATACAATCCATCCTAATTCATTCGCACGAATGTATCCATTCTAATTCATTCGTACAATCCATTCTATTTTATTCGTACGATCCATTCTTACTCATTCGTACGATCCATTCGTATCCATTCTAATTCATTCGTACGATCCATTCTAATTCATTCGCACGATCCATTCTAATTCATTAATATGATCCAATCTAATTCATTCATACGATCCATTCTAATTCATTCGTACGATCCATTCTAATTCATTCGCACGATCCCTTCTAATTCATTCGCACGATCCATTCTAATTCATTTGTACGAATGTAGCCACTCTAATTCATTCATACGATCCATTCTAATTTATTCGCACGAATGTATCCATTCCAATTCATTCGTACGATCCATTCTATTTCATTCGTACGAATGAATTAGAATTCATTCGTACGAATGAATTAGAATTCATTCGTACGATTCATTCTAATTCAATCCATTCTAATTTATTCGTACGATCCATTCTAATGAATTAGAATGAATCGTACGAATGAATTAGAATGGATCGTACGAATGAATTAGAATGGATCGTACGAATGACTTAGAATGGATCGTTCGAATGAATTAGAATAGATTGTGCGAATGAATTAGAATGGATCGTTTAGAATGAATCATACCGTACGAATGAATTAGAATAGATCGTACGAATGAATTAGAATGGATACATTCGTGCGAATGAATTAGAATGGTTCATACGAAGGAATTAGATTGGATCATACGAATGAATTAGAATGGATCGTACGAATGAATTAGAATGGATCGTACGAATGAATTAGAATGGATACATTCGTGCGAATGAATTAGAATGGATCATACGAATGAATTAGAGTGGATACATTCGTACAAATGAATTAGAATGGATCGTACGAATGAATTAGAATGGATACATTCGTGCAAATGAATTAGAATGGATCGTACGAATGAATTAGAATGGATCGTATGAATGAATTAGAATGGATCGTGCGAATGAATTAGAATGGATCGTACGAATGAATTAGAATGGATATATTCGTGCGAATCCATTCTATTTCATTCGAACGATCCATTCTAATTCATTCGCACGATCCATTCTAATTCATTCATACGATCCATTCTAATTCATTCGTACGATCCATTCTAATTCATTCGTACGATCCATTCTAATTCATTCGTACGATCCATTCTAATTCCTTCGTATGATCCATTCTAATTCATTCGCACGATCCATTCTAATTCATTCATACGATCCATTCTAATTCATTCGTACGATCCATTCTAATTCATTTGTATGAATGTATCCACTATAATTCATTCGTACGATCCATTCTAATTCATTCGTACGATCCATTCTAATTCATTCGCACGATCCATTCTAATTCATTCATACGATCCATTCTAATTCATTCGTACGATCCATTCTAATTCATTCGCACGAATGTATCCATTCTAATTCATTCGTACGATCCATTCTAATTCATTTGTACGAATGTATCCACTCTAATTCATTCGTATGATCCATTCTAATTCATTCGCACGAATGTATCCATTCTAATTCATTCGTACGATCCATTCTAATTCATTCGTACGATCCATTCTAATTCCTTTGTATGATCCATTCCAATTCATTCGCATGAATGTATCCATTCTAATTCATTCGTACGATCCATTCTAATTCATTCGTACGGTATGATTCATTCTAAACGATCCATTCTAATTCATTCGCACAATCTATTCTAATTCATTCGAACGATCCATTCTAAGTCATTCGTACGATCCATTCTAATTCATTCGTACGATTCATTCTAATTCATTAGAATGGATCGTACGAATGAATTAGAATGGATTGAATTAGAATGAATCGTACGAATGAATTCTAATTCATTCGTACGAATGAAATAGAATGGATCGTACGAATGAATTGGAATGGATACATTCGTGCGAAGGAATTAGAATGGATCGTATGAATGAATTAGAATGGATCATACGAATGAATTAGAATGGATTCATTCGTGCGAATGAATTAGAATGGATCGTACGAATGAGTAAGAATGGATCGTACGAATGAATTAGAATGGAATGAATTAGAATGGATCGTACGAATGAATTAGAATGGATCGTACGAATGAATTAGAATGGATCGTACGAATGAATTAGAATGGATTGAATTAGAATGAATCATACGAATTAATTAGAATGAATCATACCGTACGAATGAATTAGAATGGATCGTACGAAGGAATTAGAATGGATCGTACGAAGGAATTAGAATGGATCGTACGAATGAATTAGAATGGATCGTACGAAGGAATTAGAATGGATCGTACGAATGAATTAGAATGGATCGTGCGAATGAATTAGAATGGATCGTACGAATGAATTAGAATGGGACGTACGAATGAATTAGAATGGATACACGATCCAGATCCATTCTAATTCATTCGCACAATCTATTCTAATTCATTCGTAGGATCCATTTTAATTCATTACTATGATCCATTCTAATTCATTCGTACGATCCATTCTAATTCATTCATACGATCCATTCTAATTCATTCGCATGATCCATTCTAATTGATTCATATGATCCATTCTATTTCCTTCGTACGATCCATTCTAATTCCTTCGTACGATCCATTCTAATTCATTCGTACGATGCATTCTAATTCATTCGTACGATCCATTCTAATTCCTTCGTATGATCCATTCTAATTCATTCGTACGGTATGATTCATTCTAATTCATTCGTACGATTCATTCTAATTCAATCCATTCTAATTCATTCGTACGATCCATTCTAATTCATTCGTACGATTGATTCTAATTCAATCCATTCTAATTCATTCGTACGATCCATTCTTACTCATTCGTACGATCCATTCTTATTCATTCGCATAAATGAATCCATTCTAATTCATTCGTATGATCCATTCTAATTCATTCGCATGAATGTATCCATTCTAATTCATTCGTACGATCCATTCTATCTCATTCGTACAATCCATTCTATTTCATTCGTACGATCCATTCTAATTCATTCGCACGATCCATTCTAATTTATTCGCATGATCCATTCTAATTCATTCGTACGATCGATTCTAATTCATTCGTACGATCCATTCTAATTCATTCGCACAATCTATTCTAATTTATTCGTACGATCCATTCTAATTCATTCGCACGATCCATTCTAATTCATTCATACGATCCATTCTGTTTCATTTGTACGATCCATTATTACTCATTCGTACGATCCATTCTAATTCATTTGCCCGAAGGTATCCATTCTAATTCATTCGTACTATCCATTCTAATTCCTTCGTACGATCCATTCTAATTCCTTCGTACGATCCATTCTAATTCATTCGTACGATCCATTCTAATTCCTTCGTATGATCCTTTCTAATTCATTCGTACGATTCATTCTAATTCAATCTATTCTAATTCATTCGTACGATCCATTCTTACTCATTCGTACGATCCATTCTAATTCATTCATACGATCCAATCTAATTCATTCATACGATCCATTCAAATTCATTAATACGATCCAATCAAATTCATTCATACGGTCCATTCTAATTCCTTCGTACGATCCATTCTAATTCATACTATCCATTCTAATTCATTCGTAAGATCCATTCTAATTCATTCATACGATCTATTCTAATTCATTCATACAATCCATTCTAATTCCTTCGTACGATCCATTCTAATTCATTCATACGATCCATTCTAATTCATTCGTACGATCTATTCTATTTCATTCATACGATCCATTCTAATTCATTAATACGATCCATTCTAATTCTTTCGCACGATCCATTCTAATTCATTCGTATGAATGAATTAAAGTGGATACATTAGTACAAATGAATTAGAATGGATCGTACGAATGAATTAGAATGGATACATTCGTGCGAATGAATTAGAATGGATCATATGAATGAATTAGAATGGATCGTTTGAGTGAATGCGAATGGATCGTGTGAATGAATTAGAATGGATTGTACGAATGAATTAGAATGGATCGTACGAATGAATTAGAATGGATACATTCGTGCGAATCCATTCTAATTCATTCGTACGATCCATTCTAATTCATTCGCACGATCCATTCTAATTCATTCATACGATCCATTCTAATTCATTCGTACGATCCATTCTAATTCATTCGTACGATCCATTCTAATTCATTCTCACAATCTATTCTAATTCATTCGTACGATCCATTCTAATTCATTCGCACAATCTATTCTAATTCATTCATACGATCTATTCTAATTTATTCGCACGATCCATTCTAATTCATTCATACGATCCATTCTAATTCATTCATATGATCCATTCTAATTCATTCGCACGATCCATTCTTACTCATTCGTACGATCCATTCTAATTCATTCGCACGATCCATTCTAATTCATTAATACGATCCATTCTAATTCATTCGCACGATCCATTCTAATTCATTCACACTCATACGATCCATTCTAATTCATTCGCACGAATGTATCCTTTCTAATTCATTCGTACGATCCATTCTAATTCATTCACACAATCTATTCTAATTCATTCGAACGATCCATTCTAATTCATTCGTACGATCCATTCTAATTCATTCGCACGATCCATTCTAATTCATTCGCAAGATCCATTCTAATTCATTCGCACGATCAATTCTAATTCATTAGCACGATCCATTCTAATTCATTCGTACGATCCATTCTAATTCATTTATACGATCCAATCTAATCCATTCATACGATCCATTCTAATTCATTCGCATGAATGTATCCATTCTAATTCATTCGTACGATCCATTCTAATTGATTCGTACGATACATTCTAATTCATTCGCACGATCCATTCTAATTCATTCGTACGATCCATTCTATTTCATTCATACAATCTATTCTAATTCATTCGTACGATTCATTCTAATTCAATCCATTCTAATTTATTCGTACGATCCATTCTAATGAATTAGAATGAATCGTACGAATGAATTAGAATGGATCATACGAATGAATTAGAATGGATCGTACGAATGACTTAGAATGGATCGTTCGAATGAATTAGAATAGATTGTGCGAATGAATTAGAATGGATCGTTTAGAATGAATCATACCGTACGAATGAATTAGAATGGATCGTACGAATGAATTAGAATGGATACATTCGTGCGAATGAATTAGAATGGATCATACGAAGGAATTAGAATGGATCGTACGAATGAATTAGAACGGATCGTACGAATGAATTAGAATGGATACATTCATGCGAATGAATTAGAATGGATCATACGAATGAATTAGAGTGGATACATTCGTACAAATGAATTAGAATGGATCGTACGAATGAATTAGAATGGATACATTTGTGCGAATGAATTAGAATGGATCGTACGAATGAATTAGAATGGATCGTGCGAATGAATTAGAATGGATCGTACGAATGAATTAGAATGGATACATTCGTGCGAATCCATTCTATTTCATTCGTACGATCCATTCTAATTCATTCGCACGATCCATTCTAATTCATTCGTACGATCCATTCTAATTCATTCGTACGATCCATTCTAATTCATTCGTACGATCCATTCTAATTCCTTCGTAAGATCCATTCTAATTCATTCGCACGATCCATTCTAATTCATTCATACGATCCATTCTAATTCATTCGTACGATCCATTCTAATTTATTTGTACGAATGTATCCACTCTAATTCATTCGTACGATCCATTCTAATTCATTCGTACGATCCATTCTAATTCATTCGCACGATCCATTATAATTCATTCATACGATCCATTCTAATTCATTCGTACGATCCATTCTAATTCATTCGCACGAATGTATCCATTCTAATTCATTCGTACGATCCATTCTAATTCATTTGTACGAATGTATCCACTCTAATTCATTCGTATGATCCATTCTAATTCATTCGCACGAATGTATCCATTCTAATTCATTCGTACGATCCATTCTAATTCCTTCGTATGATCTATTCTAATTCATTCGCACGAATGTATCCATTCTAATTCATTCGTACGATCCATTCTAATTCATTCGTACGGTATGATTCATTCTAAACGATCCATTCTAATTCATTCGCACAATCTATTCTAATTCATTCGAACGATCCATTCTAAGTCATTCGTACGATCCATTCTAATTCATTCGTACGATCCATTCTAATTCATTCGTACGATTCATTCTAATTCATTAGAATGGATCGTACGAATGAATTAGAATGGATTGAATTAGAATGAATCGTACGAATGAATTCTAATTCATTCGTACAAATGAAATAGAATGGATCTTACGAATGAATTGGAATGGATACATTCGTGCGAATGAATTAGAATGGATCGTATGAATGAATTAGAGTGGCTACATTCGTACAAATGAATTAGAATGGATCGTGCGAATGAATTAGAATGGATCGTGGGAATGAATTAGAATGGATACATTCGTGCGAATGAATTAGAATGGATCGTATGAATGAATTAGAATGGATCATACGAATGAATTAGAATGGATTCATTCGTGCGAATGAATTAGAATGGATCGTACGAATGAGTAAGAATGGATCGTACGAATGAATTAGAATGGATTGAATTAGAATGAATCGTACGAATGAATTAGAATGGATCGTACGAATGAATTAGAATGGATCGTACGAATGAATTAGAATGGATTGAATTAGAATGAATCGTACGAATGAATTAGAATGAATCATACCGTACGAATGAATTAGAATGGATCATACGAAGGAATTAGAATGGATCGTACGAATGAATTAGAATGGATCGTACGAATGAATTAGAATGGATCGTACGAAGGAATTAGAATGGATCGTACGAATGAATTAGAATGGATCGTGCGAATGAATTAGAATGGATCGTTCGAATGAATTAGAGTGGGTCGTACGAATGAATTAGAATGGATACACGATCCAGATCCATTCTAATTCATTCGCACAATCTATTCTAATTCATTCGTAGGTTCCATTCTAATTCATTACTACAATCCATTCTAATTCATTCATACGATCCATTCTAATTCATTCGTACGATCCATTCTAATTCATTCGCACGATCCATTCTAATTCATTCGCACGATCCATTCTAATTCCTTCGTACGATCCATTCTAATTCCTTCGTACGATCCATTCTAATTCATTCGTACGATCCATTCTAATTCTTTCGTACGATCCATTCTAATTCCTTCGTATGATCCATTCTAATTCATTCGTACGGTATGATTCATTCTAATTCATTCGTACGATTCATTCTAATTCAATCCATTCTAATTCATTCGTACGATCCATTCTAATTCATTCGTACGATTCATTCTAATTCATTCATACGATTCATTCTAATTCAATCCATTCTAATTCATTCGTACGATCCATTCTTACTCATTCGTACAATCCATTCTAATTCATTCGCACGAATGAATCCATTCTAATTCATTCGTATGATCCATTCTAATTCATTCGCATGAATGTATCCATTCTAATTCATTCGTACGATCCATTCTATCTCATTCGTATAATCCATTCTATTTCATTCGTACGATCCATTCTAATTCATTCGCACGATCCATTCTAATTCATTCGCATGATCCATTCTAATTCATTCGTACGATCGATTCTAATTCATTCGTACGATCCATTCTAATTCATTCGCACAATCTATTCTAATTCATTCGTACGATCCATTCTAATTCATTCGCACGATCCATTCTAATTCATTCATATGATCCATTCTATTTCATTCGTACGATCCATTCTTACTCATTCGTACGATCCATTCTAATTCATTTGCACGAAGGTATCCATTCTAATTCATTCGTACTATCCATTCTAATTCCTTCGTACGATCCATTCTAATTCCTTCGTACGATCCATTCTAATTCCTTCGTACGATTCATTCTAATTCATTCGTACGATCCATTCTAATTCCTTCGTATGATCCATTCTAATTCATTCGTACGATTCATTCTAATTCAATCCATTTTAATTCATTCGTACGATCCATTCTTACTCATTCGTACGATCCATTCTAATTCATTCATACGATCCAATCTAATTCATTCATACGATCCATTCAAATTCATTAATACGATCCAATCTAATTCATTCATACGATCCATTCTAATTCCTTCGTACGATCCATTCTAATTCATACGATCCATTCTAATTCATTCGTAAGATCCATTCTAATTCATTCATACGATCTATTCTAATTCATTCATACAATCCATTCTAATTCCTTCGTACGATCCATTCTAATTCATTCATACGATCCATTCTAATTCATTCGTACGATCTATTCTATTTCATTCATACGATCCATTCTAATTCATTAATACGATCCATTCTAATTCATTCGCACGATCCATTCTAATTCATTCACACTTATACGATCCATTCTAATTCATTCGTACGAATGAATTAGAGTGGATATATTCGTACAAATGAATTAGAATGGATCGTATGAATGAATTAGAGTGGATACATTCGTACAAATGAATTAGAATGGATCGTACGAATGAATTAGAATGGATACATTCGTGCGAATGAATTAGAATGGATCATATGAATGAATTAGAATGGATCGTTTGAGTGAATGCGAATGGATCGTGCGAATGAATTAGAATGGATTGTACGAATGAATTAGAATGGATCGTACGAATGAATTAGAATGGATACATTCGTGCGAATCCATTCTATTTCATTCGTACGATCCATTCTAATTCATTCGCATGATCCATTCTAATTCATTCATACGATCCATTCTAATTCATTCGTACGATCCATTCTAATTCATTCGTACGATCCATTCTAATTCATTCTCACAATCTATTCTAATTCATTCGTACGATCCATTCTAATTCATTCGCACGATCCATTCTAATTCATTCATACGATCCATTCTATTTCATTCGTACGATCCATTCTTACTCATTCGTACGATCCATTCTAATTCATTTGCACGAAGGTATCCATTCTAATTCATTCGTACTATCCATTCTAATTCCTTCGTACGATCCATTCTAATTCCTTCGTACGATCCATTCTAATTCATTCGCACGATCCATTCTAATTCATTCACACGATCCATTCTATTTCATTCGTACGATCCATTCTTACTCATTCGTACGATCCATTCTAATTCATTTGCACGAAGGTATCCATTCTAATTCATTCGTACTATCCATTCTAATTCCTTCGTACGATCCATTCTAATTCATTCGTACGATCCATTCTAATTCATTCGTACGATCCATTCTAATTCCTTCGTATGATCCATTCTAATTCATTCGTACGGTATGATTCATTCTAATTCATTCGTACGATTCATTCAAATTCAATCCATGCTAATTCATTCGTACGATCCATTCTAATTCATTCGTACGATCCATTCTAATTCATTCGTACGATTCATTCTAATTCAATCCATTCTAATTCATTCGTACGATCCATTCTAATTCATTCGCATGAATGAATCCATTCTAATTCATTCGCATGAATGTATCCATTCTAATTCATTCGTATGATCCATTCTATCTCATTCGTACAATCCATTCTATTTCATTCGTACGATCCATTCTAATTCATTCGCACGATCCATTCTAATTCAATCGCATGATCCATTCTAATCCATTCGTACGATCGATTCTAATTCATTCATACGATCCATTCTAATTCATTCGCACGAATGTATCCATTCTAGTTCATTCGTACGATCCATTCTAATTCATTCGCACAATCTATTCTAATTCATTCATACGATCTATTCTAATTTATTCACACGATCCATTCTAATTCATTCATACGCTCCATTCTAATTCATTCATATGATCCATTCTAATTCTTTTGCACGATCCATTCTTACTCATTCGTACGATCCATTCTAATTCATTCGCACGATCCATTCTAATTCATTAATACGATCCATTCTAATTCATTCGCACGATCCATTCTAATTCATTCACACTCATACGATCCATTCTAATTCATTCGCACGAATGTATCCTTTCTAATTCATTCGTACGATCCATTCTAATTCATTCGCACAATCTATTCTAATTCATTCGAACGATCCATTCTAATTCATTCGTACGATCCATTCTAATTCATTCGTACGATCCATTCTAATTCATTCGCACGATCCATTCTGATTCATTCGCACGATCCATTCTAATTCATTAGCACGATCCATTCTAATTCATTCGTACGATCCATTCTAATTCATTTATACTATCCAATCTAATTCATTCATACGATCCATTCTAATTCATTCGCACGAATGTATCCATTCTAATTCATTCGTACGATCCATTCTAATTGATTCGTACGATCTATTCTAATTCATTCGCACGATCCATTCTAATTCATTCGTACGATCCATTCTATTTCATTCATACGATCCATTCTAATTCATTCGTACGATTCATTCTAATTCAATCCATTCTAATTCTTTCGTACGATCCATTCTAATGAATTAGAATGAATCGTACAATGAATTAGAATGGATCGTACGAATGACTTAGAATGGATCGTTCGAATGAATTAGAATAGATTGTGCGAATGAATTAGAATGGATCGTTTAGAATGAATCATACCGTACGAATGAATTAGAATGGATCGTACGAATGAATTAGAATGGATACATTCGTGCGAATGAATTAGAATGGATCATACGAAGGAATTAGAATGGATCATACGAATGAATTAGAATGGATCGTACGAATGAATTAGAATGGATCGTACGAATGAATTATAATGGATACATTCGTGCGAATGAATTAGAATGGATCATACGAATGAACTAGAGTGGATACATTCGTACAAATGAATTAGAATGGATCGTACGATCTATTCTATTTCATTCATACGATCCATTCTAATTCATTAATACGATCCATTCTAATTCATTCGCACGATCCATTCTAATTCATTCACACTCATACGATCCATTCTAATTCATTCGTACGAATGAATTAGAGTGGATACATTCGTACAAATGAATTAGAATGGATCGTATGAATGAATTAGAGTGGATACATTCATACAAATGAATTAGAATGGATCGTAAGAATGAATTAGAATGGATACATTCATGCGAATGAATTAGAATGGATCATATGAATGAATTAGAATGGATCGTTTGAGTGAATGCGAATGGATCGTGCGAATGAATTAGAATGGATTGTACGAATGAATTAGAATGGATCGTACGAATGAATTAGAATGGATACATTCATGCGAATGAATTAGAATGGATCATACGAATGAATTAGAATAGATTCATTCGTGCGAATGAATTAGAATGGATCGTACGAATGAGTAAGAATGGATCGTACGAATGAATTAGAATGGATTGAATTAGAATGAATCGTACGAATGAATTAGAATGGATCGTACGAATGAATTGGAATGGATACATTCGTGCGAATGAATTAGAATGGATCGTATGAATGAATTAGAGTGGGTACATTCGTACAAATGAATTAGAATGGATCGTACGAATGAATTAGAATGGATACATTCGTGCGAATGAATTAGAATGGATCATATGAATGAATTAGAATGGATCGTTTGAGAGAATGCGAATGGATCGTGCGAATGAATTAGAATGGATTGTACGAATGAATTAGAATGGAACGTACGAATGAATTAGAATGGATACATTCGTGCGAATGAATTAGAATGGATCGTATGAATGAATTAGAATGAATTGTACGAATGAATTAGAATGGATCGTACGAATGAATTAGAATGGATAGTACGAATGAATTAGAATGGATTGAATTAGAATGAATCGTACGAATGAATTAGAATGAATCATACCGTACGAATGAATTAGAATGGATCGTACGAATGAATTAGAAAGGATACATTCGAATTCATTCATACGATCCATTCTAATTCCTTCGTACGATCCATATTCTAATTCATTCATACGATCCATTCTAATTCATTCACACAATCCATTCTAATTCATTTTAATTTATTCGTATGTGAGTGGATCGTGTTTTTTCGTGCTAATGAATTAGAATGGATCGTACGAATGAATTAGAATAGATTGTGCGAATGAATTAGAATGGATCGTACGAATGAATTAGAATGGATCGTATGAATGAATTAGATTGGATCGTATAAATGAATTAGAATGGATCATACGAATGAATTAGAATAGATCGTACGAATGAATTAGAATGGATACGAATGGATCATACGAATGAGTAAGAATGGATCGTACGAATGAAATAGAATGGATTGTATGAATGAATTAGAATGGATACATTCGTCCGAATGAATTAGGATGGATCGTATGAATGAATTAGAATAGATTGTGCGAATGAATTAGAATGGATCGTACGAATGAATTAGAATGGATACATTCATGCGAATGAATTAGAATGGATCGTATGAATGAATTAGAATGGATCGTATGAGTGAATTAGAATGGATACGAAGGAATTAGAATGGATCGTACTAAGGAATTAGAATGGATAGTACGAATGAATTAGAATGGATCATGCTAATGAATTAGAATTGATCGTACGAATGAATTAGAATAGATTGTGCGAATGAATTAGAAAGGATCGTATGAATGAATTAGAATGGTTCGTGCGAATGAATTAGAATGGATCATACGAATGAATTAGAATGGGTCGTACGAATGAATTAGAATGGATACACGATCCAGATCCATTCTAATTCATTCGCACAATCTATTCTAATTCATTCGTAGGATCGTGCGAATGAATTAGAATGGATCGTGCGAATGAGTTAGAATGGATCGTACGAATGAATTAGAATGGATCGTACGAATGAATTAGAATGGATCGTACGAATGCATTAGAAAGGATACATTCGAATTCATTCGTACGATCCATTCTACTTCCTTCGTACGATCCATATTCTAATTCATTCGCACGATCCATTCTAATTCATTCGTACGATTCATTCTAATTCAATCCATTCTAATTCATTCGTACGATCCATTCTAATTCATTCGTACGATCCATTCTAATTCATTTATACGATCCAATCTAATTCATTCATACGATCCATTCTAATTCATGCATACGATGAGCGCGAATGGATCGTACGAATGAATTAGAATGGATTGAATTAGAATGAATCGTACGAATGAATTAGAATGGATCGTACGAATAAGCACGAATGGATCGTACGAATGAATTAGAATGGATTGAATTAGAATGAATCGTACGAAAGAATTAGAATGAATCATACCGTACGAATGAATTAGAATGGATCATACGAAGGAATTAGAATGGATCGTACGAATGAATTAGAATGGATCGTACGAATGAATTAGAATGGATCGTACGAAGGAATTAGAATGGATCGTACGAAGGAATTAGAATGGATAGTACGAATGAATTAGAATGGATACCTTCGTGCAAATGAATTAGAATGGATCGTATGAATGAATTAGAATGGATCGTAGTAATGAATTAGAATGGATCCTACGAATGAATTAGAATAGATTGTGCGAATGAATTAGAATGGATCTGGATCGTGTATCCATCCTAATTCATTTGTACGACCCATTCTAATTCATTCGTACGATCCATACTAATTCATTCGCACGATCCATTCTAATTCATTCGCACGATCCATTCTAATTCATTCATACGATCCATTCTAGTTCATTCATATGATCCACTCTAATTCATTCATACGATCCATTCTAATTCATTCGTACGATCCATTCTAATTCATTCGGATCGTGCGAATGGATTAGAATGGATCTTACGAATGAATTAGAATGGAACGTATAGATTGTGCGAATGAATTAGAATGGATCGTACGAATGAATTAGAATGGATCGTACGAATGCGTAAGAATGGATTGTACGAATGAAATAGAATGAATCGTATCAATGAATTAGAATGGATACGTGTGAATGAATTAGAATTGATCGTACGAATGAATTAGAATAGATTGTGCGAATGAATTAGAATGGATCGTACGAATGAATTGGAATGGATACATTCGTGCGAATGAATTAGAATGGATCGTACGAATGAAATAGAATGGATCGTTTGAGTGAATTAGAATAGATTGTGCGAATGAATTAGAATGGATCGTATGAATGAATGAGAATGGATCGTGCGAATGAATTAGAATATAGATCGTACGAATGAATCAGAATAGATTGTGCGAATGAATTAGAATGGATCGTATGAATGAATTAGAATGGATCGTATGAATGAATTAGAAAGGATACATTCGAATTCATTCGTACGATCCATTCTAATTCATTCGTACGATCTATATTCTAATTCATTCGTACGAAGGAATTAGAAAGGATCGTACGAATGAATTAGAATGGATCGTACGAATGAATTAGAAAGGATACATTCGAATTCATTCGTACGATCCATTCTAATTCATTCGTACGATCTATATTCTAATTCATTCGCTAGATCCATTCTAATTCATTCGTACGATCCATTCTAACTCATTCGCACGATCCATTCTAATTCATTCGCACGATCCATTATAATTCATTCATACAATCCATTCTAATTCTTTTGCACGAATGTATCCATTCTAATTCATTCGTACGATCCATTCTAATTCTTTCGTACGATCCATTCTAATTCATTCGCATAATCCATTCTAATTCATTCACACTCATACGATCCATTGTAATTCATTCGCACGAATGTATCCGTTCTAATTCATTCGTACGATCCATTCTAATTCATTCGCACAATCTATTCTAATTCATTCGAACGATCCATTCTAAGTCATTCGTACGATCCATTCTAATTCATTCGTACGATCCATTCTAATTCATTCGCACGATCCATTCTATTTCATTCGTACGATCCATTCTAATTCATTCGCACGAATGTATCCATTCCAATTCATTCGTACGATCCATTCTAATTCATTCGCACAATCTATTCTAATTCATTCGTACGATCAATTCTAATTCATTCGCACGTATCCATTCTAATTCATTCATACGATCTATTCTATTTCATTCATACGATCCATTCTTACTTATTCGTACGATCCATTCTAATTCATTCATACGATCCATTCTAATTCATTCGTACGATCCATTCTAATTCATTCGTACGATCCATTCTAATTTATTCGCACAATCTATTCTAATTCATTCGTACGATCCATTCTAATTCATTCGCACGATCCATTCTAATTCATTCATACGATCCATTCTATTTCATTCTTACGATCCATTCTTACTCATTCGTACGATCCATTCTAATTCATTTGCACGAAGTTATCCATTCTAATTCATTCGTACGATCGATTCTAATTCATTCATACGATCCATTCTAATTCATTCGTATGAATGTATCAACTCTAATTCATTCGTACGATCCATTCTAATTCATTCATACATGTACGAATGAATTAGAATGGATACATTCGTGCGAATGAATTAGAATGGATCATATGAATGAATTAGATTGGATCGTATGCATGAATTAGAATGGATCGTGCGAATGAATTAGAATGGATAGTACAAATGAATTAGAATGGATCGTACGAATGAATTAGAATGGATCGTACGAAGGAATTAGAATGGATCGTACGAAGGAATTAGAATGGATAGTACGAATGAATTAGAATGGATACCTTCGTGCAAATGAATTAGAATGGATCGTACGAATGAGTAAGAATGGATCGTACGAATGAAATAGAATGGATCGTATGAATGAATTAGAATGGATCGTGCGAATGAATTAGAATGGATCGTACGAATGAATTAGAATAGATTGTGCGAATGAATTAGAATGGATCGTACGAATGAATTAGAATGGATCGTACGAATGAATTAGAATGGATCGTATGAATGAATTAGAATAGATCATGCAAATGAATTAGAATGGATCGTACGAATGAAATAGAATGGATTCGCACGAATGTATCCATTCTAATTCATTCGTATGATCCATTCTAATTCATTCGTACAATCCATTCTAATTCATTCACACGATCCATTCGCATTCACTCAAACGATCCATTCTAATTCATTCATATGATCCATTCTAATTCATTCGCACGAATGTATCCATTCTAATTCATTCGTACGATCGATTCTAATTCATTCATACGATCCATTCTAATTCATTCGTATGAATGTATCAACTCTAATTCATTCGTACGATCCATTCTAATTCATTCATACATGTACGAATGAATTAGAATGGATACATTCGTGCGAATGAATTAGAATGGATCATATGAATGAATTAGATTGGATCGTATGCATGAATTAGAATGGATCGTGCGAATGAATTAGAATGGATAGTACAAATGAATTAGAATGGATCGTACGAATGAATTAGAATGGATCGTACGAAGGAATTAGAATGGATCGTACGAAGGAATTAGAATGGATAGTACGAATGAATTAGAATGGATACCTTCGTGCAAATGAATTAGAATGGATCGTACGAATGAGTAAGAATGGATCGTACGAATGAAATAGAATGGATCGTATGAATGAATTAGAATGGATCGTGCGAATGAATTAGAATGGATCGTACGAATGAATTAGAATAGATTGTGCGAATGAATTAGAATGGATCGTACGAATGAATTAGAATGGATCGTACGAATGAATTAGAATGGATCGTATGAATGAATTAGAATAGATCATGCAAATGAATTAGAATGGATCGTACGAATGAAATAGAATGGATTCGCACGAATGTATCCATTCTAATTCATTCGTATGATCCATTCTAATTCATTCGTACAATCCATTCTAATTCATTCGCACGATCCATTCTTACTCATTCGTACGATCCATTCTAATTCATTCGCATGATCCATTCTAATTCATTAATACGATCCATTCTAATTCATCCGCACGATCCATTCTAATTCATTCACACTCATACAATCCATTCTAATTCATTCGCACGAATGTATCCTTTCTAATTCATTCGTACGATCCAGTCTAATTCATTCGCACAATCTATTCTAATCCATTCGAACGATCCATTCTAAGTCATTCGTACGATCCATTCTAATTCATTCGTACGATCCATTCTAATTCATTCGCACGATCCATTCTAATTCATTAATACGATCCAATCTAATTCATTCATACGATCCATTCTAATTCATTCGTACGATCCATTCTAATTCATTCGCACGATCCATTCTAATTCATTCGCACGATCCATTCTAATTCATTTGTACGAATGTAGCCACTCTAATTCATTCATACGATCCATTCTAATTCATTCGCACGAATGTATCCATTCCAATTCAATCGTACGATCCATTCTATTTCATTCGTACGAATGAATTAGAATTCATTTGTACGATTCATTCTAATTCAATCCATTCTAATTCATTCGTACGATCCATTCTAATGAATTAGAATGAATCGTACGAATGAATTAGAATGGATCGTACGAATGAATTAGAATGGATCGTATGAATGACTTAGAATGGATCGTTTGAATGAATTAGAATAGATGTGCGAATGAATTAGAATGGATCGTTTAGAATGAATCATACCGTACGAATGAATTAGAATGGATCGTACGAATGAATTAGAATGGATACATTCGTGCGAATGAATTAGAATGGATCATACGAAGGAATTAGAATGGATCGTACGATTGAATTAGAATGGATCGTACAAATGAATTAGAATGGATCGTATGAATGAATTAGAATGGACACATTCGTGCAAATGAATTAGAATAAATCATACGAATGAATTAGAGTGGATACATTCGTACAAATGAATTAGAATGGATCGTACGAATGAATTAGAATGGATACATTCGTGCGAATGAATTAGAATGGATCGTACGAATGAATTAGAATGGATCGTATGAATGAATTAGAATGGATCGTGCGAATGAATTAGAATGGATCATACGAATGAATTATAATGGATCGTGCGAATGAATTAGAATGGATACATTCGTGCGAATGAATTAGAATGAATCGTATGTATGAATTAGAGTGGATACCTTCGTACAAATGAATTAGAATGGATCGTACGAATGAGTTAGAATGGATACATTCGTGCGAATGAATTAGAATGGATCATATGAATGAATTAGAATGGATCGTTTGAGTGAATTAGAATAGATTGTGCGAATGAATTAGAATGGATCGTACGAATGAATTATAATGGATCGTGCGAATAAATTAGAATGGATCGTATGAATGAATTAGAATGGATCGTACGAATGAATTAGAATGGATCGTATGAATGAATTAGAATGGATCGTGTGAATGAATTAGAATGGATCGTACGAATGAAATAGAATGGATTCGCACGAATGTATCCATTCTAATTCATTCGTACGATCCATTCTAGTTCATTCGTACAATCCATTCTAATTCATTCGCACGATCCATTCGCATTCACTCAAACGATCCATTCTAATTCATTCGTACGATCCATTCGAATTTATTCGTACGATCCATTCTAATTCATTCATACGATCCATTCTAATTCATTCATATGATCCAATCTAATTCATTCGCACGATCCATTCTTACTCATTCGTACGATCCATTCTAATTCATTCGCAAGATCCATTCTAATTCATTAATACGATCCATTCTCGAATAGATCGTGCGAATGAATTAGAATTGATCGTACGAATGAATTGGAATGGATACATTCGTGCGAATGAATTAGAATGGATTGTATGAATGAATTAGAGTGGATACATTCGTACAAATGAATTAGAATGGATCGTACGAATGAATTAGAATGGATACATTCGTGCGAATGAATTAGAATGGATCATATGAATGAATTAGAATGGATCGTTTGAGTGAATGCGAATGGATCGTGCGAATGAATTAGAATGGATTGCACGAATGAATTAGAATGGATTGTACGAATGAATTAGAATGGATCGTATGAATGAATTAGAATGGATCGTACGAATGAATTAGAATGGATCGTACGAATGCATTAGAATGGATTGAATTAGAATGAATCGTACGAATGAATTAGAATGAATCATACCGTACGAATGAATTAGAATGGATCATATGAATGAATTAGAATGGATCGTATGAATGAATTAGAATGGATCGTACGGATGAATAAGAATGGATCGTATGAATGAATTAGAATGGATCGTGCGAATGAATTAGAATGGATCGTGCGAATGAATTAGAATGGATCGTACGAATGAATTAGAATGGATCGTATGAATGAATTAGATTGGATCGTATTAATGAATTAGAATGGATCGTACGAATGAATTAGAATAGATCGTACGAATGAATTAGAATGGATACGAATGGATCGTACGAATGAGTAAGAATGGATCGTACGAATGAAATAGAATGGATTGTACGAATGAATTAGAATGGATACATTCGTGCGAATGAATTAGGATGGATCGTATGAATGAATTAGAATGGATCGTACGAATGAATTAGAATGGATACATTCGTGCGAATGAATTAGAATGGATCGTATGATTGAATTAGAATCGATCGTACGAATGAATTAGAATGGATCTTGCGAATGAATTAGAATGGATCGTGCGAATGAATTAGAATGGATCGTATGAATGAATTAGAATGGATCGTATGAATGAAATAGAATGGATCGTACGAATGAATTAGAATGGATCGTGCGAATGAATTAGAATGGATCGTTTGAATGAATTAGAATAGATTATGCGAATGAATTAGAATGGATCGTGCGAATGAATTAGAATGGATCGTACGAATGAATTAGAATGGATCGTGCGAATGAATTAGAATGGATACATTCGTCCGAATGAATTAGAATGAATCGTATGAATGAATTAGAGTGGATACATTCGTACAAATGAATTAGAATGGATCGTACAAATGAATTAGAATGGATACATTCGTGCGAATGAATTAGAAAGGATCATATGAATGAATTAGAATGGATCGTTTGAGCGAATTAGAATAGATTGTGCGAATGAATTAGAATGGATCGTACGAATGAATTAGAATGGATCTTGCGAATAAATTAGAATGGATCGTATGAATGAATTAGAATGGATCGTGCGAATGAATTATAATATAGATCGTACGAATGAATTAGAATGGATCGTACAAATAAATTCGAATGTATCCTTTCTAATTCATTCGTACGATCCATTCTAATTCATTCGTACGATCCATTCTAATTCATTCGCACGATCCATTCTAATTCATTCATATGATCCATTCTAATTCATTCGTACGATCCATTCTAATTCATTCATACGATCCATTCTATTTCATTCGTACGATCCATTCTTACTCATTCGTACAATCCATTCTTACTCATTCGTACGATCCATTCTATTTCAATCGTGCGAATGAATTAGAATGGATCGTATGAGTGTGAATGAATTAGAATGAATTGTGCGAATGAATTAGAATAGATCGTACGAATGAATTAGAATGGATCATACGAATGAATTAGAATGGATCGTGCGAATGAATTAGAATGGATCGTACGAATGAATTAGAATGGATCGTACGAATGAATTAGAATGGATCGTACGAATGAATTAGAAAGGATACATTCGAATTCATTCGTACGATCCATTCTAATTCATTCGTACAATCTATATTCTAATTCATTCGCACGATCCATTCTAATTCATTCATACGATCTATTCTAATTTATTCGCACAATCCATTCTAATTCATTCGTACGATCCATTCTAATTCATTCGCACAATCTATTCTAATTCACTCAAACGATCCATTCTAATTCATTCATATGATCCATTCTAATTCATTCGCACGAATGTATCCATTCTAATTCATTCGTACGATCCATTCTAATTCATTTGTACGAATGTATCCACTCTAATTGATTCATACGATTCATTCTAATTCATTCGCACGAATGTATCCATTCTAATTCATTCGCACGATCCATTCTAATTCATTCGTACGATCCATTCTAATTCATTCGCACGATCCATTCTAATTCATTCATACGATCCATTCTAATTCATTCGTACGATCCATTCTAATTCATTCGCATGAATGTATCCATTCTAATTCATTCGTACGATCCATTCTAATTCATTTGTATGAATATATCCACTCTAATTCATTCGTATGATCCATTCTAATTCATTCGCACGAATGTATCCATTCTAATTCATTCGTACGATCCATTCTAATTCATTCGTACGATCCATTCTAATTCATTCGTACGATCCATTCTAATTCCTTCGTATGATCCATTCTAATTCATTCGCACGAATGTATCCATTCTAATTCATTCGTACGATCCATTCTAATTCATTCGTACGGTATGATTCATTCTAAACGATCCATTCTAATTCATTCGCACAATCTATTCTAATTCATTCGAACGATCCATTCTAAGTCATTCGTACGATCCATTCTAATTCATTCGTACGATCCATTCTAATTCATTCGTACGATTCATTCTAATTCATTAGAATGGATCGTATGAATGAATTAGAATGGATTGAATTAGAATGAATCGTACGAATGAATTCTAATTCATTCGTACGAATGAAATAGAATGGATCGTACGAATGAATTGGACTGGATACATTCGTGCGAATGAATTTGAATGGATCGTATGATCGAATTAGAGTGGCTACATTCGTACAAATGAATTGGAATGGATCGTGCAAATGAATTAGAATGGATCGTGCAAATGAATTAGAATGGATCGTACGAATGAATTAGAATGGATCGTATGAATGAATTAGATTGGATCGTATTAATGAATTAGAATGGATCGTGCGAATGAATTGGAATGGATCATACGAATGAATTAGAATGGATCGTACGAATGAATTAGAATGGATCGTATGAATGAATTAGATTGGATCGTATTAATGAATTAGAATGGATCGTACGAATGAATTAGAATGGATACGAATGGATCGTACGAATGAGTAAGAATGGATCGTACGAATAAAATAGAATAGATTGTACGAATGAATTAGAATGGATACATTCGTGCGAATGAATTAGAATGGATCGTATGAATGAATTAGAATTGATTGTGCGAATGAATTAGAATGGATCGTACGAATGAATTAGAATGGATACATTCATGCGAATGAATTAGAATGGTTCGTATGAATGAATTAGAATGGATCGTATGAGTGAATTAGAATGGATACGAAGGAATTAGAATGGATCGTACGAAGGAATTAAAATGGAGAATGGATCGTGCGAATGAATTAGAATGGATCGTGCGATAAGAATGGATCGTACGAATGAAATAGAATAGATCATACGGATAAATGAATTTGGATCGTGCTAATGAATTAGAATGGATCATACGAATGAATTAGAATGGATCGTACGAATGAGTAAGAATGGATCGTACGAATGAAATAGAATGGATCGTATGAATGAATTAGAATGGATCGTGCGAATGAATTAGAATGGATCATACGAAGGAATTAGAATGGATCGTACGAATGAATTAGAATGGATCGTACGAATGAATTAGAATGGATCGTACGAATGAATTAGAATGGATACATTCGTGCGAATGAATTAGAATGGATCATACGAATGAATTAGAGTTGATACATTCGTGTCAATGAATTAAAATGGATAATACGAATGAGTAAGAATGGATCGTAGAATTAGAATGGATCGTATGAATGAATTAGAATGGATACATACGAATGAATTAGAATGGATCGTATGAATGAATTAGAATGGATCGTGCGAATGAATTAGAATGGATCGTACGAATGAAATAGAATGGATTGTATGAATAAATTAGAATGGATCGTGCGAATGAATTAGAATGGATCGTACGAATGAATTAGAATAGATTGTGCGAATGAATTAGAATGGATCGTACGAATGAATTAGAATGGATCGTACGAATGTATTAGAATGGATCATATGAATGAATTAGAATGGATCGTTTGAGTGAATGTGAATGGATCGTGCGAATGAATTAGAATGGATTGTTCGAATTAATTAGAATGGATCGTACAAATGAATTAGAATGGATACATTCGTGCGAAAGAATTAGAATGGATCGTATGAATGAATTAGATTGGATCGTATAAATGAATTAGAATGGATCGTACGAATGAATTAGAATCGATCGTGCTAATGAATTAGAATGGATCGTGCGAATGAATTAGAATGGATCGTGCGAATGAATTAGAATGGATCGTACGAATGAATTAGAATGGATCGTACGAATGAATTAGAATGGATCGTTCGAATGAATTAGAATAGATTGTGCGAATGAATTAGAAAGGATCGTGCGAATGAATTAAAATGGATCGTATGAATGAAATAGAATGGATCGTATGAATTAGAATGGATCGTACGAATGAATTAGAATAGATTGTGCGAATGGATTAGAATAGATTGTGCGAATGGATTAGAATGGATCATACAATTGAGTAAGAATGGATTGTACGAATGAAATAGAATAGATCGTACGAATGAATTAGAATGGATCATGCTAATGAATTAGAATTGATCGTACGAATGAATTAGAATAGATTGTGCGAATGAATTAAAATGGATCGTATAAATGAATTAAAATGGATCGTATGAATGAATTAGAATGGATCGTGCGAATGAATTAAAATGGATCGTATGAATGAAATAGAATGGATCGTATGAATTAGAATGGATCGTACGAATGAAAAAGAATGGATCGTACGAATGAATTATAATAGATTGTGCGAATGGATTAGAATGGATCATACGATTGAGTAAGAAAGGATTGTACGAATGAAATAGAATAGATCGTACGAATGAATTAGAATGGATCGTATGAATGAATTAGGATGGATCGTTCGAATGAATTAGAATAGATTGTGCGAATAAATTAGAATGGATCGTACGAATGAATTAGAATGGATCGTGCGAATAAATTAGAATGGATCGTATGAATGAATTAGAATGGATCGTGCGAATGAATTAGAATATGGATCGTATGAAGGAATTAGAATGGATCGTACGAATGAATTCGAATGTATCCTTTCTAATTCATTCGTACGATCCATTCTAATTCATTCGTACGATCCATTCTAATTCATTCGTACGATCCATTCTTATTCATTCGCACGATCCATTCTAATTCATTCGCACGATCCATTCTAATTCATTCATACAATCCATTCTAATTCTTTTGCACGAATGTATCCATTCTAATTCATTCGTATGATCTATTCTAATTCATTCGTACGATCCATTCTAATTCATTCGCACAATCCATTCTAATTCATTCACACTCATACGATCCATTCTAATTCATTCGCACGAATGTATCCTTTCTAATTCATTCGTACGATCCATTCTAATTCATTCGCACAATCTATTCTAATTCATTCGAACGATCCATTCTAAGTCATTCGTACGATCCATTCTAATTCATTCGTATGATCCATTCTAATTCATTCGCACGATCCATTCTATTTCATTCATACGATCCATTCTAATTCATTCGCACGAATGTATCCATTCCAATTCATTCATACGATCCATTCTAATTCATTCGCACAATCTATTCTAATTCATTCGTATGATCAATTCTAATTCATTCGCACGTATCCATTCTAATTCATTCATACGATCCATTCTATTTCATTCGTACGATCCATTCTTACTCATTCGAACGATCCATTCTAATTCATTCGTACGATCCATTCTAATTCATTCGCACAATCTATACGTTCCATTCTAATTCATTCGTAAGATCCATTCTAATTCATTCGCACGATCCGAATGAATTAGAATGGATCGTACGAATGAATTAGAATGGATCGTATGAATGAATTAGAGTGGATCATATGAATGAATTAGAATGTATCGTATGAATGAATTAGAATGGATCGTGCGAATGAATTAGAATGGATCATGCGAATGAATTAGAATGGATCATACGAATGAATTAGAATGGGTCGTACGAATGAATTAGAATGGATACACGATCCAGATCCATTCTAATTCATTCGCACAATCTATTCTAATTCATTCGTAGGATCCATTCTAATTCATTACTACGATCCATTCTAATTCATTCATACGATCCATTCTAATTCATTCGTACGATCCATTCTAATTCATTCGCACGATCCATTCTAATTCATTCATACGATCCATTCTAATTCCTTCGTACGATCCATTCTAATTCCTTCGTACGATCCATTCTAATTCATTCGTACGATCCATTCTAATTCCTTCGTATGATCCATTCTAATTCATTCGTACGGTATGATTCATTCTAATTCATTCGTACGATTCATTCTAATTCAATCCATTCTAATTCATTCGTACGATCCATTCTAATTCATTCGTACGATCCATTCTAATTCATTTGAACGATTCATTCTAATTCAATCCATTCTAATTCATTCGTACGATCCATTCTTACTCATTCGTACGATCCATTCTAATTCATTCGCACGAATGAATCTATTCTAATTCATTCGTATAATCCATTCTAATTCATTCGCATGAATGTATCCATTCTAATTCATTCATACGATCCATTCTATCTCATTCGTACAATCCATTCTATTTCATTCGTACGATCCATTCTAATTCATTCGCACGATCCATTCTAATTCATTCGCATCGTATGAATTAGAATGGATCGTACGAAGGAATTAGAATGGATCGTATGAATGAATTAGATTGGATCGTATTAATGAATTTGAATGGATCATATGAATGAATTAGATTGGATCGTATGAATGAATTAGAATGGATCTTGCGAATGAATTAGAATGGATCGTACAAATGAAATAGAATGGATTGTATGAATGAATTAGAATAGATCGTGCGAATGAATTAGAATGGATCGTACGAATGAATTAGAATGGATCATATGAATGAATTAAAACGGATCGTACGTATGAATTAGAATGGATCGTCCGAATGAATTAGAATGGATCATATGAATGAATTAGAGTAGATACATTCGAAATAAGGAATTAGAATGGATCGTACGAATGAATTAGAATGGATTATATGAATGAATTAGAATGGATCGTACGAATGAATTAGAATGGATACATTCGTGCGAATGAATTAGAATGGATTGTACGAATAAATTAGAATGGATCGTACGAATGAATTAGAATAGATTGTACGATTGAATTAGAATGGATCGTACGTCTAATTCATTCGTACGATCCATTCTAATTCATTCATACAATCCATTCTACTTCTTTTGCATGAATGTATCCATTCTAATTCATTCGTACGATCCATTCTAATTCATTCGTACAACCCATTCTAATTCATTCGCACGATCCATTCTAATTCATTCGTACGATCTATTCTATTTCATTCGTACAATCCATTCTAATTCATTCATACGATCCAATCTAATTCATTCATACGATCCATTCTAATTCATTCGTACGATCTATTCTATTTCATTCATACGATCCATTCTAATTCGTTTGTACGATCCTTTCTAATTCCATCGTACGATCCATTCTATTTCATTCGTATGACCCATTCTAATTCATAAGTACGATCCATTCTAATTCATTCGAACGATCCATTCTAATTCATTCGTACGATCCATTCTAATTCATTCGCACAATCCATTCTAATTCATTCATACGATCCAATCTAATTCATTCATACGATCCATTCTAATTCATTCGCACGTATGTATCCATTCTAATTCTTTCGCACGATCCATTCTAATTCATTCATACGATCCATTCTATTTCATTCGTACGATCCATTCTTACTCATTCGTACGATCCATTCTAATTCATTTGCACGAAGGTATCCATTCTAATTCATTCGTACTATCCATTCTAATTCCTTCGTACGATCCATTCTAATTCCTTCGTACGATCCATTCTAATTCATTCGTACGATCCATTCTAATTCATTCGTACGATCCATTCTAATTCCTTCGTATGATCCATTATAATTCATTCGTACGGTATGATTCATTCTAATTCATTCGTACGATTCATTCTAATTCAATCCATTCTAATTCATTCGTACGATCCATTCTAATTCATTCGTACGATCCATTCTAATTCATTCGTACGATTCATTCTAATTCAATCCATTCTAATTCATTCGTACGATCCATTCTAATTCATTCGTACGATCCATTCTATTTCATTTGTACGATCCATTCTAATTCATACGATCCATTCTATTTCATTCATACGATCCATTTTAATTCATTCGCACGATCCATTCTAATTCATTCATATGATCCATTCTAATTCATTTATACGATCCATTTTAATTCATTCGCACAATCTAGTCTACTTCATTCGTACGATCAATTCTAATTAATTAGCATGATCCATTCTAATTCATTCGTACGATCCATTCTAATTTCTTCGTATGATCTATTCTAATTCCTTCGTACTATCCATTCTAATTCATTGTGCGAAAGAATTAGAATGGATCGTACGAATGAATTAGAATGGATCGTACGAATGAATTAGAATGGATCGTATGCATGAATTAGAATGGATCATGCGAATGAATTAGAATGGATCGTACGAATGAATTAGAATGGATCGTACGAAGGAATTAGAATGGATCGTACGAATGAAATAGAATGGATTGTACGAATGAATTAGAATGGATACATTCGTGCGAATGAATTAGGATGGATCGTATGAATGAATTAGAATGGATCGTACGAATGAATTAGAATGGATTGAATTAGAATGAATCGTACGAATGAATTAGAATGAATCATACCGTATGAATGAATTAGAATGGATCGTACGAATGAATTAGAATGGATCGTACGAATGAATTAGAATGGATCGTACCAAGGAATTAGAATGGATCGTACGAAGGAATTAGAATCGATAGTACGAATGAATTAGAATGGATACCTTCGTGCAAATGAATTAGAATGGATCGCACGAATGAGTAAGAATGGATCGTACGAATGAAATAGAATGGATCGTATGAATGAATTAGAACGGATCGTGCGAATGAATTAGATTGGATCGTGCGAATGAATTAGAATGGATCGTACGAATGAAATAGAATAGATCGTACGAATGAATTAGAATGGATCGTAGAATGGATCGTATGAATGAATTAGAATGGAATGAATTAGAATGGATCGTGCGAATGAATTAGAATGGATCGTATGAATGAATTAGAATGGATCGTACGAATGAATTAGAATAGATTGTACAATTGAATTAGAATGGATCGTACGAATGAATTAGAATGGATCGTACGAATGAATTAGAATGGATTGAATTAGAATGAATCGTACGAATGAATTAGAATGAATCATAGTACGAATGAATTAGAATAGATTGTGCGAATGAATTAGAATGGATCGTACGAATGAATTAGAATGAATCATAGTACGAATGAATTAGAATAGATTGTGCGAATGAATTAGAATGGATCGTACGAATGAAATAGATTGGATCGTTTGAGTGAATTAGAATAGATTGTGCGAATGAATTAGAATGGATCGTACGAATGAATTAGAATGGATCGTGCGAATAAATTAGAATGGATCGTCTGAATGAATTAGAATGGATCGTGCGAATGAATTAGAATATAGGTCGTACGAATGAATTAGAATAGATTGTGCGAATGAATTAGAATGGATCGTACGAATGAATTAGAATGGATACATTCATGCGAATGAATTAGAATGGATCATACGAATGAATTAGAATGGATTGTGCGAATGAATTAGAATGGATCGTACGAATGAATTAGAATGGATCGTACGAATGAAATAGAATGGATCGTATGAATGAATTAGAATGGATCGTGCGAATGAATTAGAATGGATCGTACGAAGGAATTAGAATGGATCGTACGAAGGAATTAGAATGGATAGTACGAATGAATTAGAATGGATACCTTCGTGCAAATGAATTAGAATGGATTGTACGAATGAGTAAGAATGGATCGTATGAATGAAATATAATGGATCGTATGAATGAATTAGAATGGATCGTGCGAATGAATTAGAATGGATCGTACGAATGAATTAGAATAGATTGTGCGAATGAATTAGAATGGATCGTACGAATGAATTAGAATGGATCGTACGAATGAATTAGAATGGATCGTACGAATGAATTAGAATGGATCGTGCGAATGAATTAGAATGGATCGTACGAATGAAATAGAATGGATTCGCACGAATGTATCCATTCTAATTCATTCGTACGATCCATTCTAATTCATTCGTACAATCCATTCTAATTCATTCGCACGATCTATTCTTACTCATTCGTACGATCCATTCTAATTCATTCGCACGATCCATTCTAATTCATTCGTACGATCCATTCTAATTCCTTCGTACGATCCATTCTAATTCATTCGTACGATCCATTCTAATTCATTTGCACGATCCATTCTAATTCATTCGCACGAATGTATCCATTCTAATTCATTCGTACTATCAATTCTAATTCCTTCGTACGATCCATTCTAATTCATTCGTACGATCGATTCTAATTCATTCATACGATCCATTCTAATTCATTCGCACGAATGTATCCATTCTAATTCATTCGTACGATCCATTCTAATTCATTCGCACAATCTATTCTAATTCATTCATACGATCCATTCTAATTTATTCGCACGATCCATTCTAATTCATTCATACGATCTATTCTGATTCATTCATATGATCCATTCTAATTCATTCGCACGATCCATTCTTACTCATTCGTACGATCCATTCTAATTCATCCGCACGATCCATTCTAATTCATTAATACGATCCATTCTAATTCATTCGCACGATCCATTCTAATTCATTCACACTCATACGATCCATTCTAATTCATTCGCATGAATGTATCCTTTCTAATTCATTCGCACAATCTATTCTAATTCATTCGAACGATCCATTCTAATTCATTCGTACGATCCATTCTAATTCATTCGTACGATCCATTCTAATTCATTCGCACAATCTATTCTAATTTATTCGTACGATCCATTCTAATTCATTCGCACGATCCATTCTAATTCATTCATACGATCCATTCTAATTCATTCATACGATCCATTCTAATTCGTACGATCCATTCTATTTCATTCATACGATCCATTTTAATTCATTCGCACGATCCATTCTAATTCATTCATACGATCCATTCTAATTCATCCATTCTAATTCATTCGTACGATCCATTCTAATTCATTCGTACGATCCATTCTAATTCCTTCGTACGATCCATTCTAATTCATTCGTACGGTATGATTCATTGTAATTCATTCGTACGATTCATTCTAATTCAATCCATTCTAATTCATTCGTACGATCCATTCTAATTCATTCGTACGATCCATTCTAATTCATTCGTACGATTCATTCTAATTCAATCCATTCTAATTCATTCGTACGATCCATTCTTACTCATTCGTACGATCCATTCTAATTCATTCGCACGAATGAATCCATTCTAATTCATTCGTATGATCCATTCTAATTCATTCGCATGAATGTATCCATTCTAATTCATTCGTACGATCCATTCTAATTCCTTCGTATGATCCATTCTAATTCATTCGTACGGTATGATTCATTCTAATTCATTCGTACGATTCATTCTAATTCAATCCATTCTAATTCATTCGTACGATCCATTCTAATTCATTCGTACGATCCATTCTAATTCATTCGTACGATTCATTCTAATTCAATCCATTCTAATTCATTCGTACGATCCATTCTTACTCATTCGTACGATCCATTCTAATTCATTCGCACGAATGAATCCATTCTAATTCATTCGTATGATCCATTCTAATTCATTCGCATGAATGTATCCATTCTAATTCATTCGTACGATCCATTCTATCTCATTTGTACAATCCATTCTTTTTCATTCGTACGATCCATTCTTACTCATTCGTAAGATCCATTCTAATTCATTGGCACGAATGTATCCATTCTAATTCATTCGTACGATCCACTCTAATTCATTCGTACGATCCATTCCAATTCATTCTAATTCTAATTCATTCGCACGAATGTATCCATTCTAATTCATTCGTACGATCCATTCTAATTCATTCGCACAATTTATTCTAATTCATTCGTACGATCCATTCTAATTCATTCGCACGATCCATTCTAATTCATTTGCACGATCCATTCTAATTCATTCATACAATCCATTCTAATTCTTTTGCACGAATGTATCCATTCTAATTCATTACGAATGAGTAAGAATGGATTGTACGAATGAATTAGAATGGATACATTCGTGCGAATGAATTAGAATGGATCATACGAATGAGTAAGAATGGATCGTACGAATAAAATAGAATGGATTGTACGAATGAATTAGAATGGATCGTACGAATGAATTAGCATTGATCGTGCTAATGAATTAGAATGGAACGTACGAATGAATTAGAATGGATCGTAGAATGGATCGTATGAATGAATTAGATTGGATCGTACGAATGAGTAAGAATGGATCATACGAATGAAATAGAATAGATTGTACGTATCAATTAGAATGGATACATTCATGGGAATGAATTAGAATGGATCGTACAAAGGAATTAGAATAGATTGTGCGAATGAAATAGAATGGATCATATGAATGAATAAGAAAGGATACATTCGTGCGAATGAATTAGAATGGATACCTTCGTGCAAATGAATTAGAATGGATCGTACGAATGAGTAAGAATGGATCATACGAATGAAATAGAATGGATCGTATGAATGAATTAGAATGGATCGTGCGAATGAATTAGAATGGATCGTACGAATGAATTAGAATAGATTGTGCGAATGAATTAGAATGGATCGTACGAATGAATTAGAATGGATCGTACGGATGAATTAGAGTGGATACATTCGTACAAATGAATTAGAATGGATCGTACGAATGAATTAGAATGGATACATTCGTACAAATGAATTAGAATGGATCGTACGAATGAATTAGAATGGATACATTCGTGCGAATGAATTAGAATGGATCGTACGAATGAATTAGAATGAATCGTTTGAATGAATTAGAATGGATCGTACTTATGAATTAGAATGGGTCGTCTGAGTGAATGCGAATGGATCGTGCGAATGAATTAGAATGGATTGTACGAATGAATTAGAATGGATCGTACGAATGAATTAGAATGGATACATTCATGCGAATCCATTCTATTTCATTCGTACGATCCATTCAAATTCATTCGCACGATCCATTCTAATTCATTCATACGATCCATTCTATTTCATTCGTACGATCCATTCTTACTCATTCGTACGATCCATTCTAATTCATTTGCACGAAGGTATCCATTCTAATTCATTCGTACGATCGATTCTAATTCATTCATACGATCCATTCTAATTCATTCGTATGAATGTATCAACTCTAATTCATTCATACGATCCATTCTAATTCATTTGTATGAATGAATTAGATTGGATCGTATGCATGAATTAGAATGGATCGTGCGAATGAATTAGAATGGATCGTACGAATGAATTAGAATGGATCGAACGAATGAATTAGAATGGATACATTCGTGCAAAAGAATTAGAATGGATTGTATGAATGAATTAGAATGGATCGTGCGAATGAATTAGAATGGATCGTATGAATGAATTAGAATGGATACATTCGTGCGAAAGAATTAGAATAGATCGTATGAATGAATTAGAATGGATCGTATGAATGAAATAGAATGGATCGTACGAATGAATTAGAATGGATCGTGCGAATGAATTAGAATGGATCGTACGAAGGAATTAGAATGGATCGTATGAATGAATTAGAATAGATCGTACGAATGAATTAGAATGGATACAAATGGATCGTACGAATGAGTAAGAATGGATCGTACGAATGAAATAGAATGGATCGTACGAATGAATTATAATGGATTGAATTAGAATGAATCGTACGAATGAATTAGAATGGATCGTACGAATGAATTAGAATGGATCGTACGAATGAATTAGAATGGATTGAATTAGAATGGATCGTACGATAAGAATGGATCGTACGAATGAAATAGAATAGATCGTACGGATCGTAAGAATGGATCGTACGAATGAATTAGAATGGATCGTACGAATGAATTAGAATGGATCGTACGAATGAATTAGAATGGATCGTACGAATGAATTAGAATGGATCGTATGAATGAATTAGAATGGATCGTACGAATGAATTAGAATGGATCGTATGAATGAATTAGAATGGATCGTGCGAATGAATTAAAATGGATCGTATGAATGAAATAGAATGGATCGTATGAATTAGAATGGATCGTACGAATGAAATAGAATGGATCGTACGAATGAATTAGAATAGATTGTGCGAATGGATTAGAATGGATCATACGATTGAGTAAGAATGGATTGTACGAATGAAATAGAATAGATCGTACGAATAAATTAGAATGGATCATGCTAATGAATTAGAATTGATCGTACGAATGAATTAGAATAGATTGTGCGAATGAATTAGAATGGATCGTACGAATGAATTGGAATGGATACATTCGTGCGAATGAATTAGAATGGATCGTATGAATGAATTAGAGTGGATACATTCGTACAAATGAATTAGAATGGATCGTACGAATGAATTATAATGGATACATTCGTGCGAATGAATTAGAATGGATCATATGAATGAATTAGAATGGATCGTTTGAGTGAATGCGAATGGATCGTGCGAATGAATTAGAATGGATTGTACGAATGAATTAGAATGGATCGTATGAATGAATTAGAATGGATCGTACGAATGAATTAGAATGGATCGTACGAATGAATTAGAATGGATTGAATTAGAATGAATCGTGCAAATAAATTAGAGTTGATACATTCGTGTGAATGAATTAAAATGGATAATACGAATGAGTAAGAATGGATCGTAGAATTAGAATGGATCGTATGAATGAATTAGAATGGATCGTACGAATGAATTAGAATGGATACATTCGTGCGAATGAATTAGAATGGATCGTATGAATGAATTAGAATGGATCGTACGAAGGAATTAGAATGGATGTACGAATGAATTAGAATGGATACCTTCGTGCAAATGAATTAGAATGGATCGTACGAATGAGGAAGAATGGATCGTACGAATGAAATAGAATGGACCGTATGAATGAATTAGAATGGATCGTGCGAATGAATTAGAATGGATCGTACGAAGGAATTAGAATGGATCGTACGAAGGAATTAGAATGGATAGTACGAATGAATTAGAATGGATACCTTCGTGCAAATGAATTAGAATGGATCGTACGAATGAGTAAGAATGGATCGTACGAATGAAATAGAATGGATCGTATGAATGAATTAGAATGGATCGTGCGAATGAATTAGAATGGATCGTACGAATGAATTAGAATAGATCGTGCGAATGAATTAGAATGGATCGTACGAATGAATTAGAATGGATCGTACGAATGAATTAGAATGGATCGTACGAATGAATTAGAATGGATCGTGCGAATGAATTAGAATGGATCGTACGAATGAATTAGAATGAATCGTACGATTGAATTAGAATGGATCGTTTGAATGAATTAGAATGGATCGTATTAATGAATTAGAATGGATCGTACGAATGAATTAGAATGGATCGTACGAATGAATTAGAATAGATCGTACGAATGAATTAGAATGGATCGTACGAATGAATTAAAATGGATCATACGAATGAATTAGAATGGATCGTATGAATGAATTAGAATGGATCATGCGAATGAATTAGAATGGATCGTACGAATGAATTAGAATGAATCGTACGAATGAATTAGAATGGATCGTACGAATGAATTAGAATGGATCATACGAATGAATTAGAATGGATTGAATTAGAATGAATCGTACGAATGAATTAGAATGAATCATACCGTACGAATGAATTGGAATGGATCATACGAAGAAATTAGAATGGATCGTGCGAATAAATTAGAATGGATCGTATGAATGAATTAGAATAGATTGTGCGAATGAATTAGAATGGATCGTACGAATGAATTAGAATGGATACATTCGTGCGAATGAATTTGAATGGATCGTATGAATGAATTAGAATCGATCGTACGAATGAATTAGAATGGATCATGCGAATGAATTAGAATGGATCGTGCGAATGAATTAGAATGGATCGTACGAATGAAATAGAATGGATTGTACGAATGAGATAGAATGGATCGTACGAATGAATTAGAATGGATACATTCATGCGAATGAATTAGAATGGATCATACGAATGAATTAGAATGGATTCATTCATGCGAATGATTTAGAATGGATCGTACGAATGAGTAAGAATGGATCGTACGAATGAATTAGAATGGATTTAATTAGAATGAATCGTACGAATGAATTAGAATGGATCGTACAAATGAATTAGAATGGATTGAATTAGAATGAATCGTACGAATGAATTAGAATGAATCATACCGTACGAATGAATTAGAATGGATCATACGAAGGAATTAGAATGGATCGTACGAATGAATTAGAATGGATCGTACGAATGAATTAGAATAGATCGTACGAATGAATTAGAATAGATTGTGCGAATGAATTAGAATGGATCGTACGAATGAAATTGAATAGATCGTACGAATGAATTAGAATGGATCGTACGAATGAATTAGAATAGATTGTGCGAATGAATTAGAATGGATCGTACGAATGAATTAGAATGGATTAGAATGAATTAGAATGGATCGTATGAATGAATTAGAATGGATCGAACGAATGAATTAGAATGGATACATTCGTGCAAAAGAATTAGAATGGATTGTATGAATGAATTAGAATGGATCGTATGAATGAATTAGAATGGATCGTGCGAATGAATTAGAATGGATCGTACGAATGAATTTGAATGGGTCGTACGAATGAATTAGAATGGATACACGATCCAGATCCATTCTAATTCATTCGCACAATCTATTCTAATTCATTCGTAGGATCCATTCTAATTCATTACTACGATCCATTCTAATTCATTCGTACGATCCATTCTAATTCATTCGTACGATCCATTCTAATTCATTCGCACGATCCATTCTAATTCATTCATACGATCCATTCTAATTCATTCATACGATCCATTCTAATTCATTCGTACGATCCATTCTAATTCATTCGTACGATTCATTCTAATTCAATCTATTCTAATTCATTCGTACGATCCATTCTTACTCATTCGTAAGATCTATTCTAATTCATTCATACGATCCATTCTACGATCCATTCTAATTCATTCGTACGTTCCATTCTAATTCATTAGCACAATCTATTCTAATTCATTCGTACGATCCATTCTAATTCATTCGCATGATCCATTCTAATTCATTTGCACGATCCATTCTAATTCATTCATACAATCCATTCTAATTCTTTTGCACGAATGTATCCATTCTAATTCATTACGAATGAGTAAGAATGGATTGTAAGAATGAATTAGAATGGATACATTCGTGCGAATGAATTAGAATGGATCATACGAATGAGTAAGAATGGATCGTACGAATGAAATATAATGGATTGTACGAATGAATTAGAATGGATCGTACGAATGAATTAGCATTGATCGTGCTAATGAATTAGAATGGAACGTACGAATGAATTAGAATGGATCGTAGAATGGATCGTATGAATGAATTAGATTGGATCGTACGAATGAGTAAGAATGGATCATACGAATGAAATAGAATGGATCGTACGAATGAATTAGAATGGATACATTTCGTACGATCCATTCTAATTCATTAATACGATCCATTCTAATTCATTCGCACGAATGTATCCTTTCTAATTCATTCGTATGATCCATTCTAATTCATTCGCACAATCTATTCTAATTCATTCGAACGATCCATTCTAATTCATTCGAACGATCCATTCTAATTCATTCGTACGATCCATTCTAATTCATTCGCACGATCCATTCTAATTCATTCGCACGATCCATTCTAATTCATTAGCACGATCCATTCTAATTCATTCGTACGATCCATTCTAATTCATTTATACGATCCAATCTAATTCATTCATACGATCCATTCTAATTCTTTTGCACGAATGTATCCATTCTAATTCATTCGTACGATCCATTCTAATTCATTAGCACGAAAAAACACGATCCACTCACATACGAATAAATTAGATTGAATTAGAATGGATTGTGTGAATGAATTAGAATGGATCGTATGAATGAATTAGAATGGATCGTGCGAATGAATTAGAATGGATCGTGCGAATGAATTAGAATATGGATTGTACGAAGGAATTAAAATGGATCGTACGAATGAATTCGAATGTATCCCTTCTAATTCATTCGTACGATCCATTCTAATTTCTTCGTACGATCCATTCTAATTCATTCGTACGATCCATTCTAATTCATTCGCACGATCCATTCTAATTCATTCGTACGATCCATTCTAATTCATTCGTACGATCCATTCTAATTCATTCGTACGATCCATTCTAATTCATTCGCACAATCCATTCTAATTCATTCATACCATCCATTCTAATTCTTTTGCACGAATGTATCCATTCTAATTCATTCGTTCGATCCATTCTAATTCATGCGTACGATCCATTCTAATTCATTCGCACGATCCATTCTAATTTATGCATATGATCCAATCTAATTCATTCATACGATCCATTCTAATTCATTCGCACGAATGTATCCATTCTAATTCATTCGTACATGTATGAATGAATTAGAATGGATCGTACGAATGAATTAGAGTTGATACATTCGTGCGAATGAATTAGAATGGATCGTATGAATGAATTAGATTGGATCGTATGCATAAATTAGAATGGATCGTGCGAAAGAATTAGAATGGATCGTACGAATGAATTAGAATGGATCGAACGAATGAATTAGAATGGATACATTCGTGCAAAAGAATTAGAATGGATTGTTATGAATGAATTAGAATGGATCGTGCGAATGAATTAGAATGGATACATTCGTGCGAATGAATTAGAATGGATCGTATGAATGAATTAGATTGGATCGTATGAATGAATTAGAATGGATCATGCGAATGAATTAGAATAGATCATACGAATGAATTAGAATGGATCGTACGAATGAATTAGAATGGATACATTCGTGCAAAAGAATTAGAATTGATCGTACGAATGAATTAGAATAGATTGTGCGAATGAATTAGAATGGATCGTACGAATGAATTGGAATAGATACATTCGTGCGAATGACTTGGAATGGATCGTATGAATGAATTAGAGTGGATACATTCGTACAAATGAATTAGAATGGATCGTACGAATGAATTAGAATGGATACATTCGTACGAATGAAATAGAATGGATCGTATGAATGAATTAGAATGGATCGTGCGAATGAATTAGATTGGATCGTACGAATGAATTAGAATAGATTGTGCGAATGAATTAGATTGGATCGTACGAATGAATTAGAATGGATCGTACGAATGAATTAGAATGGATCGTATGAATGAATTAGAATGGATCGTGCGAAAGAATTAGAATGGATTCGCACGAATGTATCCATTCTAATTCATTCATACGATCCATTCTAATTCATTCGTACAATCCATTCTAATTCATTCGCACGATCCATTCGCATTTACTCAAACGATCCATTCTAATTCATTCATATGATCCATTCTAATTCATTCGCACGAATGTATCCATTCTAATTCATTCGTACGATCTATTCTAATTCATTTGTACGAATGTATCCACTCTAATTCATTCATACGATCCATTCTAATTCATTCGCACGAATGTATCCATTCCAATTCATTCGTACAATCCATTCTAATTCATTAGAATGGATCGTACGAATGAGTAAGAATGTATCGTACGAATGAATTAGAATGGATTGAATTAGAATGAATCGTACGAATGAATCAGAATGGATCGTACAAATGAATTAGAATGGATTGAATTAGAATGAATCGTACGAATGAATTAGAATGAATCATACTGTACGAATGAATTAGAATGGATCATACGAAGGAATTAGAATGGATCGTACGAATGAGTAAGAATGGATCGTACGAATGAAATAGAATGGATCGTATGAATGAATTAGAATGGATCGTGCGAATGAATTAGAATGGATCGTACGAATGAATTAGAATAGATTGTGCGAATTAATTAGAATGGATCGTACGAATGAATTAGAATGGATCGTATGAATGAATTAGAATGGATCGTGCGAATGAATTAGAATGGATCGTACGAATGAAATAGAATGGATTCGCACGAATATATCCATTCTAATTCATTCGTACGATCCATTCTAATTCATTCGTACAATCCAATCTAATTCATTCGCACGATCCATTCGCATTCACTCAAACGATCCATTCGAATTCATTCATATGATCCATTCTAATTCATTCGCACGAATGTATCCATTCTAATTCATTCGTACGATCCATTCTAATTCATTTGTACGAATGTATCCACTCTAATTCATTCATACGATCCATTCTAATTCATTCGCACGAATGTATCCATTCCAATTCATTCGTACGATCAATTCTAATTCATTCGCACGATCTATTCTAGAATGGATCGTATTAATGAATTAGAATGGATCGTGCGAATGAATTAGAATGGATCGTACGAATGAGTAAGAATGGATCGTGCGAATGAATTAGAATGGATCATATGAATGAATTAGAATGGATCGTATGAATGAATTAGAATGGATCGTGCGAATAAATTAGAATGGATCGTATGAATGAATTAGAATCAATTGTGCGAATGAATTAGAATGGATCGTACGAATGAATTAGAATGGATACATTCGTGCGAATGAATTAGAATGGATCATACGAATGAATTAGAATGGATTCATTCGTGCGAATGAATTAGAATGGATCGTACGAATGAGTAAGAATGGATCGTACGAATGAATTAGAATGGATTGAATTAGAATGAATCGTACGAATGAATTAGAATGGATCGTACGAATGAATTAGAATGGATCGTACGAATGAATTAGAATGGATTAAATTAGAATGGATACATTCGTACGAATGAATTAGAATGGATCGTACGAATGAATTAGAATGGATCGTGCGAATGAATTAGAATTGATCGTACGAATGAATTAGAATAGATTGTGCGAATGAATTTAAATGATTCGTATAAATGAATTAGAATGGATCGTATGAGTGAATTAGAATCGATACGAAGGAATTAGCATGGATCGTACGAATGAATTAGAATGGATCGTATGAATGAAATAGAATGGATCGTACGAATGAATTAGAATGGATCGTGCGAATGAATTAGAATGGATCGTACGAATGAGTAAGAATGGATCGTACGAATGAAATAGAATGGATTGTACGAATGAATTAAAATGGATACATTCGTGCGAATGAATTAGGATGGATCGTATGAATGAATTAGAATGGATCGTACGAATGAATTAGAATGGATACATTCGTGCGAATGAATTAGAATGGATCGTATGAATGAATTAGAATCGATCGTACGAATGAATTAGAATGGATCATGTGAATGAATTAGAATGGATCGTACGAATGAATTAGAATAGATGGTATGAATGAATTAGAATGGATCGTATGAATGAAATAGAATGGATCGTACGAATGAATTAGAATGGATCGTGTGAATGAATTAGAATGGATCGTATGAATGAATTAGAATGGATCGTACGAAGGAATTAGAATGGATAGTACGAATGAATTAGAATGGATACCTTCGTGCAAATGAAATAGAATGGATCGTACGAATGAATTAGAGTAGATTGTGCGAATGGATTAGAATGGATCATACGATTGAGTAAGAATGGATTGTACGAATGAAATAGAATAGATCGTACGAATGAATTAGAATGGATCGTACGAATGAATTAGATTGGATCGTTCGAATGAATAAGAATAGATTGTGCGAATGAATTAGAATGGATCGTACGAATGAATTAGAATGGATCGTGCGAATAAATTAGAATGGATCGTATGAATGAATTAGAATGGATCGTGCGAATGAATTAGAATATGGATCGTACGAAGGAATTAGAATGGATCGTACGAATGAATTCGAATGTATCCATTCTAATTCATTCGTATGATCCATTCTAATTCCTTCGTACGATCCATTCTAATTCATTCGTATGATCCATTCTAATTCATTCACACGATCCATTCTAATTCATTCGTACGATCCAATCTAATTCATTCGTACGATCCATTCTAATTCATTCGCACAATCTATTCTAATTCATTCGTACGATCCATTCTAATTCATTCGCACGATCCATTCTAATTCATTCATACGATCCGTTCTATTTCATTCGTACGATCCATTCTTACTCATTCGTACGATCCATTCTAATTCATTTGCACGAAGGTATCCATTCTAACTCATTCGTACTATCCATTCTAATTCCTTTGTACGATCCATTCTAATTCCTTCGTACGATCCATTCTAATTCATTCGTATGATCCATTCTAATTCCTTCGTATGATCCATTCTAATTCATTCGTACGGTATGATTTATTCTAATTCATTCGTACGATTCATTCTAATTCAATCCATTCTAATTCATTCGTACGATCCATTCTAATTCATTGGCACAATATATTCTAATTCACTCAAACGATCCATTCTAATTCATTCATATGATCCATTCTAATTCATTCGGACGAATGTATCCATTCTATTTCATTCATACGATCCATTCTAATTCATTTGTACGAATGTATCCACTCTAATTCATTCATACGATCCATTCTAATTCATTCGCACGAATGTATCAATGGATCGTACGAATGAATTAGAATGGATTGAATTAGAATGAATCGTACGAATGAATTAGAATGGATCGTGCGAATGAATTAGCATGGATTGTACGAATGAATTAGAATGGATCGTACGAATGAATTAGAGTGGATATATTTGAATTCATTCGTACGATCCATTCTAATTCCTTCATACGATCCATATTCTAATTCATTCGCACGATCCATTCTAATTCATTCGTACGATTCATTCTAATTCAATCCATTCTAATTCATTCGTACGATCTATTCTAATTCATTCATACGATCCATTCTAATTCATACAATTTATTCTAATTAGAATGGATCGTACTAATGAATTAGAATGGATCGTACGAATGAATTAGAATGGATCGTACGAATGAATTAGAATGGATTGAATTAGAATGAATCGTACGAATGAATTAGAATGGATCATGCGAATGAATTAGAATATGGATCGTACGAAGGAATTAGAATGGATCGTACGAATGAATTTGAATGTATCCATTCTAATTCATTCGTACGATCCATTCTAATTCATTCGTACGATCCATTCTAACTCATTCGCACGATCCATTCCAATTCATTCGCACGATCCTACGAATGAATTAGAATAGATTGTGCAAATGAATTAGAATGGATCTGGATCGTGTATCCATTCTAATTCATTCGTACGACCCATTCTAATTCATTCGTACGATCCATTCTAATTCATTCGCACGATCCATTCTAATTCATTCGCACGATCCATTCTAATTCATTCATATGATCCATTCTAATTCATTCATATGATCCACTCTAATTCATTCATACGATCCATTCTAATTCATTCGTACGATCCATTCTAATTCATTCGGATCGTGCGAATGAATTATAATGGATCTTACGAATGAATTAGAATGGAACGTATAGATTGTGCGAATGAATTAGAATGGATCGTACGAATGAATTAGAATGGATCGTACGAATGAATTAGAATGGATCGTACGAATGAGTAAGAATGGATCGTACGAATGAATTAGAATGGATTGAATTAGAATGAATCGTACGAATGAATTAGAATGGATCGTACGAATGAATTAGAATGGATCGTACGAATGAATTAGAATGGATTGAATTAGAATGAATCGTACGAATGAATTAGAATGAATCATACCGTACGAATGAATTAGAATGGATCATAGGAAGGAATTAGAATGGATCGTACGAATGAATTAGAATGGATCGTACGAATGAATTAGAATGGATCGTACGAAGGAATTAGAATGGATCGTACGAAGGAATTAGAATGGATAGTACGAATGAATTAGAATGGATACCTTCGTGCAAATGAATTAGAATGGATCGTACGAATGAGTAAGAATGGATCATACGAATGAAATAGAATGGATCGTATGAATGAATTAGAATGGATCGTGCGAATGAATTAGAATGGATCGTATGAATGAATTAGAATAGATTGTGCGAATGAATTAGAATGGATCGTACGAATGAATTAGAATGGATCGTACGAATGAATTAGAATGGATCGTATGAATGAATTAGAATGGATCGTGCGAATGAATTAGAATGGATCGTACGAATGAAATAGAATGGATTCGCACGAATATATCCATTCTAATTCATTCGTACGATCCATTCTAATTCATTCGTACAATCCATTCTAATTCATTCGCACGGTCCATTCGCATTCACTCAAACGATCCATTCGAATTCATTCATATGATCCATTCTAATTCATTCGCACGAATGTATCCATTCTAATTCATTCGTACGATCCATTCTAATTCATTTGTACGAATGTATCCACTCTAATTCATTCATACGATCCATTCTAATTCATTCGCACGAATGTATCCATTCCAATTCATTCGTACGATCAATTCTAATTCATTCGCACGATCTATTCTAGAATGGATCGTATTAATGAATTAGAATGGATCGTGCGAATGAATTAGAATGGATCGTACGAATGAGTAAGAATGGATCGTGCGAATGAATTAGAATGGATCATATGAATGAATTAGAATGGATCGTATGAATGAATTAGAATGGATCGTGCGAATAAATTAGAATGGATCGTATGAATGAATTAGAATCGATTGTGCGAATGAATTAGAATGGATCGTACGAATGAATTAGAATGGATACATTCGTGCGAATGAATTAGAATGGATCGTATGAATGAATTAGAATCGATCGTACGAATGAATTAGAATGGAACATGCGAATGAATTAGAATGGATCGTGTGAATGAATTAGAATGGATCATACGAATGAAATAGAATGGATTGTACGAATGAGATAGAATGGATCGTACGAATGAATTAGAATGGATACATTCATGCGAATGAATTAGAATGGATCATATGAATGAATTAGAATGGATTCATTCGTGCGAATGAATTAGAATGGATCGTACGAATGAGTAAGAATGGATCGTACGAATGAATTAGAATGGATTGAATTAGAATGAATCGTACGAATGAATTAGAATGGATCGTACGAATGAATTAGAATGGATCGTACGAATGAATTAGAATGGATTGAATTAGAATGGATACATTCATACGAATGAATTAGAATGGATCGTACGAATGAATTAGAATGGATCGTGCGAATGAATTAGAATTGATCGTACGAATGAATTAGAATAGATTGTGCGAATGAATTAAAATGATTCGTATAAATGAATTAGAATGGATCGTATGAGTGAATTAGAATGGATACGAAGGAATTAGAATGGATCGTACGAATGAATTAGAATGGATCGTATGAATGAAATAGAATGGATCGTACGAATGAATTAGAATGGATCGTGCGAATGAATTAGAATGGATCGTACGAAGGAATTAGAATGGATAGTACGAATGAATTAGAATGGATACCTTCGTGCAAATGAAATAGAATGGATCGTACGAATGAATTAGAATGGATCGTATGAATGAATTAGATTGTATCGTATTAATGAATTATAATGGATCGTACGAATGAATTAGAATAGATCGTACGAATGAATTAGAATAGATACGAATGGATCATACGAATGAGTATGAATGGATCGTACGAATGAAATAGAATGGATTGTACGAATGAATTAGAATGGATACATTCGTGCGAATGAATTAGGATGGATCGTATGAATGAATTAGAATGGATCGTACGAATGACTTAGAATGGATACATTCGTGCGAATGAATTAGAATGGATCGTATGAATGAATTAGAATCGATCGTACAAATGAATTAGAATGGATCATGCGAATGAATTAGAATGGATCGTGTGAATGAATTAGAATGGATGGTATGAATGAATTAGAATGGATCGTATGAATGAAATAGAATGGATCGTACGAATGAATTAGAATGGATCGTGCGAATGAATTAGAATGGATCGTACGAATGAATTAGAATGGATCGTACGAAGGAATTAGAATGGATAGTACGAATGAATTAGAATGGATACCTTCGTGCAAATGAAATAGAATGGATCATACGAATGAATTAGAGTAGATTGTGCGAATGGATTAGAATGGATCATACGATTGAGTAAGAATGGATTGTACGAATGAAATAGAATAGATCGTACGAATGAATTAGAATGGATCGTACGAATGAATTAGATTGGATCGTTCGAATGAATTAGAATAGATTGTGCGAATGAATTAGAATGGATCGTACGAATGAATTAGAATGGATCGTGCGAATAAATTAGAATGGATCGTATGAATGAATTAGAATGGATCGTGCGAATGAATTAGAATATGGATCGTACGAAGGAATTAGAATGGATCGTACGAATGAATTCGAATATATCCTTTCTAATTCATTCGTACGATCCATTCTAATTCCTTCGTACGATCCATTCTAATTCATTCGTACGATCCATTCTAATTCATTCGCACGATCCATTCTAATTCATTCGTACGATCCAATCTAATTCATTCGTACGATCCATTCTAATTCATTCGCACAATCTATTCTAATTCATTCGTACGATCCATTCTAATTCATTCGCACGATCCATTCTAATTCATTCATACGATCCATTCTATTTCATTCGTTCGATCCATTCTTACTCATTCGTACGATCCATTCTAATTCATTTGCACGAAGGTATCCATTCTAATTCATTCGTACTATCCATTCTAATTCCTTCCTACGATCCATTCTAATTCCTTCGTACGATCCATTCTAATTCATTCGTACGATCCATTCTAATTCATTCGTACAATCCATTCTAATTCATTCGTATGATCCATTCTAATTCATTCGTACGGTATGATTCATTCTAATTCATTCGTACGATTCATTCTAATTCAATCCATTCTAATTCATTCGTACGATCCATTCTAATTAATTCGCACAATATATTCTAATTCACTCAAACGATCCATTCTAATTCATTCATATGATCCATTCTAATTCATTCGGACGAATGTATCCATTCTAATTCATTCGTACGATCCATTCTAATTCATTTGTACGAATGTATCCACTCTAATTCATTCATACGATCCATTCTAATTCATTCGCACGAATGTATCAATGAATCGTACGAATGAATTAGAATGGATTGAATTAGAATAAATCGTACGAATGAATTAGAATGGATCGTGCGAATGAATTAGAATGGATTGTACGAATGAATTAGAATGGATCGTACGAATGAATTAGAATGGATCGTGTGAATGAATTAGAATGGATCGTACAAATGAATTAGAAAGGATATATTTGAATTCATTCGTACGATCCATTCTAATTCCTTCGTACAATCCATATTCTAATTCATTCGCACGATCCATTCTAATTCATTCGTACGATTCATTCTAATTCAATCCATTCTAATTCATTCGTATGATCTATTCTAATTCATTCATACGATCCATTCTAATTCATACAATCTATTCTAATTAGAATGGATCGTACTAATGAATTAGAATGGATCGAACGAATGAATTAGAATGGATCGTACGAATGAATTAGAATGGATTGAATTAGAATGAATCGTACGAATGAATTAGAATGGATCATGCGAATGAATTAGAATATGGATCGTACGAAGGAATTAGAATGGATCGTACGAATGAATTCGAATGTATCCTTTCTAATTCATTCGTACGATCCATTCTAATTCATTCGTACAATCCATACTAACTCATTCGCACGATCCATTCTAATTCATTCGCACGATCCTACGAATGAATTAGAATAGATTGTGCGAATGAATTAGAATGGATCTGGATCGTGTATCCATTCTAATTCATTCGTACGACCCATTCTAATTCATTCGTACGATCCATTCTAATTCATTCGTACGATCCATTCTAATTCTTTCATACGATCCATTCTAATTCATTCAAATGATCCACTCTAATTCATTCATACGATCCATTCTAATTCATTCGTACGATCCATTCTAATTCATTCGGATCGTGCGAATGAATTATAATGGATCTTACGAATGAATTAGAATGGAACGTATAGATTGTGCGAATGAATTATAATGGATCGTACGAATGAATTAGAATGGATCGTACGAATGAATTAGAATGGATCGTACGAATGAATTAGAATGGATCGTATGAATGAGTAAGAATGGATCGTACGAATGAATTAGAATGGATTGAATTAGAATGAATCGTATGAATGAATTAGAATGGATCGTACGAATGAATTAGAATGGATCGTACGAATGAATTAGAATGGATTGAATTAGAATGAATCGTACGAATGAATTAGAATGAATCATACCGTACGAATGAATTAGAATGGATCATAGGAAGGAATTAGAATGGATCGTACGAATGAATTAGAATGGATCGTACGAAGGAATTAGAATGGATCGTACGAAGGAATTAGAATGGATAGTACGAATGAATTAGAATGGATACCTTCGTGCAAATGAATTAGAATGGATCGTACGAATGAGTAAGAATGGATCGTACGAATGAAATAGAATGGATTGTATGAATGAATTAGAATGGATCGTGCGAATGGATTAGAATGGATCGTACGAATGAATTAGAATAGATTGTGCGAATGAATTAGAATGGATCGTACGAATGAATTAGAATGGATTGTACGAATGAATTAGAATGGATCGTATGAATGAATTAGAATGGATCGTGCAAATGAATTAGAATGGATCGTACGAATGAAATAGAATGGATTCGCACGAATGTATCCATTCTAATTCATTCGTACGATCCATTCTAATTCATTCGTACAATCCATTATAATTCATTCGCACGATCCATTCGCATTCACTCAAACGATCCATTCTAATTCATTTATATGATCCATTCTAATTCATTCGCACGAATGTATCCATTCTAATTCATTCGTACGATCTATTCTAATTCATTTGTACGAATGTATCCACTCTAATTCATTCATACGATCCATTCTAATTCATTCGCACGAATGTATCCATTCCAATTCATTCGTACGATCCATTCTAATTCATTCGCACAATCTATTCTAATTCATTCGTACGATCAATTCTAATTCATTAGCATGATCCATTCTAATTCATTCGTACGATCTATTCTATTTCATTCGTACAATCCATTCTTACTCAATCGTATGATCCATTCTAATCCATTCGCACAATCTATTCTAATTCATTCGTGCGATCCATTCTATTTCATTCGTACGATCCATTCTAATTCATACGATCCATTCTATTTCATTCATACGATCCATTTTAATTCATTCGCACGATCCATTCTAATTCATTCATACGATCCATTCTAATTCATTCGTACGATCCATTCTAATTTCTTCGTATGATCTATTCTAATTCCTTCGTACGATCCATTCTAATTCCTTCGTACGATCCATTCAAATTCATTCGCACGAATCCATCCATTCTAATTCATTCGTACGATCCATTCTAATTCATTCGCACGATCCATTCTAATTCATTAATAGGATCCAATCTAATTCATTCATACGATCTATTCTAATTCATTCGCATGAATATATCCTTTCTAATTCATTCGTACGATCCATTCTTATTCATTCGCACAATCTATTCTAATTCATTAGTACGATCCATTCTAATTAGAATAGATTGTATGAATTAGAATGGATCGTATGAATGAATTAGAATAGATCGTACGAATGAATTAGAATGGATCGTATGAATGAATTAGATTGTGCGAATGAATTAGAATGGATACATTCGTGCGAATGAATTAGATTGGATCGTATGCATGAATTAGAATGGATCGTGCGAATGAATTAGAATAGATTGTGCGAATGAATTAGAATGGATCGTATGAATGAATTAGAATGGATCGTACGAATGAATTAGAATGGATGCATTCGTGCGAAAGAATTAGAATAGATCATATGAATGAATTAGAATGGATCGTATGAATGAAATAGAATGGATCGTACGAATGAATTAGAATGGATCGTGCGAATGAATTAGAATGGATCCTACGAATGAATTAGAATAGATCGTACGAAGGAATTAGAATGGATCGTACGAATGAATTAGAATTAGAATGAATCGTACGAATGAACTAGAATGGATCGTACAAATGAATTAGAATGGATCGTAAGAATGAATTAGAATGGATCGTTCAAATGAATTAGAATGGATTGAATTAGAATGAATCGTACGAATGAATTAGAATGAATCATACCGTACGAATGAATTAGAATGGATCATACGAAGGAATTAGAATGGATCGTACGAATGAATTAGAATGGATCGTACGAATGAATTAGAATGGTTCGTACGATTGAATTAGAATGGATCGTATGAATGAATTAGAATGGATCGTGCGAATGAATTAGAATGGATCGTACGAATAAAATAGAATTGATTCGCACGAATGTATCCATTCTAATTCATTCGTACGATCCATTCTAATTCATTCGTACAATCCATTCTAATTCATTCGCACGATCCATTCGCATTCACTCAAACGACCAAATCTAATTCATAAGTACGATCCATTCTAATTCATTCAAACGATCCATTCTAATTCATTCGTACGATCCATTCTAATTCATTCGCACGAATGTATCCATTCTAATTCATTCGTACGATCCATTCTAATTCATTTATACGAATGTATCCATTCTAATTCATTCGTACGATCCATTCTAATTCATTTATACGAATGTATCCTTTCTAATTCATTCGTACGATCCATTCTAATTCATTCGCACAATGTATTCTAATTCATTAGTACGATCCATTCTAATTCATTCGTATGATCCATTCTAATTCATTCATACGATCCATTCTAATTCATTCGTACGATCCATTCTAATTCATTCGTACGATCCATTCTAATTCATTCGCACAATCTATTCTAACACATTCGTACGATCCATTCTAATTCATTTGCACGATTCATTCTAATTCATTCGTACGATCCATTCTAATTCATTCGCACGATCCATTCTAATTCATTTGCACGATCCATTCTAATTCATTCATACAATCCATTCTAATTCTTTTGCACGAATGTATCCATTCTAATTCATTACGAATGAGTAAGAATGGATTGTACGAATGAATTAGAATGGATACATTCGTGCGAATGAATTAGAATGGATCATACGAATGAGTAAGAATGGATCGTACGAATGAAATAGAATGGATTGTACGAATGAATTAGAATGGATCGTACGAATGAATTAGCATTGATCGTGCTAATGAATTAGAATGGAACGTACGAATGAATTAGAATGGATCGTAGAATGGATCGTATGAATGAATTAGATTGGATCGTACGAGTGAGTAAGAATGGATCATACGAATGAAATAGAATGGATCGTACGTATCAATTAGAATGGATACATTCATGGGAATGAATTAGAATGGATCGTACGAAGGAATTAGAATAGATTGTGCGAATGAATTAGAATGGATCGTACGAATGAATTTGAAAGGATACATTCGTGCAAATGAATTAGAATGGATACCTTCGTGCAAATGAATTAGAATGGATCGTACGAATGAGTAAGAATGGATCGTACGAATGAAATAGAATGGATCGTATGAATAAATTAGAATGGATCGTGCGAATGAATTAGAATGGATCATACGAATGAATTAGAATAGATTGTGCGAATGAATTAGAATGGATCGTACGAATGAATTAGAATGGATCGTATGAATGAATTAGAGTGGATACATTCGTACAAATGAATTAGAATGGATCGTACGAATGAATTAGAATGGATATATTCGTACAAATGAATTAGAATGGATCGTACCAATGAATTAGAATGGATACATTCGTGCGAATGAATTAGAATGGATCGTACGAATGAATTAGAATGGATCGTTTGAATGAATTAGAATGGATCGTACTTATGAATTAGAATGGGTCGTTTGAGTGAATGCCAACGGATCGTGCGAATGAATTAGAATGGATTGTACGAATGAATTAGAAAGGATCGTACGAATGAATTAGAATGGATACATTCGTGCGAATCCATTCTATTTCATTCGTAAGATCCATTCTAATTCATTCGCATAATCCATTCTATTTCATTCATACGATCCATTCTATTTCATTCGTACGATCCATTCTTACTCATTCGTACGATCCATTCTAATTCATTTGCACGAAGGTATCCATTCTAATTCATTCGTACGATCTATTCTAATTCATTCATACGATCCATTCTAATTCATTCGTATGAATGTATCAACTCTAATTCATTCGTACGATCCATTCTAATTCATTCATACATGTACGAATGATTTAGAATGGATACATTCGTGCGAATGAATTAGAATGGATCGTATGAATGAATTAGATTGGATCGTATGCATGAATTAGAATGGATCGTGCGAATGAATTAGAATGGATCGTACGAATGAATTAGAATGGATCGAACGAATGAATTAGAATGGATACATTCGTGCGAATGAATTAGAATGGATCTTATGAATAAATTAGATTGTACGAAGGAATTAGAATGGGTCATACGAATGAAATAAAATGGATCATAATCTAATTCATTCATACGATCCATTCTAATACATTCGCACAATCTATTCTAATTCATTCGTACGATCCATTCTAATTCATTCGCACGATCTATTCTAATTCATTCGTACGATCCATTCTAATTCATTCGCACGAATGTATCCATTCTAATTCATTCATACAATCTATTATAATTCATTCGTACGATCCATTCTAATTCATTCGCATAATCCATTCTATTTCATTCGTACGAATGAATTAGAATAGATTGTGTGAATGAATTAGAATGGATCGTACGAATGAAATAGAATGGAACGTATGAATGAATTAGAGTGGATCGTACGAATGAATTAGAATGGATTGAATTAGAATGAATCGTACGACTGAATTAGAATGAATCATACCGTATGAATGAATTAGAATGGATCATATGAATGAATTAGAATGGATCGTATGAATGAATTAGAATGGATCGTGCGAATGAATTAGAATGGATCGTGCGAATGAATTAGAATGGATCGTACGAATGAATTAGAATGGATCGTACGAATGAATTAGAATGGATCGTTCGAATGAATTAGAATAGATTGTGCGAATGAATTAGAATGGATACCTTCATGCAAATGAATTAGAATGGATCGTACGAATGAGTAAGAATGGATCGTACGAATGAAATAGAATGGATCGTATGAATGGATTAGAATGGATCATGCTAATGAATTAGAATTGATCGTACGAATGAATTAGAATAGATTGTGCGAATGAATTAGAATGGATCGTACGAATGAATTGGAATGGATACATTCGTGCGAATGAATTAGAATAGATCGTATGAATGAATTAGAGTGGATACATTCGTACAAATGAATTGGAATGGATCGTGCGAATGTATTAGAATGGATCGTGCGAATGAATTAGAATGGATCGTACGAATGAAATAGAATGGATCGTACGAATGAATTAGAATGGATCGTAGAATGGATCGTATGAATGAATTAGAATGGAATGAATTAGAATGGATCGTGCGAATGAATTAGAATGGATCGTATGAATGAATTAGAATGGATCGTACGAATGAATTAGAATAGATTGTGCGAATGAATTAGAATGGATCGTACGAATGAATTAGAATGGATCATATGAATGAATTAGAATGGATCGTGCGAATGAATTAGAATGGATCGTACGAATGAAATAGAATGGATTCGCATGAATGTATCCATTCTAATTCATTCATACTATCCATTCTAATTCCTTCGTACGATCCATTCTAATTCCTTCGTACGATCCATTCTAATTCATTCGTATGATCCATTCTAATTCATTCGTACGATCCATTCTAATTCCTTCGTATGACCCATTCTAATTCATTCGTACGGTATGATTCATTCTAATTCATTCGTACGATTCATTCTAATTCAATCCATTCTAATTCATTCGTACGATCCATTCTAATTCATTCGTTCGATCCATTCTAATTCATTCGTACGATTCATTCTAATTCAATCTATTCTAATTCATTCGTACGATCCATTCTTACTCATTCGTATGATCCATTCTAATTTATTCGCACGAATGAATCCATTCTAATTCATTCGTATGATGCATTCTAATTCATTCGCAAATGGATCGTATGAATGAAATAGAATGGATCGTATGAATTAGAATGGATCGTACGAAAGAATTAGAATGAATCATACCGTACGAATGAATTAGAATGGATCATACGAAGGAATTAGAATGGATCGTACTAATGAATTAGAATGGATCGTACGAATAAATTAGAATGGATGGTACGAATGAATTATAATGGATCGTATGAATGAATTAGAATGGATCGTGCGAATGAATTAGAATGGATCGTACGAATGAAATAGAATGGATTCGCACGAATGTATCCATTCTAATTCATTCGTACGATCCATTCTAATTCATTCGTACAATCCATTCTAATTCATTCGCACGATCCATTCGCATTCACTCAAACGACCCATTCTAATTCATAAGTACGATCCATTCTAATTCATTCAAACAATCCATTCTAATTCATTCGTACGATCCATTCTAATTCATTCGCACGAATGTATCCATTCTAATTCATTCGTACGATCCATTCTAATTCATTTGTACGAATGTATCCATTCTAATTCATTCGTATGATCCATTCTAATTCATTTGTACGAATGTATCCTTTCTAATTCATTCGTACGATCCATTCTAATTCATTCGCACAATCTATTCTAATTCATTAGTACGATCCATTCTAATTCATTCGTACGATCCATTCTAATTCATTCGTACGATCCATTCTAATTTATTCGTACGATCCATTCTAATTCATTCGTACGATCCATTCTAATTCATTCGCACAATCTATTCTAATACATTTGTACGATCCATTCTAATTCATTCGCACGATCCATTCTAATTCATTCATACGATCCATTCTAATTCATTGGCACGATTGTATCTATTCTAATTCATTCGTACGATCCATTCTAATTCATTCGCACAATCTATTCTAATTCATTCATACGATCCATTCTAATTTATTCGCACGATCCATTCTAATTCATTCATACGATCCATTCTAATTCATTCATACAATCCATTCTAATTCCTTCGTACGATCCATTCTAATTCATTCATACGATGCATTCTAATTCATTCATATGATCCATTCTAATTCATTCGCACGAATGTATCCATTCTAATTCATTCGTACGATCCATTCTAATTCATTTGTACGAATGTATCCACTCTAATTCATTCATACGATCCATTCTAATTCATTTGTACGAATGTATCCACTCTAATTCATTCTAATTCATGCATACGATGAGTAAGAATGGATCGTACGAATGAATTAGAATGGATTGAATTAGAATGAATCGTACGAATGAATTAGAATGGATCGTACGAATGAATTAGAATGGATTGAATTAGAATGAATCGTACGAATGAATTAGAATGAATTATACCGTACGAATGAATTAGAATGGATCATACGAAGGAATTAGAATGGATCGTACGAATGAATTAGAATGGATCGTACGAAGGAATTAGAATGGATCGTACGAAGGAATTAGAATGGATAGTACGAATGAATTAGAATGGATACCTTCGTGCAAATGAATTAGAATGGATCGTACGAATGAGTAAGAATGGATCGTACGAATGAAATAGAATAGATCGTATGAAGGAATTAGAATGGATCGTGCGAATGAATTAGAATGGATCGTACGAATGAATTAGAATAGATTGTGCGAATGAATTATAATGGATCGTACGAATGAATTAGAATGGATCGTACGAATGAATTAGAATGGATCGTATGAATGAATTAGAATGGATCGTGCGAATGAATTAGAATGGATCGTACGAATGAAATAGAATGGATTCGCACGAATGTATCCATTCTAATTCATTCGTACGATCCATTCTAATTCATTCGTACAATCCATTCTAATTCATTCGCACGATCCATTCGCATTCACTCAAACGATCCATTCTAATTCATTCATATGATCCATTCTAATTCATTCGCACGAATGTATCCATTCTAATTCATTCGTACGATCCATTCTAATTCATTTGTACGAATGTATCCACTCTAATTCATTCATACGATCCATTCTAATTCATTCGCACGAATGTATCCATTCCAATTCATTCGTACGATCCATTCTAATTCATTCGCACAATCTATTCTAATTCATTCGTACGATCAATTGTAATTCATTAGCATGATCCATTCTAATTCATTCGTACGATCTATTCTATTTCATTCGTACAATCCATTCTTACTCAATCGTATGATCCATTCTAATCCATTCGCACAATCTATTCTAATTCATTCGTACGATCAATTCTATTTCATCCGTACGATCCATTCTAATTCATACGATCCATTCTATTTCATTCATACGATCCATTTTAATTCATTCACACGATCCATTCTAATTCATTCATACGATCCATTCTAATTCATTCGTACGATCCATTCTAATTTATTCGTATGATCTATTCTAATTCCTTCGTACGATCCATTCTAATTCCGTCGTACGATCCATTCAAATTCATTCGCACGAATCTATCCATTCTAATTCATTCGTACGATCCATTCTAATTCATTCGCACGATCCATTCTAATTCATTCGCACGATCCATTCTAATTCATTAATACGATCCAATCTAATTCATTCATACGATCTATTCTAATTCATTCGCACGAATATATCCTTTCTAATTCATTCGTACGATCCATTCTAATTCATTCGCACAATCTATTCTAACTCATTAGTACGATCCATTCTAATTAGAATAGATTGTATGAATTAGAATGGATCATATGAATGAATTAGAATAGATCGTGCGAATGAATTAGAATGGATCGTATGAATGAATTAGAATGGATACATTCGTGCGAATGAATTAGATTGGATCGTATGCATGAATTAGAATGGATCGTGCGAATGAATTAGAATAGATTGTCCGATTGAATTAGAATGAATCGTACGAATGAATTAGAATGGATCGTACGAATGAATTAGAATGGATCGTACGAATGAATTAGAATGGATACATTCGTACGAAAGAATTAGAATAGATCGTATGAATGAATTAGAATGGATCGCATGAATGAAATAGAATGGATCGTACGAATGAATTAGAATGGATCGTGCGAATGAATTAGAATGGATCGTACGAATGAATTAGAATGGATCATACGAAGGAATTAGAATGGATCGTACGAATGATTTAGAATTAGAATGAATTGTACGAATAAATTAGAATGGATCGTACGAATGAATTAGAATGGATCGTACGAATGAATTAGAATGGATCGTACGAATGAATTAGAATGGATTGAATTAGAATGAATCGTACGAATGAATTAGAATGAATCATACCTTACGAATGAATTAGAATGGATCATACGAAGGAATTAGAATGGATCGTACAAATGAATTAGAATGGATCGTACGAATGAATTAGAATGGATCGTATGAATGAATTAGAATGGATCGTGCGAATGAATTAGAATGGATCATACGAATGAAATAGAATGGATTTGCACGAATGTATCCATTCTAATTCATTCGTACGATCCATTCTAATTCATTCGTACAATCCAATCTAATTCATTCGCACGATCCATTCGCATTCACTCAAACGATCCATTCTAATTCATTCAAACGATCCATTCTAATTCATTCGTACGATCCATTCTAATTTATTCGCACGAATGTATCCATTCTAATTCATTAGTACGATCCATTCTAATTCATTTGTACGAATGTATCCATTCTAATTCATTCGTACGATCCATTCTAATTGATTTGTACGAATGTATCCTTTCTAATTCATTCGTACGATCCATTCTAATTCATTCGCACAATCTATTCTAATTCATTAGTACGATCCATTCTAATTCATTCGTACGATCCATTCTAATTCATTCGTACGATCCATTCTAATTCATTCGTACGATCCATTCTAATTCATTCGCACAATCTATTCTAATACATTCGTACGATCCATTCTAATTCATTCGCACGATCCATTCTAATTCATTCATACGATCCATTCTAATTCATTCGCACGAATGTATCCATTCTAATTCATTCGTACGATCCATTCTAATTCATTCGCACAATCTATTCTAATTCATTCATACGATCCATTCTAAATTATTCGCACGATCCATTCTAATTCATTCATACGATCCATTCTAATTCATTCATATGATCCATTCTAATTCATTCGCACGATCCATTCTTACACATTCGTACGATCCATTCTAATTCATTAATACGATCCATTCTAATTCATTCGCACGATCCATTCTAATTCATTCACACTCATACGATCCATTCTAATTCATTCGCACGAATGTATCCTTTCTAATTCATTCGTACGATCCATTCTAATTCATTCGCACAATCTATTCTAATTCATTCTAATTCTAATGGATCGTTCGAATGAATTAGAAAGGATACATTCGTGCGAATGAATTAGAATGGATCGTATGAGTGTGATTGAATTAGAATGGATCGTGCGAATGAATTAGAATGGATCGTATTAATGAATAAGAATGGATCGTGCGAATGAATTAGAATGGATCGTACGAATGAGTAAGAATGGATCGTGCGAATGAATTAGAATGGATCATATGAATGAATTAGAATGGATCGTATGAATGAATTAGAATGGATCGTGCGAATAAATTAGAATGGATCGTATGAATGAATTAGAATAGATTGTACGAATGAATTAGAATGGATCGTACGAATGAATTAGAATGGATACATTCGTGCGAATGAATTAGAATGGATCGTATGAATGAATTAGAATGGATCGTGCGAATGAATTAGAATGGATCGTACGAATGTATTAGAATAGATTGTGCGAATGAATTAGAATGGATCGTACGAATGAATTAGAATGGATCGTACGAATGAATTAGAATGGATCGCACTAATGAATTAGAATAGATTGTGCGAATGAATTAGAATGGATCGTACGAATGAATTAGAAAGGATACATTCGTACAAATGAATTAGAATGGATCGTACGAATGAATTAGAATGGATACATTCGTACAAATGAATTATAATGGATCGTACGAATGAATTAGAATGGATACATTCGTACGAATGAATTAGAATTGATCGTACGAATGAATTAGAATGGATCGTTTGAATGAATTAGAATGGATCGTACTTATGAATTAGAATGGGTCGTTTGAGTGAATGCGAATGGATCGTGCGAATGAATTAGAATGGATTGTACGAATGAATTAGAATGTATCGTACGAATGAATTAGAATGGATACATTCGTGCGAATCCATTCTATTTCATTCGTACGATCCATTCTAATTCATTCGCACTATCCATTCTAATTCATTCGTACGATCCATTCTAATTCATTCGTACGATCCATTCTAATTCATTCGTACGATCCATTCTAATTCCTTCGTATGATCCATTCTAATTCATTCGTACGGTATGATTCATTCTAATTCATTCGTACGATTCATTCTAATTCAATCCATTCTAATTCATTCGTACGATCCATTCTAATTCATTCGTACGAACCATTCTAATTCATTCGTACGATCTATTCTTATTCATTCGTACGAACAATTCTAATTCATTCGTACGATCCATTCTAATTCATTCGTACGATTCATTCTAATTCTAATTCATTCGTACAATCCATTCTAATTCCTTCGTATGATCCATTCTAATTCATTCGTACGATCCATTCTAATTCATTCGCACGATCCATTCTAATTCATTCGTACGATCCATTCTATTTCATTCATACGATCCATTCTAATTCATTCATATGATCTATTCTAATTCTTTCGCACGAATGTATCCATTCTAATTCATTCGTACGATCCATTCTATTTCATTCGTACGATCCATTCTAATTCATTCGTACGATCCATTCTAATTCATTCGCACAATCTATTCTAATTCATTCGCACGATCCATTCTAATTCATGTATACGATCCAATCTAATTCATTCGCATGAATGTATCCATTCTAATTCATTCATACGATCCATTTTAATTCATTCGTACGATCCATTCTATTTCATTCGCACGATCCACTCTAATTCATTCGTACGATCCATTCTATTTCATTCATACGATCCATTCTAATTCATTCATACGATCAATTCTAATTCATTCGTACGATCTATTCTATTTCATTCGTACAATCCTTTCTTACTCAATCGTATGATCCATTCTAATCCATTCGCACAATCTATTCTAATACATTCGTACGATCCATTCTATTTCATTCGTACGATCCATTCTATTTCATTCGTACGATCCATTCTAAGATCCATTCTAATTTATTCGCACGATCCATTCTAATTCATTCGTACGATCCATTCTAATTCATTCGTACGATCCATTCTAATTCATTCGTACGATTCATTCTAATTCAATCCATTCTAATTCATTCGTACGATCTATTCTAATTCATTCGTACGATCCATTCTAATTCATTCGTACGATTAATTCTAATTCAATCCATTCTAATTCATTCGTACGATCCATTCTTACTCATTCATACGATCCATTCTAATTCATTCGCACGATCCAATCTAATTCATTCGTACGATCTATTCTAATTCATTCGTACGATCCATTCTAATTCCTTCGTACGATCCATGCTAATTCATTCGTACGATCCATTCTAATTCATTCGCACGATCCATTCTAATTAGAATTGATCGTACGAATGAATTAGAATAGATTGTGCGAATGAATTAGAATGGATCGTACGAATGAATTGGAATGGATACATTCGTGCGAATGAATTAGAATGGATGGTACGAATGAAATAGAATGGATCGTGCGAATGAATTAGAATGGATGGTACGAATGACTTAGAATGGAACGTTCGAATGAATTAGAATAGATTGTGCGAATGAATTAGAATGGATCGTACGAATGAATTAGAAAGGATACATTCGTGCGAATGAATTAGAATGGATCGTATGAGTGTGCATGAATTAGAATGGATTGTGCGAATGAATTAGAATGGATCGTACGAATGAATTAGAATGGATCGTACGAATGAATTAGAATGGATACATTCGTGCAAAAGAATTAGAATGGATTGTATGAATGACTTAGAATGGATCGTGGGAATGAATTAGAATGGATCGTGCGAATGAATTAGAAAGGATCGTACGAATGAATTAGAATGGATCGTACGAATGAATTAGAATGGATCGTACGAATGAATTAGAAAGGATACATTCGAATTCATTCGTACGATCCATTCTAATTCATTCGTACGATCTATATTCTAATTCATTCGCACGATCCATTCTAATTCATTCATCAGATCCATTCTAATTTATTCGCACGATCCATTCTAATTCATTCGTACGATCCATTCTAATTCATTCGCACAATCTATTCTAATTCACTCAAACGATCCATTCTATTTCATTCTTATGATCCATTATAATTCATTCGCACGAATGTATCCATTCTAATTCATTCGTACGATCCATTCTAATTTATTTGTACGAATGTATCCACTCTAATTCATTCATACGATCCATTCTAATTCATTCGCACGAATGTATCCATTCCAATTCATTCGTACGATCCATTCTAGTTCATTCGCACAATCTATTCTAATTCATTCGTACGATCCATTCTAATTCATTCGTACGATTCATTCTAATTCAATCCATTCTAATTCATTCGTACGATCCATTCTTACTCATTCGTACGATCCATTCTAATTCATTCGCAGGAATGAATCCATTCTATCTCATTCGCACAATCCATTCTAATTAGAATGGATCATACGATAAATTAGAATGGATACATTCATGCGAATGAATTAGAATGGATCATACGAATGAATTAGAATGGATTCATTCGTGCGAATGAATTAGAATGGATCGTACGAATGAGTAAGAATGGATCGTACGAATGAATTAGAATGGATTGAATTAGAATGAATCGTACGAATGAATTAGAATGGATCGTATGAATGAATTAGAATAGATTGTGCGAATGAATTAGAATGGATCGTACGAATGAATTGGAATGGACACATTCGTGCGAATGAATTAGAATGGATCGTATGAATGAATTAGAGTGGATACATTCGTACAAATGAATTAGAATGGATCGTACGAATGAATTAGAATGGATACATTCGTGCGAATGAATTAGAATGGATCATATGAATGAATTAGAATGGATCGTTTGAGTGAATTAGAATAGATTGTGTGAATGAATTAGAATGGATCGTACGAATGAATTAGAATGGATCGTGCGAATAAATTAGAATGGATCGTATGAATGAATTAGAATGGATCGTGCGAATGAATTAGAATATAGATCGTACGAATGAATTAGAATGGATCGTACGAATGAATTCGAACGTATCCTTTCTAATTCATTCGTACGATCCATTCTAATTCATTCGTACGATCCAATCTAATTCAATCGCACGATCCATTCTAATTCATTCGCACGATCCATTCTAATTCATTCATACAATCCATTCTAATTCTTTTGCACGAATGTATCCATTCTAATTCATTCGTACGATCCATTCTAATTTATTCGTACGATCCATTCTAATTCATTCGCACAATCCATTCTAATTCATTCACACTCATACGATCCATTTTAATTCATTGGCACGAATGTATCCTTTCCAATTCATTCGTACGATCCATTCTAATTCATTGGAACGATCCATTCTAAGTCATTCGTACGATCCATTCTAATTCATTCGTACGATCCATTCTAATTCATTCGCACGATCCATTCTATTTCATTCGTACGATCCATTCTAATTCATTCGCACGAATGTATCCATTCCAATTCATTCGTACGATCCATTCTAATTCATTCGCATAATCTATTCTAATTCATTCGTACAATCAATTCTAATTCATTCGCACGTATCCATTCTAATTCATTAATACGATCCTTTCAATTTCATTCGTACGATCCATTCTTACTCATTCGTACGATCCATTCTAATTCATTCGTACGATCCATTCTAATTCATTCGTACAATCCATTCTAATTCATTCGCACGTATCCATTCTAATTCATTCATACGATCCATTCTATTTCATTCGTACGATCCATTCTTACTCATTCGTACGATCCATTCTTACTCATTCGTACGATCCATTCTAATTCATTCGTACGACCCATTCTAATTCATTCGCACGATCCATTCTAATTCATTCGCACGATCCATTCTAATTCATTCGCACGATCCATTCTAATTCATTCATATGATCCACTCTAATTCATTCCTACGATCCATTCTAATTCATTCGTACGATTCATTCTAATTCATTCGGATCGTGCGAATGAATTAGAATGGATCTTACGAATGAATTAGAATGGAACGTATAGATTGTGCGAATGAATTAGAATGGATCGTACGAATGAATTAGAATGGATCGTACGAATGAGTAAGAATGGATCGTACGAATGAAATAGAATGGATCGTATGAATGAATTAGAATGGATACGTGCGAATGAATTAGAATTGATCGTACGAATGAATTAGAATGGATCGTGCGAATGAATTAGAATGGATCGTGCGAATGAATTAGAATGGATCGTGCGAATGAATTAGAATGGATCGTGCGAATGAATTAGAAAGGATACATTCGTGCGAATGAATTAGAATGGATCGTGCGAATGAATTAGAAAGGATACATTCGTGCGAATGAATTAGAATGGATCGTATGAGTGTGAATGAATTAGAATGGATCGTGCGAATAAATTAGAATGGATCGTGCGAATGAATTAGAATGGATCGTACGAATGAATTAGAATAGATTGTGCGAATGAATTAGAATGGATCGTACGAATGAATTAGAATGGATCGTACGAATGAATTAGAATGGATCGTATGAATGAATTAGAATGGATCGTGCGAATGAATTAGAATGGATCGTACGAATGAAATAGAATGGATTCGCACGAATGAATTATAGTGGATCGTATGAATTAGAATCGATCCATTCTAATTCATTCGTACGATCCATTCTAATTCATTCATACGATCCATTCTAATTCTTTCGCACGAATGTATCCATTCTAATTCATTCGTACGATCCATTCTAATTCATTCGTACGATCCATTCTAATTCATTCGTACGAACTATATTCTAATTCATTCGCACGATCCATTCTAATTCATTCGCACAATCTATTCTAATTCATTCGTACGATCCATTCTAATTCATTCGCACGATCCATTCTAATTCATTCATACGATCCATTCTATTTCATTCGTATGATCCATTTTTACTCATTCATACGATCCATTCTAATTCATTTGCACGAAGGTATCCATTCTAATTCATTCGTACCATCCATTCTAATTCTTTCGTACGATCCATTCTAATTCCTTCGTACGATCCATTCTAATTCATTCGTACGATCCATTCTAATTCATTCGTACGATCCATTCTAATTCCTTCGCACGATCCATTCTAATTCATTCATACGATCCATTCTAATTCATTCGTACGATCCATTCTAAATCATTCGTACGATCCATTCTTATTCATTCGCACAATCCATTCTAATTCATTCATACGATCCATTCTAACTCATTCGAACGATCCATTCTAAGTCATTCGTACGATCCATTCTAATTCATTCGTACGATCCATTCTAATTCATTCGCACGATCCATTCTATTTCATTCGTACGATCCATTCTAATTCATTCGCACGAATGTATCCATTCCAATTCATTCGTACGATCCATTCTAATTCATTCGCACAATCTATTCTAATTCATTCGTACGATCAATTCTAATTCATTCGCACGTATCCATTCTAATTCATTCATACGATCCATTCTATTTCATTCGTACGATCCATTCTTACTCATTCGCACGATCCATTCTAATTCATGCATACGATGAGTAACAATGGTTTGTACGAATGAATTAGAATGGATTGAATTAGAATGGATCGTATGAATGAATTAGAATAGATTGTGCGAATGAATTAGAATGGATCGTACGAATGAATTAGAATGGATATATTCGTACGAATGAATTAGAATGGATATATTCGTGCGAATGAATTAGAATGGATCGTATGAATGAATTAGAATCGATCGTACGAATGAATTAGAATGGATCATACGAATGAATTAGAATGGATCGTGCGAATGAATTAGAATGGATCGTACGAATGAAATAGAATTGATTGTACGAATGAGATAGAATGGATCGTACGAATGAATTAGAATGGATACATTCATGCGAATGAATTAGAATGGATCATACGAATGAATTAGAATGGATTCATTCGTGCGAATGAATTAGAATGGATCGTACGAATGAATAAGAATGGATCGTACGAATGAATTAGAATGGATTGAATTAGAATGAATCGTACGAATGAATTAGAATGGATCGTACGAATGAATTAGAATGGATCGTATGAATGAATTAGAATGGATCGTACGAATGAATTAGAATGAATCATACCGTACGAATGAATTAGAATGGATCATACGAAGGAATTAGAATGGATCGTACGAATGAATTAGAATGGATCGTACGAATGAATTAGAATGGATCATACGACGGAATTAGAATGGATCGTACGAAGGAATTAGAATGGATAGTACGAATGAATTAGAAAGGATACCTTCGTGCAAATGAATTAGAATGGATCGTACGAATGAGTAAGAATGGATCGTGCGAATGAATTAGAATGGATCATATGAATGAATTAGAATGGATCGTATGAATGAATTAGAATGGATCGTGCGAATAAATTTGAATGGATCGTATGAATGAATTAGAATAGATTGTGCGAATGAATTAGAATGGATCGTACGAATGAAATAGAATGGATACATTCGTGCGAATGAATTAGAATGGATCGTATGAATGAATTAGAATGGATCGTGCGAATGAATTAGAATGGATCGTACGAATGTATTAGAATAGATTGTGCGAATGAATTAGAATGGATCGTACGAATGAATTAGAATGGATCGTACGAATGAATTAGAATGGATCGTATGAATGAATTAGAATGGATCGTACGAATGAATTAGAATGGATCGTACTAATGAATTAGAATAGATTGTGCGAATGAATTAGAATGGATCGTACGAATGAATTAGAAAGGATACATTCGTACAAATGAATTAGAATGTATCGTACGAATGAATTAGAGTGGTTACATTCGTACAAATGAATTAGAATGGATCGTACGAATGAATTAGAATGGATACATTCGTGCGAATGAATTAGAATGGATCATATGAATGAATTAGAATGGATCGTGCGAATGAATTAGAATGGATCGTACGAATGAGTAAGAATGGATCGTACGAATGAAATAGAATGGATCGTATGAATGAATTAGAATGGATCGTGCGAATGAATTAGAATAGATCGTACGAATGAATTAGAATAGATTGTGCGAATGAATTAGAATGGATCGTACGAATGAATTAGAATGGATCGTACGAATGAATTAGAATGGATCGTATGAATGAATTAGAATGGATCGTGCGAATGAATTAGAATGGATCGTACGAATGAAATAGAATGGATTTGCACGAATGTATCCATTCTAATTCATTCGTATGATCCATTCTAATTCATTCGTACAATCCATTCTAATTCATTCGCACGATCCATTCTTACTCATTCGTACGATCCATTCTAATTCATTCGCACGATCCATTCTAATTCATTAATACGATCCATTCTAATTCATTCGCACGATCCATTCCAATTCATTCACAGTCATACGATCCATTCTAATTCATTCGCACGAATGTATCCTTTCTAATTCATTCGTACGATCCATTCTAATTCATTCGCACAATCTATTCTAATTCATTCGAACGATCCATTCTAAGTCATTCGTACGATCCATTCTAATTCATTCGTACGATCCATTCTAATTAATTCGCACGATCCATTCTAATTCATTAATACGATCCAATCTAATTCATTCATACGATCCATTCTAATTCATTCGTACGATCCATTCTAATTCATTCGCACGATCCATTCTAATTCATTCACACGATCTATTCTGATTCATTTGTACGAATGTAGCCACTCTAATTCATTCAAACGATCCATTCTAATTCATTCGCACGAATGTATCCTTTCCAATTCATTCGTACGATCCATTCTATTTCATTCGTACGATCCATTCTAATTCATTCGATCCATTCTAATTTATTCGTACAATCCATTCTAATTCATTCGCACGATCCATTCGCATTCACTCAAACGATCCATTCTAATTCATTCATATGATCCATTCTAATTCATTCGCACGAATATATCCATTCTAATTCATTCGTACGATCCATTCTAATTCATTCATACGATCCATTCTAATTCATTCGCACAATCTATTCTAATTCATTCGTACGATCAATTCTAATTCATTAGCATGATCTATTCTAATTCCTTCGTACGATCCATTCTAATTCCTTCGTACGATCCATTCTAATTCATTCGTACGATCCATTCTACTTCATTCATATGATCCATTCTAATTCATTCGTATTATTGAATTTGAATGGATCGTATGAATGAATTAGATTGGATCGTATGAATGAATTAGAATGGATCGTACGTATGAATTAGATTGGATCGTGCGAATGAATTAGAATGGATCGTATGAATGAATTAGAGTAGATACATTCGTACGAAGGAATTAGAATGGATCGTACGAATGAATTAGAATGGATCGTATGAATGAATTAGAATGGATCGTACGAATGAATTAGAATGGATCGTACGAATGAATTAGAATGGATCGTGCGAATGAATTAGAATGGATCGTACGAATGAATTAGAATGGATCGAACGAATGAATTAGAATGGATACATTCGTGCAAAAGAATTAGAATGTATTGTATGAATGAATTAGAATGGATCGTGCGAATGAATTAGAATGGATCGTACGAATGAATTAGAATGGATACATTCCTGCGAATGAATTAGAATGGATCATACGAATGAATTAGAGTTGATACATTCGTGTGAATGAATTAAAATGGATAATATGAATGAGTAAGAATGGATCGTAGAATTAGAATGGATCGTATGAATGAATTAGAATGGATCGTACGAATGAATTAGAATGGATACATTCGTGCGAATGAATTAGAATGGATCGTACGAATGAGTAAGAATGGATCGTACGAATGAAATAGAATGGATCGTACGGATGAATTAGAATGGATCGTGCGAATGAATTAGAATGGATCGTACGAATGAGTACGAATGGATCGTATGAATGAATTAGAATGGATCGTGTGAATGAATTAGAATGGATCGTACGAATGAGTAAGAATGGATCGTATGTATGAATTAGAATGGATCGTGCGAATAAATTAGAATGGATCGAACGAATGAATTGGAATGGATCATACGAATGAATTAGAATGGATCGTATGAATGAATTAGAATGGATCGTGCGAATGAATTAGAATGGATTATATGAATGAAATAGAATGGATCATACAAATGAAATAGAATGGATCGTACGAAGGAATTAGAATGGATCGTATGAATGAATTAGTGTGGATACATTGAATGAATTAGAGTGGATACATTCGTACAATTGAATTAGAATGGATCATATGAATGAAATAGAATGGATTGTACGAATGAGATAGAATGGATCGTACGAATGAATTAGAATGGATACATTCATGCGAATGAATTAGAATGGATCATACGAATGAATTAGAATGGATTCATTCGTGCGAATGAATTAGAATGGATCGTACGAATGAGTAAGAATGGATCATACGAATGAATTAGAATGGATTGAATTAGAATGAATCGTACGAATGAATTAGAATGGATCGTACGAATGAATTAGAATGGATCGTATTAATGAATTAGAATGGATCGTGCGAATGAATTAGAATGGATCGTACGAATGAGTAAGAATGGATCGTGCGAATGAATTAGAATGGATCATATGAAAGAATTAGAATGGATTGTATGAATGAATTAGAATGGATCGTGCGAATGAATTAGAATGGATACATTCGTGCGAATGAATTAGAATGGATCGTATGAATGAATTAGATTGGATCGTATGAATGAATTAGAATGGATCGTGCGAATGAATTAGAATGGATCGTACGAATGAATTAGAATGGATCGTACGAATGAATTAGAATGGATCATATGAATTAGAATGGATCGTACGAAGGAATTAGAATGGATCGTATGAATGAATTAGATTGGATCGTATTAATGAATTTGAATGGATCTTATGAATGAATTAGATTGGATCGTATGAATGAATTAGAATAGATCTTGCGAATGAATTAGAATGGATCGTACGATTGAAATAGAATGGATTGTATGAATGAATTAGAATAGATCGTGCGAATGAATTAGAATGGATCGTACGAATGAATTAGAATGGATCATATGAATGAATTAGAATGGATCGTACGTATGAATTAGAATGGATCATGCGAATGAATTAGAATGGATCGTATGAATGAATTAGAGTAGATACATTCGTACGAAGGAATTAGAATGGATCGTACGAATGAATTAGAATGGATTATATGAATGAATTAGAATGGATCGTACGAATGAATTAGAATGGATACATTCGTGCGAATGAATTAGAATGGATTGTACGAATAAATTAGAATGGATCGTACGAATGAATTAGAATAGATTGTACGAATGAATTAGAATGGATCGTACGTCTAATTCATTCGTACGATCCATTCTAATTCATTCATCCAATCCATTCTACTTCTTTTGCACGAATGTATCCATTCTAATTCATTCGTACGATCCATTCTAATTCATTCGTACGACCCATTCTAATTCATTCGCACGATCCATTCTAATTCATTCATACGATCTATTCTATTTCATTCGTACAATCCATTCTAATTCATTCATACGATCCAATCTAATTCATTCATGCGATCCATTCTAATTCATTCGTACGATCTATTCTATTTCATTCAAACGATCCATTCTAATTCGTTTGTACGATCCTTTCTAATTCCTTCGTATGATCCATTCTATTTCATTCGTATGACCCATTCTAATTCATAAGTACGATCCATTCTAATTCATTCAAACGATCCATTCTAATTCATTCGTACGATCCATTCTAATTCATTCGCACGATCCATTCTAATTCATTCATATGATCCAATCTAATTCATTCATACGATCCATGCTAATTCATTCGCACGAATGTATCCATTCTAATTCATTCGCACGATCCATTTTAATTCATTCATACGATCCATTCTATTTCATTCGTACGATCCATTCCTACTCATTCGTACGATCCATTCTAATTCATTTGCACGAAGGTATCCATTATAATTCATTCGTACTATCCATTCTAATTCCTTCGTACGATCCATTCTAATTCCTTCGTACGATCCATTCTAATTCATTCGTACGATCCATTCTAATTCATTCGTACGATCCATTCTAATTCCTTCGTATGATCCATTATAATTCATTCGTACGGTATGATTCATTCTAATTCATTCGTACGATTCATTCTAATTCAATCCATTCTAATTCATTCGTACGATCCATTCTAATTCATTCGTACGATCCATTCTAATTCATTCGTACGATTCAGTCTAATTCAATCCATTCTAATTCATTCGTACGATCCATTCTTACTCATTCGTACGATCCATTCTAATTCATTCGCACGAATGAATCCGTTCTAATTCATTCGTATGATCCATTCTAATTCATTCGCATGAATGTATCCATTCTAATTCATTCGTACGATCCATTCTATCTCATTCGTACAATCCATTCTATTTCATTCGTACGATCCATTCTAATTCATTCGCAAGATCCATTCTAATTCATTCGCATGATCCATTCTAATTCATTCGTACGATCGATTCTAATTCATTCATACTATCCATTCTAATTCATTCGCACGAATGTATCCATTCTAATTCATTCGTACGATCCATTCTAATTCATTCGTACGATCCATTCTTACTCATTCGTACGATCCATTCTAATTCATTCATACGATCCAATCTAATTCATTCATACGATCCATTCTAATTCATTCGCACAATCTATTCTAATTCATTCATACGATCCATTCTAATTTATTCGCACGATCCATTCTAATTCATTCATACGATCCATTCTAATTCATTCATATGGTCCATTCTAATTCATTCGCACGATCCATTCTTACTCATTCGTACGATCCATTCTAATTCATTCAAACTATCTATTCTAATTCATTCATACGATCCATTCTATTTCATTCGTACGATCCATTCTTACTCATTCGTACAATCCATTCTAATTCATTTGCACAAAGGTATCCATTCTAATTCATTCGTACTATCCATTCTAATTCATTCGCACGATCCATTCTAATTCACTCAAACGATCCATTCTAATTCTTTCATATGATCCATTCTAATTCATTCGCACGGATGTATCCATTCAAATTCATTCGTACGATCCATTCTAATTCATTTGTACGAATGTATCCACTCTAATTCATTCATACGATCCATTCTAATTCATTCGCACGAATGTATCCATTCCAATTCATTCGTACGATCCATTCTTATCGCACGATCCATTCTAATTCATTCGCACGATCCATTCTCCATTCTAATTCCTTCGTACGATCCATTCTAATTCCTTCGTATCCATTCTAATTCACTCATACGATCCATTCTAATTCATTCATACGATCCATTCTAATTCATTCGCATGAATGTAACCATTCTAATTCATTCTTACGATCCATTCTAATTCATTCGCACAATCTATTATAATTCATTCATACGATCCATCCTAATTCATTCGCACGAATGTATCCATTCTAATTCATTCGTACAATCCATTCTATTTCATTCGTACGATCCATTCTTACTCATTCGTACGATCCATTCGTATCCATTCTAATTCATTCGTACGATCTATTCTAATTCATTCGTATGATCCATTCTAATTCATTCGCACAATCCATTCTAATTCATTCACACTCATACGATCCATTCTAATTCATTCGCACGAATGTATCCTTTCTAATTCATTCGTACGATCCATTCTAATTCATTCGCACAATCTATTCTAATTCATTCGAACGATCCATTCTAAGTCATTCGTACGATCCATTCTAATTCATTCATACGATCCATTCTAATTCATTCGTACAATCCATTCTAATTCTTTTGCACGAATGTATCGTGCGAATGAATTAGAATGGATCGTGCGAATGAATTAGAATGGATCGTACGAATGAAATAGAATGGATCGTATGAATTAGAATGGATCGTACGAATGAAATAGATTCGTACGAAGGAATTAGAATGGATCGTACGAAGGAATTAGAATGGATAGTACGAATGAATTAGAATGGATACCTTCGTGCAAATGAATTAGAATGGATCGTACGAATGAGTAAGAATGGATCGTACGAATGAAATAGAATGGATCGTATGAATGAATTAGAATGAATCATGTGAAAGAATTAGAATGGATTGTACGAATGAATTAGAACGGATCGTATGAATGAATTTAAATGGATCGTACGAATGAATTAGAATGGATCGTACGAATGAATTAGAATGGATACATTCGTGCGAATGAATTAGAATGGATCGTATGAATGAATTAGATTGGATCGTATGCATGAATTAGAATGGATCGTGCGAATGAATTAGAATGGATCGTACGAATGAATTAGAATGGATCGAACGAATGAATTAGAATGGATTCATTCGTGCAAAAGAATTAGAATGGATTGTATGAATGAATTAGAATGGATCGTGCGAATGAATTAGAATGAATCGTACGAATGAATTAGAATGGATACATTCGTGCGAAAGAATTAGAATAGATCGTATGAATGAATTAGAATGGATCGTATGAATGAAATAGAATGGATCGTACGAATGAATTAGAATGGATCGTGCGAATGAATTAGAATGGATCGTATAAATGAATTAGAATGGATCGTACGAAGGAATTAGAATGGATCGTACGAATGAATTAGAATAGATCGTACGAATGAATTAGAATGGATACGAATGGATCGTACGAATGAGTAAGAATGGATCGTACGAATGTAATAGAATGGATCGTACGAATGAATTAGAATGGATTGAATTAGAATGAATCGTACGAATGAATTAGAATGGATCGTACGAATGAATTAGAAAGGATTGAATTAGAATGGATCGTACAATAAGAATGGATCGTATGAATGAAATAGAATAGATCGTACGGATAAATAAATTTGGATCGTACGAATGAATTAGAAAGGATATATTCATGCGAATGAATTAGAATAGATCGTATGAATGAAGTAGATTGGATCGTATTAATGAATTAGAATGGATCGTGCGAATGAATTAGAATGGATCGTACGAATGAATTAGAATGGATAGATTCGTGCGAATGAATTTGAATGGATCGTACGAAGGAATTAGAATGGATCGTACGAAGGAATTAGAATAGATCATACGAAGAAATTAGAATGAATCGTACGAATGAATTAGAATGGATCGTATGAATGAATTAGAATGGATCGTGCGAATGAATTAAAATGGATCGTATGAATGAAATAGAATGGATCGTATGAATTAGAATGGATCGTTCGAATGAAATAGAATGGATCGTACGAATGAATTAGAATAGATTGTGCGAATGGATTAGAATGGATCATACGATTGATTAAGAATGGATCGTGCGAATGAATTAGATTGGATACATTCGTGCAAATGAATAAGAATGGATACATTTGTGCGAAAGAATTAGAATGGATCGTATGAATGAATTAGATTGGATCGTATAAATGAATTAGAATGGATCGTATGAATGAATTAGATTGGATACATTCGTGCAAATGAATTAGAATGGATACATTCATGGGAATGAATTAGACTGGATCGTACAAAGGAATTAGAATGGATCATACGAATGAAATATAATGGGTCGTACAAAGGAATTTGGATGGATCGTACGAATGAATTAGAATGGATCGTACGAATGAATTAGAATGGATTGAATTAGAATGAATCGTACGATTGAATTAGAATGAATCGTACGAATGAATTAGAATGGATCGTACGAATGAATTAGAATGGATCGTACGAATGAATTAGAATGGATTGAATTAGAATGAATCGTACGAATGAATTAGAATGAATCATACCGTACGAATGAATTAGAATGGATCATACGAAGGAATTAGAATGGATCGTGCGAATGAATTCGAATGTATCCATTCTAATTCATTCGCACGATCCATTCTAATTCATTCATACAATCCATTCTAATTCTTTTGCACGAATGTATCCATTCTAATTCATTCGTACGATCCATTCTAATTCATTAATACGATCCAATCTAATTCATTCATACGATCTATTCTAATTCATTCGCACGATCTAATCTATTTCATTCGTACAATCCATTCTATTTCATTCGTACGATCCATTCTAATTCATTCGCACAATCCATTCTAATTCATTCGTACGATCCATTCTAATTCATTCGCACAATCTATTCTAATTCATTCGTACGATCCATTCTAATTCATTCGCACGATCCATTCTAATTCATTCATACGATCCATTCTATTTCATTCGTACGATCCATTCTTACTCATTCGTACGTTCCATTCTAATTCATTTGCACGAAGGTATCCATTCTAATTCATTCGTACTATCCATTCTAATTCCTTCGTACGATCCATTCTAATTCCTTCGTACGATCCATTCTAATTCATTTGTACGATCCATTCTAATTTATTCGTACAATCCAATCTAATTCCTTCGCACGATCCATTCGCATTCACTCAAACGATCCATTCTAATTTATTCATATGATCCATTCTAATTCATTCGCACAAATGTATCTATTCCAATTCATTCGTACGATCCATTCTAATTCATTCGTACAATCTATTCTAATTCATTCGTACGATCAATTCTAATTCATTAGCATGAATCGTACGAATGAATTAGAATGGATCGTACGAACGAATTAGAATGGATCGTACGAATGAATTAGAAAGGATACATTCGAATTCATTCGTACGATCCATTCTAATTCCTTCATACGATCCATATTCTAATTCATTCGCACGATCCATTCTAATTCATTCGCACGATTCATTCTAATTCATTCATATGATCCATTCTAATTCATTCACACAATCCATTCTAATTCATTCTAATTTATTCGTATGTGAGTGGATCGTGTTTTTTCGTGCTAATGAATTAGAATGTATCGTACGAATGAATTACAATGGATACATTTGTGCGAAAGAATTAGAATGGATCGTATGAATGAATTAGATTGGATCATATAAATGAATTAGAATGGATCGTGCGAATGAATTAGAATGGATCGTACGAATGAATTAGAATGGATCATATGAATGAATTAGAATGGATCGTACGTATGAATTAGAATGGATCGTGCGAATGAATTAGAATGGATCGTATGAATGAATTAGAGTAGATACATTCGTACGAAGGAATTAGAATGGATCATACGAATGAATTAGAATGGATTATATGAATGAATTAGAATTGATCGTACGAATGAATTAGAATGGATACATTCGTGCGAATGAATTAGAATGGATTATACGAATAAATTAGAATGGATCGTACGAATGAATTAGAATAGATTGTACGAATGAATTAGAATGGATCGTACGTCTAATTCATTCGTACGATCCATTCTAATTCATTCTAATTCATTCATATGATCCATTCTAATTCATTCGCACGATCCATTCTAATTCATTCACACGATCCATTCGTGAGTGGATCGTGTTTTTTCGTGCTAATGAATTAGAATGGATCGTACGAATGAATTAGAATGGATACATTCGTGCGAATGAATTAGAATAGATTGTATGAATGAATTAGAATGAATCGTACGAATGAATTAGAAAGGATCGTGCGAATGAATTAGAATGGATTGTGCGAATGAATTAGAATGGATCATATGAATGAATTAGAATTAGAATGGATCGTACGAATGAGTAAGAATGGATCATACGAATGAAATAGAATGGATCGTACGTATCAATTAGAATGGATACATTCGTGGGAATAGATTAGAATGGATCGCACGAAGGAATTAGAATGGATCGTACGAAGGAATTAGAATGGATCGTACGAATGAATTAGAATGGATACATTCGTGCAAAAGAAGTAGAATGGATTGTATGAATGAATTAGAATGGATCGTACGAATAAATTAGACGTACGATCCATTCTAATTCATTCGTACAACCTATTCTAATTCATTCGTACGATCCATTCTAATTTATTCGTACAATCCATTCTAATTCATTCGCACGAATGTATCCATTCTAATTCATTCGTACGATCCATTCTAATTCATTCATATAATCCATTCTAATTCATTCGTACGATCCATTCTAATTCCTTCGTACGAATGTATCTACTCTAATTCATTCATACGATCCATTCTAATTCATTCGCACGATCCATTCTAATTCATACGTACGATCCATTCTAATTCATTCATATGATCCATTCTAATTCATTCGTATGATCCATTCTAATTCATTCGCACGATCTATTCTAATTCATTCATACAATCCATTCTATTTCATTCGTACGATCCATTCTAATTCATTCGCAAGATCCATTCTAATTCATTCATACGATCCAATCTAATTCATTCATACGAACCATTCAAATTCATTAATACGATCCAATCTAATTCATTCATACGATCCATTCTAATTCCTTCGTACGATCCATTCTAATTCATACGATCCATTCTGATTCATTCGTACGATCCATTCTAATTCATTCGTACGATCCATTCTAATTCATTCGCACGATCCATTCAAATTCATTAGCATGATCCATTCTAATTCATTCGTACGATCTATTCTATTTCAATCGTACAATCCATTCTTACTCAATCGTATGATCCATTCTAATCCATTCGCACAATCTATTCTAATTCATTCGTACGATCCATTCTATTTCATTCGTACGATCCATTCTAATTCATACGATCCATTTTATTTCATTCATACGATCCATTTTAATTCATTCGCACGATCCATTCTAATTCATTCATACGATCCATTCTAATTCATTCGTACGATCCATTCTAATTTCTTCGTATGATCTATTCTAATTCCTTCGTACGATCCATTCTAATTTCTTCGTACGATCCATTCAAATTCATTCGCACGAATCTATCCATTCTAATTCATTCGTACGATTCATTCTAATTCAATCCATTCTAATTCATTCGTACGATCCATTCTTACTCATTCGTACGATCCATTCTAATTCATTCGCACGAATGAATCCATTCTAATTCATTCGTATGATCCATTCTAATTCATTCGCATGAATGTATCCATTCTAATTCATTCGTACGATCCATTCTATCTTATTCGTACGATCCATTCTAATTCATTCGTACGATCCATTCTAATTCATTCGCATGATCCATTCTAATTCATTCGTACGATCGATTCTAATTCATTCATACGATCCATTCTAATTCATTCGCACGAATGTATCCATTCTAATTCATTCGTAAGATCCATTCTAATTCATTCGCACAATCTATTCTAATTCATTCATACGAATGAATTAGAATGGATACATTCATGCGAAAGAATTAGAATGGATCGTATGAATGAATTAGATTGGATCTTACGAATGAATTAGAATGGATCGTACGAATGAATTAGAATGGATCGTATGAATGAATTAGAATGGATCGTGCGAATGAATTAGAATGGATCGTGCGAATGAATTAGAATGGATCGTACGAATGAATTAGAATGGATCGTGCGAATGAATTAGAATGGATCATATGAATGAATTAGAATGGATCGTATGAATGAATTAGAATGGATCGTGCGAATAAATTAGAATGGATCGTATGAATGAATTAGAATAGATTGTGCGAATGAATTAGAATGGATCGTACGAAGGAATTAGAATGGATCGTACGAAGGAATTAGAATGGATAGTACGAATGAATTAGAATGGATACCTTCGTGCAAATGAATTAGAATGGATCGTACGAATGAATTAGAATGGATTGTACGAATGAATTAGAATGGATCATTTGAATGAATTAGAATGGATCATACTTATGAATTAGAATGGGTCATACGAATGAAATAGAATGGATCGTACGAAGGAATTAGAAAGGATCGTACAAACGAATTAGAATGGATCGTATGAATGAAATAGAATAGATCATACGAATGAATTAGAATGGATCGTATGAATGAATTAGATTGGATCGTATGAATGAATTAGAATGGATTGTACGAATGTAATAGAATAGATCATACGAATGAAATAGAATGGATCGTACGAATGAATTAGAATAGATTGTGCGAATGGATTAGAATGGATCATACGATTGAGTAAGAATGGATTGTACGAATGAAATAGAATAGATCGTACGAATGAATTAGAATGGATCGTATGAATGAATTCGAATGGATCGTGCGAATGAATTAGAATGGATCGTACGAATGAATTAGAATGGATCGTAAGAATGAATTAGAATGGATCGTAGTAGTGAATTAGAATGGATCCTACGAATGAATTAGAATAGATTGTGCGAATGAATAAGAATGGATCTGGATCGTGTATCCATTCTAATTCATTCGTACGACTTATTCTAATTCATTCGCACGATCCATTCTAATTCATTCGTACGATCTATTCTATTTCATTCGTACAATCCATTCTAATTCATTCATACGATCCAATCTAATTCATTCATACGATCCATTCTAATTCATTCGTACGATCTATTCTATTTCATTTATACGATCCATTCTAATTCGTTTGTACGATCCTTTCTAATTCCTTCGTACGATCCATTCTATTTCATTCGTATGACCCATTCTAATTCATAAGTACGATCCATTCTAATTCATTAAAACGATCCATTCTAATTCATTAGTACGATCCATTCTAATTCATTCGCACGATCCATTCTAATTCATTCATATGATCCAATCTAATTCATTCATACGATCCATTCTAATTCATTCGCACGAATGTATCCATTCTAATTCATTCGCACGATCCATTCTAATTCATTCATACAATCCATTCTAATTCTTTTGCATGAATGTATCCATTCTAATTCATTCGTACGATCCATTCTAATTCATTCGTATGATCTATTCTAATTCATTCGCATGATCCATTATAATTCATTCATACGATCCAATCTAATTCATTCGTACGATCCATTCTAATTCATTCGTATGAATGTATCAACTCTAATTCATTCGTACGATCCATTCTAATTCATTAATACATGTACGAATGAATTAGAATGGATACATTTGTGCGAATGAATTAGAATGGATCGTATGAATGAATTAGATTAGATCGTATGCATGAATTAGAATGGATCGTGCGAATGAATTAGAATGGATCGTACGAATGAATTATAATGGATCGAACGAATAAATTAGAATGGATACATTCGTGCAAAAGAATTAGAGCGGATTGTATGAATGAATTAGAATGGATCGTGCGAATGAATTAGAATGGATCGTACGAATGAATAAGAATGGATACATTCGTGCGAAAGAATTAGAATAGATCGTATGAATGAATTAGAATGGATCGTATGAATGAAATAGAATGGATCGTACGAATGAATTAGAATGGATCGTGTGAATGAATTAGAATGGATCGTACGAATGAATTAGAATGGATCGTACGAAGGAATTAGAATGGATCGTACGAATGAATTAGAAAGGATACATTCGAATTAGAATGGATCGTATGAAATAGAATGGATCGTATGAATTAGAATGGATCGTACGAATGAAATAGAATGGATCGTACGAATGAATTAGAATAGATTGTGCGAATGGATTAGAATGGATCATACGATTGAGTAAGAATGTATTGTACGAATGAAATAGAATAGATCGTACAAATGCATTAGAATGGATCATGCTAATGAATTAGAATTGATCGTACGAATGAATTAGAATAGATTGTGCGAATGAATTAGAATGGATCGTACGAATTAATTGGAATGGATACATTCGTGCGAATGAATTAGAATGGATCGTATGAATGAATTAGAGTGGATACATTCGTACAAATGAATTAGAATGGATCGTACGAATGAATTAGAATGGATACATTCGTGCGAATGAATTAGAATGGATCATATGAATGAATTAGAATGGATCGTACGAATGAATTAGAATGGATCGTACGAATGAATTAGAATGGATCGTTCGAATGAATTAGAATAGATTGTGCGAATTAATTAGAATGGATCGTACGAATGAATTAGAAAGGATACATTCGTGCGAATGAATTAGAATGGATCGTATGAGTGTGAATAAATTAGAATGGATCGTGCGAATGAATTAGAATGGATCGTATTAATGAATTAGAATGGATCGTGTGAATGAATTAGAATGGATCGTACGAATGAGTAAGAATGGATCGTGCGAATGAATTAGAATGGATCATATGAATGAATTAGAATGGATCGTATGAATGAATTAGAATGGATCGTGCGAATAAATTAGAATGGATCGTATGAATGAATTAGAATGGATCGTGCGAATAAATTAGAATGGATCGTATGAATGAATTAGAATAGATTGTGCGAATGAATTAGAATGGATCGTACGAATGAATTAGAATGGATACATTCGTGCGAATGAATTAGAATGGATCGTATGAATGAATTAGAATCGATCGTACGAATGAATTAGAATGGATCATGCGAATGAATTAGAATGGATCGTGCGAATGAATTAGAATGGATCGTACGAATGAAATAGAATGGATTGTACGAATGAGATAGAATGGATCGTACGAATGAATTAGAATGGATACATTCATGCGAATGAATTAGAATGGATCATACGAATGAATTAGAATGGATTCATTCGTGCGAATGAATTAGAATGGATCGTACGAATGAGTAAGAAGGGATCGTACGAATGAATTAGAATGGATTGAATTAGAATGAATCATACGAATGAATTAGAATGGATCGTACTAATGAATTAGAATGGATCGTACGAATGAATTAGAATGGATTGAATTAGAATGGATCGTACGATAAGAATGGATCGTACGAATAAAATAGAATAGATCGTACGGATAAATGAATTTGGATCGTGCTAATGAATTAGAATGGATCGTACGAATGAATTAGAATGGATTGTACTAATGAATTTGAATAGATTGTGCGAATGAATTAGAATGGATCGTACGAATGAAATAGAATAGATTGTATGAATGAATTAGATTGGATCGTATTAACGAATTAGAATGGATCGTGCGAATGAATTAGAATGGATCATACGAATGAAATAGAATGGATTGTACGAATGAGATAGAATGGATCGTACGAATGAATTAGAATGGATACATTCATGCGAATGAATTAGAATGGATCATACGAATGAATTAGAATGGATTCATTCGTGCGAATGAATTAGAATGGATCGTACGAATGAGTAAGAATGGATCGTACGAATGAATTAGAATAGATTGAATTAGAATGAATCGTACGAATGAATTAGAATGGATCGTACGAATGAATTAGAATGGATCGTACGAATGAATTAGAATGGATTGAATTAGAATGAATCGTACGAATGAATTAGAATGAATCATACCGTACAAATGAATTAGAATGGATGATACGAAGGAATTAGAATGGATCGTACGAATGAATTAGAATGGATCGTACGAATGAATTAGAATGGATCGTACGAAGGAATTAGAATGGATAGTACGAATGAATTAGAATGGATACCTTCGTGCAAATGAATTAGAATGGATCGTACGAATGAGTAAGAATGGATCGTACGAATGTCCATTCTAATTCATTCGTACTATCCATTCTAATTCCTTCGTACGATCCATTCTAATTCCTTCGTACGATCCATTCTAATTCATTCGTACGATCCATTCTAATTCATTCGTACGATCCATTCTAATTCATTCGTACGGTATAATTCATTCTAATTCATTCGTACGATTCATTCTAATTCAATTCATTCTAATTCATTCGTACGATCCATTCTAATTCATTCGTACGAATCATTCTAATTCATTCGTACGATTCATTCTAATACAATCCATTCTAATTCATTCGTACGATCCATTCTTACTCATTCGTACGATCCATTCTAATTCATTCGCACGAATGAATCCATTCTAATTCATTCGTATGATCCATTCTAATTCATTCGCATGAATTTATCTATTCTAATTCATTCGTACGATCCATTCTATCTCATTCGTACAATCCATTCTATTTCATTCGTACGATCCATTCTAATTCATTCGCACGATCCATTCTAATTCATTCGCATGATCCATTCTAATTCATTCGTACGATCGATTCTAATTCATTCCTACGATCCATTCTAATTCATTCGCATGAATGTATCCATTCTAATTCATTCGTACGATCCATTCTAATTCATTCGCACAATCTATTCTAATTCATTAATACGATCCATTCTAATTCATTCGTACAATCCATTCTAATTCCTTCGTATGATCCATTCTAGTTCATTGCGAATGAATTAGAATGGATCGTACGAATGAGTAAGAATGGATCGTGCGAATGAATTAGAATGGATTGTACGAATGAATTAGAATGGATCGTACGAATGAATCGTACGAATGAATTAGAATGGATACATTCGTGCGAATCCATTCTATTTAATTCGTACGATCCATTCTAATTCATTCGCACGATCCATTCTAATTCATTCGTATGATCCATTCTAATTCATTCGTACGATCCATTCTAATTCATTCGTACGATCCATTCTAATTCATTCGCACGATCCATTCTAATTCATTCGTATGATCCATTCTAATTCATTCGTACGATCCATTCTAATTCCTTCGTATGATCCATTCTAATTCATTTGTACGGTATGATTCATTCTAATTTATTCGTACGATTCTTTCTAATTCAATCCATTCTAATTCATTCGTACGATCCATTCTAATTCATTCGTACGATCCATTCTAATTCATTCGTACGATTCATTCTAATTCATTCGCACGATCCATTCTAATTCATTCATACGATCCATTCTAATTCATTCGTACGATCCATTCTAATTCATTCGCACGAATGTATCCATTCTAATTCATTCGTACGATCTATTCTGATTCATTTGTACGAATGTATCCACTCTAATTCATTCGTATGATCCATTCTAATTCATTCGCACGAATGTATCCATTCTAATTCATTCGTATGATCCATTCTAATTCATTCGTACGATCCATTCTAATTCATTCGTACGATCCATTCTAATTCCTTCGTATGATCCATTCTAATTCATTCGCACGAATGTATCCATTCTAATTCATTCATATGATCTATTCTAATTCATTCATACGATCCATATTCTAATTCATTCACACGATCCATTCTAATTCATTCGTACGATCCATTTTAATTCATTCGCACGATCTATTCTAATTCATTCGCACGATCCATTCTAATTCATTAGCACGATCCATTTTAATTCATTCGTACGATCCATTCTAATTCATTTATACGATCCAATCTAATTCATTCATACGATCCATTCTAATTCTTTCGCACGAATGTATCCATTCTAATTCATTCGTATGATCTATTCTAATTCATTAGCACGAAAAAACACGATCCACTCACATACGAATAAATTAGAATGAATTAGAATGGATCGTATGAATGAATTAGAATGGATCATGCGAATGAATTAGAATATGGATCGTACGAATGAATTAGAATGGATCGTACGAATGAATTCGAATGTATCCTTTCTAATTCATTCGTACGATCCCTTCTAATTCCTTCGTACGATCCATTCTAATTCATTCGTACGATCCGTTCTAATTCATTCGCACGATCCATTCTATTTCATTCGTACGATCCAATCTATTTCATTCATACGATCCATTCTAATTCATTCATACGATCTATTCTAATTCTTTCGCACGAATGTATCCATTCTAATTCATTCGTACGATCCATTCTAATTCATTCGCACGATCCATTCTAATTCATTCATACAATCCATTCTAATTCTTTTGCACGAATGTATCCATTCTAATTCATTCGTTCGATCCATTCTAATTCATTCGTACAATCCATTCTAATTCATTCACACGATCCATTCGCATTCACTCAAACGATCCATTCTAATTCATTCATATGATCCATTCTAATTCATTTGCACGAATGTATCCATTCTAATTCATTCGTACGATCCATTCTAATTCATTCGTACGATCCATTCTAATTCATTCGTACGATCCATTCTAATTCATTCGTACGATCCATTCTAATTCCTTCGTATGATCCATTCTAATTCATTCGTACGGTATGACCCATTCTAATTCATTCGTACGATCCATTCTAATTCCTTCGTATGATCCATTCTAATTCATTGGTACGGTATGATTCATTCTAATTCATTCGTACGATTCATTCTAATTCAATCCATTCTAATTTATTCGTACGATCCATTCTAATTCATTCGTACGATCCATTCTAATTCATTCGTACGATTCATTCTAATTCAATCCATTCTAATTCATTCGTATGATCCATTCTTACTCATTCGTACGATCCATTCTAATTCATTCGCACGAATGAATCCATTCTAATTCTTTCGTAAGATCCATTCTAATTCATTCGCATGAATGTATCCATTCTAATTCATTCGTACGATCCATTCTATCTCATTCGTACAATCCATTTTATTTCATTCGTACGATCCATTCTAATTCATTCGCACGATCCATTCTAATTCATTCGCATGATCCATTCTAATTCATTCGTACGATCGATTCTAATTCATTCATACGATCCATTCCAATTCATTCGCACGAATGTATCCATTCTAATTCATTCGTACGATCCATTCTAATTCATTCGCACAATCTATTCTAATTCATTCATACGATCCATTCTAATTTATTCGCACGATCCATTCTAATTCCTTCGTATGATCCATTCTAATTCATTCGTACGGTATGATTCATTCTAATTCATTCGTACGATTCATTCTAATTCAATCCATTCTAATTCATTCGTACGATCCATTCTAATTCATTCGTACGATCCATTCTAATTCATTCGTACGATTCATTCTAATTCAATCCATTCTAATTCATTCGTACGATCCATTCTTACTCATTCGTACGATCTATTCTAATTCATTCGCACGATCCATTCTAATTCATTCGCACAATCTATTATAATTCATTCGAACGATCCATTCTAATTCATTCATACGATCCATTCTAATTCATTCGTACGATCTATTCTATTTCATTCGTACAATCCTTTCTTACTCAATCGTATGATCTATTCTATTTCATTCGCACGATCCATTCTAATTCATTCATACGATCAATTCTAATTCATTTATACGATCCATTTTAATTCATTCGCACAATCTATTCTAATTCATTCGTACGATCAATTCTAATTCATTAGCATGATCCATTCTAATTCATTCGTACGATCTATTCTATTTCATTCGTACAATCCATTCTTACTCAATCGTATGATCCATTCTAATCCATTCGCACAATCTATTCTAATTCCTTCGTACGATCCATTCTAATTCCTTCGTACGATCCATTCTAATTCATACGATCCATTCTATTTCATTCATACGATCCATTTTAATTCATTCACACGATCCATTCTAATTCATTCATACGATCCATTCTAATTTATTCGTACGATCCATTCTAATTTCTTCGTATGATCTATTCTAATTCCTTCGTACGATCCATTCTAATTCCTTCGTACGATCCATTCTAATTCATTCATACGATCCATTCTAATTCATTTGTACGATCTATTCTAATTTCTTCGTATGATCTATTCTAATTCCTTCGTACGATCCATTCTAATTCATTCATACGATCCATTCTTACTCATTCGTACGATCCATTCTAATTCCTTCGTATCCATTCTAATTCACTAATACGATCCATTCTAATTCATTCATACGATCCATTCTAATTCATTCGCATGAATGTATCCATTCTAATTCATTCGTACGATCCATTCTAATTTATTCGCACAATCTATTCTAATTCATTCATACGATCCATCCTAATTCATTCGCACGAATGTATCCATTCTAATTCATTCGTACAATCCATTCTATTTCATTCGTACGATCCATTCTTACTCATTCGTACGATCCATTCGTATCCATTCTAATTCATTCGTACGATCTATTCTAATTCATTCATACGATCCATTCTAATTCATTAATACGATCCAATCTAATTCATTCATACGATCCATTCTAATTCATTCGTACGATCCATTCTAATTCATTCGCACGATCCATGAATTAGAATAGATCGTACGAATGAATTAGACGGAAAATACTTTCTGTGCCTGCTCCATCTCCCTAATTCGTCGGCGGGCTTCATTACTGGATCTCGGGCCGCTCAGTCGTCCGCTAATGGTATGACAGATCGCCGGTCCTCCCAGGGGAGGCGGAGGTAAGGCGGGCTCCACGAGTCCTGGGCGATCTCCCTCCCGAGGGGCTCTTTCTGGTATCACCTCGAATCTCCTCGGGGGTGAGATGAATTGGCTCAAGTGCCCCAAGGCGACCAAATCCTCCAAGTGGTTCTTCAGAGCCCGGCATCTGTTGGTGTGATGCACAGGGCTTCGATGAAAAGCGCACCACCGCGAGTTGTCGGTAGAGCCGGGCTCTCCGACCTGTAGGGGTGGCGGGTACTAGAAGAAAGGTTCATTCCGAATCTGATGGAAGATTTGTCCTGGTGAGTGGGTTAGCACGGTGAAGTCCCGCTCCCCTGGTCCCGGAGGCAGGCGCCAGTTCGCCGGCCTTCCAGCGACCGCCACGGGGGCTTCAGCGGGCTGTAGTACAGGAGCTGCGGGCGGTCCGGGCAAAGGTACCGCCAGTGGCACCTCCCTCCTCTCCACGGCCTTAACGACAAGAGGTCGCAGAGCCGGAGGAGGTCACTGCTCGACTGCCTTTCCCTTCCGGTCTAGCACCGCATCTTCGAGCTTGATGTGTTGCTGGACCAGGGCAAAATAGTTCAACCATCGTGCGAGGATCTTTGATCACTAGAGCGTCATGAAGCTTGCCCCCCTCGGGGAGGGCGCTTCTGAAAGCACTCACCACGGTACGATCTTGGCCCGCCGCGTCTTCCAGTGCGAGGTAGGCGCTTCGGAATCGCGTTGCAAAGCATCGGAGCGTTTCGCGAGCTCCCATGGCTAAAGTGAACAGAGACTCGATTCTCTTCGGGGGCTGCCTATTGCAGCGATACTGCTCCAGGAATAGCCTAGAGAGAGTTAGGAAGTCGGGGATCACACCGGATGGCAACTTGTGGAACCAATTCAACGCCGAGCCGGTCAAACTGCTCGGGAATGCTCGGCACAAGACGTAGTCTTGGTCCCGAAAAACAGAAGCTTTCTGTAGGCCAAGAGATGGTCGACGGGATCCTGTGACCCGTCGAACAATACAAACTTCGGGGGGGTCCAATGGTATGGAAAACCCCATTGGTGGACCTCGCTGGTGAAAGGCGAGCTACCTCCGTGGGCGGCGAGATCTTCCAGTAAATCTACTAGCGCACTAGATCGCTGCCAGTGCCCGGGGAGAACTCCCAAAGGCAGCTGCGCAGGTCCTAGGCGGCCGTGCGCGCTCCCTCTAGGGAGGTTCGGATCCACCGCGCGGCGACCCTCGGGGGCTACCGATCGGCGGCCTCCTTGCTGCTCGCCCGCGGATCCCTTCAGCGTGGCGGTTGGTCTATGGGAGGCCGTTGCCTCTCGAGCTCCGGAAGGTATAGCCACCGCAGGCTCTTTCCCTCGTCGCCGATGGCGCGGGTCGCGATCTCGCTCTAGAGACCTTGCCTCCGACCCGTCGGAATCGACGCTCCGGCTACGGCGGTGGGGGATGGTCGTGCGCGAGGTCGCCTGGTTGCTAGATCGCTGGGTTACTAGCTTCTGTAACCTCGTGAGCGGGGTCTCCTTCGCTCCACGCACGGCCGTTCTCTCAACCGGGGGTTCCGGGTGGGAAGTCCGCCGAGCTGGGACGGTCGTGGGCAGACGCGACGAGACGGGAGGTCGCGCAGGGGATACGGGCCTCGATGGTCCCGATCGCCGGCTCGCCGCCGGGGCCTGACGCAAGCGCGTCAACTCCTCCATCATTGCCCGCTGGGTGGCCAACATCTCCAACAGGAGCTGGTCACTGAGCAGGACAAGGGGCTGGGGGGTTTCAGCGGGGGGTTCGCTGTGCACAGACCCCATACGGGCCCTCGTCCGCCTGCGTCCCCTCGTCGCCGGGGCCATCTTTGGGTTACTAGGGTACCAGCGTTCACCCTTGTGGCCGTGGGCGTTCTCGCAGGAACCAGTCGAAGATCCCACAGACGGCGCCAAATGTACGGGGGATTTTTCGCTGGTCCGTGCGGGCTGCCTGCAAGACAAAGAAAAGAGAACATGAGAACGGCTGGCTCCCTTAGGAGCACAGACCCTCCGACGCTCAAGTCAGTCACGGAAGCACAACGGCGAGCTGTGTTATACCAAAGTGGTAGGGAAAGGGATTTCGAACATGTACTATGGAGCCTGGGGGTGAGCATTTATAGCAATAGGCAGCCTACCGTGGCCCGACACGTGGAGATTCTTCCAGAGCCTTCTAGACCCCCACGTTCTGGCTCGCGTGGGTCTGACAGTCCTTGGTACTCGCACCCTGACATTCTGTCGTCAAGCCTGCCAGGCGGTTTGAGTGAGGGAGGGCATCTTTCTTGTCGCGGCCAGGTGGCTATTCTGGAATGTTCAAGTCTGGGCGGTCTCAGGGAGAAAGCAAAAGGCAAGCTCGCCCTGTACTGCTCCGTCCTTTCGCCCACATCTATCAAGAGTCGGACCTCGCGGGAGCAACCTCTTCGATAAACAGGGGTCCGGGCGAGCTTGGGCGAGCTCTTGAGCGAGCTCCTGAGCGAGCATGGGCGAGCTCCTGAGCGAGAATGGGCGAGCTCTTTGCCTAGGGCCCCTTCAGCCCAATGTGGATCTCGCTCCCTGCCAAGGTGATTTGGTGAGCACGGGGGAGAGGGCGAGCTCCTGTGCGAGCATTGGCGAGCTCCTGAGCGAGCTAGGTGAGCTCTTTGCCTAGGGCCCCTTCAGCCCAAATTGGATCTCGCTCCCTGTCAAGATGATTTGGCGAGCACGGGGGAGAGGGCGAGCTCCTGTGCGAGTTACAGCTACCACCAACACGATCCATTCTAATTTATTCGCATGATCCATTCTAATTCATTCGCACGATCCATTCTAATTCATTAGCACGATCCATTCTAATTCATTCGTACGATCCATTCTAATTCATTTATACGATCCAATCTAATTCATTCATACGATCCATTCTAATTCTTTCGCACGAATGAACTCTAATTCATTCTAATTTATTCGTATGTGAGTGGATCGTGTTTTTTCGTGCTAATGAATTAGAATGGATCGTACGAATGAATTAGAATGGATACATTAGTGCGAAAGAATTAGAATGGCTCGTATGAATGAATTAGATTGGATCGTATAAATGAATTAGAATGGATCGTACGAATGAATTAGAATGGATCGTGCTAATGAATTAGAATGGATCGTGCGAATGAATTAGAATGGAACGTGCGAATGAATTAGAATGGATCGTACGAATGAATTAGAATGGATCGTACGAATGAATTAGAATGGATCGTTCGAATGAATTAGAATAGATTGTGCGAATGAATTAGAATGGATCGTACGAATGAATTAGAAAGGATACATTCGTGCGAATGAATTAGAATGGATCGTATGAGTGTGAATAAATTAGAATGGATCGTGCGAATGAATTAGAATGGATCGTATTAATGAATTAGAATGGATCGTGCGAATGAATTAGAATGGATCGTACGAATGAGTAAGAATGGATCGTGCGAATGAATTATAATGGATCATATGAATGAATTAGAATGGATCGTATGAATGAATTAGAATGGATCGTGCGAATAAATTAGAATGGATTGTATGAATGAATTAGAATAGATCGTGCGAATGAATTAGAATGGATCGTACGAATGAATTAGAATGGATACATTCGTGCGAAAGAATTAGAATAGATTTTATGAATGAATTAGAATGGATGGTGCGAATGAATTAGAATGGATCGTATTAATGAATTAGAATGGATCGTGCGAATGAATTAGAATGGATCATATGAATGAATTAGAATGGATCGTATGAATGAATTAGAATGGATCGTGCGAATAAATTAGAATGGATCGTATGAATGAATTATAATAGATTGTGCGAATGAATTAGAATGGATCGTACGAATGAATTAGAATGGATACATTCATGCGAATGAATTATAATGGATCGTATGAATGAATTAGAATCGATCGTACGAATGAATTAGAATGGATCGTGCGAATGAATTAGAATGGATCGTACGAATGAAATAGAATGGATTGTACGAATGAGATAGAATGGATCGTACGAATGAATTAGAATGGATCGTACGAAGGAATTATAATGGATAGTACGAATGAATTAGAATGGATACCTTCGTGCAAATGAATTAGAATGGATCGTACGAATGAGTAAGAATGGATCGTACGAATGAAATAGAATGGATCGTATGAATGAATTAGAATGGATCGTGCGAATGAATTAGAATGGATCGTACGAATGAATTTGAATAGATTGTGCGAATGAATTACAATGGATCGTACGAATGAATTAGAATGGATCGTACGAATGAATTAGAATGGATCGTATGAATGAATTAGAATGGATCGTGCGAATGATTTAGAATGGATCGTATGAATTAGAATGGATCGTACGAATGAATTAGAATAGATCATATGAATGAATTAGAATGGATCGTTTGAGTGAATGCGAATGGATCGTGCGAATGAATTAGAATGGATTGTACGAATGAATTAGAATGGATCGTACGAATGAATTAGAATGGATACATTCGTGCGAATCCATTCTATTTCATTCGTACGATCCATTCTAATTCATTCGCACGATCCATTCTAATTCATTCATACGATCCATTCTAATTCATTCGTACGATCCATTCTAATTCATTCGTATGATCCATTCTAATTCATTCGCACAATCTATTCTAATTCATTCGTACGATCCATTCTAATTCATTCGCACGATCCATTCTAATTCATTCATACGATCTATTCTATTTCATTCGTACGATCCATTCTTACTCATTCGTATAATCCATTCTAATTCATTTGCACGAAGGTATCCATTCTAATTCATTCGTACTATCCATTCTAATTCCTTCGTACGATCCATTCTAATTCCTTCGTACGATCCATTCTAATTCATTCGTACGATCCATTCTAATTCATTCATACGATTCATTCTAATTCCTTCTTCTGATCCATTCTAATTCATTCATACGATTCATTCTAATTCAATCCATTCTAATTCATTCGTACGATCCATTCTTACTCATTCGTACGATCCATTCTAATTCATTCATACGATCCAATCTAATTCATTCATACGATCCATTCAAATTCATTAATACGATCCAATCTAATTCATTCATACGATCCATTCTAATTCCTTCGTACGATCCATTCTAATTCATACGATCCATTCTAATTCATTCGTAAGATCCATTCTAATTCATTCATACGATCTATTCTAATTCATTCATACAATCCATTCTAATTCCTTCGTACGATCCATTCTAATTCATTCATACGATCCATTCTAATTCATTCGTACAATCTATTCTATTTCATTCATACGATCCATTCTAATTCATTCATACGATCCATTCTAATTCATTCGCACGATCCATTCTAATTCATTCACACTCATACGATCCATTCTAATTCAATCGTACGAATGAATTAGAGTGGATACATTCGTACAAATGAATTAGAATGGATCGTATGAATGAATTAGAGTGGATACATTCGTACAAATGAATTAGAATGGATCGTAAGAATGAATTAGAATGGATACATTCGTGCGAATGAATTAGAATGGATCATATGAATGAATTCGAATGGATCGTTTGAGTGAATGCGAATGGATCGTGCGAATGAATTAGAATGGATTGTACGAATGAATTAGAATGGATCGTACGAATGAATTAGAATGGATACATTCGTGCGAATCCATTCAATTTCATTCGTACGATCTATTCTAATTCATTCGCACGATCCATTCTAATTCATTCATACGATCCATTCTAATTCATTCGTACGATCCATTCTAATTCATTCGTATGATCCATTCTAATTCATTCGTACGATCCATTCTAATTCATTCGCACAATCTATTCTAATTCATTCGTACGATCCATTCTAATTCATTCGCACAATCCATTCTAATTCATTCATACGATCCATTCTATTTCATTCGTACGATCCATTCTTACTCATTCGTACGATCCATTCTAATTCATTCGCACGATCCATTCTAATTCATCCGTACGATCCATTCTATTTCATTCGTACGATCCATTCTTACTCATTCGTACGATCCATTCTAATTCATTCGCACGAATGTATCCATTCTAATTCATTCATACGATCCATTCTAATTCTACGATCCATTCTTACTCATTCGTATTATCCATTTTAATTCATTCACACGAATGTATCAACTCTAATTCATTCGTATGATCCATTCTAATTCATTCGCACGAATGTATCCATTCTAATTCATTCGTACGATCCATTCTAATTCATTCGCACGATCCATTCTAATTCATTCATACAATCCATTCTAATTCTTTTGCACGAATGTATCCATTCTAATTCATTCGTTCGATCCATTCTAATTCATTCGTACGATCCATTCTAATTCATTCGCACGATCCATTCTAATTCATTCATACGATCCATTCTAATTCATTCGTACGATCCATTCTAATTCATTCGTACGATCCATTCTAATTCATTCGTACGATCCATTCTAATTCATTCGCACGATCCATTCTAATTCATTCATACGATCCATTCTATTTCATTCGTACGATCCATTCTTACTCATTCGTACGATCCATTCTAATTCATTCGTACGATCCATTCTAATTCATTCGCACGATCCATTCTAATTCATTAATACGATCCAATCTAATTCATTCATACGATCTATTCTAATTCATTCGCACGAATATATCCTTTCTTATTCATTCGTACGATCCATTCTAATTCATTCGCACAATCTATTCTAATTCATTAGTACGATCCATTCTAATTCATTCGTACGATCCATTCTAATTCATTAGCACGATCAAAATTCATTTATCCGTACGATCTATTCTATTTCATTCGTACGATCCATTCTTATCGCACGATCCATTCTAATTCATTCGCACGATCCATTCTCCATTCTAATTCCTTCGTACGATCCATTCTAATTCCTTCGTATCCATTCTAATTCACTCATACGATCCATTCTAATTCATTCATACGATCCATTCTAATTCATTCGCATGAATGTATCCATTCTAATTCATTCGTACGATCCATTCTAATTCATTCGCATAATCTATTCTAATTCATTCATACGATCCATCCTAATTCATTCGCACGAATGTATCCATTCTAATTCATTCGTACAATCCATTCTATTTCATTCGTATGATCCATTCTTACTCATTCGTACGATCCATTCATATCCATTCTAATTCATTCGTACGATCTATTCTAATTCATTCGTACGATCCATTCTAATTCATTAATACAATCCAATCTAATTCATTCATACGATCCATTCTAATTCATTCGCACGATCCATTCTAATTCATTCGCACGATCCATTCTAATTCATTCGTACGATCCATTCTAATTCATTCGCACGATCCATTCTAATTCATTCGCACGAATGTATCCATTCTAATTCATTCGTATGGTACATTCTAATTCATTCACACAATCCATTCTAATTCATTCATACAATCCATTCTATTTCTTTTGCACGAATGTATCCATTCTAATTCATTCGTACGATCCATTCTATTTCATTCGTACGATCCATTCTAATTCATTCGTACAATCCATTCTAATTCATTCGCACGATCTATTCGAATTCATTCGCACGAATGTATCCACTCTAATTCATTTATACGATCCATTCTAATTCCTTCTTACGATCCATTCTATTTCATTCGTATGATCCATTCTATTTCATTCATATAATCCATTCTAATTCATTCGCACGATCCATTCTAATTCATTCATACGATCCATTCTAATTTATTCGTATGATCCATTCTAATTCATTCGTTCGATCCATTCTAATTTATTCGCACGATCCATTCTAATTCATTCATACGATCCATTCTTACTCATTCATCGATCCATTCTAATTCATTCGCACGATCCATTCTAATTCATCCGTACGATCCATTCTTACTCATTCGTACGATCCATTCTTACTCATTCGTACGATCCATTCTAATTCATTCGCACAAATGTATCCATTCTAATTCATTCGTACGATCCATTCTAATTCCTTCGTACAAACCATTCTAATTCCTGCGTACGATCCATTCTAATTCCTTTGTACGAAAGAGTAAGAATGGATCGTACGAATGAGTAAGAATGGATCGTACGAATGAAATAGAATGGATTGTACGAATGAATTAGAATGGATACATTCGTGCGAATGAATTAGGATGGATCGTATGAATGAATTAGAATAGATTGTGCGAATGAATTAGAATGGATCGTACGAATGAATTAGAATGGATACATTCATGCGAATGAATTAGAATGGATCGTATGAATGAATTAGAATCGATCGTACGAATGAATTAGAATGGATACATTCGTGCGAATGATTTAGAATGGATCGTACGAATGAATTAGAATAGATTTTGCGAATGAATTAGAATGGATCGTATGAATTAGAATTGATCGTACGAATGAATTAGAATGGATCATACGAAGGATTTAGAATGGATCGTACGAATGAATTAGAATGGATCGTACGAATGAATTAGAATGGATACATTCATGCGAATGAATTAGAATGGATCATACGAAGGAATTAGAATGGATCGTACGAATGAATTAGAATGGATCATACGAATGAATTTGAATGGATACATTCGTGCGAATGAATTAGAATGGATCATACGAAAGAATTAGAATGGATCGTACGAATGAATTAGAATGGATCGTACGAATGAATTAGAATGGATACATTCGTGCGAATGAATTAGAATGGATTATACGAATGAATTAGAGTTGATACATTCGTGTGAATGAATTAAAATGGATAATACGAATGAGTAAGAATGGATCGTAGAATTAGAATGGATCGTATGAATGAATTAGAATGGATACATACGAATGAATTAGAATGGATCGTATGAATGAATTAGAATGGATCGTGCGAATGAATTAGAATGGATCGTACGAATGAATTAGAATGGATCGTATGAATGAATTAGAATGGATCGTAGTAATGAATTAGAATGGATCCTACGAATGAATTAGAATAGATTGTGCGAATGAATTAGAATGGATCTGGATCGTGTATCCATTCTAATTCATTCGTACGACCCATTCTAATTCATTCGCACGATCCATTCTAATTCATTCGTACGATCTATTCTATTTCATTCGTACAATCCCTTCTAATTTATTCAAACGATCCAATCTAATTCATTCATATGATCCATTCTAATTCATTCGTACGATCTATTCTATTTCATTCATACAATCCATTCTAATTCGTTTGTACGATCCTTTCTAATTCCTTCGTACGATCCATTCTATTTCATTCGTATGACCCATTCTAATTCATAAGTACGATCCATTCTAATTCATTCAAACGATCCATTCTAATTCATTCGTACGATCCATTCTAATTCATTCGCACGATCCATTCTAATTCATTTATACGATCCAATCTAATTCATTCATACGATCCATTCTAATTCATTCGCACGAATGTATCCATTCTAATTCATTCGCACGATCCATTCTAATTCATTCATACGATCCATTCTATTTCATTCGTACGATCCATTCTTACTCATTCGTACGATCCATTCTAATTCATTCGTACGATCCATTCTAATTCCTTCGTATGATCCATTCTAATTCATTCGTACGGTATGATTCATTCTAATTCATTCGTACGATTCATTCTAATTCAAACCATTCTAATTCATTCGTATGATCCATTCTAATTCATTCGTATGATCCATTCTAATTCATTCGTACGATTCATTCTAATTCAATCCATTCTAATTCATTCGTACGATCCATTCTTACTCATTCGTACGATCCATTCTAATTCCTTCGTACGATCCATATTCTAATTCATTCGCACGATCCATTCTAATTCATTCGCACGATCCATTCTAATTCATGCATACGATGAGTAAGAATGGATCGTACGAATGAATTAGAATGGATCGTGCGAATGAATTAGAATGGATCATGCGAATGAATTAGAATATGGATCGTACGAAGGAATTAGAATGGATCGTACGAATGAATTCGAATGTATCCTTTCTAATTCATTCGTACGATCCATTCTAATTCATTCGTACGATCCATTCTAATTCATTCGTACGGTATGATTCATTCTAATTCATTCGTACGATTCATTCTAATTCAATCCATTCTAATTCATTCGTACGATCCATTCTAATTCATTCGTACGATCCATTCTAATTCATTGGTACGATTCATTCTAATTCATTCATACGATCCATTCTAATTCATTCGCACGAATGTATCCATTCTAATTCATTCGTACGATCCATTCTAATTCATTCGTACAATCCATTCTAATTCATTCGCACGATCCATTCGCATTCACTCAAACGATCCATTCTAATTCATTCATATGATCCATTCTAATTCATTCGCACGAATGTATCCATTCTAATTCATTCGTACGATCCATTCTAATTCATTTGTACGAATGTATCCACTCTAATTCATTCATACGATCCATTCTAATTCATTCGCACGAATGTATCCATTCCAATTCATTCGTACGATCCATTCTAATTCATTCGTATGAATTAGAATGAATTAGAATGGATAGTATGAATTAGAATGAATTAGAATGAATTAGAATGGATCGTACGAATGAGTTAGAATGGATCGTATGACTGAATTAGAATGGATTGTACGAATGAATTAGAATGGATCGTACGAATGAATTAGAATGAATTAGAATGGATCGTGCGAATGAATTAGAATGGATTGTACGAATAAGTAAGAATGGATCGTACGAATGAATTAGAATGGATTGAATTAGAATGAATCGTACGAATGAATTAGAATGGATCGTACGAATGAATTGGAATGGATACATTCGTGCGAATGAATTAGAATGGATCGTATGAATGAATTAGAGTGGATACATTCGTACAAATGAATTAGAATGGATCGTACGAATGAATTAGAATGGATACATTCGTGCGAATGAATTAGAATGGATCATATGAATGAATTAGAATGGATCGTTTGAGTGAATGCGAATGGATCGTACGAATGAATTAGAATGGATTGTACGAATGAATTAGAATGGATCGTACGAATGAATTAGAATGGATACAGTCGTGCGAATGAATTAGAATGGATCGTATGAATGAATTAGAATGAATCGTACGAATGAATTAGAATGGATCGTACGAATAAATTAGAATGGATCGTATGAATGAATTAGAATGGATTGAATTAGAATGAATCGTACGAATGAATTAGAATGAATCATACCGTACGAATGAATTAGAATGGATCGTACGAATGAATTAGAATGGATCATACGAATGAATTAGAAAGGATACATTCGAATTCATTCATACGATCCATTCTAATTCCTTCGTACGATCCATATTCTAATTCATTCGCACGATCCATTCTAATTCATTCGCTCGATCCATTCTAATTCATGCATACGATGAGTAAGAATGGATCGTACGAATGAATTAGAATGAATCGTGCGAATGAATTAGAATGGATCGTGCGAATGAATTAGAATATGGATCGTACGAAGGAATTAGAATGGATCGTACGAATGAATTCGAATGTATCCTTTCTAATTCATTCGTACGATCCATTCTAATTCATTCGTACGGTATGATTCATTCTATTTCATTCGTATGATTCATTCTAATTCAATCCATTCTAATTCATTCGTACGATCCATTCTAATTCATTCGTACGATCCATTGTAATTCATTCGTACGATTCATTCTAATTCATTCATACGATCCATTCTAATTCATTCGCACGAATGTATCCATTCTAATTCATTCGTACGATCCATTCTATTTCATTCGTACAATCCATTCAAATTCATTCATACGATCTATTCTAATTCATTCGCACGAATATATCCTTTCTAATTCATTCGTACGATCCAAATTCATTTATCTGTACGATCTATTCTATTTCATTCGTACGATCCATTCTTATCGTACCATCCATTCTAATTCAATCCATTCTAATTCATTTGTACGATCCATTCTAATTCATTCGTACGATCCATTCTAATTCATTCGTACGATTCATTCTAATTCAATCCATTCTAATTCATTTGTACGATCCATTCTATTTCATTCGTACGATCCATTTTTACTCATTCGTACGATCCATTCGTATCTATTCTAATTCATTCGTACGATCTATTCTAATTCATTCGTACGATCCATTCTAATTCCTTCGTACGATCCATTCTAATTCATTCGTACGATCCATTCTAATTCATTCGCACGATCCATTCTAATTCATTCGTACGATCCATTCTATTTCATTCATACGATCCATTCTAATTCATTCATACGATCTATTCTAATTCTTTCGCATGAATGTATCCATTCTAATTCATTCGTACGATCCATTCTAATTCATTCGTACGATCCATTCTTAATCATCGTATGTATGAATTAGAATGGATCATGCGAATGAATTAGAATGGATCGTGCAAATGAATTAGAATATGGATCGTACGAAGGAATTAGAATGGATCGTACGAATGAATTCGAATGTATCCTTTCTAATTCATTCGTACGATCCATTCTAATTCATTCGTACGATCCATTCTAATTCATTCGTATGGTATGATTCATTCTAATTCATTCGTACGATTCATTCTAATTCAATCCATTCTAATTCATTCGTACGATCCATTCTAATTCATTCGTACGATCCATTCTAATTCATTCGTACGATTCATTCTAATTCATTCATACGATCCATTCTAATGGATTCGCACGAATGTATCCATTCTAATTCATTCGTACGATCCATTCTAATTCATTCGTACAATCCATTCTAATTCATTCGCACGATCCATTCGCATTCACTCAAACGATCCATTCTAATTCATTCATATGATCCATTCTAATTCATTCGCACGAATGTATCCATTCTAATTCATTCGTACGATCCATTCTAATTCATTTATACGAATGTATCCACTCTAATTCATTCATACGATCCATTCTAATTCATTTGCACAAATGTATCCATTCCAATTCATTCGTACGATCCATTCTAATTCATTCGCACAATCTATTCTAATTCATTCGTACGATCAATTCTAATTCATTAGCATGATCCATTCTAATTCATTCGTACGATCTATTCTATTTCATTCGTACAATCTATTCTTACTCAATCGTATGATCCATTCTAATCCATTCGCACAATCTATTCTAATTCATTCGTACGATCCATTCTATTTCATTCGTACGATCCATTCTAATTCATACGATCCATTCTATTTCATTCATACGATCCATTTTAATTCATTCGCACGATCCATTCTAATTCATTCATACGATCCATTCTAATTCATTCGTACGATCCATTCTAATTTCTTCGTATGATCTATTCTAATTCCTTCGTACGATCCATTCTAATTCCTTCGTACAATCCATTCAAATTCATTCGCAGGAATCTGTCCATTCTAATTCATTCGTACGATCCATTCTAATTCATTCGCACGATCCATTCTAATTCATTAATACGATCCAATCTAATTCATTCATACGATCTATTCTAATTCATTCGCACGAATATATCCTTTCTAATTCATTCGTACGATCCATTCTAATTCATTCGCACAATCTATTCTAATTCATTAGTACGATAAATTCTAATTCATTCGTACGATCCATTCTAATTCATTAGCACGATCCAAATTCATTTATCCGTACGATCTATTCTATTTCATTCGTACGATCCATTCTTATCGCACGATCCATTCTAGTACATTCGCACGATCCATTCTCCATTCTAATTCCTTCGTACGATCCATTCTAATTCCTTCGTATCCATTCTAATTCACTCATACGATCCATTCTAATTCATTCATACGATCCATTCTAATTCATTCGCATGAATGTATCCATTCTAATTCATTCGTACGATCGATTCTAATTCATTCGCACAATCTATTCTAATTCATTCATACGATCCATCCTAATTCATTCGCACGAATGTATCCATTCTAATTCATTCGGACAATCCATTCTATTTCATTCGTACGATCCATTCTTACTCATTCGTATGATCCATTCGTATCCATTCTAATTCATTCGTACGATCTATTCTAATTCATTCGTACGATCCATTCTAATTCATTAATACGATCCAATCTAATTCATTCATACGATCCATTCTAATTCATTCGCACGATCCATTCTAATTCATTCATACGATCCATTCTATTTCATTCGTACGATCCATTCTTACTCATTTGTACGATCCATTCTAATTCATTCGCACGAATGTATCCATTCCAATTCATTCGTACGATCCATTCTAATTCATTCGCACAATCTACTCTATTTCATTCGTACGATCCATTCTAATTCATTAATACGGTCCAATCTAATTCATTCATACGATCCATTCTAATTCATTCGTACGATCCATTCTAATTCATTTGCACGATCCATTCTAATTCATTCGTACTATCCATTCTAATTCCTTCGTACGATCCATTCTTATTCCTTCGTACGATCCATTCTAATTCATTCGTACGATCCATTCTAATTCATTTGCACGATCCATTCTAATTCATTCGCACGATCCATTCTAATTCATTCGCACGATCCATTCTAATTCATTAGCACGATCCATTCTAATTCATTCGTACGATCCATTCTAATTCATTTATACGATCCAATCTAATTTATTCATACGATCCATTCTAATTCTTTCTCACGAATGTATCCATTCTAATTCATTCTAATTCAGTCCATTCTAATTCATTCGTACGATCCATTCTAATTCATTCGTACAATCCATTCTAATTCATTCGCACGATCCATTCGCATTCACTCAAACGATCCATTCTAATTCATTCATATGATCCATTCTAATTCATTCGCACGAATGTATCCATTCTAATTCATTCGTACGATCCATTCTAATTCATTTGTACGAATGTATCCACTCTAATTCATTCATACGATCCATTCTAATTCATTCGCACGAATGTATCCATTCCAATTCATTCGTACGATCCATTCTAATTCATTCGCACAATCTATTCTAATTCATTCGTACGATCAATTCTAATTCATTAGCATGATCCATTCTAATTCATTCGTACTATCCATTCTAATTCCTTCGTACGATCCATTCTAATTCCTTCGTATCCATTCTAATTCACTCATACGATCCATTCTAATTCATTCATACGATCCATTCTAATTCATTCGCATGAATGTATCCATTCTAATTCATTCGTACGATCCATTCTAATTCATTCGCACAATCTATTCTAATTCATTCGTGCGAATGAATCCATTCTAATTCATTCGTATGATCCATTCTAATTCATTCGTACGAATTAGAATGGATCTTGCGAATGAATTAGAATGGATCGTGCGAATAAATTAGAATGGATCGTATGAATGAATGAGAATGGATCGTGCGAATGAATTAGAATATAGATCGTACGAATGAATTAGAATAGATTGTGCGAATGAATTAGAATGGATCGTATGAATGAATTAGAATGGATCGTACGATCTATTCTAATTCATTCATGCAATCCATTCTAATTCATTCGTACGAAGGAATTAGAAAGGTTCGTATGAATGAATTAGAATGGATCGTACGAATAAATTAGAAAGGATACATTCGAATTCATTCGTACGATCCATTCTAATTCATTCGTACGATCTATATTCTAATTCATTCGCACGATCCATTCTAATTCATTCGTACGATCCATTCTAACTCATTCGCACGATCCATTCTAATTCATTCGCACGATCCATTCTAATTCATTCATACAATCCATTCTAATTCTTTTGCACGAATGTATCCATTCTAATTCATTCGTACGATCCATTCTAATTCATTCGTACGATCCATTCTAATTCATTCGCACAATCCATTCTAATTCATTCACACTCATACGATCCATTCTAATTCATTCGCACGAATGTATCCGTTCTAATTCATTCGTACGATCCATTCTAATTCATTAGCACAATCTATTCTAATTCATTCGAACGATCCATTCTAAGTCATTCGTACGATCCATTCTAATTCATTCGTACGATCCATTCTAATTCATTCGCACGATCCATTCTATTTCATTCGTACGATCCATTCTAATTCATTCGCACGAATGTATCCATTCCAATTCATTCGTACGATCCATTCTAATTCATTCGCACAATCTATTCTAATTCATTCGTACGATCAATTCTAATTCATTCGCACGTATCCATTCTAATTCATTCATACGATCCATTCTATTTCATTCGTACGATCCATTCTTACTCATTCGTACGATACATTCTAATTCATTCATATGATCCATTCTATTTCATTCGTACGATCCATTCTTACTCATTCGTACGATCCATTCTAATTCATTCATACGATCCATTCTAATTCATTCGTACGATCCACTCTAATTCATTCGCACAATCTATTCTAATTCATTCGTACGATCCATTCTAATTCATTCGCACGATCCATTCTAATTCATTCATACGATCCATTCTATTTCATTCGTACGATCCATTCTTACTCATTCGTACGATCCATTCTAATTCATTTGCACGAAGGTATCCATTCTAATTCATTCGTACGATCGATTCTAATTCATTCATACGATCCATTCTAATTCATTCGTATGAATGTATCAACTCTAATTCATTCGTACGATCCATTCAAATTCATTCATACATGTACGAATGAATTAGAATGGATACATTCGTGCGAATGAATTAGAATGGATCGTATGAATGAATTAGATTGGATCGTATGCATGAATTAGAATGGATCGTGCGAATGAATTAGAATGGATAGTACGAATGAATTAGAATGGATCGTACGAATGAATTAGAATGGATCGTACGAAGGAATTAGAATGGATCGTACGAAGGAATTAGAATGGATAGTACGAATGAATTAGAATGGATACCTTCGTGCAAATGAATTAGAATGGATCGTACGAATGAGTAAGAATGGATCGTACGAATGAAATAAAATGGATCGTATGAATGAATTAGAATGGATCGTGCGAATGAATTAGAATGGATCGTACGAATGAATTAGAATAGATTGTGCGAATGAATTAGAATGGATCGTACGAATGAATTAGAATGGATCGTACGAATGAATTAGAATGGATCGTACGAATGAATTAGAATGGATCGTGCGAATGAATTAGAATGGATCGTACGAATGAAATAGAATGGATTCGCACGAATGTATCCATTCTAATTCATTCGTACGATCCATTCTAATTCATTCGCACGATCCATTCTATTTCATTCGTACGATCCATTCTAATTCATTCGCACGAATGTATCCATTCCAATTCATTCGTACGATCCATTCTAATTCATTCGCACAATCTATTCTAATTCATTCGTACGATCAATTCTAATTCATTCGCACGTATCCATTCTAATTCATTCATACGATCCATTCTATTTCATTCGTACGATCCATTCTTACTCATTCGTACGATCCATTCTAATTCATTCATATGATCCATTCTATTTCATTCGTACGATCCATTCTTACTCATTCGTACGATCCATTCTAATTCATTCATACGATCCATTCTAATTCATTCGTACGATCCATTCTAATTCATTCGCACAATCTATTCTAATTCATTCGTACGATCCATTCTAATTCATTCGCACGATCCATTCTAATTCATTCATACGATCCATTCTATTTCATTCGTACGATCCATTCTTACTCATTCGTACGATCCATTCTAATTCATTTGCACGAAGGTATCCATTCTAATTCATTCGTACGATCGATTCTAATTCATTCATACGATCCATTCTAATTCATTCGTATGAATGTATCAACTCTAATTCATTCGTACGATCCATTCAAATTCATTCATACATGTACGAATGAATTAGAATGGATACATTCGTGCGAATGAATTAGAATGGATCGTATGAATGAATTAGATTGGATCGTATGCATGAATTAGAATGGATCGTGCGAATGAATTAGAATGGATAGTACGAATGAATTAGAATGGATCGTACGAATGAATTAGAATGGATCGTACGAAGGAATTAGAATGGATCGTACGAAGGAATTAGAATGGATAGTACGAATGAATTAGAATGGATACCTTCGTGCAAATGAATTAGAATGGATCGTACGAATGAGTAAGAATGGATCGTACGAATGAAATAGAATGGATCGTATGAATGAATTAGAATGGATCGTGCGAATGAATTAGAATGGATCGTACGAATGAATTACAATAGATTGTGCGAATGAATTAGAATGGATCGTACGAATGAATTAGAATGGATCGTACGAATGAATTAGAATGGATCGTACGAATGAATTAGAATGGATCGTGCGAATGAATTAGAATGGATCGTACGAATGAAATAGAATGGATTCGCACGAATGTATCCATTCTAATTCATTCGTACGATCCATTCTAATTCATTCGTACAATCCATTCTAATTCATTCGCACGATCCATTCTTACTCATTCGTACGATCCATTCTAATTCATTCGCACGATCCATTCTAATTTATTAATACGATCCATTCTAATTCATTCGCACGATCCATTCTAATTCATTCACACTCATACGATCCATTCTAATTCATTCGCACGAATGTATCCTTTCTAATTCATTCGTACGATCCATTCTAATTCATTCGCACAATCTATTCTAATTCATTCGAACGATCCATTCTAAGTCATTCGTACGATCCATTCTAATTCATTCGTACGATCCATTCTAATTCATTCGCACGATCCATTCTAATTCATTAATACGATCCAATCTAATTCATTCATACGATCCATTCTAATTCATTCGTACGATCCATTCTAATTCATTCGCACGATCCATTCTAATTCATTCGCACGATCCATTCTAATTCATTTGTACGAATGTAGCCACTCTAATTCATTCATACGATCCATTCTAATTCATTCGCACGAATGTATCCATTCCAATTCATTCGTACGATCCATTCTATTTCATTCGTACGAATGAATTAGAATTCATTCGTACGATTCATTCTAATTCAATCCATTCTAATTCATTCGTACGATCCATTCTAATGAATTAGAATGAATCGTACGAATGAATTAGAATGGATCGTACGAATGAATTAGAATGGATCGTACGAATGACTTAGAATGGATCGTTCGAATGAATTAGAATAGATTGTGCGAATGAATTAGAATGGATCGTTTAGAATGAATCATACCGTACGAATGAATTAGAATGGATCGTACGAATGAATTAGAATGGATACATTCGTGCGAATGAATTAGAATGGATCATACGAATGAATTAGAGTGGATACATTCGTACAAATGAATTAGAATGGATCGTACGAATGAATTAGAATGGATACATTCGTGCGAATGAATTAGAATGGATCGTACGAATGAATTAGAATGGATCGTATGAATGAATTAGAATGGATCGTGCGAATGAATTAGAATGGATCGTACGAATGAATTAGAATGGATCGTGCGAATGAATTAGAATGGATACATTCGTGCGAATGAATTAGAATGAATCGTATGTATGAATTAGAGTGGATACCTTCGTACAAATGAATTAGAATGGATCGTACGAATGAATTAGAATGGATACATTCGTGCAAATGAATTAGAATGGATCATA